>CM054112.1:132233810-133483810 GCA_028673005.1 Tanypteryx hageni | reverse complement strand
TCTTATATCCTCTCCCGTTTTCGCGTCCCTAGGAATGTACATCTGGTTTATCCGAGTGATTTAGTAACAGTTGCTTCGTTCATCTAGTCGACCAAAGCTATAAGGTGAGCAAGATTATTCATTTTAAAAATTTACATATTTATTATTTCTACGGCTTCTTCCCTCGGAGGAGCCTGTAACCTCTAGAGGGCGCGTCCCCGGGTGGCGGATAGGGGAATGCTCTACAGATATGTAGGGTAGGAGGGAAATAAAATACCTCCCGCGGACCAACAGGCAGCAGCGTCTGTTCTCCATATTAGGGGCGGCTGCAAACAGTGTCTGTTCCCCATGTTAGGGGCGGCTGAATATATAGGCGGAAGGCAATGGGAAACCACCGCCACAATATATCCCATGTAGAGGCATCATGACGGAGTCTTCTCTTGTTAAATATTCCGGAGGCAAAATGGTCCCCCGCTCGGATCTCCGGGGGGGACAACACGAGAGGTTCCGTTTAACACAAGGAAGGAAGGATGCTGGAAAGAAGTTGAGAATTGGCACGTGGAATGTTAGAACACTCCTACGAGCAGGGAAGTTGGAAAATTTAAAGAAAGAGATGAAAATAAATAGAATGGATATGATTGGCTTAAGTGAAATGAGATGGGAAGGAAGAGGGGAAATAAAAAGTGATGACATCACAGTGTACTATTCAGGAGGTACTAGAGGAACGAATGGAGTAGGGGTAATTTTGAATAAGGAAATAGCAAATTGTGTACAGAGGGTGATATTTGTAAATGATAGAGCAATTGGTCTTAGAATAGGAATGCACCCGAAAGATCTACTGTTGATACAAGTTTATATGCCGACCAGCCAACATGAAGATGAGGCTGTTGAAGAAATATACGAGAAGATAGAAAATATTATGGAGGAGGAAGGTAAAAACTGTTGCAAGATAGTGATGGGCGATTGGAACGCTGTGGTAGGAGAGGGAAGAGAAGACCAAGTAGTAGGAAAATTTGGACTAGGGAAAAGAAATGAAAGAGGTGAAAGACTTGTTGAGTTCTGTAAAGAGAAGAGGATGTTTATATCAAATACTTGGTTTGAAAATCATAAGAGAAGGCTATACACGTGGAAATCACCAGGAGATGGAGCCAGATATCAAATAGATTATATTCTAGTGGAAGAAAGATATAGAAATGGAGTAAAAAAGGCATATGGACTTCCAGGAGCAGACATTGACAGTGATCATGTGCTCCTCATGGCCGAAATAAAACTAGCCTTGAAGAAGGTTAAGAAGGCTAAGATAGTTAGGAAATGGGATTTAGAGAATATAGCCACAGTAGGAAAAGAAAGAATAGGAGAAAAATTAGCTCAGGCAATCAAAAGAGAAAACGTGTCGGAGGAAAATGTGGATGAAGCATGGAATAGGATAAAGAAGGCTATAAGGAAAACAGCAGAACAGGCTATTGGGTTTTTCAAAGGAAAAAGAATAAAAAAGCCATGGGTGACAAAGGAAATGATAGAAAAGATGGAAGAAAGAAGGCAATACAAAAGCAGGACTGATGAAGATGGAAAAAGGAAATACAGGAAACTGAATAATGAACTAAGAAGAGAAACCCAAAAAGCAAGGGAGAAATGGCTAGAGGAGGAATGCTCAGATATAGAAGATCTAGAGAGAAAAGGAATGTATGACTTGATGTATAAGAAAGTAAAAAATGTAACGTGGGATAGATGGAGAACAAGTGCATGTGTGAAAGAGATTGCAAGTAAAGAAGATAAAGTTCTATATAAGGAAGAGGAGGTCCTTAATAGATGGAGAGAATACATGGAGGAGTTGTACAAATCAAATGAAAAACCAAAGGATCTCCGTATTGAAGAGCAGGATGAAATAAATAATGACGAAACAGGGGTTTCGATATTGAAAATAGAGGTGCTACAAGCAATAAAGGATATGAAGAATGGGAAGGCAATGGGGGTAGATGAGATACCGATAGAATTATTTAAGTGTCTTAATGAGGAAGGACTGGAAGAAATAGTGAAGTTGTGTAATGCAATCTATGACAAGGGGATGTGGCCAGAGGATTTCGTCAAAACAATTATGATTCCAATTCCGAAAAAGCAAGGAACAAGAAAATGCAGTGAACACAGAACAATCAGTTTAATTACACATGCAGCAAAGGTTCTACTTAGGGTTATGAACAGGAGACTAATTAGCAAAATGGAAGAAAATGTTGCAGAGGAACAGTTTGGATTTAGAAAGAGTAGAGGTACAAGAGATGCAATAGGATTGATAAGAATGAGTGGAGAGAGATATATAGAAAGGGGTAAAGGAATTAGTCTGTGCTTCATAGATATGGAGAAGGCATTCGACCGAGTGAACTGGGAAAAACTGATGGAAATACTAAAAGCAAAAAAAGTAGACTGGAAAGATAGAAGGTTAATTAAAGAGCTGTATATGAAACAGAAAGCAGCTATGAGGATAAAAGATGCACAGACCGAATGGTATGATTTAGGAAGAGGAGTAAGGCAAGGTTGCTGCTTATCGCCAACCCTGTTCAATATATATGCTGAAGAAATGATTGACAATGGAATAGGGAATGATAAAGGAATTAGTATTGGGGGTAGAATAATAAATTGTATAAGGTTTGCTGATGACATGGTAATTTTGGCAGATGAAACGAGGCATATTCAGGAAATGGTTACAAAGCTAGAAGACAGAATGATGGAATATGGAATGAAAATGAACATAAAGAAAACAAAGGTGATGAGAATAGGGGATAGAGAGATTATGAATGTGTCAATAAAGGATGGAAGAGTGGAGCAAGTAAAACAGTATAGATATTTGGGAAGCATGCTAACTGAAGACTGGAGAAGTGAAAAAGAAATAAGAACAAGAATAGCAATGGCAAAAGAAACATTTAATAAGAAAAAACGGGTACTATGTGGTAAAATGGATTTAAATCTGAAGAAACGTCTTGTGAAGTGCTATGTTTGGAGTGTATTGCTTTATGGGTGTGAAACATGGACGCTAAAGAAAAGAGAGAAAGAAAGACTAGAGGCATTTGAAATGTGGGTGTGGAGGCGGATGGAGAAGGTTAAGTGGACGGATAGGATAAGGAATGAAGCAATACTAACAAGGGTGAATGAGAAGAGAAGATTACTTGAAACAATTCAGAGGAGGAAAAGTAACTGGTTAGGGCATATCTTGAGAGGAGAAGGTTTACTATTGATGGTGTTGGAAGGATCAGTAGAAGGGGAAAGGAAAAGGGGACGTAGAAGAATAAAAATGTTTGACGATCTGAAAGAAAGGGGAGGGTATCAGGAAATGAAAGAAATGGCAAGGAACAGAAATGAGTGGAGACAACGCTGGTGCCAGGGACCTGCCTAGAGGCAGAACACCTCATGATGATGATGACGGCTTCTTAATTTTTTTAGTAATTTTTACGTATTAATTCGATTAATTCGACTAACCGTATGTTCATTTAAACGCTTTTAATGGCGTACTTACCGTAACTGGTAGACGCAAAATTGCGAATAAATGGAAATTTCTTTGCTGGTGCAAATATAATTTGTCGAAAAATATGAGCAAACCGTTAGTTTTGTTTTTTCCGTAACCCGCTAAACTCATGTGACGGCGACGTTTTATTTTGCAAACCACGTACTTCAATTCATACCAGCAGGATACAAAGTACATTGATCACCGCGAGTGCCAACAATACTTGATTACATCATTATGTATTTACGGAAAATAATTCTTAAAATATAACACATCCTGCACAACAAAGTAAATGTATTTTGGAATTTTTTCCTTGCATTAATGTAAGATTGTAATTTATCTTCGCTGCACTACTCGTAACAATATCTTTTCGCGGAAATTCCGTGAACTCGGCTTGTAGTGAATTACTATTCACAATTGTTGTGAAAGTTTTTTTGAAATAATATTGGTCAAAGAGTAGATGAAAGGTACAGTCGAGTAAATTGCTTTTTTGAGGCGGACATCCAATACATCACGGCTCTCCTCCTTTCTCTTCTCACGTCTCCTCAGCCAAGAGGGCGTGGCCCGCCAACAGAAAAACCACATGAAACTTACTCGCTCCTGATTCTTCTCCCTTTTATCTTAGATGCCCCCCTGGAATACTTATAATAAAACTATATGGGATTGAATTTTTACATACAAGGGAAATATAAGACCTTATAAGACGGTTTTGTTTCATTGCCATTTTGAAATTCGTGGATATGATTTTTCTGAATAATCATAAATATTAATTTTGTTGTATCTGCGTGCTTGCGTGTGTCATACAAGTGTGGAAGGGGTAGATCCGGAATAAGGGAGGATATGAAATTCGATTAGTATCTTATATATAAACTCTGAGTGCGGGTATGTTTGTTTATATGCGCGGTTCCCTTTTTCGTGAAAACGGAAGACAAAGCCCCTGCGGTATGGTTGGAAAGCACGGGCATCCGTGACGGTGCAACGGGTGTTCATTTTTTTTTCAAATTCGTTGGTTTGACTACAGAAACGTTTCATTTTTCCTTTCGATTAACATATAATCGGCTGGAATCCGAGCTGTAGACCTTTACTCTTCAACATTTATAAATGTTTTAAATGACTCGTGTTTATCTATGAAGAACACAGTAAAGCTGAGTATTCAAGGAATTACCTGACTTGGCTAATGCGTTCATGCACAACATATAATTCAGCATTAAAACAAGATGTACCAAACGGAACTTATGATGCTTACTTTCCAACATAATTATTTAAAATTAAATGTGGTGCAGCGATTACTTATATTGGTTTTAATAGCTTTAAAAGCAATGAGGATGAGTTGCTCTTTGTGTTCCCAAATTTCATAATTTAGCGTTATAAAATAATACAAATACATTCGAACGGAAAACTAAGTTGATCACGGGTATTTGTGTGGCAAAAATAACGCGTGTATGTCCTAGACTAAAGCGAATCCGAGTCCAACAGTAGTCGTTGCAGTGGCAGCACTCTCGTAATGAGAGATAGAAACCGCAAAGACGCCAGTATTTACATGACATTCGAAGAAATACGAACGATAAGCAAAATTCTAAGATAAAAATTAGAATTTTTATTTCTTTCCTCAGAGAATGGTACAAATCGCGCTCCAATATTACAATTCTAAGATATATTAATGTGCAAGAGAAAATTACCCTGCACGATGGACTTCAGATTTCCCATGTGAATCAAATGGGAAGGATAGTTTCTGGAATCCAGCCCGGGACTTTCAATCTTTGTAGCAAAAACTAAACTCGAGAGCTGGGCAGCAGTGGCAGGAGATTTCCACTAAGTGTCATGAAAATCGGTCTATTGGTTCAAAAGTTAATATGAGGGACAGGCAGACAGACGGACTAACAGACATAATGATGTAATTATAAGCCTTTTTCCATTTTGAAAAGTAGACTAAAAAAAGACTACAAAGAATCATACGAATGTATAGGCTGTGGTTTTTATGCGTTTCATTTTTGAATGTGCCTTTTCTTTATATGTACATTAAAATTGATTTTTACGAAATGATCTTTCGAATTTAAGCTGTAAAGGCGTGCGGTTTCATAGTTATTATTAAAGTAACTTTAATTGGTGCTACGCTAACTATAACTCTCGCAAAGTTTTAATTTACGGAGGTTTCAAATAATTTTTAGTTGAATAATCGACTCTTATTTTTCAGTGAAATGAGGCGATTTATTGAAGAATATGAAGATTCGATTTACTATTTGAAATTTGTATTCAAATAGCGGATGGAAATGAAAATAGTTTTCCTGGGGTCTCCTAATTGACAGAAACAAGATAGTGTTTTTTGCATTTATCTACACCCGAGTTCCCCAACCCGCGGCCTGCGGGCCAAATGCGGACCCCGAGAGCACTCAATGCGACCCGCTAAGCTATGATGACAATGTGATTTATAAAGTTTTATATAGATAATTACATATTTTTTAGTATAATTATCGTCTCAAAACCTATTATGGTGGAGCTTTAACACTAGTAATTTATTTAGTTTATTTTCGCTAATATGAGGCTACAGAATCTCTTGGTAACTTCTGATGTAAACACTCATCCTGCTCGCGGAAGTTCTCGTGACTTCCAATGCGGCCCTCAGAAGTATTCACAACTACGAATGCGGCCCGCCATGTAATACGGTTTGGCTTCACTAATCTACAGCATACAGTACCTGCGATATCGAGAAGAAACGGACGGATAGTCAATTTCTACATCTACATATTACCCTGCAAGTCACCTTGACGGTGGATGGCAGGGGGTGCCGCGCACAAAGTTTCTAACTAATTATTATTCACTTATCTATTGTGGTCACGTATTGTCCTAGGGAAAAATGACTCCTTATACCTCTCCGTCCTACTATTTATTTCGCGAATCTTGTCCTCATTATCCCTCCGCCCGATATACGTTGGTTGTCGAATAATATCCTTTATTTCATTTACGAATACCTCCGACCTATATTTACCTAGAAGTTTAAGTCTCGCCTATAATCTACGATCTTTCAACGATGGCCAACTCAACTCTTCAATGAGTAACGTAACGCTTTGTTTTTATCGTGATTCTTTTTCACGAATCTAGCTGCTCGCCGCTGTATTTTTTCTAAATCCTTTATGAGTCCCCTCTGATATGGATCCCAAATCGCTGCTGCGTATTCCATTTGAGGTCTAACCAAGGATAAATAACAGGATTCTCTCACCTTTTCCGTGCTTTTCCTGACTATTCTACGCACAAAAGCCAACTTCTTATTTGCCGCACCTATCACTCGTCTTATGTGGGTGTCCCAAGACAGGTCACGATTAAAGGTTACCCCGAGGTATTTCACGGATTCCGAAACAGGAATGCTCTCACCATCTATCGAGTAGGTAAACACGGACGATGGGCTTCTAGATTTCCAAAAGTTTAGAACGTTACTCTTTTTCTGATTGATTTCTAGCTGCCATTCCTTGCACCAGACAGATAACGCATCCAGGTCATCCTGAAGCTGACGATGGTCGCTAGGACCATTAATTTCTCTATAGACTACGGTGTCATCCGCAAAAAGCCTGATATTACTTTTCACAACTGAGCTGATGTCGTTTATATAAAGCAAGAAAAGCATAGGTTCGATCACACTACCCTGCGGCACTCCAGAGACTACATCTGCCACACTCGAGGACTTACCATCGATGACTGCTTTTTGTTTTCTATTCCAAAGGAAAGCGCGAACCCAGTTAATGACTTTAACATTAACGCCAAGATTTCCCAATGTTAATAACAACTTACGGTGGGGAACCTTGTCAAAAGCTTTTCTAAAATCAAGGAACGCTGCATCGACCTGCTTATTATTTTCGCCGCATGATAAAACATCATTCACAAACAGACCGAGTTGGGTGTCACAGGATTTTCTGAAGCCATGTTGACAGCTGACTAAGAGCGATCTACTCTCGAGATAACGCATTGTGTTGCTAACAATAATGTGCTCCAAAATATTACATGATAATGATGTTAGAGAAATCGGCCTATAATTTTCGGGGTTTTCTTTGTCACCTCCCTTATGAATGGGTGTAACGTGATAATTATTATTATTATTGAGATTATATATAGAATTATAGCGAAACATATTGAATATTGTTTCGGCTTTTATTATTTCTCATTTAACTCCGTTTGTTGGATTAGTAAAATAATATCAAGTACAGCTAAAATTCTAACTAGAATAATAACCAAAAGAATTGAATGTAAAATAGAAAAGGAGCTGCAAGATAATCAGTTTGGTTTCAGAAGAGGAAGAGGGACTAGAGATGCTATAGGATGTATGAGGATGATGATAGAAAGAGCGCTAGAAGTCAATAAAGATATGTATTTTTGTTTTGTAGATTGGGAGAAAGCTTTTGACCGAGTGAAATGGGATAAAATGCTGGGTATTTTAAACAAAATTGGAATAGATTGGAAAGATAAAAGACTACTTAAAATCCTTTACTTTGATCAAAAGATTAGAGACAGGGTGGAAGGAGAAGAAACAGAAAGTACTTCAATAGGGAGGGGAGTGAGGCAGGGATGTCCTATTTCACCAGCGATATTTAATATTTATGCAGAAACAATAACAGAAGAAGCGTTGAGGGAAGAGAAAGGATTTAAGATAGGAGGTGAAAGTATTACCACCATTAAATATGCAGATGATCAAGGATTAATAGCAGAAGACGAGAAAGAGCTTCAGAGGATGACAGACAGACTAGTGTAGGTTGGCCAACAATATGGAATGAAGATCAATGCTGAAAAAACGAAAGTCATGGTGGTTTCAAAGGAACATAAAGAATTAAATATAATGGTAAAAGGACAAAAATTGGAACAAGTATGTAGTTTCAAATATCTTGGCAGTATTTTAGCGCAGGATGGAACTAGTACACAGGACATCAGAAGTAGGATTGCAATGGCAAAAGCAGCATTTAACGAGAAGAAGGAGCTTCTCACAAGCAAGAAAATAAATTTAGAAACAAGGAAGAAATTAGCAAAATGCTACATATGGAGCATAGCTCTTTATGGTGCAGAGACGTGGACGATAAGGAGAAAGGAGGAAAAATATTTAGAAAGTTTTGAGATGTGGGTATGGAGGAGAATGATGAAAGTGAAATGGACTGAGAGGAAGAGAAATGAAGAAGTATTAGAAATGGTGGGAGAAGATAGGATGCTAATAAAAACAATCAGGAAAAGAAAAGCAAATTGGATAGGGCACATATTGAGAAGACAGTGTTTACAAAGGACGGTCTTAGAAGGAAAAATTAGTGGAAGAAGAGAAAGAGGGAGAAAAAGAATAGGAATATTAGATAATATAAAGCAGGGATATAATACTTATAGAGATATAAAAGAGCCTTCTAGGGAGAGAGAGAAATGGAGGCAGCGATTCAGTTAAAACCTGTCTTCGGACAGAAGCATGATGATGATGACTACCATAGTATGTAAAGGAGCCCTGATATTTTGCTATATATTAGATGGAAATGCGATTTTTAAAATAATATCTGATTCCTCCTCTCAGCAATAAATTTTTCGGGCATTTAACGACATATAATTTCATCAATTAACGATCCTTTCAATTATTATTCCAGAAATAAAAAAAAATCTCGTAATTATATCCCTAATTGGTTGAAATATTTTATGCAAATACCCTTTTGATATTTAATGAGGATATTGAGCAATGAATGATGAATGCTATCGCGTTATTCCAGGTTATTTATGATTTTTACGGTTAAACTGTGTAATGGTGATTTTATTGATGTACTACAAAACAAGATTGTTAAATTCGACTTTAATTAGTGTCAATGGACCAAAAGTAATTCCAAGAAGTGATTTATTTTAATTAAAGACAGAGGAAATGATAAGACAAATATCAAATAACATATTCCTGCAGCATTAAACATCTTGTATCAATTAGTTTAAAATGTAAGACACGAATTATAAGTTTCTGAGAGATTTTTACGAGAAAATTTCAACCGTTTTTCCATGTGACTAGGCTACAATGAAAAAGAGCGAATTCATCGGGAGAAATTATATGAGCAATTTGAAACTCCAATTAATGGCTACGCAAACCTGCAATCTCTTTTGGACACTTTGGGAATAACTCATACATATCTTGTGTCCTCCTAACAATAAATCAATATTCTTTGATTTTTATCTATGAGTAACATTTTAAATTAATAATTAGACAAAAAAATAGAAATGCATTCTCTTAAAAAAAA
Source organism: Tanypteryx hageni (assembly GCA_028673005.1). Lineage (NCBI taxonomy): Eukaryota > Metazoa > Arthropoda > Insecta > Odonata > Petaluridae > Tanypteryx > Tanypteryx hageni. The sequence goes on along the minus strand of CM054112.1, from coordinate 133,474,108 downwards.
TTATTTCATCTTAGCCTGGAGTAAGGAAGTGTAGCTTAATCCCAATCCCAAAAAAATCATCTCACATCGTTAAATTATCGATCAGCTCGAGTTATATTTCACACAATACCATAAATAATAAAACCAGGTCTAAGATATAAAAAAGTCGCCCGGAATTTAATTTAGACTAGAGCGATCCGATATAAAATTCTAAAGCGGAGCGCGAAGTGCATTGCACATCTCGTATATGGAAATCCGCGAATGTGAAACCACCGCACACGCGATATCGATCCCAGAGCTAGTCAGCGTTGACTGACCTCTTCGCGTTCTCCCCACGGTATCTCACCCTCGCTCTCGTGAGTCTCTCATCCCTCCTCCTTCACCTCACTCCTTTTATGACTCTAAAACCTCTGCCCTCAATATGTCCGCCCCTTCTCAATACTACATCCGAAGCAAACGCCAACTTTTTTTCTGCAGACGATTTGGGTCGACGTCGACCGCTGCGGCACGACAATTTCTGCTTTATTAAGTTTTGGCTCCATCGCTTTCGGATCTAAACGACCTCGCATGACCCACTTGCTCGCCCGGTGCGAAGAACCGGAAACATTAACGGAGGATTACTTTCGCGTGACCTAAAATTACAATCGAAGCTTTGAGTAAGGACACGGTTTAGAAATCCCATTAATCAATTTAAGAATAACACCGTATTATTTCTTTCAATGCTGTTTCCGTCCATTATTGAATGAAAAACAATGCCAAAGACGCGGTAAATGTATAGTTTTTGTGATAAGTGCGCTTAGCATCTCTTTTCATTAATAGTTTGCGGAGAAGTTGAAAGGAAAATGTGTGGTTTTAACAGCTGTTGCAACGGGAATGCAGGAAAGTTAAAAGGAAAACCCGGAGAAAAACTATTTAAAATATTGAGTAATCTTCATTGGGTATAATTACGGAATCGATGGTTTTCATTCAATCTTCTCTATATGTCGCTGTCCTGTGCTGATCTTAGCAGCCTCAAACGTCTCCATGATTTTCCTGTCGTTATGCGATCCATATCCTCTTTTTTAGCTCGTTTTATTTTGTGAACGCACTCATGTTTTCGTTCTGTCTATCCTTCTGGACCAGTGGTTCTCAAACTGAGTGTCGCAGCACACTGGTGTGAAGCAGTAGATATTTAGGGGTGCCGCGAAAAACTTTGTTTAGTAAATAAATCAACGATTTGCATGTGTTGATGGGTAATTAGGGCAATAATTTTTCTTCTAATAAATTCATTATGTAGTAGCATCAATAAACGGATGTGTCCAAAGGTTGTAATATCTGTATCTAAAAATATATAAAGCTTGTCACAAGACTGAGAAGCCGCGAAACTCTCTTTATCTTTGAAAGTGTGCAGCGGCTCAAAAAAGTTGGAGAATCACTTGTCTGGACAGTCAAATACATTAAAAACTCAAGTCGACAATAAGAGATATATTACTGAAAATTTCAGGTTGTATGTTATCTATGGTGCCATTTATTGCGCTGCCAAAGATTTTTTTAAAATCGGTGGCCGGCAGAGGGTCCCTTCAAAGTTTTCAAATTAAGGTACTGAGCAAATGGCTTTGTACAAAACGTTTTAAATGCTTCAGTATTTATGTTGTCTTTAATGTAAAGTGACAAGACAGGACAGTTCCGCTATTGAGCAGCGTGTCTCCCAAAAACTTTGGGGGACGCAAAATTGCCCCGCTTTTGTATATAAACATGATAAATGTCCCCGATTATTCAAATGTTTTTACAACATATGGTACATAAGATAAAGCAATTTACAACAATGAATTAAACGACATAAAATAATCAAAAATACATAAATAATAACAGACTGAAACACAAATAATAATCAGACTCGTCCACCACAAAAGAGACGGCACAGATCACCAGTAAGCCGTGAAGCAGCCTGCGCATTGGCGTAATTCATCGGGATTCCCCTTATTCAAACGTGTCGTAAAGTTTGTACGGTATCGATATCGTCCTAGATGGCGTCTCACCGACCCTCTATGATTCAGTTGGAGGAGTTTGGAATGCATCTAATTGTAAGACACCAACAGATCAAGGCAAGGTGGAACTATTCACTCATTTCAGAGACAGAAATATCAGCCACAAACACGCCAGAATTAATTCAGTTAATGTTGTGTCTCCCTGGAACTAATTCTCCTGTTGAACATGCTTTCTCACAAATGAATAAGATGTTGATATTTGAAAAATCGCAACTCAAAGTCTCAAGCCTCAAGGCCTTATTACTGACAAAAATAAATTTCAAGCAAACCTGTTTGGAATTCTATAATACTTTGAAATTCACTCCTGAGTTACTAAAGAAGATTTCCTCCAGTGAAAAGTACGAAAATTAAAGGTGGCTGTGAATTGGGTAAATTACCTGTCATTTTATGTTGTAAACCTATATCAGTTATACTGATATTTAATATATGGCAGATCGTTTATTCCTTTTTGGTTGTGTAATCAGTCGGCCACCCTTTTAAATTAAAAATTACTTAAAGAAAATTATAGGTTATATAAAGGAGTCTAAAAATATATTAAAGGAAATTCACGAGAAAATTGGAGAACTTTAGAAAAGACATTGTTCTTGATATTTCTTTGATTATGTGCACTTAATGGGTCTCATCTAAGAAAAAAATGCTTAAGTAAAATCACTGGAAGAATAGTTCACTAATTGATTTAGATACATAATGCTAACAACATTTTTTATGTATTTTTTCTATTTTTAAACCCCTTAATGTAGAAGGATTTTCCTTAACTAATTACACACAAACCTTTTTTCCATTGTTTGTGAATTCGTGTGGAACTCCGTGAGACGGTGTGCAGCGTTGCAATTTATCAGTAATAGCAGCTGAACGCTATTCGGTCGTCGTAAATTGCCTACACTCCAGGGGCAAATGGAGTTTGTCCCTGTTTGGTTGATGTGAAATCTGGTCACTTTACTTTAATGCCAACTATAACACAGCAGCGTATGTTTTTTTGAAAATAAGAGGGTGACAGGGGATTCCTCCAAGATTTTCAAATTAAGATACTTAACAAATGGTTATAGATAGAAAGTTAAAAATTTCAATTAATTATTCAATAAACTACGACTGGAGGTTTCCGCAGTGGACAGCTTTTTAAACGCCATCTGTTTTTAAATGATGTCTATATTTTAGTTTTTCAATTTACTATTAAAATGTTTCAATCACTCGCCGATAGACGGCAGGAGTTTTCTTTAACACTGACAGTTAAAAAACATTTGTCAGTGTAAAAGTAAGTGAATCAAGTTCAAATGAGGATGTATTTTTAGTTTCTCTTGTTACAAAATAGTAGTTTTTCAAGTAAAATGAGTAGTTTTGACTGTGCAAGTGATAAAATGAATGCACGGATCTAAAGGAAAATCAAGGTAAGAATATCGGCTTTTAAGTTTTTATCCAATTTTGTCATTTTGAAACATCATATTGTAAAAAATAAGCTTGCCTCATTAAAATTTAACCTTGTATTGGCCTCTTTAGATGATACTCAATCCCAAAGAATGGCAAATACACCCCGACATTTAAATAATATAGCTACTTGTTCTCATGAAGGAACTTTACAACGGTTGGGCAGGAAAAGACCCAGCAATAAATAAACTTGGCCAAGGAATATGAAGAAAAGTCTACGCAATGCTGGAAAAGCATACGAAACAAAGTCAGGTCGTGCAATTTCTGCTAAGACTTGCAAACCGAATTTCAATTGCCATTGTTCACGTCACCGTCCAGATAAATTATCAGAGCAAGATACTCGCACATTTTTTGCTTCGTTCTGGAATCTTGAAGATTTCTCAAAATATCTTCTATGTTGTTTGGTTCAAGCATAAAAGATAAAAATATCTCGTCCACGTGATGGAAAGGGTTTCGCAAAAACAAATCATTTTGATATTTTGTTATAGAAGAGAATGGTACAATTGATGTATACAAAAAGAGTGTTTTCTTGGCATATTATAAATTAGTTGGGGACGACTTTATCGATGCTTATACAAGGAAGCCGTGGATGCAGTAGTGGATAAGAAAGGGAAAAATCGTCAAGAAAAATTGATGACTATGATGTTATTGTACATGTTAAGAGCTTCTCCTCATTTCATAGCCATTACTCTATAAAAGACAATACCAATCGAAAATCCATCCTGACTTGACTATTCACAAAATGTATAACCTGCACGTTGAAAATTGCAAATCGGAAAATGAAATTCATGTTAAAGAAAAATTTTACTATCACATATTTAGCACCAAATTTAATGTATACTTTAAAGCGCCGTTGAAAGATACTTGCCGATTATGCGATGGGTTAGAAGTAAAAATTTCTGCAGAAGAAAACTTGGATAAACGCAATACCTTAAGAGTGACAAAGAGTTATATCTTAGAAAAGCTGAACATGCTAGAACTTCACTTAATAATGACAAAGAATCAGCTTCAGATGAAATGTATGTTTGCACATTTGACCTCCAAAAATCTTTCCCGTTCTCCAATGTATCTACATCTTTAGCCTACCATAAACGAAACACTTATATTTATATTTAAGGCGTACATTTTTTTAATTTAAATAATGATTTCATGTATTTATGGGACGAAACAGAAGGTGGCCGGGGATCGCAGGATATAGCAACTTGCCTAGCGAAACATTTGAAGGAAAAGCCTACTTCTTACAACCACATAATACTAATAATAATGTATGCATTGGTCAAAATCGCAACATCAAAGTAGCACTAACCTTACTGGTACGCGTGCAAGACCCGGAACCTGAACTGAAAAAATTGACCATTAATTTTTAGTACTTGGTCATTCTTATCTTTCCAACGTTGCTGAATTTGGGAGTATTGAAGCTACCAGTCGTAAGCAGAATTATATCGATTTGCTGGAGGATTGTGCTAGTATAATTAAATCCAGCAAGTGGAAAGAGCCCCATTTTGAAATTAGAATGATGAAATCTATTAGTGATAGACAAAAAAACGTTTTTGGTCACGATGTGAATTGGTTCATAATACGCTGGATGCGATACGAAAGAGGTTCGCATTTTAGAATCAAGTTCAAAAAAACACAGAATGAAGAAACACCGCTTTATGAAATTGATATTATAAAAAACTCAAAGCGCGGAAACAACATTCAGTGTTTGTCCAATGTTGTTCAAGGATTGTTGTACCCTAGTCGTCGTTTATCAACACCTGCTAAGAAAAACGATATGTTAGACTTATTACCCTACATTCTACCAGTTCATCACGCTTATTTAAAGAACCCAAATATAATAAAATTCCAGATTCGTTCGTCCGTTTGTGCGTAACTGGTGGTAAAAATACATTAAAAGACGAATAACTTGATTAAATAATATAACAATGAAATTTGGCGTAAATGATCTACTCATAAGTAAAAATGCTCTGACGAAGAAAATTTTACGAAAAACGGCCAGGCTTCGAGTCCATGGCTGGTGATACATTCCCCATAACACAACCCGTAGAAATCGATTTTTCGACCTGCAGGCTTTTTATCTTTTGAAAAATTAAATTAGAAGTAATTGACCTACGATCTTCGGATAAAAGCCATTTGAAAGGAAAATAAACAATGATTTTTATTCTTACTGACGATTTTTGCTTTCGGTTTGAAATCCCTAGAACTTTGCATACAAATTCAAAATTTCATGAAAATATTGTTTTTTGTGAAAGGTTCCCATGACGACAGAACAGATTGTTGAACTCGATATCCTCATTATTGTATGCTTTCTTATATATGCATAAAATTGACACGATGCAGAAATCATGAAAATTTGAGAGTCCATGTTCACAACACACCATATCATGGAAAATTAATTCCAGGCGAGGATCGCACATTCACTTATATAATTATATTACTAAATTAATAAATAATTTTAAATTTTCAATTCTAGATAAACCTCAATAAATACAACGTGTTTTTTCATATCACGACAGCAAACGAAGCTCCAATTTTTCTCTCTTTTTTCCGCTTTGTTACCCCAAGTAATCAGCTACATCATCGACACTGAGGATTTGCTCGTAAATTCGGAATTTATTGCTGTGATCATTCATGGTAACAGTTTGTTTTTTATATTGAATTTGTAGTACCACTTCGCCCGCTATTATATTCTTTCATTGCCCTGTACCGTACACACTCTTACTCCGGCCAACAATCAAAAGTTTTCGTTTTTCTTTGAAATTTTTTTCCACATGGCACTCTTTATGTTAACACATAATTCTTTGATATTCTTAATCCTTGAGGGAGGTGCAATTTTCTCCTACAAAAAATGATATTTAGGCCAATAAAAGTTGTTTTTTTTGCGGAGATCTCTCTTTTTTCTTATTTTCAAATCTTCCAAACGGTATAAGAACGGTTTTCACATTCTTGAGGCTCTCACGTACTTATGCGCCCCAAAATATAGGTTTCCCACAGAAGACTTTAAAGTTATAATTCGCGGTTAATGCAAACAAAATAAATTATTTGATAGTATTAGGATTTAAAAAAATGCCATCACTTCACAGCTAAGTATTTACCGCACGTCATCATAAAATATATTTTTTTGACAAAAGAATCGGCATTTTACAATCGGTTAAAGAAAACGCTCTAAATATGCTTACAACGCACAAAGATTACGTATGAATAAAAGGCGAGCATCATATGGGCATCGCTGGGAATTTACCGGAGAATTATGATCAAATTTGAATTCGGTGTGGCCTCAATCTAAAACCTAATACGAGGAGAGGAAAAGGGGAGGTATTGAACGAGAGGGAGAAGAGGAATAAGGCATAAGGAGACTCGGAGGGGGAGATAGGAGACGATGGAAATGAAAAAGAGAGAGAGAGAGATAGAGGTCGAGGAGAAGGTCAGCCGAGATTGGTTTCGCGGCGTACATGGAGCTGTTTGTGCAGCAGGGGAGTGGATGCTGCAGCGGCGACGGCGTCATGAGTTATTGCTCGTGACTCAAGTCCGCCCACCGGACTCTCTGTTGCCGAGGCAATGCGCGCAGGACTTTCACCGCTCCCCCTCCTATTGTGTAGGTCCGAGAAAGGGCGCGGACATAACCGATGGCCCTTGCCACTGCTGGTAACCAGTGCTATTTATGGGAGATTCTTAACGATGTTCATCAGGAATTGCGACGCCGGCGACGCGGGGTGACACCGCTCGGCGTACTTCAATCCGGGATGCTCAGCTTTAACACGCCCGCCGGTCTATGCGAGGTCCTTTCTCGGACACGATGCAGTTACGTAAGGTACCGCTTGTTCCGTTTTTTAATCTCGTCAGAGAATGACAATTATACGTTAGTTCTCCTGATATGTATTCAGGACGTATTTTGAGACTTGCGAATGAAATGCATTTAACGTTATAATATTTTAAGGTAATGCATAACATTAAAAATATTATAAAATATTTTTTAAAGGAACGAGATCCTACAAATTCTGAAAAACACGAGAACAAACAAAACTCGCGCAGATATGCTTAGCGATCAATAAACAAACCAATTAGGAAATTAATAAAAACATTATTCCTTCTGGCGATTAATAACCATAAACTTTACATCCATACACAATTGAATCGTTAGAATTATGAGAGATATGGGAATAAACGACATGTGTGTGTTATTAATGCAATGGTCCCCGAGGATGAGAATCAGTCCCACGATAAGCATCACGCTAATTTTTTCCAATCAGGTTTTTAAAAGCAGATCCTCGTCTCTAAATTTGGAAACATAGTTTGCGCTTGATATCCATCGACAGCACTTATTATTCATTGGAAACTTTTAATCGCCAAAGGGGGATTTAAAAAGCGTTTTTTTGCACGAGCAAAGAAATTAATAATTACCATGGTTTCCGTCCGTTCTATAAAAAAATTATGTGCTTCGGTAACTTTTTGACGCGGCTTATAGAAATCGATTAACAACATTTTCTTTTTAACGTCCCATATACGTTACCGTGGACGTCGCTTAGCAAAACATAAATACAGTAAAATTCCGCTACAACGAATACCATTATAACGTAAATTTAACTACTTATAACAAAAATTATTCCAAGTCTCGGCCAGCTTCTTTAACCCCTGCAGACCTGGTATGCCCAATAATGTATATGATATCAATTCCACTTTTCTATTAAATAAATGTACCAAATATCATTTCAAACACATTATTTATTATTATGTGCATCTTCAACGTTAATCGAAGGGATTTGTGCAGCCATTTAATGCTTGCCAAGTAAACTATTTGGAAAATAATGCGATATGGCTGCTATTGCAAGATATATAATTCAGGTCTGAAAGTGCTAAGCAATAGTACTTTTTTAAAATCTCGTTAGAACTAATTTACTTATGTCGGAAAATAGAAAGCAACGAGCTCTATTTAACTCAACATACCTATAAAATGTGTTTGTTTAGGAAACAATTATTTCCTGAGAATCTTATAAACCTTTCCATTTCTTTTCCAAGTTCTCCTCATCACGGAAAGGTACACTAGGAATACCAGAGTACTCGCTTAAAAGCAAAAATAATTTCCATTGGTTATAGAATGTCCACTCGAGAAACATTCCCGTAAGAGGTCCAATCGCTCGGCAAAAACCGTTCGAATTAGCAAATCTGCTCGGAAACGGTATGCTTCAAGCTAGTATTGGGTGGCATAACATATTTCCTGAACGGCATGGAATTGCATCAAAATTAATGTGTAGTCGTTGCAGAGGAGATAGAAAATCCCAGCAAGAATTGACTGAATTTTTTCGTTGCAATTCATGAGGAACTGAAGAAATGAACCTGTTAATCATCTGAAATCAGCCAAGCCTCTTTGCGGGCGTGGAAAACAAGATACATATGGTAAAGAATAACGAGTAATTTAATGCAGATGTATTGTTTGTGATTTATTTAAAATTTGTCACGTATAAATAAAATATAAAATCGAAATGATAATCTAAAGTCTATTATATTTGTATCTACGCATTTTATGTTTCATTTACATCATCATCATCATAGGTAGTCTGTCCGTAGACAGGTCCGTTTTTATTCATGGTTAAACCTGGTTCTCCATATACTCCTATTTTCCGCTGTCCTCTTCATATCTTAATAACTCTCTTTCCCTTTCAAATCGTCTATCAGCTGAAACCTTTTCCTACCTCTTTCTCCTTTTCCATCTAGTTTTCCTTCTAATCATACTCTCTCTCCTCAGGTAATGTCCAACCCAGTTAGCCTTCCTCTTTCTGATAGTCTGTATAATCATTCGCTTCTCTCCTATTCTTCGTAGCACTTCATCGTTTTTCATCCTATCTGTCCATTTTATCTTCAGCATTCTCCTCCATGTCCAAATTTCAAAGCTTTCCAAGTATTTGATGTCATTTTTCCTTAGCGTCCATGTTTCTGTCCCGTACAAAGCTATACTCCATACATGGCATTTTATGACTTCTTGCAGATATCTTCCCTTATATTCCCCGTAAGTAGGTGTTTCTTTCTCCTGAAAGCCGCTTTTGCTTTTCCTATTCTAGTCCTGATCTCATCCGTACATTTTGCATCTCTTGTTGTGATGCTTCCAAGGTATTGGTAGTCTGACACTTGTTCTAAAGGCTTTCCTCCAATATTTCATCTGATTCTCTTCTTTGCCCGATATTCGAATGACCTTGGATTTTTCTGTATTTATTTCCATACCGTATTTTCTACCTGTAATTACTAGTCTTTTTATCATTTTCTGGAGTTCCTCTTCATTTCATGCCAGAAGTACTTGATCATCCGCGTATTTTACTGTTCTTATAATCCTTCCTCCAATTTTGAAATCCCCTGTGCCTTCTAAGGCTTCTTGCATTAGACATTCTCCATATATATATTGAATAGGGTCGGTGATAGTCAGCAGCCCTGTCTGACACTTCTACCGATATTTACTCCGCAAGTTAACGCATTCTCCAACCTGACCGTTACAATTTGATTCACATATAGATTCCTAATCAGTCTCCTGTCTTTCCAGTCTACACTTATATCCTTTAATATCTTCATCAACATCACCCAATTTACTGTATCAAAGGCCTTCTGCCAGTCTACGAAAGATACGCAGATATGGTGACTGTACTCTACTGGCCTTTCTGATATGATTCTAACTACCCCTATCGCATCTCTAGTTCCTAGTCCTTTTCTGAAACAGAATTGATCTTCCCCTAGCATTTTTTCTGCCTTTTTCTTCAGCCTTTTATTAAGAATTCTCGTGATAATCTTCGAAGTGAGTGACAGCAGGCTTATCGTTCTGTAGTTTTTACACTGCATTGCCTTTGGCTTCTCCTTTAGAGGGATCATTGTTACTTCTAGGAAATCTCGAGGCAACTCTCTCGTTTCGTAAATCTTATTAATTAACTTCGCGCTTTTAGTCCTTCTGAACTCATGTCTTTGAGCACCTCAGCCGGTATTCCATCGCTGCCTGTGGCTTTCCCTTTCTTTAGTTCCACTATCGCTTTTTCTACTTCGCTCTCTACAATACTTGGTCCTAAGTTGTCTTCTTCAATGTTTTCCTCATCTTCCAGTTCTATTTTTGTCGATTCTGCCTGGTAGCTGTATAGTTTCTTAATGTATTCTTACCATATCTGTGCTACATCCTCGGTTTCTGAGACTCTTCCCATTTGTATTCATAATGCCTTTACCACGAATTCCATTAGACTTCTTATCTTGTAATTCCAGTGCCCTAGCGTACATCATATCGTACCGTCCTAACTTCTCCATTTGTTTTATTTCATCACATTTTCCTTTTATCCAATTTTCTCTAGCTTTATCTGTTACCCTTCTCAACTCATTGTTTATACGCCTATAGTTCGCTCTACCTTCTTCACTGTCAACGTTTTTCCATTTTCGTCTCTCATTCATTTTCTCCAGCATTTCCTTCGTGATCCATGGTTTTCTGATTTTCTTCTCTTGTTTTCCAATCCAATCCAATCAATCAATCAATCAATCAATCAATCAATCCAATCAATCCAAGGTATTGATACTGGTTTTAATTTCATTCCATTCTATATCAACGGTCTTCGGTTTGTTTTCCAACTTTCATAAGTTATCTTCCAACTTCATGCTGACTACATCCTGCCTTTCTTTCAGTTTTTCTAGGTCCAAAATCTGTCTTTCTCTTCTCGTTTTTCTTATTTGTTTGAGCTTTGTAATTACGTCAACTATTAGAAGGCTATGATCTGAATCAATATCTGCTCCTTGTAATGCCTTGGCGGTCTTTATGCTGTTTCTGAATCTTTGTTTTACTAGGAGGTAATGTATTTTGCATCTCATTCTATCTCCTGAGCTTTTCTTTGTGTCTAACCTTCGTTTATGATGTTTGAACCATGTGTTAGTCACTACAAGGTCATTATTAATGCAGAATTCTACCAGTTTTTCCCCTCCTCAGTTTCTCTTTCCAAGTCCGTATAGCCCGACAACATTTTCTTCCTGTCCTTCTCCGACTATGCTGTTCCAATCTCACATTATTATGTAATTTATCTTTCCTCTTTCGTCTTCTTCGTAAATGTCATTAATTTGCTCATAAATCTCCTCGATTTCTTCATCTTCGTAAGCTGGCGTTGGCATGCAAACCTGGATTAACATCATGCCCACTGGGACTGCTTTTAGCTTTATTGCCATCAGTTTATCGTTCGTCGCTATTATCTTAGTTACGCTTTTTATCATATCTTTCCTAAGTAGCAGAGCTACTCCCCTTTACCCACTATTCCCTCCAGAGTAAACTACCGTGAACTCTTCCGAGTCGAACTGTCCTTCTCCTTCCCATCTAGTTTCGCTCAGTCCTATAATGTCAACTCTATTTCTTCTCATTTCTTCTTTCATGTTCTCTAGCTTTCCTGCCTTTTTCATAGTTCTTACGTTCCAAGTGCCTATTCGTAAATTACTTTCGACAAATGTTTTCCTCAAGGCAGTCCCCGCCCGGAGATCCGATTGTGGGACTATTTTACCTCCGGATTGTTTTACCTCGAGAGAACTCATATTGTCCAACCATATAATCATTACTAGGGATTGTAATGTGTTAGTTTCCCTCTTGCTTTCCACATCGCAGTACTGTAGTCATTCAAATCGTCACGATCACGTCTACAGCTGTATTGGAAATAGACCCAGCCAACATCATTTGTTTTCGGCTCTACACCATACAGACAGTACTGCTGCCTACTACCAGGCACCGATGTAGTTTTTTTTAAAAAACCCCCATTCGCGAGGTTTGAACCCCTGAACTTTGTAATGGGAAGCCGACACGCTAACCACTACATCACCAGTGCAAATCATCAACATATGATTAATTAAAATGTTGGAATCAATGCAATAACAACTAATGCAAGTTATTAAAGTGCAGTGGAACTTATTTGAACAAATAATGAACCTTGTGAAATAATTTTTACCAATATTCGTTAGAACCAAATTTCAGAAGAACGAAATGATTCACGCTACCCAAGAAATTCGTTGTAACGGGATTTTTCTGTAGATATTTTCTCATACATTGTGAATAAAGTGTACACAAGAAAAAAGCTATCATTTTTTATATCAATGCGCTTCCTATCTTCTGTATAAAATAAAACAAAATGATTGAAATGTGTTATTTTTTGTATGTTCGATTAATTACAACGCAGGGTCAATATTTCCAGAGAATCGTTAATTACGTTTGTGTTTTTAACGTACAGCGATAGCGTGTTTTTAGAATGTAAACAAATGAATCCAAAGGTCAACGGGTAATATTTCTTTAGTAAATGGGTGAAGTTTTTTGTAAATGTTTCATACGCATAATTATGTTTCAGTAAAGTAATTCGAGATTTATGTTCCGTATGAATATGGAAAAGTGCGTTTTCATGATCAATTTGCATGAATGAAGCGGTTTTTAAATTTAAGTCCGTTCAATAATCAATTTATATGGCTTAATGTAAGGTATAACTCATGATATTTCAATGCGATCGGAGAATTATAATTGTACAATAATTACGCAATTTTTATTATAAAATGAACGCGCTCGTATTTGCTATCGTAATAAATAAAGTAGGTCCTGGCTATCTGCGTAGGTATAGTAGATAACTATCTAATTAAATCTATACAACCACTTTATTATTTTAGGAATATTTAGTAAATTATAAAAAAATTCCAGCTATGGAACGTGTCTTTTCTTTCTCGAGCAACCGAAACACATGACGCGCACGCTGGTATTCAGCTGGTAGATAATTTTAGTGATTTGAGGGATCGAAAAAAACTGTTTTGATCAAAAGAAAAGTATGTAGAGTAAATTATCGTATACTTTGGCAAGATGATGTTAGCACCAAGGGAGTTCTTGGAAAAAGGCGAGCAAGTAGGGAGAAGGAACCAGACCAGCTGAACCCTTGATATATACGTTTTTCCTTATCTTTTAAAAGGTCTACTACATTTTTAAAATTATCTCGCGAGTATTTTAGTTGTTAATAACAACATTTAATTGAGTAACATATTTTATGGACTGCCACTACATTTTTTAGAAACAAAATATTTAATACGATTTTCCTCTTAATAATTTTTGCCTAAATTGCCAAGATAAAATACTATTCTAATCGTTTATAGAAATTATTTATGGGGATAGGAAACATTCATTTTCCAAAAGGAGATGACGCGAGAGAATGGGAGAGAGGAAAGTAAATGAATGAAATCGAAGACATGGAAAAAGGAACTGAATCGAACGGATTTGCCGAGCGAAAGACGGGAGGGGGTGAAGGGAGGAGGAGACAAAGTTTTATCTCTTGAGCATTCGAATGAGAGATTGTGCAGAGTAAGCAACGGATGGGTGCTGCTTGTGGAAGACAAGGATGGGAACGTCGAGTTAGGAGGAGGCAGGGAGAACGAAGAGAAAAGCGGGAAAATTATGGCGAGGGAGAACACGAAAAACCGAGGAGATGGAAAATAAGAGGAAAAAATAGAAATTCTCCGTAATGTTTCTTTCTCCACGCTGCCAGTTGGTCCCTGAAGCATTAATATTTATGTGGCCCGGAGAAAAGAACTCCCAATGGACACGCTCACACAGAAGACGAGCAGCTGAAGGGAGGTGGAAAAGGAGTAAGAGGTCAAAAGGTAAAGGAGAGGGGAGGGGGCGAGGAGGACACGCCCTTTGGATTCCCTAAAAGGACCCTACCCTTTCATCTCTTCCCTATCTCTTGTCCTTTTTGCACTTCCGTTTCCTGAACGGGGTTCCACTACCTCTATTCATTTCCAGCCGCCCGCCATTCGTCGTTAACAATCTCACATATCCCTTTGATCCGAATCTCTTCCCGTGATTCTCGCTAACTTTCCAACCTCCCACTTGGGAGTTGGGCCGCGCTTCAAAGCTTATCTATAACTTCGAGACTTATCTATAACTTCGGGACTGCCTTGTTGATTTCTGGGGTTGAAATATGTCCTCGCATGTGCCATCAACAAAACCTTATCCTATTCTTCCAAAATATATATTTTGAATCACGAGGATATGTTAATAATATAATAGAGGTGATTTTACTTCAGCTTTAAAGCAAAAAGACATGGCCATGCACGTGTGTGTATATAGTTAACCAAAGACATACAAATTAAATTAAAGAAACGCAAATTTCCACATTATTTTTTTTTCGTTACCGGTTTCACAATAAAAATTCCATTATCGGATGATATGGATTTGCAATGGCAATATATAGCGATACGAACAAAAAGAAGGGAGGATAAAGGAGGTGGAAGGCTAAGGAGGGGTCGTTCATATTACGGTTATTGGAATTTGGTGTGAGGGTAGGAATTTTTGAACGTGGTAGCGGTGATTGGGAAAAATCTTACAAAGTAGCCAAATAGGTGGGAAGGCGGACTGGTGAAATTGCGGGGTGGTAAGGAGAGGGGAACGGATAGAGAATACAAAATATTTTAGAACAATATTATTATTGGAAGAACCATCCAGAAGTTTTCCACCTTCTACAAAGGAGTCCACATTTAGTCCTTTGAAACGTAGGTGTAAAAAATAAAAAAAATAAAATCACTATTATGTTTTGCGAAGAGAGACGAAGTGTCTTGATTCACAAAGCAATGTTTATGTTAAACAATTCCTTTACAAACGTCCTGCCGGTTTGACAGATACGCTGCATAGGGGTCCCTGAATGAGAGTTTGTAAACATCACTTTGTTCAGTAGCATCCAATTTATTTTTTCTATCCAATAGTAATTTACGGGGATTGCATGGGGTGTAGAAAGCAGTTTTAACGTTCGATGGAAGGATGTTCGTTAATTTGTACCAAATTTTACCTAAGAACGGGAGTTTACTCCATCTTTGCCTCCCATTTTTCCTTCTAGATGTGCTATTTTTGATTTGTATCATAGCGAACCGGTGAATTTCAGCTTTGATCTACTAACTTTCAATGTCACCTCTTAATTAATAGCTTAACTCTTATCAGGCTAGAAGAACTTTCCATAAAATTCAATTTAAATACAAATTAAATGTGGTAGATATGGTAGTAGGTAAAATTAAAAATCTAACTCCTTAATTTTCTGCCGTTGTTATCCTGAAACCCTTCTATTTACAGTTAGCTACAATTAGGGCCGGCTCTAGGCGGTAAGCAAGACATCGAGGCGCCAGTAAGCAATTGACGCCTCGGTTATGGCGGTCCCGATGACTCGAACCTCGGGCAGCCAGCCAAGCAGCATCCCTGGACGCCAAAATTTAAGAGTGGTTTCTCGATCTTTATTTCTCATAAATATAATGCCAATGCAATGTTCTCGCACTTATTTATTTTCTTTGATATCCTTTCCAAAATAAGATTCCGATGACATGTGCAAACTGATTTTGACAGTTAGATAGCTGAAAAATTTTCAGGGTGCGGAATTTACACCCAGTCCCCTTCCATTTTCGCAAATAATACTTAGAAGAGTGGGGTAAACCCTCGGCAAGAAGTTTCCCAGGGCATTCGCCCACATCAAAGGCAGGAAAAGGCCGACCAGTCATAACTGCAACGCAATTTCAGGGTCATGGGGGCAAATTTATTGCTACCTTCCCACCCTTCTTTGTTTTTCTTTCTGAATGATCTGCCGATCACCTCCAAGAAGAGTCCCCTTGAGAGGACGCTTCCCACGGGTCCGTGCTCTCTTACTCTCCTTGAAAGGGATTAGCCCAATTACATTGTCTTTTCTACGAAACGGTACACCCTACTCCCAGCGTGCATTTTTCTTAAACATAATTTCTTCTCTGCCTTGCTTGCTTTTCATCAGTTTGCCTTCACAACTAGTTCAGACAATCCTTCGAACTGCATAGTTTTATTTGTTCTTTCGTGAAAGCAACGTGGAACTGTTTTACGCTAATGTGCTTATTTCTGTTTGATCCAGAAGTTATTATTTTTTGTGTGCGGACATCGAGAATATCATCTCCGTTCATAATTAGAAAACATCCCATCATTCGAAATATGAGGTAAGACCTATTTTTTTACTGCTATTCCCCAGCCTCAAAATCAGCGTTAACTCTTATGAGGAAAAACTTCATTGCTGTTTTTGATTCATTAATGTACAATGTTGCAATTATCAAAGTTTCAGATAATATCTTTTTCTATATCTTTTGTTTCAAACGTTTTTTTGGAAAATGGATTTTTTAAGAAATTCAATTTACTCATAATTCACCGACGCATAAAAATTAAGACCGGTTTACAAAGAAAATATTGTGTAGCTATCAGATTTTTTATAAGATAAATATTTTTTAAATTTTGTCAAATTCGTTTACTTTTATATGCTCAACGTAGTTAAGCCTGACTTCGCGGAAATCCATAATTGAAGAGAAAGAACTGTTCTCCATTATAATAAAACAACTTGCCACTTTTTTATTTTCTACTTTTTGTTATTTTCTATGCACGTCTGTTTTCATTTTGATAGTGCATTATTAGAATATAAAATATAGAATTAAGGTATCCATAAGGTTTCTCTTATAGAGAACATAATATTTTTTTGTGTCTATTGCATCTTTTAATGAGGAGGTTCTCTTTTCTTCTCTTTATAACTATTAATGAAAATGTTATTTTAGCGATTTAATCACAACATAAAAATTGGTTAAAGAGTCTAAACAATAGAAAAATACTTAAGATAAAACCAACTAAAATATAGCTTTCTCTAATTAGATAATAATTATTTGGAATATTTTCACCATACAATTCAAAATGCTCGTAATGGTTTCGGATTAGTGTTGCAATGAAGTTAAAAAATAGTGGTTTTGTTTGTTTCAGATTTTAGAAGTTTTACTTTAAACCCCCAACAACAATGGATAAGAAAAAGAAATTGCCCGGTTTTCAAAATAGGAAGAGAAAAGCTGAGAAAAATTGGAAATAGAAAAACAGAAAGGCTGATTAAATAAATATTTTAAAACTGTGGGTGAAACTCCTGCTTTTCGACTGGAAGATGAAGAGTTAGAAGAACACAAGGAAGATTGTTCCTGCCTTAATAGCCCTGTTCAAAGTTCGGAGTTTCAGAACGAGCCAAAAAATCATTTGCCTATGACAATTGCTCTCAATTTACTCCAAGAGATTCAGAAACTTGGCCTAAAATTGACGCTAAAATTAGAAAAGTTATTATTGAGCAAAGTCTTGGAAAGATTAAGAATTTCTCATTACCGAAAGACTAAAGTGGAAGAAAATTTAGCAGTAATTATTATTTAAGGAAACTTAGTAACAATGAAATAATATCGAGGCATTGGCTTGTATATTCTATTAAGAGCAATCGCGTGTTTTGTTTTTGCTGTAAACTCTTTTCTATGGGAAACGATAATACTATTAGTCAATTAATATTTGAAGGCTATTCCAATTGGCAAAACTTGTCAAAGACTTAAAGCGCTCACGAGATTTCCTCCGTTCATTTGACAAATTTTAGAAAATGATTGATCTTAAAAGGAGTTTATATTTAAATTGTACAATTGACCGTGAAACAGAGAAAATGATTGATAAAGAGAAGCTTCATTGAAGTTTTGTTACGGAAAGGATATTTGAAATTATTAAATACCTAGGCGCACAGTGTTTAGCTCTTCGAGGATCGTCGAATAAGCTGCTTGAACGGACCAATGGCAATTTTTAAAAATTAGTTGAGCTTCTTTCAATGTTTGACATGGTGATGGCAAACCACGTGCAAAGATCTTCCAAGCAAAACAATATAGTAAATTATTTGGGAAAAATATACAAATTGAAATTGTAAATTTGATTTCAACTAACATTTTGGATTATATTTTAGCGAAAATTAAAAAAGCTTAATATTTCTCTATAATTCCAGATTGTACGCCTGATATCAGTCGCACTGAACAAATGTCAATTGCAGCACGCTTAGTGAATGTTAAACAGGAAGCCACAGCGGACTCTTTGAAATATGTTAGTATAGAAGAACATTTCTTAGGTTTTGTTGAAATTTCCGACATAACCGGGGAAGGGTTATTTAAATATTTAATACGAAAGCTTCAAGGTTTTCAACTAGACGTAAAAAATTTGCGTGTTCAGGGATACGATAATGGAGCAAATATGCGAGGCAAAAAAACGACGTCCAAAACATATTCTTGATCAGAATCCCAGAGCATTTTTTGTTCCGTGTTCAGCACATAGTTTAAATTTAGTGGTAAATGATGCCGCCAAAATTAATTCCGAGACTATAAGTTTTTCAAATTTTAGCTTCTAAAATCAGAGAGTATCAATTTTTGTGTTCATTAGTGTTGTGGCATGATTTTCTAAATAAAGTAAATATAGTAAGAAAAATGCTTCAAAGTGTCGACCAGAATATTCAGCATTCCGTGGAATCAATAGAAAAATTGATACTATACGTTAAAGAGTATCGTACAGACGAGAGCTTTCAAAAAATGTTGGAAGAGGCAAAGGAGATTGTGAATCATTTTAGAACCATCTCCTGAGCCTCAAAAGAAATCGGCGGTCCGGAAAAGTACAAAAATAAGACTTTGCGATTACAAAAGTTTAGATGAAACACCACAGAGCCCTGAGAAGAAGTTCAAAGCATATTTTTAAAATGCAATTTTAGATACTATATCAAATTCGTTACAAGAAATGTATGAACTACTAAAAAATCACAAAGACGCATTTAACTTTCTCTACGACTTTAGCAAAATGAGCAATGAAACTTTGCTCAAACAGTGCAAAGATTTAGAAAGTATTTTAACTGATGGTCAAGAGAAAGACATTAACGCAATAGAACTATTCGACGAATTAAAGGTGTTAAAGATTTTGTTGATATGGAAACATCAAAATCCATTATGCATACTAGAATATGTGTATTCAAATAATCTTGAATCTCTCTTTGCTAATTTAATTGTTTCACTTAGAATTTTGTTAACTCTACCTGTATCAGTAGCAAGTGGGGAAAGGTTTTTTTCAAGGCTCAAGCTTATAAAAAATTATTTACCATCAAGCATGTCACAAGCGCGTCCCGGTAAGACTTTCTATGATAGCTATAAAAAATGACGTATGTGAAAAGTTGAGCATCGATAAATTAATCGACGAGTTTGCCAGCGTGAAAGCACGAAAAATTAAACTTTGATTCATTTTTGTAAATAAATAAAGATATTCTCGTTCTACGAGGATTATAGTAGTGCAAAATTTCAAATATACAAATATTGTTGTTGTGATAGGAAAATATTTGATTATAAGTTTAGCAGTGCTTATGTGAATTTATTTTTTACGGTTGTGTGATGATTTTGGAATATACCGCTTCATTATTATGAAACTTGATATTTATATGTAATATTTAGACCGTAACTTTAAAATATGGTAATATGTTGTGCAGTGCTTTAGGTAGAGTTTGAAAGTTAATATTAATTATATATAATTTTAGAGTATCGTATTTGTTGTATTGTGCAATATCTTAGATTTAATTTGATGCTATGTAATATAATATAGGTTTTTATTAGAAAGGGGGTGAGAGCCTGTTAATAATAATAAGCTGACTCAGTGAAAAAAGGAAATTCTATGAAATATTTATTAATCGTTCATGTTCTGCGGCCGCCCAAATATAAATAAAACCACTAAATGAAACCGGGTTCACTGTCCTTATATTTTATGTTGAATATTTTGTTTTTCTGTATATATACAGGACTGTTATGTTTGCCAAAAAATATACGAAAATAAAAATTATGTATTTAAAAATGATAATAAATGTTTTCATCAATTAAACTTTTTTATTAAGTATATTAATTATTTATAAAAATAAAAAAGGTGAGCTTCGCTGGAAAGATAAAATGATATAAATTAACTTTTTTCTCCTGAAGCCCTTAACCTTAACGAACCTGCTGACTTCAGGAGAAAAAAGTTTATTTATATCATATTAATTATTTATCTACTCTAATTTGATTATTAAATCAAATATAAATTATAGCGTCTACATTAATTTCATTGCGTTGAAAAATTAATGTATTCTCTTATTAGAAAAACTGAGGAGGGGACGCTTTCAAATGATTTTGCATCGGGGCGCCTATATACCTAGACTACAATGAATATGTTACATCAGGTAACGGAATTATATCAATATTGGTAAATAAAAGAGTAACTAATACCTTTTGCTTTGCATTTTTACAGTTGAACAATTTAAAACGTAGATTCAAACACAATTGACGACTTGAATAAAACATATCCCAATAAAAATATGGTTTCTAGATTAAAAGTTACCTTCTAATGCTTGTTTGAGACTATTTTAGTATTATTTGCCTTTTTTCACTTAGAGTTAAAAATAGTAACGGAATAACTGATGAATCAGATATTAAGGGTGGTTTTTGTAGCAATGCAAACAAAACAAAAATTTATCGTAATAACGGATCCGTATAGATAATTAATAAAGGGTTTTTTAATCCTGCTAAAAGGAAAATGTACAGACAGACGGAACTCAAAATCATGATTTATGATTGTCATCAGCCAAAACTATCCTGAAATTTTGATTGCTCTAACACGAACGGTGTAGAAATAGTTGGCTAATTTTAAGTTTTATTGTTCATTTTTCCCCACACTGCACCACACAGACTGCTACTGGAGTTTCCAAATTTCAAACGCGGAAATAACGTATGGCCATGAACAATCCCTCAGAAATTGG
This sequence comes from Tanypteryx hageni, assembly GCA_028673005.1. NCBI lineage: Eukaryota > Metazoa > Arthropoda > Insecta > Odonata > Petaluridae > Tanypteryx > Tanypteryx hageni. Next base: position 133,453,080 of record CM054112.1, on the reverse strand, counting down.
TTGCTTTAACTTTCACAGTGTAGAACCTGACACGATAATGTGACGACGAACTAGCGGACAAGACGATTACATTAGCGGATTAAATAAAACCGCTAAAACATGTTCGGAAGCTTACAAAGAGTTTGGAATCGGCTATTAGTTTAAAGTTAGTCTTAGTTTAAATTCTAATTACCTAAACATCGCTACGCAGAATTGCGTCTTCTTATTTCGAGGATTTATGAATGGAGCTTTTATAGAACATTAAAAATTAAATAATAAGTAGTTTTAAGATCAGCATGGACATTACTCGATAGTTCTTATAGAAAATAATCGATTAAAATGCGGAGAAGAGTACATGAACACTTCAACATAACTTACTAACCTACATTCTAAGTTCGTATTTGTCTTCAGTTGTTTATATTTCATGCTCAAAATCGTAAATTCCCTCCAAAAAATGCCATCCTCAAGGTGGTCCGCGCAAAAGGAGTTAAGTAGAGACCTACTTACGTCATATTTACCTTGAGAAAACTATAAGCACTCTAGCATTAAAAACTGTGAAAATAAGCACTTATTTTAGGTGTACACAATAGCCATGATAAGTTATAGAAAAACCAGATGCGAATTTTGGCTACAACGATTTTCTTTAAAAGAACATACTTTCTGTTAAACGCCAGTTAAGACGGCTACATAATGTTAAAATTCACAATTTATTCGCCGAATTACGACACACCATATTCTATTCGAGGAAAGAATAGCAGTAAACAGATACCTAATTTGATATGAAATTAGCGGTAGGGGAGACCGGGCTAGTTGTGACACGCATGTTGTGATTTTGTTGTTAAAAATATTTCCGCGAGTTGCAGTACCAAACGACGACAGTATAGTGTGCGCTGATGTGCTGTGCAGTAGTTAACAGAGTTAATAATGTGTAATATCGCTGTAACGACATTGGTGAATATTTGTGTGTTTTTAAGTGTTTTGAGTAAAACGTTTCGGTCATCTTCAACTCTTCCTTAATCTTTTGCAGTTCAAGGTATATCAGATTACTTTCCATCAATGATATAGTACTATATTCGGTTCTTAAAAGCGAGTATTTGTAGTTCTTAAACAACATCATAATCCCGACGGAAACTCTTGAAAACGTAAAGACGACACCTGGGACTAGTTGTGACAGTTTCCATGGGGCATATTGTGGCAGTCACAACTTTCCTCGTCATGCTATTCCATTTACTTTAAATTTTCTCTCAGGAAAATGGTACGATCAAACAAAAATAAGACGGAAAGGGGTGAGATATTTCCTTCGTTGTTCAAGAATATATTACGGATTAACTGCAAAGGAAGTTAGATGATTGGCATATGAATTCACAGTATCTAAGCGTGTAAATTTTCCTCCCAATTTGGCTGATACACAGCAAGCATCCGCAGATTGGTTTTCCAGTTTCTTGAAACTCCATCCGCAGCTTTCTTTAAGGTCACCAGAAGCTACAAGCCTGAGCAGCTCGACAAGCTTCAACAAACATAATGTTAATCAATTTTTCACAAATTTAAAAGCAGTAATGTAGCGTTTCCAATTTGAATGTAAAGATATATGGAATGCAAATAAAACAAGCACAACAACTGTGCAAAAGCCGTCAAGGATTGTAGTCCAAAAATGAGAAAAACAGGTGGGGAAGGTCACATCTGCGGAAAGAGGCACTTTGATAACATAAATTGTTGCAGTAAATGCAAAACATTGTCTCATGAAAAATGCGCTAAGACTGCTTATCCATTTCATGTTTGTAAACATTGTCATGCAGATCTTAGCAGTGATGGTAGCGATTAAAACTTCCATAAATTTCTTGCAAATTTTTGGTATTATGATATCATTGAAATTTTAAAATAATTTGCAATTAGTATTTATTTAATTAATAAAACTACTTCGTTTCCGTCTACATGTGATGTTTTCTCTCTAAATTCTACTTTATGATGAATTTATGATAGTGTCACAATATGCCCCAACCATGTCACAACTGGCCCCGTGGACGGGCAATTTGTGACACACTTGCAAGTCTTTGGAAATAATTTTTTCCCAACAAAATGTCAAGACATTATAAAACTTTTACTATGGGAATTAATAGTAAAATATATATATAGTTTAAGAATGCTAAACCCACTTCCTCCTAAATGCCACAAAAAAATTTGAAAATCGAAAACTGAAAACTTACAACTAGCCCCGGTCTCCCCTACTGCTTTTCTTAAAGCGATAATGAGGTTTTTCCACAAAATTTAATTACTTTATTTTCCTTGTGTACAAATTAACCTTTAACTGGGGAGGTGATTTAAAATCACACTCTCGGGGACGTGGGGTTTCGAAAACCCCAAGTTGTATTTTTTATTTTAAATAGTGTCTCTGACAAATCAAAAATCTGTTCACCTTGGTAGACCCTACAGACCTTTAACAAGTTAAAAAAATTGGAGTATTGGAATAAATAACCAACTTCATTTAAAAAACGATGTTATATAAAATTTTACAAAAATAGACATCGTTTTGAGAAATTTCAAAACATTCCGCTTCATTCTGTATAAACGTTTAAAATTTAGTTTTCACCATTAGACTAGACTTTAAAAATAATGACTTATTAAAAAATAGTAGAAAATAAAAAAACTGACAACGCCCTGACTACACAGTTTTTACAGACTGTTCAGCGCAGGACAAACAGATTGGCTCTTTGCACTTAATACAATTATAGCGCGTATTCCTATCTTTCCCTCATGAACATATAGAACATCATTTCAGTTTTTTTGACACTTGAGGGCCCTCTTCATAAGCTTGAGAAGGCTCCGAAGAAGATTCTATGCCGAGGACGAGGGTGGTGGTCCCTAGAAATTCTCGGCTGATTTTGGGGTTTCCATGCCTTCGTGTTATATGGGAACGTACAAGATTAGTCCCAAGTATTAAAAAAAATCAAATTTCACTATATCCGAAATAATGAAACAAACAGTGCTGTAGAAAAACAACTTTCAAACTAACTGAAAAATTACGTTAATGGGGACATGGGGTTCGCTGATCCCCAAGGCGTTCAAATCATACGTACCAGGCAATGGTTAGCGCACGACTGACATGAGTCATAGCAAAGGAGTTAGGGGTGAAGTAGAAAAACTCATGAGAGTAGAGGATCATTTGATAAGAAACGAGCCAATGGCGACGACGAATCTGAGGCATGGGGTATCTCACAACCCACCTCCCAGTTAAAGGTTATCCGATTAAATGCCGATTTGCGAATCATTCTAATGTGCTGATAATTTATTGGAATGAAGTCAACGGTTCAAATGGACAGTTCCATTAAAATTTTTTTTGAGCGGGCATGTTACTAGTATTTCATACATTTGTTTGAAATGAATAAAAAATTCAGAAACTATTCATATCGCGGACTGCGAGGGATGCCTGTTGCTTTCAGTAAGACGAGCAAATAAACCTTTGGAAGGTGCTTGCCGAAGGGCTGTGATAGTACACAGCTTGGAAAAGTGTGGAAAACGCGGTTTTGAAAAAAAAACGATGCAAGGTTTCTTAGGTATACATGGCGGCGTGATAAAGCCACCGCGATCGATATAAGAGCAAATATTGAATCACAAAAACGCCGCGGAGCCAGAACAAAAGTACTGCAGGATCAAAAGCATCATAGTCACAGCTGACCGGTCATTCATGAGAGAGGAGAGAAACGGGTGTAGCTCAGCGGAATACATAGTCGCGTTGTCCCCGAAAAGCAAAATTTGAAACGACTGTGATAAAGGCGATTCTGCAAATACGAGGAAAAAGCGAGTCACGAAAACCCACCATAAAATATAAAGAATGTCTCGAAATATTACAATTTAATGCGCGAGGATATGTATAGAATAAGAATAAAATAAGGAAAACGAGGAGAGCGGCACCTTTTGGTAACGGTCACTTTGAGAATTAATCTCATTATCAATAATTTATAGAAGAGATCGTTTGGACGGAGAACAAGCGTTGTTCTTTGAAGATTTCAAGCAACAAATGAAAAGAATTATAATGAATATTATGCCGTGGGAAAAAGATGGAGCACGCAAAGGGGGGATCGGAAGCAAAATTACAATTCGACACTCCAATATATTATGATTTCTCTTTCTCTATAATGTCTCACACGAAAATATGGCAGAGACTAAAAGCGGCATGATGAAGTATTTTTTAAGTTCCAGATAAGGAATTATTTATATATCAGTTGCATTTCGTGTAACATCTGATTCGCAATGAAACGGCATACTCTGCTTTCCTATTTTCAATTTTTCAATCCGACAAAATTTAGCTTTCTGACTTGTCATACATTTTTAAAAAATTCAACATTTTTACTCGCTTAAGATCTTCTGTTAACCATTAATAATTTTCTGAGATAAAATTTTTAAATGTTTTTCTTTTTGAGTGGAAGTGATTGATTAAAGGTAAAATACGACATTTGTGTCTCAAAAAATTGCCTTTCTGCTTTAATTATGCGGCTAGAAATTTTATTGCCTTTTGATAATTGGTGCAATGAATGGGTTCAGTACAAACCGCATATTTCTTATGCTGAGACAGATTCAGGATACCATTTAATTTTTCCAATTTAACGGTTTAAACATCGATCGAAAAGTTTATCAATGAGTTATTTTTAACAAACTTCATATTATTTAATGCCCACCAAGAGAACAAGTAATGTATTCTTTGCCGGGTGTATTTACTGAAATATTATCTCATTTACATAACTAGATTACGGTGACACAGTTTGGCTCTCGAGTCATCTTCATCATTACGTACTAACCGTAAAACTATGCACTTAAAATAAGGAAACACGCAGATGTGAAAAGGAAGACATTTTGCGGATTATTTTCAATAATATCATCATTCAAAGTAATGATCTTAGGAAATGGTGACCAAAAAGAAATTACAATGATATCAAAATTTTGGAAAAGCTAAAGTATTTTATGAAATTTTGTAATGCAAAAATTGCAATAAAGCATATACGAGACTAAATAAATGCCAGTTCCGGTGCACATTATTTTTCCTTCTTTTTTGTCAACTGTAAAAACATAATGGTGAACAACGGCAATCTTTGTGACTGAACCGAAATTAAGTTGATAATTAAACAATAGCTATTTTATTTCTGAGATACTTATCCAGAAAAGGGGTATTCGATTTTCCTTCGTTGTTTTTCATCTTGAAGATAGAAGGTTGTGCTAATAATTTGAAAGTATGTATAAATCGAATGTTAATGACTGATTGAATCCACAAAACCTTTACCGAAAGGAGATCACTTTTACGCCGCGGAATGTTTCTTTTAAGCGAGTTTTAAAGATAGACCTTAAAACGACATAACGCGAAAATGAAACGGAAAGATAGATGGCATGCGAGCAGTATTTCAAAGTTTCCGACAAAAAAATCACAGGAATAGGAAATGACGAGAAATAGAGTGAAGACACTCTAAGGGTTGAGGAGAAACCTCTTTGAATGGTGGATCGAGGAGGCGACGTGGCTCGGATCATTGAGCAGGACGGAGAGGCGCCCACAGATCTTATATTGATGAGGCACTGGCGTAGTTTTGCTACTAGGAAGAGCTTGGAAGAACAAATAACTTTTATTCAGCGTACCAACTGATGTGTTTTTCATATACTTTATTAGGTCAAACATAGCACCGTAAAAGTGCGATTTTTTTATTTCCGAACGTGCGACCAAGTCAACGCCGTTTTGCAAGCGAGTCTTTACTTTGCCTTCACATAATAATATTCCATCCGCTAATTTGTATTAAAATAATGTGCCCGCCTGTAAAACTCTATAATATATACTCCGAAGTTATCTTAGTTTTAAACTCTTACTGTTTGAGAAAACCTATCTGTCGAAGAACTACGTTAATACTTATTTGATTCTATCCTGAAGGCAAGAAGGTGTAAATAGGGAGAAGTCATCAGAGGAACATATGCCAAGAGGGTTGGGGGTTGAATAAAAGATTTTCCAGCAAAATATCCAATCGATCGGGAGCAGGGAGTAGATATGAACCAACAAGGAGCGCCTCTGATGGAGCAATGGTTTCCCAAGCCGCGGGACGATGGCATGTAGGAGGATGAGGCGGGCAAAAGAGGTATGCAATGACAAGTATAATAATTAGGAGGAGACTCTGAACTGCAATCACTGCGCAGGTCCATCTATTTCCATAACCATAAATTTCATTTCCCTATAAAAAAACCAGCTCCCACTTTACACTCAAATTATTTCATACGTACTTCTAAATATCTATCGCATTAGCGCAAAATACCAAAATAATTTCACAGTATATAATGCATGCCATTATATACATAATATCCTTATTCTGTCGGTTGGTCCGTCCGTCCGTTGGTTCGTCGGAACGCTCCCCATAAAAGATCAGTTAAAAATATCTTTTTTTCACTTGCAGGCATTTTTTCTTTTGCAAAATTAAATTAAAAGTAATTGACCTATGATCTTCGGACATGGACCATATTAAATAAAAATAAACAGATTCTTATTCTTATCAACTTTTGCCTTCGGTTCGAAATCGCTCAAGTTATACGTTTAAATAATATTTATTGGAAAATTTTAAGCTTTTTAAAGATGTGTTGACTTGCCGACCGTGTCATTGTTAAACCTCGAGATTTTCCCTATACTATATGCGTAAGGAAAGTCTGTTTTGAATGATTTAGTACGAGAGAGAGAGAGAAGGTGCCCGAGTTATTTATAATTAAAATCGTGTTTTTCATTAATTTCTTTTCAGTTAATTTCACATTGAAATTTTTGGTAATTAACTACTTTTATAGTTCATTTCATAGTTTTTTTGGAGAGCATCTTATAATTAACCGGAGTTATAAATTCGCATCGCATATATGAATCACGCAAAAAGTCATTCCTCGCCTTGCAGACCTTTTTCGTTTACATTTTAAAATATTTCAAGGATGAGGTATTTAACTTACATTAGTTATGCGAAGAGGAGAATTTAAATCTTATTCATAAATCTCCAATAATTACGTTTTAATACGATTTTTTACATTTTCAGGCATTTTGTTTATATTGGACCACTGTTGTCTAATTGTCGAATTATATTCTTGGCCTCATTATAAATGCACCATTTAGTACTTTAACACGCGTCAGACTTTTATAGACGGGTATAACTTATTTACTGAATCTATTAAGTAATTAGAGGGAGGAAGGAAAAGAGAATAGGAATGAGCAGAAATTGAGAAAAAATACGTAGAATTTGTATAGGATTAAAAGGGGCTGAAATAACAATAATAAATTATAATTGATTATAAAAAATGTTGTACTATTGAATCATGCGCCATTGCCAAATGATGGAAATTCATAAAACTAAATATAGTTCACGTAATTTTCAATGGAGTTCTTTAATTGATAACACAGCAAATATTTCGAACCAAATTTCAAATAGGATTGAAAAAATAACATTTTATGATTTTTATTTAAATTTCTTTAACTAAAGTGATTTTTCTGGAAAAATTTCCAAACTAATACAGTTAAAAGAAATGTGCGATCTTAAAATATAGTTAAACTCATTGCATTTCATTTAAGTATTTAGTTAATAGTAAGTAAGTTACTACCTAATATTCCTTTGATGGCAAATTGGCAGTTCGTTCACATTTTAACCTCTTTTTTACGAGTTAATAAGAGTAAAATAATTAATTTATTAAGTAAAATTCTATACGTTTTAAATAACTTATAATTTGCTCAAATATTTCAAGTAAATTTCAGCAACTTCTATATGCATTATATCTTATTATTTCGATTTTTCTCTTATTTTCAGCAAGTATTTGAATAATCATTTAGCCTCTCTACTAATAATTACTTAAACAGTATAATTAAAACAAAGATAACTTTCAAAAACACTGATTTGATTGTGCCTGAAAGCCAAACCAGATCATACCATATCTTACTGATTTTTTATATTGAAATCATATATATATTTGGAATACTTTTATGATAATCCCGTCATATTTGACGGGCAATTACGCTAGTATCTATAATAATATAGCTACTTGTGCCTCACTCACTCACTCATTCACCCACTGACACAAAACTAAGGTTTTTTTTAGAAGGTCTATAAATCTGAAATTTGGCAGGTTGACAGGTCGAGTGGCACAACTGACGAGAAAAATCGAAAATCACAAAAAAATTAATATTTATGTTCCATTTCAATACCCCATAAGAAAAGCATGGGATTCAGTACAAGGCTTTTTAACATGCAATTTTAAATTACTTAAAATTTGATACGAATTCAAAAGCAAAACAACTCTCCGAAAGGATGGAGTTCTTAATTTATGTAGGCAAAACTCAAATACAAACAGAATTTTGGTAAATATCTGCATTTTAACGGAAAATAGTGTGAATTTTTTCCTATTTTCAACTATGAAAATATTTTAATACTGTGCAACGATCTCAATGCTTTTAAAGGGATTTGATATTATACGTTACGATTGCATTGATTTAATTTAATTAATGCCGTCATAACGAATTATAGTTGATCTTCCATAACTCGAATCTCAAGGAAAAGTAATAATTATTCGGGTAATAGAAAATTCAAGCTATGGAAATATATTTTTAAATATTTGTATATATACAGTGGAGTTTATATAATACGAACCTCAAAGGAAGGCAAGAATAATTCGAGTTATAGAAAATTCGATTTGCAGAATTATATTTTTTCATTTTTAAAAATTGGATTAACATCAAGTTTATTCTCATAAGCATATAAGCTAACTTATTCTAATTTTCAGTATCATGAATATTATGAAAACATCACCAATATTTTCTTTCGATAATATATTAAGATTTTACTCTATCCAAAACACTAATTGCATCACGCACTGTGATTGAGAGTATCATAGATAAATGCAATTCTCACGTACTACTGAAAGCACAAACATGACGATTAAATTTGGGTTATCGACTGTAGAAAGGAGCGGATAGGTTTGTTTTCTCCAGGGCTGTAAGGGATCACAGTATGAGAAGCAACCCTGATGGCAGTGACGGTAAAACGTAAAAAGTGTCTTACTGTTGTGTTTCGTAGTATATCGAGATAATTTAACTCTTTTCAATTTTTAAATATAATGGCGTCATACCTATTTCTCGATATTTTTTATCCAAATACGCGCTAAAGGCATGGATGATGATGCCATAATTTTGACAAAAAATATCGTAATTTTTTCATTATTTTTAATGTATAGGATATTGTCTTAATTACGATTATTCTTATTGCTCATCCAGTGCGATATGAGTCACAAAACTTCAAATACGAAAACTTGGACACGAGCCGAATGCTAGAGAATTTGGAAATTACGGATAGTTGCCTTAATTTCACGGAAAATTATAAATATACATTATATATAAATATTAGTCATGGAATTTATCATTTAATACATATAGGATTCACGTGACTGAAATGCTGTTGCTCTGGTGATCACGTTGATTTATTTACGAGTTTAGATCTTAGTATATGGTGATTTTTTTAAGCGCTTGCAGTATGCAAGCACCGACAACTCGTAATAAATATAGACGTTCCTTACAGAGGAGGGTTATATAACATTTATATATATTCATATCATATCATTCGATTTAATATACGCGTTTGGGCCCTAGGACGGCTAACAGACAAACAGACGTATGGCGAAAACAACTTTTTTGGACTCTGGGACTCCTAAAACGTGTATTACCATCAAAATCTCTAAGTAGAATTTTTTCACGATTACAGTACTTTCTCAATTAACTACGTATATGAGAAATTAAAAAACAAAAATCATGAAAAAGTTTTAAAATGCGGCTGCTAAAAATTCGCAATTGTTAAAAAAAAATCAGGGTTTATGTATTTTCGAATGTACTACGAAGCTGAAATTTTTTAATAGGTAGAATATGTAAAACAACAAATAAGAGATAGTTGAAATTTTGATATTTTAATTTGTTTGACTGTTAATAATTCTTAAAATTTAAATAAATAGGTAAATGTATAGGTACTATGAATTGAGCTAAGGAGCTGAAATTTTCAAGTTATTTAGAAATTAGTAAAATTGCACAATTAATTTCTGAAAATCTTCATAAATTTGTTATTGCGCCCGTTAAAATTTTTTAATATTTAAACACTTAAATAAATATAATTTCACTTATAGATGTGCTACAACTTCAAAATTTGTCAGAAATGTCTGGCATTAGTACTTCACAATGGAAAAGTACAATATTCGTAAAATTCCAAATTTTAGTGATTATTTTACTCCAATATTGTTCCATAAGAAAGAACGAAAATCGGTGCAGAGGTGAAAACTTTTGAATTACAAAAAACATTTCCAATGATGAAATATCTCTCTGAAAAATTAATGTTTCAAAGTGAGATGAAATGCTTGCAGAATGCAAGTACCAACTACTAGTATAGGATATAAGTCTTTATAAGTTTCTTAGCGACTGTAATCTCAGCGAAAAACCTACGTGTACACGGCTGAATTATTTAACTTAGCACATGAAAATGTTATGTCAATCGACAACTTCTCTGCTTATTGGGCAACATGTGCCAGTAAAAACGAGACAGTTAACTTCGAAATCGTCTATCTTATTTATAGCATTTTTTTAAATTATAAGAAAAGTGATTTTATAGCTTGTAATATAATAAGCTTTTTAACCATGCTTTGTGGAATAAATCAGATGCCTAGCACAACTATAAAGTAGTGATATTGGTACTTCGTTGACCGACGATTAAAATTATACGGGAAGGCTATTATGCCGTTGAAATCTGTATGTAACTAACATAACATACACAAGAGATACCTGTATTTTATATTAGCTTTGGATTAATGATTTCCTGGAATAATGTTGTCTTAATAAATAGATAGAAAATCACCATTGAACATGAACGGGAGAGCCAAAGGTCAGGAGTAAATCGAGCGAAATTACTATTCCGCTTCAGTCTTTCTGAGTAAGCAATCAAACTTTAATCTCTGTTGCTTAGAGTCACCGCCACTGGCGAAATAATAAGTAGCATTTCCAATGCGGTGGCGTATCGCACTGCACCAAGTGACCTTTCCTTCACCCGCCCACTCTTCCGTTTTTGTTCATCGGATAACCCCTTTCCACATCTCCCCCATCTCCATCTCCTTCAGCGCACGACGCACATTGCGCTTCAATGGCGCGCATTTTCGTGCGTCGATCCTTCAAACGCGAGATCCCCAGCTATTTCCATTCCGAAGAGGAATTTTGAGGCTCAAAACATCGGAATATTTTTTGTTCGGTTCGAATGTTTTTTGTGAAAAGCATCCGGTCTTTTTTATTCATTTTCAAGCACGAGCTGCGAAAAATCGTGTTTTTCCCTCTCTTCTTATTCACCAGGACAACGGAGAGAATGAAGGAGTGGGGAAGGCAGAGGAGTAGAGGAGTAGAGGAGAGAGAGAGAGAGAGAGAGAGAGAGAGAGAGAGAGAGAGAGGGAGCGAGGGAGACCTGTCGGGAGATCCTCTTTATCTCCGAGTCAGAGCGAGGAGCGTCTGATGATCCGTCCGCAGCACAGATTCCTATGCTACTAGAACTTGGCCAATCCGGCTAATGATGAAGGCGGTTATGTATGGCGCGCAAGCACATATCCAGGATCAACAATGAGATGGATGAAGACGAACGATGCGGGTGCGGGAGGCCGATCGCAGTGGTCGGGAACGTACATTATGCGACCGCTCCGCTCTGTTATGCGGAATAAGCTGCGGTGCGGGAGATACTACGACGCGATCCCACCGGCACCCAATTGTGGCGCTCCGTCCAGCCTTAAGCCGTGAATGCAAATCGCGTTTATTTCTTTCAGCGTCTGAGGCATTTTAAATCACCATGTGAACACGTAAACAACCACGAACAATAGGCACGAAGAATGTCACAAAAGACTCTTACTATTCAAACCTCAATGATTTTCACATATTTCCATGGTGCACCAAAAGAATACTGTACGTTCAAGCTCGGTGTAATAATAAATAAATAAATTACACTGTAATTCAGGGGTCGGCAACGTATTCCAGTCGGGTGACAATCTTTATCAACATTCTGTGAACCTCTGAAAATTTGTTTTATTTATAGCGCTTACAAAAGTTATTATTATACTATAAGATTACCTAAAATAATGTTTGATCGATACAGTACAAAATAAAATTTAAATAAAAGGAAAATTATTTTTATAATAATATTTTATGTACTTTGAAATATCATACCATGCAAAATCTCTTCGCGTGCCATAGGTTGCCGAACACTGCTGTAATTTTTACTTTCTCCATATGCGTAGTATAGGAGAAAGTGTTGTTTTCATGTAAAAAATCGACTTCGAGATTTCAACGGAAATACACGTTTTGAGGTCTCCTGACCATTTTCTCGATGATTTCTGTGTGTGATAGCTTTTTGTGGGTGCTCTTATCTCAAAAACTATTAATCAGGTCAACGCGAAATTTTATACTTAACAATTTTATTAAAGTCAAAAGAATTAATTAGTTTTTGGTCAAAATCGGTTTACCGAAAGTGGGTGTTTACTCTTGTACCTTATCCGTTATTTTAAAATGTTTGATTTAATATTCTATAAATGCAAATATGCATTAGAATAAATGTTGTAGGAAATTTAATGTTCTTCAACCTTTGTTTGAAACATTTTCCCATATAATGCATTGTTTAAGAGATACCTTATATTTTTAGCAGTCATCTCCACACCACCTACTGACGACTATCGTTAACAATTGACGCTTAGTTACGTCTTAGTAACGTTCCTTTTTTTTCCTTAATTGTTTGAGCTTTGTGGCTATATCCAATATCAGAAGTCAATGAATGAGTGAGGCACAAGTAGCTATATTATTATAGAAGATATATATATATATATATATATATATATATATATATATAGGATATATAATATAAAACTTAAGGTACTTTTGGAAATGCTATAGAGCTGAAATTTGGCATGAATATAAGTCATTAGATAAAACCACAGGAAAAAATCCGAAATTCAAGAAAATGTTATTTTGAAGGGGGTATTGAGCCTAATGTCCATTTTTAAACACCCATAAGAAAAGCATTGAAAACAGTGCAGGGCTATATAAAATTTTTATTTTAAATAATTTACAATTAAGATACAAAGTCGGGATATATACCATACTGAGGAAGAAAGAATGACGTTTATTTTTCCTGGAGACAATTCAAATCCATGCTGAATTTACGTAAAAAGTCGATTTTAATCATAAAATTATGAACAGTTTTTCGGCTTTCAACAATGCAAAATTTTAACTGCAATAGCGACGATCCCAATGCCTTTCAATGGGAAATCATTTCCCATTCTTCAAGAGCATTGATTTAATGTTTATATTGCATTATTATCCATTTGATTTCAGCCAACGACGTATAAGTATGATGATGTTATAATGTTAAATTCATTTTTTAACCGGATACGTACCAAAATGCACGGATGATGATGCCATAATCCTAAAAACAATGAATATCCAATTTTTTACATAAATATTAGTGTAAAATATAGGCTATTGTCTTAATTATGATTATAGTTATTGCTTAAACATTACGATCTAAGCAATAAAACCTGAAATTCGAAAACTTGGACGGGAGCCGATTGCCAGAGAATTTAGAAATTGTGGATAGATGCCTTAACTTCGCAGAAAATGAAAACTATTATCTTATTTAAATGGGTAGTTCAAATACTGTCAGGTTGGTTTATTTACGAGGTACGATCTTGGTATAGGGTGATAGGGTGATTTTTTACGCGCTTGCAGTATGCACACTTCATGCATCTCACTAGATGCATTTAAGAGCGTGCATATTATCGGAGACCATATTAGCATATTATGAGAGGCACTTGTAAGTCATCATCGAGTAAGTAACGAGGTTATGCTCGATGTCTGAGCCATGGAAACTAAATAGATAGATTCATAGATATAGAACTTAATTTTAAGGGACGCACATTTCACTCATGATTTATACATCGTATAACATATTTTACAGGCTATTATTCAAAATGGTTGTAAGAGGTGCAGACTATGGTCCGGGAGAGAAAAGTATGTCGTTAAAATGATATGGAAACTTTATCGTCAAGCGAGTACTAATTTTTTAGTCTCGAATTTATCTCCAGTCCAGAACCATGTTAACCAGGTCTGTCCTCAATGATTTGGAGTGAATGACAATAACAGAAATCCGCATGCGATTAGCAATTTCCCCAGTCTGTACTTATTCTGCGTTATTGCATCCATCAGTCTTCTCTATTCTGCCTCCATTCCTTCCTTCATAAGATTCGTTATATCTATCTCTCTATGGATTTATTGACGACTGTTATATCACAGTTTCTAGCTCTTTGTTTTCTGTTCTTCGGAAAATTGCTAATTTCAGAGGTTAATTGTTCAATGGGGATAATGGGAATTAGAGTGAAAGTAGCTTGAGTGAATTGTATCGCAAAATCTTCACTGAGTTTCTGTTACAAATGTTTCGAATTGCTGGATTTTAAACATCCGTCAGAAATATATCGCAACCAACAGATAATTAAGTCGAAGTCTTTCTTATCGATCACATACCTTCTGTTTATCCGATTTATTTCATATTAGTTTAGTTTCTTCACAAATTTCCGTTCCTACGACTAAATTTCTTCTTAAACAAATTAACCAAATTACCAGCATATATTCCACATTAACTAAAAATATTTATTTATTAATTTCATGGACTATAAATTATACGACACTACTGAAATGCATAAACTTTTCTAATTATTTTTAAGTACATTACCTTTGTCCAGTTCTTTAAACAAATGAAAGTCATTAAAAGGACTCACAAACTAAATTTGATCCAAAACGTTATGCAGTCGGCTACAATAATCATCGATAGGAAGAGGATGGCTAATTAGTACTAGAAATGGGTATATGGTCTACTAAAAGATATGATGGCGTCATGATCTGTCTTCATCAATTTTTGGCCAGTGGGGATCATCTGCGGCCATCATTACCATTTCCATTATATAGTCTTGGAAATCTCCGGTCTCTGGTGGAAGAAGATTATTTTCCAACTATTGTATTCTACGTGTGTTTGGTTCACTTGTCCATTTGATTCGGCCGCAGGACGCTTCGTGAGATTCGCAGTTTTGAAACAATCGGAGCGCAGATTTCAATCATCGACCCAAACACAAAAACCCAAAATCTCAAACAGGGGCGCATGCGAACGCTGGCATACGATGAAATACTTGCACACCTGCACCATAGCGATCGTCTCCAACCCTTTATTGTTTCTGTTCTACTCTTATACACATTTTTTTCTAGAATTTTAACATGGAAACACCTCCGTCTTTCTGCTTCGGGTGACACACGTAGGAAAAAATATCATAGGAGTTTCGTCCCTAAGGTCTTGGAGTCCCTCGTAGAACATATAAATGTGTAACGCATACATTTTTCTCCCTTTCTCTTCTTCTGTGGCGTCATGTCACAGATACGCTACAAGGAAAAACGGGCCAAAGTAACAGGTGGCATAGGACGAGCAGTGACAAGGAAATCTTTGCTCTCATTTTAGAGGATGTGAGGCGGGCGGAGAATTGTTCATATCTTATATATATCGTGCGTTGAATGCGAAAAAACACACACTTTCCTTTGCAAATACTCTCTACTGGACCAAGGCGTCACATAATAGAAACGTATTTCATCTACTAGACTCACTTTCCAAACTTAGAAATAGTGTATTTACTTTTCTAACTTACGCGCCAATTTAAAATACATTCAAAAAAATATTTTTTTTTTGTTTTAATATGATAATTTATTCTCAGATTTAGAGCTCAGAAAAAGATAGAATGGTAATATGAAATTCAATTTATCATCTAAAAAGTCTCATTGTCTCAGATCATTTATGGCCAAACGACAATTATAGAGCAATAAGCAACTCGTTTTCCGACAAAAAGTCAATATAAATAAGTTATTTATCAACATAATTACAACCTAACTAGAAAGTCTTTTATGTTGTGTCTGAAATGGAAAAATATTAAGGAGGCAGTCAATAAACTATATTTTTCTGTTGCTTGCCAACCAAAAATAGCACGTCTGCCATGTTTGCCATCCCTGCACTAAACAATGCAGACTCGTAACTCATGCAAAGTTGCACTCGTTACTCATCACGATTGAGAGGTATTGCACTCAGAAGCAGGCTAAGTCTAGCCGAAATACTTATCACGTCGAGAGAAACAGATAAAGTTAATAATCGTGCTTCCGAAAGAAGTGCATCTCCACATATCATAAAACGACCATGAAGAATGAATACCAAAGTTCTGAGATAAATGGCTTTTCATTCTTTGATAAAGTTAAATTATATGCCTCAAGCTAAACAGAGATAGTTGGGCCGGATCTTCTTATCGCATCGTAGCAAGCAAAAGATGTGCGTACAGTTAAAAGAAAATGTGTGAAAAAATGTTACAAATAACCGTAATTCAAACAAGGGAAAATGGCATTAAAATAATATGCGTTGAAATTCTCTAAGATCAGAAATAGAGAACTTTACTCCTCAAATTCAAACAATTTTCCTCGAATAATTCTCCAAGTATATCATTTGACGAATGTGGTTCAAGAGGAAAGTGGAAGTGTGCTAAATCAGTGCTTTGCAACTATTCAAATATCTGGGCACTCTTTCGGGTTCGCTCGAACATTGCGGAGCTCCGAAATAAATTTCATGATATTATGTAGAGCATTTTATCAACCTGCAGCCTACAAAAATGATAGAAAATAATCACTCTCCCACACAGATGAAGTTTTCAAAATATTAAAATATTTATTCCGGATTAAAAAGAATTGGATAATTAACACAAAATTCTCCATTTACTAAGCAACGTGGTTTTACTTTCAAATATGCGAAATACACCGCGGCATATCAAGAACTTTTTTGCGGAGCAACAATGTGCCGCTACATGACTTCTGAAACCAATTGGGCTGGGTATCATCTATATATTAAGTACGTTTTGTCAGTGTGTCAGAAAAGACCGATGACACTTCACATCTATAATATGCGAAGGTCTCGGGTCACCGCACGGTAACAATTTACCCAAAGGTCACATACTAATGTACAGGGTCATCCAAAAAAGACGCTTCAGATTAAATTTCTTATATTTTTTTATATACTCAACGTACAGGAATGGTTTTCGTGTTAATTTACACAGTGGACATGGGGAAAGTGTTGCCGCCTAGTGGCATATTCCTGAAACATTGTTTAAATAAGATGCTGTACACTGTACAGCAACGCGTATATAATGAAAACTTTTTATTCTACCGGTAGTGTAGTGCAAGTGCAGCGCATGAATTCAAGTGCAGGGAAGGTCCAAGCAGATCAGCGATAAATAAGTTGGTGACGAAGTTTGAAAATACGGGTGTTGTGACCGACAATAAGAAATGTGTTTCAGGTAGAAACAGAACAGTGAAGTGAACAACATTGCACGTGTTGATGAAGCAATTACGCGAAGTCCTTACAAGTATGTTACACGTCTGTCAAAACAATTTGATATATCGCGATCATCTATCAATAGGATATTAACAGAAGATCTGGAAATGCTTCCGTATAAGATTCAAGTGCTCCTGACACTCAGCGAAAGCGCCAAAGACGTTCGAGTTGATTTTTGTGGTCCTTTTCTGCAATTTTTGAAGGGAAATCCTGGAGTTTCTCGAAACATATGGTTTACCGACTAGGCGCATTTTTATCATAAAGGTTACGTCAACAAGCAGTATATTCGAATATGTGTCTCAGAAAAACCCAACACCCTAATGGAGGCGTCATTACACCCGCAGATATGCACGGTATGGTGCGCTGTTTCAGCCACAGGAATTGCTTGGCCGATACAGTGACATCGGAGGGGGGCCGATACAGTGACATCGGAGGGAGAGCCGATGGTGTAGTTGTTTGTTAGAGTGTTGGCCCCACCATGATCTGCTAAAAGCGACACCCGGTTTGAATCCTTCAGTCAATTTTTTCCGAGGATGCCCGGCGTTTTTGAACTAAGGAGGCGAGTACGAGCCAATCAACACTCAGTCGTTCGGAAGGGACGTTAAGCCGTTGGCCCCAGTGGTGTTCTTTGTTAACCTTTCCTTGCCCAAGGGGGTATTTAGACTACCCCACGCTGTTGTGTTGTTATTTTTCCGTGTTTTAAAATACGATAAAATAATTCATTGTAATCGTTACTAACACACTATCCATACTATCGCTGAACTTTTCCGTTGTATTTTATGATTCGTTATTTAAAATTTCGCCATATATATTTTGGGGTAGTTGGGATACCCCGGTTGGGCTGTTGTGCCACGAATATCATATGTTCATTTGTCGGCGTCTTGATTTACGCGTTTGAATACATGTGAAGTGAGAAAATGGTCAATAGTACATGTTGCAAGAATACTTATTCTGCCATTGCGAGTATTTTTGGCTTCATTCTTACGACCGGATTGCGTTTTTGGTTGGTTTTGACGACTATGTTTTGACTTGTGAGCATGTGCAATGAATATCTATTCATTTCTGTCAGTAGTTGATATACATCAATCAGCACTATATCTGTAGTGACCGGTATAGGGGCCTGAACGCCAATGCTGTTTACCAAGTTCCGTCGTGAGCGTCCACTTAAAAAAAATATGGCGTTAAACTAGTGTCTTTGTTGCCGATGTCGCCGTGAGTATGAGCGACAAATCGCCGGCAACATGTCTGGGCGGTGCTTATCTTCACTGTTGTTGGAGAAATACCCTATCTGGAATGAAATTTTGTTTAATTTTATAACTAAAGTAAAGCATCGTTTGATGGAAGTCTGACTCAGAAACTGGGGAGCAAGCTTCGGACACTGAGCAAGAACGCTTCATTGCCAAGTCAGGCTTTGTATGGAATTTCACACCGCCTCCTTGTAGTCTCAGAATGGTAAGAAATATTGTGAAAACCAGGCCTTACAAATAATAGTTCTGGAATACAAAATCTTAGGGATTCGTTCCCGCTATTTCTATATCCACAAATACTGGAAATTGTGTCTTGAGACCAACAAAGCAGCATATAGAGTTCATATGCTTTACAATGCCGATCATCCTGATAGTACAAAAGAATGAAAAAATATTACAAACATGGAGCTATTGGCATTTATTCATTCATGTCCAGAGAACGGTTAAAAAGTATACTGTGATTTATAAGATTTGACGATAAATCTACACGAGCAAATAGAAAGGAGGAGTCGAGCGACAAATTAGTTGCAGTGTGGGGAAGTTTTTGATCTATTTACCACAGCTTGCTTAGAAAATGTTTCTGTGTATGAACATATAACAGTAGATGTATGGTTAGCAACATTTCGTGGAAAATGCCCATTCCGCGTGTACATAAAATCGAAATGGAATAAAAATTTGGGTGTGCAGATGCTAAAGCCGCTAACATTCTGAATTTACAAGTCTATCTGGGAAAAACATAAAATGTTCGAGAAGTGAATCAAGGGAAGCGAGTCGTTCTTGATATGGTAAAACCATATCTTGGGAGTGGTAGAGGTATCAATGTGGACAACCTTTTTATTTTATTGGCCCTGGCTGAATCCCCTCTTTCATATAACTTGACCTTTATTTGCACAATGAGATTAAACAAAACTGATATACCAAATGACTTCCTTCCAAATAAGACTATAGAAGAGTATTTCACCATATTTGGCTTTACCGAAGATATGACTTTGGTCTCGTTCCAAAAAACGAAAAAGTGTCATTTTAGTAAGTACCCAGCATCATGAAGCTCTCCTCAGTGATGAGAACGATTAGAAGAAACTGGAAATGATACTTGAATATAAGAAAACAAAGGACGCCGTTGACACAGGGAACAAAATGACGAGAGAATACAGCTGCGTCCGCGCAACCCGAAGGTGGCCACTCAGACTATTTATAGAAATTGTGGCTATGGGAGTGTTGAACGCGTACATTATTTGGATGCACAATCATTCAGGCTGGAATAAAAATTGTAGGAGTAGAAGAAAGCTGTTCCTACAAGAGCTGAGCCTTGCCCAGGCCAAACATCTTATGGAAGCACGAAGTGCAATAAAAACTGATCTCCATTCAGCCAACAAATGTGCTATGAAAGCACGTGGTGTTCTTCTTAAAAGATAGACGGCACCGGGTTTCTCTCCTCCCTTCCTTGCTATTCATTGCACTACCTCTTAGATACCCATTGTGCGTAGGCAAGAGGCGAATCAGTAGGGCGTCACACAGAAGTCAGTGACATCGGAGAGTTATCATCATCTCCTTGAAGAATATTTCGTCCCGTTTCTTCAAGGCATGTGTGGTAACTTCGAAAAAAGTACCTCCAACAGGATGAAGCTCAACCGCATACAGCAAATGCAATTTTGGATTTCATTCATGAACATTTTGACCATCGTACTATCTCAAATTGCTTCCCTGGACGTTTTGGCGATTATTTTCTAATGGGGTATTTAAAAGACAATATGTACAGAAACAATCCCCACGCAATTGATGAACTCAAAGAATAAATTCCATCTGTGATCTGCACAATCACTCCTGACGTTCTACGCAGAGTAGTTACCAAATTTGAACGTCGATTAACTGATAGCGACTGCTACCAGGACACACGAAACCTTTTCCCATGCAGGTAGGAGAGAACGAGTTTGACGATCCAGGCTGGATGCAGGAAGAGGGCTAACTTATGAAGAAGTCCGCCATGCCAAACCTTGTCGAATGCCTTCTGGACATCGAAGAAAACAGCTGTGGCTCAGCACTTACGATTGAAGGCTTCTGCGATAAACTCATAAACTCGGTTGAGCTGGTGGACGGTGGCGTGTTCGCTCCGAAAGCCAAATTGCTGCGGCGGTAGGATGTCGTTGTCCTCCGTGTGCTGACGAAGGAATGGCAGGAGGAGCCGCTCCAGGAGTTTCCCCAGTCCGTCCAAGAGGGAGATCGGGAGAAAGTTCTCCGGCTTCCTGGGCTTGCCTGGTTTAGGAAGGCAGATCACGCGGGCAAGCTTCCACTGGCCAAGTTACACAGCTGCGTTGAAAATCGCCAACATATGAGGAATGAACCCTTTCGGCAATCGACGAGGGAGCCAGTTGCTCGTGGGTGAAGACCGAAGCAGGCGGGTCTTCATCTTCCGTCTTTACAGAGGCCGCAGGCGCATTCGCAGCAGGGAGATCGGGGCCATCGTTGGGCTGGAAAGTGGTCTCCAGGTAGGTGGCAAGGTGTTTCGCCTTCTCCAACAGGGCGCAGGCTAACCCCTGCGGAGTCTGCGGCGGAGAATCAGCCTCCAGGGGGTTGCGAAGGTGTTTGGCCAGCCGCCAGAGGGAGCAATCCTCGTAGGAAAGGGAGGCCATCTTCTTGTCCCACATCCTGTAGCGGAAGTCACGAATCTCATCCCGGATAGGATGTTCCATTGCCTTGAGCTGACTTTTAAGGACAGGGCACCCGGTTCTGTGGATCTTTCTCCTGAGCCTGTTCTTTGTCTGGGTGTGCTGCAAAATGTCTTTAGGCAGGTGCTGTTGGTCAGGTGGACGGTGATTTTTCTCCGGGACTGCTGCAGCAACTGTCTCCGTGAGTTTTTGCCTCACGAGACTCACGTGGTCGTCGATGTGCAAGGGGTTGGAAAGTGAAAGGGGTTCGTCCGGAAGCGAATACTCTAGGTATCTCCGAAATCTATCCCAGTCGACATTACGGACCAGAAACGAAGGAGGAAGCTGGACCGAGCGAGCACCAATGTAAGCGATCACCGGATAATGGTCGCTCGTCAGGTTGGGAACCGTGTATATATTCACCGACTGCCGGATATTAGACGCAAGAAAGATATCAAGGAAGTCTCCGGAACCGGTGGTGCTGCTCCGCGCAGGGGTAGTTGGAGCAAATATCTTGGTGCCGCTACCGTCTGCCCATCTGCGGAGAAGCAGGAGATTCCGGTTCGCGGCACGGGAGCCCCAAGATTCATGTTTGGAGTTATAGTCCCCTCCTGCGACAAGCGGGACTCCAGTAGACAACAGGTGTTGAAAGTCTTCGGCGTGAAACTGCCTTTTGGGTGCACGGTAACAGGAAGCCAGTAGAATGTCTCCCGAGGATGTCAAAAGGACAACAGCTCTGGCCTCCAGTGTATTCATTATGGGCAACAGGATCTCGTGAGATAAGATGTCTTCTCTGACCATGATGGCTGCGACGGTGCATCCCTGTCCGTCCAAAAAATTTGATAGCCAGCAACGCTTCACTTCCATGCTGGCCACAGGTGCGTTTCCTGTATAAGAGCAACAGCGACGTTCCTCCCCCTGAGAAACGCCAGAAGTTCGTGCGTCTTTGAGTGCATGCCACCGTTGGCGTTTCACGCAGTAAAAAGCGTAGTAAGCGCAGGCGCCAGAAGGGATTTGTCGGGATCAGCGAACGACAGCTCCGCAGCTGGCGCAGGGCTCGGCTGTCGGTTTCGTCGGCGAAGAGGGACGTTCAGTTCCTCGACCGACACAGAGCGTGGAGCGGCATCTGGCTGAAGTGGAAGAAACTCCTGGCGTTTCCACGGATGCGGTTGCTGCTGCGGAGGGCGGCGGGGGGCGTTGCCTCTGCCCCAAGCGTTTGTCACACCTAAGGTCGGGATCGGCGCCGGCGCGGAAGCTGCAGGCGAAGGGATTGCAGCCGGTCATGACGTTGCAGGAGCAACTTGTCCACCCTTTGAGGGGGTCGTATTTCTTATGACGTTCCTGGAGAAACACCGGACAGGAGCGGGAGAACGCGGCGTGGGGAATGCCGCAGTTGCAGAAGGTGAGAGTCACGTTGTCCTTCGGCTTCGTACATGCCCTCCCCTCATGAGGACCGGCGTACTTGTAGCCGCGGGGTGCCGCCGTGCAGAAGAGCGAAACGTGGCCGTAGCGGTTGCATCGGAATCACATTTGTGGTTCGTCATACCGATAGCGCCGGATGCGGAGTCGGGAGTTGCCTAGAGACGTCCAGCAAAGGAAGTCCTCGGGGTCCCAGCCTGGAGAAGCGGCGCGGGTGGTGATCACAAAAACGCCAAGAGGAGTTTTATCAGCCCGGATGATCTGACGGACTTTGAGGACCGAAACCCGCGCGTCTTCGAGCAGCTCCTTGACGTAGCTATCGTCGGTCCCGGAATTTAGGCCCCGGGCGGTGAAGTTGAAGACCTTCTCCTTGCGGGCACGTAGAGTACTGCGCCTTCTCGGCGTTGAAAATCTTGCGGAATCTCGTGCAGTCGTCAACATTGACAAGTTGGAGGCGCGTGTAGTTCCTCCTGGATACCATCACGTAGGAGTGATCCTTGGCGGCTCCATTGACGGTAGCGATAAATATCCGGTAGTCTGCTAACTTGTAATAATGTCTGGCGGCTTTGGCGGGCCCTGTGGACGAAGTGCCGCCGGAGCAGTAGCAGCAGCGGAGGAAGGACCTGGAACAATGTCGGTAGCAGCGTCAGCAAGCAACGTGTCGTAAAGGTTGGTCGTGTGGACCGCTGGAGCTTGTGAGGGCTTAAGCCGGAAGGCAATGGGATCAGCAGCAATGATGTAGGCCAGTTTCTTTGTCTTCCGCCTCGGGGTGTGGAAGGATCCTGTGTCCATGAGCTCCGAAGTGTCGGTGCTTGAGTCCGTGGTACTCTCATACATTGAGGGAAGAGGATCGGTGCTTTCGGTGGTGGGGCCTTGTGAAGAGCCGGTCGGAGCAGTTTGTAGGTCGGCTGTGCAGCTCTTAGAAGAGCCAGAGTCAGCAGCACTCTTGGAGGGCGCGGCGGCGTTATGCCCCTATATAGGGACGTTTTTGGCAGTAGTCGATGAAGCTGCGGCCATGCCCGCAGAGGACGTTGCAAAAAGGATACGCCGCATGGCGCAAGAAAGTTCCCCGGTAGAACCCGTAGTCAGGGCCAAGCGGCTGGCCAGGGCGGTGCCAGTGGAGTAAGCTACTTTGGCCGAGATGCTGAAAAATTGAGTGACAAATGTCAAACAAAGCAGCCAGCAAGGCGCACAGTGATAACACTATAAGAGTATCGGTTCTAAACCCAGATTTAGCAAAGAGCTATCTCACGGCGCTGGTTCACAATTTACCCTTGTATTTTGTCCCCGAATGGTTATTGGACAACACTGATCCAAATACCCGTTATCTACGTTTTTGAAATTTCGTTAAAAGTATTTCTACAGCTTTTTTTGCTTGTCAAAATCACCTAAAACATTAAAATCAAAAAACTACGAATATATAATTTAAGCCTTTGTTGCAAAAGCTAATTTTAAAAGAAGATTTAGGTAGAAGATATTAGTGTCGTGCAATTTTACCACACTGCCATCTCCTGACTGCAATAGGAACCGGTAAAACCTAAAATTCTGGACCGTCGGAGATAATTTAAGTGTTCCACATCAGGAGGCACTGTAGCATTTTGACATGCATTTTTAAAATTACACCCATGAACATTGTTGATTTCCATTGGACTGCATTAATGTCGTAAAAAACATTAAAGTAAAAAGTAAGATAACTAATAGGAGCAATTGTCGCAAAACTTAATTTGAACAGAAAATTTTGATAGAAGATATTTATGTCGTGCATCTTTCTATTACTGCCATATCAGGGTCGAAAATGGAACTGGTATAATCTTAAATGCGGGATCGTCGGAGATAGTAGAAAAGTTCTCCATCAGGGGGCTCTGTAGAATTTTGGAAAAAATTTCTTAAAATAAACCCAGATATTGCATTAATTTACCATGCCGGTCGGAAGTAAGCACATATCTTATTGATGCTGCAAGCAACGCTGCACTAAGCAGCTAGTCTATATAAATTTCTCAAACAGATTTTTAAAACTCTTGCGGTAAGAATAAATTATTATAATTAACACGTAATTATCCCATAAATATGCATTTCTAAGACAATATGAAATTCAAATACATCTTAAGCTACTTTTGAGTTGCATAATAATTTATATGTATAATTTAACGAGGTTAATATTCAATACAATATTCAATATAAATTTAAAATGCATAATCGCTGAATTCGTTACATATTTGTTTTGCGACAAAATTAAATTTTCTGATTTTTGAAAATGGAATGTAAGAAATATTTTAATATCCTCATCCACTTCTAGAAATTTTAAGAGAGTACTCAAAATCACACCAAAAACTTCCTCAAATCGATGTTTCACAAGAGAGTAATTAATTTTCGAAAAACAAGACAGCGTCAAAGAATCTGAAAATTAAGTTTAGCGCTTCTATTCAAGTGTTCGCTCCAATAGTTATCAAGATTTCTTTTCTAAATGTAGTCGGAGTTCTTAGCAGACTCTTTTTTCCTACTATTCTATCAGCATTCTGCAGGTAATCTCTCAGGCGGTCAAACAACGGATTGGCTCCTCCGCATTGCGGACTCAATAAACTAAAAAGTTTGAGACGAGAAAAATATCTTCCCATTCAATCCAATCAGAGAATTTCAAATCAAACGCAGTATTAAAATTATCTACACTTTTAGAAACAAATTATCAACATTAGTATGATTAGTTTGAAATGCCGTAACTTATATCATTTGGATTACAATGATTTCTAAATAACTCTCAAGTTTACTAATCGAAGTTTGTGTATGTTTCAAGAGCAAAATCGGTTTTGAATGCTACCAAATTATAAGATTTTTTGAAACACTGAGATGAAGGATGCCTACGGGATGCGTTTAACAGCTATAAGTAATTGATAGTAGCTATAAGTAATGAAAGTAATTCCTTTACGTGAGCATGAGCTTTTAAAATTTGTCCGCAATAAAATAACTATTTATATTTAAAACATAAATTTACTTTTAATATAATCAAATAAGAAAGGAAAGGAAAATGCGTATCTCGTGAAAGTGTGAATTCTATTTTCTCTTTCTACATTAGCGTATCCCTGGATTTTAATTCGGTCAGCACGCGGCGTAAACCACCGAGGCCAGAGACACGATTACCCCTGACGCGGCGCGTGGCACGCCCACCCTGGCAGGGGCCTCGGCCTGTGCCGCGCGATGAACGTGACTGGCATGGAATTATAGCAAACTCGCTCAAATATTCGTTCCCATTAGCAAACCGAGAGGGAATAATGAGAGGTGAACTTCTACAAAAATTACAAAATTTGTTCTCCAAGTCTCCCTTTGCTCGATTGAATAACTCCATTTTCATGAGAATCCTGCGTAGACATTTGTTCTATTTTTGATGGTAAAATATCTTACTGATGAAAGAAACCGAATTAGATTGGCGACTATTTAAATAAATATTATCATATTTATTTTGCCATGGGGTTTTCATAAAGGTCAATTATTAAGGAAAGGAATTCACTCGGCGCATATTCTGCCTTTACAGCATGAGACTTCTGTGAGTTGGTCATGGTAGGACATGAAATCTAAGATAAATTTAAAATTCAGGTCATGCGTCCCACCAAGAAAGTTCAGTAATTAAGTGCGTGTGTCTGAGGAAGAGGAAGTGGGAGCAGGAGGGAGAAAGGGAGAGAGGGATTGGAGATACCAAAAGTCTACCATTGATATTATACGAGATATAAACTTGAAAGAAGTTTATAAAAGTGTATCGTATGGGAAGGCGCCTGGAATGTTAAGGCGGATAGGAATAATAATAAAATTTAATCAATACCGATAGCTGGTATTATTACATTCGCACCAAAAAAATAACCCAACGCGCAAATAAAGGATACTCGGAAAATGTATTCAGAAGTTTCAAATTTAGTGATATTTCAATACAAAAATACAACAAGAATAATTCTTTGTGTGACTTTAAAAAATTGAATAAGTTTTAATGAAGGAAATTAGTTAATAATGTAGAAATACTATATAACTCGATAAATAATATCTGCTATCCGCTATGGCATTTGGGAAAATGTAGTTTCAAAGTAAGTTACGCCTAGAAAAGTCTCGACTCCTAGTTTCATATATATGTGTGTAGGCCATTCCAAAATTAATATGAATTTTGTAAATTCTTCTTACATTTAAATATTTATATATTTTATTTAAAAATACTGTTACTTTAAATAGAGAATTTAATTAGATACGCTGAATGGGGAAATAGGGGTGATCAGGAATGTTTTATGAGAGCAAAACGCCGTATAAATCGGGGTAAGAATTTTGCTAGTAGTTGCTTTACTAAAATAGACAACTATGCAAACATTTAGTAAAATGAAGTTTCTTTGATAATTAACATCTTTGAAACCGGGAATCAGTGTTTGGAGGAGCTGAAACTATGTCGAAATGCTTAAGGCTATGAATTTAAAAAGTAAATTTCCGAAAATCAAAACAAATTTTTTGCACTACATTTGAGTTATATAGATTTTTGTTATTATATGGCGTGTTGAAAATTAATTAAAACTATAACACTAAGGAATTACCACTAAAAGTTGGCGCAGGACTTACCACCCAAGTTTCATAGGATGTGATATAACACCAAGGATCTTTCGAAGAAATATCCGCCTTTGCTAAGATTGGTCGAGAGTTACGCCATCGTAGGCATTTAGTCAGCCTCAAACTATATTACCTATCCTTCATAGTGAGTTTGATATTACTATCGATAATACTCGCCCAAGCCATAATTGAGGCAAGAAGCTTTAGAAAGTAGAGTACAGCCGGTGTTCGACAAAGGACAGCTGTTGGACGTTAAAGTTATGACATTAATGAGAAATTCTGCAAACGAGGTAACACCATGCCATAAAGAAGTTTAGGATTAATGGTTTGATGTTGAAAGTAACTGAAATTCGTTTGGAGGGATAAAGATTTAGGAAACATTACATATTAGCGAAAAAGTTTCCTTCGTAAATACATAAAAATATAACAAAAGATTTCTTTCTAGCCCTTGCCCGTGCTCTATTGGCAATGGGAAATATTTTTAGAATTTCATTTGAAAAGACTATGGAACGTTCTGAGCGGTATCGAAATGCAATACAATATTTTTATAACCGTCCAAGTCTGGAGTTAATAAATAGTACTGAATAAGGAATTTAGAGATTTTAAATAAATCAGTTATTGCCGCAGCTTTGTTATGGTACCTGGAAATTTTGAAATTTTGTATACATATGTTTAATTAATCATCGATTGGATAAATTCAAGTAAATCAATGCCAAATGAAGTTCGTAATTTAAGACGAAGAATTTAGTAATTCATATGCCTACTAAGTAGCCTTTGGTAAATCAGCGTACAGCACCCTAAACTGTATTAATAACAAATATTAAAGAAAGTACCTTTTGTATATAACTACTCAATGTCTGTCCGTCCGTCCGTCAGTCCGTCCGTATGCCCGTTCCCCCTTTATCTCTTGAACAGTTTGCATAGACAAATGCTGTAAACGCCATTTTGTTTCTGCCAAATAGGAGACCCCGGGAAAATTTTTCGTTTATGGAAGTGTCGCAGAATCGACTCCAGGAGCCAATTATATTTTCCCATATGTTTACACAGGAGTTTCGATTTTTCAAGGTGTAATGGTTTATTTCCGTCTTCCATCAAAATACTTAAATATGGACCGAATATCTCCGATTTTGCTTTATTCGACGGCTAAAACTATAAAATACTTATACTTGCGATGCTTAGATGTTACAGGTAAGAATTTTCCATAATCACGCGTTTCTTTTTGAAATTTTATGGTTTTCTCGTGTTGCCAAGGTCACCCGATTGTTGCCTCCAATTGAATTAGCGTATATTAAGTTTCAAATAGACGAAATAATTGCGTTATTCGCTTCTCACTTTTTATGAAGCATCGAAATTATAGTTGTAGCATCGTCAAACTTAATAGACTGCAACGTTAATAATTGCAGATTATTATTATTCAGTAAAGTGAGTGTGGACTGTGGGCATTTAACGATTGACCAAAAGAAAAAAATCTTCCTTTATTTCAATACTGGAATGTTACCTTTTCGGTAAGGAAGAAGCAATTAAAATAGCACAAATTATAAAAACAAACATGTAATTCAAAATGTCAGTTGTCTAATTTTATAAGGAGAAATGGGCTATTATTACTTTTAAACGTGCAGATTTCTGGCTGACTTCGCAAAAGTTTTTTCAGGTACGACTATTTATAAGTATTTCCTAAAAATGTCTCAGATCACATATTATCTCGCAAATTAAAAAAAAAATTATCAAAAGTATTTAACTACTGGCAAGAATGTACTGAATGGGGAGGGAATAAATTCGTTTGTCTTATGTAACACAGAGTGATGCACATTTGTGAGGGATAGAGTGAGGCCAAAAATATTCCGGTGCAGCAGGGAGGAAAGAGACAATGTGGAGAGAAAATCAGAGAGAATTCCGATTCGACGGGTCACGTGGCCCTCTATAACTGCGTCGCAAGCATTGTTTGTGGGATGGAGGGCGGAAAATTCTCACGACCGCGTAAAACGCTTTGCACGGCGAATTAACCTGATGTGGTTTTGTGGTTGCCGCTTAGGGGAAGACGGAATTAAGACAAGCGTTGCAACCGTGGCCCATGAAATAACAAAGAGTATTCAGGATGCATGTGATTGTCGCGGGACAAAGGGATAAAAAATTAGAATTTATGGAACAATAAGATATGCCGGCTCTTAATTAACATGTGGTATTTTGAATTTCACCGTTTAAATGCCAAATTAGATTAATTGTTGCATGACCGCCTACCATGGGCTCGGCAAGGGATTTCACTGAATGGCACCTTCTACAATTTGTTTTATATGAATGAAAAATACTCCATTTGTCTTCATTTAAATTTTAAATATGTTCGTAATGGAAAATATAAATATTAAACCCCAATTAAACTCTTTAGAGAATAAATTTAGGGAAAAAATATAGCTGATAAAAAATAATTGTACAATGCATCAAAGAGAAAATATTAGTTTCACTACCGGCATTTTCTAGTAATGATATTCCAACATGCATTTCAAATTAACAGCTACTTCTATTCTACCGATTGTAATTTAACGTTATTTACGCATGCATCATAACTGCTCGATCTTTAAAGTCGCATTCAGAAATCTTTCCATAAATATTCAGTATATTACAGTTGTTGTTTCGCATTAAAAGATGCAATCGTTGTTATTGATAACAATATTAAGTTTAAGGCTTGTGATGTAGTCTTGTAATATGCCTCGGAATTGAACTTTTGAATAATTCCATGAAATACGAATATTCACCACAAAAAACCACACCTAAAATTCTCAAAGATGTTATAATCTTTTAATATAGTTGTTTGTTTGCTGTATTCTTGTGGCTTTAAAATTACTGTTTGATTAGAATATATAATTTCAACGACATATATATTTCCTAAAAGTTTTAACTTTAAAGTTGCAAAAATACATAAATCATTGAAACAGTCGGGTTGAAATTTCTACTACAGTAAAATCCTGCTTATTCGAAATTGGTCGGGACAAATTTTATTCCGTAAAAATGGATTTTTCGGAAAAACGGATATCGGCAATTTTCCCCAAGCATTTTATTTGACATTTATCTATAAAGCTCATGGGCATTCCATTTGAGAAAATGACGTTACTGGTCCAGTTGGTGAACTTTAGATCGCTTTAAAGCTACGGAGATCACCTCCTAAAGAGTTTCTTGCTTTGACGACGAACGCTTATCTTCACGAATTTCGCTTTATGACCAATTCAGAGAGGTTATCTTCTGCCTCATATTCGGGTGCGATTTCCGGAACCGAAATAGAATTGTTACAGCACCAATTCGCAGAGCCGAAAGTTTTATCGGCAGTTCCTATCAATCACTTTTATTTCATAAAAACGGCATTCCCGCTAAAACGGCATTCAATAAAATCGGGATTTCACTGTAGCTTGTTCATTACTCGATTACATAACGTTTCGGGAGCCTGCGGAGAATCATTTCAGCTTTTAACTCATTCAAATAACTAACCTTTACCAATTTATAATCGTATAATTATGTAGTGGAAGCACGCGATATACACCCCGATACGGAAGTGCAATGTCTCGTTTTAAATCCGCAAACCCATCGTGTTTCATTCTATTGTTAGTTTTTCCAAGATCCCAATAATGGCTCGTGATATCCGACACGAGAATCAAATCACTTCATGGAAGACTTTTGACAATGAAAGTGACTGCTCCCCAAGATTGATTCTCCGCTATATTTCGATGCAAGAGTCTCTCATTCATCGTTCACCCTCTCTCATCTTTCATCGCCTCTCCGCCCTTTGTAGTCCTCCATTCTCATCCATCATCGTTCTCATCCCCTCCCTTCTTTGTTAGGGAATGGAGAAGAGGCGGAGTTGAACTCCCTCTCTTTCTGGTAGCTGAATCAATATCAAAGTTTAACATAATGTTTTCTCTGTAAATATAATTAAATTCGCGAACGTGGTCATAGTGTCTCATTTGTGAACATGCACCCGAAAGTTTTCTTTATTTTTAGCTCTCATTATTTTACTCTTTAATCGCGCTTAAACGAACTGTGTATGACAGTGTGTATGTATGCATGCAAATCCATGCAGGCACTTTAATGTCCATCCCATACTAATTTCAAAACTCTCTACCAATAGGTTTAGAGATTTTAAATATTCCTTATATTTGAGAGAGAATCATCCAACAAGCCCTATGGCTAAGGTGGCCATTTTTCTCGAGCCAAAATCATTACAACTGCTATTTTTTGTCCATCATATATAACACATTTGAGAGACAAACTAGAACAAAATCCTTATATATTGAAATATTGGCATTATTTTTACAAATATGCTACGACATAAGTACAGTCTATCGATGAACGTCTTAAACTACTGAAATTGTTGCGAAGACCGCGCTTAAAATTATAGGGACAGAAACCGAGCATGTCAAAGTACTGATAAGTGAGCTAAGGTGCCGTATGAAGGAAATATATAAGCAATTATAACAGTTGTCGATCAATACAATATCGTCAGAATCTGTACAGAAGTGAATAAATCAGTTGATCGCTTTACTTATGGCTGGAATCAAATCGATAGACCCTGTCTCTTAAACACCTATTCTTGTGTTGGATTTCCTTAACATAGAATTCTTTAATTAAGATGAGGCAAACTTATTGTACCTTAGATTTGGCTTCACAAATATACGTCTCCTTTTACAGGAATCTGTTTTATATGAAATCTATCTTTCTAAAAGTTTTCTGACAGAAGTTATACACAAAGACAATGAACCAAGAACGGTTACCTCGATTTTGAAGAATCTTTCGTTTGAATACTCAGCATAATTTTTAGGTTTTAGATAGGTATCTGTCTGCCAAAACAGTATGAGTTCGATACCAGGAGCGTTTGTATTCTCCATTTGATTAACACGTACATGACTGTTTGACATTTTTCGTTTGCATTTTAAAATCGTTTATCATTGTCGTATAAATTCGGAAAATGAACCAAATGATGCATGAAAAAATGAACGTTTACATTCATATCGTCGATTTTCAAATACGATACAAATAAGTCAAAAAATGTTTTTGAAGACGAAAATTTTAGATTTTCTTTTAAGAAAATATTTCGTTGCCAAGAGCAACCCGCATTGATGCCGAATTTATGAAAGTACTTACACTGAATTTCATCATTCTAAGGGAAAATGAAGCGAGTGCGATGGATGGGGTGAGATGGAGGAGAGATGGAGGGAGAGAGAAAGGGAGGAAGAGAGAGGGAATGAGAAGTACGACGGAAGTAGCATGGGAGAGGAATAGAGAGAGAGGAAGGGAGAAAGTGAGAGAGAGCGAAAGCGTTTGGGTGAAAGAGGGAGACAGGAATGTGAAAGGGAGAGAGGTATAGCGCCGTTCTACCTAGAGTGAGAGAAGAGAGTGAAGCGCGGGGTTGACAACCATAGCGCGTAGGAGCAGAGTACTCAGTGCAGGGGTGAGCAACCTACGGCCTGCGGACTGTATGCGGCCCCTGACAGTAATTTTATACGTTTCGCAAAGCTATGATGAAATATCGATCCCTAAAATTTAACACGCACATTTATATAATTTTGTTAGAATTATGATAATAAAACCTTGAATTTTTACCCTAAAATAATTATTTACACTTAATTTTAAACTACACAAAACATAAGAATATCTCCTGTATCCGGCGCCCGTCGACCTCGTGCTAGAATATTTACAGCATCGTTTTATACGCGTTGGGATAAATGGTATTCATCTGTAATGAGGCGACGACGAGATTGCTGGGCATTAATATTTTCGAACCATTGGTATTAAGTGCTGCAGCAGCAAGATAGTGTCGGTAAATAGAAAACGAAGGTCATTTTTAAAGCATCGCCCAGGGATTGCAAATAATTTAGATTCCGGTTACCTTAGCCTATCTAAAAGACCATGAAAATGATCTCTGATCGCTAAATTACCATAAAAGCATAAAAAATATTACCTTTCATGACTGAGCCTTTCGTCTCTCTCTATTGTTC
This sequence comes from Tanypteryx hageni, assembly GCA_028673005.1. Lineage (NCBI taxonomy): Eukaryota > Metazoa > Arthropoda > Insecta > Odonata > Petaluridae > Tanypteryx > Tanypteryx hageni. The sequence goes on along the minus strand of CM054112.1, from coordinate 133,419,787 downwards.
GTGGCTGCAGACCGTTACCACCAGCTATAGAATCTTGGAAGAAATATCTTTTCAAAAGGTAAATTTATTGCTTAGATTCTGTTTTTTGCTTCTAAAATATGGCTAGCAGAAGGTTTTTTATAAATCACAGATTAATTAATCTTATTCGTCTGAGAAAAAAAGGTTTATCGTAGATTACGTCGGCAATTCCGATCATTAATACAATTAAGATAATATCATCAGCGGATCTATTTCAGGTGACCTTTCATAGTCATTGCACGGACAGATGAACAAATAGTGTTTGTTCTGCTCTATATGGGCCTTTTAAACATTGAAGGCGAATGAAATTACCGAGTATAAATAACGGTATCGTTAGTAGCATTCTATGTATCACGCCTGCCAGTTACTCCATTTGCGAATAATGACACGGCTGTTTATTAAACGTATCAAGATATAATAACAAATGTTTATTTTTTCTGGTTTTTAAAATTAAGATGCAAAATTAATTAAAATATAGAAACCCGTTGAAATTTACGGGATACAGATGGATTAATAAAGAAGTATTCGAATTTCATGTAGATATCCTTAATCAAAAACTTGAATAAATTGCGGAGAAACGAGTTGGCCTACAGCCTGTATTTTCTATATTTTGATTTAAATGATATCGTTAATTGATTCTTGTTCAAACAATATCTATTCAAATAATCGTAATTGAGATTCTATTTGTGTTTCGTAAACGTAAATACGAGTATAAATATTATTTGTACTACCAAAGAAACTTTAAACATTTTAATGGCTGTATATGGCAGATAAAAAGATAACTAGAGAAAAGCCCCATTCTACGAACGACTAAATGTAAGCAAATACAGATATGATTTAGTTCGACTCGATGATTGTATTAGCTTTTAAGAGAATAAAATAATAAATTATATATATATATAATATATATATATATATATATATATATATATATATATATATATATAATTGCAATTGAAAATTACATGAAATTTGCCTGAGAAAATACGATTTAGTGAGCTGGTATATTACGTCATAATACGCAAGCTGCCTCGAACCCTAGTTCACACCATGCCGACACAAAGTTGGCCATTATAAAAGACTGGTAGTTGAGATAAAAATATTATTTTATGTTAGGTTTTACAATTTATTCATCGTCATCGTAAATGCTAAATACAAAATTTTCAACATATTGTACATTGCGGGATTTCCGCGCCGGTGATTAAAATTACGAGTAATGTGCAACTGACCGATCTGAATATGAAGGGCGACACGCGGTTGGCTCGCACCGGGCGTGACGGTGCTAAGAACTCACGATTCCTTATCTTCCTTAGAACAGAAGACCTCCCTTCTCCAATTAACTCTACTCCATTCCAATTAAGCTGGAAGTAAACGAGAATTTCCAAGATATGTAATTAAGAACCGATGTACCCTACCTTTTTCTGCAGCTGCAAGATGTCCACCGTTGGAAGACCCTCGTTTTCCCAAGGCTAATTCTGCTTGAACACAAACACGCAAAACACATAACTCTCTGCATCAAACAATGAACACGTAATCACTTCACGATGGTTGAATTTTAGAAGAGGAGAATTAGCGTCCACTTCATTAAAGCTCAGAATCACCATATAAAATCACACTTGCGGGTAAGGGAGATCCCACAGATGGGGCAAAACTCACGAGAAACTATTAACAAGGCGAGATAAAGGCGGGTAAAGGGGCAAGAAAGGGCGAGAGAAGAAGAATGGTGTTTTTTTTCAAGTCGATTGGACGTTCTCTGGATCATGAAAATGGTGTTATTAGGCTTGCTGATGATTCATGTTTGCATTGCTCCTGAAATTATAAAAAGGTCATGTTATATAAATTTATTCTCTTTAAATTCTTCAAGGGGCGGTCTCAAACATTTTGGTGGCATAGGTAATGCAGTGGTTATAAAACTGTGTGGTGCGCCCACTTAGGAAACTCATTCCTTCTTGGAGATATTTATGTAAAATGTTCGAAAACCGTCGATTTAAATAAATATTCTGTCAAACTTTTAAAAAGGAATTTCAATAAGAAAATTTGTTCCACGACGCGCTTCAGATTCTATTCATCATCATTAAGTAATAGGGGAGCGCTAAAGCAGTGGGTACAGTTGTAACAAGGATTACCTCAAGCGAGTTATTTTTCTTCGACAGTATTTGTATGATTGAGCTGATAAAAAAAGAGATCACTTTGAGCCAAACAAGGTTAACATCTTAGCCACGCCCACTAATTTGTGTATGAGATGGGTAAATAGTATAAATTGGTGCAGGATTTTGGTTGGAGAAAATTCAAAGCAGCGGAAAGTCAGAAAGAATCAGATAATCATCTACTACTCTAAGGGTATTGTTACTAAGAAAATATCGAGTGTAAACGTATTCTACTTATTTATTTATTTAATTCTCTCCATAAACAGCTCTAGGGCCTTTAAAATGGATAATTAACATAATAAATTAAAGGAAAAAATATAAAGCAACAGAAAATTTCAACACAATAGTGAAACAAAAATGGAAAATTATTAAATAATAAAAGTGAAAATAAAGAACTTAGGTTTTGGACAAAGAGAGCCTAAAACTGGGCTGAGGTGAGAAGATATCCATATTGGGATTCTTTGCTGCGAGGGAGTTATAGGATGATAGGATGCGCAAGGAGAGAGAGCGTTGAGAGATGGACATGCGAAAATTAGGTATGTGGAAGAGGCTTAGGAGTCGAGTTGGACGAGATGGGATTCGAAGAGAAGAAAGAGGCTAGGTTGGGAGACCTTAGGTGGCCATTGATAATTGAGTAGAGAAAGTTGGGATCAGTTTCTTAGGGGGAGAGGATAGTTTGTGAGACTCAGCGTAGTGAGAGCGTCTTCTTTATTGAGGTGGCGAAACGATGGGAGTCTATTACGAATGATAGCTAGGAAAAAGTTCAGGTTCCGGTCAAGAGTTTTGAGGTGAGAGGTAGCTGCCCAGGCCCAGATTGGAGAACGGTAGTCAATGACGGGTGCAACACAGCCTGCATAAAATGATTTGAGGGCATGGGGATCATCAATGTCGGTGAAACGGTATAGGAGACCTAGTAGGGACATTACTTTGGATGATATTTTTTTGTGTTTTGAGAAAGTTAGTTTGGAATCAAAGGTCACGCCAAGATCATTATGATAGAGAACAGGTGGGATGGTTTGGTCTAGTATTTTATATGTGGAAGGTATTGGAGATGCTCGCAGGGTAAATGTCCGTCTTTTGCATTTTGCTGGTTTGATTTTGAGATTCCACTGGGAGCACCAGGTGGAGAGGGAATCTAGTGCCATTTGTCTGCATTGGGTATCGTCTGCATTATCTACTTGTCTGAATATTTTGCAATTATTAGCATACAACAGTATACCACAGGAATACTCCATAATCATATCCACAATGTCTTCAACAAATAGTGCGAAAAGAAGAGGACCAAGGACGCTGCCCTGTGTGACACTAAATGTTACATTTATGAGCGAAGACGAGCGACCATCAATTAACACACGTTGCGTTCGAGTATTGAGAAAATTATCAATGAGGGAAAGAACAGGATCGTGGATGTTGTACCTATTGTAGAGTATATGGAGAAGAAGCCTATGGTCTACCGTATCAAAGGCTTTAACAAAATGAATGTAGCAAACGTCAAGTTATGAAGAAGTTTCAAATGAAGAGGTATTACTGTGGTAAAGAGTTGTTAAGTTATTGAGGCGGGATGTACCTGACAGAAAACAATGCTGCAGAGGGGAAATGAAGGGTAAGGTAAATGATAGAAGGCGAAGAATAATTTTTTTAAATAACAGGGAGATGATTGCAGTATTGAGATGGGGCGAGTTTGCTCTATTGCCCTCCTTCAGAATTGGTGTGACATTTGCTAGTTTTCACTGTGCGGGAAAACTACCATTAATGAGACACAGGTCGAACAAGATACTTATGAGCACGTCAAGGATGTGGTGCGTCTGCCGGAGGAAGGTTGCATCATCGCCGTCTGAGCTGGTGGCCTTGCTGGTTGACAGGGAGGAGAGTAGGCGAGGCACCTCCCCCGCAGTGGTGGTAAAGAATGATAAGCAATATGAGCAAATATGCTTGAGGGAGGGGGAGTGAGGCTGAAATGAAGAGGGATGAGCAATTGGAGGAGAGGTAGGTGTTAATAAGTACGGCCTGTCACTCATTTGCGAATTCAAGCGTCACCGTTTTAGGGATACGTGGAGATCGGCGTCTTGAATTATGTAATGTCCAAAATATTTTGGGGTCTACTTTAATTTTGCCCGTGATTCTACGCATATATCTGCGGTAATCCTGCCTCAGTAAAAATTTAGTGTCGGCGGATGTTCCAATCTGACAGTATCTCCGTAATTCAGCCGTCGGAACCGGGTTGATGGCGAAAACTGGCCAGTTGGAAGGTAATCTGACCTTTGGAGGTGAGGTGGCGGATGGGCCATACCCCTTCCCCCGCCTTTGCGTGGCATCGAATGTTGAGCCTCTATATATAGAGGCTTTAGCCGGCTCCACACATTCGTTATTCACCAAGTGCCGAGGCACGAATATTCGTCACTCGCCAAATATCAAGTAGTGTGGATGGAACAACGAGTACCGATGTTCGTCACTCGGCGAACCACGATTATTTTCCGTCTAGAGTCGGAAAAAGAGCAGGAGTCAAATGCATGAATATTCGGCAAGCCGCGATGTTTTTAACTCCTCCACACGTTGGTTATTCGTTGATTGACGAATGACTTTTTCTTTCGAAACTTTATCCCTCAAGTTATTGTAGAAAAGTTTCAATATCCCTCACTCTCTCCAGGCCAAATGCGATGCGTCACAGAAACACTGATACACATACTGTCGCACACAGTCAAACTTCATTCTGAAAATAGTTAAAACTGTGGACTTTAAACTGTGAAACTCTGTTAAAAAGTAATAAAAGTAAAAACTTTAAAAAACTGCACTTTCCCCTATATTTCATATGCGAGGACGAAAGTACTATAAAATAATATAGATATTTAATTACATTAATTACGTCAACTTACCTAATTCTACTTCTATTTAAAGTAACCATCCACCATCTTCTTTTCCGCGGTTTTTTCTTTTCCATTTTCATTTTCAAATAGGCGAACCTCATGAAAACAAATACGGCACTTTAGCAGCGAAAACAGTATCTTCACCCTCCAAATCCACCGTAAAATTTTCAGTACTACAAACATTTACACATTTTCACTCAAGTCAATACGAATATTCGGGATTCGGCGATAGACGATTGGTATGGAGGCAGCTGCAAGTAGCGAAGAAAATATTTACTCGTCGCTCGGCAGGTGACTACGAATGTTCGGTACTCGGCAAATAACAAATGTGTGGTGACGGCTTAAGGAGAGCCGTGGAATGGCCTCTTAGGAAGCACCAAGAAGGGCCCTGGCTGTGAAACCGGGCCGGACGCCGACGCCGGGAAATGGGTGCGCGAGCGTCCTATCGCTCTCGTGACCTGTCGGAAAATTGTGGTACGACGGGAACTGACCTTGAGCAACGCAATAGTTGAGTTTGGATATGTGGTGGCTGTTAGCTTGCACGAGAGGGCAGATGACCAGTTTAGGGACCTCCAGAGCGAGAGTTAGACCCATGACCCTTACCGTTAGGGGCCTATGCGCCGGACTGGCGTCGATGAATCGGTAGTCGTTTCTCGTGAACGACGCGCTGGTATTGGCGTAGTCGGGCTCACCGAAGGAAGGTTAGATACTCCGCTCCCTTGCTGCTGGGGAACTGTGGGGATGTGACTGAATTGAAGAGTATCCCCGTTAGAACAAGTGACCGTCATCCATTGCGTGAGACGGCTGATTATGAGTGTGAAACTATACTGTCGATGTATTCTGAAGATTTCAGGTTAGGGTGGCCACATATTCGTCTTTACTCTGTATTAATAGTAAAAATATGAGACTTTTATATATCTGATAGAAATTGGAATTATTTTTAAATGAGTACGGCGAATTAGCTTATTGAGCGGAAACGGTTTCTCATATGGGGCACAACGGCGTGAATGTGCTATGTACCAAGTTGTAATGTGGCATTCCCGGTCGTTTAAGTATTTTAAGTAACTCTTCTGGATAGAGAACCGGATCTGTCGTAATGTCTATAGATTAAAATATGAATTTATGAAAGACGAAATTTCTGAAAAAGGTTCTAGTTACTTGGGATGGAACTTTTTTCTTAGTCACCAATATAGCTTATAAAATGCCTTAAGTTGACGATACCGAGATTAAGGTAAACGCAATCGAATACTCTCAGCAACAACAACGAACTTTTATTCCTTAGGTTATAAGCCATCTCGAGGTACGTAGCTTTATATTTAGTCAATTGAAAACGATAATTTAAGACGTTCTGGGCTATTTACAATATTATAAAATGGAGAAAGGGACGCAAAGTTATGGAGATCTCGCTTATAATTTTATCAGGATTTTCATGAAACTTGGTTTAAATCTCTTGCTACATGGGCCGAGCTCTCGAGAGTAGTTTTTGTTGCGAATATTGAAAGTCCCTGGTTCTATTCTAGGAACAATCCTTCCCATTTGATTTACATGGGAAATCTGAAATCCATCGTGCTCTTAGAATTGTAATAGCGGAGCGAGTTTTGTACTATTCTCTGAGAAAAGGAATGAACATTCTAATTTTTGTCGTAGAATTTTGATTATCTATTTTATTTTTTGGAATTTTGCGTAAATACTAGAGATTTTACATTTTTTATCACTCATTAGGAGAGTGTTGCCATAGCAACAACTATTGTTGGACTCGGATTCGTTATATTTGAATACCTACATTCGTTATTTTTGCCGTACAAATACGCGTGATCAATTTAATATTCCGTTCGAATGTATTTGTAATACTGTATAACGCTAAATTATGAAACTTGGGAACACAAAAAGCGACATCCGCAATGATTTTAAAGATATTAATAATAATAAAATTATTTTTAAAATGATCAAATGAAAAGTAGGCATCATAATTTCCGTTTGGATCATCTTGTCTATTTATGAAGTAATTTAAAGAATTTTACCAAACTGGATAAATATTATTAAAGTTAAAATTCACCGTAATTTTATTCACATGTTTCTCTAGTTATTAAATTCGCATCTCAATCAATATCGAAGTGCTAACTGTATATTCCCTGAACTGATTACTCTTAATTTTTTATGAAGGAAATGTAGGGGTTTGGAATAGAATCCGCGCAATTAGGAGGGAATCCACAATCAAGATAATAATGAGCTCTGATTTTCTGCCCGTATTTCAATCATTACCAGCTATTGATAAAACATTGAATAATTACAGAGATCAATCAAAATAATTACTATAAATATGGCTCATTCATTTTCAATCCATAGTATATAGTAGAAAATCTTTCCTCTGGGCTCTTGCCAGACATTAAAAGTAATATATTTCTTTATTAACGGTACTATACCGAACAACGTAGTACGTACAAATATACGAATCACTGATAGAATCCAAAATTTTTGTTTTCGTGAAACAGCAACCTTTGCTATTTTTGCAAGATATTTATATAAATTCGAGCATCCCGAAAAATTTGTTATTAAATCTGTAATCATAATGATCCTTATATTTGGAAAATGTTACTGTCTTCCTTTATGACCTATATTCATCTGAAAAAGTAAATAATATATAATGAGATTTTATCTCTCTTGACTGAAAATGCCTACTCGCTGTTTTTAAAACAACACTGCAGAAGCCATGCACAATGCCAGAGGGAAAAGATATTTTCTTTGCCGAATAAATAGATCTGTAGCATCTCACCTCTCTTACTTCTATGTATATCATAAAAAAGTGGCTTGCGGTATTATTTTCGGTATCTTGCCAAATGGACATGCTATTTTTCCGTCAAGAAATATCTTGGAATTCATAAAAACTGAAACTATTCCGCGCTTTGTGAACACAGAGTTCTCAATTCATTTCTCATTCATGAGAGTATATTAATTTTTATTACTAGCATGAAAAGTATCTGCATTCTGTAATGCCTATCTATCATTTACCATAATGAAAAATTATAGATTAGATGTTAAGGAGATGCGAGTTTCTCATTATAATTTAACTTGAAATTTTCAGATCCAATATAAAATTGCAGCGATATATCGAATTACCCCGAATATGAGGCGACATAGAATACAATGAGACAATAAAAAAACACCGAAAAACAAAAAAACTCAGAAAAGTACGTTTACGGATGTTAATGGATAAATGATAAAAACATCTGCATTCCCCATTCGTCCAAGCAAATAACTGTGTTTTTTGTGCAACCCTATATTGTACCGCTGATAAGCAATTAAGTTTTAATGAAAATCATTGGGAGGACGTTGCGCGAGAGAAGTGTGACGTAAAGATAGGCCTTTTCGTCGCATCACTCGTTTACAGCGCCCCATGCTTGCTTTAAAGTCGTTTCGAGGAGTTTATAATTATCTCGCCACTTCTAGTCTTAATTCCATTAGTGACGAGAAAACCTTCACCTAGCTTTTCTTCAACGTACTAGAATTCGCGATTCTCAACTTCTTCAAATCTCTCCTTTGATGCTCTCTTGGACGCTTTCCTTGCTTAGTTAATACATTTCTTTCTGTCTAAATTCTTACACCATATATTTATTTTGACTTCAAGGGCACCGTACTTTTCGAAATTCTAAACTTGTTCCTTTCTTCTGCCGCATGATCTACTCTTATTTTAAAAAGTTATACTACTTTATCAATGTGGAATTTAGTCAAACCTTTCTTCTTAACATGATCAGTAGCACTTATACCTAGCTCATAATTAAAGTGATAATTCTTTAACGAGATCAGATCACTACAAATGAATTTTCCCTATTAAAAACTAACAAATTTGGCATTTTTATCCGAATAACAGGAAATAATCAGTGGCATTTCTATTGATAAAATATGGAGCGTGATCTGCACACGTTAGACAAATATTTGTATCCGTCCTTACAAATATAATTGTTTATAAATTAGTACTATTAAAAGAAATAATTTAATTTGTATTTATTCATTACCAGAAATATAAAAGGAAGTAGTGAAGGAATGGCTTGAGTGCTTGGCTTCCAGACTTAGAGCCCGACTTCAAATCCGACGGAGGTAGGTTTTTTCTCGGCCTACCCGCTCTCAACTTGACGAGAACATTCAAGTTAAAGCGCTCCATCATTCGAGATGGATGTTAAGCTGTTGACTCTTTGGTGCTTGTCGATAAGAGCAGGCTAATGCCCGCGTAGGGTTCCTCTTCTCTCCTTTTTATGCGTATGTGAGTAACGTACTTCCAATTGTAAAAAGTTGTTTCCTTATAGACTAGCAACCTATTTCAGCAAAAGAGAGAACAGCTAAGAATTCCTCTATAATAGACCTCCGAGATCTGTAGTTCCGTGTGTATGTATGAATATAGATATGTATATAGAAACAATAATATTAGATCTTTCCTTAAAAATAAAAAAAACAGTAATTAAGAAAATAAAAGTAACTTATCATATTTATTCCTTCAATTTGATTTATTATAAGCTGCTTTCCGTAATTTGTTCACTCGTAGTTAAAATCGTGTTTGAAATAATAATATGCTTTAAAATTTTCACTTGGAGCCGACTTTTTCCAATCTTATGAACATGTTTAACTAATTAAATATGTAATTGATAGTAGCTCAATAACTTTGGCTAAGATTAATAAAGGTAAAGTACTCCTTTAGCCAAACAATTAGAAGGTTACAACACCCAATGCATTTCGCCCACAAGGTTCTGTCCATCTGTACGGTTCGTTTGTTTTCTTTGTTTTGAAATTTATTGTTCGTTCTTTCTCCATTTGTTGATTTCGAATTTGGCAACGTAGGTGCCTACATTGACATAATCGCGCCCGGCGATCTTTTACTGTTTCAACGGTCTCCACCTCGTTGGTTTTTTTATTTCGTCTTGTCAATTTCACATCGCCTCTAAGTCTTTGTTTTCTCACACATTTTACCTAATATCTAGAACATTAGGTTTTTCTGTTCATCTGTACGGTTCGGGTGTCTTCTTTGTTTTGAAATTAATTAATCGCCCTTTCTCAATTCGTTGTTTGGAATTTGGCAACGTATGAGCTTACTTTGTAGAGATCGCGCGCGACGATCGTTTACTGTTCCTACGGTCTCCACCTCCTTGGTTTTATTTCGCTTTGTTAATTATAATTTCGCCACTACCTCTTATTTTGACTTTAAGTTTTTACTTTTGCTTTTAATACAACGTTTTCACAATTTACATACTAGAATTAATAACATAGCAGCAGACATCAAATTTTTGAAACTATGTAGAGAACACAAAGTAATACCCAACTTCATGAACATTTTTTCTAAATTGAGAAAAGATCATATCACATCCACAGTAAAACAAATAGCCATCAACAAATGGTTCCAATTAGAAATTAGGAACCTATATGCTAAAAGGAGCTCTCTAGAAATTTCGGCCTATGAACTACACTTAAAAATTACAAAAAATTTACATCCTGTTGAATTTGAATTATGGAACAATTTTGAACATAAAATGCATGAGACCAATACTCATAAGTTTCATATTAAATCCATAACTTTAGATAAAAAATTAAAGTTTCTTAAGAAACAAGGGGATACAACTATTGACAACATACACAAAAAAACAAATCAACCCAGTATTACTTCACATACATCTGATTTAACTGAAAACTTGTCCAATCTACCTTTTTCTCAGGATGAATTGTCTCTTTTAGATAGGGGTTTGAAATTTGCTTTCCCACCAAGGAAACCACCTATAGATAAATTAATCACAGACATTGAAAAATCCATTGGATTTTCGATGTAAACTCCAAAAATTATATCCGACAAGCTTGTTCAATACAAATCCAACACAACTTCAACAAATTAAATAAGTCTCATCCTAAAAACTATTCCAAAACCATGAAACAACTCAGAGATAAAGATTGTTTTTACATTAAGGCTGACAAGGGCCATAAAATAGTGATCATGGATAAGACACAATACTTTGACATAATATTAAAAGAGTCTGAGATTTTGGTCTCCTTTGACGTTAAAAGCCTCTTCCCAAATGTACCTCTGGAAGAAACATCCCAAATTTTAAAATCATTGTTACTAAAACAAAATTTTTCTGACGAAATTGTCCTGGAATATTTACAACTTACTAATTTATGCATGTCACAGAACGTTTTTCCATTCAAAAATGAAATTTACAAACAAACACAAGGCACTTCTATGGGAAACCCCCTATCTCCTTTTCTAGCCAACATTTTCATGTCCTCTTTTGAAAACGATTGCAAAGAAAAATTTCATTACTTTCCAGATATATGGTTGAGGTATGTGGATGACATATTCACAATCTTTGATTTAAAGAAACAAAATGTAGATGAATTTGTTAATCAGTTAAACAACATATATCCTTCAATTAAGTTCTCTTATGAACTTCAAGAAAACAACACCTTGCCATTTTTGGACTTGCTTATCATAAATAATAGACAACACATTGAGTTTGACATTTTTAGAAAACTTACACATACTGATATCTTCATTCCTAACAACTCCTTTCACCCTATGAACCAAAAAACAGCTGTGTTTCAATTTTTAACACACAGATTATGTAACATCCCCCTCAATAAAATCAGATATGCAAAGGAACTCAAACACATAAAACAAATTGCCACTAAACTTGGATACGATAACAATTTAATTAATAAATTAGTGAGAAAACATAACTTTAATAAAACCTTGTCCAATGCCACTTCCCTCAAATTAGACAACAAAAAAGAGGACAAATATGTAAAATTGCCTTATCTTCCACCATTAAACAGAGGCTTGAACGAAATTTTTAAACATAAGAATTATACCATAACATATACAAATCCTTATAATTTGAAAAATTTACTGGGCAGTACAAAAGACACAACAGAATCTTTGAACAAGTCCGGTATTTATAAAATACAATGCTCACACTGCGACAAAAAGTACATAGGACAAATAAGAAGGAAACTAATAACACGCTTTAAGGAACACATGGCTCATTATAAATATAATCGTTTTGAAAAATCAAGCGTTGCCAACCACATCTTTGAAACAGGTCATAGTATACACGTAAACGATTTAACATTGATAACTTCAGCCAATAACTCACTAAACTCGTTAGAAAATCCTTCACATTTACAAAAACCGTGATACACTTATGAACACGGACACAGATTTCAACAATACCTTATACAAACTGACAGATTTAAACAACACACACGCCGAAAAATCTTTCCGCGCTTCACTTGTTTCTCGGTCGTCTTCTTAATACTTTCCGTTCAAACCTTGCAGTTGGCTCCCAGTCACTGTTGAAACAGGTTTTACCCCTGACGATGCCCACCTTGTGGGCGAAATGCATTGGGTGTTGTAACCCTCTAATTGTTTGGCTAAAGGAGTACTTTACCTTTATTAATTAAATATGTAGTAAAGAAATCAGTTTTAATGATTGGTCTTACAGAAATCGAATTGTCAGAATATCATTAAGGGTGCTCAATGAACTTACCAAGGTACATTCTAAAATTATAAATTTTAATATCTGTGAAAGTTGTTGAAATCAGAGCAAAAATCAATACAAAATGTTAATCAGCACAAAGTAGCCAAAATCAGTACAGTCCTGAATATATTATTAGGTCGGGTCACTTTACAAATAACTAAACAAGGAAGGAATAAGCTGCCGAAGCTAATAGTAAGTGGCGCTTTTTTAGCAAATATTTTGGAAAGACAGACGGACAAACCGAGGAAACGTGCACAACAAGACAAAATGCTAAATCGATTGGTGAAAAATGCAGTGTGTGTGCGCAATGTCCTATAGGACGGCACAACGAATTTTCTAAAAATCTAGACGTCAGCTCCAAAACCTTGGAGCCAACGCAGACGTTATATATTTTTGGCGGATATTTATTATCATCGTCAGAAAAATAAATGTCAATAAGTTAGACACGAATCTGCTAAAATAATTAAGCAATGCACATTAATTTCTATTACATTATATAGCAGAACAGAATAAAATGAGTCTTATACATCAGAAAAAGTCTAATGATGATCTGAAAACATGTAGTTTACGAAAAAGAATAAAAATTTGCACTTATTTTCAGGAACCTGAACGATTCTGACAGATATATTATATTTTGCTGCTCCTATTGCTGAGCCAGACAATACAATATTACTGCAGCACGCGATTACAGTATAACCAAAATCTAACTACAGCACGCATATACAATATCTAGGCGTCAGCATGAAAATCTTAGGCGCCATGGCAACTTGGCGGTCGGGTTTTTTTCGGGCCTTTGCTTTAGGAGGAGTTAGCGCGTCAGACAGACAGACGGACAAACCGAACGCATAAGCGGAATTTTTTTGAACCGATAAAAAACGTATAGACAAAACTATAAAAAGTAGACCGAAAGAATACGCCGGCCTACTGATATAGCTACAGCTCAATAAATATTGAGGAGTTTAGGGCTAGAGGAAAGGTAATGCTGGATTGGCCTCAACTAAACTTGATCTTTTTCGTCTTATATGTATGTCGAGTGATGATGTAATATACTGTAACAAAGAGACCTCTCCCATCCACGCGCGGAATTTTAAGTCGCTTTTATCATTAAAATCACTAATCCTAAAGTACGTATTACACGAGTACAACTTTTCGAAATAATTTTATAGAATAAAAAATCACGGTAAAGTCGGGGCAATACGCTATTAATTAAAAAGATGTTGCAAGGAATTCTAATCAACATTCAGGAAATAATGCATTGCTACGAACTTGCTGGTATTTAATACGGCACTTTTAATTGCTAGGCATGGAACTCATAAAAATGGCTCTATGGAATTTAAGGAATCTTATGATGGAATCATTAAGAGATGTCAACGGGAGCACTATTTCTCTCTTAATTTAAAGAATATCAGAAATTTTTTTATAGAAGCAATCCATTCGACTGCATGTAATGAAAACAATAAATCTATAAAAGAAATATGCAACATTGCATGAGGGAAAACAGATGACTTTAAAGTTTTGAAGGTTTTCGAGATTGGCAGAAAGAGTATCTCTGAAATTTTAACTTGCTCCTCTAGTGCAAGGTTTCTTTTCGAATAATTTCAAATCTTATATTTTTATGACATTTGTCTGCATCATCGTGCGACATTATTTTAGTTATAAATATTTGAAAATCACCGTCTAATTTAAAATTATAGTTTATAAATGATTAAAAGTGCCTGGCGATTAATTAACATAAAGATTTCATAAAATGCAACAAATGCGCATATCTGTACTGATAAATAGACTGAAATAAATGTACCTTTACATTTCTGTGTGTGCGTTTTGAATTCTAAGATAAAAATCTTTGACATTAAGGTATAGTAAAGAACATACGAGTAAAAGAATCACATCAAAGATATGATCAGGCAATTTATGCAAACATAATCTTACAAATACGGCCAAATAACTTTTAGGATTCAGTGTGGGCACTCGAATGCCCTTGGGAGAGGATTTTTAATAATTTGACTTCTTCGTGTTAAGGAGAGCTGGGATATGCAAGTTAGCGATCGAAGGAGGAAACAAGGGAGATAAACTGTCCAACGTTTCAACAAAGGATTATTTCTTCACCACCATGGCTACGCGGTAGTGAAAAGAACGACGAAGCCGACCTTAGAATATAAAAATAATTATCCGTACACGAGGGAAATGTGATAACTGCAGTAATGGAGAGGGGGGTATGACCAGAAATCCCGTGGCGGTGATTTACCCACAGTATTTATTAAAAGGTGCGGATTTCGACGCGAGAACGGTGAGTTATGGAGAAATAATAAAGCACGCTGCAAAAGGGATTTAGGAGTGGAGTGGGATGCAAAGTGAGATAAATAGGGGAAAAATAGGGCAAGGCTCTTTCTTCCTCGGAATCCTTCACCTAATTTAAGAGTTGCTTATATCTGCGCGTATTTTATCATCATTTTCAGGTCGATAAGTACGCGCAAATTTTTTACGGCTATTAAAGTATATTTTCCAGTCATTATAAGAGATGAAATTCTTACGTAAATTTCTTCAGTTAATGTCGAGACTTGATGGAATTTCGTCAAAACACATTGACGAGCGAAAGCGTGTTTGTATATAAAATCCATAAATTATATTTTATTGTGTATTTCTATGCGACCTTCCAATTTTTCCGTATTTTCTGACTGAATTTTCGTTTTATTTTATGGATCGAGTCCATATGTAAGGGCGTGGCAGCTCCTACTGGAAGAAATAGGAGGAGAGGGGTAGACAGAGCGAGAGAGAAAGGTGGCAGAGGAAATACGATAGAGAGAATGTAGAGGAAGGAGATGAGAGAATCTTTGAGCAGGGGGGAGTTGAAGAATTGCGAGAGGGAACACATGGTTTCTCCGAAAAGGTTTTCACAATATTTTAGTCATCACGTAGAATAGTATTTCACCGATCTTTCACACTTATTTATTATTTCCCGAATCCGATTCTCTTTCATAATTTAACCAGTGTAGCGAAAAATAGTGGAAAATTAAAATAATTGTTGCATTCAAAGTGGGTTATGACAGACTAAAATTTTCCAAAAAGCTACACAAATCAACTAATTCAAATAAATAAAGAAACACAACAAACTATAAATACGTATCAATATTAATAAATAAAAATATATAAAGTAAGATTTTAAAATTGATTATTTATAAAACATTTTTATAGAGCGTGGAATAAGGCTTTCGATTCATTTGTTGTGGAATACGTGTGATATCTCGTAGCGCTCCGAATCCTCGTTTGTTTTGATCGAATCACGTTGTGAGCGGATATTAAATCCGTGGCGGGCGAGGGCGTGATAAATCCGCTTTCCCCTCGCAGTCACGCAAGAGGAGGATGGGGGCGAATGGGATGAATGGGTTGGCGGTGTGAAAAGAGGAGCCGTGAGAGATTCAACCGCGCCACCTTCCTTTTCTAACCGACGAAATGAATTCGCGCGAAGCGATAGTGCGTGATCGCGTTAGGGAAGGATGTTCCAACCCGAAATTCATTATTTCCAGTAATTCGTTCCTTTCTCTCCTCCGTTCACGGATACGGTAAACAAATACTTCTCAAAAATGATTTCGTGATGGGAATATAACGTCGACCTTACGTTTTTGAAAGATATACATAGGTGTTTCTCTCCTTTTTCGTAATGAAATTACTTGTTACTCTTGAATCACCGATATTTTTTCCCGACTGACAACTCAGTTTAGTTACCCGAGTTATGATAAAACCTCGTTAACACCAATTCCAAGGGAGAATAAAATTATGTGTTCGTGTTATCCGAGTTCGTGATAACCGAATTATGTACGAAAAACAGCAAAAATGTTAAATCTTCCGCTTAATTATATATATTTACATTCATGTAACACAATTAATTGGAATAACTTTTTTGTGTTAAATAAATTGTTAACGTTATTAAAAACCTCAAAAATGCACGATTTGGACAAATATTCAAATTAATGTAGGATTAAATTTGAAATAAATGATAGATTTCAATTATCTGCTAGTTTATAATGTCCACATTGAGTGATCTAAATATATATGCATGAAGATATTTCTTAAGTGTATGACATTAAGAATTCAAGGATATGAAATGAAACGAACTGTATTCATAGTGTCCATAGCACAACAGAGCACAAAATAAAATATTTATCATATACATACTATGTAAATAGGTTATCTGCTTATATTATAGTTATCTTCGTAAAAAACAAAGATATGAATGCAACATTCTTGGTGGTACCCTTCAATTACAAGAATGCATAGAAATAAATTTGTTTTCTAGTCTCCAGACGCGATTTTGAAAAATCATTGAGTACTTTTTATCTCATTTTTGGACGAGCGCTTTTAAAGCAGAAGTGTATTATTTTTTAAGGGCTGAAAGAATAGGGGATCCAATTCTGTTTTATCTGCAAAGTGATGAATTACAGACAATATAGAGATCACTTAATCTCTTGGAGGTTATTGCAATTCATTTTTCACCGCTTTCAAAAGATCATGAAGCTTGTTTTCCGCAGGCATTTTGAGTCATATTGAGGAGCGCAAATACTGACATCATCGTCAGTTTAAGAAAGATCACGAAATGTGAGGTTTGAATGTGGCGACAGCATTTTCATCACTGTCTGTCACTCTTCCGACTCCTCGGTTTCATCTATTTCAGTCTGTGCCTTGTTGTCTACGTCAGATCTCGTCCAGGACTCTTTGAATCAATTTTTAATAGTTTCGGCATCAAACAATATCATGAAGCTTATATCGCTCGCATGGATTGCAGAACATTCCACATAGACTTGTCTCAATTCCTAAAATTGAAGATGCAGTCTGTATGACCTTGTGAGCGAAGCTATTATACCTTGATCTAAAGGGCAAATTCAGATTGTGGTATTGGGTGGAAAAAATACTACCATCATGTTTGGTAAATTCAACTAATCAATTTTATGTGCCCCACAGCTGGCCATATTTGTAATACCCAACGATTTTGTGCAGCCATTCTCCTTTGTAATCCAATCCTAACATTAAAAACCATCAATCTAGGCTTTCTTTTGGTGGCTGTATTCACATGGTAAATGAATGCGGTGAAATTTATTTAAACACTTGGTTTCTTGGAGTTTCCAATGACTCACAACTTTAACTTTTCCATGCTATTTTCATTGCACCAAACGCCTATGTTAAATCTCTCATTGCTCTTTGTACCACCATGACACTTGATAGTTATGTGGTCCAAAGAACTATCTGGTAGCAGGTTGAAGAAAACGTTCCTCTCATCGAAATTGAAAATCTTACGATTAGAATGAGGTCTTAACGATTTTAAAATTCTGAAGCCATTCGTTCACACATACAGGGTGAGTCCAAATTATGTATAAACACTTTAAATGGCCATATTTGTAGAGAGCATGACCAATTGTAATAAAATTTCGTATTTTTAAATCTAAAATAAAGAATTAGCTTTTTAATATGTTGCAGATTAACTGATGACCCGGTGACATGAAGAAAAATCAGCTAACATTTAAAGAAAGGAAGTGCATTCTAAAATGGTACTGGAAGTTTGAAAACGTTTGAGGTTCAGCATGCATGGAAACATCAATATGGGACAAAGGCGCCAACGCATCTAACAACAAGATTGTAAAGGTGTACTTCATGTCGGAGTACACAGAGTCTTCGAATGCGTTCTTGGAGATTTCACAATGTTCTCAATATTTTTCGCTCAGATGAGAATTTAACGACAAGCGAGCGAGGTACGTTGTAAACTACATGTAGGTCTTCATGCAAAGTAGTCGTAATTATTGTCCGATTTTAACCAAAATTTGAATCATTCAACTAATTTTAGCAAAACTCCTCAATACCAAATTTCATCACAATATGTCCAGCGGTTCCCCAATTGAAACAAGGGAACATTGTAAACTACATGTAGGTCTTCATGCAAAGTAGTCGTAATTATTGTCCGATTTTAACCAAAATTTGAATCATTCAACTAATTTTAGCAAAACTCCTCAATACCAAATTTCATCACAATATGTCCAGCGGTTCCCCAATTGAAACAAGGGAACATTGTAAACTACGTGTAGGTCTTCATGTAAAGTGGTCGTCATTGTTGCCCGATTTTAACCAAAATTGGAATCGGTTGACCAATTTAACAAAACTCCTCAATACCAAATTTCATCAAAATACGTCCAGCGGTTACCGAGTTGAAACAAAAGAACATTGTAGGTCTTCATGTAAAGTGGTCGTCATAGTTGTCCGAGTTTGAACAAATTTGAAATGAGCCGATGTATTTTAGCAAAACTCCTCAATACTGAATTTCATCATAATACTAGTGCTTGTCATTTCCCGGTTCTTTCATAATCCCGGGATTCAAAATTATGAATCCCAAGAATTTCCCGGGATTCCAATAAACAATTTAAAAACCATTTAAAAATAAATAAATAATAAAAATAAGGTTAGTGATTGCTTGTTTATGACCCATGGTTGATATAAAAACTTTTAAAATTATAAAAATGAAGAATAAAATAAAAATAGTGTTATAACTTTTTTTATGAACAGGGGAATCTTAAGTAATTTTACTCTATAGGATTTTTATCAATTCGTTCGGGTTATTTAATGTTTTAGTAGAAAATTATTCCATTTTATTTATTTGAACCTCGTATCAGACAAAACGCTTACATATTGATGTGCTTGTGTTTTCCGGTTTTTAATCGCTCCCGGGACCCTGTGAAGTTCGAAGAAATTTGTTAAAATCGTTTACAAATATGAGTTACACGAATAAGTTAAAAAATAATTGAAATTAGGATTTATTTATTGACCTGAAATTTGCTTATCATAATGATTGTAAAAATATAGTTACCAATACACACGGTATGCAAAATAAAATATGAATTGAAACATCTATACCATTAGCATACATTTCTCACATAGATACAAAGTCATATAGACAACATTGTTCTAATTCTTATTTTCTATTAGTAATTGATTTATAGTAACTTTTAAGAAAACACTACAATCACTCAGTGATGTGCATATTTTTTTATGAAAAGACCAGCTGCAGTTGTGAGAAAAACCTGAACTTTGATACCCCAAACAGTTTATCAAAATGTGCCCAATTTGGGAGACAATCTGTATACAATGTCAACTCACACTTTATAGCGCAGTGTTCTTCAGCCGTTTTTGTTTTCGTCTAAATTATTTTTGAACATGGAATGCACCAATATAGTTTTTTAATTAGAGAACATGGAAAACGATTCAGTTGAATTGTAATTGGGAATACTATAAAGTAAAATCAGGGGCATTTACATATTATCCGGACGTGAAATTCCTGTCGTAAATTTGAGGAAAGCGGAAAATCGCGAAAACGTAAAATCCGTTAAAATTTATCATTGTATTTATGGACCAAACGCCGGGACCGAAAGAAAAAAGCGTAAATTCAAGGAAAACGTAAAATCGGAGGACGTGAAATCGAAGCTTCACTGCATATATTCCCACGAGAATTCAAGCATTTGTGAGTGCTCTACATAAATTTCTTCCTTATTATTGCATTAGAAGTGAAACTAAGCAACTCGGAAACAAAGATATTCTTGTTAGTGGTCCCTTTAGGAACCGCATGGACGATAAAAGCTAGGGAGTAAAATTCTCTTTATGATATACCGGAAATTCTCAGGAAACGGGAAAACCATTTTACCCCCGGGATCCCCGGAAAGCGAGATACCGGGATGACAAGCACTACATAATACGTCCAGCGGTTTTCGAGTTTTAACATGCGGACGGACTGACGGATGGACGGAATCGACCTCCCCTATATGCATTCACTTCGTGCAAAAACGCATAATAACGCGCCTCCGTGATAAAATTGAGGAGCACGGAACTGTTCACAACAATAATAAGGAAAGCTGTGGGTGGAAAAGGACGTCAAGAAGTGCCGAAAACATCGAAGCCATTAGAAGTGCATACGACCAGTCACCAAAGAAGTCAACAAGACAGTGTTCCAGAGAACTACGTTTGAATAAATCGAGTGTTATTAGAATCTTAAAAGACATGAAGTTCAAACCTTTAATACCTCGGCTATTGCATGCGATTCAGGAAGACGATCCTGATCGAGGAACACAATCTTGTGAGTGGTACTGTCAGAAGAACGGTGAAGCTGGCGTTTTGAGGACGTAATCGTATGGTCAGACGAAGCCACGTTCAAATTAAATGGTCATTTGAATCGTCACATCTGTTTACTGGGCCAGCGATAATCCGCACCTCACTCTACAGAAAGATTTTAAGCTGTCAGGGATTAGTCTGGGACTCTCCTCTTGTGGGATAATCGGAACCTACAGATTCAGTGATACTGTTACTGGGCAGATTTATCTCGAATTATTAATGAATGGTGCAGTTCCCGCAATAAGAAATATATTTCCGGATACATTGGTGTACTTTTTACAGGATGGTGCACCTACACATTTTCCCTCTAATGTTTGTACCTATCTGGATACTGAATTTCCCGAACGGTGGATAGGTCGCAGAGGGAATGCTTTTGATTATTCCCAAGGTCTCCAGACCTCACTCCCCTAGATTTTTTTCATGGGGATACCTGAAAGATAAAGCGTATATTCATAAATCACAAACATTGCAAGATTTGTGGGTGATGATAGAACAGGAAGGAGAAATTACAGCTGGCATGTGCACCACCATATGTCGGGCTGTTGAGAAACGATGCCGTTCATGTATGCGTGCTGGTGGCGGACATTTAGAACATCTCACTTAATTTCTGTGATGTATCAAATTTCTATGTATCTAATGTATTTGAAACATTTTTTGCTTCATGTTTATTCAATATACTTTCTGAGATACAGTATATCAAAGTGTTTATACATAATTTTGACTCACTCTGTATTTCATTCACTTTATTAGATTCACCACAAATAACTACGAAGTGATTCCAAGTCAACTCTTGATCCTCCAAAACCATTCACTTGAGCAGTTCTGTATTTTATGGTGTTTTATTGGGTGAGAGGTCCATAAAATGGGACAAGCGATGACCTAATATGTTTAAACCACCAATTTTTCTTCTTAAGTTTGTTTTGCAGCTACACGTAGATGTTTTCTTGTCTTTGTTGTACCTCCAGCTATACCTTGGTCAGTCCTTTCTTTACTTTTCATAAATGTGGAAAGTGTTTACATAGAAATTTTTGCTTTTTTCACGATTATTGTTTTTGAGAGAAGACTTTATTTCACATGTCATTTTCATTCTTATTGCCAGCTTAATAGAAGTTTGCCTTCTTTGGAGCATGTGCTATTCGTTTATGCGTCTGAACACACATAACTGTACTCTAACAGGAGAAGACGGAGAGATGTGGAAGTTTCCTTCTTTCACCTTCAGGAATCAATTCTATTGGGCGAGCTATAGTAGATTTGGTAAATATGATAATTGGAGTTTCATCAGCATATTCTAAAGAGATCTCTTCAGTCATGTCAGGCATAAAAACAAACGATTGAATTGCTTCAAAAAATATTCCGCATCTTGCTCTTTGCTTGTGACATTTGTAGTCTGCTGTCCATACTTTTCAATAGGTTTTTGATAAATGAGATTAAAAATTTGGACATTTTCGACCCTGACATTCTATAAAGAGGGAAAAGTTTATTTAAAAAACTGTAAATTTTATAAATTATCGAAGAGATTAAAGTGTTTACAATTACAGAGCTTACTTTGTTCAGAAGAAATTATTTCGATATTTATCCGGCACAAAAGTCTAATGCATTTTTTGTCTATTGTAGGGCGTGTCCCGTGTACTTTCTCTATGCAACGTATATGGAGAAAGTAAAATGAATGAAGAATGAAGAAAGAACAAGAGTAACCATTAATAAAAATTACAGTTTAAAATAGGTCAAGAAAAGTAAAACCAATGGAAAAAGAACAAAAAACCAAACACTAACAACAACTAAAGACATACAAAGCAGGAAGATAACAACGAACCGTTAAACGCAAATGAAGAACAAAATCACAAAAAATCGACAACCCTAAGCGGCTGAAAGAGCAGAAGAAATTCTTCAACTAACCACTGACGCTAATCGTAAGCATTCATTTGTTATGTAAACAATCGTTAAACAAAATTGTTGTTGTCAAGAATGAACATTTTACGACGCAAACTGATTAAAATATCAAATATAAAACAGACTCGCAAATGGAATTTTAGGTTATTATAATTTTTATGTCTGATAAAGATACGGATATCTTTTATTGTGCGTACGTGTACATTGTTTAAAGAGTTCTCCGCTAGATGGTGTAGGTGAGTACTGATAAATTTCTAATTAAATAAATATCTCCTAAACGATGCAATACAGAAAAAATATTTTCAAACAAAAGTTGTAGAAAATTAAATTTTCCATAACTTTTGTATTTATCAATATACAAAATAATTACATATTAATTGCATATTAATATTGCATATATACGACTAAAGTCGTATATACAAACAAAAAATTTAATCTTTAGATTGCTATTTTTGGGGTTAGTTCTTATTTTAGTGCTTTAAACAAGCTATTAACAATATAATTATACAGAAAACAACCAAACAGTAGAAAGCAAGGCAGGCCTGAGCTACGGGCGAGACTGGGGCGCCAAGGTTTTGTGGGCGCTATCCCGGTCATTTATTTATGCATTACTTGCAAGTGAATAAATATTGGATACCAATTTATATCGAGGAACAGGCTAGAATATTGATGGCATTCCTTTTAATTTTTATTATCAATAATAACAGAGCGATGAATAGATTAACATGCATATTGTAAATATCTCAACAAACATTAACGGAGGAGAGGGGGGGGGGGCGCTGGAGTTCTATCTCGCCTGGGGCGCCAAAATTCCTTGGGCCGCTCCTGGTAGAAAGACATACTTATTTAAACTGCTTCATGGTTTACAATATCCGATTTTATAATGTGCATATTTATCTTCTAAAAACGCGAATTTTTTCAACTTCAACTGTTAATCTCGAAAACAACGCAATTTTCAGATGAATGACGATCATATTCGTGATCAGCACACCGGAATTAGTAAGAAAAAGGAAGTTGTTTTCCATTTCGTGCTGAACACCAAAATAGTGTCCAAGTACGGTGTTAAGATTTTTTGGCTATGCGAAGTGGGAACAGGATATGCAAATACCCTTCCTCTACCAAGGGGGTAACTCAGTTATCCCAACGACGTTTTTCTATCATCTTAATGGCTATTTTTGGGATAGAAACACAAGTCTATACGATATTTTAGCAAACAATTATACAAATATGTACTCGTATTATATATTAAGGCAGCTCACTATTAATCGTATTATAGTATTCATATTCAATTATTTGATATAACCACAGTAATCTATGATATTTTTCTTTGGAATAATGAATTTTAATTATCTCTATTTAAAGTTTTCCTCGGTTTTACGATTTTTAAATATGGTCCCTAAAAAAACCAAAATCAAAGTTTCACCGTGTATATCTTATATTATATTACCGTAATCGTCGGAAAACTTTTTGGCATCAAATAAAAGCTACGAGGAAATCATCGCTGTCCATAGAACTAAAAGTGAATATATATAGTGGTCATTGATAATATACGTGGTTATAAAGCATATTCTTTATGACGGATTAATATGACCTTTTTAATTTTAATAATATCGAGTAAACGAAATAAATAAACAAGGCAGCATTTAGTGGACTCAACAATTTAATTGGTTTTAAGTATTTGTTATCTCTGAATCGACTCGAAAGAAATTGAGCTAGTGAGCATGTGCGTGTTATCGCTAGTCCAGCGATATTCAGGGACATAGTTACGGAGCACAAAAATGGTTACAGTAATCTTCAGAATGTTACGTAACAAGAGGTAACGTTATAAAAAGATGTAACTGTTACTGTAACACTGTTACGTAACATCTGTTACATTGTGTGGACGCACCATAAGGCATTCCGCTATTACTGCTTCGCTGGTAAAGAACGCCTAAAATGACTTCGTCGTCGTCGTCAGTGGGTGGGAAAGCGGAACTGTAATGCTATTTTTAACTAAATTTCCGAATAGATAGAAGATTGACATTTGGTGGAAATGTTCTATTCTTAATGTAAAAGCCATTTACGAAAACCAATTTCCCAAAATCGACATGGGTTCGATTCCTAAGAATGATTTCTATTCTCCATAAGATAACATGGAGAAATCGATATTTCGACCTGCAGCATTATTTTCTTTTGCTTATTAAAATTCACATATTTGACCTTCGATCTCCAAACTAGGGCTGAATTAAATAAAAATGAATACAGTTTCTTATTCTTATTGTCTTTTATTGCCTTTAAATCGAAATCTCTCGAATTTAATGTTTTAACATCATATTTTGACAAAATTTAACGTTTTTAAGAAGTCGCCTTACCAACCGATTGCATTGTTGAACTCGAAATCCTATTACTCTCACCTATGCTCCCGTTCTCTCCGGACCTCCATGGACCCTCCCGGCCCAATGCATAAATATCAGAGATATCTCAGAATTAGTATTTACTTTCTCCATATATGTAGTATAGAGAAAGTAATTGTTTTCATGAAAATATTCGAATTCGAGATTTCAACGGAAATACACGTTTTGAGGTCCCCTGAACACGTTTTGACTATTTTTGCGATGATGTTTGTGTCTGTCGGTCTGTCTTTATGTGATAGGATTTTTACTTTCTCCATATGTAGTATAGGGGAAAGTATTGTTTTTATGAACATGAATAAATGCGCAAAAGTTGAAATGATTGTGTTACCATATGACACATAACTTTATTCGCCGAAGACGTCTGGTGTAGCCCGGGCATCGCCGGGTACTTTCAGCTAGTGTATATATATATATAATATATATACACACACACACCCTCCATCAAAGATATACTTTGTCCATACATCTCAAATTCACCATTCTTGTAAGGAAATATATTGAATTCAGAAGCGGCGTTAAAGCTAAAGATATCTCTTATTGAACCCAGGAGAATTGCTCGCATGAAGCATTGGGACAGAGCCAAGTACTGCACAGCACGTCTGTTCATGGGAATAAGGAAATTGGGTCGCAGGTGGGATTAAAGGAGGGGGATTCTGGAACAAGTAGACTCGTTCGAGGCCCATTACGCCACCACCCGGAGAGGGATGATAATGATGCAGATATAAGGGTACCTCTTAGATTCGCTCGTTTTTCCAGGGTCTCGAGTTGCAGAAACGGATCTTATAGCCTCAGGTTAAATGCGCTCGAAGGAAAAAATCCTTCCTAAAAATAGTTTTTTTCAATAGTAGTAAATTAGAAAACCTTTACGAAAGAGGATGCTCAAACGATGAAGGCACTCATTGAGAAAATCAGACGTGTAATTTGGGTGATTTACGCCACATGGCATTATAATAATAGCTGAGAAAGTTTTTATTCTTGCGTCATTAAATTTTTACAATTATTTTGAAATAAATTGGTTAAAAAATAAAAGTTTAATTTTTAAAGATGTCTCAAAATTTTAATGATATTTTTATCGTCATTATACTTAATTGCAGGAGACGAACCTAAATATACACGGAAGCAAATTTCTCCAATGTTAGATAAATATAGAATTAATGCTTTTCCCGGAATTCACCCAGCGATTTTTGTGATAAGAATTCGCTGTCATTAAATTGGGTGCCTACCAGTCAGACTGTAACCGGAAACTTCCGCCTAATTTTCTGATAAATGCAGTCAAATTCACTAATCTAACATCATAAATATATTGGGATCATTCAGCTTTTAGGCATTTTCACCAGCGAAGCGATAGTAGTGTAACGCCTTATGGGCGCGTCTCCTCCGTCTGTCAGCATGTTTAATCTCCGAAACTACTGGGCGGGTGTTCATAAAATTTGGTATTTATGGCATTAGGACAAAGAAAATGAGAAAATTATATAAATGGTCTACATAGCTTAATCAGAATAGCCACTTTAGTGATGAAAAAAATGAACTTTCAGTAATATCGCGTACAACTTTGCTTAATTAAAAAAAGTCTTCAAATAAAACTTGTTGAACTATTCTAATAAATCATGTTTCGTTCAATACATTTTTATCGGAGGAGCCGCTTTAAAAAAATCAAACGATAAAATGGTAATACACTTTGAACTTGGAAAAATTTCCCGTGTATTTCTATTGTTCTCACCGAAAACAATCTTCGTAGCATGTATAGTAAGCAAGGTCTACTATAAATAAGAATAATTTCCTTTCGTGCATTTATAGCATATAATAAATGAATGGAAATGGCTTATCCATGTCATCCATGTCGATGAAATAAATTTAAATACCTTTATTTTCCTTACACACACAGCTATGTTAAGTGAATAGAAAAGGATAATTCACGACGAAGGAAAGAACGTGAACATAAATATTGCTATAGTTCATTTTAAGTGAGGTGTGTTTTAAATCTTTTTTATTGTTTTGTTAATTATTTCTGATTATAAAATAAATCCGTAATTCACAAATTCAATACTTCCTTGATATCGCTACTGATATATCCTATTGCAATGCTTTAAAATTAGACAAAACCACTAAGATTTATCTTTTTTTACATGAAAACATAAATCGTGAATAATGCCTTTGGAAACTGTATATTCCTATGGAATGTAAAATACAACATATTAATTTTAGATAACTTGAAAACCCGATTCGTCCTACAAGAAAGTCAGTATGTGAAAGCAAAGACAGCACAATATCGTTTGGTTCCTGATGAAAATTGCCATTTCTTTCCTCTTTCTAATTGATGTTTGAAACTTGAAGCCAGAAGGCTGCCCCCAAAATAGGACCAGGAGCAAAAGGATTATTTATGTTTTGGCTCAACCATTCAAATTTGTAAATGAAAGAATAGATTTTACAAGAGAAAAGTCTTGAAAAGAAACAACATTTTTTTTGTTGTTAATGCCAAAATTGTGGATCGCAAAAAACATATTTGGCAGGAAAAAAGACATGCAAAGTATAAAAATAATTAATCTAAATTTACTACGGTCTCGAAGAATATTATTAATATATTCGTAAATGATAAAAATAAGTGTTGTTTTCATTATTTCTATAATATGATCTAAAAATTATGCGCCTTAAATTGAAATGAAAATTATATTCCCAAGTTTGATATCAGGTATAGGCTTGATCTACATCAAGGAACTTCTCTATATCGAAAGGGGGAGGGTTGCCAGACACGATGAAGCAATACAATAGTAAATAAACAGATACTTCTTCACCGTAAAAAGCAAGAGAATACTCACACTAACGCTGCAGATTACTGGTAAACACCGTCGCAGGACCTAAGTCAAAAGGAGACACACGCACACGCAGAAACATACAAAAGTCACTCACACACTAAACTCTAACTAAAAATTAAAACTAGACACCGATATTTTGACAGCTAATTTTACCTTTCTGGTTGATGTTGAATCAAAATTCATACTAAATGCCTTTCCATATCTTGGAAAAGACGATCTACGACCAGATGACCAACGTCTCCCTGACTACGTTGTAATGCGACTGATGGCACCTTACTTTGATGCAGGCAGGAACGTCACAACTGAGAATTATTTTACGTCAGTTCAGCTGGCGAAAGACTTCAAACAGAAGTTTAAGAGCATTGTAAGGACTGACAATAGGAGAAGGCGAGAAACACCAGCTTCTGTAAAGACGATGCGTGAACCATTGCACAGAACCCTTGCTTTCAAGCATGATGACATCTCACCCACAGTATACCAGGGAAAAGTCAATAAAAATGTGTTGCTGCTAAGTGGTCTTCATCCTGAGGTGGACATCGCTACAAATAAAAAGAAAACCCCAGAAACTGTCGCTTTCTACAACTTCACGAAGTTCAGCGTTGATGTTGTAGATCAGATGGCTAGAAAATACTCGACTAAGTCCGAATCAAGGAAGTGGCCTGTTCAAGTATTTTTCAATCTGTTGGATCTAGCCGCTATAAATGCCTGAGTCGTATACAAAGCTGTGACGGGTACTACAATGAAACGCCAAGTCTACAAACAGAAGTTAGCAGAAGAACTGAGGGGAGATTACATAGCAAGTCTCAGGATTGAAGTTCAAAAAGTAGACTTCGAGGATCGAAGAGATTCCAACAAACAACGCAAGTGCCAGATGAAGAAGTATAAAGGCAATATGACCAATAAAGCTTGTGGCACTTGCAGGAAAATGGCTTGTGGAGAGTGCGCTTCTGGAATACTTGATTATTGTATTGATTGTTTCAAACATTTGCTTCTGCTTGGCCTGTGCATAAAGTTAGCCTTCCGTGATTCAGAAAATACGTCATGCTAACATTATTTACACTCGAAATAGCTGCTATAGACGGCTTACCCGAACTTTCTTTTTGAAGTAAAATGTAAAAATTTGCATTTATCAATAAACATCTGATACATAATTTCTACTGCAAATTTATTTACTTATCAAAACTACAGAACTGGTAGAATAATGTGTTCTTACGATTTAACTGACTGTACTTGCCTTCACTGGCTGGTGAAAGTGTCTGATATGATGGTAAACAACAACAGAGATCCGCAAAAGGTTCAAGAAATCAGTTAAGGTGCTTACATAAGGACAAATAGCATTCTTTTGAGGTGGAGTCGAAATGACACCCACGGGCGTTCTGGGGGGTAGGCTAAGTTCAGGCGTCCTAGTGTGAACATAGAGAAAAAATTACAGGATACTAGTTCTGTTGAATATGATGGATGAGATGTTATCTCGAACCACAATTCTTCGGAGGTTTGTTGACAAATCTGAGAGCGATGCGCCGGTGTATTAACCCCTCAAGCCCGGAGGAGATTTATTAAATCCCACCCGTACGGCCGGATGAGGTTTTTAAATTTTCACGATCGCGTTGCAAAAACGTTTGAGAAAATTTTTAAAATCATAACTTTATAAGTTTTCTCTCTATTTTTCTGATTGTTTTTGTGGATTTACGAAAAACATGAAATTTGTAAATATCAATTTTTCGTATCATATTTTACAAACAAACATGAAAGATATTTATGTACAATCTTAATAAAAGAATTACTTAAATTAGTTACTATTTTATTCAACGAATCTAACCATCTAAACCAATTACGTGAAAAGTTTTATGTATCTCAACTTTTTCATGCCTTGAAAATTTTAAGTAAATGTAGTATTACTGATTTTATAGAAGACGATTTATTTATAATATAAACGTTTTAGTTAAATAGTCATTATTCTTGGTCATTGCAAAAGTCACATAAAAGAAATAATTACATTACTTTCTTTGAAAAGAGGGATATGACGACGTATACATCAGAAATGAATTTAGATGCAAAACACGGAAAACTTTCAAAAGTTAAACTAGCTTATGAGCCCTTTCCAAATATTTTTAGAAAATTTACACATTCATAATTGGATTCAGCAAGAAATGTCTTATAGTTTAGTAAACACTTCTAGTAAAATAATGTGTAAATATATGGAAGAGCTTCGCTGTTCGTGATTTTTGATGACGTGTCCTCTTCTTGCTCACTCGTTTCATTGCTGCTTTGGTCTCACTAGATAGCTCAACAGAGAAAGCCCTTATCTGAAGAAGAAAACAAACCCTACACTTCTTTCAGATGACAAAGAAGAGGAACCCAATTTTGTGGGTTCCCTTTCCTCAGGTATTTATGTGTCAACTTTAGAAACCAAAAGTTCGTAGGTCAGAGGTAAAAACTAAAATTCCATCACAAAACTAAACGTATATTATATGTAAACAAATACATACAAATAGATATACACAATTTCTCGCAATTCCTCTCCGAAAAGAACAAAGCCTCCTTCTCAACTAACTTGCTTTGGGGATGCAAAACACCTTAGTATTCTGAACCACCTCGAAGAGGACGAAATAACAGATATTGGCTGGCGTGGACGCTCTCCTATGCAGCGAGGAACGAAGAATCGCGCGGTCATGAAAGCGAATGTTTACCGAAATGATTTTACTCAACCTAATTCCATTCTTCATGAATTGCATCGTAAACATTTCTAATAAAACGTTTTCCTTTCTTTTTTTACATGCCGACGAAGACCTTTGTCGCATGACATAAGCCAAATGGCTCCACCAGGAAAAAAGAGGAGAAAAATCGTGCTTTGAAATATACACAATTGCTACATTGCATTTCAAACACCAAGGAAAGGTTCCTTGTCGCATTAAAAAGCGATTTTTATACCGAAAAACACCGTCATATCGTAGCAAAATTGAAAATTCCATCGAAAAATTCAACGTTGATTAAATATTTTTAAAAACAGGAAAAATACAGGACAAGCATAGATAGAAAGTACAAAGCTTCCTCTTTCAAAATATATAGAGGTTATTTAGGTTTAAAGAAGTCTCTAGTGTCAAATGATAAAAGAAATTATGGCTGACGCAGGACGTAATAGTACGTCTAACGGCGTTTACGGGTTAATGTAGCGCATAATCCAACCGTGTTCTACAAGATGGGGAGGTTTTTGAGCTATTCTAATAGCTGA
Source organism: Tanypteryx hageni (assembly GCA_028673005.1). NCBI lineage: Eukaryota > Metazoa > Arthropoda > Insecta > Odonata > Petaluridae > Tanypteryx > Tanypteryx hageni. Next base: position 133,388,774 of record CM054112.1, on the reverse strand, counting down.
TCTCTCAGCACATCGGGATGGTACTTGCCATTTATTCCTCGACCTCTTGATACGAACTGACCGTAAATGACCCAGATATTACCAACGTACACAAAATAATTGATTTTTCCTGTACATTGAAAAACCCATTTCCTATTAGATCGGGACCCCCTTGGCGTTTCAACTGGAAACTATGGAACATCAGCACAGGATTGTGGTGGTGAGACCACGACTCGTAACAAGTTTGATAAAAACATTCGATCTCGGAAAAATGCTATTTTGGTGCATATGATGCAGAGGCAGTAGGCTGGGTAGAAGAAGATGGAGGGGAAGCCGGTGATGGTACGATTCAGAGGAAAAGTAGCATTAGGTGGTCTAAGATCAGGGGGATTTTGTGTAAGATTGCCAGTATACATTATAGGGGCAGCCAGGTATAACTTGAGCGGCCTAAAATAGGGGGAATTTGGTTTGTAAACAGCACATCACCGTCGCTTGTATCGAGGAAACACACCTACGGCCCACATGGAAATGGTATGTTCCTGGATACAAGATCTACCGCACTGACAGTGCCAATTCTAGAGATACGCGCAGCGGCGGAGGCATTGCACTGCTTATTTTTTAAGAACTTGAGGCCTGCCAGATTCCCCTGCCCCCTCTCTCCAAAATCGAGGCTACAGCTGTGGAGGTCCAAACTAATGGAGATCATTTTCTGCTACCTGCCGTCTGGCTCTAGGATGTTCCATTCTGACCTGGACGCGTTCTTCATCTCCGGAGGTCCTACAATCGCTGCTGGGGACTTTAACTCCAAAATCCCGAAATGAAATTCTAACACCGAGAACGGGAAGGGGAGGGAGCAGAGCGCTATGAGCCTAAGTCACCAACACCGCTATCGTGGCCCCCTGGAACCATATTCAACTCCAACGGAGTTGGAGATGTACTGAACATCGCTCTTCATCGCGGCCTGCCGTCCTCCATCCAGTTCCATGCGCTCCACTGCCTCAGCAGTCATCACAATCCGGTTATCATCTATCTCGGAACAAGCCCCCTACAAAAGACGCAAGAATTAGTCTTCAACCTTTCCCGGGCGGATTGGGAGAAATTCCACACCCACCTCACTGATCAGCTATCAGAGGAACTGCCTCAGCTGGACACTAAAGAGGATTTGGTGACCTAGCGGAGGACATTACACGTCCAATTTCGGAGGCTGCAGACATCGCCATACCTAAAGAAGCCAGGTGCCAGCACAACCGAGTGGATCTCCCTCCTTTCATTCTCAAAGCGATCCGAGCCAATAACAAGGTTAAGCGAGACTACGCCCGAACCGGTTGCCTCCATCTCCGTCGTCGCCTCAGCAAAATGCAGCACACCCTCCGGGACCTCATGCTGAACGACAAGAAAGAAGTCTTGAATAGGAGACTGGCCTTCCTCTCTGACGATTACGGCTCCATATACAAGTTTGTAAGGAACCTTCCGGCAACACCACCTGCTGAACCTCCCCCTCCGCACCTCAGCTGGTCCAGCTTGCACTCCGCAGCAGAAAGCGGAGACCTTGGCCTGCTTTATGGAGAATATTTTTCAACCGAATCCTGGGTCTGACATAGCTGCTCCAGCTCCGGAAGGTGAAGATAACATCGCTTCCCCTGCAGTCACTAAAGAGGAAATTGAATCTTTACTGCGCACCTCCGCTGCCACAAATATTCGTGGAAGGACGGCATCAATAATGAGGTACGGCGACAGATTTCACGGTCTGTCGGCTTTTTACTCTCCTTGCCTTCACGCCTAGCTCATTTTCAACCACCTGGAAAGAAGCTAGGATCTTCTTCATCCCGAAACCGATGAAGGACCCATCAGAGAGATACAACTGCCGCCCCATCTCCCTCCCAGACGGCCTGGGGACACATCTAGGGAGGGTCATTTTGATCCACATCCTGCAGCATGCAGAGGAAATTTCTATCATCCCCGACGTCCAGTTTGGCTTCAAAACAGCCCATGAGACCACGAAACAACTAGTCCGAGCGGTGGAATTTACCACTGAGGCGTTTAACATAAAATCCTATGCTGCAAGCGCCTTTTTTGATATTTCTAAAGCGTTTGACAAAGTGTGGCACGACAGACACCTCGAGAAGCTCAACAGATTCGGTTTCTCGCTTTAGTAACAAAGTAACTAAGTCTCATTGCATCCTATCTCCGTGGCAGGACTTTCCGCGTCATGTAAAAGAACCCCCTCTCTTCTCAGAAGACCATTGCGGCTGATTTTCAAAAGGGATCGGTGCTGGGACCCCTCCTATTCAACATATTCACCGCGGACGTCCCCACTGACCTCCCCACTGACCTCAGCTGGAACGCCATGTTAGCCCTTTACGCCGATACGCGGCAATAGTTTCGCGATCCAGAAGAGCCAAGGCTGTGGCTGGCTACCTTCAGCGGGCGACCTACCGACTGCTAGACTGGTGCGAGGAATGGAGGATAGAGATTAACACATCCAAGACCCAATGCGTTTCCATAGCCCAGAGGGGAACCCGATTCACGTGAGCACCATCGAAGTGGAGTGGAAAAATGAGGCCAAATACATTAGAGTCAGCCTCGACTCAATACACGACTTCACCCGACACGCCCGCTTTGCTGCCTCCAGAACTGTTGGCACCAGAATCCAGCTTGCCCCTATACTACGGTCTCCGCTAGTGTCACAAAAGTGGAAGCGTCGATTCTACCTCACTGTCATTCGGCCTGGAATTTTGTACGCCTCTCCTCCCTGGTGTGGACGCCTTACCATCTCTGGTCTAAATAGACTGGAAATTGCAGAACGCCGGTGTCTGCGCTTCATTCTCAAACTAAGATAGGATAAAACGTGGCTCTTTACTACCTCACCGAGGTGGAACCCTTGGGCGAGAAAATGAACACCACTGCTCAACGGTTCTACGATCGCCAAGAGAACAAAACGGAGTTCCTATGAGAAATCGCAAACCGGACTGTCTGCCCATGGGACGCTCACAAGACACCTAGGTCTTCCACCGGTAATGAAGACGATCTACCCCCTCGTAAGAAGAGAAAAGATTAGGGAGTGAGGATATTCCCTGAAGATGTTTTACTTTGTGTGTGACGCTTAGCACATTCCCTACATCGCCTGCAGCGCAGATGGGAACTCGGCTGAAAAAGAAGTTCAGTCAATTGCAACTCAAGAATTTGGTGCATGATTGGTGGTAAACATTTAGGGGTAAAATAGTGTGAGTTGGTGGCATACAATCAAGGGGAAAATTTGGAGCGTGGTTGGTAGTATACGTTTCAGGAACAAACTACAGTAAGTTGGGTGGCATAAATGCGAGGGACATTTGAAATGTTTGATAGTATAAATATCAGGAACAACTATGTAATATGGGTGGTCTAAAGAGAAGGGAATTTGTTACAGGTTTGGTACTTGGTACTTTATAAGGGCAGAAGTATAAGTAAGTAACAAAGCATGAGATCAGGGAGTTAGGTTGCATACGTTTTAGGAACAAACCAGTGTATTTTTCATGCAAAAAAACAGGTTTCCTCTGTAGATGTATACGTTTCAGGGACCAAATAATAGTTTTTTCTTTTTCAGAGTAGATTTGGTGCACCTTTAGTGTTATTTATTTCTGAGGAAAGCTAGAATTGTTAGATATGAATAGACAAGAGCTGTGGTTCTCAGGCAGATTAGTCAGACGACCCCCCGTATAGATGTTTGTTTGCCGCGACCACCCACAATATTGGAGAAGTAAAAATAACATACAGGAGGTGTGAGGATGATAAGGAAATTAATAATAAGAGTTTTATTTTCAGCTCTTTATAAATACAAGTTAGCACTATAAATTATTTTCTCTACAACTCTATATGTGTATTTAAAACGTTCAGACAACATGTGGCGTTCAGTTTATATTTTTAAGTGCTAATCACTACTGAGATATAATTTCTTTCTTGTTTTTATTACAAAAATATAAATCATTTATTAGAAAAGCTTTTGTATGTTGATAAGCTAGACTGTTCTTTATTTGATGGAATAAAGCGATCTAAAGATCCTATGCAGACAGGCATAAGCTGTAATGTTGGGAATAATTTTGGAACGAGAAAAAAATCTGCTATGACCGTGAATCGTACCCGGGTCTTCCACTTGCCGGACGGATATTCTACCACTGAACTACCTTAGCAGATCAATTTTCTCGTTTCTTAACGCGGATGTTTTCTAGGTTCAGTGGTAGAATATCCGCCCGGCAAGTGGAAGACCCGGGTTCGATTCCCGGTCATAGCAGACTTTCTTCTCGTTTCAAAATTATTCCCAACATTACAGCTTATGCCTGTCTGCATAGGATCTTTAGATCGCTTTATTCCATCAATTTCTTGCTCGGCAATCTCACCATTTGAGAGGGAGGAGTTTTCTTCGGTGTATCTCTTTGAGGACATCCGTTGGAGTAGTTTGATACTAGCTTGGCTAGTTCCTTCCCAACCAAGAAAAAATCCGCGTTAAGAAACGAGAAAATTGATCTGCTAAGGTAGTTCAGTGGTAGAATATACGCCCGGTGTGGAAGACCCGGGTTCGATTCCCGGTCATAGCATACGTTTTTCTCGTTTCAAAATTATTCCCTGTTATTTATTTGTTGATAAATAAAAACCTGCGGGACTCTTAACACAAGAATAAAATCACTTGCCTTAGCGAAGAGCGCTTGCGACCCCCTTAAAATCCTCTCGCGGCCCCCTTAGGGGATCGTGACTAGTGATTTGGAACCGGGAATTCCCGTTCCCGGGAATTTACTCGATATTTCTTATTCTCGATTCCCGGGAAAATTATTAATTATTCCCGGGAATTCTTCGTTTAAATTTTATGCCGAGCCAAGCTTTCCCAGTATTGCTTTCATAGCTGTTGTAGTGCTTTTCGTCGATGCTGAAATGCACTATTATCTTTGCGATGTCCGTCCGTCCGTACGCATATATCAGGGAAGAATTGGCAGAACTGATTTCAACAAAATTTGGTACATAGAATACTCATATAAATTAATGACCATGATGGCATATTTCGAGTAGATCCATTCAGCAGGGGTGCCACAATTGCAAAGTTAAACTTTTCGGTAATTATGAATTTGGAAGGAACTGGATTAACCGATTTCAACGACATTTTCTACAAAGGAAGCGTGCAACATAAAAAATCAAAATCAAAATCTATATTATACATATAGAAAGCAGGGCTGTCACAATACTAGAATTAAAATAATTATATTAACACGTATTTGTGTTGAACTCTCTGCATCAATTTTAACCAACTTTAATACCTAAAATATACACATGTATACAAAAACCATATTATTATATTTAGACCGAATCAGCTAAACAGAGGTGCCACAAATACAAGTAAAAATCTTTCAGTAATTAACGATTTGGAAGGATTTGGCTGAACGAATTTCAATTAAATTTTCTTTATAAGATTTGTACGACATACCATAATAAAATCAACATGCTTAATTTACAGATAAAGAGCAGGGCTACCACAATGAAAGGTAAATAATATTTCTTTTACAGGAATTTCTAGAGAACTGACACCATGGCTACCACAATATCAAGGTTAGAATTTTTCTGTAACTATGAATTTGGAAGGTATTGGCTGAACTGATTTAAAAGCAATTTCGTTTATAGTGCGACTATAGAATAGGAAAACGAAATTAATGTGTTTAAAGCGGATCAAAAAGCAGGGTTACCACAATATGGGAAAAATAATTTCCTGATTTAAAATCAAATACATTAGTATACGATAATACTACGGCGAATTTGAGGAAAAGCACTTCTGTACTACGGGGAACCCGTGTACACCACTAGATATTCCTCCTAAATTCAGCCCTAAATGTTAAGCTATCAAAATTGGTTTTGATTTTACGCATGCTGTTCCAATTGAATTTCTGGTGAATACTAAATATTTTTTCAGTGAATGCTATTTAGTGACCGAGTTATTAGGAAATTGTAATTAAGGATCAGGTTGCGTCTCTCAATTTTTAGGAACAATAATACAACGTCAAAATGGCTTCTTCTCGCGCCCGTGAATGTTGTTAGTAAAAAATCCAAAAGTAATGGTTGCATGAATCTGAAACTGTGCGCTGGAGTGAGCTACTTTCCCCTCCTATTCTTCCTTCCCCCTCCTTCCTCAACTAATCGACCAAATTAGGTACTCGACGTATGTGAATTATATATGAACTAGGGAGATTCCCGTTAAAATTCAACGGGAAAGTTTTTATGAAATTTCGTCAATAGATGCCACCCGAAATTATCCAAATAAATGGTACCCAATTACACGAATCCGACAACAATAAAAATCACTAAGAATACGTCAAATTCTCGCGTTACAAACTGATCTGTTGACCAATTCGATTCGTATTAAAAATTGATGGCAGAAAAAAACTTTCTTTCTTTTAGGCATTCGTTGTTTCAATTCTCGAACTTATATGATGATTCTAAGTGATTTTAATATGCGAATGATTAATGACTTACATTAAAATATATTTCTTCTCACATATATCGCAACAAATGTTATTTACATTGGTTGCTATGAAAATCTTTTCCCTCTCCTTTCTTCTCTCTCTCACATTAAAAGCATTCAAAGCACGCTTTCACTCGTAAGGAATGAAATGACAAAAGAATTTTGAGGTTCAACGATGCAATTGGTTGGCAAGGCAACATCCCGTTAAAATGGCAAGATTTCCCCAAAATATGTGAATTTAACGTTTAAAATAAGAAATTTCAAACTGTAGGCGAAAAAGGATGAGCAGAATAAGAAATGTTATAATTCTTTCTTTAAAATGGTTTAAATCGATGAGCGTATGTTACTACTTTGTAATTTAGATCTCAAAAATAATAAAAGCCTGCACGTCGAATAGTCGATGTTTAGGTGTTATTTTATGGGAACTGGAAATGCCTTCCTTGGAGTCGAACCCATGACTTTCTTCGAATTTATTTTCATCATCACCTTAAAATATGTAAATCGAGCATTCCTGTTAAATTTAAAAAAAGATATCTCTATCCTTGACCGAGTTATTTGCATTTTTTTGCGTGACAGAGGGAACCACAAAGGGACAGAAGATGACTTTTATAGATTTTAGATTGCTTTTAAACCTCTTTCATACATTTTCTGCCCTCAATTTTAACTTTGAGGGAATTGAAAGGATACTACTACTAATAGTAGTTGGTCTCTTATTATTTCCACATCAACAACATTGAGGAAAGATCGGTTGCGCAAGTGAATGTGCGTCAGAATATTGAATCTGCTAACAATTTGTCGCAAATAATGTATCACATGCCATGGGGTTTATTAAAGACTTACGTATTTACGTTGTTTCAATAAGAAATGTCATGTTTAAATGAAAAATCTTGTATTAAATATTAAAAATGCAAAATCATTCATATTCCCGGGATATTTGAAAATATAATTCCCGTTTCCCGGAGAAAAAAATATCTCCGGGAACCCAAAACTCTAAACTTTTATCAGGACAACACTGACGTTGTTTTATTGGCAAAACCTTTTGAAATAATATTTAGTAAATGCATAAATTATATTATAGTCGCAATAAAATATCTCAAGATATAATAAAACTTAGAGTTTAACGCATATGCTGCTTGGATCATCCTTCGTGATTCACTTGAATGTCTACTATTGTGGCCTCAATCATCGTGAACAATACATTGAGCCACTCCATACCTTATACCTAGGCTTGGTAGGATTCAATTTAAATCGATAAAAGTCGATAACAATCGAAATAATTTTAAAATCAAAGAAAATGGATTGTCGTCGTTAAGTGTCGATTATTCACTACTAAAGTTTTTATGAAAATGTTCGTCAAGACTTTTGAATTTGCCTTATCACACTCAAATTTAATATATTTGAGCAACATCCAACACAAAAGAGAAAATCGGCATTTGTCATTCCAGACAGTCACATTTCATTCAGTATTTACCCTTTCTAAGATCCGTTATGTCTTAAGGATCCATACTGAGCTGACACGGGTACTGGACAAAACAATATGATCGGCTTATTGCAATGTCTTGAGTCTCGACCAAATCTGATAATCCATATGCGGCTTTGTTCACAAGATATAATCAGCCTCCATACTTAATTTACTCTATAGTCTCATAACTTTTGCCGACAACCTCCAAGATACGAAAGGAAAGATTTTTCCCAAATTGAATTAATACTTATCGCCAAATATCCCTATAGCAGGTCTCGAACGTATAGCTAAAACCTATTCCCCGCTTGACAAAATCCACTCGCCCATGACTCATTTCGTGATTGGTTAGGATAAAAATCTACTACTACGAATATATTTCTGGAGCCCTGCCCTATACTATTTTCAAATCAGTCATAAAATTTCTATTTTTGGTAGCTATTCCCACAATTCATTCTCCAAGTGAGAGAGACACATGCTTATTTTTCCTTTCAATGCTGTAGCATCGTTCAATGTTCGTACTCTGTGCTTTTTCGTACACTCAACATCGTTTGTCGCTCAACAAGATAAGATTTTTTTCTTCAAAATATTCATATATGTATTTGGTTGTGCATTATATTAATGTCACATTAATTTTGTTATTGGATGGTCACGATTTATTGAATAAGAGGCGCGATTTAACGAGTAAAATTTACTTGGTTTATTCCGAAAAATTAGCAGTACTGAGTTGGTGGGCGAAGCCAGCAACAACACATTCACCGAAGTTTAGAGAGCAAAAAAAACGGCATGCAAGAAGTCTTATTTTTATATATAAAGCTTTGGTAAAATTTAATTGGAAGAATCCAATTGATGCTATTTGTATTGATAACAAGTAGTTCTAGAAAGAACTAATCCATCTCTTTTCCCTTCAATACAATTTTAATATATAAAGTTCGCCTTCAAAATTGACAAATTCTCGTGTTAGTAGTAGTAGCATCGACGGCTAAGGTCATTTCGCACCGTTGAATATTCTACTAAAACAACCAAAAACAAATTTCTCTCACCAAAGATGCCGTAAGAACTACACAAAAAGAAACGTGGTTTTTTAAAATAAGGACAAACTAACCAAGAGATACGTTAAGAAAACCGATGAAACAACAAAATGGAACAAACCAATTCAAGACCAAAAACCAAAAGCAATATTCTCTCACCAAAGATGCCGTAAGAATTACACAAGAAGAAGCGACGTTTTGTTTACAGAATCGGTATGGTTACTGACAACAACATGTAGTATTCATATTTTTCGCCGCGATTTCGATAGGTATGAATAGACCTAAGGGCCGATTGTTACCTCGATAGCCATGAATCAAAACACGGCTAGAATGTGCACTCGGCTATGCTCCAGCCGAGTTCGGCAATAATCATCACCATAGCAACAAATAAAAAAAATTGCTTTCAAAACGCCGAAACAAAAGTTTTTGAGAGAAATTCAAACAAATACAATCGAAAATCAAAATTGTGCTATAAGAATAAGAATCTGCGCTTTTTTCCCTTAGAACAGTACGAATCCCACTCCGATATCATAATTCTAAAACATTTTAAAATCAAAAGAAAAACTCTCTGCATGACCGATTTTAGATTAACCATATAAATAAAATAGGGAAAGAACTCACCTGGAATCGAACTCGGGACCTGTAAATTCGTAATATAAATTATGGCCCGGAGGTATTCTTCGAGAGCACTAGCCTTACACCAAGTTTCATTAAATTGGTCCATTCATGAAGAAGATGCTAGTGGGACACGCACACATTCACACACACACACATGGATACCGTGGCGATCTCATAAGACTACTTTCCATTTTTTGGAAAGTAGGCTAAAAATCGATAAAATGTATTATAATAAACATTATTCGTCTTCCATTTTTAGAAAAAATAAACGATATAAGTGATCGCTTTTGAAGAAATATAAACGTCAAAGACTACCAAACCTAATCAAGTGTACTAAAATAAACGCGGATATTCGTCGCCAATTTTTAGGAAAAATAGCAATCGATTTTAGTCTTCGAATTTTAAGAAAAATGAACGTCGAAAACTACCAAGCGTACTTATACCTATTCATGCAAATATTTTTTTCTAAGCCGAAACGATTTTTTTATCAATTTACAATTTATTGATTGCTTGACATTTGATTCAGATAGCGATATTCATTTATGTCTCTTCGGAAATTATTTATGCCACTCAACACCATTCCTACAAAAGTGACAATCCCCTCTAAATGCATTTTTGACCATTTCAGACGTATCTGTATCTTTCTTCAAAATACACACAAAACAGTATTGTATATCGTAGTGCTATTTATAAATCCATGATAGGTATGCCAAACAAATTATCAATCTATGAGCGTTGTATAGTGACAGAAACATACATATATATAATATATAAGTAGACAAGAAACGGAAAAACCAAATTTGAACGTGGAATTTCTGTAACCAATTTCTCTAAAAAATTCAATAGGATTGATTGCTAGTAATATTTGCAGTTGTTGAAGTGTCGGTACGAAAAATCAGCGCGAACAAGACAGATTTTTCACATATGACGCAAACTTCTTAGTCCATAGAACTTAGAACCCCCGGCGGTCCCTGATTATCCAATGATCGATTGACGATCGTTACACACACACACACATGGCATGTATCTCTCTATCACTTAAAAGTTTTCCAGCAGACACATACGCACATATAATGAGTGCATTACATACTTTCAGCCTTCCAAACTTGATATTTGCGAAAGCGTGAAAATATTATGAGCGTGGCACAAGATCTACCACCTGCGACACTTTCAAACGATCGTACTCTTTAATCCTAAGGATGTGCGTGTGAACAAGTGGTTCGTATTTTTCGAATGGAAAGAATTGTTTTTTGGAGGGAATGGGAGGGGGTGGAAAGAAAGGGTGCGCGCTAGAGCGAAGGAATCTCCTTGGAGAGCTAAGAAGGCAAACACGAGTTCTCCCTTTATTTCTCTCTCTCTCTTTTCCCTTCCCACACTTCTCTTTCTCTCCCTCTCTTTCAAAGACATCAAGAAAGGGAAAACGGGAATGTTGTTGAGATGCGTGGCTGGGTGTGAGGGGGCAGACGGATCGTAGCGAAAAGAGACGCGTCTGAGTGACTTAAAGGGGAACGGCATCGAAAAAGGAAAATAAATAGATGAAGAGAGGAAAAGAAATATCCTCGCAAATAGAAAGGAACAAACAATTCACGTTGGTTTGCACGGAGTCGTTCAAAAGCGAGAGGAGAAAACGCCTACCGTTTCGGATTACGGAATTACCTGGGGCAAGGAGAAATTCGATGCCATAAAATTATGTTCCGTCCTAATCGGTCGATTGTAAATGTAACACATTTGTGTATGCCTGAGGAATCGCTCAAACGGCGACTGAGTTTCTGGCAATTATTTTTTCGTAGTATGATCCTTGGAGACGTTTTAGCCAGAAAATTTTTCCCCGATTTTTATTGAATCATGTGTCATATTCATAAAGACATGCTGTCTTTATGAAGTGACAGAATGTAACTGACTTTTAATGCTCAATTTAAAATTTATATTCACGCCGCATCTGCTCGTTGTTACTAATGCTAATCGAGTGAATGTAAAACGTTCGTATGAGTGAACAAATCATTAATTAATTATTTATTTTAAAATCTCAACTTTTATTATTGAATACGTTAATTATATTTATCAATTACTCCCTTTTAAAAATCTTTTCTCGTTTTATTTAAAAGCACCTTCAATATTTATACATATTTGTGAAATAGTTTCAAGATTATTTTCACAGCTTTCTGAGCTGCTTTATAGATTAATTCTTATTACTATTCAACTACTCAATTAATTAGTATTGAATCGGAGGCGTAAAAACCTCATAAGCGGTCGTAATACAGCATGATAAAATTCCTGGTATTCATTTCACGATTTCACGTCGCTTAGAAAGGTAGACCACAAATATTTAAAAATATTGTGCATATAGGATGAAATGATGATGAAAGTTAAAACTCTCTTCAAAGACACCACTCGGAAACTTTAAAAGTAAAGCAAAACATTAGAAAAGAATTTCCTTTCTCTCATTTATTCCCTGGGACGCTAGCTTCCCTTTGAAATAATTGCATCGGTAGAGTGAGGATAAGGATCTAGACGCCGTGGTCTCCAACGCGGTGCCCGCGGGCGCCATGGCGCCCGCCGAGGCATTTATTTGCGCCCGCCTAGCGACGAGGGTTGAAAATTAGTGCAAATGATACTACTAAACCTGGTAGGTCGTTGCGTATGCACGGTGTGACGTCTTTTGGCCGGTGACGTCATGCCACTTCGGCCACTACGTACTACAACTTCTACGGGTCCCGCTGCTGAGCGGCCGTTAGCATCCGGGTGACGTCATGCGCAAACTAGTCTCATTTTTGTTCGCTGGAATGACCTATCAGGTTTAGTAGTATAATGGTAGTGCAGATGTAGGTTGTCTCATGCGCGTGCTGTTGGCTCCAACCTTTCGTCACTCGTGTATCGCTGCACTTCTTAGTCTGCTAGCGCCCGCGCACGCAGTGGGATGTCAGTGACCCGTATTTCCATATATTATTTGAGTATTATTTCGCTGCACTGATATTGCTGTTTTCTCGTGCTTTGCTATTTATTATTTTTATAACATTTTGCCCCAAAATGGGTGGTTCAAATAAAATACAACGTACGTATTTTTTCAACTCCGAGTGGGAATAATCTTATTGTTTTATTGATATTAAAGGGAAATTTGTATGCTTATTGTGCGGTGGTACTGTTGCAGCGCCGAAAAAACATAATGTCGAAAGCCATTTCCAAACTAACCACGGCTCTTTTGACATTAGCCATCCACTTAAATCTGAGTTGAGAAAGAAGAAAATTAATGAAATCAAATCAAAACTATCTGCCCAGCAATCTGTTTTCACTAGACAAGTGCTAAAATCTAAAAGTGCTACTATTGCTTCCTTTAAATTGCTCATCTGCTCGCAAAGAAGAAAAACACCTTGTCAAGATGGTGAATTGTTGAAGGAAGCATTTGTGACTGGAGCTGATTGCCTGTTTCAAGGTTTTTCTAACAAGCGTGAGATTTTGTCGGCAATAAAAGACTTGCAGTTATCAGATAACACAGTTACGAGGAGGATACACGCAATTTCAAACAACATGCAAACTCAGCTAGAGGATGACTTGGAAATATGTGATTGGTTGTCACTGCCGTTCGATGAGTCGACAGTTATATTGGATACAGCGCAGTTGGCAGTTATGGTGAGGATGGTATTTATTGACTTCACCGTAAAAGAAGAGTTACTAAAAGTATTGCCTATGAAAGGGCGAATAAAGTGTGAGGACATCTATAATTTATTCAAATCATACGCAACATCAATTAGTATGCCACTACACAAACTCTCTGCGATCACCACTGATGAGGCACCAGCAATGATTGGCAGCGCCAATGGATTCATTGCACTTGGCAAGAAGACTGAATCCTTTCCGAACATTATGTCTTATCATTGCATTATCCACCAAGAAGCTTTTCAACACGTCATGAATGTCGTTATTAAAACAATTAACTCTATTCGAGCGAAACCTTTGCAACACCGACTTTATAAGGCCCTGTTGGAAGATGTTGATGATAAACAATCTGATCTTATCTTGCACACAGAAGTACGATGGCTTAGCAAAGGTAAAGTTCTTGCACGTTTTTTAAGCCCAATTAAAGAGGTCAAAGAATTTCTTAAGTCCACAAATCAGATCTTCCAGCTGGTTAATGGACTTGGCTATTCTTGCCGACATCACTGACAAATTGAACATTTCAAATCTTAAGCTCCAGGGAAGAGACAAACATTTGGCTCAAATGATAGGTTCTGTAAAATAATTCCAAGCAAAACTGGTCTTGTGGATGTCACATATGAAGACAAAGTCTCTCGTACATTTTCCAAGTATGAAGAAAATTGTATATGACAGCTATTTTAACCCATCACCATTTGTTATCCATATTCAAACACTTCTGGGACAATTTGAAGAGATTTTAACAGTTCACCAACATTGAGCCTGTAGTTGTCTTTCTTGTGAATCCTTTTACTTGTCAAATAGAGGTAACAGAAATGGCTACATCAATTGCGAGTCTCATTCAAGTAAGAACAAAAGAAGTGTAACTAGAGATTTTGGACCTTCAAAATGATTCTGTTCTAAAATCCTGCGCAACAGATGAAAACTTTTGGAATCTGGCTGACCGAAAAAAATTTCATCTGAAAAAATGTAACGTACAAAATAAAATCTTATTTAGGTTCCACTTATCTATGCAAAGCTCTGTTTTCAACGATGAACATCATAAAATCAAAATACAGATCTCGACTTACAGATGCCCATCTTGACGATTGCTTACGAACGGGAATATCATCCTACTCTCATAACTATAAAAAAATGGCTGATGAAATAGTGCCAGAAACCACACTGACTTTATTACAAAAAACCACGTGAATTAATAATACCTATTTTCCATTGAGTGCTAATGAGCGCGTATAATTAACTTGTGTTTAACTTTTTTTTCATATTTGTTTTTTTATTTAAATCCAGATACAAGCAACAATATAATTTTTATTTAACCATAACTGGCTGTCTATGTTAAAGTAAGAATAATAAATATATCTGGACCAGCAGTTCAACAGTGTTTTACTTTTTAAAAATAAATACGATGAAAACTGTTTGTGATATTTATTTTGTAAAAACTCCTTAATTTTTCTTACAGGTAGATAAAAAAAGAGCAAATTCACATGGTAATGGTGAAAGAGTAATTTAATTAATATCTTTTACATGTAAAATTACCTTATTTATGTTATGAATTCATATATTATGTAATAAAACGTCTTTATACTAAATATAATGTTATGTGTATTATTTAATGTACAAATACAAAATAATCCTTGAAAAATTGTTGACGCGCGACACACTCCTCTGAAAACTTGAATATGCTCTTGGCCACAAAGAGGTTGGGGATCACTGATCTAGAGCAGCGTTTCTCAACCTTCATTAGACCGTGGAGCACACCACGATATCCCCTAATTTAGGAGGAGCACCAGACCAAATCCTTCTATTATATAAAATCAAATCCCTCCCCTCTCCCTATAGGTTGACATAAAATTAAATGGGAGCAAATGCGATGCAGCATATTTTTCATTCGCATTTTAAAATCACTTAGAATCCCTCTACGAATGCGGCACTTGAACCAAACTACGCTTGAAAGAATGGAAATTTATTTTCCGGCCATTGATTTTCGAATACGCGTGGAATTGTTCCGCAAATTCATTATTAAAAAGAAATTTTGGCTAAATTTTAGACGAAAAAATTTTGTAGTCAAGGGTATCTGAATTGTTGCTGTAATTAAGTAAGGTACTGTATATATGCATATACTTTTTTACATTTTACAGTACATGAATATTAAATTGTCGTGAAAACGATCCAAAAAATTAAATAAATAAGTTCTTACTTATTTTTACACAGATAATACCTGTAAATAAATTATGGAAAAATGTATTCCTCAGCACAGAAACCTATGGTCTACAAAAGCCAGAGTGGCTTGATAGCTAGTACCGTAATTAAATTATTACATAAAACAAATAAAACATTAATTATAAAAGCAGAATATACTATAAAATTATTACAGCTTTGATAGCAATATCTGTTGATTCGTCCAATTGAAGAGCGAAGGTTCTAGCTTTTTTCACTTTCTCTAACAGTTGCTGATAAAGATCTTCATTCATCATTGCGATACGTCTCGCAATCGTATCGTTGGAGAGGGGAATTTGTCAAATTTTTTTTCAGCCTTCCCTCCCAAAATTGTCTTGCATGCATCTACTAAGCAAGGCATGGTTAAACTTTCTCCTATGGTGAAAGGCTTTTTAGTTTTGGCGATTCGGAGTGAAATTAAGAACGATGCATTAAGCACTGAGTCAGCTACTTTGCATATGTTACTAATTAATCCCCACTGGCTTTTAAATTCATTTTCTCTTCTCTTAAAATACTCGACTGGCTTATTTTGATACTGCTGGTGTTTTTTATCAAGATTCTTTTTAATTTCGATGGAAACGGCGCTATTTGACAAAACCTCAGAACAAATAACACACTCTGGACTACTGCCTTGACATGTGAAACCGTATTTAATGTAATCAGGATCATACTTTCGATGTACTATCTCTTTCTGCTTTTTCCGATCTGACTGTGAAGGTGAGTCACATTATCAATTACCGGCATTGTCTCTCATGGAAGTAGATGGAATCGTTTCGTCAACATTTGTTTCACTCACTCCGAAATTTTTCATAAAAAAGTCAACATGGTCTGTTTACTCATTTTATCCTATGTGTACCAAGCAGACGTAATTTTATTAGAATAAATAGAAATATATTAAATTTAAACTTCATTTTATTAACGCAAAAGGCTACTCACGTACTGCCAAAATTCGACAAAATACGTAGAATACACGTTTCACGATCACTCACCAACGCATTTAAATATTACACAATGGTAAACGAAAAAACTGATATACAAACAACTACGATGGAACACAATGCCGGGCTTGTTTCGTGGATTGCGGGCACAACGTAATTAAACTATAGTCCATGAGATGTAATTATGTCTCCGAGTCGATTTTGGAAGGCGAGTGGAGGGAGGCAGTGGAAGAGTCCGCAGTCAACAACAGAGGCCTGGTATCATCAGATGCAAGTATATAGAATCTATAGCAAATGTTACACCGAGGGGGAGGAAGGGAATCGGTGAGTAGGAGAGGGGAGGTGGAATGGTGAAGGAGAGGTTGGTTGGCGGGCAATAAAATGTTATTTTATGTATTCAATGTGGAAGGAGAAGGTCCGTGAATTGGGGAGAGGAATAAAGGGAGTGAATATGCTTCTAAGTAAACAAAGTAAGATGGGGAAGGGAGAGTATTAGAGAGTAGGAAAGGGGAGGCAGAAAGTTGGAAGAGGTTGGGGAATGGGTAAGAAAACGAGGTAGTATATACTCGGAAAGAAAAGGCAGAACAAGTAGATTTTATAATCAAAGCAGAGTTGCGATTATCGTAACGTGATAGACAGAAGTCTTTACACTTCGTTCTAATAAACAATTTAATACTATATTTCTAATAATTGGACTTTTCGCTTTAATTTTTTAAAAGCCTTGCGGAGCACCTGCCTCATGTTTGCGGAGCACCAGTGCTCCGCGGAGCACCGGTTGAGAAACACTGATCTAGAGCATCGATCGATATCGCACGCCTTTCATTACCACCGGGTTTGATGAAGCTTTAGTGAAAGGCAGATAGGAAGTTTTTGGAACCTAAGTTTATAACGCAGGGGCAAACAGTATCGAAAGGCAGTAAACAACATAACATCCAAAGGGTGGGCTATGCGAGGCAGAACGCAAAGGCTATATGAGGAAATGTTTGGCGAGACAAAAAAAGGAAAGGGAGGAAATGGAACGAATGGCAAAAAGCTATGCAGCCAGAGAGAGAGAGAAAGAAAGACACACACTAGAGAGGGTTTTCGGATATATTCGATACGAAAATCCTCCTCTTATTCCCACCCTGTCTGCTACGTTCTCCCTTCCTCCGAAAGCACTCTCCTTTATTTCTGGCGAGACGTGCTTGCACAACTTCCTCTTCTCTCTAACCCTCTCTCTCTGTCTCCCATTACGGGCTCTTTGCATATCCTCCGTTCTTTACTCGTTGATCCGACTCTAAGTACATTTCTCTTTTTTTTGGAAATCCATGCATGGACGGAATCCGGCAGTAATGTGTTTGTACGTGGTCATCCAAGCTCTCTTCAGCTCCTACAGCTTTCTCCTCTTTATTTCTTCAAAAGCCCTTCGTTCTTTCGGTATCGGTTACCCCGCTCAATTTAACAGGATGGCAATACTTCCTTTGTTTCGCAACCCTTTCACAGAAAAAGAATTCGGCGTTCGAGGGGACAGCGCCGAGGCATCGAAAATCAAAAGGGCGACGACTGACGTGGATGGGAACTTTTGAAGTATTCGGGTGTGATCAAAATTTAAATGGGATGTCCGCTGTGTATTGGACAACGCCGAGAGCTTCTTGAAATAAAGCTGGTTTTACGTCTTACACTTGTTGACTAGGAGTTGTATTGAGTTTCATGATACATTTTTTTGCACAACTGACAAAAGAAAAATGTCGAACATGCTGCTACGAATGAAATTCACGGTGGTGGGCGTAATACTGTGAAAATTTTCCATGATGAGTAAATAAAAATAAATTTGTATTTGTTCATATTGCTACAGGTTAGCAAATGTGAATAAAACACTTTACCGAGGCTATTTTATATTAAGGCTAAGATTGCTCAAGTATTTGGGAAGAATATCGGTTGAGATAATCTAATCTAAAGAATATGTTTCGCTTATTCAATTTATAAAATGATCAGGAAATACTAATGTTCATACTAAAAAGTTGTGTACTTAAAATGTATTTATTCCAACTCTGCTATTTCGCTTAAATCAAATGAGTAGATTTAAACTTAAGCTTAATGCCGAGTAATTTTTAAAGACGTTTTTGTCCGAGAATTCATTCATATTTTCTTTATTAGTTTAAGTCGATTAAAAGAAAAAAAAACGAAATTTATGCAATAAAATTTTCATCTTAGGTAGAATTAATAAAAATTCTGAAAACGTTAAAAATCAAGTGTATGATGGTTTCAATTCTTAAAAAAAACTGATTTGAATGTCGTGAAAGAGAAAAACCTACGATTCATATTTGCGAATTGAGATCGTGCTTAATGGAAAAACATGGTTTTGCTGTGATGAACAGGATTTTTTGCCTTCGGGTCGAAGATAAAACATAAAAAGGATAAAGAAGTAAAACATGATATAAATAAATAAGGTCTTCATATTTTTCTTGCTATCCGTTTTCCTGCGGTGGGAATCTGTAATACTTGAGCGAACGTGCACTCCAGCGCGAAAAGAAGATTAGAGGGAAAATTCAACTGGAAGAATTCAATGTGTCGTACGTCAGGTCGTGGCGGGATGTAGGCTCTCCATAAATAAATCAATCCTTTCGCAGGTAAAATTGCACGAAACGAAACGAATGGCCCCGGATATATCTTGGTCTCCCGTCTATTCAACATCCATCTGATTCAAATATTGGCTATTTGGGGCTGACGCAATCGGAGCGGTGAAAGTGCGATTTTTAGACGAATTCATCCAGAGAATAAAAAACGAATAAAAATTACAAAACGTATGCTATTAGCTTTTTGTAATGGTCATGATTTGTTTGAGGAAAATCGTAGAAAATATTTTGAAGAAAAATGAAAAAAATGACCTTTCATGGGTGCTTTCAAAGTTAACAGAAATAACTATTACTTTTTAGAAAAATGGGAAAGTAATGGTGTTCCTTTTGAGCGATAGTGAGGCAAAATAGTAATAATAAATCGACTTCAGGGCGATATTTAGACCATCTGGTCCATTAATGTATATAACCCTGTACTACGAACACAGACGTCCATGCCCTCGGCGACATTCGAAGCCGCGAGCTTAGGCTCCATCGTCAGATATTCTAACCACTCTTCTACCAAGACCAGACCTCAGAATAGCGGTTTAGAAGATATCTGCAAGTGAGAGCTGAAGAAAAATCCGCAAAACACGAATAAAGGCGTTCGTTCGAAGGCTTTTGCGGTGTTGAAGAATCGAGGGCTTCATTCTTCCGGGTAATCCCGCGCAGGTCAACTATATGGTGAAGACGTTTCGCTGACGATCCTATCAGAGTCTTCACGTCGAAGACGCTGACAGGATTGCCAGCGAAACGTCGTCACCATACAGTTGACCTGCGCGGGATTACCCGGAAGAATGAAGGCAACGAATAAAGGCGTACGTAAAGGAAGTGACTATCAGATTGTACGAGGGTGGTTCAACTGAAAACAGCAAAAGTGAAAAGAAAGTGGAAAGAAGTATTAAATCCTAATATTATTATTATTGCCATTGTTGTTGTTAGTTATTTTTTTGTTATTGTTGTTATTATTTGGTGGGATATTTTGTGGTATTTTGTACTCCTTGTCATATAAATATGGCATCTCGTATAGAACATTGCACAAAGTTGGAGTTGAAATCAGTGATACGATTTTTGTACTCAGGAGTGAAACCAACTGAAATACATAGGAGGATGGTTAATGTGTATCGAGATAACTGTTTATCACAGAGGAGAGTGTATAAATGGGTTGAAAAGTTTCAAAATGGTGTACAAGACTTGGAAGACGCTGCTTGGCCAGGCCAGGCTGATCGCGTAGTCACACCGGAGAATATTTCTGCCGTTGATAGACTCATTCGCAAAAATCGTCGCATTAAAGTGAAAGAAATTGGCAATAAATTGAACATCGGCGTTGGATTTGTTCATATTGTCCACAAAGATCTTGGATTCAATAAAGTTTGTACGAGGTGGGTGCCCCGGCAACTCACTGAAGACCTGCAGCAACAACGTGTTGACGCCTGCTCTGTGCTACTCTCTCGGTATGAAGCTGAAGGGGAAGATTTCTTGAACTGCATAATGACCGGGGATGAAACATGGGTCAATCACTTTCAGCCTGAGGGTAAACGAGCAAGTAAAGAATGGCGGCATCCAAGCTCGCCGAAGCCAAAGAAATTCAAAGCGACACTATTCACAGGGAAAGTGATGTTGACTGCATTTTTGGACAAAAATGGAGTAATGGACTATGTTGAAAATGGAAAATGTGACAACTTTCAATAGTGATTCTTACCGCAGTCTTCTTAAGAACGGACTGAAGCCTAAATTCCTTCCCAAACGTCGGGGACATCCAAAAAGGGGTTTGTTTGCAACAAGACAATGCCCATCCTCATAATGTCCGTGCGACACTTGAAACCATTCAGGATCTGCATTTTGAGGTGAAACCCCATCCCCCGTATTCCCCAGACTTGGCTTCGAGCAGTTTTTTTATCTTTTTGGCTCGCTCAAAGAAGCATTACGAGGGAAACACTTTCGTTCCGACTGCGATCTTAAAAATGCGGTGCATGATTGGCTGAGCAAGCAACCAAAAAATTTTTTCTTCGACGGAATCCATGCGTTGATTTCGCGATGGCAAACGTGCATTGCAAGAGGGCTATGTTGAAAGGTAAATGAGCATTTTGTCAAAGGTTTTAATAAAACATTTTTCTTTTCATTTTTGCTGTTTTCATTTGAACCACCCTCGTATGTAAATATTGTAAAAATAATGTTTCACGAATGGAATTGTAATAATAATTTGGAACTGTAAAATGGGATTTTTTGGACAGTAAATACATAAATATTTTGGTGTTGTGTAAATATTTCCCTTTCGAAAAGTTCTTCATCAGAATCATTTATATTTATTTATTCCAATTAGTACATAAACAGGACTCTCATTGAATACATCATTCAATAAAGATAGTTTCTTTTTTTAATTTCACTATATTATACAATAGTATAAAATAATTGCGAATTATAAATAATAAAACTTTAATTTTAAAATGTTCACGTATACTAAACAAGCACGACGTTGTATTGATTGCATTGATATTTGATTGTTATTTAAAACATTTTAGCTTCTTATATACAACAAACTAAGATAAAAATTGAACCTCTAACTTTTGATAACAAAGTTAACGTATATTTCAGTCTTCGAGAGGAAAATTGCAGAAATGAGACACTGTGAAATTTAGTTCAAATATGTTTCAAGACACAGGAGGCATTCTAAAATAAAGATATATGAAAATACATTCAATGTATTGCAATGAACGAAGATGAAAAGAGCTCACATGATAGATTGATAAGAAAACCAATTATTACAGTTATAATTATATCTTTAGCTTTATCTCAAGATTTATTGCGGCTTAATAACTCATAACCTAAGGTAATAATACAAGACAACCACAACAATTAACTTTAATAAACCTGTGGAATCGGTATATTGGGCATGGTGGAAATTGCGGATCATTCATGCGACAGCTATATGTGGAATATGGGAGAAACTGGAAATCTGGAGATAAATTGTGCCATGATTGAACCATTTTGGAAAACAGTATGTTGAAAATAAATACTGACGTAAAGATGCAATCACGGGTAAACTTTATTTTAAAATTTGTGTTTTCAACGGACTACTCTGAAATCAATTCAAGTTTCTGATTAGCGCCATCAGAAGGGAAAGGCCAAAAGTTATGAAGAAAGATAATAACGAGGCGGAAAAGTCAGGAATAGGGTCGAAGGGAAGAAAGAAATGTCAAAATCTCGTGTATAACGGAGGATTGTGGAAGAGTAGTTTTAATGTAAAAATTCCATCATGAAAGGTAATAAATGGGAGATAAATGGATTCGAGAATGGGTTAATGTGAAGTTATTACCGTCTAACGAGACAGAAAACTCGTGAGCGCATCCATGGTAATGTTGGATCACTCTTAGCTTCACGGTGCTATTCACAGTCACGATCTACTCTCCTAGGAATCTAGGTATTATTCTCCTCGTTTCCCTTCTGCCCTTAATTCTTCTCCTAAAACCTAATTTATGAAATTCTGACGATTATGCACCGCCATTTCCACCGCTCAAGGCGTGAGGCCAATTCGTTCTGCACCTGAAAAAGTTACACTATTAGCTTTAGCCATTCCCCAAAATGCCTTATCTCAGCAGTTATTTTTTTTCTCGACCGAAATATTCTTTCGTATTCTCAATTTATATATTTATTTTCCCATTACCCTCTAGGGCTTTATCCAGACACAACACAATTTTTCTCCAGCATTACAAGTGTTTCATTTTTCATATATGAGCATAAAGTTTTGAAGTAAAACTAGTAAATATATTATTATATATTCTCATTTATTTGTGGGAGGTTTTTGCCTCCGACTTAAAGAGAATAAATTTCAAATACAATGTTTGAAATTCCTTTTTAATAAGACGGAATATGATGTTCCAAACAAAATATTCAAACAATAAATTACAATTCTAATCTCACGAATTTCACATTACAAACATTTTTCATTCAATCGAGGACTAACTCGTCTTATGACTGAAAAGTAATAAAAAATAATTCGATATCTTAGACTTCTTCAATAAATTTATAAAAGTACTTATTTCATAATTTGATTCTAAAGTGCTTGCTTATTAATTTTATATTTTACGCATTTTCTTGGGGAATGAAATTATATATACGATAATATTATAGAAAATGTATTCCAGTATTAATAATAACGAGAAATAAAAGAAAAGATAAAACATGGTATAGTGAGAAAACGGAGAGTCATTTAACATGAAATGGTTTAAATGTAGTTACTGTTACCATCTGAAAATTTAAATGTCATGATTTAATCAGAGAGGTGAAATTAATTAATATTTGATATTGATTAGATATTTGATATTTTGAGCATCTTGCAAATTTCAAAAATATTTTCATTTTTATTCGTCGTTTAAACTTGAACCAGTTTTTGTATTTGAGGTGAAACATACTCTGATACATACTCGAATTCTGCATTTTGATAGCAAACTTACCCTGCCGGATCGGATACCACCCCCGGAATCAAAACATACTGAACGAGCGCTGAAAGCCACCCGGCAACACAGTGCTAAGTCCCGCGTAAAACACGGACACCCATGACCAGCAGCTGGATAGCAAAGTCTATTAAATTTATTATTGATTCCTCCTCTGAAAAGCATTCATTTTTTTGGCTTCAACTTCAATTTTTAACATTCACTCATCAGCAACGTTTATAATATCTAATTCTTAAGCGATAATGGTACATGTTACTAATTCACGCAAAAGGAGAACATTGTTAGGAAATGGAGTTCAACTGAGGAACGAGAAGGGTATCATCACAATTCTTTACACTTTTCATCTCACTTCTGGATGTCGCTTTTATATTTCCGAATCGCTTGTCAACGCAAATTATCACTTCCTTTCATCTCTATTTAAAAATCCCCTCATTCATAAAATATATCTATAGCATACACATGTAATATATGTTTTTGTAGCGAAATAAAAGGGGATGTTTAATGATGGCAATATCAGAGGAGTGCTTTGGAAAAATAAAAACAGCATCCAGAACGAACCTTGAAATTGGTAATAAATCAAAACAAGTAGGGGTGTACACGGGTTTCCCGTAGTACAGAAGTGATTTTCGTCAAATTCGCCGTAGTATATATATATATATATATATATATATATATATATATATATATATATATATATTAGTATACTAATGTATTAGATTTAAAATCAGGAAATTATTTTTCCCATATTGTGGTAACCCTGCTTTTTAATCCGTTTTAAACGCATTTATTTCGTTTTCCCATTCTATACTCGCACTATAAACGAAATTTCTTTTAAATCATTTCAGCCAATACCTTCCAAATTCATAGTTACAGACAAATTCTAACCTGTTTAGTCGACCTGGTTGAAATATGCTATTCCGATTATCTATTTAGATAAATGGAATAAAGCGATCTAATAGATCCTATGCAGACAGGCATAAGCTGTAATGTTGGGAATAATTTTGAAACGAGAAAAAAGTCTGCTATGACCGGGAATCGAACCCGGGTCTTCCACTTGCCGGGCGGATATTCTACCACTGAACTATCTTAGCAGAACAACTTTCTTGTTTCTTAACGCGGATGTTTTCTTGGTTGGGACGGAACTAGCAAGTGGAAGACGCGGCATCGATTCCCGGTCAAAGCAGACTTTTTCTCGTTTCAATATTTAGATGAAGATTATATTTATGTACCATATTTGGTTAAAATCCATGGTGTCAGTTCTCTAGAAATTCCAGCAAAAGAAATATTATTTTATCTTTCATTGCGGTAGCCCTGCTCTTTAACTCCACATGCATCTTGATTTTATTATGGTATGTCGTACAAATCTTATAAAGAAAATTTAATTGAAATTCGTTCAGCCAATTCCTTCCAAATCGTTAATTACTGAAAGATTTTTTATTTGTATTTGTGGCACCTCTGTTTAGCTGATTCGGTCTAAATATAATAATATGGTTTTTGTATATATGTTTATATTTTAGTTATTAAAGTTGGTTAAAATTGATGCAGCGAGTTCAACACAAATACGTGTTAAAATAATTATTTTAATTCTAGTATTGTGGCTGCCCTGCTTTCCATATCTATATTATAGATATTGATTTTGCTTTTTTATGTTACACGCCTCCTTCCTAGAGAATGTTGTTGAGGCGTGAGAGGAATCAAATGCTTCGGGAAAGGAGGTGAGAAGAATCGATGGCAGCGCCCGGAAAGACGTTAATAAAATAAGAGCGAAGGCAAATGGTCGAACAGAATAATGCTGTTAGGGAAACTAGAAAGAGGCCGGAAGAGGAGTTTCTGTGCGAGCGGATGGAGATAGCAAGTGAGAGAGGAGTTTAGGCAGGTAGGGAAGAAAAAGGGTTATTGGTTGGATGCAGAAGTATTTAAAGAGAGATAGACTTTCTTTACCAATGGAATGTGAGTTTTATCGCAATACTAGAGCAGATAGAAATCCAGATGGACATCATTACATTCCTGAGGGGACGCATGAGATTCTTGGGGTAGTTAAAAACACTCATAAAATGTTCCTTAAAAAGGATTGCAAGATAATTTAACACAACGTAATATAGCGCATTTGAGTGTAATAGCTGAACTGATTCCTTTTTGGACAAAATCTCTCGGTTTAATATGTATGATTAAAATAATTCCATCTTTTTAAATTTGGAAGAACATTTAGTAGGAGCTCTTGAGACATATTAAACTGCGGTGAAATTTTTCTACTTTAATTTCCCATAATCGTCGATTAATTCGTTGGATCCGCGTTTAGGTTTGACTCTTGGTTTCTCCCCTCTGAACTTTAAAAATTATTGGCTGATAAACATTTTAAAAATATATGCGGAGCAACACTTCAAAAATTAGGACGCTGACGTGTTGCAGGCTCATTATGGGAAGGAGCAGGTTCAAGGTTCATTTTCTTGTGAAAAGACATAAATCGAGCCAATAATACCATTGGTACATCCTTGCTATTTATTTTATAAACTTTATCAAAAATTATACATACGTCGTCCTCTCATTACAGCACCACGTTACGTCGGGATCTTGTCATTCGTGTTAGACTGCCCCGCGATTTCAATATTCACGGACTTTTCCAGGGTTTTGTCTACTCGTTAGGGGTCTCGTAAATTTCCAGGCTACGTAATCGATGGTTTCGTTGTCCGTCGCATCCCAGCGTTAAAAAAATACCCCTTTGCTCCCGCCGTCCATTTTCATATCTCGAGCACTTTTTATTTCAACTTTTTTATCCCTGGCCTTACTGCCTTTCAGCACGAACCATTCACTGTGGCTTCGTTCACTCTTTTATCGCACCATCTCTTTCCCTTCTTTCTTTCTCTCCCTCCCACTTTTCCACAACCCTAATTCTGGGTCCCCTTTGTACTTCGTGGTTATCCGTCCCATACCGCAACTCCGAGTTTCTCTCTCCCTTCAACGGATCATTTGATACCTAAATTAACGTTCACGGGCACTAAAGCTTTCCTTTGAAGTTCTCATAACAACGCTGATCCTGATAGCACATTTTGTTTGTGCGTGTGGATATTTGTTCACGCGTGCGATTTTCTGTATATTTGTGTGCATTACCCTGTCTCTAGGGCAGCGGTTCTCGACTTTTTGCCTCTTACGTCCCACCTAGCATTTTGACAAAAAAACCCTTGTCCCACTATGAAAAAATCAAAACCTCACTATTTCCAAAATTATACGTTAAATGCAAAGTCAAAACCCGATTTAACATCACAGTTCCTCCAGCGCTGACATTGGCGCTAAAGCGGAGGTGGCGGTAAATCGATCTATGTAGTCATAAGATGGAATTTCTGTTCACAACGATTAATAGGCTGCCTATGCGGAGATTGGAATGTATAGAGGGCGCGCTAAATTGGGGTCTGACAGCATATTAACCATCAGTGGAAAATTTAACTACATTAGGTAATTATTGCGATCATTTCATAGAGAAAATTTTGGGTAATAATCATTTTCGGAAATTTCGCGCCTAACCTAGCCGCCCTTCGCTCGTCCCGCTGGTTGAGAAACACCGCTCTAGAGCTCCAGCTCCGCCAAGATGATAGGCTGAGATCTGAAAATATTATAGTTGAAGAAAAAATTAAATTCCAGAAAATTTGTATTCAAATAATGTAGTTAAGAATATATTTACGGCTTTCAGCTCCATAATAATGGCGTTCCGCATTTAAATGTTAAATTCTACAGAGAAGACACCATTAAAAATCATGCGTGTTATAACCATCATTTTCATGAATAACTTTCCTCATACTTTATTTCCACTGGAAAATGGCAAATTGAATGCAATATTAAGATACTATTTTTTGACGCTCATACACTTTTTCGGGTGAAAAGTACTTTTATTCACCTTTCCTAGGTAAAGAAAATAAATTAAGCTATTTATTAGTTTATGATCTATAGTCCACGGAAATTTTCAACTAAAATATATCAATAAAACCTAAAAAATCAGAAAAAGATATTTTTCGGCAATTTCCTAAATAACATAGTCAACTAAACTCAAATTAAATTATGTATTAAGGCATGGTCTTTAGGGGCTACAGCCCAGGGGCCTTCGCCAGCTGGAGGGCCTCCAGAGATTAAGTGAAAAGTTATTTCATTTGTGAATGCTGAATCAAAGCATAAGCATTCTAAATTATCTATTTAAAAAAGGGTTCAATTAATATACTGTATATATATGTAGTAAAAATACTACGGCAAAAAGAAACACTGTACTGTATACATATGTATTGTATGACGGTTTGTCACGTCATACAGACTTTATAATATGAATAACGGTTTTATTGGTTGGAACCCTGCAAAACGTTCTCTCTAACGGCTTTTTTTGTTTTGAAATCTGACAAGACTGACATTGGTGTTTACGGTTACTGCGGTAAGTTTATAATTATAGTATGTTATTATATCACGTACTGTTGACTATTGTGATTAACTTTTGATAGAGATTTAAGAGTGGATGCCAATAAAGCAGACGTTATTCGGTTTACTAAGGCCTTATAGTATAGTGTCAACTTGTCAAGCCTAGCGGCAAAGGCCTACCTTCCTTTTTATATGAATTTGTTTCCAATAAATTACGCAAAGCAAATGTTTGAATTTTAATTGTTGTTAGCCTTGTAAAATTTAATTTAAATTTTCTTTAACTTTTTTTCCTTTTGAAAATATTACTGGGGGCCTCACAGTACCTTTAGCCAAGGGGACTACAAAATCTTAATCTGGCGCTGGTTGAAATATCTGCGTAGCCTCAATTTTCTTCTTTCAAAATTATTCTATAATGCGCATTACAATTATAATATTCCATAAATATTTTATTATTTAAAGTAATGCAAAAATAAAGTCGTATTTCTTAATCAACTCTCAAATCAGATATCCTTTAAAATTAAAAAGAGGGATTCTCGTCATTATAAGTTTTTATTGGAAGTCAAATCGTGTATATCTTTAAGCATCTTGTTCGTCACAAACGCAATGTTTAGATGAGTACCAAAATATTTCATGAGAAATTTAACTTGTTGGAATAAAATGAATCAGACTCGCATCTATAGAAAGTGTAGGGTAGACTCGATGTTCCATAACATGGCAGGAAAGAGTAGTTTATCGAGAGTTCACGTTTTTTACTTGCACGACTTTCCCGAATGATGGTCGTATCATTTGATTTTTGCCGTTAAAGTGTTTAATGTCACTTGATGGAATATAACAGCAAGGACAAGGGAATGATAGGACTGAGGCTTGTTTTGTGTGCGTTGACAGGGGAGTTGTGGGTTGGCAATGTGGAAAGGTCAAACAAAGGCCCTATGGCTAACCGACCCGAAACGAAGAGTAACGTTGGTTCGCGGTGTCCAAACACGCTGTACAAAGAGAGGACGCGTCGAATGATTAAAACTACGATAAAACTTGTTTTTATGGTTATTTTTTGCAAATAAAGTTTGAGAAAATTACTATTTTTCATTCTCAAAGCCGTTACGCGGGAAAAGGCTTTCGGCGCAATCACGCTAACATTTAGGTTTATTTTATTGCAATTAATACATAAATTATGGAGGAGTAAGAATTCTGGTTTTAATATTCCATTATAATACTAAATTAGGAAATAATGAAAATTTCTCTTCGTGGGAGGCAAAAAAGTTATATCACATATTTTCACAAATTTATTGGAGAACTTGAATCCGGCTTGAAGTTTGAAATGATGTTACAAAGTCATTTAAATCAATGCCTAAGATAAAGAAAGCGTGAGAAAAATTTTAGGTGTTTGAAATAATGAGACAAAAATCAAACTCTCATTGAGGACTGCTTAATAATCAAACGAAATTTCATAAATATTTAGTATTTAATAAATCAGGCATTTACTGGAGATGAAAATGTAGGATGAGAAATACTCTAAGAAAATATGCACTTGCATTTATGTTTGCACGCAGAAGATATTTTATATATTTCATTATTATTTTACATAACAAAAATGTCTTTGGATACTTATGTAAAATTCTGCCATCAAGTTAAATAAAAAATAATTTTAGAAAAAAATGAAAACGTTACTGCACTTGGAATGAGAAAATAAAAATTATGGGAGCAATAGAAAGAGAAACGTGACCAATCTGTGAAAGATTTACGGAAAATTGGAAAAGAGTGAAATTACTAAAGAAAATTTCAAGATTAGATTAAATTGCCTTCTTTGAGGGAAGATCAATTTAGAAGCGCTTTCTAATACAAGTTAGAGGTTAGTAAATGGATGATATCGGATTTTCGTAGGAGGGAACAACGTGGTGGTAATTACTTGCAATTTAGGCAATAGAGTTCATTTTATACTCTTCCATTAAAGAAAAATATTAATCTCAAGGCTTAAAAATGTAATTTTCGGATAGATACTTTAATTTGGATAGCAAGGGAGACGGTAGATTGGTAGGTGAAGCGGAAAATGTTCGAATTAGATTATAATGAATACGAATTTGTCAGCAGTTTCAGAGAATTGGGAGATAAGACCTAGCATATGAGAGGAAATATTTTTAATAACAGTGGTGAAAAGGGACCTTTGGTCATGGATCGTATCAAGATCCTTTTGCGCTATAACTATAACATGTTCAAACAGTCCGCGATAAAAATGGAGGATTTGTAATGAGAAAGGAAGAGTGGAATGTGGTTACATTTGTCCAATCGGATTGAAAATCTAGTGCGGTTTGGAACAAATCCAAGAATCATGGAAATGAATTTGTTAGAATAATTTTTATATTCAAAGCTTCCGCTAGAGGTTGGAAAATCTACAAATACTGTTTCTTTAATATATTGATCTACGGATAAATAAGATACTGCACACTCGGGACGTAAATATTATCTACGTAAAAAGAACGTTTAAATAACTGGACATCAAATTCACTAAATGATGAACTGAATTGGAGAAAAAATACTAAAACTCTAAAAACTGTTATGTATTTTGAAGCCTTGTGGTAGAAAAATATGGTGGATCGAGTCGTAAGCTTATGATTTTGCAATATAAGAAATTATTCAAAAAACACGTGATCTGATAGGAAATAGATGTTAAGGTGAGGCAAGTATGTAATAGGTCATCTTAAGAGTAGAAATACATTAATATTTAAATAAAGAATCCTCTAATGGGCAGAATGAATAGTCAAAAATAAGAATGTAGGCCAGCAATTTTTCGTTTCAGTTCTTGGGAAATAGGATGACGCTGTTCGTATTTAAATGGAATGGAAAATATTCTGAATAGAAGTGGAGATTATGGAGAAGAGATAGGATGGCAGGGAGCTGCGGGTAGTTTTTACTGAGAAATTCTGTTCCGATACCATCAGGTCAACGGGATATCGTGAAAGATTGGCAAAAAAGAATCTGATTAATTTCGTATAAGCGGTGATAAATATGGCAACACATGTATTTCTCTCTACCTCAAAATCTTTGGGAAGGAAAGGAAGAATTGTGAAGCGAGAAAATTCTAGATAGGAAATTTGATTATTATTATATAATATAAGAATATATAAGAATAATTATATAATTATAAGAATTATTGATATCACTTTATGGCTGACATAAAAAATAAACATAAGTAGATTAGGAGAATAAAATGCGCGTTTTAGCTACATTAGTTATGATTAATTGGTAGTAAAACTGAGAACAGATAAAGGTATTTAACATTCGATGTCGCAACAAACAGATAATGTTGATGTAATTCTTATTTTTCCCATTCAATAACTTTTCATTAACTATGAAATAATCTTATTTCATTAATTAATTGCTGTTTCTGCATTATTCTTACATAAACGTTAAATATTGTGCTCTCATAAACACTAACATCTCAATAAACTTTGTAATGCCATTTTCAGTAGAATGAAATTAAATCATAAATTTATATTTGTAATGGGAAATTAAGTTTGCGTGAATTAATGTCGTCATTTTGTATAAACCTTAATATATTTAAACAATATTATGATCAATAAATGCGAAATGAAGCTGATGGATTAAATAAAGAGCTACTAGCTATGTGCTGTTGTACCTTCTAAGTATAAATAATTAGAGATATTTCATAAAAATATTTGAACTGAATGATTTCTATATTCTCCCTGTTAAATTGTTATTCTTTGCGAGTATACGTACGATTCGGTAGAATAGAACGAAGTCTTAAATTTTCTCCCTAGTTCGTAAGTCTTTCAGTAAGTTAATTAATAGGTACATTTGCGTAAATTATTAATATTTATTAAAAAGTGAAAATTAAAATTTCAATTTTGCAGCCTCTCTAAAAAATAATAACAACAAATTCCTATACATTGTATATATTAGTTGGATAAATTATAAATAGTTATTACACATAAAATTATTTTTGTAAACATCTTAAAACTATATCATAATTTTTACGTTTCTTTAATCTAGGGTTACCAGATCTCCTGAGACGAAAGAGGATACGTTCGCCATTTTATTTACAAATAAGGGCATGGGTTGTCCCATTCCTCAGTAAAATAAATGATAGACAAATATGTTTTTGTTGTCTCTTCAGAGAACTTAAGGGAAATTACACAATTAGCGCTTCTGCACTCATATATATAATATGAAAAAATAGCATAGAATGAAATAAAATAAAAAAGTGGTTTAAATGATATGCAATTAATAGACATTTCTTAAAAAAGAAAGAGTAAAAAATATCTAAATCAATAAAAGAGAGCATGTTTTCTATAAAAATGACTCTCTGGCCACCCTGCTATAAGAACTCAGATACATAGAAATATGTTATCACTCTGAGAGAAAATGAAAAATGAATTAATTGCAGAAGTTATCATTACGACGATTCTTTGTCTTGGAAAATTTAATTATTTTACCATAGTTTTGCCCACGCTATAATCTCCCGTTGAGTCTAAATGATATTTAATTGCAAATTAACATGAGATATAATAACCAAAGAGAGTATTTTTACGGCGTAATAACATTTTCCCTTTATTAATTTACTATGAGTGCGTGGGTAATTAAATACTTCACTCACTTAGAGTGTAGTATTTATCTCTGAAAATTAATTCTTGATACGGTTTGATATTGAAAATAATAACGATAATAAAGAGGAATGAATATAATTAAAATATAAAATTATTAATGAAATTATTTTCTTATCAAAATTACTCCTTACGTTGAAATGTTTGGTACAAGTCTGACTTTAATATTACTAAATGTGTCTCATAATGTCTGGAAAAAGCATTATAAACGTCACTGAAAGTTTCGTTATCTTGCTAAGGATTGATAAAATAAATCTTTTTGCAATTACACGATTTAAAAAATTTACATCTGAGTTGCGTGTGGGTAAATTTATACTCAATGCTTTGACCCAGAACAGAGAGATAAACGGAAGGTTGCTGCTTCCCGGGCCTTGCCTTGAACATAACAGCTACCGTCTTCTCTGGATTAACAGCAGTCCTCCACTTACGGTACCACTCACAGGTGGTATCGAGGGCTCGCTGGAGGTAGACCGTGGCTTGGCACTCACTGGCAAACTGGGCGAGGATCGCCGCATCGTCCGCGAACAGCCCGACGATGACGTGAGGGCTGTGATGGAGCGGAAAGTCGTGCGTGTAGGTGTTGAACAGGATCGGTCCTAGGACCGAACCCTACGGCACACCAGCACGTATGGGGCGTAGATCGGACCGCTTCCCTTGCCAGCTGACCCAGAACACCCTCTCCGATGGATAGGATTCCGTGAACTGTATCAGCTGTCTTGGAAGGCCAGCCCAGTGTAGCTTGGCCAGGAGACCATCGTGCCACACACGGTCGAATGCCTTGCTGATGTCCAGGAAGGCGGCAGCCGTTTTATTCCTTTTGTTGAACCCATCAGTGATGAAGCTGGTGAATCTAGCCAGTTGGTGGACAGTGGAATGTTGGCGGCGAAAGCCAAACTGCTCGCTGGGGATGACGTTGTTGGCTGCCAGACGGTTAGTGAATTCCGGCAGGAGGAGGCGCTCAAAAATCTTCCCGAAGGCATTAAGAATGGAAATTGGACGATAGCCATCAACAGCACCGGAAGGCGAGCTCGCATTCGGGATACCGATGATTTTGGCCCTCTTCCACTCCTTGGGGAAGTGTGCGAACGTCTGGCAGCCGTTGAACAGCGCCGTCAGGTAATCGACGGCCGCCACCGGCAGCTGCTTAATGGTAATGTTGTTGATGTTGTCATCCCCAGGGGAGCGATGGGTGGAGAGGCCCTTCATGACCTCCACCACAGCTCGGGAGGTGATCCGAGGGAGGGTGGAAGTGAACCCTCGATCGTTCCTCAGGTCCACCACGGCTTCCTCCACCAGCCTCTCTGCCTCTGCAGAGGAAGGACTCGATGGGTTCAGCTGAAAGTTGTTCTCTAGATAGTCGGTATAAGCTAAGGCTTTGCCCTTGGCAGAGCAGACCAATCCGTTCGGCGTGCGAATGGGAGGGTCCCGCCTCTGAGTGGACTATAATATATCGTTGAAGAGATATTTTAAAAACTAAATCATTTAGCTGCCACAACTACACCACCTATGGACGACTATTGTAAACACTTTACACTATTATATTTTCTGAATTTTTGGAGCTTCGTAGCAATATAAAATATCACAAGGCTACGATTTGAGTTCTTTGTTGTCTTTGATTTTTTCTCGCAGTTCCTTAAAACATTTATCATTTAACCTATTTGGATTTTTTTAGAAATATTACAGGTATGGAGAAAGTCAAGTGGTGGCCACATCAGATTTTTAATTTTCTCCTGCTATCATCATAACTTACGTGAATTCTCTAGAACAGCAGTTTTCAACGTTTTTCTTTTTACTTTCCCCATACGTAGTATAAAGTAGTTTTCATGAAAAAATCGATTTCAACGGAAATATACGTTTTGAGGTCTCCTGAACACGTTTTGATCATTTTCTCGATGATTTCTGTGTGGCAGTTTTTTGTGGGTGCTCTTAACTAAAAACCTATTGATCAGGTCAACGCAATATTTTATATTTAACATTTTTATGACAATCACAAGAACTAATTAGTTTTTGGTAAAGATTGACCACCCGAAAGTGGGTGTTTACTCTTGACACTTATCCGTTATATTTTAATGTTTGCTTTAATATTAGATATATGTACAAATATGCTGACATAAATGTTATATGAAATTACATTCTCTACAACTTTTGTTTGAAACATTTTTTCCATATAATGCATTGTTTAAGAGATATCTTAAAAAGTAGATTTCTTTGCTGCCATCACCTACCGACGACTTTAGTAAACAAGAGACGCTTTAGTTACGACTTAGTATCGCTCTTTTTATCAGGAGGCAAATTTTTGAGTTTACTTCTGTTCTTTGTAGTCTTTAAATTTTTCTCGCAGTTCATTAAAATATTTATCATGTAAACTATTTGGAATTTTTAGAAATACTAGTGGTACCCGCAAAAACTTTTGCGAAATCAGTGAGTTGAGTATTAATATATAAAAATTACAGGTATGTAGAAAGTCGGGATTTTTTTTTAAATATTTGCTTTAATATTTGATTATTGTAAAAAAATTGAAATGCTGTAGTAAATTTAATTTTTTACAATGTTTGCTCGAAACATTTTCCCATATAATATATTGTTTAAGAGATATTTTAAGAACTAATTTTTTTAGCTGCCATCACCTACCGGCGACTATTGTTAACAATTGACGCTTAGTTACGTCTTACAGTGCCGGATTTAGGGGGGCGGGGGTCACACATGGCGCGCGCCAGGGGCCCCGTTACGGATGGCAGAGATTCTCAACTTGGATTATGCGGAACAGTAAGGTTTCGTTCGCGAAAGATTGATCATCTGTGCGGATCTGCGAAAATGGGGAAAAAGGCAAGATTTCCCCATCGCTCAGTTACCCTAACTCTTGAATTTCTCCCTCACTCTTAGTGGCGGATTTAAGGGGGGTCGCACTTGGCGCGCGACAGGGGCCCCTTGAAGTAAGTGGTCCCGAAAAAATGTTCGTGTATACAATCTCATTGATATTAAAATGTCTCAATTTCAAAATCAGTGGAACTACTTTATGATTCCATAGAAAAACGATCGTTAAGAGTTGTTACAAAAGAGGGCGCCGTTAGGAGCGGTTTCACTATATATTTAGATTGTAGGCCCCCCGACTGCTTAGCGCCAGGGCTCCCCAAATATTTAGCGCCAGAGGCTCCAGGAGGCGTAAATCCGCCACTGACGTCTTAGTAGCGCTCCTTTCTATTTTCTTAATTGTTGGAGCTTTGTGGCTATATCCAATATCAGAAGGGTACGGTTTTAGTTTATTTCTGTTCTTTGTAAAGTATTTAATTTTTTCTCGCAGCTCCTTAAAAAATTCATTATAATTTATCCTATTTGGAATTTATAGAAATATTACAGGTATGGAGAAAGTCATGTGGTGGCCACATCAGATTTTTAGTTAAGAGAACTATGTTGAATGTGTGATATTCTGCAGAACTCCGAACTCTCTCCATCTCTCCTCCACAAAAAAAATCGAAAACAAATTAAAAGTTTAAAGGCAATTTAAATGATAAAAAATATATCAAGCTAACTATGCCTGGTGTTCCTAAGAACTGTATTCAAATTCATTAGGGAAGGATTCAGATAACTAAGCAGAATTCTGTATAGAGTAAATGTTGGCGGTTCTAATTTTATGGAATAATATTTCTAGCTTTTAAAAGCAAAAGACCATTAAAATATCAATTATCCGAAATATCATTCGTAATTACGATGAGAGAAGCACATAAAAGCAAATAAAACGGAAACCTCAAGCGAAAACTTTAAATAAAATGATAGAAGAACATGTTGATACATTCTAAAGAGCAGCGTTAAAATTTCACGCAATTGTTTTAAATGAACCCATCAGTTGTTATACCTAAAAAAACTTGTTAACCGCCTAAAAATTCCTTTCAGCAGGTCTAAGTGAACAGCCATTCCGACGGGAGAACGGAGGGGATGCTATGAGAACGGGTGGTAGGGAATAAACAAAGGCGATATATGCGGCGAAGGAAAAACTGCGGAGGGAGGGCATTGGGTCCAGGAGTGGGTTTATGCCGAAGCAGTTGAGAGGAGGGAGAGAAAAATTTGCGGCAGGCTAGGGAGTGGAAGGTCTGATTGCCTGTGGAGGTGAAGGAATGGCAACGGGATCAGATAAGGGAGAGGTGCAGAAATCGAAAAATGACGGATGGCCGAATTATGAAAGAACGGAATGGATAAAAAAAGCAAGTAATGTGAAAAGACGTCAAAACATACCATGAATAACTTCAGCTAAACGTGCAAACGCGTGATTTCAGAACGTGTTTCTCTGTATTGATTTTTAGAGCAGGTTATAAACAGGAAGCGACAGAGAGTTTCTGTGTCGTTCGTCGATTTTGATGGCTATTTTTAGAAGGAATTTTCCGAAAGCACTAGATTTTTACGAAACTATTAAATTGTGAACGACATATCTCATAAACTGAACAACTACGATAACTTTATGGTTTATATGTTTGTTTTAGTGGAAAAAATGCAAAAGGGATGCACTAACCAAGCGCCGTCATAGGCATGGGATTCAATTTCAAAATTCTCTACTTCTCTCTCACTGTTAGCGCACTCCAGATTTGATGTTGAAAGAAAACTAAAACACGTAATGAGAAAAAGACGGTGAAAATTTTAATTTTAGTTTAACATTACAATAAAAAGGTGTTTTCTGCGTTTAGTCTACAAATGTTTATCAATGGCTGCTTTAACAAAAGGGAAGAAGGTTATACAAAGTGATCATCCAAAATCCTTTTTAGGCGTCATACTGACGAAACGCTAAAAGAATAATCTGAAACGTATCTCGAGTTATTCGCGTTCGTTAATTCGATCTTTAAAAACCAGCCAACGGACATACTTTGGCTATTTTATGAGCTCATCTAAAAACTGACCTGTTACTTTAAGCATACTGCACTATAGAGTAAAATTATCACCAAGGATTTCAAAAATATTTACTCAGAATTTTTAAATACATATTTACATGAAAAACGTTTTGCTTTGATTTTTAGCCGTCTTTTCATGTTTAATCTTCGAAGCTACTGAACAGATATGCATGAAATTTGGCATTTAGGATATAAGGCTAAATAAAATAAGAAATTTATATAAATACAGGGTGTTTCAAAATTATGTATACACAATTTAAAAATTTATAT
This sequence comes from Tanypteryx hageni, assembly GCA_028673005.1. Classification (NCBI taxonomy): domain Eukaryota; kingdom Metazoa; phylum Arthropoda; class Insecta; order Odonata; family Petaluridae; genus Tanypteryx; species Tanypteryx hageni. Next base: position 133,351,197 of record CM054112.1, on the reverse strand, counting down.
TTCGTGAACCAAATATACGATTTGCACAATTTTTCTTTTATTTTAAAGCAAATTAAATTAATTTTTTAAGAATGTTTGATTATTTACAAATATCCATGGAAACGATGGAGAACATGCAGATGAGTTTCAATGAGAGAAAGTTAAATCTAAAATGGTATTGGAAATTTGAAAACGTCACAGACGTTCAGCGTGCATGGGAAAGAAAATATGGAACAAAAGCACCAACTCGTCTAACTATTACGTCTGCGTGATAAATTTGAGGAACATGGAAATGTAAACAATATCAACAAGACATGCTGTGGGCGAAAAAGAACGTCAAGAAATATCGAAAATGTTGAAGCTGACAGAGGTGCAATTACCCGCTCCCCAAGGAAGTCTACAAGACAGTGTTCACGTGAGCTACAATTGAGCCATACAAGTGTTTTTAGAATCCTAAAGGACATAAAAGTGAAGGCATTTATACCTCGATTACTGCATTCAATCTAAGAAGATGATCCAGATTGACGAACACAATTTTGTGGTTGGTACATTAGAAAAAATGGTGAAATCGATGCTTTTAAAGAATCAATTGTATGGTCAGACGAAGCCACGTTCAAGCTGAATGGCCATGTGAATCGTCATAACTGCGTTTACTGGGCAGATAAAAATCCACACTTCACATTGGAGAAAGATGTCAATCTACCAGGTTTTACTGTGTGGATGGGACGCTCCTCTCGTGGAATAATCGGACCTTACAGATTCAATGGCACTGTTAATGGAGAAAGTTACCTTGATATGTAAAAAAATCATGCAGTACCTAATATCAGAAACATGTTTCCGGATACATTGGTGTATTTTCAACAGGATGGTGTACTCCCACATTTTCATACAACTGTGCGGGAGTACCTGAACAATGAATTTCCTGAGTAATGGATAGACCGCAGGGGGAGTGCTTTTGAATGCCCTCCAAGGTCTCCAGACCTCACTCCTTTAGATTTTTTTGCATAGGGATACTTGAAAGATAAAGTTTACGGTCAGAAACCGCAAACATTGGAGGATCTTTGGATGGCAATACAGCAAGAAGCACACAGAATTTCTACTGACTTGTGCACTGTAGTATGTAATTCTGTTAAAGAGAGATGTCGCTTATGTATCAGTGCTGGTGGTGGACATTTTGAACATCTTACTTGAGTTTTGTTCATTGCAAACATTATTATGCATTTAAGCTTTAAAATAAAAGAAAAATTGTGCAAATTGTACATTTGGTTCACGAAATATAAATTTTTAAATTGTGTATACATAATTTTGAAACACCCTGTAGTTTACGTATCCTAAACAAAAAGTCTTTAATCAAAAACTGTAGAACTAGTAAAATAGCATTTGTTTTGTTCAGTACATTTTTACCGAAGGAGTAGCCGTTTTCGAGAAAGTCGTAATTTTTTCCCGTGTTTTTTTATTGTTTTCAACAAAAACAATCTTCGTGACAACTGAAATAAACAATATCTGGTGTAAATAACTAATTAATTTAATTTTCTTTCGTGCGCACTCAACAATTAGTAAATTAAGGAAAGTGGATTATCTAAGTCGAAGAAATGGACGTAAATACGTTTATTTGCTTTACGTATAGATAGCGTTTGTGAGTGAAAAGAAATGGGTAACTTACGACGTAGGAACGAACGTGAGAATACAAATAACTACTCAACTACTATTCGAGCGATGTAAGTTTTAAATAATTGTCGAGTGTTTTATTAATTGTAACCGATTAGGAAATAAATCAGTGAATAAAAAATTCGATATTTCATTGGTATCACTACTGGCATACCAGTTCATAGACATAATACTAATTTCAGTATTAAACCATTTTGACATGATTGCATAACTCATATTATGCGTGCATCTTTCCTCTCTTGTTTAAAACGCGTCCTCTTAGTCACGCAAAAGATCTCGAAGCACGCGCATGCGATCGATTCTTTGACGCTAACCTTTCCTATAGGTGTTTCCTCCAAAACCCTGCTCCATGATCCTTCTTTCCCTTAACGCATTATTCAAAACGGCTTTTGGCATTAGCAAGCTCAAGGTTTCCTTTCTCGCTTTCCCGCATACACATACTCTTGTCTCCTTCCCTCCCATCCCCTCTTCTTCCCCTCCTCATTCCCTCCCAACCCTCTTCTTCCCCTCCCAACCCCTCCTCTTCCCCACACAACCCCTCCTCTTCCCCACACAACCCCTCTTCTTCCCCTTCCAACTCCTCCTCTTCCCCTCCCAACCCCTCTTCATCCCCTCCTCTTCCCCTCCCAACATTCCTTTTCCCCTCCCTCTCCACTCCAAACCCCTCCCTTCATCATAACAGCATTTTTGCCGGTCCCATATTTATTCCTTTCCCAAATCCTTCACAGCTTCCCTTCTCTCTCTCTATCTATTTCACACACGCAGGTATTCTACCTGGTTTCATCTTTTATTTACGCACGCATCTACTCCCTAAACTTAAGACTCTGACATCATCTTTAGCCGATATTCGTAGTCTTCGTTCTCTTCGCTCCTTGTCTATTCGGTCGCCCTCCATGTTTGCTTCCTCAATGGGGAGAAGCAGCATTCTTATGCTTCGAAGTTCGAAGCATTTCTACCGAAGTGTGCCTTCGGAAGTGCATTAGCCTCTACAAACATACAAGGACGACAAGTTATCGGAATATGAGAGAAACATTGAGTGAGGGCAGCCTTACCTGTTGTGATAACAAAGGTAGCTTTAATCGCTAATGGATTTACTGAGTCGATTTTATCCGCTACAGTGTTATGTAATCATATTACCGAAGAAGTGACATATTAAGAAAAGTATGAAAAAATTAAGTTACCAGTTTATGAATAACATATTAAATTAAAAAGTTTAGCCTATTTGTCATACCATTGATAAATTCATACTTTTAATTATTGATTATTTTAGAATAATTTTTATGCGTTTTTCTCCACTATACACATTAATATGATGTACTAATGATTCACATTGAGAATAAAAAAAATGAATTGTTAAAATTTTATTTAGGTATATGACGATAACGACTGAAATAAAAAGATATAGCTGCAACAGAATGGATACGCATGTTTCCATTTTTAACGCGTTTTTTTAAATGCTCGTATAGTTTCACTTTGGTGTATGTATGTACGCTTGCTAAAACTGAAATTCTGATGAAACCGTAAACGATAGATGCCGAAACTTGAAGGGTAGATTTCTGTACCGCTGTCATTTGTTTTTATTTAGAATTAAGTTTTTCAAAAGTATACAGAATCGGATTAAGGCCCAATAAAACTTTTTTTTATATCTCCAAAGATGTAAAAGATGGAAAGCTGAAATTTTGAAAGCACATATTCACATTGATGCCAGTTACGTGGTTTTAGTGACCGACTATGTTGCGGTATAACTACAAAAATAACATACGCTAAATGTACGCATATAACGGTTGATTAAATTCCAAATTCTCTCGGTTCGTCAATGAAGTTAATGGAAGAAATTTTCATAGCGAAATAAAACACAAAATATTACTGAATTTAATAATAGAAGAAAAAGCGCACTAATTCTATCCATGTCCATGGATAACATCCTGCCTGTTAATAGTATATGCAAACTATTTAAATTAGCGGAAGTAAGCAGAATATTCGGTGATCAGAATAAATACAGTTGATACATAATACATACGTTTAATAAATTATTCAAATATTTCATCTATCTTTTGCACCATAAAATTCATATTTGACAAGTAAGTGTTAATTACAAGCATAAAAAATACAGAAATGCTAAGATACGCGCACGTCTAGATCTTATGTAAATGTATCTTGATTTGAGCTTCGAATACCTTTGAGGTATTAAAAATCGATGATGATTTGGCAATCTTACACAATAAAGTAGATCATTCCTGATTTTGATTTCTATTCTAAAGCTTATATAAATTTGACCTTTTAAACTCAATTGTATTTACTAAACGACTGCCAATAAGTTAAAAAGATATCAAGGCGCATTAATTTCTTTAAGAGTCTGTTTTACAACTTCAGTTTGTGGATTCGCGAATTTTTTCCATTTCGAATGGAATAGAAGGAGTGATTGAGAGCAAGGATTTGATGAGTCTTAAGTGGGAGACATGAAATGGAACTGAATGATGTCACCGGAAGTCGACGTTGAACGAGGAAGGGTGCAAATGGAGGAAATTGAGCGAAGGAGAGAACGCATTAAAAGAGCGCAAGAGAAGTAGACAGAGGAAATGGAAAGGCTGGGTTTTAGGTTGGCGAAGCGGAAGCGGAAAATTTGGCTCGAGTTTTTTGAAAGGGTGATTACTGAGGCTAAATGGATGATAGCCCTGTGGGGCGATAAAGAAAGTTATCAAATATTAAGAAATGGACGACTTTTTGAGATTTTACCAGACGGAAAATTGAGATTTTTTTGGTTTCCAGATTACAGCTCCAAGAAAGGGGGCCTTAATTTCCTCATGCCGAATATATTCTTACAATTTTAATTTAAACGCTATAATAAACTAATAACAAATGGAAATTTTACTCTATTTTGGAGTGCATAGGGATTATCAATGCTTTTTTGCTATATCAAGTTATTTTCCAACAGCTGTTATACATACTTGACGGATAAAAACAGGATTTTCTTTTACGATAGATCAACGACTGCAAATTCAACCTTAAGAACTACTCATAACTTTTAAATTTTAAACTAAAGTTATAACTATTCCCCTATATAAATGCCTTTATGGAGTAAAAAATGCATTCCGCTCGAAAAATTTTGCCGTCGAACTAACATTAATCAAAAGTTTATGAGGTGGAAGACGCAAAAAGATATACAAGACTTTCCCATTATGCGTTTACTTCGTTCAAAGAACGCAGTAACGACTTTTGTGAACATGAAAATTTACATTAAAAAATGAAAACATTTAAAGATGGTTAAGAAAGGGAAAAGTTGTAGTTTAGCACTAGTCGGCATAGTTTCAATTGAAGCAGTTTTCACGTTGCACACTGATGCGCCGCGATAAAGTACTAGGTGTGCCGCGGTACATTTTGGAATTATACGGAAGGGAAAAAATACTATTTTATTCTTCTCAAGCTAAGACCACAGATACCAAATCTCTCTTATGGGACGATTTCTTACGCTGTTTCCGCTATTTTGAAACCGAAACAAAGATGCTTCCTAATTGAATAATCAGAATTTTTATCATAGAATATTCCTTAATCAGGACTAAATACTTAAACGATTTGAGAAATGTAGACTGTAGCAAGAATTTTATCCATCTTTTAGAGAAAATCAATCAATTTTTCTTTTTTGTTGCCCAAAGGGCGTTAAATATGTTCTACACAGCCTCGTGAAATTTTGTTCGATGATTTCAGAAAGTCTGCCGTGAAATTTAAATGGTTTCGGAGCACTGCACTAGATTATAGATCTGTGGTGGGGAACCATTTTTCATTAGAAGGCAAAATGTTACTTAACGGAAACCTCATCAGGCCGCACATTGCGATATACGTTGCATACATTCACATTTCTCAAAACTGAAATAATAAAGAGGCTAACATAATTTAATGGCTTTTTAATCTAACGAATATAGATTTCAATTCTTCATATTTACTAATATTTTTAAAAACTTTGGCACAATATAATGACTTTTTAATCTAACGGAAAAAATTTCAATTCTTTATATTTACTAATATATTAATAAACTTCAAAGAAGTTAAAACAAATTAAGGACTTGTAAATAAAATGTTGCATTCAATCACTTTCATCAAATTAAGAAGGCAAAGCCAATTTAATGACTTTTTTGTGAATGTTTGTTGTGTGCTAAGAACTTGATATTTGTTGTCTTTAGCTTCAATTGTTCTTCCAGGTGCGTTTTTGTCATCTGTGATCTCAGACATGTCTTGATATGAGCCATATGTGAAAATGTTGATTCACAACAATAGGTTGTGACAAAACAAGAGAGTAAATGACAAGCATATTGATGCAGTCGTGGGTATTCAACAGTATTCTTTCATATTTCACTGGGATCCTTCTTACTGTCGAATAGAGGCTTCAGAATGTTATCTTCTGAGAGATCAATCAACTCCATCTGTAAATCCTCAGGTGCATTCGAGATAACAACCAGATGCGGCTGAAAAGCTAACCTCAGTGTGGCATCATGTTTCTCAAAAGCTTTAAATCTGTTATTGTAATCAAGGAGTCTAAAACACCTATATATTCATTCATATTCCAATTTTGCAAGTTTTTATTCATATCTTGTTTGCCAATTACCTTTGCCAGTTCAGGAAAATTCTCGGCTGAAACAACTGATCTGATAAGGCCAATTTAAAAAAATTCAATTTCTTCCGAAATAACTGAATTTGCTGCCACATTTCATATATGGATTTAGTTTTACCTTGTAAATAAGTATTCAAATGATTTTGCTTTGACATTAAATCACACAAAAATGCAACATTTCTGCAGAAATCTTTCTTCAAAATTTTACAAGATTCATTCTGTTCTTTGAAAAAGCTCGTGACTTGCTTTTACAAAGCTAAAAAAATTTCTAGTGACAACCAGCACAATTTAGAATGACGTGGAAGATCTACACTAAATGTTTCGTCATTTTTACTTTCTTCATATAGGTATAGGGGAAAATATTGTATTCATGAAAAAATCGACTTTGAGATTTCAACGGAAATACACGTATTGAGGTCCCTTGAACACGTTTTTACCATTTTCTCAATGATGTGTGTGTTTGTGTATGTGATAGCTTTTTGTGGGTGCTCTAACTCAAAAACTATTAATCAAGTCAACGCGAAACTTTATATTTAACATTTTTATAAAAGTTGCAAGAACTGATTAGATTTTAGTAAAAATTGGCCAACCGAAAGTGGGTGTTTACTCTTGTTACTTATCCGTTATTTTGAAATATATGCATTAATATTTGATAAAAATAAAAATGTATTGGAATATAAGTTGTAGGAAATTTAATTTTCTACAACCGATGTTTGAAGTATTTTTCCATATAATGCATTGTTTAAGAGATCTTATATTTTTAGCTGCCACCACCACGCCACCTAACCACGACTATTGTTAACAATTGACGCTAAGTTACGTCTTAGTAACACTCCTTTTTCTTTTCTTAATTGTTGGAGCTTTGTGGCTATATCCAATATTTCTATGGTTTGAGTTTATTTTTGTTCTTTGTGAAGTCTAAAATTTTCTCGGTTTCTTAAAATATTTATCATTATGTAACCTATTTGGAATTTTTAGAAATATTACAGATATGGAGAAAGTCATCAGATTTTGAAGCATGGTGCGAAACTGGCGATGCCGTGAAGCATTTGCTCGAATGTAGTTCACAATACCAATAACATTATGTAATGTGGCATTTAAAACAGTAGATTTGGCGCAAAGATTCTGTTGATGCAAAATACGTATCTTTTGTTTGTTCTTTCTGTAGCTTTCATGCTAAAATCATATACGAGTTTGAGTATGTTTAGACAAGTATGCAAAAGGCCGCACTTAGTATCACAAAAGGCCGCAGGTTATAGATCATCCGTGGCAAAACTTACTAGCCCTCGGAACCGCACATGATAATTTTCAGAAATTCGAGAGCCACATGACATTCTGTGCTCATGAATTTACGTCCAAAAAACATATCCCGTATCCGAAGCGATTCAGATATAAGGCATGTTTCTTTAAGCTTCCCCAACCCGTCTCAAGTTACCCTACGTCATTGTGCTCTGTCGTGAAAAACGTTGGCACGCCACTGAATAGAAATTTAAAACAGCCGCACACTAAGATAAAAGAATCATGATTTGGCCACCCCTGGTGTGGACTATTTTTTTCTACCAAGGTAGGAAGTACTGCTCAGATTGTATCATTTTTAGCATACTACTTTTTGGTATTTTTGTAATAACAGTGATAGACTCTCTATTTTCGATGCAGATCTTAACCTTAGGAACACCAATCCCTTTCACTAACTAAATGAGAGGGACTCAGACGTCCACTATCTAATAGTTAATAAAAAGGCATAGCAATGTATTAGGTAGTAGCGTCCCAAGGTATTTTGGCGCCCCGGGCGAGAAACTGCTCCAGCAGTTTGTTAAGCTATTTGAGAAGTACATGTTACTTAATTCAATGCTACGTAAATATTAGTCGCAATTAAAGAATAAAATAAATGCATTTAGATACCAGAATATCCCGCGATACAAGTGGTGTCAAGCAATTACTCACTTACTTTGATGTAAAGTATAGAGCAGTGGTCCCCAACGCGTAGCTCGCTAGCTACATGTGGCTCGCGCATCTATTTTTGTGGTTCAGAGAGTCATCTCTAGCATATCTGCATGAAACGGGGGCTACTCAAGACCTCTTCAATTCAATGATGACAAAAAGTAAAAGAAACTACATTCAAGCAAAAGTTTGTGTGATCGATGTAACGCGTTAAGGTACAAGACGACAAGCTTTTTACGAAAATCTATGCCACAACCATAGACTACAGTTTGCATTATGTTTTGAGATCGAGTATCATTTACAACATTGTATTTGTCAGTCGCTAGGCTGCAATAAAATCTTGAAAGACTGTTTGGTCGTGTACGTTTAATTACCTAAAACTTATTCGCCGTTTTCGGACGTATTAAAAAATGGTTACGCGGAGATAGAGGATTTCAGATATTCGTGAATATAACATTTTGGTGAGTAATTTCGCATTCAAATTTTCATCATAAATATATGAATCACACATATTCTGGATTTTGCATTCTACATACCTTATTTAAAATTTTTATTTTTTTACAAAAATAGTACCTACTGAGTTGCTCCAGAATTTTAAGTTCTACTTTTTGCTTCAGGCGGCAAAGGAGTGGGTATATACTGTTAACAAACCATTCATATGGGACTCAACAAGTCGTAGCGTTTATTTTGCGGTCATTAGTGAAAGTTTACCAAATGTAAAACACAGTATACACATAGTAGAACTCAGATTATCCGAAATAATTGGGACAAATTTTGATTTGGATAATAAAAAATTCAGATGATTGGAAAAAGTTTAGAAATCACTGAGCCCCGCTGATTATTGAATTTGGCATTTCTTACCGATTTAACATCCAATCTCAACTATATCAATCTTGATCTTCAAGGTAAGGGAAATAGTGTCCCCCAAATGATTTGATCTGAAAATACGATTAAATCCAAATTAATCTTATGGGCAGTCCGAATAACAGGAGTCTTCAGTAAATTTCACAACTTAAAGAAAAGGGTATAAGAAAATATGAAATCCTACATCCTACTACTGTAAACTGCAACAAGAGATCAAGAGAAATTATGAAGTTCGATTCATCGATTTTGACACGTTTTAATTGACGGGCGCTTTTCTCTTAATTCCGTTTATTGAAATTGACACTAATGAAATTTCAAGCTAAATAGCAAATATAATTTTAAAAATCGCCGATGCAGTAATTTAAATTATTACTCTGCAGTCTAACTTGGGTTGACTCATTAGTGTGCGAGTGGATCCTCAACATTGAAGATATTTAAGTATAAGGGTAGATCGCAGTTGACCGATGCTCATCTCAATTATGGAATGTCTCCCGCAAACCTGTGTTGACCTACTGTCCCCGGAGCCTGCCTTAAAAAGCCACTAAAGGGCAGATTGAGTAAGTGAGTGTTTGATTAGGTGCGTTATCTTATTCTTTCTTTATTTTTTCCTCCTTCCCCTTTTTTCTTTTTGGGGAAGTTTTTATAAATTACGGCATTTGGAAACTGTTCAATTTTAATCGCACGTCTCAATGACAATACATGAGACCTGCTACATCTCTGTACATTCCAGAATATGAAAAATTGTCAGATAAGATGCAATTTCAAACGTCGAATTAAATTCAGATGACCACTTTTATCAAAGTAAAATATTATATTTGCTTTTATTGAACTTTTAAAACTACTTGTAATATGTGTTTTATAATTATTCGTTATAGTTAATATTTTTTGTCACGACTTTCTTATGTTTTATATGTGGCTCGTCAGATATTTTGAAATTCAAATATGGTTCACGGTTGGGAAAACGTTGGAGACGCCTGGTATAGAGATATGGTTCCTAGGGCAAATATCAATACACTTGCATGTAATGAAAACTCACATGGTGTTTTTGGAGACGATATAAAACGGGAAAAGCAAAACATATCTGGGTCTGGGGTCAGACAAAGGTAATTTCACGGTCCATAAAGGTAAATGAAACGGAAGGGTAAACGGGGTTAAAGGAAGGGGAAGTTGAAAGGAGGGAGCCTGAAAGCAAGAGGGAGTGTCAGCTGGAGGACTGCGGGTATAAAAGGGAACGGAGATATGAAAAGGGCCACAATCCGGGGGAAAGGCCACCACGAGGTTGTATCGAATCTCATTGGAACCGACGTGAAATTTCAAATGCTCGACTCCATTTATTTTTTCTCCATTCACTGCAAACGTTTACTCCTAACGTAATGCTCCCGTATCCTATATCACAGTTTCTCTGTATTTTTCAAATATTAAAATAAGTACTTTGGTGTGCAGATTACTTCTGTGACAGACAAGATTTAAAAATAAAACTTCGAATGTTGCCCTTTGAAGGCATGGATACCATGCTACCCTTATTTAAACATGGAATCCTCATTTCAATGTGCCATTGACCAGAATTTCCTCTCCGCTCCTAATCAACCTACTTGCTCCCATTCATTTTTCACGCAACTTCAAAGGAAATCTATAGCATTTTCAGCTCTCTGTGAGTCACTTGATACTTGTACTGAATTCCACTCTGATCCATATATTTGAAATGTGTCGGATTTCTGGGCTCTCTCCCTCAATCATTCATTGTTTCCTTCCTCTACTCTCATAGTTGCGTTAATGTACCTTCCAGACATTTTTGTTTAAAATAAAAGAAATGTAGTTTTTGTGCTCCATTTGGTTGATAATCACATTCATTATTCATATATTCATATTCATTAAAGCATACATTGCCGTGAAGACATAAAGAAATAAAAAAATAACAAACAAAACTATATAAAAATCTTAAGTAAAACAAAATTAGTAGTTGGTAGTAAATTCATTAGTGGATTAAAAGTATATATATAGATTATAACGTTGAAACTTTTTCATTCTGAGAGATATTTGACATAAAAACAGTAAAAAGTACCACGTAAAAACTGCAATTCGTGCATCGTTGACGGCCTTCGATTGATTTAAGATTTTAAGTAACGACTAGAGTACATTCATTTTTTATTAAATTTTTGTTATCTTATATTTCCTTAAATAGGAAAATTAAATAATTTTTGCAATAGCAATGAGTCATTTAATGAATATACAGGGCTTATATCAAAACTGCATTTTAATTTAATTTATTTTAAAATATGATTAATTTTCATTCACTTTAAAAATAAGTTACCATCATGATTTGATACACGGCCCAGACTGACCTTTGACACAAAGAATACATTATTCACTTGCATCTGATGCTAAGGTAGTGGGTAAATGGATCCAACTGAATCCACGCCATACACCTAAAATTTGACGCTCACAGAGGCGTCCAGCCACAGCTGAAATGCGCGAGAACCACCGTAAATCCATCAAACAAAGTAGGCTAAGAATATTCGCGCCTTTCCATGAATTTTGAAGAAGTAGGTCAGTGAGATTTTCCTGGGTTTCACGATTTCATATTTTTATCGTATGAGTAGGATACGATAAATTATTCCTTGATATGTGTTTGCTTTACCTTTATTTATATACATATAATATTTAAGTGGTAGCTATGCCAAGTACGGTGATGACTTTATTTTTGTTTTAATTAAATAAATAAATAAATTCCCGATTTAATATTAAGCAATAGGCAAATATATAATTTCCATAATAAGCACTCAAGTATCAACATTTTAAAAATTGAGTACTTGTCATAAGTATCACCAATAGATACAACAACAGTTGTCTATAACCATGTTGTGGCTATTAGTTATATCTATGAAAATTATTTAATTTTTCCATTTTTAAACTTAAATGCTTATACTTGAATTTATTTTCAGCCATAAGGCGAGCTCGATGGTATGGAATCACTCTAAATTTTACAAACGAAGCTATGGACTTAGCGCGCTGACATCCGTAAATGAAAATGGTAAAGTGTAAAACTATTCCGCACATTCTTGAGCTATTCACAATTCTTTCTGAAATAAAAATTCTGGATTTTTCTCACTAGGAAATCTTCACAGATTTTAAACAGAGAAAAGGTTCTATGGAAACAAAGAATGGCATCGTAAGTGTACTTGAATTTCACAAGTTTCTTAGCTGTAAAAAATCATTAACGGTAGGATTTAAGGTATATAAAGTCTATTATTCATTTCGAAAATGTAAAATAGTGCTCCTCGGCGTAATTAAATGGATAACAGCGCTGATTTAGCTTTGAATCTGGGACAGTTGCATACTGCGTGCGTATTGCGCAACGGTACCAACGGCTGTTGCATCGTGTGTTGATAGAGTGAAAGGGTGCACGACGAGTCCATTGAAGCAAAGGCACGTGCAGTCGTGCAATCTCTTCATTAATTCCGATCTTAAAAAACTTCAGTGGGACCCAAGCAACAAAGGCATCTTTCACACCGGAAGCTGGTTTTGGAAATTGGAACAGGCAGGCGTGTTCGTAATGATTTTCCAGGGAAAAGTTACTGAATGCATAGTGTGCAATTTGAATTGAAACGACTGGGACAGACAAGGGAAAGAGCAGAATGAGAACTTTGAAAAACGAAGCTTAATAAAGAGAAATTAGTGATGCGGAGCAGCAGAGACAAAATAGACGAGGCGAGGAAAGTTATCAAACGAAAGAATCATGAAATGCGATGCTGTGGAGAGATGGAGATGAAATGGATTTTTGGTCAACACGAATATTTTAAATGTGATCAAGAATTTTGTGAAATATTACAACTACCAAGTGGATTTTATGTAGTGACAATTTGCTGTAAGTATATAAGTTATTAAAGGAAGAAAAATTTCTTCAATTGATTCGCAGGAGCCAGGAATACATTCACGGATTATATTAAACTTATTACTAATTAATTTTAAAAAGTGCTAAACACGATAAGTGCTAGATTTAACTGTAAAAATAAGCTACGTATTTTGCCCTTAATTTTATTTTGAATTTGAATTGTATCTCGATATATGTATTTTACTCTCACGTAAATATTTGAAATATTATTTGAATATTGATTGTTATTCATGAGTTTGAATGAAGTTGTTTGGTGTGAACGTGATTACCATGAATCTGAAATCTATATCTGACAGTTAAAATAAAAAAAATCAAGCAGTTTGATTTCATTAGAATTCGAATGCACTCCGAATGTAGTTGAACCTTGTTCAATCTCAGGTAACATCGTTTAGTGGAAAGTTATCTACCATTAGTGTGGGCTGTATTCTATTTAATATACAGTTATACCTGTCGTAAACTAAGTTTGGAAGACGGAGCAAGGGCAGTTAAATCATCAAAGATGGTTCTATTGGATCGAATCATTACCGCTATCAAAGTTATGAGGTGACGAAAGGGAATTACGTATAAACGACATTTAGCGTAAAGATAAAATTGTGCAAGTTTATGATAGTGATTCTAAATATTCGATAGTCTATAACGGAGAGAATGAGACTCAATATAAATAGAGAGACATAGATAAAGGAGAGAAATAGAGATTTGCGGGGAGGGTGAGGCAATTCAGCGGGAAAATCTAGTAAATTCAACGAAATACCACCGAGATATTTATTTAGCGCAAAGATACTTTGGATTTAACTGGTAAAGATTAATGATTCCAAAAATAAAATTCATGGCACAGAAAGGGTAGGCATGCAAAAGCAAAGCAATACATATCGCTGCCAATCGATTTTGGTATTCAGAGGGTTTGAATGTAGAAGAACCAATGCTTTTACACAAGAAAAAAGAAGCGCATCTATGTGAGATTCAAACAGCAATTAATACTGGAAGTCAAACGATAGTGGAAGAGGAAGGAAAATACGAAGAGAAATATAAAATAATAATAATTTTCAGTGATCGCAGAAAAAAGAAAGAAGAAAAACAGGAGTCTAGTGTTCAAAGTTATAAAGTACTCTTGTCTCGCTGCGCCATACCTTTTTAAGTTCAAGGATTGAAAGCGTGAAGCCAAAGAATACTCCAGTTTGTGGAGAAATAAAAGCAAAGAATGCTGCAAAAATTTCCAGAATATATTTTGAATTTTAAGTCAGAGGGAAAATTTTAAGGGGTATAGAATTTAAAATGACTTGTTGACCTTGGTGTTTGGGAAAAATCAACAAGATTTGAGATTCATTTTGCCATCAAGTACCTGTAGACAACAAGCGATCAGTCGACGAGCAAAAAAGAGCTCCAGGTATACATACACAAAACAGATTTCCTGCAATATTTTGCATTCCGAAATCAAATGGCTATGCACTTGGCGACTTATATCTTAACTTTGATTTTTAGAGACGCTTACTTAGTCGAATTCAAATTGCAAGAGATTAAAATGTAAATGCGTTAAAATATTTTTACACACCAAGCAATTCCAGTGATCTATTTAATAAATAATTAATAGATCGACACATTTTGAATATTTAATAATCCTCGATAATTGCATTTCTTACGCTGAATAACGTATTATGCTTGTTATTTAGCTACTCAAAGTCGACTTAGTATCTTTATATATAATTACTCAAAATCTGTACGTCTGTCCGCCCGTCCCCCCTTATATCTCTCGGACAGTTTGCCATAGAGAAATGCTTTAAAAGCCATTTGGTTTTTGCCAACTAGGAGACCCCGGGAAAACTATTTTCGTTCACGGAAGTGTCCCGGATTCGACTCCGGGAGACGATTATATTTTTCCATATGTTTACACAGGAGTTTCGATTTTTCAAGGTGCAAGGTTTATTTCTTTCATTCATTAAAATACGTAATTAGGACCTAATTTCTCCGTTTTTGCTTTATTCGACGACTAAAACTATAAGATATCTTATTTTTGTGATGTTTTGATGTTACACGGAATAATTTCTCATAAACAAGAATTTCTTTTCGAAATTTTATGGCTTTTTCGTACTCTTTCCGGGTGTTGCCAAAGCGACACGCATTGTTGCCTCCAATTGAACTAGCGTCAATTAACTCTTCAAATAGACGTTATTTGCTTCGCAATTTTTATGAAGCATCGAATTTATATTTGTAGCAATGTCAAAAGATTGCAACGTTATTAATTAAAGATTATTACTCGTATTATTCAGTAAACTGCGTGTGGGCTGTTGTCATTTCTAACGACTGAACAAAAGTAAAAAATCTTCTTTCTTCATTTCAATACTGGAATGCGACCTTTTTCGTATGGGAGAGACAATTAAAATGGCACATATAAATTATAAAAACAAACATGACATTCAAAATTTCAGTTGTCTAATTTTATAAGGAGAAACTGGCTATTATTCCTTTTAAACATGCCGATTTCTGACTGGCTTCGTAAAAGTTTTTGCGGGTACCACTAGTAAAAAATTAATATACAACAATGGAAATGTGTCAAAGAAAAGGCAACCCCAGCTCTACGGTGCTAATTTTTCACTATTTTAGAATAATTGTAGCAGATAATTCCAAACTTTTATGCAAATTATGTTCAAATCAATGAATTTTACTGACACTATTCTTCTATATAAGCCATTTCTATTAAATTGTAAGAGTTATGGCTGATCGATGAATGTTCTGCAGGAATTTCACGTTTCCATTCCACGCAGGATTTTTCATAAAGTAAGCAACCTACAGGTCTCAAACTTTGCCCACAAATTTATATCTTATTTATTAATACAATGAACCTCCAACTTATTTGTATCTGAATTTTTTTCAAATATTATATTTTTTAATGAAATTTTTATAAATCATCCAAATGTTTTTAAGTAAAAAGATTATAAAATTTTTATGTATTCCACAGCAATAACTGGGGTTCACATTAATAAAAAAACAGTATTTAATCTGCCACAGAAATTTTGGAACCTTAGGACAAATTGTTTTTCAGAAATCGTGCGCACAAGATCGAAAAATGTCGATTCCAGAAAAAGAAACAAATTGATGTAAAACAAAAAATTAAATTTATTGAAAAGCCTTCAAGCTTTCAAAAGGCATCTGCTGAATAAGATACACCCTCCTCAGCCTCAAGTTTTTCTAACTGAGAAATAGTATTCACTCTTGCAGTCAACCTTGCCTCTTTAGTTGCCGCTGAAATCCTCTTGTCCGTTTGGGCGATTCGAACTGCGTCCTCGTTCTCGGCCTACTCTCCGCAATAATTCTCAATCTTTAATTTCAGCCTCTTCATTACATTAAATCTGCTTCTTTGGCCGCTATTAAATACCAGCACAGCATTATATGTGCCTATTTCTACCACCATTCAATTGGGATCTGTGTAGGGTTGCCAACCCTCCCGGATTCGCCGGAAGCCTCCCGGAATAGGGTAAGATTCCAAAAATTCTCCTGACTCCCGGATTTAGCCTTTTTTTCTCTCGTATTCACTTAATAAGGTGATCGCCATGTGGGTTGCATATTTGACCGTAACCATGCTGTTGAAGTGTAGGCAACATTACCAAGAGACCTGTTGAGTCTCATGCACCTTTATATTTACATTGATTGAATATGGAGGGTTTGATAGCGTCTATACAGTACTATAAAAATCCGATTTTCTCCATAGGTATAAAGTATTATTTATTACATTATTTAATTATAATAGTGTTATAATTAATAATAATTAGTGTATAAAGGATGCTCTCGTAGAGGAATCAGACATTAGAGAATTAAAAGAGAAAAGAAATCCGCAACAATGCAATTCATCATGATGAAAAAATTTTTCACCAGAAACGGTCAAAATTTCGCGTTAAAAAAAATTTGTAGCAAGAACCAAAACGGATTAAAAAATCGATGACAGGAAAGTGAAATATCATTGATCCTACGTTCTCTGTTTCAAGTGCCAAATTCGTAGGATTATTGTGAAGAATTTTAAAATCCTAATAAAAAATGCTGCACCCTTTCCTTTTCCGTTAAATTGTTATATCTTATTTACCCAACGTTCTACCCTATTTATTAGGAAATTACGAAAAAATTAAATATTTTCTAAACAATACTACGTTCTTCGAAAATTTGTTAAATACAAATATTTTAGTGAATAATATTTTATATAGCGTTTATGATAAGTAACACCTATATTTTTTAAGATTTGAAATAGTTATTTGCCAAAAATGAAACAATGAAAAGAGTAAACATCCAATTCCCGTTTACCGATTTCAGCCAAAAATTATAATAAAAATTACAAATATAAAATTTTGTGTTGCTCTGACCATTAGTTTATGAGTTAGAGCGCTCACAAAAAAACTATCACACACCGACATAATTGAAAAAATAGTCAAAACGTGTTCAGGGGACCGTGCATTTCCGTTCAAATCTCGAACTCGATTTCTTCAAGTAAACAATACTTTCTCTGTACTACGTATATTGAGAAACTAAAAGATGAAATTAAGATTAACTATTCGTTATGTTTTCTCATACAAGTTTCATGGTTCGCTAGAACTTTTTTTACTTTTGAAAAACTTCTCTCGGGTTCTCCCGAAATTTCCTACTCATGGAGCGTAAACCTCCTGAAATCAACTCCTCACGAGTTGGCAACCCCAGTTCTGTGTGTGGGATCCTATACATTTCTCCAAAAGTTCCTTGTTAGAAACCTCTTCTTCTTCGTCTCTTATTGCCTCCATCACAATAGGAACAAAATCTGGCTTCTTATGTTTAAATTGTGCCTCTTCCTTCCTTGCCACCGCATGCTAATACTTACACCAGGAATTTTCACCAATTGGGTAATACCTGTGGTCGTAATCCTCATCAGTCGACTTGCAGTGGTGCCCATATAGCCTTCCTCATCTGCTCCACGCAATTTGGATGCGCCCTTATTTCATTCCCATAATAGCCTTGCATTATTTTAATATTATTCTCTGTCAGCCTCCCTTTCTCAAAAAGCCCTTTTCCATCTGCAAGCTTGACATTTTTTTTTGCTTTGCTTCAAGCGCCGCAGCCATGTACCCATTTTCTTCTGAATATTCCCAACACACTCCTTTTTATTTATTGTAATGTGAGGTCCATAGGGTTTCACTTTGATAATATTTTTGAATGCATCCCCATCGCCTATGTATGTTAAGTACCGGATGTCTCGTTCCATCTCTGACCTCTGGAAGGTGCGGAGCATACCATCACATTCCATTTTGCCTGCAGATCCAGTGTGATTTTGCTGGCATCAACCTCTGTGCTTCTCCCGCCACTCTTAATACTCTGGCGTGTGTTTAGACCCTCTATAGCAGCGGTTTCCAACATTTCATTTCGTGAACCCCTTGAACTAACCTATTTCTCGTCGCGAACCCCTTGGATTAACCTTTTCTCTTTGCTAACCTCTTGAGTTGTAACAGTTTTGGGGGCGAACTCATTATAATGGAGAGTAAACTTTGTAGAAACAAATATTTTTGAACGCGTTTAATTTATGAAAAATTAAAGGTTTACATAGCACGTAGTTAAGAGACGAGGCAATTAAATTCAAAACTAAAAGGCCCCTCGAGTTAAATGAAATAAAATGAGGCATTCGTCATCTCTAGTGGTTTTATGTATTCTTGTGATGTACTATGTTTAATGCAAATTTTATTTGATAAAGGAAGTGGCTGCTATAGAAATTTTTTCTTTCTTTGTTGATTAAGAAACGATAATTTTTTTTATTTCTAAACAGTAATTACCTATCTCTGGGAAGGTAAGTAACATTTCAAAAATTTCTCGAGTTCAATATCAGACAGAATCGAGTCGTGAAAGCCAAGCGATTATCGCAGGGAAGTGAAATCAAATCATCGGATTTCGTCAAAAATGCAATAACCATATGGGGGTCAATAAATATATCAATCATGTTTCTGTTTAAACATCATTCACTCTGGATAAAAATGCACAAATGCTTCGCTCTTGCCTCTATGTTGTACTTTAGATTACATAATCACGGCTTGTTTTAAGAAAAGAGAATCTTATTAGACTAAACCACGTACAAATAACTACATCTGTTCAAAAATATTTAAGCCTCCACGTTTTAAACTTTATGGAATAGTGAAAGTTATATTTTTGTGGATTTATTTGCATATCTCATGTATGTCTAGACTTGAGGATTTATATGGAGAATGATAATGCTCTATCCTGGTTGCATTTTTATTTAGAAATAAAATGTGAATGTAAAATATAACGATAACATGGAACATTAAACCTGAGAACACTATTTGCATTTTAACGTCCATAAGGACAAGAGGAAATCTTCGGAACGCGTTATGAGAGGACTGAAAAATCCAGCACAAGATGAGTTCTAGCTTGGCAGTCCGGAAGCTTTAAGAGTCCTTTTATTTCCCCCTTATCCTTAAAATGTAGGTAAAATTTCCAGAAGATATATCAAGGAAAGTATCGCGTAAAGTTAGCTTAAATTTCCCAGAAACAGATGGACTCCATATTTCAAAACTATTAGACGACTTCTGTGAGATCGTTTGGAGTAAAGCATAAAGCGCCCGCAATGAAGCTTTTGTAAGCGAGGATTACCTAAATTTATCCAGCGTTAATATTTTACTAATAAATGCATTTTTTGCTATTATTTGAAAAATAATTCCCTACAATTAATTATATCGTTTAAATGAGAGAGAGTGAGAGAGAGAGTTAAAATCTCCTACATAAATGCATACATAGGTTAAATGTTATTACTATTATTTTTACATAAAATTTCGACGGACGTTTTCTTTTATCATTTTTTCGAAGGACTACAGTATATATACTGATCAAATTCTCGCACTTTTTTCTCCTCAGAATTTCGTCATCAAAATATCAGATGCAAGGATTATGCCAGGACTGACTGGAAGCGGGATTTTCTCTATGATGTTATTGCAGCTGTTCATAATACAGTGAAAAAGCTATCTTGGATATAGATTCTTTGTATCAAACAGCAATTTAACATTTAAAGCGTTCATTTGACCAAAACATCATGAAGAGTAAAAATGTCAAATCGAACACACAAAATATTCACCGGCCTCTGTGGAGAGGTTATTAACGTGTCTGGATAGAGTTGCGGGTACGAATCCTGCGTAGGGCATGGTGTTACCTAATTGTCTTCGTTATTAAGTTCATTATAAAAGGCCGTCAACGACTAGTTAAAATATATAAATAAATATTGGTTCATCGTTTGGTACTATCGTGCCAAAACCTCAATGTGTTAGTGGCACCGTATAGGTAGCATATATAGGTATTAATTTAGAGGCGCCCTTACAACCTTTTTCCAAATACAAAGAAGAACGATACGTTTTAAAAAGTTTCATTGGGAAGATTAAAATAGTAGCCATTTTGCCAAGTTTTCTTTTTCAGATTTTCCTCAGTAATTGTCGCTGACGCTGTCTATTGCTAAGAGAAAATTGTGTACAAGGGCGACGCCAGAATTAAACTTTTTCTTCTTTACGCGTCTAAAAACGGTGCGAGAATGATGCCAAAAATAACTTATCAGCTCTATCAAAAAATACTAATTACTAAAATACATATTATATACATTTATTCTCGTGATAATCAAAATGAGAGAAATAAGATTCATGTAATGAAAACTAGGCCACTTTACTGATATTTTACTGTGTTGTAAAATATTACAACGTAAACATTTGTAAATCTTTGTCGATGAATATGATAACCGATTTTCTAAAAAAATGGTGGCGTCTGAAACTTGGTAGTTCTCAAATAAGTTACTCAGATGATGACGGGAGGAGAATTAATAAAATTTTATAGTTATCAAAACTATCGAGAAAAAATTAATAAAATTTGTTCGTACTATTCATTTTGAATCCACTAGTCCACAGTTTTTATTTTGAATGAGTAATTCTTAAAATGTTACTGTTTTGCGAGGCGCAAATATCAGATTTTACACTAGAACTTTTTTCTGCAATTACGGTATAGATTAAGCTATAACACATGCTTTCATGGAAACTATCGCAGATGAATTACCTTTTGGGTAAATAAAATACACGTACGTTCTTTTTCGAAGAATAGGGATACAATTACAATAGTTTGTGAACAACTTAAATTTTCACCAATATTATTATTTTTTTCAAAAACATATTTACGAATGAAACTTAAGTATTTCTATTCTCCGTGCATAGGTTTATTTAGACGAGTTAAAAAATCCACATTCCGTTGGTACTCTTGAAAATAAAATCAGTCGTAAATCGATAAAGGAAAAGTGAAACCTCACTCTCGCATTCCTGTATAGGAACAGAAAAGCAGAAAAACTTCATGATCTGTAAATTAAAGTGAACCCTCACATAATTGGAAAACTTCCTTAAAACTTCTTTTGCGCCAAAACCTTTGGGGGAAACCAGTTTTCATTAGTTATCACGAAAGGTAAACGTATATCGAAAAGAAAAAAACGAACTTCATATCCGGTTAATTGCAGAAAATATTTACCACCACATGAACAGCAATGAAGCCATACTCTTTGGCGGAATAGGGGTATCCAGGCATAATTTTCGGTGTTGTGGTCCTGGTCGTTATATATCAAAACCGAAATATAAAACTCGATAGCTCAACGCATGAAAAGTTTTCCCACCAAAGGAATTGAACGTGAACTGAAGTTTTTTTAATTTAATCGATTTTAACAATGATTCACTTTTGAATTAAGGCGATTAATCCTCAAATCATGGCCGATGCCGATGGAATCACATTAACTTTCTTCATATATAATATTCACATTTCCGAACTATTCATACGATTAAACTCAAAGAAAAATATTATGACTAGCGTAAATACGCGTAAAAAATGACGGGACTTAAAATTTAATGTATTTTCAATTTTTTTACTTTCTCCATAGGTAGTATAGGGCAGTGTTTCTCAACCTTTTTTCATGAAATACCATTCTTAAAACTGAAGTACCCCGGGACAATTTTACAAGTACAGTACACTTAACGCGGAGGATGCGTTCCTGACAACTTCGCGTTAAGCGAAAATCCGCGTTCGACGGGGGTACTATAATCCTTAAGCGCCCAAAGGGAAATAATTTTACAATCGGTATTTTTGGGCCCACATTCAACGTAAAAACATGGTATCATCGGATTGTATTGTCATTCATTAGAGAAACAAAATTGCACGGTAAATAATATGACAAAAAGTGTAATTTATAATTAAAGCATATAATTTTTAAAAATCCCACCTGGGACACTTATGGGGATTTTTGAGCGTCTGTATTTAAAAAAGACCAGGTTCAACTGCTTGGCTATTTTTCGGTTATTACGCAAAATTTGTCGGTAATATTCAAGTAGTGCGTCGCAGCGCTGCTTCAATTCAATTTGAATCACAATTGACGAGTGAAAGTGGATGGTCAAGAGATTTTTGCACTTGCCTAATTAAAACCCATATTGGTTTACATATAAATTGACTGAATTATTCCTTCATAATCCCTATTCGTAGTTTTATCGCAGGGTCTTGAAGCAAAATGCAATTAACGCATTCTATCTCTATAGGCATATTAATGCACGGAAATCCCAACTTTCGTTAAATCTACATGAAGCTGCCCACTAAGCAATTTTGTTTTACTGAGAATTTTATATTCACTAGTAGAGAGCCCGCAGTTTAACTGCGGGAAATTTTGAGAAACGTCAAAAAAATATTATAATAAACGAACAACGAACAGTTTTTCTCCACCTAGGGCATGGATACTTCATTATTTTCTTCATCCTCGAGTTTAAGTTCTGATTTTGTATGATAATTTTTTGTGATTTTAACGTACAATTGAAAAATTGTCTACACTCATCTCCATGTTTTTAAATGGGGGAAATGAAAAAAGAAAATATTAAAAAAAAGTAAATTGGTCAAATGAATCGGTTTAAAAACAGCCTACCACGGTAGGTTAAAACAACACATTCCACTTGTCTCTGCGTTACGTAGTTTTTGAGTTACATACATACATTTGAGATACATACTTATACTTGACCAGACCGCCTCAGACACTAAATTAGTTTTATATATAGTATGATAATTATTTTGTTTGTGTAAACAAAATTTCGATTAGTTATATCAGGTATTTCATTATTAGGTAAAACTTCCTTCGTCATGTTGGCGTACCCCAGAAATTCTCCCGCGTACCCCAAGTTTAGAAACACTGTTATAGGGGAAAGTGTGGTTTTCATGAAAAAAAAATCGATTTCGAGATTTCAAATACAAATACACATTGAGCTCCCCTGATCACGTTTTGGCCATTTTCTCGATGATGTCTGTGTGTGTGTGAGTGTATTTGATAGATATTTTGTGGGTGCTCAAACTCAAAAACTATTAATCAGCTCAACGCGAAATTTTATATTTGATATATATATTTTTTAACGACCTGCTGATTTCTTCTGGTCTACGCGCAATATGTATCTGAGAGGTATTGCAATGAATAGCTGGCCAGTTATAAATTTTAGGAAGAAAGGTGACTTCCCGATTAATTTATTGATATTTTTGTTAAAGGGACAAGAATTGATTAGTTTTTGGTAAAAATCAGAAGTGTGTGTTTATTCTTGTCACATCCGTTTTTTTTTAAATATTTGATGAATGTAAAAGAGCATTGGAATAAAAGCTGTATGAAATATAATATTCTACGTTTGTTCGAAACAATTTTCCATATAGCGCTCTGTTTAAGAGATATTTTAAAAACATATTTTAGCTGCCACCACCACATTACCTACCGGCGACTATTGTTAACAATTGACGCTTAGTTACGTCTAAGTAACGCTTCTTTTTATTTTCTTAATTGTTAGAGCTTCGTAGCTATATCCAATATCAGAAGGCTATGGTTTGAGGTTATTTCTGTCCTTTGTAAAGCTTTTAAAATATTCTCGCATTTCCTTAAAATATTTATTATCACTTAACTTATTTTGAATTTTTAGAAATATTACAGGTATGGAGAATGTCATGTGTTGGTCACATTAGGTATTTTTAAAGAGAAATGCAAATAACTTTTTTTCCTTCTTTCAAGTTTTCCTTCCAATACGTCCTTAATGGTGCCCTCTCTCCTCAGTTAATGTCTGATCCTATTTGATAACATGGTTCATAAATCAATGTATCGATTAGAATGCCGGACACATGAATAAGATAATCTTGACGGATGCGTAACCTTTAAGACGCAAGGGAAATTAGGGATTAAATAAGAAGCCTTTTATATCCTCACCGCATCGGAAGCTGCTCCTAACATCCCTCCCTATAACACTCTCACCTCCGCTCTCTCTCTCTCCTTCACTGGCGACCTCAAGGCAAACTTCTTCCTTGGTTAGAGAGTCAACGTGCTCACACACCCAAACCACTTACTAAAACTCCCTCGACCCATTGTTCCCAAACCGATCGCTAATCAACGCTTCCCTCTCAACTTGCTAACCATACCTACATACTTCTTTGCCTCTCTCTCTCCTCCTCACATTCTCGAACCTTGTTTGCTGGTCTTCTCGAACAGGAAATCAGTGAATTCCATCCAAGCTTCATTCCTCTCCAACAAATTTCTGCTCTTCAAACTTCAGCAGATTCGAAAAACCGAACATGTATATATATGTAATTTAAAGTTATTGTTGGTTTTTTGATGTAGATTGAATTGGAAGCTCAGTTTACAAAATAAAATGATGATTCACTTAAGCAATGAATTTTCCCAAATTCAAACACAAAACAAAAATATTTGAAAATCATATTTATTTATGTACATTGATTTTATATTAATAACTAAAATCTAGAAAATAGTAAGTTATGTATCCAATTACTATTTCAGCATAAGTTTCAAGCGACTTTCAAATCTCACCCAGAACTTGGATAGTATTTTATTTATAATTCGATAATGCATATTTATATTTACCAAGTTAATCTTACTGATCCTTCATTAAAGTTATAATTTCTATTTTATCAAAGTGTAACTTCTTGTTGCTTTGTTTACATCAATATATCTTTCTTGAATTCCCGAAGTAATGCTCGTCTAAAGAGATAAAACGGTAAATTTTAGGGCAGATTTTTTGAGCACATATTCCAGGTCTTAGCTCTTTCAATTAAGTCGCAACGCAACAGTCAACCTTTCCATCATAGAGAATAAGACAAGCAAATCAAATGTGAAATAACACAGACTCAAGTTTGATGATATATTTGATGAGAAGGTTAGCAATTTTTTTGTCTCGAGGACTGCCCCGGGAGTTCACCTCCGCTGCACTCGACTGCTGTATTTGACCCGATATGAAATCATCGGTAATCAAATCGCACTTTTGTCTAGACGAAGAACATTACTATGACAAACCAGAGAAAAAGAACGGACAGAAAGAGATTCAAATGCGACAACAAAAGGAAACTATCACAATTGGAGGGTGATATCAACGGAGACTTTTTTATATAAGGTCACAATATTTCGTACGGAAGCAAAAGTGGGCAATAAAATTCACACATGGTTTTTGACTGAATACCATTTAATTTATTTATTTATTCTCTCTTAATTTCCACTGCCAGTTAATAATCGTGCAAATGATATTGCACTATATATATATATATATATATATATATATATATATATATATATATATATATATATAACAACTTACGGAAAAGGAAAGGTAAGATGAATATATGGATGTCAACAAGGTGTTGGGATGAGGAAACCCAGTGAGCACTCACCAATCAGACGACTTCAGGTTGGCGAGGCCCCGGGGATGTCGAAGCGACACACGTAAAATAACACAAAAACACAGAAACATCACAAACGTAAAGCTTTCGGAACTACTCCTTCTTCAGCTACAGAGAGAGAACTGTATATATATATATATATATATATATATATATATTAACTAAAGGAAAAGAAAAGGTAGTGATGAGGGTATATATATATATATATATATGGTAACTCGACCAATATGGCGTTCCCCAATATGGCCTAATCACCGTAACGAACGTACTACGTGATAAAATAAATAGATGGTGGTTGCAGTATATCGGTAGACTGCTAACAATTGTGTTTATATTGAATTCCGCTGGACGCGCTCAGTTGGCTGAATTTGCTAGTGTTTTGTTTGAGACCAGCGTTTGTGGTTACGTCCATCTAATTTCAAGACGTTGGTTAAGTCATTGTTTGTACAGGTAAAAGTTAATTAATTAATTTGACCTTAGGCATTCTACAAGATAATTGTCTCTACTATTAGTGATGTGACTGGTTTGGCAATTCATTGAGATGTCATGTGGTTCCAACGGAATACGTTTTACTAGTCCAAGTATCCCAAATACGGCCTATATAGGCCACATTGCCCCTTTTGTGAGCCTTAAATAATGACAATTTTTTGCAGATTCTTGTTCTCATATTTTTTTAACAATAACCCAATACGCCATATTGGGTTCATATGTTCCTAATATGGCCTAACAGCAATGTTTTTCAAAAATGCTAACCAGTAATTCCATGTTGAAGCGTTATAGTTGTAACATTTTTTCTTTTTACTTAAATAAACTGTCTAAGAGTACATTATGTTATTTTTACTTTCAGCATTTGGGAAAGATGCTAAAAAAGTTAGTAAAGCTTAGATAGACCACATTAGGTCGAGTTACCTTAAATAAATTTATATATATATATATATATATATATATATATATATTAACTTAAGGAAATGAAAAAATAGTGATGGGGGTGGCAACAAGGTGTTGAAGGAAGCCCAGCGGACACTTACCAAGTCGGGGACCAAGTTGGCAGGCTACTGAGGGCGTCGAAGAGACACGTTGAACACATGAACACAAAAAAAACAAGCAAGCTTATCGGGCTTATGCCTTTCTTCAGCGATAGAGTAACTAATATATATACAGTCAAACTCGGATATAACGAGCGCCACGGGACCGTCTAGTTTTGCTCGTTATAGCCTTTAAACTTAATATCCGCGAAGGCAAAAGCATGCATGCGTATGGTGAAATAAGACATAAGAAGTAAAAGTGAATATATAAACAGAAAGTTTATTTAGTAAATTTATGGAAAAACATAAAAATGAGAATAAACTAGAAAATTTAAAATAAACATTTGTACATATAAAATTTACTCACAGCTGCATCCTTAATCACTCCCCTTTTTAGAAAAATAACTTTGAATGGTAGCCTGTTTCATAGATTTCACTTTGAAGTCTCTTAAATTTCCTCTTATTACACTTATTGCACTAAAAACACCATCGGAAATGTCAATGTTTTCAAAAAAATCATTTAATGTTTCCACAGCATCCTGAGCTTGAGAGTAAGTTGGCACGGCTTTCGTCGGGATTGTGTCTTCGACACATTCAACAATGTCTTCATCACTGTCTGCTGTGTTTTGTACTGTCTCTATTATTTCACTCTCCGTAGGAATTCCACTGGTAATCAAATCATCATCAACATGAACAAAATTGTCAATGTCATTTACATGGTCAAAATTCGCAATTCCATTTTCTTTAAGCCATTCTGACAGAGGTAGATCATCTACATCAACGTTATGGTTATCAATCGAAAATTCTCCCGATATTAAACCAGACTTTCGAAAACAGTTTATGATCGTTGTAGGTGAAACATTGTCCCATGCATCTGTCATCAAATGAATTGCATCCAATACAGAGACGTTGCCATCTAAACCTCTTTCCCTCCTTTCAATCAACTGTAGAACAAAAAATCGCTTGAAATGGCCTTTAAAACTTTTAATTATCCCCATGTCCATTGGCTGCAAAATAGAAGTCGCAATTGGAGGCAAAAACACCAGTTTTACATTGGATAACTCCTGCATATGTGGGTGCGCAGGACAGTTATCGACAAGGAGTAAAATGTTTCTTTTTTTCCTCCGTAACTCGTTGTTCCACTGACTTACATATTGCTGAAAAATATTGGAAGTCATCATCCATGCCTTTTTATTAGCTGCATATTCAACGGGAAGCTTCTTTACATTATTGAAACAACGGGGCTTTTGTGACTTACCAATAACAAAAAGTTTTTTTTTGTCACTCCCATTCATGTTTGCGCACATTAAAACTGTTAAACGATTCTTAGGCCTTTTGCCACCAACACATTTGTCACCTTTGAATTTAAACGTTGCATCAGGCATCATGTTGTAAAACAGTCCAGTTTCGTCGGCATTGTAGATGTCTTCTTCTCTGTAACCTTTTCGACACTCCTCCCAAACACTTTTCACCCATTCACTTGCCGTTTTTGAATCTGCTGACAGGGCCTCTCCACTGACTTTCGCATAAACAATGTTATGCCGATTTTTAAAACGATCGAGCCACCCATTATTGCATGTGAAGTTTTCATGTCCTAACTGTTTTGCAAATTTATCTGCCTGTACCTTTAAAATGGGGCCGTTGATGGGGAAACCAGCATTTCTCTGCGTCTTAAACCACTCCAGCAGTACTTGATCAACAGTACCCAAGTCACACTTCCTCATTTTCTTGTTCGTTGTTAGGTTGTTCTCTAGTGCAGATAAAATCGCTTCTTTCTTTTTCCATAAGGTTGAAACCGTAGACGACGATAAATTAAATTTTTTGCACACTTCAACATTTTTTTCACCACGTTCTAACTCTCGAATAATATCAACCTTTTCGCGAATAGACACTTCCTTTTATGTACGGACATGTTACTCGTTCAAGGGCAAAATCTCAACTGATTTTTGTGATCAACGCTACGAACTTTCTTTGCAAACTGCGAGCATACCAATTCCAGGAAGAGTTAATGAGGAGACGGATTAAATCTTTACGTGGGAAAGGGTGTTGGGTGCATTCGGCTGAGCGACGGGGGCGGGCGCCATTGTACATGCCCTTAGCCCCTTACCCCCCTTCCAAACACAACCTCCTGGCTGTAAAAGAGCTGTGGGTTGGGAGGAGAGGACAAAGGACCTCCGCGGGTGCCACTGTACCTGCAAGTTGGGAATTCTTGGTTTGGACGAAGGGATTATTTTTTAACAACAACGCCGCGGTCTTTAACCTCCCCGAGGGATAGGGTGTAGAGGCTGGACTCGAGAACACAAGGTTACATATCTTGGGTCACTATGAGGGTTGAAGGGGCTGACCGCCACCGCGTTTGAGACAGTGAGAAGTGGTCGAAGTTTGCTCGATATATCCGTGAAGCGTGCTCGTTATATACGTGAAATATTTGTATGTAAATACTCGTAAACTTATCTTGGAGGTAGCATTTGCTCACTATAGCCGTGACCTCGTTACAAGCGTGCTCGTTATAAACGAGTTTGACTGTATATATATCATCATCATCATAGGTAGTCTGTCCGTAGACAGGTCCGTGATTATTCATGGTTAAACCTGGTTCTCCATATACTCCTATTTTCCGCTGTCCTCTTCATATCTTGATAACTCTCTTTCCCTTTCAAATCGTCTATCAGCTGAAACCTTTTCCTGCCTCTTTCCCTTTTCCCATCTAGTTTTCCTTCTAACACGTCTTTAATCATACTCTCTCTCCTCAGGTAATGTCCAACCCAGTTAGCCTTCCTCTTTCTAATAGTCTGTATAATCATTCGCTTCTCTCCTATTCTTCGTAGCACTTCATCGTTTTTCATCCTATCTGTCCATTTTATCTTCAGCATTCTCCTCCAAGTCCACATTTCAAAGCTTTCCAAGTATTTGATGTCATTTTTCCTTAGCGTCCATGTTTCTGCCCCATACAATGCTATACTCCATACGTAGCATTTTATCAACTTCTTGCGGATATCTTCCCTTATATTCCCTGTAAGTAGTTGTTTCTTTCTCCTGAAAGCCGCTTTTGCTTTTCCTATTCTAGTTTTGATCTCATCCGTACATTTTGCCTCTCGTGTTATGATACTTCCAAGGTATTTATATTCTGAAACTTGTTCTAATGGCTTTCCCCCAATACTTATGTTCAGATTTTCTTCTTTACCCGATATTCGAATGACCTTGGATTTTTCTGTATTTATTTCCATACCGTATTTTCTACCTGTTATCACTAGTATATTTATCATTTTTTGTAGCTCCTCTACCTTTCTTGCTAGAAGTACTTGATCATCTGCGTATTTTACTGTTCTTAAAATCCTTCCTCCAATTTTGAAATCCCCTGTGCCTTCTAAAGCTTCTTGCATTAGACTTTCTCCATATATATTGAATAGGGTTGGCGATAGGCAGCAGCCTTGTCTTACTCCTCTACCGATATTTATTCCGCAGGTGTCCACATTCTCAAACCCGACCTTTACAACTTGATTCTCATATAGATTCCTAATCAGTCTCCTGTCTTTCCAGTCTACACCTATATCCTTTAATATCTTCATCAACTTGACACAATTTACTCTATCGAAGGCCTTCTGCCAGTCTACGAAACATGCGCAGATATCTTGACTGTATTCTATTGCCCTTTCTGATATGATTCTAACTACTCCTATAGCATCTCTAGTTCCTCGTCCTTTTCTGAAACCGAATTGATCTTCCCCTATTATTTCTTCTGCCTTTTTCTCCAGCCTTTTATTAAGAATCCTCGTGATGATCTTCGATGTGTGTGACAGAAGGCTTATAGTTCTGTAATCTTTACACTGCATTGCTTTTGGCTTCTTCTTTAGAGGGATCATTGTTACTTCTAGGAAATCCTGAGGCCACTCTCCCGTGTCGTAAATCTTATTAATTAATTTCGTGATCGCTTTTAGTCCTTCTGATCCTATGACTTTAAGTATCTCAGCCGGTATTCCATCGCTGCCAGTGGCTTTCCCCTTCTTTAGTTCCACTATCGCCTTTTCTACTTCGCTCTCCATAATACTTGGTCCCAAGTTGTCTTCTTCAATGTTTTCCTCATTTTCCAGTTCTATTTTTGCCGCTCCTGCCTGTTTGCTGTATAATTCCTTAATGTATTCTTCCCATACCTGTGCTACATCCTTTGTTTCTGAGACTATCTTCCCATCTGTATTCATAATTCCTTTACCACGAATTCCATTAGACTTCTTATCTTCTAATTCCAGTGCCCTAGCGTACATCATATCGTACCGTCCTAACTTCTCCATCTGTTCTATTTCATCGCATTTTCCTTTTATCCAATTTTCTCTAGCTTTATCTGTTACCCTTCTCAACTCATTGTTTATACGCCTATAGTTGGCTCTACCTTCTTCAGTGTTAACGTTTTTCCATATTCGTCTCTCATCCATTTTCTCCAGCATTTCCTTCGTGATCCATGGTTTTCTGATTTTCTTCTCTTGTTTTCCAATCTCTTTATCCAAGGTATCCTTGATGCTGGTTTTAATTTCATCCCATTCTATATCAACGGTCTTCGGTTTGTTTTCCAACTTTCTTAGGTTATCTTCCAACTTCATGCTGACTACATCCTGCCTTTCTTTCAGTTTTTCTAGGTCCCAGGTCTGTCTTTCTCTTCTCGTTTTTCTTATTTGTTTGAGCTTTGTATTCACGTCAAGTATTAGAAGGCTGTGATCTGAATCAATGTCTGCTCCTTGCAATGCCTTGGCGTTCTTTATGCTGTTCCTGAATCTTTGTTTTACAAGGATGTAATCTATTTGGCATCTCATTCTATCTCCTGGGCTTTTCCATGTGTATAACCTTCGTTTATGGTTTTTGAACCATGTATTAGTCACTACAAGGTCATTATTGATGCAGAATTCTACGAGTTTCTCCCCTCCTCGATTTCTCTTCCCAAGTCCGTATTGCCCGACAACATTTTCTTCCTGTCCTTCTCCGACTATGCTGTTCCAATCTCCCATTATTATGCAGTTTACCTTTCCTCTTCCGTCTTCTTCGTAAATTTCATTAATTTGCTCATAGATTTCATCTATTTCTTCATCGTCATGAGCTGACGTTGGCATATATACCTGGATTATCAGCATGTCCACTGGGACTGCTTCTAGCTTTATTGCCATCAGTCTATCGTTCGTTGCTATTATCTTTGTCACGCTTTTCATCATATCATTCCTAAGTACCAGAGCTACTCCCCTTTCCCCACTATTTCCTCCAGAATAAACTACCGTGAATTCTTCCGAGTCGAACTGTCCTTCTCCCTCCCATCTAGTTTCGCTTAGCCCTATAATGTCAACTCTATTTCTTCTCATTTCTTCTTTCAAGTTCTCTAGCTTTCCTGCCTTTCTCATAGTTCTTACGTTCCAAGTCCCTATTCGTAATTTACTTTCGACAAATGTTTTCCTCAAGGCAGTCCCCGCCCGGAGATCCGATTGGGGGACTATTTTACCTCCGGATTGTTTTACCTCGAGAGAACTCATATTGTCCAACCATATAATCTTTACTAGGGATTGTAATGTGGTAGTTTCCCTCTTGCTTTCCACATCGCAGTACTGTAGCCGTTCAAATCGTCCTGATCACGCCTACAGCTGTATTGGATATAGACCCAACCAACATCATTTGTTTTCGGCTCTATACCATACTGACAGTACTGCTGCCTACTGCCAGGCACTGATGATAGTTTTTTTTTTAAATAAAATCTCCATTCGAGGGGTTTGAACCCCCGAACTTTGCAATAGAAAGCCGACACGCTAACCACTACAACACCAGTGCATATATATAAAGACCCAATATGGCCTAAGCTTTTTTCTTTAGCCAGATAGAATGATTCATCGGGATTTGATGGCTTAAATGCATTATCCATATTCATATATAAGGAATTTGATAATTATCAGTTGAAAAATTGGATCTTAAACCTCCAACAACATAAAATTCGAAACATTAAGCAATTGAAAATTGAAAACGTTTACTGAAACTCGCATCATAGTGTTAAATTAATATATTTCCTAATTATAATCTATTTAATTCTCTTTTATTGTGCGCAGTTGGCAATAATTGTAAAACAATTATTTTCTTAATTTAAGCTAATATTGCCGGTAGGATTATACCTAATAAAATACACCATCACAGCTTTCCTAACATAACGCTTCGTCTTGAGAGCGCCTTGGTCGATGATAGAGAGAAAATAGAGTATCCCGGCGACAGAGGAAATGAGCGCGAGGAATGACATTGGTGCGGGGTTTCTAGCGGCAATCATGTAGCTGCACAAAAAAGAGAAATGTGAAATGAGGGAACGAGAGGGAAGATTGGGGAGGTAAAGTGTCTAGTTCAGGCCGTAGGGAATTTCAAGTTGTAATTGCTGTTGCGATGGATAGTTTAATTGGCGGAATTTACGATGAAAGCTGGAAAAAATAGGTAGCTCATAGTCGAGTGCATTAGTCTAAAACACTAAATCTTAGTCTTGTATCCTACAGGGTAAAAGTGGTATCCGGTCGTATTATACTCATCAAAACTCTTGTATAAGATAGCTAGAAGCTCTTTGATGAGATATTACAAGCGGAATAATGCTGTGAGCACAATATGTAACTTTGTTTCCGTTGATAAAGGAAAAAATTGTATTTTACCATATTTACACTCTAATTCTTATTATTATGTATGTTCTACTAGCATTTAGTTAATTAACCCTTGTATTACCGAACTTTGTTTCACCCATTTTCTACCAATAGGGGTACAAGATGTACCCCATTAGAATTAATTT
This sequence comes from Tanypteryx hageni, assembly GCA_028673005.1. Taxonomy (NCBI): domain Eukaryota; kingdom Metazoa; phylum Arthropoda; class Insecta; order Odonata; family Petaluridae; genus Tanypteryx; species Tanypteryx hageni. The sequence goes on along the minus strand of CM054112.1, from coordinate 133,317,715 downwards.
TCTTTTTTACTTGTTAGATGAAATTGAACCTCTAGTATAGAGTAAATATTGAACATGTTAAATAGGAAAACTAATCTTCATTACATTCTTTGCATGTTATTTTTATCGATTTTGTGCAATGTAATGTTGGGGTACATTATGGACCCCAATCGCTTTGTTTATTTTTTCTACTAATCTGAAATGAAAAGAAATAACTCCGCGATCATAGGAACGCTCCTAAATAATATTTCGACAAATACAAAAATCAAGAGCCAAGTTGAACGCAAATTAAATAAATGATGAGCAAAATATGTGTGGTGTCCAAAATGGGCCTCCATTGGTAAAGGAAGGGTTAAGATTGTTTGCATTCGCTTACACAAAATAAGATTTTTCTATGCACAAATCTTGAAATATTCTGACGGAATATGCTTAAAAGCGCTTTATGGGAAGCTTACTTTGAATCCAGTCTCCATTGATTGAGCTAAACTGCCAAATTTTTTCCGATATTCTGCTTAAATATTTGCACAATGATAGTGAATATTGAAACTTTGTTTTGTTCCGCTGTTACGCTTGGGAAGATCAAATAAAGAAGGAAATAAGGGGAAGGAATGTGGGGAAGTAAACATATTGGATCCCATGTAGGGGTCGGCATATGGGCTCGCGTGGCTTGTCAAGATCTATTCGAATTATCGACAGATGCGCCTGTCTAGAAATAATTCCACCGTAGAGAATTGATGGACATATGCCGTAAAATGTTCGCGCCTGGAGATGATGTGATTGCAAAAATCCTCAATGACTGAAAAAAAATGAAATTGAATAATACAAAGGATATAATCCAAGTCAGCACGAGAGTTTATTTAAATAACGTCCACTAAACCAGCTGTGACAGAATGTAGAATATCTGGTCCTGATCCTTTTCTGTAACGGAGAATTTCCAAAATGTTTCATTAAAAATCAAGCGAATTTTACAAACATTATAATTATAAATATTTACAGGCGATTTGCGTTTTCATCTGAGCCAGAATCATCACTTCCTATATTTAAAGCGTTTAAATTTTCATGCTAGCAGCTATTCTTTTTCTATGTCGAGTTCGTAAATCAAAGTAACTTTTGTATTATATGTATATCTCTCAGGAGGTACATAAGAGAACATTTTTGATTATCATTTCGCATCATGTTGGTGGACACCTTTTAACTATTTTCGCAAAGTTTTTCATTGTAAAAGTGGCAATATTGCCAAATTAATGGAAACCAAGAAAATAGTCAACAATAATATTTGCCTTGTAAGCGAGCGCTGCTTGAATGATCCATCAGAACAATGCGATTAAAAACAATTTTAGGAAGATTTTGGCTTGCGTTTTAACAATCTTCTATTAAAGACCTCATTTCAAAATGTTAAATATAAAACGAATATAATGACAGATTTATTTTCAAATGTTTCCAGCCAATCTTTCCATTTCTGTACGAGCGGCACGCGTAGCTAGAATTATAACGCTCTTCAAACTGCGATAAATTTACTCTCTTTGGAATGAGTAACGTAATTTTCCTTCGCCGAAATGAAGCATGGAGATAGTGTTCATGATTCTCCATTTGCTCTGTCCAATCGGTGGAAATGATATCTCCGTTCCTGAAACGCTCTTTGCAAGTGAGTGCTTCCGTCGTATACACTTTAACCCTTGAATTCACGGTCCAATTCTTAGCGGAAGATTCAAATGGTAACAATACATGCTCTAGAGCCGCGCATCGCTCGGTCGCTGCGGGAATGAGTAGCGAAATAGTGTGGCGTGCTGGGTAAGGGAGAGGGCTTGAGAATGGCTCAAAGCGAGGGTGGGAGCATTACTGTCAAAATGGCGGTGAAACAGTAAGGGGTGAGAGGTCAAGAGGGCGAAGGGAGAGGGATGAGAGACGAGGTATTTGGTATTTGTGTGGGATGTTAGGTCGAAAGGGTAGGGGTGGGAAGATGTGGAGGCAGTGGAATGGGTGGCGTAGCTCTGAGAAGCGGGAGAGAGGTGGAGGAGGGGAGGAAAGGATTCGGAGGGTTTGGACCGTGATGGAACACCCGGAGGCCCCAACTCAGGTTTATGCGGTGGGGCACCAGGGAAATAAATGAGGCTCCAAAGGAACGAGTTCGTGAGAGCTTTGGAAGAAAGCAATCCGGATATCTTTTCAATTTATGTTTCAGATCCTTGCATTACCTCCAGTCGCCACTACTTTATGCCTCAAATTGCACAAAAACGCCAGGATAAAATATCTTGAGATTTATTGTCTCGTAAAAATCTTCTGTACTCGAAGTTTCATTAATTAATAACAACTTCTGTATTGTATTTATAAAATAAAAAATGAAAAATTGGCAAAATTCGCCAAAACGTTTAACAATCAATCGAACACCTAAAATGTAACTGGACCTGTGGTCCGTTGCCTTGCTGAAGTACGCCCAATCCAGTGGATAAAAAAACGATTCTGACAGCTAGAGTATGTGTTAAAGAGGAAATTGTAACATAGGTCCGTAATAGTTAATAGCCAGAAACCGGTTATAGAACCCAATCACAGAAATGTGACTGATTGTCGTTCAATATTATGTTCTGGGAAAACGCTGAAAAAACCTTGCATAAATCTATAGCAAAACTTGGCAGTATCTGATATTTTCTCGCTTTTATATATTCACGTAATCGCCCATCTCAGGTTTTTCTCGCTGTGAGCAGTTGTTTTTTGTATCTTCGGTTTTCCTTCCACATATCAATTTCAATTACTTACACATGGCTTATTCTCACATTTATCGTACAAATCGAATCGTTCACTACTGTCAAGCCTCGGAGCGCTTTTTCGACTTTCTCCCGGGCCGACGATATGTATATTTTGCTCATGTATTTAGACGACAAAAAAGCCATTTTATTCAGCTGTACCCCTATAAAATTAATTCCTATGTTAAACTGAACCATTTGCATAATTTGTTTTCTCAATACGATTCGTACCGACCGTGCCTTATTTTCAACCATTATTACTGTTTTTATCAATGATATAATTTTACATGAAATATACATGAATGATGCAGGTGTTTCACCATGGCGTGTCAAAGAAGACTGACAGAAGGATCTTGTCAATTGCTTGCCCAATATAGATCACAAAAGAGTAGAAAGGGAGTAAATAAAGAATATCCCATTGAAGCAGATGGATAAGGAAATTTAATGTTGGATAAGAGTCAGGGGTAGAAAGTAATAATTCTGATACTTAATTCTTTCTGTGCGTCCTTAACTCATACATGGCTTATTATTATTATTAAATCTAAATGAACGAGAGGTAACACAGAAACAATAAAATATATACTTTTTTGCCAAAATAACGCAGTCTTGAGAAAATCAATCCGAATCTGGACATATAAGTGGACTTCTTTAACATGATGCAAGAACGCAGTTATAAAATGTGGGCTTCTATTTTATGGCGGTACGACTTAGAGGAAGATGAAATGCTTCATAAACCTAATCTTGTCTTTGGGCAAAGTTTGAAGACAATTTGAGGAAATATTCCTGAGAAATGGAAATCTCTTCTTTGTAGAATGAAATGTCATTTTCTGTCGTTTGAAAAGGTTATATTTATATTTTTTCCTCGTACTCTTAAAATTTGCCCAGGAACATATTTATTTTAATGTAGTTTACACAAATTATATCAGAAGCACTTTATATAAATTGAGACAATATTTGCAGAGGACCTGAGAGGCAAAACACTAATACTAGCATAGCAGTCAATCGTAACGCCTCTAAAATTTTTGCTGATGGCAATAGCATTTGGGAATCAAAGTCTTTTAGAGTCTATCATTTTAACTGCGCCTTAAGGTCGCTTTGTTGAGATAATTCGATGTGATAAAAAGAAAAGGTTTATTTTAAAGGGAATATGCCAATTAAAGAAAACAGGAGATAGTTTCATTCATAATTTAGGCGAGATGCATTGTATGACTGAAAACTCCACGGATTTGTTATGGTTAAGCCATTGGGATAGTTTCACTTCCAGTGCTTTTCTACAACAGCGAAGTGAAACACCCTTTAAATTTATCGCGTCTGTCATTTATATTTCAGTTAAAACTCACAGAAGAGGTTTCGTTCCATTCAGTTTCTCTCTGAACTGTCAGTGATAATGTTACACATGTTACGCATAAAAGTTTCAAGTTGACACAAATTCCAAACTTTAATGTGTGTACTACATATACTGGAGTGTTAAGTTCGTGTAAGTAGAAGAAAATTGGAATGTGTATAGTCTGAAATTAAGGTGAGGATAAGAGGTTGGATCAAAATGACAAATGAGCAGTAAAAAATATGAAAATATCGCTATAAAATTATTTTTATAAGATATTAATTTTTTACCTTTATCGAAATTTCTGAAAATGTCTCTATCAGCTCAACAATTTTCATTTTGCATGCATCTGAATTTCTCCTGAAAGAAGTGATAACTAATTTAATAACTAACTAATAACTACTTCTGGACATACAAATACGTAGGTAGCTTTTTTATTAAATTTAATTTTGAAAAATATTTGACGACACAGTTCCTGGGAATGTCAAATATATCATAAAACCTGCACGTACATAGCTATAGATCAGAGGTGTTCAACCAGAGATGCCAACCCGTGAAAATGATTTTAACGGACAATATGGAAAAAATACGGACAACCCAACTTTTTTACGGACATTTTTTGCGTAATATTAAGATGTCTCAAAAAGACATAAGTGAACAATATTTAATGCTGTCATTCATACATCGCAACAGAAATTTGATTTGCGTTAATTTATCAAACTTACATATTTGGCTTAGGGAAACAGAAAATTTCGGATGAATTCAGTAAAAATTCATGTTTCATGTTTTTAATTTGTGCCCATTGAAAAAGAAAGGTTGCTTTACTTCGAAACATATGACTAAAATGAGACTATATAGAATAAACATATAACATATTTTTTAAATCAGCGGTACTCAACCTTAAGTACGCATATCCCTAAGGATACGCGAGATCTTTCAAAGAGATACGATATTAAGGATATCTAATGTAAAAAATAGCGAAGTAAAATCTTATAATTATCTTATTCATAAAATATACGTGAATCATATAATTAGGAAGTACATATAAATTTAAAGACTCGACCCCATAATAGCCGAGTTTGTTAATTTTAAAATACATATTCTAGAGGACATGAATTTCGTCAAAATATTTTAAGGAGTAAGGCGACTAAAAAGGTTGAATACCACCGTTTTAAACCACTGGAAATTTCTTAGCATTTTTAGGGACATCAAAATATTTTTACGGACCTTACGGACACGTCCAATTTTTGCTCTCTTTTACGAACTGTCCGTAAATTTACGGACGGTTGGCAACCCTGTCCCCAACCCGCGGGCCAAATGCGATCTTCGAGAGCACTCTATGCGGCCCGCAAAGCTATGATGAAAAGGTGATCGGTAAAATTTGATATAGACAATTTAATATTTTTTCAGTATAATTATCGTCTCAAAACCTTTCTGGTGGAGCATTAACACTATTAATTTATTTAGTGATTTCCGCTAATATGAGACCACAGAATCCCTCGCCGAAGCTCTCGCGACTTCCAATGCGCCTCCGAAGCATCCACAACTACGAATGCGGCCCGCCATGTAGAAAGGTTGGGCTCCACTGCTATAAATTGATGTCTGTATTTAACCGATCTTCTTCAGTGGTTATAAATTCAATCTTTAGATTGGTTTTACTGACTAGGGAATATACATTCATGGTGTGGAGGTTTCCTGTTGCCTTCCACAATTTAATCATTATCAAATCCAATAGTTCCTTGGTGTACATACAGTTCTCAATCGCATCTTTCAAAATAGTGTTCGTCTCAAAAAGCCCTTGATAAATAAATTTCTTACAAACTTTTGTGAATACTCTTTAATTTCTTGTTCATTCAATTTAGTGAGAGTCTTCTAAGCGTGATTTTCGGGCCCCCCTAAAAGCCTGGAGCCCCTACGCACTGCATAAACCGGTACTCCTTAAGTTACGCTCCTGCATATACGTACTACACCATCCTTCAATTAGTAATTTGTTTAATGAAAGTTACCACCATGCTATTTTGCCAACCTGTAACTCATATGATAGCAACAAATGTGATAAATAATTTAGTTGTAGCTTCACTGATCATTCGTAGAATAACGCCTAAAATAAATAAATTTTTATCTTAATGGAAACTAGAAATATTAATAGGAAATCTACCTTGACAAAAATGTTTCCACAAGATAAAATTATTTTGAGCGTTAGTTAAATAAATGCGTAGCAACTGTACAAATACGGAAGAAGGCGTTTAACATTGTCGCAGAGTATTGAATCGGAACGAAGTAGATAGTCTTCAGCGCGACCTTACCTCTCCATTGAAGTCTCCTCTCTGGGGGATTCAATAGTGCAGCTGCGCGGAATCACATCAACCTCCTATCGCCTCGCACAACTCTAGACGCTAAAACCTTCCTTTCCTTTTCCCTCCAACTACAGATTTCATCCCAATCCCAAGTTTCCCATACAAAATCCCATTCTCCCTCATCCGTAAACTCCATAACTTTTATTTTGAAATGCTTTTTTCACTTTCCCGCAAAGCTAGGATAGGAAATTCCTTGAAGCTTTCGATTTCCAGGAGCCGCTGCCGAAATTCCGACCACTTGTCTTATTTTATTCGGCGGAACGCAAAAGCATCCTGCAGCTGAAAAAGGCAATGTATTTTTTGGAGAATACGATGGACAAGTGCAATAGTATCAAGCATTTTAACGTGACTTTTTTGTCACCAGTGCTACAGAAACTTTTCCGCATGCATTTCAATGCAAAAAATAATATCATCAGACCAAACTTTCTAGAACATATATATATTTGTGTTTAATATGTATTAAATTTTCAACTTTATTTTTTAGCGGTTTTAAAAAAGATCCAAAAATATAATGTTTTGCTATAATTCACTTTTATATGAACCTCGCTTGCATATACGCTATATGCCTCGGTTTATAGGCTCAACACGGCACTCAGCCCGCCGGTCTAGACGAAAGGACATTTGGCGCCTCAGGTCGATTCAGGCTACAATGTAGATATACAGCACGTAACAACACGCCACGCAAAACTTTCTATATTGTAATTTAACAAGATTTCACATAAGAACCAGTCAAGTCATTGTCTCCTTAAATCACTTCTACATGAGTTATTATTAGATTTCGGACGATGAAAGACATTCAGAGGGCGATTTAAAACAGAGATAGAAGGGAAGGAATTAGTATCGGTAAAAAGTATTTTAAGCACGTAGGGTAATTTATATTTCCGCAGATTAAGGGTTTAGTCCCCGGCAAAACGGCGACGACATAACGGTGATTACAAAATTCTTATTTTTTGAGTGGCGTTTCTCGACTTACGAGTCATGTAGTCTATGTTACGACGCTAATGTTTTGTGGAGAACTGCATATTGTTTGCATTATTTGTAAACTTTATCTGTGCCGTTATAAATGGCTGATAAGAGAAAATCAATTTCTGGAGATATTTCAGGTTCTAAAAACGTACAATAACCATAACAATGGATATGAAGATTGACGCAATTAAGCGCTCCGAAAAAGGTGAGACACCTCCCAGCATCGGTCGAGCCTCAGATATCCCTTCATTAAGTGGATATCGTGGATGAAGACGACGTTCTCGGCGATGCCATTTATGCAGACGATGAGAGTGAACACAAGATCGCGGATGAACTATTTGAAAACAGTGAGGGCAGTGATTGTGAATTCGGAGATTTTAGTGATTAGGAAAGCTATAAATAAATAAATAATTATTCTCAGTTTTGTTTTGAATTTTTTTTAATAAATCCTATCAGAATGCAATGAAAATTACAATTTATTTAGAAAGTCATGTCCGAAAATAAAATTATTTCCTTACTAGAAAAAGTTATATGTGTTTGTTACCATGTATAATACGCACCCTAAGTTTTTGCCAATATTTTGAACAAAAAATGCGTATTATAATCTGAAAATTACGGTAATGGATATTTTAAAAACTTCCGATAATAATCATTTTACTGAAATCAATTTGACAAGTACGTTTCTTTTATGTGGATATTCGATGGCTGAATATTCGGTATTCAGCGGTATCAGTATTCGGTTATTTATTCGATATTTTTTATTCGGCTGTAACAGAATTCGGTCACTTATTCGGTATTCGTTATTCGGCAATTTTGATATTCGGTGCATCACTAATAGAGAGTTATATTTTTACTTCAGTGATGGAGTGGGGTGGGAAGCGAGGTCCGGAGGGATTGGCTCATATATACAAGCAAGATGAAAAACTAACAATTTCATAACTTAAAAATAATACTGACTTTAGTACGTTGGCGTAGATAAACGATTGGTGGAGTAATAGTAATAGTAATATATATATAGTGCAATCCACTCACATTGGAAGAAGAGAGCATGAGAAGCTCGCCGGGGCCCTGGGGAGCGGAGCTCCCATAGGGGTTGCGAGCGCAGCGAACAGGGGCGGAGCCCGTAGTCTTATATATACAGGGTGATTCAAAAAGTTGGCAAGACTTTCATATGTATGTATATATATATATATATATATATATATATATATATATATATATATATATATATGTATATGTCCCTTCCAACGGAGAAAACGGAGGATAAAGGGCGAAGTACAGTTGTGTCCCTGGATACCGGTGGGTGTAACCATGCCGTGAAGTCTTTCTGCAATATCTCGGGCCAAAGTGAAAAAGCAATTCTCCAACCCGTTCTGGTTCGGCTTGGTGTTTTATGGACCGAAACCCCATATGATGTACAACCTTAAAAATCGGCCCTAATTTTAGTGATTCGAATAAATAAGAGGTACCAACTACAAATAGTTCAAGTATACGCGCTAACTTCAACATATTCGGATCAGGAAGTGGAAGATTTCTAACAAGAAATTGGAAAGTTGCATGATAAAGGAAGCTGCCATTTAAAAGTGGTCATGAGTGATTTCAACACGAAAATGGGAGAACGAAAGGAAGATGAAAGCGCAGTTGGAAAATGGAGTTATGGAGACAGAAACGGACGAGGAGACCGACTTGTAGACTTTTCCGAAAGGACCAGCCTCTACACAATGAACTCCTTTTAGAAGAAACCTAACAGAAAATGGACCCAAAGGCACAAAAACTTAAATTGGCTACATACTAGTCAATAAAAGCATGTGGTAGAATATTGCTCTGTTCTCAGCGACCATCGATTAGTGCGATGCAGAATAACATTCAATTGTAATTTGGAAAGACGAAAGCCGATAAGGAAGCCTAAGCATATTATTATTATTATTATTAGAGAGAGAATTACAATGAGATGAAATAAGAAATTATAAACAATGGAAGAGGCGCAAGATGCGACTAGTAGCAGGGAATGAGTATTAATATCATACTTGTAGAGATCGCGACATTTTAAAGGGTTTATTATTGAGATAATAGAACTTTAAAAGATTCAATGTAATGAACACCTTTGTAGATAATGAGAAATCACTCATAATGGAATACTTTCCGCATCAGATGGCAGTTAAATATCGCGCAATAAATAGGATAGTGGAGTTAATTTATTTAACTTGATGTAATGTAATGCTTATATATTGCTGAACGTAATGCCAAAACAGAAATCAAAAACAGGTAATTTAAAGAGTATTGAGAGAGGGAATTATAGTGATCGACGCAGTAACATCTAATTCAAATTTTGTACCAATATGTATTCTTGGAACTGAAATCATGTGATAACCACCTTTCTATACACATGAATTTCGGAATAAATTGAGAAAATTCAAAATAATGAACACGATAAAAAGACTTTCCGTCATAGATTCTCTTTATATATCCATCCTTTACATAAATTAGCTACGCATTTTTTCTTTGCCGGTCGTAGTTTACAGAATTATATTAGTTACCAATACATCCATATCAATTACCTCTTCAATTAGTAAAAATAAATCTATAAAAATTACAAAAGAAATTGATTATTAAAAAAGCAATGCTTGGGTACAACCGCAAAGAGAAATGCTCACTCGAAGCACTTATAAAAGGTACTGCTTATCTGACTGAATTAAAGAAGGAAAACTCAGACTGCAATCCTTATTGGGCTTACACAACAACATTATTTGAATGCGTGCGGAAGGCATCGGAAATTTTATTCAAAAAGATTGAAACTATGCGTATTGCTGTGTGTGACAGGGGGGATGGATGCAGCTAAATCAGAATGGTAGAGATGACAAAATTAGCGGCGCTCTATGTCAGAGCACTCGGTACCGCGGGCCGAAGTAACGGAATAGAGGAACCTAGATGTCGGAAGCACTCTTAAATATTTCGCCAGCGACACTATTCATCTCCACCGACAAAGAAAAAGACCATATTGAATATCTCTGTAAAACTCGCTCAAGTGACTCAACGCGGAAACATTTTTGAGTTGTCGCGGAAACGAATGACACACAGGATGAGAAAAATAAACTTGACTCATCACAATTTGACGATTTTGTGTGATAGAGGGTATCTCAAAAAATTTGAATTTTTATATATGCCTGTGTTGCTGGTAAGTTTAGCGTAATGGAGTATTTACTCCATGTAAAAGAGCGTTTAATACGAGAAATTTTCATGACAACGATCACCCTATTTTGGGACAAGTAAATCTGTTTCCAGGCAACAGGAATTGCAAGGAAGCGAAGCTTAACTCCCACAAGAGACTGTAAAACACAAAATCGATAACGTATGAAAGAGGGTTGGGAAAAGCGAAAGGTGCTGAGCGTTTACTCACGTAGACGTCTTATTAAACGTCCAAAACTGCTCTTCGTGTGAGAGGGGAAATCGACCCGAGTACACCCAACCCAATAATCGAACCTCAGTACGAAAGTGCCCGACTGCTTATTCTGTTATTGCCTTTCGCTGCAGCGAAAGCACAGAAAACTCCAATTTTGATTTTCATGTAAATCGCGATACGCTCGGGATTTAATGAAATGTTGAAGGACTCAGATATTGTTTCCGCGTTCCTCTTTCATTTACCGAACAATTTCTTCAGTCGACGTGCAGGTCTCCACGCCCCAGCCATCACTCAACCCGCCCAACCTCCTAACCTCCAACCATCCAAAACCCGCAATTTTTTCACTTTGCCTATCAGCGCTCGCATTTTCTTTTTAAAAAGCTTCTCTCGGAGAGAAACGGATAGAAATGCTTTCTTTAAAAAACATCTAAAAAGTCGTTTTTATTTTTATTAAAGAGCCTTTCGTCGTATATTGTCAAAAATTTTGAACTTTATTTAGACGCGTAACTTACTTCAGTGGCCCGCTAAAAGCAATATTACATCAATGGTTATCACGGAAAAGACTATGTAAATCATGACATTTTTATAAATCTCTGTGTAGTCAATTGGTTTCAAGTTTAAATAAAAAGTTATTTTCGTGTTTCTTTTTATTAAAAGTTTGGTAGTCTTGTGATATTTGGGATCTAGTTTATTCGAGCTAGTATAGTAATTCTTATTTGCATCTAATCGCTACTACGAAAATGAATATTTATGGAAAACGAAATTCAATTTTCTCGTAGAATTGGATCAATATTGATTATGAAAGGAATATTTTTGAAAGGAGAATCAATTTCTAATATTGATTGTATTTCATCAAATGATCTAGAAAATCATCGGCTTAAAATGAAAATTAATAAAACAAAAAAATGGTGAGAATATATCTGGCATATGCCCTGTTTGCAAATAGCAATAAATTAATGAGGCTCTTGAAAAAAGTCATAAGGGAAATTTATCAATTATATCGTATCTTTATGTCTGATTTACCTGCAATGCGTCATAAGCATAAAATACACAAAACTTTAGACTCGATTGTTGAGGTTGCTACTTTTGGATTAGTACCCTTATCGAATAAAAAAGACAGCTTATATTCCACTATACACTCAATTTGTTAGTTGAAGATGCACAGGCAGATTTTCCCCTTCCCCCACATTCTATGACCTACAAATCCTTTCATAATTAACTGTTTATACGCCAATTAATTAGGAGTGCGTCAATTTTTTTTCCTATATAGTTTCTATTTTCATGGATGTAACTGCCATACTTTCATTTAATGTCTGTTACGTACATACAGCTTCCCAATTCTTTCTTTTGTCTTCAGACGCTAAGAGAATTTTTTAGAGATAACAATTCCTAAGGAAAAATATTAATTTTCTGAAATATACGAGTACCTCTTAGTTATAAACGAATATATTTCAGTGTGTTGCGTGCGTGAGTGGACTCGTCAAGATCAATCAGAATTACTGAAAAAGGAATAAAGAATTATATTAAATGATACGTAATAGATTATAATATGTTTATCTTGCGCAATCTGAAGGCTCATACGTATCAATTCGATTTCTCAAATAATAAATTTAACTGGACACATTTTGCAAATAGAGACTTTCATTCATTCTGTTGGTTTCTATTCAATGTATTCCATATAAATACGGTTTTCGTGTTGACAAAAAATAAAAATAAGCATATATACGACAGCGGAATTTTCTTTTTTTGTGACATTTAGAAAATCTTCTTTATCATCAATTATTTGAATCCAGAATCTTATCGGCATAATATATTTCAATTTCCTTCCAAAAACTACATTGAAACGCTGAAATCAACTACAATGGCGTTAATATTCACATAGTTATAATAAAATCAACAAGTAAGGAAAGGGCTGCTGAAATGGATAATAAATGGTGGTTTTTACATTAATTTGTAAATACAGAATGTTATAATTTATACATAATAGTATTATTAGACAGAATTGATATTATAACTAGAGCTTTCACAGTAAAACGTGCAAAACGAGACAATATTGAACACATTGGGGAAAAAACGAAGTCTCTATATGCTTTCGTATAGGAGTTAGGGTGTCAGACAGACGGACAAACCGAACGCATAAGCGGATTTTTTTTAAATAACCGCTAAAAACCGCCAATGACTTCATCCATGTTTTGCCTGACAAGAATACCGTATAACGGGAATTGATTTTTGAGGTTTACCTAACAAAATTTTCAAGTTTATACTGGAATAATTTTGAGAATACTTTTCTTTTACTTCAGCAAAATGAGATAAGCGCGTTGAATATTTCAACATCCAGCATCATCCATTTTCCGCTCACCCTTCTTATCTTAATTCCTATTCTAAAACCCCTCCTCTTACCTTCTAAAGCCATCGAAAATCTCATTTCTTTTCCCTTTTCCATTCCAACATTCTCAAATAATGCAAAATCTTTCCTAATATTATACATAAGAGTAAAATTCTTTTTCACCTTAAATCAATCATTTTTTTACCGTGCAAATTAACAGCGAATTTCCTGATAATATACGCTGTTATGTAGGTTATTTTGTTTTTCCCGTAAGGCATTTTATTCATTTGGTCTATTTTCAAATTTGTCGGAAGAGAGAATTTAACTCTGCAGTAAAATTAAGGAAGCACGTACCATTATGCACTTTGGGCTTTATCATTTCCATGAGGCCCAACATACATAAAATTTGGTATGCACTTTATTTTTAAATATGAATTAATGTTGGTTTTTTTATTCTAAATTTATAAATGGAATTAAATTTACAAAACAACACACATTGCAAGCAGCCTAAGAAAAATTGGCTTTTATCTAATTTATTTAAAAATTTTATTTGAAATTTTTAAAAATTTAATGACAATCAAAATTATTTAGCCTTATTCATGATTTCAAATATTTTTTACTGATTTAAAATCTTGGAACATGAGGAAATTGAAATTTATTAGAAATTAATCAATCATAATTCAACAGTAACAAATGAATTGCATCTTAACTGAGCAAAGAAAGCAATCATAAGCTAACTGCAATGGATTTTACTATCATAGTAATTCACAAAATGAATATCATATATATATATATATATATATATATATATATATATATATATATATATATCATTTTGATTTAAAAGAATACAAACCAATTTCAAAAAGAATTAAATAAGAGTTTTTATGAAAATATTCTCTAGAGTTTTTGCCATTGATAAAAGATGAGATTTAAAATTTTTTCCCAAATTCCGACATATTTTTATGACGTTAAATGTGCCACAGAGTAATTTTACACCCTTTCACGACTACAAGAGCGCAATTGCTATTTCTTCTGTTCGAGGCGGACTCCCGAAATAAAAAAAATCCCACAAAGTCAGTCCATCCTGCAGATAGCAATCTGACACCCTTTTTTTCTTTATCTACCACCCGCCGTTAAATTGCTTCCGAGAAAGACAAATGAGGGGTTAATCTTAAACCTGGTCCTAGGAGTTTTTCATTTCTGTCCACTGGCAGAATGTGAGGGAGATGCCATGTATGGAAAGAGGTCGTGAGGGAGAGGGAAGGAGAGAAATTTGACGAACTTACTCGTTCCACTCTCAGGAATCTCTGCAGAGTCATTCATGGCGTATGTTGGCATGAAATGAAGACACTTGATACACGTAGATGACAATTTTTAGTGCTACGACTCGAGAAATTTTTTCGGATCTTTTGCGTTATATGTCCCATATATAGATGTTTCATTTTCCTCCCTCCGGGATGGGTTGAGTGTTCGGAGGGAAGGAATAGAACGAATCCAACCCCAACCACTAAACCCAACCCGGGGACAGAATAGAACGAATCCAACTCACAACCACTCAACCCAACCCGGGGGCAATTGAACGAATCCAACCCTCAACATCTCAACCCAACCCGAGAGAGGAAACAAAGAATCAAAGCCCCAGCCACTCAACTCAACCCGGGGGATAGGATAGAACAGATTCAACCCCGAACCACTCAGCCCAACTCGGGGGAGAAAGATTAGAACGACTCCAACCAATAACCACTCAACCCAACCCAGGAGAGGGAAGAGAACTCATCCAAACCCCAAACACTCAACCCAACCAGGGAGGAGAGAATTGAAACATACAGGTTGGGGGCAGATAACGTATAAGGTCCTTTTTTCCCTTCGGTATTTGAAGCGGAAAGTAACTTACTATTAGATAAATGAAATTGATGCTCCACCGGAGATTTTTATGGAATTTTATACGAATAATTTAAATGTCAAGCTGTCATTTAACACCTCTGAATAATTGTTGCAAAATAATAAAACTATAACTTAATGATCAAATGGTCTGAAAAGTCTCATAAACTATGATTGCGCTAAAGAAAGACTGAAGGAGCTTGATTTAAAAAAAACTTCCTGTCAGGAAAAGTAATTTTTCCAATAAAAATATCTAGAGGGTTTGTAAATTTCAAATGATGAATGTATATCATTCAAACTTTACAATATTGCATGCTCAACACATGCTTACTATGTATTACAATTGGAATTTTCATACTCCCGCTATAACAAGATTGGAAATGTGTACTCCATGTCGGAATACACAGAGTTTCCAAATGCGTTCTTTGAGATTTCACAATTTTCTCAATATTTTTTGCTCAGATGAGAATTTAACGAGGAGCAAGCGAGGTACGTTGTAAAATACATGTAGGTAATCATGTAAAGTATTAGTAATTATTGTCCGATTTTAACCAAAATTGAAATCCATCAATTAATTTTAACAAAACTCCCCAACAACAAATTTCATCACAATATGTCAAGCGGTTCCCGAGTTGGAACAAAGGAACATTGTAGGTCTTCAGGTAAAGTGATCATCATTGTTGTCCGATTGGGAGAAAAATTTTAGCAAAACCGATCATTACCAAATTTCATCAGAATACGACCAGCGATTTCCGAGTTTTAACATGCGGACGGATGGACGGAAACGACCTCTCCTATATGCGTTCACTTCGTGAAAAGAAAGTATAATGACCTGAAATTGATCTGAAATTCTTGTAAGATGGTATCTCATCATCATAGGTAGTCTGTCCGTAGACAGGTCCGTGATTATTCATATTTAAACCTGGTTCTCCATATACTCCTATTTTCCGCTGTCCTCTTTATATCTTGATAACTCTCTTTCCCTTTCAGATCGTCTATCAGCTGAAACCTTTTCCTACCTCTTTCCCTTTTCCCATCTAGTTTTCCTTCTAACACGTCTTTAATCATACTCTCTCTCCTCAGGTAATGTCCAACCCAGTTAGCCTTCCTCTTTCTGATAGTCTGTATAATCATTCGCTTCTCTCCTATTCTTCGTAGCACTTCATCGTTTTTCATCCTATCTGTCCATTTTATCTTCAGCATTCTCCTCCAAGTCCACATTTCAAAGCTTTCCAAGTATTTGATGTCATTTTTCCTTAGCGTCCATGTTTCTGCCCCATACAATGCTATACTCCATACGTAGCATTTTATCAACTTCTTGCGGATATCTTCCCTTATATTCCCTGTAAGTAGTTGTTTCTTTCTCCTGAAAGCCGCTTTTGCTTTTCCTATTCTAGTTTTGATCTCATCCGTACATTTTGCCTCTCGTGTTATGATACTTCCAAGGTATTTATATTCTGAAACTTGTTCTAATGGCTTTCCCCCAATACTTATGTTCAGATTCTCTTCTTTACCCGATATTCGAATGACCTTGGATTTTTCTGTATTTATTTCCATACCGTATTTTCTACCTGTTATCACTAGTCTATTTATCATTTTTTGTAGCTCCTCTTCCTTTCTTGCTAGAAGTACTTGATCATCTGCGTATTTTACTGTTCTTATAATCCTTCCTCCAATTTTGAAATCCCCTGTGCCTTCTAAAGCTTCTTGCATTAGACTTTCTCCATATATATTGAATAGGGTTGGCGATAGGCAGCAGCCTTGTCTTACTCCTCTACCGATATTTATTCCGCAGGTGTCCACATTCTCAAACCCGACCTTTACAACTTGATTCTCATATAGATTCCTAATCAGTCTCCTGTCTTTCCAGTCTACACCTATATCCTTTAATATCTTCATCAACTTTACCCAATTTACTCTATCAAAGGCCTTCTGCCAGTCTACGAAACATGCGCAGATATCTTGACTGTATTCTATTGCCCTTTCTGATATGATTCTAACTACCCCTATAGCATCTCTAGTTCCTCGTCCTTTTCTGAAACCGAATTGATCTTCCCCTATTATTTCTTCTGCCTTTTTCTCCAGCCTTTTATTAAGAATCCTCGTGATGATCTTCGATGTGTGTGACAGAAGGCTTATAGTTCTGTAATCTTTACACTGCATTGCCTTTGGCTTCTTCTTTAGAGGGATCATTGTTACTTCTAGGAAATCCTGAGGCCACTCTCCCGTGTCGTAAATCTTATTAATTAATTTCGTGATCGCTTTTAGTCCTTCTGATCCTATGACTTTAAGTATCTCAGCCGGTATTCCATCGCTGCCCGTGGCTTTCCCCTTCTTAAGTTCCACTATCGCTTTTTCTACTTCGCTCTCCATAATACTTGGTCCTAAGTTATCTTCTTCAATGTTTTCCTCATTTTCCAGTTCTATTTTTGCCGCTCCTGTCTGTTTGCTATATAATTCCTTAATGTATTCTTCCCATACCTGTGCTACATCCTTTGTTTCTGAGACTATCTTCCCATCCGTATTCATAATTCCTTTACCACAAATTCCATTAGACTTCTTATCTTCTAATTCCAGTGCCCTAGCGTACATCATATCGTACCGTCCTAATTTCTGGTATTTAAGCAGTATCTAAGCAGTCGAAATAACACATAATATTTGTATTTCAAATACTATTCCATCATTATGCGTTCTTTGCACGAAGTGAACGCATATAGGGGAGGTCGTTTCCGTCCGTCCGTCCGCATGTTAAAATTCGGAATCCGCTGAGCGTATTATGATGAAATTTGGTATTGTGGAGTTTTGCTAAAATTTATCGACCGCTTTCAATTTTGGTCAAACTCGGACAAAAATGATGACCACTTTACATGAAGATCTACAATGTTCCTTTGTTTCAACTCGGGAACCGTTGGGCGTATTTTCATGAAATTTGGTATTGGGGAGTTTTGCTAAAATTGGTAGATCGATTCCAATTTCGGTTAAAATCCGACAACAATTACGACCAGTTCATATGACCTACAAATAGTTCACAATGTTCTTTTGTTTCAACTCGGGAACCACTTGATGTATTTTGATGAAATGTTGTATTGGGGAATTTTGATCAAATCGGTCGACCAATTAAAATTTTGGTTAAAATCGGATAAAAATGACGACAACTTTACACGAAGATCTACATGTTTACAATTTTCCTGTTTCAACTCGGGAACCCCTTGACGCATTTTGATGAAATTTGGTATTGGGGAGTTTTTCTGAAATTAATCGACCGACTCCAATTTTGGTTAAAATCGGCAACAATTACTACTACTTTACATGAAGACCTAATTGTAGTTTACAACGTTCTTTTGTTTCAACTCGGGAACCGTTTGACATATTATGATTAAAATTGCTATTGGGGAATTTTGTTAAAATTAATTGATGGATTTAAATTTTGGTTAAAATAGGACAAAAATTACGACTACCTTACATGAAGACCTTCATGTATTTTACAACGTACCTCGCTTGTTTCTTGTTGAATTCCCATCTGAGCGAAAAATATTGAGAACATCATGAAATCCTAAATAACGCATTTGGAAACTGTGTACTCCGACATGGAGTACACCTTTCGAATGTTGTTGCTCCTGTACATTATATGCGAATCACGCTAATTTTTTGTTTTATTTGCGCGTCATGCCTCAAACTTGGGATATATTTCAGAATCGATTGGGAGCCTCAGAGAAAATAGAAGTGGAGATTTTTTCAACAAATATATTGATTAACCGCTTCTTTGAGTAGAACAGAACTCTTTAAAGACCAAAAATAATTGCAACTCGAGCTAAACCATAATTTACATCAATAGAATTCGCATGAGTCACTGCGTAGAAACGCATTCTATGAAAATACTGATTTGACGATTAATCGCATTCGGTTATGATATCATTTTTAAAAATTTCGGTAAAAACTGTGAGAACGAGTTAAAAAACGTTTATAAGAACATGAAAGCTCTCTAGGAGATGATGAAACCGATCAGACGTTGTCGCTACACCCCATCCTCTTTCACGACACTATGCAACTGAATAAAACATCATGCTCTGATGAATTATAGTGTTTCTGGGATTGTAATTACCTTTTCTGAGTCGATTAAAATTATTTGTTCGCTTTACAGTTTATATGATTCGCTCTTCCGTATAGCGAAACAGTCACAATTCATAACTACGCGAGTACGCGTCATGGTAAGAGGCGACCGCCGAAGCTAGCCCATAACCTCAAATCCTAAGCGTATCATGACCCAAATCCTCTTATGTGAGGCCGTTCGCAAAGGATAAACATTACTCAAGATTATAAGAGAATATGCAGTTATGGGAACAGGAGGAAGTGTATGAGGATAATATTTGCAATTTCAACCACGATAAGGCTGAATGGAATGATGCAGAGACACATTTTCCATATGAATGACTGCCTAGATTTTTTTCTAGCGACATAAATCTGCATAAAACTCGAAAATCACACGCACTATTCTTCGTCGTCAGCTTCCAAAAACGTTGTCTTCTCGGCTACGGAATGCGTTCTGAAAATAGTATTGTTGTTCGGTTGATAATAGAGAGGGAGGATTTACGGTCTAGTTAGATTTAATACGACTAGCATACAGATTCGTATCTTATTAATCTTAAGAAATATGGAAGTAAATCATTTAAAAAAATTATAATTGTAATACAAATTAGGGCCCAATCTCTACGCTCGTAAACCTCTACCCCCTCTCGCTCCAGGGATTTCAGCGTAGCGCACCTCGCCTTGAGCCTCGCTAGGCTTAAAATATTTTTTCTGGATTACACTTATCACGACGCATATTTCACAAGATAATTCAAACGGAACTTATGATGCTTACTTTCCATTTAATAATTTATTTAATACTTATATTGGCTTTAATGGCTTTAAAATCGCCATGGATGAGTTGCTCTTTCTGTTCCCAAATTTCACAATTTTGCGTTATAAAATATTGCAAATACATTCGAACGGAAAACTAGATTGATCACGGGTATTTGCATGGCAGAAATAACGCGTTTATGTACTACATTATACCGAATCCAAGTAAAAAAATAGTGGTTGGTATGGCAACACTCTCGTAATGAGTGATAAAAACTGCAAAAATTTTACGAAAAAAATTAGAATTTTCATTCCTTTTCTCAGAGAATAATACAAATCCCGCTCTGATATCACAATTGTAAGATATTTTAATGTGCATGAGAAAATTATCCTGCACGATGGATTTCAGATTTCCTATGTAAATCAAATGGGAAGGATAGTTCCTGGAATCAAACGTGGGACCTTCAATCTTCGCAAAAAATACTATCCTTGGGAGCTCGTCCCAAGTAGCAAGAGATTTTCACGAAGTGTCATGAAAATCGGTCGATTGGTTCAATAGTTAATAGGGAAAGTAGGCTAAAAACTGCAAAAACGCCAGTATTTACGTGGTATTCGAAGAAATACTATCAATAAACAAATTTTTCGGAGAAAAATTAGAATATCCATTCTTTCCATCAGAGATTATTACAAATCCCGCTACGATATTACAATTCTAAGATATTCTAACGCGCAAGAGAAAATTATCCTGCACGACGGATTTCAGATATCCCATGTAAATCAAAATGAAAGGATAGTTTTTAGAATCGGAGCCGGGACTTTCAATCTTCCCAACTAAAACTATCCTCGGGACCTCGGCTACAGTAGCAAGAGGTTTCCACCAGGTATCATGAAAATCATTCGTTCGACATTTAATAGGGAGGGGGGGGGACAGAAAAACAGACGGACATAACGAAGAAACTATAAGCCTATTTACATACTGAAAAGTAGACTAAAAATAGTTTTCAGTAAAATTAATAAAAAGATAACATTTCAATCAGTTTCTAACAACAAACGTTAAAAACTAATACAATATATAATAAACAATGTAATATTTATCGTTTTAATCACAACAGTTATAAATGAAAAACATTTATTATATTTATCCTTCAGACTATACGAATTACAATGCAATTAAACAAAATAAATCT
The DNA here is from genome assembly GCA_028673005.1 of Tanypteryx hageni. NCBI lineage: Eukaryota > Metazoa > Arthropoda > Insecta > Odonata > Petaluridae > Tanypteryx > Tanypteryx hageni. The sequence goes on along the minus strand of CM054112.1, from coordinate 133,296,712 downwards.
CCAGGGCAGGAGAAAATATCCGCGCGAGTATTAAAAGAGTTGGTCTCTGAAATTCCACCGTATCTGAAAACAATATTCAAGAAATCAATTGCGCAAGGTCTCGTTCCTAAAGAATGGAAGTTAGACCACATTTAAAATCGACGAAAAAGAGAATCCTGATAATTACAGGCCGGTTTCGTTAACATTATTATCGTGCAGAATACTCGAGCATATTACCTTTAGCTCTGTTATGCATTACTTAAATAGCCGTTAATCTCATCCGCTAAGTAACTCAGCGGATACCAGCAAATATTCAGATCGATGCTATTTTCATTCAGGAAGGCGTTTGATAAGGTACCTCAATGGAAATTAGTAGCGAAGTTAGTAAAATTGGAAATCGGGTGAGATTTCCTCTGGAAGAACAGGTAGTGATCATCGTTGGAATGTACTCGTCCAATCTTAAAATCACGTCAGGTGCTCCTCCGGGAAGTGTATTGGTCCCTATTCTATTATTTATTTATGTAAATAATATTTATTTGGTTGTGGATAGTAAAGGTAGACTTTTCGCAGATGACACCGTCACATATATATATATATATATATATATATATATATATATATATATATATATATATATATATATATATATATATTAGGTAACTCGACCCAATATGGCCTAAGCTTTTTTCTTTAGCCAGATAGAATGATTCATCGGGATTAGGTGGCTTACCTGCATTATCCATAATCATATATAAGGAATTTGATAGTTATCAGTTGAAAAATTGGATCTTAAACCTCCAACAACATAAAATTCGAAACATTAAGCAATTGAAAATTGAAAACGTTTACTGAAACTCGCATCATAGTGTTAAATTAATATATTTCCTAATTATAATCTATTTAATTCTCTTTTGTTGTGCGCAGTTGGCAATAATTGTAAAACAATTATTTTCTTAATTTAAGCTAATATTGCCGATAGGATTATACCTAATAAAATACACCATCACAGCTTTCCTAACATAACGCTTCGTCTTGAGAGCGCCTTGGTCGATGATAGAGAGAAAATAGAGTATCCCGGCGACAGAGGAAATGAGCGCGAGGAATGACATTGGTGCGGGGTTTCTAGCGGCAATCATGTAGCTGCACAAAAAAGAGAAATGTGAAATGAGGGAACGAGAGGGAAGATTGGGGAGGTAAAGTGTCTAGTTCAGGCCGTAGGGAATTTCAAGTTGTAATTGCTGTTGCGATGGATAGTTTAATTGGCGGAATTTACGATGAAAGCTGGAAAAAATAGGTAGCTCATAGTCGAGTGCATTAGTCTAAAACACTAAATCTTAGTCTTGTATCCTACAGGGTAAAAGTGGTATCCGGTCGTATTATACTCATCAAAACTCTTGTATAAGATAGCTAGAAGCTCTTTGATGAGATATTACAAGCGGAATAATGCTGTGAGCACAATATGTAACTTTGTTTCCGTTGATAAAGGAAAAAATTGTATTTTACCATATTTACACTCTAATTCTTATTTTTATGTATGTTCTACTAGCATTTAGTTAATTAACCCTTGTATTACCGAACTTTGTTTTACCCATTTTCTACCAATAGGGGTACAAAGTGTACCCCATGAGAATTAATTTTCTTTTTTACATGTTAGATGAAATTGAACCTCTAGTATGTGTGGGAAGGGAACACTTGCCACAAACAATTAATATACCACTGTGTCAGTATTGTTATGTTCATCATGTGACAATGTAGAATGGAAATTACCAACTCTAAATTTTATATGCTTTGTACTGGATTGCATTTTGTTTAAAATAAGAAAACTTAATGTTTAAAACTTCGATAGCAACATCTAAATTTCATCTAAAATTTATCAAATTTTGGGAATATTATTTTTTTAAATATTGGAGCCAGATAGGCTGGTGCCCCTATTCAAAAGAAATGTTTGTTTTTCCCCCATTATAAGGATCACCCTAATATATATATATATATATATATATATATATATATATATATATATATGTATATATATATGTATATATATATATGTGTGTGTGTGTGTGTTTTCTTGTGTGCGTGTTTTCTGTCTCTTCGACGCCCCCAGCAGCCTGCTAACTTGGTCCTGAACTTGGTAAGTGTCCGCTGGGCTTCCTTCAACACCTTGTTGCCAACTCATCACTACCTTTTCTTTTCCTTAAGTTTATATATATATATATATCTATATCTATATATATATATATATATATATATATATATTTGGAAATAATCAACCAAGATAACCATGAGGAAGATATAAAAGCTATTTGGGTGTAGGTGAAGGAATAGAAAATTGAATTAAATACAATATATGTGCCGCAGTATCGTTCTGGAGAAGTATGAACAGAGAAATAGGTTTCGATTACTAAATCGATAGGTACATTAAATATTGAAGCAGTTCAGCATGCAAAACGTTTAGGAGTTAACATTTGTCGTGGCCTTTCGTGGGGCATGCACAATCGCCGTGTTATAGGCCCATCTAATAAGAAACTGGCGTTCATAGGGAGATTAGTGCGGAATAGCTAAGAGAAAGTACGCGAAGCGTGTCATTTGTCACTAGTTAGACAGCAGGAAGAATATGCCTCCAATATATGGGATCCGTATAAGAAGGGAGATAATTCAGTTAAAAATAGTACTGTTGGCCCGCGATGCCATTATGAAAGCGAACCGTAGCATAAAATAGAGATAATTTCATATTTGTAGCTTAAAATTAATGCCGGAAAACCTTTTCCAGTGATGTTATGGGGATTACATATTATTTATTATTGATTTTCACTAACAGGATCCCTCGCATTACCTCACATTACTTACGATGTGAACCTTAACGTGGCCCGCCGAAGCATTTTTATCTGTTTATGCGGCCCGCCTAAGAAGTTGCAACTGTTAATGCGGCCCGCCACGTAAAAAGTTTGCCCACCCCTGCCTTAGACTGTGCTCAAGTTTAAAGTTCCTAGAGAAATACAGATCAGAATGCCTAGCAGAGGATATATTGGGAATAATCGAGGCTCCATAATACGTAAGTAGAAACAATCATGACGATAAGATACGTGAGATCGATTGTTGGACGAAGCATTACTTAAGGAAAAGAAAAGGTAGTGATGAGGGTGGCAACAAGGTGTTGAGCCCAGCGGACACTTATCAATTCGGGGACCAAGTTGGCAGGCTGCTGTGGTCGTCGAAGAGACACGTAAAACACACGAACACAAAAACACGCAAGCTTATCGGGCCTATGCCCTTCTTCAGCGATAGAATCACTCAATATATATGTATATGTATGCATGCATGTATGTATGTATGTGTATATACATACTATACTATATATATACTGAAATTACCCGTCATTGCTCGGGTCTTTAAGTCAAGACAAAAATATTGAGTAAGATTTAAGAATAAAACCAAATAATGAAACCAGGTTAATTTTTATTGCAGTGCTTAATGGTATGCAATATTTCCTGTCTTCCCATCTTTTGCCCAAATAAATAAATTTGTCCCGTATCGCTCATTGGCATTCTGGCGACTATTTTTATCAAATAATCATAAACAATCGATGGAATAATATTTAAAATATACTTATTTCACTCGAATTGATTTCCATTGGAAGAAACTGCATCATATTATGTGGTCATGAATATCAACAACATTAAAAACTTCGGCAGGAATTGAAACCGTTGGATACATGTTTGAAGATATATTCAAATTTAGCTTAACCATACGTTATCCCATGCAATGGCTGATTTTGTGGGTCTAATTTCTCACGTAAATACTTTCAAGTTAAACCTACGAAACTATATGAGATCACGGACTTTGAAATCGAATTTGGCGATAAAAAGTGTGATGGCATGACATGGAAAGTGTTATTATAATCTAATAAGCATAATTGGCAGAAGTTCCAAACTTTACCAAACGTACCCCATTCCCTAATTACGCAAGCGAAGTTTACATTAACATTTACTATTTTATCTATTGTATTGTAGTTTTACCATTAATATAATTACGCATTAACGTCTTAATATTCACATGGATATATGCACCAAAGCCTTTAAAACAGCAATTAAATTATGTCAATACTTTTAGCCAAAACGTAAACAATAAACAACATCTTGGTTACCGAACAAATGTAAGTAGATGTATCGATTTATGTTGCGAGAAATCTTAAAATGTTTCAATGGTAAAGGATAACAACGTTCTAATATTCCTTAAAAATCATTCGACTCACTTTAAAAGTATTCCATAGACTATAGTTAATCAATTTGTACCCTTTTTCTTGTCGTTGGCTCTACGGCGAGCAGTGTCATGGATTTTCCTTGCATTAATGTTTAGGTGACTATCTCTTTTTGAAGAGTACAACAATTGAGAAATTTAACTTTGATGCCACCTGGAAGATGTTAATAAATTTTTTATTTATTTTAAATAATTTCGAGCGATTTAACATATAATGCGTAAAACATGAACAGAATTAAAATATTCCGTCTTTCATGCGTAAAATAAGTCATTTCTCGTGATCGTAAGATAACATTTAGGTATATTTATATCCACATCAGTCAAGGGCTGCATGGGATTTTGGGGTTTCTCCACACCATTTTCCATGCATTCTTATGGAAATAGTATCTAGACTAAAAACTTTTCTTGGCCCGTAGCATGGCCCATGAAACTTTTGAATTCGACGGCTCTTATATAGGGTTTGCACTCCAAATTCACCCTTTTGCAAATCAATTTCACCCTTTTGCAAATCAATTTCATCCTTTTGCAAATCAATTTCACCCTTTTTGCAAATCAATTTCACCCTTTTGCAGATTTTTTCTACAAGATAGTTTTCATTGTTATGTTGTATGCTGCGATTGATTCCTTTAAATATGTTTTGTAACCTTTCAACTTAATTTGTTTTCATTTACAAATCAAGCATTATTTATTTTAAATTATTGAATGAAATTGATGCAAATTACGTCACAGCTGTACATACTACAGACAGATCTCTGTTCGTTAGTGATTTTTATTATCTACATATAAATAAATAAAAGAACTTTAATGATTTTGTAAAAAAAGCAAAAGCTCCAAAAACAATACCATCATCAAAGATTGCAGCCACATCCATCATTAGAGTGTGAGAAAACTTCTACAGCACCAAAACACACATAATAACGAAAGGATACGGATATATTGCCAGTGTACTCCAATTGAGAGTTTTAGCTTACGCCTAATCAAAGAACAGACCAGCGTCTTATCCTTGGGACCCTATAGACTTAGCTCAGTAACCTAAGGATACCTACCCCACTCCCAGCCACGTGGAGTCGTCTAAGTATTATTGGGAGCATTAGCTACATATTACTTCGACTCACTGCTTAACTCGACTACTTAATATATCGTAATTCGATAATGTATAGGGTTTGGAAAGTAATATTACATTGTCATGGTTATGCTGCACAATTACAATGTAACCTAAATTTAATTAATTGAGTCTTTCCTCTCTGAAAATGAAGTATTAATCATTAAATTATTAATTTAGTGTGGCGTCATATTGAATAATGACAATGTATAATTAGGGAGCAGTTGCAGCGTCAGTTCTGGTCTAGCTCCCATAGAGAGACACTGTGATTTGAAACAGGATAACGTTCTTCTTCGTCAAGCGTCATTAACCTCATTCATGTAAAGAACTGTTTCTGTTTGGGTAACGAGATGAATATTTTGAACTAATAACTTATCTGTATTTATAATATATTATCCACAAAAATTTTAATTCTGTTCTTAATGGATCCAAAAGCGAATACCGACTTTTATAACGTTTTAGTAAACATTCTACATATTTTAATCCATTAGGACGTTTTTATGTTAATCTAGAATATTTATTTCCGACCCCAAAAATGACTACAACATCATCTTCTGAATCAAGTTCTGGAAGTCCTGTGCCCACTTGTTCGCGCCAAAGAACGCAAATCACATTGTCAGAAACATCTAGATCCAAATCAAGAAGACCTGTTGTTCGACATAATCGTCCACCTGCTTACGATCGTATCAGTCAAGATAAAAAAAATGTTTTTATAAAATGTTATGAAGATGGTAGAACGGTGAGTGAATCAGCTGAAATATATAAAAACACGACAAAGTCAATTATAAATCAGTATAAAAAGAATGGTGGTGTATAAATAGAAAAAAACGCGGTGGTAAAAGAAATATCAAATTAAATGCGCCGCTATTAAACAAAATTGATTAAATAATTCATGAAAATGCCTCCATAACTTTAAAGGGAATTCGTGACAAAATCTTCTAATCTGAACATGTGGAATTAAGCTTGAGTTCCATTAGGAATGGGTTGAAGAGTTACGAATCACATTAAAGTGTGCATCATTTGAAGTTGATCGTAGAAATTCTGAACGAACAATTGAGATGCGCAAGGTATATGCCTTAAATTTTTCACGAAACGCTCCCGAAGAAAGACAGAAAATAATATTCATAGATGAATCGGGATTTAATTGTCATCTTAGGCGAACGAAGGCGCGATCGAAAATTAATACATCAGCTCGTGTGACCGTGCCAACGGTTAGGGGAAGAAATGTTACCCTAATTGCCGCAATGACCATCCAACGAATAGTGTGGCATGAAGTAATTGCACATTCTACGGTTAATTCCAATATTTTTTGCTAATTTTTTCAGAGATTACTGCAGAAATTGCAAGAAGATAATCTGGAGAAAGTTTGGCTTGTTTTGGACAATGTAAGCATCTACAAAACCCAGGAAGTGCGTGATCTTGTTGGCCAGACAAATCACACTTTAATATTTCTACCACAATACTCCCCAATGCTGAAGAAGTTTTTTCAAAAATTAAATTCTGTGCAAGAAATATTTTGGCTGATCCTTCAAGAAATGAACATTTAGTGGATGTTATTAATCATTCTGTTGAAACTATTACTCCTACAGATTGTCATAATTATATTATGAATATGTATATGAAATTGCCACAAGCAGCGGCAGGAGAACCGTTATAAATGAAGCAGAAGTAAATAAATGTTAAATAAGTATTTTATGTTTATTATTACAAACATGCAATAAAATGTTTATTTTTAACAACTTCAATTGGATTTTATTTATATTACAACATAATACTGAAAATATTATTGTGGAAAAACTTGATCTGCAAAAGGGTGAAATTGATTTGCAAAAAGGTGAAATTAATTTGCAAAAGGGTGAAATTGATTTGCAAAAGGGTGAATTTGGAGTGCAAAAGCACATAGTGTCGGAGTTATTAGCGCACAAACATTCTCTTTTATATATTAGGTATATAGGTATGTTACGGGAAAATCCCTAAATTGGGCAAATATAGATATGCCCGGGCAAATCCCGAAGTAGAGATTAACTTCGGGATTTGTCCGGGCATATCGCGAAACGCTCACAACTGTTTGGGCAGATCTAGATATAATGGTCAAATCCCGAAGTAGATGTCAAATTTGTAGTTTTCCCAGGTAAAAAGCGAAACGCCCACAGGTATTTGGGCTGACCTAGGTGATCTCAAAGTGTACAGTAGTTTCGGGTATAGCACAGTTCGGTGCGGGACAATTCGGCGCGACCGTGTGATTCGGTACCGGGTCGATATGGTGGCGGGAGAGTTCGGTGCCAGCAGGAATACACTCGGAACAGTACCAGCATGATTTGACGGGAATGGTGTGACAATAAAAAGATATTACAACTATTAAGTGAATTTGGATAAGCTGACTAACTACTGAGACGGTAATATTTCAATGAAATGGCAGTATTTCAAAAATAACTTTTAAATTAAAATGCAAGAATAAGTCAAACATAATAGCACTCTTCCAACCACAACCCAACCCGGGGGAGGAGAATGGAACGAACCAAATCCCAAACCCATTATCCTAACCCGGAGGAGGAACCAAACCCCAAACCATTGAACTCAATCCGGAGGAGGAAAATGTAATGAAACAAACCCACAAACACATAACCCTTCCGTGGGAGGAAAATGGAACTAACCAGTCGCCACCCACTTAACCCAACCTGGGCCGCCGAATCGTCCCGGCGCCGAATTGTGCCGTCGCTGAATTGTCCCAGCGCCGAAAAAGTCGCGCCGAATTGCCCCATTCCGGTAGATTCTGAATTGGGCTTGGTTTGGTTGGATTGGTAACTCTATCCTTGTATTGATTCGTATTTGGTAGATCGAGTTTTATCTTTAAATGACTTAATACGAACTGAAGATGGAGAGAACTGCTGCGTAATTCAGTACAGTTAACAAAATCGGTAATTAAACGTACCTAAAAAGATGTACGAGATATCCGGACAGAACACTAAAACCGGAACAAATTCGTGATGGGTATAGGATGTAAGCCCAGCCTAAAAAGATTTGGTCACATCGCGAATTGCCCGGGCAAATCCCGAAGAGAAAAAAACATTTTCTAAAAATATTTCGGGGTTTGCCCAAAATACCTGGGCACATCTAGATAACATATATATAAGAGAAAACTTTTTTTCTTCAACAGGGAACTATCGAGCTCGTTTTATGGCTGAAAAATTCAAGAACAAGCATTTTAAAGAATAAATTTACTTACCTCAGGTAACCTCAATACCTTCATCAAGGTTGAAAAATCATATGCACATTTTCATTTTCGGTGAATTAACACTGAAGACGGCTGCTTTGTTGTCAAATGTACATACGGTTTATAAACCATGTGGCTATTGGAGATACCTGAGGTAAGAGTATTTTTTAAATTGGTTATTCTTGAACTATGTTTGCCTCTTCGCTCCTCGGACACAAGGGAGATGTTACTGGCTTACCAAGCCGTCCCCTTCCTACCCACCGCATCCCACACATGATGGAACGGCTGATAACTGGTGGGCTGGTATTCAGCTCCCCCAGAAGAACCCTTCTCCCACGTCCCTTCCTTTTTCTTTCTTTCCCTCTTTTGTTTACAAAAAAGACACTATTATTTTAAATTTTCATTTCTATGCTGTCCAAAATACAAATAACCTTTTAAGTTTTTATTAGCTGGCCATTATGTGTCGTCACATCCCTGTTTTTATGTGATTTTACCAACTACTCTAGATATTTCATTCTCCCACTCATTTGCCATACACCTTCTATATATAAGGTATCGACTCCAACTAAAATTGAAAAAGCCACGAAGTCTGCAATACATTCGCAAAGGGTGCCAATCGCCTACTCTAAATGGTTACAGGGTTTACCACGTGACAATTTCACGCGGGCATGGTGACTCCTAAGGTCCTCAGAAGTAACACGAAGGGGTAAAAGTCTGTGAAAATTCTTGAATTTTAATCTCTGAATATTATTTTAATATCTGCCTCATAGATCATATAATACCCAAGGAGAGGAAAGTTTTTCATTGCGCTCGCCAAAAAATATTCGTGTCAACCGATATAGGAAAATGTATAATCGTATGTTTGGCACTTTCTCGAATTTCTACTTCCGAAACCATAAGTTGTAATTATGTGCTCTCGCTGAATTTTTTTTGTGGTAAATGCTGTGCTGTCCCCGAATGATCACAGATTATGTAGGAGTTTTTTAATACATGAAGTGCATTGAATTTACCCGGGCAACTTCGGGTACTTCAGCTAGTTATAAGATATTTATCTACGTAAAAAAGCATAGTTCTCCACATTAGATTGCTGCTGATTCCATATTAATCAAATAGAAAACAGAAAATCCCGTGTATTCGGGCCTTTGTTTTACACGGCGAATGATCATAAACGTCAGGTGGAGTCATTCTAATAAAAACAAAAATAATCTTTAAAAGTGATGCAACCGTTCTCAAGTTATTCGACGTTATCTGGAGTATGAATGAATTTGACGTCATCATATGTGGACAACATTCAACACCGCGTGATTATTAATAGGACAAAAATTAAGGGTAAACAACGGTTTATGGAAATTTAGGTGGGATAGTGGTTTTGATGAAGATTAGAAAATTTTATTTTTAGCTGGAGCGAAAATCAAGACCGATATATAATGAATTCCTTAAAGCATCTTTTTTTAATGGAAAACGAAGCCTTGCTTCCACAGGGGGACATTTTATAATTCTGGCACTTCGATCTTGAATTCACACAAGCATGAAGTCAAGAAAATGCTGAAAAAAATATTTCTAAATTACTTATTTTTGTAAGCTTTTATTCAATTTTAAAGGAATTTTTAAAAGTAAACATAGGCGAACAAAGAATATAGCATGATTTAAACCAGGGACCTCTTTTCTTCAGACACACCCAAGGAGGGAAAGCGATAGGAGAAGTTGAGACGTAATGAAGGAAAAATAGTGTAGTCCGTGAAATATTACCCCAAGCATTAATTCAATGGAGAATTGGCACTAAGAAATCTAAAATTTTAACATATATACGGGTGAGTGAACAGCAAGTATAAGATGCTACTACGCAAAACCCCGTGAAAATGGTTTTGCCATAAATCAGAAAGAAGCCATTTGCATAACATCAATAAAATTCAAGATCATCGTAACAGCCATCAAAAAGCGGAGCCATAACGGGCTTGCCATAAAACTCGCACGTTCATCGGCCATTTTAACGAGTCATTGGGCAACATATGGCTCGGGCGACTACTGAATACTAAAGAGATTATAGGAAATATAATGCGTAAATTTTAAAGAGGAATGAAATCCCCATGGTAACATATAGTCGATCGTTAAGGAAAGCTATCCTAATAGATACATCGCTTGAACAAGTTCAAAGTATGGAAGCTGTGATGGAAAAATTTTCTCTTGTCCGATAGCGATGCGAAACTTATATTCCTTATAATCAGGTTAACGCACAACTTTCATTCAACTCCAGAGATTGCGGTATTATAATGGTAGGTGAAGGTTTCGTATTTAGACAAATTTATTTTAAAGTAAATTTTAAAATATCAGATAGTGAAGGACAAGATGATTAAATGGAATTATAAAGAAACTGAGAGGGTTGCGGAAGGCAGAATGCCGGTTCAACCTATGTCTCTCTAAGAACAGATTACTAAGGACGAGGACGATTTACATAGCGGAAGATATAAATATTCAACTTAAACAGAGATGAGCTGAAATTTAATACTTCTCCGCAAAATGTTAAAAGACGCGGGAGACTGATTTCAAACATCGTATTCATAAGTCTTACGAAAAATCACTAAAATGGGTGAATTAAAATAAACCTAAAAACGCTTTATTCAAATTTCAGATTATTACGTTTTAATATTTTGCGATTTTTTAACATACAATAAAATAATAGGAAATAATTTTAACTGCAGAAAATGTATGCAGATCTTAAAAATTCCTCAATACTGTCTAATACGAATGTCTATAGGTACTTTCTTTTTCCCTGGTAATTGTCTTTTAACAAGAATTTCTTAAATCCCATGATCAATTCTATCGTATGCTCTTTATCATAAAATAAAGTTAAAGTGCTATATTAATATTTAAACAGCAATAAATTATAAATATTAGATCTATTACAGAAGAAATATAAATAATAGCAAATTTACGACCAGTATAAATTGTAAGAAAATCATTATAAGGAATTTGCAAACATGAGTTCTATAATGGAAAACTTTTCTACTTAATATTTACACTGGGTTATAATTTTAATTCTTTTTTTTCAATTTATGAAATACTGTTTAATTCGTATTTTTTTGGCTGTTGTTTCAAACCTATTCCAAGCGCAAATCTTGAGATTCTCTGTTTTACAAACATAATATTACCTCGAGGAATGAGTATCATACTCATAAATGAATACGATTTAATTGAATCTTTCGCAGAAATACAGCATTTCCTTTCATTTCATGCTTTTGATTCTTCCAGATTCCATAACCCAATTCTGTCATAATACATTAATTCAGTACAATAACGCTTACAATTCCGAAGAAGTATTACGAGAAATAATTGTAATTTTTAATGACTGACTTGGGTTGGTTATGATTTGGCTTATATTTTTTAAATATTAACGGTATAAGATCGTTTAAAAGGCGCGTAAGTTCAATATAAATATGTTGCCGAATTGTATTTAAATTGCAGTAAAAACAAATGCTTAGTTAGTTCCGATTATTAGAGTGGAGAGTTATCGAAACCACGCTGTGAAGGTTATCTATAGCCCTTCCTCCAGGTTTAAGGCAAAATTCGGAAGGAGTGGTTAGTACTTAGTAATAGTGGTCTTAATGAAGGAATAGGTAATCAAGGGGAGTCAAGCCCAACTTACTGTGCAGGAGCCTATATTTATATTATATTATTAAAATTCTTAGAAGTTATTTTAAACATCTTGTTGCACCCTAGCTTTTCTTTCCTTGTGAGTCGTTAAATGTAAAAAAATCATCATATTAATTCAAAATCCAGTATCTGAATACATATTTCGATGTCTGTCTTCCTACTCCTTCTAACTGTAACTGTAATTTGGAGGATGCGATCAAGCGAGAATTTCTCCAGTTTTTTTTAGTTATTTTTAAATTTGTGTAGTTGAAAAGAGGTATTGGATTGTTTTTTGTCATTAAAGCTGCGCAAGTGATGCTAAAAAGCGAGTAATCTAGAATTTTATTCGGCGATAATGGTTTTCATCCTTACATTTTTATCATTCGTAGCAACAAGTAAATTCACAAACATCAAGTACAACTCCCTGAAGTTTTTCTGTAAAAGATGAGATGGAAGCTGCTTTTTTTTAACTTTTGAAGCCTGTTGAAACAGCGAAATTGCTTCAGTTTGAAGCGACGCATCCGTTGGTTCAAAATCGCTGGTGCGATTACGCCCCGACTGTCACTTTTTAATGTCCACAACGGGGCAATCTTTTACTTGTCAGAGCATGTGGACACGAAAGGAGAGGGAGAGGATGAAACAGCGGGATAGGATGGAAATTGGATGGGGAGAGGGAGTGGGCGGGAAAAAAAGGGCCGTAAAAGAGGTGGTGAGAGTTTAAGCGTGCTGTGCGCGAGAAATCACGGCCTCTTGAAACGTGCTGGAGAAAATGAGAGGGTGAGAGAGATGGAGACAATGAGAGGGAGAAAATGAGAGGGAGAAAATGAGAGGGAGAAAATGAGAGGTAGAGAGAGAGAGGGAGAAAATACTGCACTTGTGCTCACAAAAGGCAAGCAAGCCCTCTAGTCTTCTTCTCTTTCTCCACCTCTTTCTCATAATCCGTCCTCTCCATTCCCTTACGCGCATTTAACTCTCTCCCCATCCGGAACAAATGACATCTCTTGCCTTGCCTCTTATTGGCGGGTGGTCGTGTGAAAATGCCATATAAATCTTTTGCCGGCCGAATCTTCATCGTCTCGAGGTGAAATTAAAAGGTGATTTAATGGATTCGTAAATCATAAATATTAAATTGTTTCCGTATCTTTGAAACATTTGACATACTTTGATTCAGAAAATGTATCCTATCCATCCAGGTTCTATAACAGTTTACTGCCTCAAGACGGCGTAAAATCGGCATTGAGAAATGTTTTTGTCATTGTGTTCACTGGTTGACGTGCATAGTTTAACGCGTGTAACGCGTATCTCTCGTTTGGCAAAATTCCGTGCAATTATGCGAAATAGTCGAAAAAGAAGTGTTTTTATAACGGAATTAACTAAATTTGTTCGCTTTAATAATAAAAGTTGAATATAAACATTATTAGAAATGTGGTACAAACATAAATACTTTTGGAGACCAATTGGTCTTCTGTAATACGCAAACGCAAAATTATTGATTTCTCAGGAGTCAATTAGGGTAAAGAAAGTGCACAAAATAAGCGGGATTCCTACTGCCGGAATTATGACCGAGATGAAAGAGACATTGACACAAACTGTGGTGCTGTAAAAGTCACGTTCCGAAATTTACCATCTTTTGTAACGATAAAATGTAACAGAATGATTGTAAACCCAAAATATGATGACCAAATGGTCGTAAGAAAAATACCTATTTAAGTTACCCCTTTTTCGTGCTAAGTTTTAGCCCTCGGTTTAACGTCGTTTCGATTAACGTCGTTCCAAAATTACTACCCATATGTGAATTAACGTCGTCGTGATTCGGCGCTGAAATAACGCACGAAAAAATGCTGCGTAGATGACTCTGTTGCGCAGCGCTTCTCCAGATGCGACGGATCGCTTTATTTTAGTGGCAAGTGTTTTGGATTGACGTACCTGTATAATAATTTTTAAAAATTTCTGTCACGTAACACTTCAAAATATAGGGTATAAAACCTATGGTACTTCTACAGGGCTGATATTTGGAAGGATGATAGGTCATGGGGTACAACCTCCGAAAAAATCCAAAACTCCAGAAAACTTATGTTTAAGGGGTGTTTTTCACCCTAATGTCCAATTTTAAACTCCAATAAGAATAGCATTGGAAACGGCGCAGGTGGCCCAAAGAAGGATAACCACTCCGTCGAGCAAAAACGGGTACAAATGAAAATCAAATCGGGAGAAGTTAAACCCGAGTTATCCCAATAGTACAGTATAATTTCAAGTTTATAAATAGGGCACGAAACTTGTAAAATTTCTGTTAATAGGGGTGAAAAGTATTTTAATAACTGCTGAGGAGACTTCGAGAAAGAGGCCTTAACTATCACCCTTTGGATATATCAACATATATCAATATTCTAATTTGGCGAAAACACTTATGGAAGCAAACTATAAGAATAAACTCCATGCGACATAAGGTGAGAGCCAATTGAAATTTTATTTCAAATGTTTAAGACGGGCATGTACCCTTAGCTGTATTTCAACTGCATAAGAAGTAATTTACATTAATCCTTAAAGGGAAACTAGTTCTCTCTTTCGGTTTAATTAAATTACAGCATCGCCATTATGACTGAAGGAGCATCATCACCTTGGTCATATATTGGGAATCAATTAGGATGAAGTTACGGGAAAGTTTGGAAGATTAAAGTCATGTCGCGCGGAGCTATGCAAGAGACGATTATTTTAAAATTGAAACTTTATGCTCGTTGCTGTGGAAATCTTCGCCGATGAGAAGGAACCGCGCCCGTATTGTAAAGATTATAAAGAAACGGCGGAAGTGAGAAAAAATACATAAGATGCCAAGTGTAATGTTGGCAATTGTTAAATGACTTAATAAGGAAATAAAATACTTGGATACAATTTCATTATAGAAAACTCCATTAATACGACATAGGTTTCATTGCACTGCAATATCCTCGGGCTACCTGATTATGGTGCACTGCAATGAAACCTCGATCGCATTAAAGTAATTTTTTAAAGCGAAATTGTTACATGTATTTTATATTATACTTTCCTAATACGAAATTAAGTATTTTTTACAACTTTGAACATTAGTTTGTTTAATGAATGGAGTTTGTTTTAAAGGAAATAATATTTTATAATTTTTATTATTGGGGTTATTGGAGCGTTTGTAATGGTACTATACTCAGGGTAAAGATCTAGGTTTCCTGCCAGACCAAAATATAGAAACAATCGTATCGTATTCATGTTATTTACACACTTCGGGTTTAATATAATTTAAGATCCCTGACTTATTAATAAAATCATTTACTATTTGTTTGTTTACTGAATTGTTTCTTTCATTTATACAGGAAATATCTTTTCTGTAAATGCTTAACTGTTTAAGATGCCTTCTTAGCTTCGTGCTTTTACCCGTTGCGACAAATTATCTGAATATTTTTAATGCTATTATTTTCTCCATTTTTAAGGCAGGAATCATGTATTTATGCTTTTCTGCATTTTATTAATTTTAATTGAGAGAACTTCACGATTTACAAGCGTTGTAAAAATTTTAGTTATAATTGTTAAAAATATCACTGTAAATTTAATTTCAAAGAAATACTTCTTATTCCATCCTCATAGCATTTCTGTTTCATTAAACCATCCATTACAATTATTTGCCATAGACTTTTGGGAAACATTTCTTATCTAATTTTTATTAAGTTCCTCGCATATATAGCCCATATTCTGACTTGAAAATATAGCTAGGAATATTTTTTAGAGAGAAAGAAAGTTAAGTAAGAAACACGTTCTTTACATTTACTCTCAAACGCACATTCATTAATAGAGACCAAGCGTCGTTCCCTCATATGCTTATCGATCTAGCTCTTCATTCCTAAACGTAGGTCGTTTTTGGGGACCTAAATTATGGACTTGTAAAGAATGAGCATGTCCTTTGGAAAAAATAAAAGTTTCCGAAAGTTTTAAGGGTGCCCAAGTACCCTCGTGGGCTGGAGTCGAGTCTTAACGCCCGAGCACTTATCCTTGGAAGGCTCGACAGGGTCACCCATAAGAAGGAAATGAAAAGGTTCCCAGGTGTATGCGGTCGACACAAAAGACTGAGAGTTTAACGGTCGGTCCTCTTAAAGGAGGAGTGGCGGACGGCTGCGAAAGGAAAATGCCCAATTAAGGGGAAGCGAGCGGCGCGGCGGCTCAATATTGTCGAAAACGACGACGAGAGAGAAATGGAGGCAAATGTGGCTGGGATGGCGAGAGAGATAAGTGCAGAGAAAAAAGAGAGAGAAGGAGAAGAAAGAAAGAGGAGAAGGGTGAGCGGCCGTGAGAATGCTCGCCGGAATGAAAAGAAGATGTATCACCGCAAAAACAGATTCAGGCATAAGCATATGTTCCCCGAGCCAACGAATAGCACATATCTCTCGGATGCGTTCGCCATTTTTTTGGCGATATTAAAGTATTAATTCAGCACTCTCTTTTCACTTCTATAAATTCGCGCAGCTGTTTCTCGCTCTCCCTCTCTCTCCCTATCTCTCACCTCCTCGCCGCCATATTTTCAAACAGAGCGAAATTACGCCCTCCTTTCCGCCGAATGGCTTTCCGCGCTTGTGCATGGGCTTGGAAAAAAGAACAAAGAGTTTTCGTCTTCCTAGCTTGTCTTCTGTAAAAGCCCTCATTTATCATGTCCTCGAAGAGCTGTGATAAATTTATTGCTCGAGAATATATTTATAAATATTTTTTCTCAAATATTCACACAGATATATAAAAAACAAAATTACAATAAAACCATTTTAAGATGTTTTCATTTTTTGTTGAAACTCATCCTATATTTTTTCATCTTAAATATTTCAAAGCATCAAGTCCAATAAACAAGCATTATTAATTTGTTAAATTGTTTCATAAATGATATGAAAAATTGCATGATGGCACTGTTCGTATAATTTGATTTGAGGAAATATCCATGAAACACATGGCTTTGTTATCCAAGTAAAATTACATTCACTTATAAAGGAAGAGAACTTTTCTACTTCAGCTTTATTTATCTCAGCTTTCTCTTTTATTTCCTTCCCGGTAGAATGGGCGTGTCCAGGCGGGAATCCAAAAAGTCTTCATTTCCTGTTTCAAGAACTTTAGTTTTCCTCCTAAATACCTCATATCTCTTCTTCTCTAAGATACCCTCGCGGGGGAGGAGAAGGAAAGAAAACAGATTCCTCACGTGACTCCTGCTGCCGCCCCTCCCCCAACCTTTTGCTCCCACTCCATTTTTCTCCATCCTCAACTAATCATTCCCCTCATTTTCTCCCCTTCTTCATCTCCTCTCTCACTTTCTCCTTTCCGCCCTCGGATCCGTTTTCTTGAATCTTTTCTTCCTCTCACCTTTAAAAAATCATCCCACTATTGCCCTTTTTCTCTCTTCCTCCAACTCCTTACCACTTCATTGCCGCCATTCTCATATTTCCTTTACTCTATGTCATTTAAATATCGCCCTTTATAGCACATTTTCCATTTTCTAGGATATTCCCACTTTTACTACAACTTTAACTAACTCTAAACGCCATTACTTTTATACTCCGACGCACAATCTCTATTCTCGGCTGATTCTTCTGCATTTATCATATCTTGTTGTCTATGCTTAAACACTCAAGTCTCAATTTATACTTAGAAAGTTGCTATTTTGACTCCTTGGTAAAATTTCTACAATACTTTTACTGATGATGACGCAAGGCGTAAAAATCTAGATCGAGTCCCCCTAGTAAATGTATTCTAGAAATTTTACCAAGTTACGTTATTTTTGAATTATGAATTTCTACAACAGTTGCTATTTTGACCCCTCTTTCTCCATCTCATGACTTCATATCACTCCGTATTTACGCCATACAAATCTTTTCCTGATTTCATCTTTATAAAACTCTGTGCCAGGGAGCAGAGGCTGGAGAGTGGAAAATTTATAGATGAGGGGAAGCAACCGGAAGCGAAGGGAAAATTTGGATCCTTGGGAGGAGGAGAAGTTTGGAGGAAATAATAGGCAAAATTGGACACGGAACAAACTTTGTGGAAAATAATTGTACAAAGATATGAAAAGATAGGAAATCCAGTTAAATATAAAAGTCATATTGAAAGATAGGCATCAAAATGATTTACTTTCGTTTTGTGATGTGTTTGGATAAAGAACAAATGAAAAAGGCAAACATTTACATACCAAAATATATATAATAATAATAACAACATAAATAGTAGTGCGTAAATTTTTGGCATTTTCATTAGTGCCTTTATGATGTAACACAACCGTAGATTCAGCCGCATCGAATGCTCACCAGAGAGAGAAAATGAGGAGTGCGTTCAAATCAACAGTCCATCCATCGGAAGGGACGTTAAGCCGTTGGCCCCGTTGGTGCTCTTTGTTAAGAGCAGGCTAAAAGCCGGCACCAGGTTTCTCTCCTCCCTTGCAATCCAGCTTTTCATTGCATTACCTCTTTGATACGACCAAGGTGCTGTAGGAGTCGATTTCTTCGCGCCATGTACTGCTACCAACTCCTGCCGGGTTCATTAGCGGCACTCTTAGATGCCCATTACGCGTAAATAGGTGGATCAGCAGGTCGTAAAATATAATGGAGGGCTTGTTATACTGATTCGAAATAATAGAAAATCGCTGTGTCTATGACTATAACTAAGTAATAAATCTTCGCGAGTTCCCAAATGCACAAAAATTAACGCACATCCATTTATACGATATTCTAACATTTTAGAACATCAGCCGATCTCTGAAATTATAATAAGATTATCTAGTAGACCCTATTAAATATTTTTGAATCCTAAATATTTTCAGCAAGCTCGAAAAAAGAGAGCACTTTCTACATTGAATCGAATCCAAATCCGATCCAATCATGCGCACTATATCAAGGAGTACATAATCAGGTGAAATGAACTTTTCTCGAAGAATATTTACATTAGTGATATTGGATAATTAACGAAAAATCGACAGAGTTAACATTGTTATAAATGTATTGGAATCTGATAAGAACCTCTAGCTACATTTTGAGAATCTTGTATGTAAATCAGGCATCAAAACGAAACGAAATAGATCTGTAAGATACGTCGATGGAGGTGAACAAAGGTAAAGAGGAATTGGAAAGATCGACCTTTCACGATAAAGAGAAACACACACACATCCTCCCTTTCTCCTCTCTTTTTCATTCATTCTTGCCAACGGCGTCCTTTCCAGTTAACTTTCTATCTCATGTTCCTGGTCCTTTCTTATTTGCCCTTTCTCTTCCTTGGCCATGACCAAAGCATTCAATCTCCAACCGACCCATCAATTCTGCGACCCTTCCCTCCGGCATTCTTTTCTTGATAGCGCCATCTTGATTACCTCTTTCCAGACTCGAAAATTCTTGCCTAAACCAAACCAAAATCTTTGATTTCTTTAACTATCTTTTTTCCTCTAAAACTTTCCAATCTCCTTTATTCCCTCCTAAATCGTATATATCACTGCCGGCTGGGCAGGTATATATATATATATATATATATATATATATATATATATATATATATACACAAATACAGTCAAGCACAAACAAAAAAACACAAGGTAATGACATCTATATTTGAGAAAAGAATAAGGATATTTAATCTAACAGTTTCACTTTGTATATGTTCCCATGAAAGAATTCAGCATATTTAAACCTTTTTTCGCTCACTATGTTTTTTGTCATAATGAATTCTAATTTAAAATATTCGAAAAAAAATTCTAAAAGGACCCCATTTTCAGAATCTTTTTTTGGTGTACTACCACTGAAGATGACTGCTTTGTGGCCGGAATGCGCATCTGGTTTTTTTATAACCTTGTTCTAACTATTGGAGATACTTGAGACAAGTATTTTTTAAATGCTTGATCTTGAATTCTTCAGCCATAAGACCAATAATTTTCCTTTGAATAGTTTGATTTAAGTTTCATTTGATTTTCGTTTATTTAGTACATTAAATCCCAAATGTAAGTACATTTCTAAGTGCTTTATTCTTAAAAATTTCACCCCTTCCTTCTGCCATTTGGTTCTATACGATAATTTTTAATTGACAATAGATCTTTGTATTATGTTTTCATATTATATCATATTTTTTGCTCTTTACCATTAAACTCAAAACATAGTCCATCATTTTATCAACAAACGTAATACTGGGTTTTTTCAGCTCTGAAAAGTTCTCACACTATATAAATAAGTATATATTTATTTCCTGGGTGATATTTATAAATATTATAGAAAATGATGGCTGGACAATTCACCTCATTTTTAGAATGAAGGATGAAATGCTATTTCTGATAATTGCTCAGCATAAGTTAATTGAATGTTCCTTGAAACGCCGGCATATCATGACGAGTATGATGTCGGGAAATACCTCCTCCACAAGGTTGATTTTGTCTGGAATCGGATAATGGAAATTGGGTTATGTATTCTGTCGGTAGAAAACGTTTCAACCGGTGATTACGTTGCATGCTAGAGATTGCGAGACACGGAAATAAGGCACTTTCATGAGCGCAAAGCTGTAAATGTTTTCATTCAGAACATTAGCAAAACTTTTTTACTCGCTCGGGAGGGAGATAAACAGCTATTGGAGAGGTCAGAGCAATGATAATAAAGCTGATTGTATGGCAATATGTTAATTTAGACTAGAACATTCACGGCGCGCTAAAATATGTATATATTGACAATCATATGGAAAAAGTTCAAAACAGTCACGTAGTGCACCTATCTAAGGCCTCCCACGCATGATCAGTTTTGCCTTCAGGTCGGCCTCAAGACATTTTCAGTTTCATCGAGTTGTCGGTGTGCATGGTACATAATGGCGACCCTTGATGAATTATTATGTTACGCTGCCATCGCATGTGCTGTAGGAAAAAGGAAATCAAAACGGAGAGTGGACAAAGGAATGGCTTTTAAAAGGGAATCTTTTTTCGCATATCAATTTATTTTTCTGCTGCTGTATTTATTTCGATTATCATCTTTCGTAACTTGCACAAACTTTAGTTTTTAATTATAAATAATATTTATTGCTTTCTTTTCTTTATTATATATGTCAAATATAATTCAAACGCTAAAATGGGTATATGTTACATACGCATATTATGTAAATAAAGTATTTGTAATATAAACTTATTCATGTTTATTTGCATTTTTCATAGAACATAAATACCAATGGTTTGACTAGAAAAATCAATGTTTTCATGATGTTATTTTCTTTTCTGCTTAATGAGGAAGCAAAATGTAGCAATTGGTCTCGAAAAAAATGTTAACTGGATTTTGGCCATGTTTTTTACTTTCTCATATATGTAGTATATTTTTAAAACGCCTCACTGCGTGTTGGGCAGCCTTTAGTCCAAGCCACACACGTGCGATAACAGCTCATTTCAGGCCGATCTGTCAGTAGATCGTTTGCTGCTCTCACAGTCCGTCCGGCCAATATTTTGAACTGAACAGTCCATCCGGCTTCCCCACACACGTACGATAAACAGGATCAGTCCTGGACTGTTCAGGTCGAACTGAAGGCAAAACTGACCGTGCGTGGTCCCCTTAATGCTTTAAACGGTACGTGCATTCCAGGAAAAGATCGTGTAAAGCAAAACTCACGAAGTGGGCAAATTTTACCGTAGCAATACATACGATTATATTTGAGTTCAAATTTAAACATTTTAACTACAGCGTATGCGTAGTTTTATGCTTTTTAATGATCTTTGACTGTTTCAAAACGGTGATAATGTGAAACTAAGAGCTGTGCAATTCAAGAAAACCGTCCTAAAAGGAAAACACGTAAAGAAAATCTGCGCAAGGAATGAACAAATTTGAATCGACAATGCAAAAATTATAATTGACTTCATTAGATTTGAAAGCTAAGATAACACAAAAAGCTTCAGATGCATTTTTGACAGAATATACAACATTTAACCATTAAAAAAAAGGGAATTTTTTCTTAAAATCTGCACTGCATATTTTATTATAATTTTTAGGTTTTTATTTAAAGTATACTCTGAGTTTTGTTTGGGAAAACATCAATCCAGAAAGAATTTTACTCCAGCAGACTAAGAACTATCCGCTCTCGAACGGTTGGACGGTTCTTATGCATTTCCTTTGACAACTAAAACGTGAGAGGTGTTATGCATTGTTCAGAGAAACTAAGAAGGGCAGGGGAAGGAGCAGCACCCCGAAAGCAATCGAATTACGCAGGATGTTTCTTATTTGAGAAGATACAGCTCTGCTTATTAAAATAAACGGCTCAAAATTGTGACCAATCATAAGTACTGTAGGAGGAAGCAGTAATTGGATGGACTGGATGGCGCCACTCATTTCACAAGTCTCAATCGCTTTTACCTGAGATGAAGAGAAAATTCAGAGGAAAACTTGACGAGAAAGGTCGAAAAGTAGAGACGCGTGAATTCACAATGCAACAAATACACTCATCTTTATCCCGCGTCTGAGTAAGAGACGGTGTGATGGAGTTAGGAGCTAACGAGGTGGGATTCCTGGAAATGAAAGGAATTTGTTTGTTAATTGCCTCAGTAAACCTCCCACGCATTTCCTTAATACGCAGGAATAAAGTGAGCTTCCAGAGATGGCTTGCAGCAGTGATAACAACGGAAGAAGATGAGAGAGAGAGAGAGAGACAAAGAGGGAGAGTGTTTGAAGAGGGCGTAGAGTATACGCACAGGGAGGGTGAGGGGGTGAAAGAGGGATAGAAGGCGGCTGGATAATTCAGTAAAATCTCTCCAACGGAAAACTAACTGGAAGCATTCTCAATAAACAGCCCTTTCTTATTTTCCCGGGTGCAATCAAACAGGGAAATAAGGCATTTTATTTCCATTTCCATCAAAGATAAATCAAATCCTAAGGATACATTTTTCTCCCATTCAACGTTAATTACCTGTAAATGTAAGATGATAAACTATATTGATGGCCACACCATCATATATTATTTATAGCTCAAATTTTCTGTTTGTGAAAAATAAAAATTTCAAATTCTCTATGTGCTACAGCTTGAGTTTTCATTCCCGAATTACTTATATGAGAATAAAACATCAGAAGACACATGGGAATTATTGTCATTATCCTTCACCTTTATCGAAATATAAATAAATAAATAAATATACATACATACATATATACACTAATGAGTCCATTTATTTACTCATGTGTTAATAGTTTTCCAATAATGACTTTATCATTGAAACGTTGCGTGTAATGCGTCCTACTGTAGTAATGTACAAGTTTCCAGATATCTTTAAAACTCTCCAAACTCACTTCGAACGTAAGGTTAACTATCCTTTCGTAGACATTAACATTCATTATAAAAGATGGGAGAGAGTCTCTCTCTCTCTGTGTTCATGCACGTACCTTGAAATTTATTTCGGGGAGGGAGGGGAGAGGGAGGGGGTCTGAGGCCGAAAACCAATTTCAAGCAAATGATTAAATAAAAGTCCTATTCAAATAATATAAACTTTTATAACGTTTTTAGTTCTCATAACTCAATGCAGAAAGTGGCAGCGTAGCAAGAGGCAACGTAGCAAGTTTGTAGCATGGTTATCGCAGATTCAACAAATGTCTGTACACCGAGGGGAGGGGGTTCGGACCCTCCCCCTGCGTCCTTGTCTGTGCTGGCAGAAAAATACTCGAACACGTTGTAAGCGATTGAACCCAATGAACCTTATAGAGAAGAGGCTCTTGCTAGACATTAATTAAGAAACTCTCTATATCCTTAACACACAAAACCCCTCAGAGATTAATGCGTCTCAAGAAGCAGAAAGTTTGCTCTATTCATCCGCGAATAGGTGAAGATAGGAAAAGCCGGCGCAATTTCATAAATCGTTCCTCTTCCATTTTCCTCATATCCGCATTAAAATCCGATTTTTATTGAAAATTATATCCAAAGAAATGAGCTAAATGATCTATCACACACACATACATATCCTCATATATTTCTTCAGCAAAAGTTTCCTTTAATATCTCTAGAATTTGACTTTTCTGCGTTCTTTCCCTCTTGAATTATAAAATATTATTTAATGCCATTCCCAGTATTTCTGAGCCAAATATACCATAACAGCTTTTATCAAGTTTATTCAAGTTATTCTTTTCCTATAACTTCACCGCGACGCCCACTACCACTTTCTCTCCTTTCTCCATTTATCCCATCCGACTAGTTTTCTCCCGAGGTTTACCCCAACCCTCCCACGTAATCCTCCCATCCCTTCCTCAATTCACTGACTCCACCGCCCACTCTCATTCAAATACGGTTTAATTATCCTTCTCGACGCCGATCATCTCTCTCTCTCTCTCTCTCTCTCTCTCTCTCTCTCTCTCTCTCTCCAACTCGTTTTTCCGCTATTATTGCTTTAATTTTGTATGAATATCGTTTATCGCAAATATCTGCGTGTCCCTTTTAGAGAATTCTCATTCCCTCCCTCTTTCGCAAACATACCTCTCTTCTCTATTCGCCACCACGCTGGCCTCTCTCTTCTGCTAGAAAACAAACGCATCCTCCATAAGTGAGGGAGCTCAGCTCTGAAAGTTGACACTTGATTTGTTACACTCTCGGGTTTCAGTTTCTTTAGCGGTGAAAATATTAAAGGGAAGGAGATACAATCCCATTAATGGAGACGCTTTGTATGTTTTGTGTAGTGTAAATTTCTTTTCGCTTACAGATAAAGTTTACGAATTCATATTATTTAAAAAGTATAAGATAATGTTTGAGACGGCTGGAAACTCTGTAAAGAGCTTATATAACGAGAAAAACTTTTAGTGTGTTTATTTTAGCGCGTTCTTGGCATGCACTTACAATGATATATCTTAAAATTTTGCTTTTGGTTTGAACCATACTTTGACAAGCAGTTAAAATAAAATCTAAAGAGCGCTTACACTGCTTACAGTTAAGCGAATAAAATGAACCTAGTCATTATCACTCTTTAATAAATATTCATTCGTTGCCATTTGAGAAGTGAAATGACTATTAGATTCCTAGAACTCGTGAGAGAATATCAGAACGAATGGTTATTATCTGTCATGTAGGTCTTCGCCCATCTGTTTTTATTTTTATTATTAGCTAGCAGAATTATTTTTGCTAGTCATAGGAATTACATATTATAATTTTTCACTCTGATTGTATGGTCTCATTTTTGGAATTACTGCATTTGTTCCGTCAGTTTGTCTGTGTTTCTGTAGGTACCATTTTCTGAACTAATTGATTTAGAACATACAACTTTATACTGGATGCTTTCTGCTCTGTCAAAGATTGAGGAAGAGCCACATTTTGATCTGCAACCTTCCGTACATAAGGTGCGAGCTACAACAAACAACTTGTATAAATGTTACTAATAGGATTCATTAATATTCAACTACTTACATTAATTGCACTGCTATATTATTTTATCTGTTTCGTAAATTATTCCATTAAAATTTATGCTAAATCTAACATGTGACACTGAGAAGAGGCGTCCGATTTACGTTTGGCTCGATCATGTTTTTGCGTTAGGTTGAATATTTATGGAAGAAGTGGAAAACGTCCTTAACTTAAAATACATTCATTGAAATATAAAGACACACACACATATTTAGGATCGTGAAAAACACTCCAGATTTCCATCTCTCAAGTCTCTTTCCGTTTTTCCTTCCGAAACCCACGCCTTTCCCCATATTCTCCCATTCCTAAGGCTTCTCTGCCTAACTTCCTCTCTAACGTGTCGTGAAGAGCAAGAGGAGCAACAAGAGATCCTGAATGGCGTGCGGGGATGTGGGAGATGCCTTTGGATGCGAGAGATATAACGTCCTCCCAACCCTCCCTCTCCCCGAGTAATGGGAGAAAGAGAGGTGAATAGCAGAGGGAGCGAGAGTGCGGATGGGTCTCGGAGACTGTGAGGAGGGAGAGAGCATCTGGAGAGGCACATGGCTCCCCTTCCTCGCCCCTCTCTCTCTCTCGCATAATAGTCTTATAAAGCGCGGGACGTAGAGTAGAGGGAGGGGTGAGAAAGGGAGAGAGCGGTGAAAGGGCCTGTTGGAGAATGGGAGTGAAACCGCCCTCAACAAAAGGGAGTGCGGAGAGGGCTGACTGAAGAAAGGGAAATGAGCGGAACGAATGCGAAAGTGAAATTATGAGCCGTGCTTGCATCGCGTGAACTAACTTCATTTGTTTTTATATCAAACTAACTAGCCGAGTAAGTTTTCTTCGACAAACTACGGAAATAATTGCTATTCTTTCATTTTTATACTAAGATGTAACTTTGAAATGAAACTTAGCGATGCAAATAAAATAATTTAAAATAAGAAAAGGGAAACAGAAGAACATAAAATTATTTCCTATTTAATTAATGTGCCGATACTTGGGGGTTGGATTCCAATCGTAATGGAACAAAGGAATAAAATTGCGCAATATAAAGATAGTCTCCGAATTTTATATTCTTCTAATTATGAAGTATTTGTAACGTAAACAGCTGAAGATGTGCTGAAAGACATACAAACGCCGATCACGTTATACATGGTTAAAAATTTGCAAGTATAATTCAAAAGGAAACATTTGGATGGATGCAAATTAACGTAAAAGATCTATGTGCCGCGGTAAAACATTGAGATAATTTTTAGACACGGTAAGACATGCAGAGACTTTCGTGTGGAATGGAATCGTCATTGAAAGCCTTTTATCGTTAAAATTCACAAAAAAGGACAGAAAGCTAAAAGAAACCAGCGCTGGTAGACATTGTGTCAACGCACGTGATTAAAAACACCGGATTATTTGAGCAGGTGCGCGCTCTTACGGGAAATTTAGGAATGAACGACGTCCTCGCCCATATTTCGGAGAAAGGAATAAAAAACTCTTCCTTTACACATCGCGCAAAATACCTCCTCGTTTCAATGACAGTGAGAACAAGACACATTACTCAAACAAATTGAATGCGAAATAAAAGCCCGTGCCGAAGGAACTCAAACGGTGTTCGCCGAGGAATAATCTGCGGTAAATGTGGCCGCAACACGCTCGGTTGCTTTTACTTAATTTGCAAGTACATGTGCCCTTGGATTATTTTGATGCGGTGCGTGGGATGAAATAGGGCGGGAGAGACGGATAATGACGACGAGAGGAAATAGAGAGGGAGGTATTGGAGGGCGATTGGAGCGAAATGCGAAAATATGATAATTCCAATGGTATGAGGATTTTTGCGCCAAAAAACACGATCGATTTATTCTTCTTCTTCTCATAAGTTGATTTATCGGATAATTCACGCAAACGCGGAATTCTATGAAAGAAGCGCTTTCGATTGTAAAAGCAATGTTCCGTCTCAAAAACAAAATTTGTGGAAGTAGAACTTTACACACCAAAATTACGAATTATCCTAATACATATCGGAATTACTTATAGTTCATAACTTGTTAGAGGAGTTTAACTTCCAAGATAAACTGAAATATAAAATGTTAATTTACAACTGCTTCTGAAATGTTTAAGTCCCAAGTTGAGTTTGAACTAAGGTATTCAGGTACGCGAGCCATTTTTTTGGGACTGAAATATAGATTAATTCTCGAATTTTTCGACATGATGTATGAAAAACAGTAGGAATTCTTTCTTTTCAGTATCTTTCACATTTCGGTCAGATTTTTCCCCTAAGCGATATAAATACAAGGTTATTTTCCGCTAGGTTTCACCGTTCCTATGCAACGCATTAGTAAAATGTTGGAAAAACAAATACCGATAACGATATACTATTGACACAATCCAAAAAAGAAATACATTTAAAAATGTTACTCCACGCGTCAATTCACTTTTGCCAGGTAAAAATGGTACACAGCTTTCTCCAAGGCCTTTCTTCATAAAATATTACTTCATACCGTGTTTCCATGATTGTTTGTGAAACATTTTATGTTAGAAAACGTGCTATCTCATTTTACGATGCATGGAAAACATCAAAATATGAAGATATTTGTTTTCAACTCAGTAATTTATGGCTCCAATAACAAGTATAGAAACGATTTTTCCTGACTCAGTAAAATGATAATCATTGTTTATGATTTCATTATTTATAAACTGTGAAATTTCAGTTGAGTGAACAACATAATGTTCAACGAAAATTTACCTACTGGGTCTCTATTGGCAGAAAACTAGTATTTCATGGTAAGGTGGAATTATTTAATAATTTTTAAAAATTCGAAAGAAACTTCCAATGAAATTGTATGACATATTCTATATTCAATACGATTTTAACATAAAATCCAATTTTCTTCTCGAGACACGAAAAGTGCATTATAACCATGTCCAGCTTAAATAGTTTGTAATATTACTTATTGACTTTTGTTTTTCATAACGGAAACACGAAAGAAACATCGCAGCGATACTTTCCAATTGTTCGGATGTTGGGACCAATATACCCTTAAAAAAGAAGTCAACGACGAAACTTCACGACGAACTCGCCTGTCTTCTATTTCCTATAGAATCTCACTTGTCTTCTTCTTTATTTCTTAGAGTGAATCCGTAACATTTATATCTTAGGATTTGACGGTGGCTCTTCATGAGTTCACCTCAGGTACAACAGCAGAATTGAAAGTTCAACAAGTTAACGGAAGTAAAGAAATGATGCAGCATTTGGATGAGAGATTTTGATATAAGGTGAACTTTCACGAGGTATCGTAGGATTGAATATACTTTTTCCTTTAAATATACTAGGGCAGCGTTTCCCCAACTTTTCAGACCTGGGGACCGGTTATTTTAATAATAATTTTTTGCGGCCCACCTTCAGATCTGGCTCGACATCCAATCTATTCCTTTACTTGGTTTTTAAGAAAATCAAAGTAGAGAATCCAGTTTCACACTTATATGTTGAAACGAAAGGCATTAGGAGTCTGACCGCTTTCTCAGATAAATGTGCATATTTATTTCGGCAACTCAGCCAAAAATCAATCAAGGAGAGATTATCAAAATTGTGTTTCAATGCAGTATCACAAGAAAGTTCAATTAGTGAATCTACTTCAGTTTCATTTAGTTGTAATATTTCTTCATTTTCTGTGTTAACGGTGAATAGGTTCCTAATCCACATTTACTGCCGTAAATTTGGGGAAAATATTCATTTAAGTTTGATGTTATCCCCAGGAGATCTTCTTTTATTGTTACAGAAAGCGCATCTAAGTTATTTACTTTGGCATAATTCTCTAGAAATTCAGATAAAGTACAGAAAGGCTTGAAATTTCCCTTTTCAACTCGCTGTGTCCACAAACAAAGTGTTTTAATTGTTGCTTCAACTTTTTCCAGAACTTTAAAAATATTTACGTTGGTGCTCTGGAAACTTAAGTTTAACTCATTTAAGGCACAAACTATATCGCATAAGTAGGCTACCTTTGTTAACCAATCAAATTTGCGAAATCTGTCTTTAAATTCGTATATAACATCTCTTGCCGATGGAGGATGCTGTTCTAAAAACAATAAAACTTCATCTTTCATTTCAAAAAGTCGTTTTAAAACGTTTCCTTTTGATAACCATCGCGATTCACAGTGTAAAAGTAGATGCTCATGTTCACTTCCTAATTCTTTACACAAAGCAGTAAATATACTGGTATTCAACGGACGTGATTTAATATAATTTATAAACTTCACACATTCTTGAATAGTTGAACTCAAAAGTGAGGGCATAACTTTCACGGCTAGAGCCTCTCTGTGAATAATACAATGCACCCATACAGTCTGGCGTTATTACCCGAATTCTCTGGAAAAGCCCAATATGGCAACCTGACATTGCTTGAGCTCCATCACTGCTCAGTCCAACACATTTTTTCCAGTCAATGCTATTTTGAACGATAAAATCATTGATAAGCTTAAAGATTTCTTCAGCCGTTGTTCTTGTTGGAAGTGGTTTACAAAACATAAAATCTTCTTGAATGGAGCCTTTGAAATCATATCTTACAAAGCACATCAAATTGGAATTGTCTGCTATATCTGTGCTTTCATCCACTTGTTATGAAAAATACTGACTATTCTGTATTCGATGCACGGGAGTTTCCTCAGTATTTTTTGCCAAGTCCTCAATCTACGTTTCACTGTATTGTTGAATAAAGGCAGCAAAGGCAATAGACTTTCTTGCTTTCTGCCACAAACACGGGTTGTAATAATTTTCAGTGAAGGGAGTATTAACTTCCCACCAACATTATGTGGGTAACCTGTCGAAGCTATTAGTTTTGAAACTTCATATGAAGCCAAAACCAAGACTTCATTGGATGAACTCAGAGAGTGAGCTTTTCATGCGTATTTTGAGTCGAGTTTAATTCTTTCTTGTTATTTACGAAAACTATAGAAACTATAGAACTATAGAATATTCCGAATATAAGAACGGGGGTTCAAAAATGTCGTGGTTATCCTCGGTAATATAGAATAACGAATTCTAATAAACTTTCTGCGGTAAATAACGATTTTTTGAACGGGGGTTACTGCCCCCTTAAACCCCCGAAAGAGACTCTTATATTCGTATCTACTATCTATAAACAAAGCAACAATACAGACTCAAGTTTCTATTTGTTGGGTTGGGTATTTTCAACCAATTTCCAATCCGTGTATTAACTCTCTCCTGACAATTCTTCACGTTGCATTTCCAGCAGATTCGATTGCCAAAGTACAGTACCGCTTAATTCCTTTCGAACATTTTCTTTCACTCGGTAATACACCATGATGTTGAAGGAATTTTACTGCTACCTTCTCGGAGTTTGGTAAATCGTATATTTTCATTTTTTTTCTCAAGTTGCATAAACATAAGAATTGAACACATGAGAAAGAAGGGTTTCTCCCAACAATGAATAAATCATCTGAATAAATATATTGTTTATTTGCACAGGTGGTTAGGTAAATGCGTAGGGCAGTTCCGTTAATACGTAAGTGCTCCTAAGGTAGTACCATTAATACGTAAGTACCTAATAATAAATAATAAATTAGAAAAGAACTTGATGTAATAATAATAATAAACAAATAAAAAATAAATAGATGTGGACGATACTGCTACGTCGCACACGCACAGCATATACCAAAATCAACTTCAGTGCTACATAAGACTTAAACGAACTAGAGCAAACAATTCATACGTTTTAATACTCTCCTAAATCAGTGGCAGTGTTAGCTTGGACGAATTGAAATTTGCATCCAATATTATACACACACCTGCATAAAATAGATCATCGAGATAGTGAGATTTGTGAAAATAATTATTTGTTTTTTTTTTAAATATGTACAGACATTTCGTCTATTAACTAACATTTAATATCCAAAGTTCTTGTCCTACCTTGGAAAAAGGTGGTGACGGCATTCTGCTTTAGGGGCGGCCAAGGGAATCTGCTGATGAAGTCCTCGTCGCAGAATTGTTCATTGCATAACTAATAGGATCGCTGGAGCTGCAATATACTGAGGCATCTATAGGTAAACACAAAATGGTTGAAGCTTAACTTCCTGTTCTTCTTCTTCCATAGACCTACCTACTACGAACGTTACAAATCAACTGAATGGCGTACTTGCGGTTTCTGGCGTCACTGTCAATCCGTCGATTTGAGTTACGGGACTCATTTACCCAAATCGTGCCGCTAGGTTACTAATATATACAATTAGGATGGCGACATACTGAGCAGAATTTACGCGGCAGAATAAGCGCGTCATTTTTATTCTGCTACAAAGTACCTGACACATAAAGCGTTTATTCCAAAAATCGCTACATGTCGCGTTTTATTTTCTACCGGAACAGAATTTCATCTCGATGTGTTGCAATCTATTTAAACCAACGTGTTCGGATCACGGCAGATTCCGGCGCGTTTATTTTACTCAATGTATCGACGGCTTTAGATTTACGAACGAGCGCAGAAACCCATGCAGAAGAGTCCCTTTAATTTGTTATAGCTGTATACGTAGACGTAATAGGATAGCGCGATTATTTTAATATTTTCTGAGGACCGGCATTTTTTCCCAAGGACCGGTACCGGGCCGCGGACTACACTTTGGGAAACGCTGTACTAGGGCATTTTAAGCCCGTTGGTTTAAGTTCGATCCCACCACCATCCCTGGACATCAACTCCTGGTCCGGAACTTAATACAGGTATACCTCGCGATACGCTCGGGTTGCGTTCCAAAAAAACAGAGTGTATCGCGAATCAGCGTATTGCGAAACACATTTTTACATAAGAGGAATGCTATAAAAAGAGATGCGTTCCTAAATGGATTAAAACCACGGGTAAGCACGACAGATATGATCCTAAAAAGGGTCTTGTTGCGCGAAATCGTGCTAAACGGATACAAAAATCCCATTGAAAACCATGTCAAAGATAGGAGGGGAAAATAGAGCTCACGCGTTATATATTGCGTGCGTATTTTATACAATAATCTAATTATCATCAAAGTATTTAGATGGATGGCTTAAAATATCTTTACATACTATTTGTCCTACGGAAGGGCATTGCATAATTTTTAGGCAACGTCGCTATAATGTAAAATGCAAATTACACTGTGCTGACATCTTCCGCCAAACATAAGCGGGTGAAATATTTTGTTCTTCGATCCATATGTTGAGCAAACGCTCCATTTATATCAGCGTGTCATTCATATTATGCCTCCCAGGCACAGTTGTTGTTAAAGAGCACACTTTTAGTGCTTTTTGTCATTGCTGAAAAGCAGGAGAATCGCCTCATGTGAGCACTCAACTATGTCCGAAATGCGGATTAAAACGCAGCAGTGATGCGACTCTCTAGCGCAGTGTTATTCAAAGTGTGGTACCAATACCTACAATGGTACCATCAAAATCTTGGTATTATCTTAGTTACCTCATATACCAAAATCTCTCGTCTACTTCGCCTTTCACTTTCATCAAATTGCTTGAATAATCTCTTTGTTTGCTGTAGAGACTGTGTACATTTGTCCACTTCAGCTCATTTATTCTGGGAAATTTCTTTTTTACGAATAAATTAAGGGGTACTAAGACGTTGATGTAATTTTCCAAAGAGTACACGCAAAAAACGTTTTAATAGCACTGATCTAGCAGGTGACCCTAACACACAGTGCTTCTGTTTATTCGGACGGGAAATTTTCGTACGTGTGGCAACAATTTTCATTTCGCTAAAAGCTGGATAGTTGCTGTCCCACCTAACAAGCGGCGGGACGTGGGATTTTATTTCACAAATCGGGATTGTCCTGCCCAAATCGGGACGGTTGGCAACATTACTTATATCCCAAGGGGGGCTAACAGGCACTTCTTGAACCGAATCTCTCCAGATGTCAGTGTTTCCTTGGATCTTTGAATAAACCTACAGTGACTGGCTCAGTATAGCAATGTAGGATTAATTTACAACCAAAATGTAAGCACGCCAAAAGAAAATCTTTCAATAAAATTTTCCGGAAGGAAGCTCTGACGATGCATATTCACCCTACAAAACATTTATTTTTGTATGCCAGGTTAGTGGTAGGAGAATAAACTCAAATTGACTTGCCGGCGATTTGTCTCGGAGGAGCGAAGTTCAGATAAAAAATAACAATTTCGTGTCACAAGACTGGATCGCCCACCTTCGTCTACATTATTATCCCTTTCTTTCTCAACGAATTAAACATTACGAGTTATATTTATTACTGTACAAATTGGAGATGGTATTTGTTTTACATATAAAACAAGTACAATAAGACATATTATTACATAAAAATGTGAAGTAATTCACATGAAATACGCTATAACCGCAACAGAACGAGTACGAGCTATAATGAGAACCTCAATAAAGCGAGCAAAAACACCGTCATTGTCAATTTATTAACGTTAAATATATGGAGAAAGAACGCATAAAAAGAGGGCTGTTCTTGCGGGAATTTCAACATAATGAGCATATCCTAACTTGCCACCAACTGCACAATGTCGAAAACGAATGTTTGCATTGAGTATTAGAACCCCAAAGGGCATTAGAATGCATAAAATAGGTTGTTAAAAGATTGAACTGCACTCCTAAATGATTTTTTGCTGAGGTACACGTCTCGGGAACTTTACAACACGAACGAGTCGGGAATTTATTGTAACCTGCCCGACAGAACGCTCGCCATCAAGGATGGTTCATGCAAGAGCGGGAAATGTAGTTAAGAGCTTCGGTCGTAGATCATTGCTCTGCAAACCCCTCAAATCAACTCCAGAGTATTCAATTAATATCGTTGTCAGCAAATATCATTAGTGTATTACAGTCATTTTTGTCTCAAACCCCTTAAACTAAACTTCAGGGGGGATTTTCTTAACCGCAATGATGAGACGACGGGCAGTGCACAACGCCATACTGCCAAGATGGAATGTGCTGGATGCAATGAAGACTCGTTTACAAAATTCCATCGCAACACAATGCTGCTTGCTTTAGCAAGAAAGTAGTAGAACGAGTGACACTATGGACCGTGATAAAAACTTGGAACAAAATAAACCAGAAGAATGGGACGAAGTTGTGCTTCTTTTAAGTCCTTGCACATTCCAAGACTATGTAGACGCTGACAAGATGCTTCCCGTGTTTGAGGAAATGACTCAGTTTGGTGTCATGCGAAACGTACAGAAGGGGATAAAAGATGAGTCTAGTTCGGATAAAGAGAAATTAGTGGTAACTCCTCCACCTCAGTGTGAATTTATATAAACAATAAAAGTGCTAGGTAACGTCTACCAAGTGAAAGGTACTGCAGCAACGGAAGACTTACAGAAATTCTGCGATAGCACTACAGGCGTCGGCGAAAGAACTGAATCAGACGAGCATTGGCGGTTTCTTTACCCAAAGTAGAGTAAATTTCTATGCAGAAGCGTAGTGATTTTCTTGTATACACGGTGTATTTTTAATAGTTATCAACGTTGTAAAAATACAGTACCAATTATTTCCCTTGTTTAATTAGTATTGCTCTGACTTTCAAAACAAAACCTGCCGGAAAATAAACACAAGCAAGTTAACATGTTGTTTTGCGTGAGTACATATCTGCGGAAAACAGTACTTACTCAAACTTATTTTCCAATTATGACGTTTAAGATTATAACATTATGAGACAAGACCTATGAAACCAGAGTAACGTCGCATGCGCAGGAAACCTGTAACTCCAAGTAGCACGGCTTCCATTGAGATATGTTGTGAGGCTTACTTTTATTACTTCATTGAATTTATTGTTCATTGAATTTGGTTGCAAAATTAAAATGAAAAATTACTGTTGGTTTAAATCCAATTCACCTGTACGGACCAAAACGCTTGTTTGTATTTCTAGCTAATCAACTGCTTGGATTATTATAGCCCTAACTCCTTCCGCACCAGAAAAACAAAGAAGGGAGGAGGGAAACCCGATGCAGGTATTGCCCTACTTTTCACCAAGAGCAGCAAGGGGGCTAACTTTCGAAAGACGGAGCGCTGACTTGCGCGGTCTCACAAAACAGTTTCCTTGTCTGAGCTAGAGAGAAGTGAAAATAACGACCATCCTGCACATATCCTTGGCATAAGCTGAAATGGAGTGATTGAGAACTAAAACATCGTCGAGCGCGTTATTGCCTAATAACACTGAGGAAAAAGATTTTTGGTTTTAGGACTCGTGAAGAATTTTGTAAAAGGTATGGATCAAATAGCAGACGATTTCTACATCTTAAGGAAAAATTAAATAAAATAACCAAAACAAAGATTAAAGAAGGAATATTTGTGGGTACCCAAATACGTGAACTCATGAACGATGATGGATTCAATACAGTGTTAGAAGAAAAAGAACAAAGGCATGGGCATGCTTCAAAGCAGTTGTCATGAACTTTTTGGGAAACAAAAAAGCACCAAACTATGAAGACTTGGTTAATTAAATGCTGGAAGCAAACCATGACATGGATTGTAACATGTCACTTAAAATACATTTCCTTCACTCTCACCTGGACTTCTTTCCTGAGAATTTTGGAGCTGTGAGTGACGAGTACGGCGAGCGATGGGCATTCCAACGTTGGAAAAACAATACCAAGGCAGATGGAACACTAATATGCTTGCTGATTATTATTAATTAGAAACGCTCCTGGTACATCATACAATAGAAAATTGTTTGCTAAATCTTTAACCTAGCATGTATTTAAATGTATTTTGCTGTGTTTGTATGACTAAAACCCAATATGTTCTTCTAATATAAAATACTTTTTTATCCATATCTAGATGTGCTACACGAATTCTGACTACAGATTCAAACTCAGCGGGCCAAAATCATTTAGGATACCTCATTCTATGCAAGAACCAGACAAAAAGTTTCAATTTGTTCTCCATTGTAATTGAAGCCTAAACAGGTCGTGGGGCGATTTCATCAGCAGTAGAAGATTGAGGGGGAAATATTCCAGGAATTTCTTTTCTATTGAAAATTCAAAGATATTCGTTTCAATATTCTCCTTTACATCTGATACACCAGGTTGAGAGTAATCGCTTACATGGCCATACTCACCATTGTTATCTGATTTATAATCGTCATTAGTTACTAGATCATAACCATGGTCATTCTAGCGAAAGTGGTACACGTCAAATTGCTACGTAAAACGAAAGAAGCTATAAACAAAACCCAATTCATATTAATTACGAAATAAAAATATGGCCCTTCCTGAGAGTATTTTTCAATATTACATTGTCATGCGTAATAAACTGATTTTTCCATTGAACAAGCCAAAAAACCTCCATATCGTATAACTAAAATAAACTGACTTATACTACTTTCGCTCTGACCGGCTCATAAATTGAGGGACAAAAGAGGATGCAACATAATTGCTGTCTGCATAATACATACATCACTTTCCAAAGAATGATGCAATTACTCATGTATTATTGCATCAACTTTTTTGAATGGATATAATTGAATCAATACATTACCGTTTTGTAAACCGTTTGTAATATTGTAGTTTTGCATATTACTTGATGTTTAACTTATCAAAATTAACAAATAGCTTTTATTAATTGATAATTGTTAATAATTTGATGTGATGTTGTTGTATCGTAAGTATCACAATCAATATGAACGATATATTTTCTTTTATATGAGCATCTGATGAAGGCTAAAGTGGATTCATTAGGTAATTATGAAAATTATTGATTAATAATTAACTAAACTTCCTTATCGTATAAAAATGCATATTTTTTCATTGAACTACACGAATCTATTTTGAAGCTGAATTTGTTATTAGCATTAAACGAGCTCGATAGTTCCCTGCTGAAAGGATTAATTTCTCTTTATCCATGCCGTATTTATGGCCGTTGACACCTACAACTCCGGTCAACTGGAATAATAAAGATAATGCGGGCAGAAACTCTAAAATCCATGACAAGTTATACAGACTCATTCGACTTAGCGGACGACGCTCGACTAGATAAAAAAGAAATCATTCTGATAGAAGCGAGTTAAGCGGATGGCGATATGTTAAAGCAGGAGTAACCATTAGCTAACTGAGACAATAAAAGGTGTAAAATATATAGGAGCGAAGCAGAAGTATGAGATTAAAAGTAATGTAAACAGGGAACATAAATAAAGAATAAAACACTCGGAAAAGAGGAATAAAGACGAAGAAATTGGAGCCGAGAGAGCGAAAAGGAGCGCGACATAGGGGCAAAGGAGGCGGGGAATAAGGGAGAAAATAAGGGAGAATGGAGGGAATAAGGGAGAAGGGAGGGAATGAGGGAGTGGGGAGGAACGAAATAATTGAGTGGGGCGATGAAAAGGCGTGGGTTGTTCTTCGCTCGGTCGGACCGGGGTGAATTAATTCGAGGGAACGTGAGGGGAAGGAGACGCAGGAGAATTGGGAGGAAGAGAATAGGGGGGGACGTGGAATAGCGGGAATAGGAGAGGGAAAGTAAGACAGCGAATGGAGTAGGAGGGGGTAAATCTATCTGGTGCTCGGTAGGGAGACGCGGAAGCTGTATGGAGGAAGGACGAGGAAGTAGGTGGAAGGGATGTTGCTCGGAAAGAGGAGCTCACTCGTAAACACGTGTCCCTCGCGATGAATCTCCAGTGAGAGAGATAAATTGAAATAGAGAGAGTGAAATAGAAGAAGAGAGCATGAGGACGGACCAATTTTCCAAAAAGTGCGCTGCGAAGGTATATAATGGACGCGCTTCCGAAAAGAATCCAACGCTTTTCTCCTGCTCTCCGGAGTTATTACTTCTCTTTATTCTCTCAGAGCGGATTTGAAAGAGAGAAAGCGCTAAATTTGCCAATTTAGAATGATATGGGAAACGAATACTATTAGAGAAATGAGAAAGAGAAATCTGTGCATTAGACTGCCAAGTCTTATATTAAGAATTTTTCTCTAATTTAATAATGAAATCATTTGAAAAAGCAACTTAAACAGAGCATAATTTAATGCTAGCATGATTGTGCATGTAATAAGCCGAATTCCTCAAACAAAACTGGCCATAGAATCTTTATATAAAACAATTCTCTATAGATATTGAAATCTTTGCCGCATATTCTATTAAATCTAGTTTTGTGACACTGTTACGTGACTTGATAATGCCTTTTAATCTGCATTTATTATTAATATACATCTACAACAATCTCTATGATTTAACAATGAAATATCGACCTCAAACTGGAAACAATTGATGAAATTAACCTTGACAACCACTCAGGTAGTTGGAGAAACTAAATGCGTACCACGGATATAACGCAGCTATCCACAATAGTGATCTACCGGCTGTTTTTCGGTATCTTTTTCTTAATAAGATTACAGTGAGCTATTTAATAAGTGCAATTCATGTGAACATATATTTCTATTTAGTTGTATATTAATAGTATATAAACCAATTTTATCATCATGAAAATCAGAAGAGAAGTGAAATCTAGATAACATATACATTGAACGAATGACAGGGATTGTTTAAAACTCCATGACAATTATTGAAAACTATTTACACTATAATAAAACCGTTGCTTAAAAAAGACATCCCAAAATAAATCTTATACAATCCTTGGTTTAACTCAAGTTCGATTTTTATAAAACTACTTAGGGAAATGTTGTCTACTGTTGTTAACAAAAGTCAAGTGGATCTGATATCCGAACATTTGACAACAAGAATATATTACACATTGATGAACACTTTCATTACATTTGTTCACAGTCCGCTTATCAACACTTCCGCAAAAACTTATTATTATTAAGTACTTCACTGAAATAAAATTAATGTTGAATTCTATTTGTTTAATTTCTCATCTATACGTCGTAATAAGATGGGAAATTGCACAAGTTAGATAAAAAGAGTAAAGCAAACATATGTTACGGACAAATATTCTATTCAACAACAGAAACGACAAAGGAATAACCTTAAAAGACAGTTAATTATAGATAGTCGAAAGATACATTTCAGAAGATGAAAGGAACACATTCTCGTTTTATGGGAAAAAAGGTAATAAGATGAAGTTTTTAGCATTGATAATGAAGTGGTAAGGAAGGCTGGACTAATTATCATTTGGAATTGGAAGAAATGGAAAAGAAGTTGATAAAGGTTCTAGACAGTTTGAACGAAGTTGTAAGGAGGTAGAGGTACGAAGTTGTAAGGAGGGAGAGGTACGAACTTTTGAAGCATCAAAGGCTGCCGTATGGTGTAAAACTAAACAAGAAGTTCAAACCAGGACTAATGCAAGATGGTTTCCAAAAGTTGACGTCCTAAATTGATTACTTATATTGAGAGAAAATGTTTCAATATGTGTCAGTCATTCCAAGGAATTCTCATACCATCAATAACATTTGTAATTCACACTTAATCAATGATAGAGAAAAATTGGTAAACAAATTAATATAGCATTATCAAGTTTAAAATATACTAAAAGCAATGTCAAAATCTTTTCATGAAATTATAT
Organism: Tanypteryx hageni; assembly: GCA_028673005.1. NCBI lineage: Eukaryota > Metazoa > Arthropoda > Insecta > Odonata > Petaluridae > Tanypteryx > Tanypteryx hageni. The sequence continues at coordinate 133,256,723 of CM054112.1, read as the reverse complement.
TTTGGGGGTATTTTTTTAAATAAACAAATTTAATAAATGTTACTGTTTATAGCCTAATATGTATGGATCAACTGTCCAATGCTGAAGGGTAGTAGAGTGGAAAAAAACAAGTGACGATATAAAAATGAATTTTTTTATCCAACTGTTATATAGTTAATACTATAATATGAAAAAACGAATATAATTATGATAACCTTTCTGTTGGCATAGGTGTATAAAGTTGCAAAAATGTCTACCAGTTGTTGAGTGATGTGATGTAACTTTTAATCTTTTTACAGTTGAGACAATGGCAGACAAAAGTAGAGAACTAAGCGGCAAACGTAAGAATGTTTGGTATATAAGTAGTAAGAAGTTTGATAGTATCCTTTGTTTCATTAATGAAAATACTGACTTATCCATTCATATTGCTTAAAATCAACGAAAATATACTGCTAGTTCAGAGTAATTCAGCTTTAGATACTACTAGGAGTGAAACTTTTGATCACCAACAATGTTTTCAATGGCCTTTTCATAGAGAAAACAGTTTTCAGAATAATTTTAAATGAATAAAGATAATGAGTTTTTATTTTGCTTAAAAACTTATTAAGTTTTTAAGATAAATAAAAACTTATTATCAATAATAATTACGATAAATAAAAACGTAGGAATGCTCGTATAAATACAAATCCACATAAAATAAACAGATTTCTGTTACACCACGAACAAAGACAATAGATTGTTTAATCTCGTTGCTATATGGACGCTTGTAAATTGTTCAGATTCTCTTCAACAACATAAATGCAGAAAAGGAAAGCTAAGGTTATATAGTACAAAAAATGTGATAACTGTAGTCAAAATAATGAAATTATAAAAATAAACAACTAAAAATAAAACATTATTTTAAATGAAAAATGCTACTACATCTATCTTCCCACGAGAATTCAAATGAACATTCATTGCATTTATGGCCGCGGCCACTAAATCACTCGTCGATGATCATCTCAATTGGGGTGGTTCGAACCCTGCAAGCATCTTTGGATTTTTTCAGATTAGACGGGGTCCAAAGAGAAGTTAATAAAGTTGGTAATAACCTATATGTTCACTCGCCTATGGTCAAACTGAGTTCGACAATAATCGTCTCCATGTCAAGAATCCGATAAAATGCGATTTAAAACACAAAAACGTTGTTTTAGTAGAAATTCAAGAAAATAGGATCAAATATCAAAATCCTGTGATAAGAATTAGAATTTATATTATTTTCCTCTTAGAAAAGTACAAACCTCGCTTCGATATCACAATTTTAAGATATTCTAACGTATTAAAAGCATCTCTGCACGATGGATTTGAGACTTTCTATGAAAAACAAATAGGAAAAAAGCGTTCCTGAAATCGAACCCGGGACTTTAATCTTCGCCAAATAAAATATAGCCCGGAGGTGGGCTCTGGCAGCAAACCTTCATACCAAGTTTCATGAAAATCGGTGAATGCAAAAATTATTAGTGGAGGGCACACACCCAGACACGACCATTTCATAAGGCTGTTTCCTTAGGAAACCAGGCTAAAAACAATCCTTAGGCCTAAATTCTTTATTGTTACACACTACTCCTGCTTTTTAGTTGGACATACATACATATATACATGCATACATACGTACGTACATACGTACATAAATACATACACACAGACAGGACCATTTCATAAGGCTGTTTCCTTTGAAAACCAGCTAAAAATGTTAATATTGCGGTATTTTTATTTTTTTCATGTTGGATAAGTTCAAACCACGTAAGAACAAGCTAGTCAACCTCGCGACCATAGCTGGGAAAAAAATTAAAATGATTTGAGTCTTAAAACCAAACTAATAAATTCAGTACTTGATCAAATACATAAATGACATAGAATCATCCTCCTAAGCTAATTTTTTTGGTAACGCAATCTGAATAATCTGATTGGTTGCCGAAAAGCCAATTATATCTTGAGGAAGTTTAAACCTTATTTCCCTTGAAAAAATGAGATGAATAAATAAGGAGTTAAATCGGTTTAATTTTAATATTTTGATCGCTATTTAATTTTAACAAGTGATAAAATATATCAATTTATATGACGCACCACGATCAGAATTTAGCATACATTTTATCACATGCACAACAAAAAATAAATAATTAAGCATATAGGATATGGATGTCAATGCATTGCTGTTTAAAGTTCTTCATTGTTACATTTTATCACATGGTAACTAATAGGAAAACACAATTATGTGAATTTTTTATTTATTGCTTACTTTATAAAGTGGGTTTCATTAATTATTATTTCAATTTTAACTTAACACTTAATTCACGCATACCCGTCATATTTGAAAAATTCATGCATAGTTACCTAATTGTTGTGAACGTAAATAGTCTTATTAGTTATTGAAGTAAATAATATCTGCTATAATTACAAAATACATTTAATTCCTTACGCGTGCATGGAAGGTGGATTATCTACAGTGAAGGAAAGAACATAAACGTAAATATTACAAATACTGAACTCAAGTGAGGTATCATCATCAAACTATTAATAAAAGCCTTAATCTATTGGTTGGTTGGTTGTAACGCTATATGGGATTTCCCATCAGAGGGTTCTTAAATATACCTCTTTCACACTTGCAAACTTATTTTCTTTTCCAAAATTAAATTAGATGTAATTGACGCACGATCTTCGAATAAGAACCATTTTAAAGGAAATTAAATGACAAATCTTGTTTTTATCGTCGATTTTTGTTTTCGAATCAAATTCGCTTACATAAAGCTAAATTATTCGAAAATTTGTCAAAGTTTTGCATTTTTATTGAAACGTTCCCTTGGAGATCAAAGCATTTTTGTTCATACATATCTGGTGAGTCAATAATAGCTAATTTTTTTCGGAATAAAACATTAACTTAGTTAAAAAAACGTATACTTTTATTGTCTTATATAAAAAAATATATTAAAGTGAAAACCTGTTCATCTATCTTATCTAATGTTCGTATAAGTATTAGATTTAGCTCACTTCCTTCCAACATAGTTGAATATATTAAGTTCCAATTTTCCTATTGAATTTCAACGGGCATTTACACCAGTGTTTTAAATAATTTCCTATTGTTTGGTTGATTAAAACTGATTAGAAAATAAATCCCTTAATAGAAATTGAATATTTCGCTGGAATCATTTCTGATTCATTATTTTGTAGTATTTCATCATTAAAAGTACGTGATATGTTTATTGATGCACCAACTAAGGGGGGAGAAGAAATTTTTAATAATAGTAATTTTTAGTGTGGTGTTATTTGGTTTATATAGGAGGATGCGTAAGGAATGCGTGCATTGAATGCTTTAATACGAGAGAGCGATAAGGAGAGAGACAAAATTAAATGTTACAAAGATTAAAAATAATTTTGGGCGCATAAGAATTGTATAGCGTAATGTATTTCCTTGTCTAACAATTTATATTCGAACTAAACTATTTTAACTCTCTGGAACACTCCATTATATTAATTTTATATGTATTGCTACCTTTTAGTTCATATAAAAGTCTGTTTCATTAATAATTATTTCAATTTTAACTTAACGCATAATTTACGCATACCCATCATATATGACGGGAAATTACGGTGGTACAATATAATAAAGCGTTAACCTCTATATGTCGATAGGTATGTAAACATTTTCTTTAAAACGTTGTAAATAAAAACCTAAGGTACTTCTAAAATTGCTACAGAGCTGATATTTGGCATGATGTTAAGTCATTGTGTACAACCTTCCTGCTTGGCAATCTCACCATTTGAGAGGGAGGAGTTTTCTTCGACGTATCTCTTCGAGGACATCCGTTGGGGCAGTTTGATACTAGTTTGGCTAGTTCCGTCCAAACCAAGAAAACATCCACGTTCAGAAACGTGAAAATTGATCTACTACAATATTTCAGCGGTAGAATATCCGCACGCCAAGTGGAAGACCCGGGTTCGATTCCCGGTCATAGCAGACTTTTTCTCGTTTCAAAATTATTCCCAACTTTACAACTTATGCCTGCTTGTATAGGATCTTCGAATCACTTTATTCCATATGATGACGTGACAATTTTAAATTATTTTTATCCGGATACGTACTAAAAGGCACGGATAATGACGCCTAACACACAAAATATCTTAATTTTTACATAACTTTTCGTGTAACATATGGGCTATTGTCTTAATGATGATTATAGTTATTGTTTAAAAAGGGCGATCGGAACTATGAAACTTGAAATTCGAAAATATGGATGCGAGCCGATTGCCAAAGAATTTAGAAATTCCGGATAGATAATAAAGCGTTAACCTCTATATGTCGATAGGTATGTAAATATTTTCTTTAACACGTTGTAAATAAAAATTTTAGTACTTTTTAATTTCGAATTGCAGAATACAGATGGCAGCACAAAATAATTAATATTTTATCGCTCATTATGAAAGGTGGTTATGAAAATTCGAGAAAAAATATCATTAACTAGTTCTATTTCAATTGGTTGCTAATCAATAATAAGGTTACCAATCAATAATAAGGTTACTATCATACTATATTAATATGGCGCTTATCTCTATCCTTGACTACTGGGATATTTATAAACAATTGCCTTAGTTACCTTAACTCTTGACTGAACTTAAGATATAAAAAATATAAGTTAACAAATATTTAGTGAATTTATAGTATTGATGAACGTTTCTAGAAGACGTTTCTTTAAACCTTACGCATTAAAAGATTATTTTATTTCTAGTTATAATAGTGATAGTTAAATGAAAAATTATAACTATTTCTCAACTAAAAATAAATTAATGTATTAGCTTAGACAACTTCTATTTAGTGATTTCATTATTTATGGAGAACGTATTCAGAATTTCGTTCATTTGAAATATACTCGGTAAAACGTTATTTTATTGCTTCTTATAATAGTGATAGTGTATTACGACAACTATCTTTTATATTAGTGAACGTTTTCAGAAGGTCGTTATTTTAAACTTTACAAGTTAAAATGTGATTATATTTATCTTATAATAATGATGATACCTTACCTTTTCCTTAATAAAGTATTAAACATGTAAAAAATTATTTATTAAGTTGTTTTTCTAACTGAAAGTAAATTTTTAAATAATAGGTAAAAATAAATTTATTCATTTTAAAGCTTCGGTTTAAAATATTTTGTTATTAATTTTAAATTTTTAAAATTTGAAAGTCAATAGTCAATTAAAGCAAATTAAAAAAAATCGTGTTTATATTTATATTAACTTATTAAGTTACTGAAACAAAAATAACCATTATTTTTAGATTAAACTACGCCTTAAAATATTTTGCCGACGAGTGTATCAGTCATGTAAAATTAATAATAAATTCAATCACATTTAAAGTAGGTACTTTACTTAAAAAGCCGTCAACTTCTGGACAAAAATATTCTTATCATTTCTCAAAATGGAACCGATGATATCAAATACGAGGGAACGCCTTCGACGAGACTATGAAAGAAATTATGCAAGGAATCGACGTGCCAATGAAAAGTCAGGGGCAAACTTTTGACCGCGTCGGTTTGCTAATGAAAAATCAAGTTTTCGTGCATGGACAACTCTACGTGGCCATGTCAAGGGTACAAAGGTAAGACGCAATAATAATGTTATCAAGTAAACAAAATAATGTAAGAAACATTGTTTATCGAGAAGTTTTTGAGTAAATTTTATAAATTGAAATGTTATTAATAGTTATCTGAATTTTTAAAATAGTATGCTTAATATGAAGCACAATGAAATTACTTGCGAAGAATGTCGTCGCGCGGCGGCTAGTTATATAATAAAGCGTTAACCTCCGTGTGTCGATAGGTATGTAAACATTTTCTTTAGTGTTGGAGAAAGTCAAATAAAATACTATTAAAAATATTAGCACCCAAGAATGTCGACTCCCTTGCGATCAACAACGAAATCCTGGACAGAATGACTATGGCTCCAGGACAACATGAAGCGGTGTATGTCAGCATCGATGAGGTCATCAACTGTACAGAAGATGAAAGAACTAACTTTCTAACGGAATTTTTTAATTCGCTTACTCCACAAGGAATGCCACCACATAAATTACGTCTCAGGACTGGCGCTGTCGTAATGCTTCTTCGCAACATTAACGTTAAGAAGGGTCTGTGCAATGTAACACGTTTTAATGTGAAATATCTTGGACAGCACACCATTGAATGCACGATTGCGACCGTTAAGTAATAAAGGCCGAGCTGTTATACTTCCTAAATTCTATGTGAAACTGACAGGCGATAGCGAGCTTCCGTTCGAGATGAAGCATCATCAGTTTCCAATAACGTTAGCCTTTGCCATGACGATTAATAAAAGTCAAGGCCAAGCATTTTATAACGTGGGATTACTCTTACAAAATCAGGTATTGGCACATGGACATCTGTATGTATGTACGACGGCAAGAAAATTTAAAAATTTTATCCAATTGCGATAACAAAGTTAAGGGTATAGTATATCCTGAAGTTTTTAACTTAACTTTTTAATTCAGTTACCTTTATAATATTACTTTTATTTTTCCATTACTCATTAAAATTAACGAAAAATGAAAGGTAAATTTGACGTACTGATTGTTTTAAAATGCAAATTATATATTTAGATAAAATTAAGTGTTTTATTTCTTTAACAAGACGGCTGTCTTCGATTTGCACCACATGTGTGACACGCGCCAGATAGTAATAGTAAGAAACGCCATGTCTTTGATTCAAAGCGCTACCGATAAAATCATTGCGGTCTCAAAAAGTGACACTCATTGTTGTCTATCTTCCAAGGCAATTACTTTAGTCTCCTTCGATTATTTATGGTAAAGAGCTCGGTTTAAGAGCGTTGATAAATATTTTCTGTAATTATAAATTATGTCATTCAGCGATTAACTTTTCAAAATCTTCTTAGGGTGAATTTTAATCAGCACTAACGCTCATTATTCCTCATTTTTCGCAACAGTTTTAATTTTATTTGGCAAAATGTTTGTAAGATAACGTATGAACGCATTATTCGGAATTTTTACTTTCTCCATGCGGAGTATAGGGGAAAGTATAGTTTTCATGAAAAAATCGACTTCGAGATTTCAACGAAAATACACGTTTTGTGGTCCCCTGAACACGTTGTGACGATTTTCTCGATGATTTCTGCGTGTGTGATATCATTTTTGTGGGTGCTCTAACTCAAAAACTATTAATCAGATCAACGTGAAATGTTATATTTAACATTTATACAAAGGTTAAAATAACATTAGTTTTTGGTAAAAATCGGTCAAACAAAAGTGGGTGTTTAATCTTGTCACTTATCAGTTATTTTGAAATATTTGCTTTAATATTTGATAAATGTAAAAATGTATTGGAGTAAAAGCTGTAGCAAATTTAATTTACTACAACTTTTGTTTGAAACATTTTGCCAAATAATGTATTGTTTAAGAGATATCTTATATTTTTACCTACCGACGACTATTGTTAACAAATGACGCTTAGTTTTCTTAGTAACGCTTCTTTTTTTCTTAATTGTTGGAGCTTTGTGGCTATATCCAATATTGAAAGGCTATGGTTTGAGTTTATTTTTGTTCTTTGTAAAGTCTAAAATTTTCTCGCAGTTTCTTAAAATATTTGTTATTATGTAACCTATTTGGTATTTTATAAATATTAGGAATACGGAGAAAGTCATGTGGTGGCTACATCAGATTTTTAAGTTTGTCATCATTGCTAATGAAACTAAAAATATTCTTCATTGTTCCTCAGGCGGCTCTCAACCATGTTGTCGACTTCTATTTTTCTTTAAAAAATCGGCGCAATCGATATTGCACAAATGTTCCTATATACATATGTGCAGTAGATCATCGATTATTCGGCGACCGATAATCTGGCTTCCAACTGGCTTCCGATCCGGCAAATGTAGCGAGTAATTCAGCGTTCGCCGAAGAATCGCATCAAAGGCAGTTTCAGTCCGGAGATAGCGCACCGTGTGTTGCCTAAACGTTACGGGACGATCGCGAGTAGTACAGTAGGATCTGGGTTATACGTAATCCAGTTATACGTAATACTCGTTTATCCGTATTTTTTGTATGCAAAATCATACCTACACTGAATTGTACTTAATTCTCGTTAATAAGTATCTCTTCTTCACTCCCGCGGGAGTTTTTCTCTCACTTATACGCATAAAATTAGTAGATAAAGTAAAAATTAGAGACAAAATTTTAAATTGTGTGGTGGTGACAGTAAAATTACCGTATTTTCCGCTATTTTTTCCTGAAATAAGTCTCGAAAATTTACCGTGCGTCCTGGAGACCGAAGGATACGTTTTTCGTAGGCCTATGCTAACCCCAGAGGAACTCCTATATATGACCTCTGAATTAAATGTATAAATTATACTTAGTTAAAATAGTAAATAAACAAAGTATCATAAAAAATATATACGTAATCACAAAAATTCATTCCCATATCGGCAGACTAGCGTAGACGAGCCAACGGACTAGTGAACTTACTGTGTCTCTGTATTGTAAAAGAAAAAATTCATACCATAAGTGGTCAAGATGATCTACATGTCGCTCAGCCACCCACAAACATCTTGATAAGGTAGGTGAAAGTTCTGAGACCTTATTTTTATGTTTATTCTTTTTCTCAAAATTTTGCATTTTAAAATTGGGGTGCGTCCTTGACGTCGGGAAATACGGTACTTATTTACCATTTGAAGTTTTATCATAATTTGTAAAACTTCATTGTAAAACCTCTTCGCATGGATCATCATTCATATAATATCCGGCGCGCAACAAATGCAGCGACGGAGAGAATGAGATTGGGAAGATGGGATCTGGAGGCGCCAGAGATTATTTTCGATGATAAATGGAGGAGACGAAATATATAGGTTGTTAGAGACCCAATGCTGGAGTGGAAAACAAAGGAGTGGTGAGCTGCTATAATGGTGCCTTAGATGAAGATGAGAGGCCGGCGACGGAACGTATTTCGTTTAATTTTAAAAGATGAAGCAAAGTTAGAAAACTTGAAATAGGAAGATGAAAGAAGGGAATTTCTGCTGATACTACGATAAGGATTATAATTAAAGGAAGAAGTACCTAAGTAATTGAAATCGAAAGTGGGGAATTAAACCAGAAACTTTTGTTCCCTCATTTGAGGTTAAAAAAGGGAAATGGAGACTACGGTGTACAGATTGGAATTAAAATTTAAAACTCCTTAACCGTAAATTTACCCAGAGGGCACTCACACGTCAATAAGAAATAAGGAAAATTAAAATTATACTTACAAGTTTGCAGGACGATGATGGCCTACAGGGACCTGTTGTCAAAAACTAGCCTAAAAAAAGAAAAAGAAAACACACACGCACAAGCACTCTGGAAATCTCTAGATACGTATTTCGGGAGCTATGCTCCCATCTTCAGTAGCTGAAGTCGTATGAATTGTTTGTGTTTGGTCTTGTGTATTTATGTGTTCCGGGTAAAAGTGAAAGGAGGGCAGAGGGGTTGGGGAATTCTTAACGGTTAGCGAGTAGAGGGGTGAGTAAGGGATAGGTCCGCGGTCGTTATTCATAACCGTCTCTTTGAATTTGTTAATGAAAATACTCTCGTAAGCGTCTAGTTTCCAGTCGGTTTGTGTTGATTTTAAGAGAGACATGTTTTCGATTTTAATTGGGTGATTGTTTTCCTGTATGTGTATTGCGACGCTAGACCTGTTAAATCTATTGTGTTTGAAGTGTGCAAGGTGTTCTTTGAACCTGGTTTCTAGCTTCCGTTTAGTTTGCCCTATGTAGACTTTCTCGCAGTCTGTGCAAGCGATTTTGTATATGCCGGATCTTTGTAGAGTCGGGATCGTGTCTTTTGGATTGTGTAGTAAGTTGGAGAGTTTGTTTTCATTCACAGGTACTGCTTTAAGGTTCTGTTTTGAGAAGATGTTTGATAAACCGTTTGTGATGCCTGGGACGAAGGGGATTTTTACGTATTTTGGTTTTTTGGGGGGCGTGCTTGTGAGAGTAATCTGTTTTTTCAAAGAAAGACTGCGCTTGTGTTTGTGTAAAATGATATCAGAAACCTCCAAAATTGTTAAAACATGCACCACACTCATCACGAAACAACTCAGCCTCCAACTTCACACCTCAAACCCCAGGGTTCCTAGGATGTATTGCTTACCCAAAATCCACAAAGACGGCATTCCCCTCAGACCCATTGTTTCGTCTATCAACAGCCCGACATATAAAATTTCACGTTGGCTTAATGACCAATTTAAACAATTTCCTATCAAACATGATTCAAATATAAAAAACAGTCCTCATTTTATTAACGAAGTTAAAGACATAATACTACAGGACAGTGAAATTTTAGTTTCTTTTGATGTTTCTTCTCTCTTTCCTAGCGTTCCCATCAATGAAACATTACAATTCCTCGAAGAATGGCTCACCGATCAAAACTTACCATTAAAAACAGTAGATGAATTAGTACGACTAACACGCTTATGCATGAACCAAAATTTCTTTCAAGTTAACAACAAGTTCTACCAACAAAATTACGGTACAACAATGGGAAACTCCCTTTCACCTTTCTTAGCCAACCTATTCATGGTTAACTTCGAGAAACTATGCAAAAACACTTTCAAATACTTCCCACGCTTATGGCTAAGATACGTTGACGATATTTTCGCGATTTTCGATACCTCCAATAATAACATAACTGATTTTCTACAGCAACTAAACGATCAATATCCTTCAATTAAATTTACACATGAAGTTGAAAAACAAAATACATTGCCATTTCTTGACCTTCTCGTAAAAAGAGAAAACAACCAAATCAAGTTCGGGATTTACCGCAAACCCACACACACAGACACGTACATTCCCTCTGATTCCAACCACCATATTTCACATAAATTAGCACCATTCCACTCAATGGTACATAGACTCTTACAGGTTCCTCTTTCTAAAGTTGATTTCCTCACAGAATTAAAATATATCAAAAAATGCGCTAAAATCAATGGTTACGACCCTCAGATGATAGAGAATATTTTACACAAACACAAGCGCAGTCTTTCTTTGAAAAAACAGATTACTCTCACAAGCACGCCCCCCAAAAAACCAAAATACGTAAAAATCCCCTTCGTCCCAGGCATCACAAACGGTTTATCAAACATCTTCTCAAAACAGAACCTTAAAGCAGTACCTGTGAATGAAAACAAACTCTCCAACTTACTACACAATCCAAAAGACACGATCCCGACTCTACAAAGATCCGGCATATACAAAATCGCTTGCACAGACTGCGAGAAAGTCTACATAGGGCAAACTAAACGGAAGCTAGAAACCAGGTTCAAAGAACACCTTGCACACTTCAAACACAATAGATTTAACAGGTCTAGCGTCGCAATACACATACAGGAAAACAATCACCCAATTAAAATCGAAAACATGTCTCTCTTAAAATCAACACAAACCGACTGGAAACTAGACGCTTACGAGAGTATTTTCATTAACAAATTCAAAGAGACGGTTATGAATAACGACCGCGGACCTATCCCTTACTCACCCCTCTACTCGCTAACCGTTAAGAATTCCCCAACCCCTCTGCCCTCCTTTCACTTTTACCCGGAACACATAAATACACAAGACCAAACACAAACAATTCATACGACTTCAGCTACTGAAGATGGGAGCATAGCTCCCGAAATACGTATCTAGAGATTTCCAGAGTGCTTGTGCGTGTGTGTTTTCTTTTTCTTTTTTTAGGCTAGTTTTTGACAACAGGTCCCTGTAGGCCATCATCGTCCTGCAAACTTGTAAGTATAATTTTAATTTTCCTTATTTCTTATTGACGTGTGAGTGCCCTCTGGGTAAATTTACGGTTAAGGAGTTTTAAATTTTAATTCCCCTCATTTGAGGATCGAGCTGAAACAAGTTCCGTAATCAATTAGCTGAGGTCTAATTAGCTCTTAAGTAGGTTCGCGGGAAAAATTATTCTCTCCTAGGAAGACCTAAAATTAAACTCCAAATCGGTACGTTTTGTGTATGAAATTGGTAAAATAAGTTTATATTGTTAATAGCAATTAATTTCGGAAAGATTTCTTAAGAGAAGAACAGTTAAACGGGTGGGGCATTCTTTCTTCCGTTGAGTTGATTACTCTAAGGGTGGAGTAAAGGAGTGAGAAAGGGAGTGAGAGAGGAAGAGAGGGAGGGAAAGGAAGAGAGAGAAAGGGAGGGAGAGAAGAGATGGAGAGTGAGAACGTGCGGAAGAAAGAGGGAGGCGGGGAGACAAAGGATGCAGACACGATGCATTCTAGGTGGCTAGGTTTACTTAGGGTGGGCTTGCAGCGATAAACATGTCTTCCCTAGCAACGCCTCTTCAGGGAACACAAGAGGTATTTCCGTAGACGAGTAGGAAGGAAAGAGGATATGAGTGGCGCAGTTGAATTGAGGAAGGAGAGAAAAGGAAATGCGAACATGCCATGGAAGATTCAATTCATTAAACCTTTTTTTGTCCGTCCTACTTAAGTGTATGATAGTAACGGATAGAAGATAAAAAAATGGGTGATTTTTTATGCTTATGGAGCACGAAAATGCTGAAGTTTATACTTTTTATTTATAGTTCCATCTCAATATATTACCGTACAAGAAGTGTAAACTTCATTCGACGTAAAAGTCGAAGCAAAACTTTAAAATTATGGAAAACTAATTCGACAAAAGAATATTAACAATTTTAGAAAACTATTTATTCTGTTGCAAAAATTTGAAACAAGCTGCAAAGTATTCTGGAAATTTTATGCTTTTAAAGCAATTGGACTTGACAAATAGCAGAATGATGTTTCATGTTTATTTCTTTCTCTGGGAGACATTATGGATTAGTTCCAGAAAAGTTATAATATTTAAATATCGACGCATGTGAACGCTATCCAAAATTTTTGTTAATATTCTACAGTCGACATCATAATGCAATGTCAACCGCTGTTATTTATTTATTTAATTAATTTATTTAAGTTATTTATTTATTTATTTATTTATTTTATTTATTTATTTGGTTTATTTATTCAGTTTATTCATTTATTTTATTTTATTCATTTATTTATTTTATATTATTTATTTATTTTATTTTATTTATTTATTTACAATCGTTGCAGGTTGGCTACTGGGCAGGTGGCAACGCTACATCAATTATAGTCAGGTATTTAAAATACTATGTGAAACCCAATTTATAAAAGAATTGTACACGTATTAAAACATGCATGGTGCTCATACTTACTAGTCCAAATAATCTCAATTATTTTAAAAATTATTCAATTAATAATCATATTACTTTTTCACTATGCTTAGCCTGTACCCACGGAGCCGAAGTTTTTGAGATTCATGGTAGGCCTTCACGGTTACCATAGCGGTCCTGGTGTCCACGAAGTCCCCACCGTACTTCACCCTACCAAGCATAGTTATAAAGTAAACAACTGCGTCGATAAATAAAACTTGATACCGTTTACATTGATTGGATGAAAATGTTAACAAATCACCTTAAATTTCAATCATAACGTAATAGTAAAAATTTAAAGACAAAAATATTTTTGTGGCTTGCATAGGCGATATATTAGCTGTGTATTTAATTAGTAAAGGTGACGTCAGTGTATTTGAAATTCGTAATGTCATAAAAGAATATTGAGCAATTTGCGCTCCAGCCACAATGATAAAAGTTTTATCATTATAATTTCTCGACTACGTAGAATTTTTTTTATTTCTGCATTGGCCGCATGTTCCATTATCGAGTTTGTTGTATTTGTTTTCACTAAAACTCATTTAGTGAATAAGACCGAACGCTTATTAATCGAAAAGTTTTCATTCTTTATAGATGCAACATTCAGAAATTACTCGGCCACAGCACTACTAGGTTATAAGGTTCTCTCCGTCTACATTAAATTCATAGTTTCTATTCCAAGATTGTATATTTACCCCATTTGAATAACATGGTAAGAGATAAAATCCATCGCGCAAGCATTCATTTGTTACCATTTTAAAATATATTACGTGATTGAGAGGAAGCCTTGGAGAGAGACTGAATGAAGCGAGAGATAATGAAACAGAAAGAGAGAACGAGATGGACGAAGAGAAACAGGGAGGCAAAAAAAAGAAGGATGTTGGCATTTATAGATAGAGAAAGAGAACTTTTATGTAAAATAGAATAAATATTTAAAAAAATCGGAAAAACAAGAGCATCGTATTCAAAGAGGATCTGAAATAATCTTCGCCTCTAAAGTTCCGTACCGGGACTTGAAGTCTTAGGGGTGTCGGTGGGACCTGCATTAAACCCACGGGCTTATAATTCTCTAGTAAAAATAGGTAGCACAGGTATGTGTTATGTCCTGTTTGTGATAAACTCAAACAACACGCCCATTTAGAGCTCTAAACTTGAATAGATTTTGATGAAATTTTATATTTAGAGTTTTAGCGATAGCAAAAATATTATTTCAAATTATCAACAGATTACACGCAGAATTTACAGGCATTCCAGCGATTTGTATCTTCATCTGATCAATAATGGAACAAGGGTTGAGAATTCTTTATTTGCAATTTAAAATTATATAAATTATAATGTTATAACTAGGCTTGGTAGGACTCGATTTAAATCGAAAAATGTCAATAAACGTCGATATTTTTAATTTAAAAAAATCGACGAAAATGAATAGTCGTCGATAAGCGTCGATTCAACAGTGTTGAAACAGGTTTTACCCCTGACGATGCCCACCTTGTGGGCGAAATGCATTGGGTGTTGTAACCCTCTAATTGTTTGGCTAAAGGAGTATTTCACCTTTATTAAATAGGTAAATGTTTAGATACTACGGAGTAAGATAGGGAGCTGACATTTTTAAGTTATATAGAATTTAGTCCATGTAAACGTATAAACATTTCAATGTATCCCTGAAATTGTTTATGCGGCCATTAAAATAATTTAATATTAAACAATTAGATAAATGATATTTCACTTCTAAATGTGCTACAAATTTTAAATTTGGCAGAAATGTGTGGCATTATTATCCCAATGTGGAAAAAGTATAATGTTGATAAAATTGTAAAAAAATAGCGATTGTTTACTCCATTATAGTTCCATAATGAAAAAATGAAACCCGATCCTGAGGAGAAATCTTTAGAATTAAAGAAATATTCCTTAAGATGAAATATCTCTTTGAAAAATTAATGTTTTTTTCAAGGTGAGATGAAATGCTTGCAGTATGCAAGCACCTTCTACTAGTTTTCTTATATAGAAATATGGAAAAGCTCACGCTTCTACACTGGACTATCAGGTAACAGATAGGCCCTAGGGTAGTTTTGAGAACACGTCTTTCTTAGCCCTTTTGAGGTTTTTGAGATTATATTGGCCGACTTAATTAATGGTTGGATATTTCACGAGATTTTCTATACAGATAAGGTCATGGATATGCTCTGCTGAGAATGCCTCGAACCCTGTTAAAAAGGTTCGGAAGAAAGAATTTTCGGTGGTCGGTAATCGTTTTCTACCCTTTCCACTCATCAACCCTGTGGGGTGCATTCCGGAAAAAAATGTTTCTCGATCGTTTCTATGGTATTTCCTATAGAAGACCTTGTTATATGCACTTTCACCCGTTTCCCTATGCACAACCCAATCTTTTGGCACACTTTTCCTTAAAGTTATCCAGGAAGGATTGTCCCTCTCGTGCTTTTGGCTCCTTCGGTTTTTGCTACAGGTTAGTAAATTTCAATTTATATATAATGGTTTTAAAAAAGTGCACATAAATTAGCAATCGTAACTAAAAATTGAAGAGTGATAAAGATAAATATTTATTTGCTATTTGTTGTAAAATATTTTGCCGATTGGAAAAACATTTTAATCAGGATTTGAGGTAAGACTGTTGATCGAGAGCTCAATAATAGTCCAATTTTTCTTACTATATCATCATCATAGGTAGTCTGTCCGTAGACAGGTCCGTGATTATTCATGGTTAAACCTGGTTATTCATATACTCCTATTTTCCGCTGTTCTCTTCATTGATCTTCCCCTAGTATTTCTTCTGTCTTTTTCTCCAGACTTTCATTAAGAATCCTCGTGATGATCTTTGAAGAGTGTGACAGAAGGCCTATCGTTCTGTAGTCTCACTGTATATTTTACGTTAAATAAAGAGAATATGTAGTGCAGTGATGAAATATATCAATAGATACAAAGTATTAGATAGTTCTTTTTCGACGACTAAAATATTTTTGTGATAATTATATCGTTTATATTTTCCTTAATTGGCATGAACTAATGTCTAAATGCCATTACGCTGAACTCGTAAATTATTTTTTTTTTAATGTTCCTCGGCAAAAACAACATCATATTGTTTGGATTTCATAAATTTATTGTTTTCTAGTTTTCATTATACAATTTAAAGAGGTAAATCTCAATTCGTTATTGGGTGTTTTCTTTAATATTAACATTTAAAAATGAAGATGAGTGTAAATGCGCATAAATAAAATAAAATTTATGAAGAACATGATATAATAGTTCGATTAATTTTTACATAAATATTTACCTTCATATAAAAATTTAAATAAATAATCAGAGCATTGTAAAATAAACGTAAATTTTACGTAGACTTTTGATGTAAAAATAAATTTAAATCATCTAATTGAAACGCCGAAAACTGCCAGCCCTATATTTAACTAATAATTTTAAGCGTCGATATTTGTTGAAAATGTCTCGGAAAAAATAAACGTTGATTTTCAAAAAATAAACGTCGAATTCTACCAAGTTGCAATTTGAAGCGTCGATATTCGTCAAAAACTCTCGAGAAGATAAACGTCGATTTTAATCGTTGATTTAAAAAATATAAACGTCAAATCCTACCAAGCGTAGTTATAACCTACCTAAAAATTCGGGATTTGAACCAAATGACGCTAAAGAAAGTGTATTAATTTTTATGGTCGGTTTGAAAACACCCATCGAATCGGTTAAATATATTGATTGGAACACGCAAATTTTGTGTTTTCTCATATTAAAATCTTTCTTCGCCAGTGACAACCTCTGATCTTGCGAAATTATGTACATTAAACTGAATCAAATGGAATACACTCGCCTAACGGTATTTAGGATCGGCTACGTGTTGACCAGTTCTTTTATTCCGTGTACAGTAATATTTCCACTTTTTACCATTCCGCTGCTGAGATACGTACCCATTCTTATGTTTCGCAAGGATACAGCAAGAAAGCGACTAACGCTTAAGAAACAATCGCTAAATGCAAACATTCAAGAACCCGACGCCAATTTCCTTCGAGTTACCACTCCACATAACGTGCCTAATCTTCACTTCTCTTTTCCTCTCGGTGCTCTCAAACGCTCCCCATAGTCATTTTCATGCCACGCCGCAACATCCGTCGAATTCAAGGCGTACGCTGGACTCGGGGATTCACTATCGAGCCTGGAGGAGCCTGGAAGAACCGATGTTACGTCCTCCCTCTTCCACGGAAGCGTACTTCGCGATACGAGGTTATTTAGCCTACGTCCTACTTCTCTTGTTTCCCCACACTTAAAATCCACTCTAGGAAGTGTGGAGGGAACGTGCTTCGGTTGTTCGTTTGGGGATATAGCAAGGGAAGAGAAAGCCGCAGAGGCGCCCTCCAGGATATGCAAAGACAGACGATCGTACATCTCGAGAGCGTGCCTCTCCAAGCGCTGAGAAAATAGTCGCGATTGTAAATGGAGGAATGCAGGGCACCCACAGATCCATAGGAAACAACGAAAAAAATGATCTATGACTGCTGATAATTTTATGAATTAGCTTTATCATATTCTATTTGTAGGTTAAATGATTAACTGAAGAGAAAATTACAAAGGTTTTAAGTGTAATAATTTGAAAATAACAATTTTTTACAATGTGGCACATGCGATGAAATGTAACTATAAATGCTGACTATACATTTTTAAATTAAATATGATAGGCGCTTCTTCAATCTGATTGAAAATATGACCGAGATAAATCATGTAGCCATAATCTACTTGAACAAAATTGATGCAAGTTTCAATTACAGCGCAATCGCTCTCTGTTTCAGTTCAGCGATCGTTCATTCTGATATGAATGATAAAATAATAGCATACATCTAATTTGATTTTATTTTTATCTTTAAAAAAGATGCGCCTCTAGTTTAGTAAACCGCTTTATGGGTAAAGAAGTTTCTGAGAGTGTCTATTCGTTTCAATTTATAAAGTTATATCAATATTTAAACTTTAACGCTTTTACTTAGCTTGTTACTTTAAAAAATGTTTTCTTTTTGGTCGGTCTTTCCGTGCTTATCCATTGGCAATATCTACAGAGCTAAAGGAGATAGGGCAACTAATTTTTTGCAGCATCCAAGTTATTAACATCTTAATTTTGGTTATCGACCAACTTGCAACGTCAATCACATAAAATGTGCTGTATGCAACACGAAATACAATTACTTAACATGGAAAATTGACCAAAGTTCTCTACAGAAACTATTTTATAAATATTAAAAAATATACATTTCTATAATTATCCGGCATAAAAGGAACATATTGCTACTATGACTAGAGTTTGGGCGCGTGGCTTTTTTCTGTCACAGTGAATCGGCCTTTATATTGTTCTCAAGAAATGCTTAAACAAGCACTATCCCAGACCCAAAGACCCGTCCTCCTCCCTTTCCAAGTTTTCTCTCAAGTGTTGACCCAAAGAAAAAAAAATTCATCTCAAGAGTAAGAGCAGTCACTGAGTAGAAAAACAGAGCTTAATCCCCTTCCACTACACAGTTTGTCTCGGCATTGAATAAGGGTTCTTAGAAGCCACAGTTCGCCAGCTCCTCCTTAACCCGGCAGTAGGCGCGCACAATTCTGGAGCACTGGCCGTCTTCGGGGTGAATGCCACCCCAAATTAAAATGACATTTTCCAACATAATTATTCATGATTTTCTTATTTTTCCTTATTTTGGGTATTCTTAGATTAGTAAGGAAATAGTTTGGAAAATTCAAATTTCTTTTAAACCCATATAATTTGTATGTTTGTTAAATATCTCTTTATTGTTCAAAACTCCTGATTAACTAACTTCCATACAAAAGAACTTGTATAATAATGACAATACTTGCGCATTTATATATATATATATATATATATATATATATATATATATATATATATATATATATATCTGTAGCTGAAGAAGGAGTAGTTCCGAAAGCTTTACGTTTGTGATGTTTCTGTGTTTTTGTGTTATTTTACGTGTGTCGCTTCGACATCTCCGGGGCCTCGCCAACCTGAAGTCGTCTGATTGGTGAGTGCTCACTGGGTTTCCTCATCCCAACACCTTGTTGACATCCATATATATATATATATATATATATATATATATAAATATATATATATATATATAACAGCTCACGGAAAAGGAAAGGTAAAATGGATATATGGATGGCAAAAAGATGTTGGGATGAGGAAGTTCTCTCTCGGTAGCTGAAGAAGGAATAACTCCGAAAGCTTCTACGTTTGTGATGTTTCTGTGTTGTTTTAGGGTCCTTTTACGTGTGTCGCTTCGACATCCCCAGGGCTTCGCCAAGCTGAAGTCGTCCAATTGGTGAGTGTTCACTGGGCTTCCTCATCCCAACATCTTGTTGCCATCCATATATCCATTTTACCTTTCCTTTTCCGTAAGCTGTTATATATATATATATATATATATATATATATAATTAGACTTAGATAATAGTAATTATGATAATTTATAGTTATAACATAATATTATGAACAAGACAATTATAATAAGAATTATCTAAGTTCACTTCAATAGTGTTATTCGCTGTCAAGGCAGTACTTATATACGTATTTCATATGTTTCATACTTATCGACCTCTCACATTTAGAACAGGACGAAATTACCTTCGTGTCTTGATTTCTTAGGCATACGATACAGCGTAATTTTGCAGGTCTAGATGGACCGGGATCTCCAGAAACATTTTCTTTTCCAAGCGGTCCAGTTTTTTGGCCCAATTCCGTTAGTTGCTTTGGTAAGGTTTTCTGTTACAACCAAGAAATGACTGCTGGTTTTGTTAGCACCTGTCCGAGTCTTTTTTATGAAACTACTTCTTTTGAGCACTGTATTTGGGTTGTTTGATAGAAATAATACGTAACTATTGAGAAGAATTTCACGGATTTTTTCCATGTCGCGATGTAAATCGAAACGTTCACCTGCCTAATAAAACGTAAAGAGAGGGTACAGGCATTAAACTGGTCAACTGTAATGAGATTCCATCAATTTATGAAAATCACAGCCAGATATAGAATAAAAAGCTTACCATGACTCTCAATAAGAAATGTAACGTGGAAGAGCGCGTGGTGACTGATTCACCAAAGAAAGATTTTTGAAATGCTCTGTTTCACAGACTAAATGCTACTGAGACCTAAAAGTGATATAAATGTTACGGTCAAGGTATATAATCGGGAAATGTTGTGAGAATTTACCGATAAATGTGCACATTTACCACAAAGCTCGGTAAATGTAGGTTTAAGTTAACAGAAATGCGTATTATCAGTACATTTCCCGGTAAATGTGCACTTTTACCGATGTGTCTTGGTAAATGTGTAAATAAGTAAGAATGAGAAATGTTACACTTCAATAATTACGTTAATTTATAACAAAAATCATCGAGGGTTCGGTTCCACTGGTACATATTAAGATGAACGTTTCCCAACCCGAGTGGGGAATACAGCAAACGTGAGGAGGAACCAAAAACACTTCGACAAACCTACCCAACCCGGTGGGTCCGAGAAAAATTTTCCTTCATCTTCAAATTTAGTTAGTTTAGTTAGTTGTGCAAATTTACCAGGAAATTTACACATTAACCTGACAACGCACATTTACCGTACTTCTAAACTGCAACGGATGTTCGCGACGCCGCCATGTTGTGGCCTGTGTTGTGACGTTTATCCACATTTACCAGTGTCTCTAGGTAAATGTATACATTTCCCCAATTCAATCGGTAAAAATATGTTATACTTACATTTACCGAACTTGGTGGTAAATGTGCACATAACCGGTAAATGCACACATTCACTTGACTACGCACATTTACCGTGGCATGCTCAAGAGAGTTCGGAATAAAGGTATTGATTATCTTAAGGAAAAATACATGCGTCACGAGTGGATGAGTGTAGTGTAAACATTGTTGGGGTGACACAGTCACCCCACGCGCCTGCTCCCGGGTTAAAGCTTCTCCTTCCCATTCATTTCATTCCCCTCTTTGGATCGTTGGAACACTTGGAACTGTTGGGACTCGGGTGGGAGTGAGTGGGGCTAGGGTCTGCGCCCCTTCTCCTGTTACACCGTGCCCGCGGTGACTGAACCTGTGACTGGCTGTGACTCGAAGCTTCTAACAGGAAAAATATATGGATAGAATATTGTATGTGGTATGTGAAAAATTGTAAACTGAATCTTCTTAATATGTTTTTATGTTTTAAATGTTTTTTATATGTTAATCTTGTAACCTTGCCACCGGGCTAGGCGCCCACTTGCATTGTATATAGAAATAATAATAATACCTGTTACTTTCCGCGCATACCTTTTACCGGTCACAGTTCCCCGTTATTCACTGTGAAAAAATAGCAGTGACTGCAAATACTCCCAAAATCTAACTATGACGTATCGAATTAGCGCGGCGCCATGCTTTGGGTGTGGTCCTTGGAAATACGAATTCGTCATCAGATGATGAAATGAAGGGGAATCCCTACTGGTGCGAATTAAGGCCTTTTCGCTTGAATTAATCTTGTCCGTAGAAGTAAATTAGGGAGAGCATCGCGGAATCAACGAACGAGATCTCCCGACAGCGACTCTTGTTCAGACATTGCAGTGACGTAGTTCAATGATTAGTCCGACGCAATATCTCCCACCCCCTTAACACGTTGCAGGCGTAGCTTTTTCATTTTCGCAACAATTTTGCCAAACAGGATTGCCACGAGATGGGACTATATCGGAACAAGGGCAGAAATACCACTGTTACGATTATTTCAGCGTCGAGAAGACGCATAAGTTCAGGCATTTCTTATGCACGTATTTTTAAAGATTAAAAGTATGTGGGAGATCGGGTGTTTAAAAATATTTTCACTTCCACTTTACTCCTTAAAAATTATAATAGGAAAGAGGCAATGTAAGTTCGCGTATTTAAAAGGATCCCCGAAGTAGGGCCACCCACGCTGAATGAGGATAGCCTAGGATGAGTAAAGTATTTTTGTAGAAAAGGCCATTTTAAATTTTCTTTCATTTTGCTCGCTCTTCTTCCCGTTACCATTGATTATGGTTTGGAATATGTCCGTGTACTACTTGTGTGAAAACATGCCTAGATTTGAATTGTTTACACGACGTATCCTATGGGAAGAAAAGATGGAAAAGTATACTCCATAAATGGAATACACAGAAATTTCAAAGGGCGTACTTTATGGGAAATACGTATGAAGCGGTATCGAAAGATTGGGCGATTCTCGAATTTATATCTCCGAAACAATAAGTCTTATTATTTGCTCTCGCAGACTTTTTTGTGATAAATGATGTCCTCTCTCTGAATAAAGTTTTTAATTTACACCTCACAGATCATATAAGAGCATGGAAGAGAAAAACATGGGTTCTTAATTGTTGCTAGCCGAGAGTACCGTCTTAGCGATCGATGTAAGCAACATATGCGATGATTTGCTCGGAATTTTCTCGAATTTTTATCTGCGAAACTACAACTCATAATCATGTGGTCTAGCGGATTATTTTGTAGTAAATATTGTCCTTTATCTGAATAAATATTTTAATATATACCTTACAGAACGTATGAGTTACGAGAGAAAAAATATTGTATTTAATTGTTGCTTTACGGATGACATTTAAGAAGTTTATTAAAATAATTATGTACGATAGTAATAATTGATGATTGTAGCTCAAAATCGCAATTGGGCGATAAGGATCATTCGTATTTAATTCAATTTAAATCCGTCCAGCGGTTTAGGAGATGAAGGTTACGACAGACGGTTGGACGGACGAGGCGCGCTCATAAGGCGTTTCGCTGCTACCGCTTCGCTGGTGAAGAACGCCTAATAATACTGCGATATTTTGAAAAAACATTTCTGATCGTTAAAAAAATAAAATATATGGCACATAATACTAAAAGACAACTTATGGTCAGGATACTGAACTAAAACCTTGGTCACGAACGCTTGAAACTTTTATTACGATCGCATACGTATACGCGCGTAAAACTTAAGTCCCTAACCCGTGTCCCCTAGGCACATTTCCTCAAATTTCCGACAGATATGTGTACTTAGGAGAAAACAACGTGTTTCGCGTGGGTATTCTAAAATGCTATTGTAACGAGAAAAATATTTTGAAAAATGTCGGGTGAATCCGAATTACGCAGTCAAGGATAACAAAGGTTTGTTCGGAGATTTCCGAAATTTAGCAACCAAAGGGTTAAATAAGTAAATGCTTACGGCAAAGTGAAAGAGAATATTTGATTAAGAGGTGTAAACAACATCCTATCATGAGAAATAAAGCAACTGATTATATAGCAGCCACGATTTAGATAACATCCCGATTCCAACTAAAAATACAAAAATTTCGCCGTAAAATATCTTATATATATATATATATATATATATATATATATATATCTCGCAGTATATATATATATATATATATATATATATATAGCTGAAGAAGGAGTATTTCCGAAAGCTTTACGTTTGTGATGTTTCTGTGTTTTTGTGTTATTTTACGTGTGTCGCTTCGACATCCCCGGGGCCTCGCCAACCTGAAGTCGTCTGATTGGTGAGTGCTCACTGGGTTTCCTCATCCCAACACCTTGTTGACATCCATATATCTATTTTACCTTTCCTTTTCCGTAAGTTGTTATATATATATATATATATATATATATATATATATATATATATATATATATACTGCGAGATGAAATATAAAGGGAAATACGAATAAAATATTTGTGGGCACTCATTTTAATATTCTTTAAAACGAACATAAACGAATTACATTATGATTAGTATCCATTTATATGAAAAATTCTTAAACGCTTGAAAAATTTAATTAACTTGATACAGCTGCAAATAAAAATCTTTATTGGCGCAGCTGATTTTACGATTGATATTTTCAACGACCATATGTAAAATTAGCGACACCAATGTGAACATCAAATGTTTTCTTCCTTTCTGTACGGTTTTGGCTCGCTCAACCCAGGGCCTTTCTCTTCGTCTTTCGATACACATTCCCTTCTTGTAAGGCAATTTACATTCCATTTCATACTTTCCTAGCATTCTCCATTCTACGATTTCTTTCAACAGACATTCGCATCTCAGAATCTTTTTCTTTCCCTAAACGCTAACTAATCTCCCATCTTTTCCTAACAAGCAAACAAGTTAACATAATTGGAGAAAATATTTTTTTGAAAATACCACTTTTTACTCACTGGCGAATAAAAATTGCAACGCATGGGAATATACGAATTGTAAATTGAAGAAATGTAGTTAACTTCTATCCCTTAGATTATTCATTATTCAAAGCTATCTATTTCCAATCGTTTAATGGGTTGTAAAAACAGGTCAGATGGAGAAAAAGAGAAAGCGAGAGAAAACAAGATGGTTGATAGAGCAAATAAATTTGCCGGGTCAGTCAGTACCGAATATTTAAGCTAATGCATAGAGGCAATGATCGAATCTAATTTTGATTGAAGGGAAAGGGAAACTCAACTGAATAAAAAATAAAGGAAGAATTACGAGAAAAAAATGGCGTGAAATTAGAGCGCGAAAGGAACAAATGGAAAGAAAATTCGACGATAAGAATGCATGATTATAAATCGAATGTGAGAGAAGAAAAATGTCAAGTAAGAATATTTTGCGGTATTTATATATTACAAATATTTATCATTCACAAACGACCTATGCTGACCAATGATTTGAGTAAATCTTACACCCATAAAGCAGCCTAAAGAGCTATTGAGAGAATTTCAGTAAAAAGTAATTAATACATCTATAATAATTATTTTAATTTTTGTATTCCTTTGAGATTTATCTTTGCATAAGTATGTAGAACATAATGAAAATGACACATTTACAGCTAAACTGCATCCCATTCTTTAACGACATTTTTATTGTACAAGAAAAATAATAACTATAAGTTTTTGGAGGTAATGAAATAATTATACGATTTCCTTTCATACTAGACTAAATATTAAACTTATGTAACATTTAAGAATTATTCACATTTTGAACCACATAAAATACTCGGCAGTGTATATACTGAGAGTCTTTCTAGAAAGAAATACGGCCGACCTCGCTAAATAACCTTCATCGTCGAAACTGGTCGTATCCTAATTTGCCTCTGTTACCTTTATAAATACAAAATATTCAATCACTGAATTCGTGCAATGGTATCTATACACCAAAATCACACCTTTAAAAGTACACGCGTAAATTTCTTTCGAATGCAAAATAAACAGTCAACTTTATGTAACCTTAGCTAAAATTTCAATAGTTATACACGAATATTGCTCTAATAAACTCTAGCACATTCCAAGCTGGAACCGGTTCGCAAGATCCGATCGTCATGCAGATTTAAATCAGTTCCCAAAAGCTGTGCTGAAAACCGTAACAGAAAAAATGAAAAAGTTATTTTTCCCACAAGAACGTAAATTTTCCTATTTTTCTTTTGAACACAGAACATATACATATTAATAATAAAATATTTAACATATTTTACAGCTTAGTGAAAAGAATGAGATCAATGCCTGATACGGAATACGAAGTGGAACGATACCGATTGGCATCCTAGATTTTCAGCTAACAGAAATGTATATTTCAGAACAAATCGAGAAAGACTTTTCGAAACATGGGATTTTATCCCTTTGTAATTAACATAAATAAAGCCTACTTAAATGGGTACAGCTATTGCCAATATGCGAATTTTCGTCACATTCAAAAGGAAATTTGGTGAATATCGTCCATCACCATTGTAATTTATACTTGTCCTCAGAAGCACTTTCGTGTCACTCAAAAAGTGGATCAATGACTTTTAATGATCACCAGTACAAAAACTGAGAATTTGAAGGTAAACTATATTCTCTGATACAAGCATGTGACCCATAGGTCCATTTTTAATCTCACGAAAAAATACATCCGATTTTGCAAACAGCGCTCCTACATTTCACTCATATGCGTGGAAAAACCGATTCCGTTTTTTCGCATCATAAGTTTCCGTATGCTTTCTTTCGCGTCAAGGACGAGGGAAAACAAAAATTTATGGAAAGGCTTCCCTCCACGGTATGTTGGCATGATGGATATAAAATTTAATTTTCAAAATTACCTCCATCCTTATGAACTCCTGGAGGATATAATTTTGAAAGGAAATGAGGATTCTACGTGATATCTCGAGCAAGAGAGAGAGAGAGAGATCTCTCATTCGGGTTAATTGAACATAGATTTGGAGCGTCTCCCTCCCCTCGCCACGCCCCCTTCTCATCCACTTTTCCACTCATTAACATCGCCAACGCCTCCCGCGATCCGAACCTCTCGATAAAACCGAGATCTAATCCACTCCAAAGACATAAAATCCTCTCGATTCATAAACATCTCCGTTTTCGCTAATTCTTCCATCCTTGCCTCCGTAATCTACTTTATATTATCCGCTTTCAACAAGACAAAATGTCTTCAGTTGACGACTAAGCTGGGATCAAATGGGATAATGAAGAAATGTGAGATTTTGCTAAAGAGAAAGAAGGGAAAAAGCACGATGGAACTCAACGTAAATATTGGTTTGAGACAGCGACAGTGAAAATAAGCAACGGTCACTTAAAGGAAGAATCAATTATAAAGAACGTGTGGGTATCACAGGGTTGCTATTGTTTATTTAGAAGAATTGTATTAGTAGGTAGATTTAGCTGAATGCATCTATAAATTTAAGTAAGAGAGAAAAAATGAAATTTATTGATATATGTGCAGTGATTCTTCGACCTATCGTTCGTTTACCCGAATCCATCGTTCATTTTGTGTAGTCCTTACAAAATATCCATATAAACAACGTAAAATTACATCGCGTTCATCGTTCCTCGAAGTATCGTTTGTAATTTCTTGGTCCTATTTAGGTCCACTTTACCTCTTCCTCCTTTTCTCGTCTTCTTTGGGTTGCCATTTCAACAATGTAGTCTCTAGTGCCCCACATTGACTCAATTATATTACGAATTAATACGAATGGATTTCTAAGAAATCGCCGACGCTTAACTCCTACAATACAGGTTAATGGTTTATCAGAGGCGGCAGGCAGTTGAATAACGACTTATCGCGAGCTTATCAATTCGTGGCCCACCATTTTACCCCGATTTATTACGAGACGGTACAGACAGCGTTACCTGCAGCAAATTTCGAAAAAGACGGCGTGAAAAATGGGAATCTCAATACAAATGTAGTTTCTACTTTCCATTCGACACGCGACTTTTTCACTTCGTCCTGTTCGCCCAGTTTTGTTGGGTGATTCCTTATAAGGTAGTTATAATTTTTTTAAATTTAAGAAATGAATTATCGAGCTCATATTATGACTGAAATAGAAGTAAAAAAGTTTTCTCCAATAGTTACCGAAATGTTTGAAAGACCAGATGCGCATTTCGGCCACCAAACAGCCGTCTTAAGTGGTGAGTTGCATATAGCTTATTATAAAAAAGGAAGTCGACTTTTTGAGAAAATGAAGCATATTCTTCGCTCGCTTGTCACAATACATGTATCGCATGGAAAAATAACAGTTTCATTCAAAACGTCAAGCTGTGAAAAACACATGGGAATTAAAGATTTCTTTGGGAAGAAATGAAGGCAATTTCACAATAAAGTAATTTATTTTATGCGCCGCAATATTAACCGCTTAAGATGCACGAACGAGATAGTCTCGTTCGCGGCGGCATGGTCAATTTCCTTTATCCCGAGATGGTCTCGTCCGCTGCGCTCCGGTCTGTTTTCCTTTATCCCGAGATGCTCTCGTCACGCCAACTATTTTTTCCCGAGTTAGTCGAGTCGATGACGGTCGGGTCAAAGATTCTTACCCCGGAATAGACCCGTTCAGGCGGTCGGTTGTCGTATTATTGAAAATTATTGAAAATATGCAAGATTATCAGCGCAAAAATCCCTCGTTTTTTACATACTTTTCCGCTTTAACATTTTCTCGCTTTCATAAATTCATCGATGTTTTCTAGGCCCCTTAAAAAACGATATATTGAGGTTTCATTGTATATTTACATTATAAATTTGCATAGATAATATCCGAAGTGCTGTACTTGGGTAATTTAATAAACTATTCATATATACGATAGGCATATGGTTTAAAATAAGTTTACTTTTTATATAAGCTCTATAAATGTGCAAAAGTTAACGGAAAGTATCTGCTAAATATTAGTATAAAATAAAAAATTATAGGATAATTTGAAAAATAACCCCAAATAATGCTCACATATTGAGGAAAAAAGAAAAAAATAAAACAAATTTTGATATTATCCCTCGTTTTTCTATCAACACTAAAGAAGCTCAGAAGGATTTAATGAGAAAATTGATTGTAGAAGATATAAATTTCTTGGCAGCGGAATAAAATAAATCACCCAACAAACTTCTAAGAAATCCGCTGAATGAGTTGAGCCTTTTAGCCAAAATTCCTTTAAATCCGATGGGAAGTTTTCATGAATATTTAAAAGATGAAACTTAGAGGACATATGCACAAAGGAAATCAAAGAGACTGCGATATTCGCGAAACCAATTAAATTAAACGGGTTCGTCGAAGCGGCAATTACGTCGCCAAATAATGTTCGCGTTGGAAGAGGATGCTTGCGCTGGAGTATGACATTGAGTAACAGATATGCGGCAGATGGTTTTGTGATTGAATCTGAATCGTATGAGTAATGTACCCTGTCAAAGGAAGACAAAAAATAAGGGAAAGTATAACGGGGTAAAGCCAGAAAAACATCTCCTTAGGAAAGTTACCGCAGTTGAAAGGATTCAAAAACATTTTTGCTCCGATGGAGAAATGCAAACGGAAGCATATGACGGCACTAAAATTTCATCAAAGGAATCGCTAGATGCAGAAGAGGATGTGGATAGTGAAAAGAGAAAGAGCAAGAAGAGAATCTCGACAAGTTCGTAAAACCATTGGATAGTACCTATGGAACTTAAGTCAATCTCGCAAGAAATAATATTTATGAACAAGATGATCCAAACAGAAATAATGATGCCTACTTTCCATTTAATCATTTACTTAATTCTTACATTGGCTTTAATAGCTTGCGGATATGCAAGTATTCCCAAATTTCATAATTTAGCGTTATAAAATACAAATACATTCGAACGGAATATTATATTGATCACACGTATTTGTGCGGCAAAACTAAAGCGTGTATATGTTAGAATATACCGAATCTGAATCCAACAATAGTTGTTGCTAAGGCAAAACTCGTAATGAGTGATAAAAAAATGAAAAATCGCCAGTATTTAAGCAAAATTCTAAGAAATACAATCGATAAGCAAAATTCTACGACGAAAATTAGAATCATTTCTTTCCTCAGAGAATAGTACGAAACCCGCTCCGATATTACAATTCTAAGATATTTTAACGAACAAGAGAAAATTACCCTGCACGAAGGATTTCAGATTTCCCATGTAAATAAAATCGGAAGGATAGTTCCTGGAATCGACTTTCAATCTTTACAACAAAAACTATGGGAGCTCGACCCCAGTAGCAAGATATTTCCACCAAGTTTCATAAAAATCGGTCTATTGGTTCAAAGGTTAATAGGGAGGATGGACAGACAGACACAACGACAAAACTATAAGCCTGTTTCCATTTTGGAAAGAAGGCTAAAAATCATATTGCGCAAATGAAAGCATTTTCTTGGCATATTTAATAAGATACATTAATTAAAAAGTTTCGGTTCTTAAAATTAATAAAATG
The DNA here is from genome assembly GCA_028673005.1 of Tanypteryx hageni. Classification (NCBI taxonomy): domain Eukaryota; kingdom Metazoa; phylum Arthropoda; class Insecta; order Odonata; family Petaluridae; genus Tanypteryx; species Tanypteryx hageni. The sequence continues at coordinate 133,226,753 of CM054112.1, read as the reverse complement.
TTTCGGCTACGGATCTATGCGTTAACAAATAATAATGTGATGGAAATTCGAAAATCTCGCGATAGTTGCCCAGAATATAAATAGCCTTGGTAGTTTTTAACGTTTATTTTTCTTAAAATTGAAGATTAAAATCGACGTATATTTTCTTAAAAATCGGTGACGAATATCGACGTTTTTAAAAATACATTTTATTAGACTTTGTAGTTTTCGATGTTTATATTTCTTACAAAGCGACCACTAAAATATCGTTTATTTTCCTAAAAATCGAGAACGAATATCGACGTTTATTTTAATAAATTTTATTGATTTTTATCAATAAAAATTTCATAAATTGGATTCTTCCAATTAAATTATATATATATATATATATATATATATATATATATATATATATAACAACTTACGGAAAAGGAAAGGTAAAATAGATATATGGATGTCAACAAGGTGTTGGGATGAGGAAACCCAGTGAGCACTCACCAATCAGACGACTTCAGGTTGGCGAGGCCCCGGGGATGTCGAAGCGACACACGTAAAATAACACAAAAACACAGAAACATCACAAACGTAAAGCTTTCGGAACTACTCCTTCTTCAGCTACAGAGAGAGAACTGTTATTTGTGTTATTTTACGTGTGTCGCTTCGACATCCCCGGGGCCTCGCCAACCTGAAGTCGTCTGATTGGTGAGTGCTCACTGGGTTTCCTCATCCCAACACCTTGTTGACATCCATATATATATATATATATATATATATATATATATATATATATATATATATATATATATATATATATATATATATATATATGTTATATATTTTCAAGGCTATGTTTGTTTGTATGTTTGTTCGCTAAAAATTCAAGAACGGCTTCGCGTATATTCAGGAAATTTTTAACACAGAATCATGCTATTAGAAATTAACGAATGCAGTACTTTTTAATCTTTTCTCTACAGAATAAAGCCTTAAAAAAGTAATTTTTATTTTCAATTGCAGTTGTCAAGCCTTCAAAATAGACAAAGGAATAGCGTTATTCCCTTCCCGCTTTCTTTGTCATCATCGTGTAAATATATATGAAAATTATTATATTATATATTTATTATTCTTATTGACCTGCGATTCGAATTTCGTGATGAAATAAGATTAATTTACTTTTCAAGAATACATTGAAAAGCAATGCAATCGTCATTAATGCTAAGTAAAATTACCATATTATACATTTACTAGCGACGACCCATCATAAATGACGGGATGATAATAGAAATCTAAGAATATAAATTCGAATTTGTGAAAATTTTCTTCTGAAAAACAAAGTGAATGAAAAAAACTTCTTTTTTAATGTCTCAAACGAAAACTTCTTTAATCGTTTTTTACTGTTTATTTTTGGCAAAACCTGTCTGAAGATTTGAGGATTAGTGTAACAGCTGTTTTAAAATGACGTTTTTTGTGAATGTGCGATCCACGCCTGGAATTAATTTTCAAAGATATGGCGTGTTGTGAACATGGACTCTTAAATTTTTATGATTTCTCCGTCGTGTCAATTTTATGCATACATAAGAGAGCATACAATAATGAGGATCTTGAGTTCAACAATCTGTTCTGTCGTCATGGGAACCTTTCACAAAAAACGCAATATTTTCATGAAATTTTGAATTTTTATGCAAAGTTAGAGCGATTTAGAACCGAAAGCAAAAATCGACGATAAGAATAAAAATCTTTGTTTATTTTTCTTTCAAATGGCCTTTTTCCTAAGATCGTAGGTCAATTAGCTCTAATTTAATTTTGCAAAAGAAAAAAAAGCCTGCAGCTCGAAAAATCGATTTCCACGGGTTATGCTATGAGGAATGTATCACCAGCCATGGACTCGAACTCGGGACGTTTTTCGTAAAATTTTCTTCGTCAGAATATTTTTACTTACGAGCAGATTATTTTCTCCAAATTTCATTGTTATATGTAGATATTTGATCAAGTTAGTCATCTTTTAATGTATTTTTACCACCAGTTATGCACGAATGAACCTGGGATTTTATTATATTTGGGTTATACTTATTTACATGCAATTCATATTTCGTGATGAAATAAGATTAATTTCCCTTACATGAATAGGTAGCATAACATTATCATTAGTTAATATATTCAGGTTAACTTGCATTATGCTTGGAGTTGTTACCTACGTCAATAATAATGACCTGCAAACGAAAAAAATCCAATTCATTCTAGTTTTAATTAAATTTCTATTAATATTGTAATTTAAAAAAAAAAATAAGTAAACTGAATTTTCAATAAAATTAATTAATAAAAATATTTAGTATACAAGCTTTGACTGGATGCAGCGCCAGGTACTTCTGCTATTATATATATATATATATATATATATATATATATATATATATATATATGTGTGTGTGTGTGTGTGTGTGTGTGTGTGTGTGTGTGTGTGTGTGTGATTTTTACCAAATACCATAACGAAATCAAGATTTTTGAAGCGGAGCTTAAGAGCAGAGCTACCACAATTAATAAATAATCAAAATCGTTTACACCTTAAAACAAAACTTTCCCGAGAGAAGCCGGGCGTTTCAGCTAGTATATTTGTAAATAAGACTTCTCGCATGCTGGATTTTTTTTTTCTCTCTAAAATTTGGTGAATGTGGACAGCTAATTCTCCGGAATAAATCACATTTTACACGTTAAATCGTGACCAATCAATAAAAAATTAATTCGAAGTAACTATAATGCACAACCAAATACATGTATAAATATTTTGAAAGAAAAAACTTCTATTGTTTAGTGACAAACGATGTTGAGTGTACGAAAAAGCACAGAGTAGGAACATTGAACGATGCTACAGCATTACTAGAAAAAGAAATGCATGGGACTCTTTCACTCGAAGAATGATTTGTGGGTATTGTTACCAAAAATAGAAATTTAATGACTGTTTTTTAAAAATACTATAGAGAAGGTCTCTAGAAATATATTCGTAGCAGCAGATTTTTAATTCTGACCGACCACGAAATGAGGGAGAGTGAATTTAGTTTACTTTCGAGACTTGCTGTAGGGATATTTAGCGATAAGTATCAATTCAGTTTGGGAAAATCTGTCTTTTCGCATCTCGGAGGTCGTCGGCAGAACCTATGAGTAAATTGAGTATGGATGGTGGCCATATCGTGTTACCGACCAAAGTCGCGTAGGGATTATCAGATGTGGTGGAGATTAAAGGCAGAGTGCAATAAACCGATCATATTGTTTAGCCACGTATCCGTGTCAGCTCAGTATGGATACTTAAGATATAAGGGTTCTTAAAAAGGGTATGGAATACCGAATCAAGTGTGGCTAACTGACATGACAAATACCATTTTCTTTTTAGTTTTGGACGTTTGGCGCTAAAATATATTGATTTGAGTGCAATCAAGAAAATTTAAAAATTTTGACGAATAATTTCGTAGAAAATTTAGTAGAGAAAAATCGACGCATATCGACGACAATATTCACTTTCGTCGATTCTGAAATTTTTACGAATTCGATGTTTATCGACATTTATCGATTTAAATCTAATTCTACCAAGCCGAAATATACAGTAGCATTATGCATATTAAGGATTTAATGTGGTTTCACTGCCTGCATATAACACAAAAATCACTGGCATCCACACATTTATTGGCGAATAAATTTATGAATAATACACATGAAATTATTCTACGCTCAAATCCCTGGCAGATTCAGTGCAATGATAATTGAGTCCAGGTGGATTTAAAAAAGCTATTCCGAAGTTGATATCCTTTTAATTTGTATCTCATTATAGAAACGAGATTTCTTGTAGAATATATGAGATAACATTGTGAAATAGAAGATTATTACCTGAAAAAGTAATCAATTTTCTTTGTAATGCTAAGCTACAATAGAAATAAGGAGCGCATGCCGACAAAACTTACTTGATCACATTGTTGGGCGGTGTGTACGTAAATGAGACAGCTGAAAGAGGTATTCAGGAGTTGTTGTTATAGGGTTAAGGATAAGTTAGGACTTGATTCAAGTTTGCAGTCTCTGAGACCACTTAAGCCAATCTCTTGGAAGTGGGCGAATATTAAGCACAAGAGATCCGCTATGCTTCGGCTCCTCGACTAGCAGAAAGGGGATAATTCTGCTTTGAAACTGTTCTCTGTTGTTTTAACTTTGTGTTAATTGAATTGCGATTAAAATGAAGCATTTCAAATCTATTATACCTCTCTCCGATCTTTACCTAGACAGTTTTAATGAAATGCAAGTCAAGCTTTAATGTAAACAAATAAAACGTTTGATAAAATCTACATCTACATGATACCCTGTAAATCACCTTTTTGGTGGATGGCAGTGGGTGCAGTGCACCAAAGGTCTCTAGTTTTCATACGTTACCTTTTTCTATTAGGGAAAAACGATTCTCTATATCGCTCCGCCCTACAATCGATCTCGCAAATTTTATCCTCGCTGTCCTGCCTTCCGAGATACGTTGGGCTCCTGATTAGATCTGCTATCTCATTTGCTAATCCCTCAGACATACGATATTTTTCCAGCAGTTTAAATCTAGTCTGCAGCCTACGTTCCTCTAACGAAGCCCATTCCAGATTTTCTATTAATGGCTTTACGCTTTGTTTACTATCGTAATTACTCTTTACGAATCTTGCTGCCCATGTTTAGGAATACATTAGGAAAAAATACTAAGGTCAATATTACGGTGTTAATCAAAATTATAGGTATCATAAATGAGACATTTAAAGTCATTTAGATCAGAAAAAGTAAGAAGTAACAGATACAACACCTTGACGAAGTTTGATATTCCCAATAGCATCATGTCACGAGAGTTTAGTAATTTTAATAGAAAACTTGCGAAGTTTGATTAAAGATAGAAAATAAATATATAGATACTAATTTGGTCCACTTGCGGAAAATACTATATATTTTGAAGTTTTCACACTCTGCCAGGAATGCAAAACCATGTGTGATTCCTATGAAACAAGAACTTTGTCTTGTAACTAAATTTCCATTTCCATTATTTGAAAAATGGACCAGACACAGAACAATTACTTGCTTGCAAACCAAACTACTGTGAAAGAGACCAATGTATAGCCACGTTGCGACACAGTATATGAAAACGCACACAGTAGAAGCATAGAGAAACAATAGAAGAAGGAATTTTTAGGTGTCCTTTACGAGCGAAGTGATAGTAACGGAAAGCCTTATGGCAGGCCTGTCCAAACTTCAAGGTCAGCGGGCAACTTCAGCTAAAAAATTTCAAGACGCGGCAACATACATTGTATGTGTTTATGTCAACATATAGATACTGTTAAAAATGAAATGTATGTAAACGTAAGAATGTTCTTAGAGGAAAACAGAAGTAATTTACTTTTTTGAATCCTTATGTAAAATCCGACATTTAATTTTATCAGGTGGCTTGGTTTATGAAGAAACATATCGTCAAAGCTATTTTCACACTGTCGTTAAAATCTTTTTCTGTCAGAATTGAACTTCAGCTTAATTAAGTAATTATCATGCTATATAAGGCAGATTTACTTTAATGCATTAAACTGAATGTAGTCTAAGGAGGCGTATTTTAGAAGTATTTCTCAAATGGTTAAAGGTACGACTAAAGTCAGTAAATGTCTGTTACTACTTGGAACTACATGTATCCGCCTCTCGGGAAACGTCGAGGTGTCTCGCGGGCAATATGATGCCCGCCTGCCGTATGGGCCAATCTCCTCAGTTGGTATGTTGAATCACCGAGACTACTGGGCGGATGTTCATGAAATTTGGGGATTTAGGACAAAAAAAATAAGAAAATGATATACATGGTTCACATAACCTAATCAGTAGTGCCACTTTAATAGTGAAAAAAATGTACTTTCAGTCATACCTATACTTATCATAAAATAATACTCATATGTTCTAACTAAATTTCTAGTACTTGTAGAAAAATGTCTTATGTTTCATACGTTTTAGCTATGGAGTTGCCGTTTTCCAGAATTTCAAAGGGGAAAGACGTATTACAATTTCAACTTAGAAAACTTTCTCCATGTTTTCAATAGTTGTCAACTAAAAAAACCTTCCTAGCAACTGAAGTAAACAAGATGTAGTGTAAATACATTTAATATCCTTTCGTGGATGGATTATCCATGACGAGAAAATGAACTGAAATACGTTTATTTTCTTACGTATACACCTAGCATTTGTAAGTGGAAAGAAACGGATACTTTACAATTAGGAAATTATCGTGAACGTTACTACTGCTCATTTCAAGAGAGATAAGTTTTAATTAATTTTAAATTGTTTTATTAATTACCACTGATTTTAAAATTAATCGGTAAATGACTCAATTATTCCTTGACATCCTTTTTGATATATAGTTTTGCAGTGCTTAGACCAGTGTTTTTCAAACTCTGACTCTCTGACATAATCTTCCTTGCTTCGCAATCTGGAATACCACATCCCAAGTCTGACCAAACTGAATTAATGCAAACCATAATCTGCATTGTCTGAATTTTTGGTGTTAACAACATACTATGTGGTGAATCCAAGTTACAAGATCCTGTGTTATAAGAGGGCCAGGTGTATCTTAGCAAATGCGAATATACCTAGTTATTGGTAAATGTTAATCTCAACAAATATTTCCAGTATATAAACATTCTGAAAGCAGAAAATTCAGAAAATTGCACTATACATATATGATGTTTCCTGAATATGACTTGCTGAGAAAATTTGTGTTAGCCATTTTTTAAATTATGATAACCCTCTTTAAATCCCCTTTATGTTGGTGCAGTTCATATGAAAACAGCAACACTAAATAATTATTCATAAAATGAATTTAATTTTAAATATTATCCATGGGAAGGTTACTTTGCTTTGTTTAGGTCATATTAGTGTGATAATAATTTGTCTATGTTGGTGATCAGCAAAGAGTAGACGATTCAGAATGCCTGCATTAAAGATGAGAGAACTTTCTGAATACTGAAGGCATTAAACCAGCTATAATTCCACAAACTTTGGAATGGAGAAAAATTGGCAGAACATCTATGTAGCATGTAAATACGCATATATGTATATATTTACCATAGCTGTAGGAACGCGCATGCGTACTGCAGCAGGTTAGAAGTTGTAACCTGCTACTTTCTGCTTCCTCGATAGAAGGAACTTACGGTGCGAGAGCAAAATAAAGATACTTTTATTTTTAAATTAATTAATCAATTTAAATTTATAGAAAATTTTTTTTCGGTGGAATATTTTGCGGAACACTTATGCAATGCCAGCGGAACACCAGTTGAAAAACACTGGCTTAAACATTAGACTAAGCCTTTAGTATTTATCTTTTTTGACATGATAACATAAATTGTAAAGAACGAATTTGCATGTGTGTGCATTTGCAGCTAATCAACCTCTTGGATTATTATAGTAACGACTTTGGAAACTTTGTGTACTACGACATGGAGTACATCTTTCCAATCCTCTATTTTTATGTAATTTCCATCGATAAACGACCCATCGATCAAAATTACAATTACCTAAATTCCTAAATTCAAACTGTAACAAACGGTTAGAATTTTGATTACATAAACATACTCCATACCAAATCTGATTTTAGCATTCCTATATCGACATTAAAACGAATCTAAAAACCTTTTTTAATGAATATATTCATTGTGAAGGCTGTGAAACCCTCCTAAAATTAATCTGGAAGGTAAAGGTGGTTAGTGGATCCTGATCGTAAGAGCAAGTTTCTTCCTACCTTTGATCCAGCGGCGGAAGAATTTCACATTCCTTGAGGACAGAAAATCCTCTTGAGGCATACAGATAAACCACGTAAAACCATATCAGTCTACAATGCTGATTGCAGAACAGAGAACTTTAGGATCCTAGCTGAAAGATAGGACATCACAGTTGCGTCGCGCCTGAAACGTGATAAGAAGTGTTTTAAAGGCATTCCCTAGTACACTGCTATACAGTAGAATACAATAAAATAGTTTCAGCAAAATGAAAAGACAGGAAATCTTCACGAAAACCTGTATTGCAAAATTACCCTCTCCAATGAATATGCTTACAAATACGAACAAGGATGAATAAGGCAGTCTTATTTCTCAAAGCTATCTGCGTTCGAGTCCAGGTGAAAAGTTTCTTCTCTTACGGAACTTGCATGTAAAATAGTCTCGGAAATTTCTTTAATTTTATCACCAATAGACACAAGAAGTAAATTTGTGCCCTTTTTTCTTCCTTTTTTGGAATTTTTTTTTCTATCCGAATGAATTTTTAAATAGTCACCTTCCAATCGCGATTTTGGACCGTACCAGTAAGAACTCCCACTTTACATAAGGACTTGAATAAAATTTTACTCAAGTCTCGTCCAATGTCATTAAAAGTCGTCAAAAGTTTATCGGTGGGGATGGTTGGCAACATATAACAGATTGGTATTCAACTGATAAATAAACAACGCTTTAGTAGCAGCTATAAACATTTGCACAGAAAACCTGTTCGGGTGTAATGATCCTATGTAACCATTATACATAAATAGCTACGTTTTACATATATATATATATATATATATAGGGCGATTTCTATTTCCCGTAAGATAACACGTAAAAAGCGACTTTTTAAAATGTAGGCTTTTATTCTTTTGGTAATTAAAATTAGAAAAAATTGAAGTACGATCCTCGAATTTAAACTATGTTTTAGGAAAATTAATTTTCTTACTGTATTCATCTTTTTCCGTCTGCCTTTCTAAATCTCTCATATTAAACGTTTAAATAGCATATTTTGGGAAAATATCGGATTTTAAACGGGACGTTGCCTTGCCGACCACATCAATGTTAAACTTCGAGAATCAATTGTTGTCACAACCCGCATACGTGTAATATATACGAGTGTATAGATTGCCTTAAATTATCCTAGGATTTTTCGCAAAATAACGTAGTCATAATGGGACGGGATTTAGTTTGGATTGTTTTCCTTATCTAAACGACTACATATATAGCAGTAGAGTAAGAGAGAGGGGGATGTGGGGATGGAGGGAAGGGATACAGAATGGAAGGTACATAGAGAGTAAGGGATGTATAGAATTAAAAAGGACTGGAGGAAAGAGATAAAGAGGGAGACGGAGAAAAAGAGGGAGAGCTATGGATTGGGACAGGAGGGAATGAGAGAGGGGGGAGGTGTGACAAAAGAGAGGCAGATAGGGAGGGAGAGAGAGAGAGAGGGAAGGGGCTCAACATTTAGCAAAGCGGCTTCCAACCTCTATCATGTCGCGAACCCCTTGAGCTAACCTATTTCTCGTCGCGAACCCTTTGGATTAACCTTTTCTCTTCGCGAACCCCTTGAGTTGCATCAGTTTTGGCGACGAACCCCTTATAATGAAGGGAAAATTTTGCAAAAACAAATCTTTTTGAACGCGTTTAATTCATGAAAAATGAAAAGTTTATATATCACAGTAAACGTTCACAATAAAATCAGAATCTCTGATATTGTCATCAGTTTCTTGTTATTACCCTGTAAAATTCAACTATAATTCTTGAAAAATAAGAAAAAATTGAAAATAAAACCATGCAACTAATATGAATGAAAATAAAATATTGGCAAGAATTGTAGAACCAAGAAAGTGAAAAAGACGCCATTACCAAATTTTTCTCGCGAAGCCCTAAGGGTACGCGAACCACCGGTTGGGAAACGCTGATTTAGCATATCTTACTGATTTTTCATATCGAAATCAAATATATTTGAAATACTTATATCATAATCCGGTCATATTTGACGTGCAATTACGCTAGTTAATAATAAAAGCCTAATGTATATTTTGTGCATAACGTTTACGTAATAAATGGCACTTTTTAACGCATTTTAAACAAACTTTCCGATTAGGTGGAAGGTTGAAATTTCGCAGCAATGTTTTATTCAGACAAAATTAAATTACAAAAAAAGAGTTCGAATCCAAGGCGGCGATTTCCGTTTCCCGTAAGATAACACGTAAAAAGCGACTTTTTAAAGTGCAGGCTTTTATTCTTTTGGAAATTAAAATTAGAAAAACTTGACGTACGATCTTCGAATTTAAACTGTTTTAGGAAAATTAATTTTCTTATTCTATTAATCTTTTTACGCCTACCGATGGAAATTTCTCATATTAAACATTTAAATAACATATTGTGAGAAAATATCAGCTTTTAAACGGGATGTTGCCTTGCCGACTACGCCATTGTTAAACCTCGAGAATAAATTGTTGTCTCAACCCGCATATGTGTAATATATACGAGTGCATAGATTGCCTTATATTATCGTAGGATTTTTCGCGAAATTGCGTAATCATAATGGGACTGGGATAAGGAGTAAGAGAGGGAGGGGGATGTGGGGAGGGAGATAGGAAAGAAGGGGTATAGAGAAGAAGGGAGGGAGAGAGGGAGGGAATATACACCTGTCATATATATATATATATATATATATATATATATATATATATATATATATATATATATATATATATAGGCTTGGTAGGAATGAATTTAAATGGAAAAACGACGATAAACGTCGATTTTTTTTTATTTAAATAATCGACGAAAATGAATAGTCGTCGATTTTTCAATAAGATGGAAATGTATACGTCCAAAACCAATTCTGAATTATAATATTTAAGTCGTTTCTGTGTACATTGTTTGCAGTATTATTTCCTACCTAAGATTTTGTTCCTTTAGTGGGCTTACATTAACAGTGGGACTGAAAGAAGGGTATATTTTTACACTCAAATATTGAAAAGCTCACGCTTCTACACTGGGCAATCAGTTAACCTCAAGGTCCTAGGGTAGTTTTGAGAACACGTCTTTCTTAGCCCTTTTGAGGTTTTTGAGATTATAGTTGCAGACGTAATGGTGGGATATTACACGAGCTTTTCTATACAGATAAGGTCATGGATATGCCCTGCCGAGAATGCCTCGACCCCTGTTCATAGGGCCTTAAAGACCTTAAACAAGGTCCGGAAGATAAGAATTTCGGTAATCGTTTTGCTATTCCTTCCACTAATCAACCCCGTGGATTGTATTCCGGAAACAAATGTTTCTCGATCCTTTCTAGGGGTTTTCCTATAGATGACGTTGTTTTATGTACTTTAACCCGTTCTCCCAATGCACAACCCAATCTTTTGGCAATCTTTTTCTTAAAGCTATCCAGGAAGGATCGTTCCTCTCTCGTGCTTTGGCTCCTTCGTCTTTTGCTGCAGGTTAGTAAATTTCAATTTGTATATAACTAGCTGAAGTTACCCGGCTTTGCTCGAAAAAGTTTTCTTTTAAATAGCAAATGATATTTATTTCTCGGGGCTCCGCGCTGTCACTGTCCCAAAATTTCTCAAATGTGTAATTCGGAGAAGAGGTTCACACGGAATTTTAACTACCACCTGAAGAAACCAATGAAAAATTTTAGTCGCGCTTGTGCTCGTGGGTGTATCTCAATGGATAATCCATCATATAATCAAGGCAGATTGCTCTTTCAAGAATATCTGCCGTAATTGAAGGCGTAATGACCTTTCCAGATTTGTTTACGAGGAAATCTGGCTAAACACCCACTTGCATTGCGAAGTAACTCACCATTTCAGATATCTGAAACCATTCTATCACTCTCCTTCCTTCCTCTCAGCTCTTCCTTTTGGAAACTTCAAATTCTTCTTTCCACACAGCCATGCGTCTCCGAGTAATTCAATCTTTTTTCTCATTACGCCTTTGTTATTCCAGGCCCGTTTTCACTTTGATTGATATTCGCTATTTTTAATTCAGAGTTTGTTTCAGTAGAATTTTTGCTAATACAATTATCTATAATAATAAAAGAAATATCTGTGTGTGTGTCTGCGGCGGTCGTAACTCATGAAATAATGGGAATAATTTTGAAACGAGAAAAAAGTCTGCTATGACCGGTAATCGAACCCGGGTCTTCCACTTGCCGGGCGGATATTCTACCTCTGAACTATCGTAGCAGAAGACTTTTTCTCGTTTCTGAACACGGATGTTTCCTTGGTTCGATTCCCGGTCATAGCAGAATTTTTTTCTCGTTTCAAAATTATTACAGCTTATGCCTGTCTGCATAGGATCTTCGGATCATATTATTCCATCAATTTCAGAAAATAATGTTAGGAGCTTCAATATTTGGCAGCCACTTCAGGTTGATCATGAGAGTCTGTGCCAAAAATAATTTAAATCGGCCCACGAGGGCCTGAGAGGTCGCCATGGTATGGTCGGTCCAAATTTTTTTTTAAGATAACTCAGCAACCAATTGGTCAATTTTGATGAATCCTCCACCATTACCAATGTTTGATGAGCCACATTTTCGAGCTGAAAATGGATAAAATCGGTCCACGGTGTCAAAGATCGTAATGTAATTGTCCGTCCAAATTTCACTGGATCGATGGTTCCCCATGCAACGGTCGATCCAAATTTCGGTTTTTTGAAGGTATCTCAGCAACCAATTGACCGATTTTTATGAATCCTCCACCAATATCAATGTTAAACAAGAAACGTAGAGACTTAAAACTTGATACACATACTAAAGAGACGTTGAGGATATGCTCCTCGGTGTCAGAACTTAGTCTTCTTGGGAGAAGGGGAAGGAAGGCATAAATTTTGAGTCTATATTTAATTTGTTCATACCAATTAAAGGCGAATATTGGTATTTTACCTAGAATGCACCTGGAGTTTGAATGAAAATATTAGCGAGTGATATGTGCATGAAAAATTCGAAACTCTAAACCCGGGGCACGGGTAATTTATCTAGTATTATTATCTAACTACAACTATAAATCATCAGATTTTGCAAATGATTTGCACAGTCACTCAGTTATTAATTGAATACAAGGCGTAACATTATCTAAATCAGACATATGAATAACTCATATGCTTCCGCGATGATTCGACGATTGAAACCTATGATGCGGAACAAATAATTTTAATTCCATACGTAAGCTGTTATAAGAGATTTTCAGATCATGATTACTGCGGAAATGTTTGAGTTAAAAAAATCTGCACCTCTCAGGTTATAAGACATTAGCTATAAGAAAATCTCTTCGTTTATCAAGCGGATCTAAGTTTACCAAGATCCGTGCTTAACATCTTGTTTCATGGAAGTTATCTAAAAATATTTTTTAAATTGATTAAACAGAAAAATTTATCAAATTTTGGAAAACGTCATTGTTTTAACTGAGATCTCGTTAAAAAAGAAGTAACAATTTTGTAGAGTCCTAAAGAATTTCAGAAATATATCAGCATCCAAAGAATAACTAAACTCTGAATCAATACTTTGAGACGACGAATATGCAGATTTTTACCCTTTAGTAATTCTGTATCAAGTAACCCAAAGCTGTGCCTTGGATTATAAAATGGTTGGAATACTAGAGGAGAGGAAATACTGTGGGAAAGATGTGGGCGACTTTCAAACAGTGGTGCGGAGGACGGGGTTTAAAAGGAAAAGGGTGAAGCAAATCGTAAACGAGGGCAGCAAAGAGAGAAGGCGCAGGCGGAGCGGTTTGATGTTCCCTGGTACGGGATCATGAAACGACATATGCACGGTTGTTAAGCCTAGGAGGGAACTGTATTCGTGTCTCATCATACTCGGCATACAACGGCCAAAGCATCGGTATAAAACATCACGCGGAGACTCATCGAGATTTATTTCAGGCTGACATTACCGAATGCTCAATTTCCTGGATATAAGGTCGTTTTTTTATTTCTAATCTAACAGAAATTCTATTTCATCTATTATTGTGTTCTGACAACGCTGTTTGCAATTCATCCTCAATACATTCAATTTCTTTAGCCCTTAAGAGGTCGTGCGGTATTTTGTAATGTAAGAGGTCGCGCGCCGTCATCCTGATAGCGTTGGAAACCAGGTTAAATATCCAAATCACATATTTTTATTAGACTTTTTCTTTAATTTATTATCAAATTTAGTTCATAACACAATTTTTTAATAATATGGCTATTTTAAATATATATGAGTAAATGGAAAGAAAGCTTTACAAGGTACAAAATGCTGCGTTGCATGTTAAATTAAAATAAGCTTTAAATAAAAATTGAACGTCAACTATAAAAATAAAAAAGTAAAAACATATCTCATATTTTATTGCACTTAGTCTTCGTCATATTTCGCTTTCTCATCTTGGATTTTGGAATAACCGAGAGCTTTGTAGCAAAGATCTTCTCTCAACCAGGCACACAGGCCAACTGCCACTCTGGTAAAAAAACACAGTCAATGGTTTCTTTGTGGGGCATTAAAATATTTAGTGAGGGTAAAGACTCATCCATGAATGGTTATAACAGCTGACGTCATAATGAAGGGTAAACAAGAGTATTCGGTTTTTTATATCGTACGCGACCGGCGGACAGAAAGCAATGTGGAGTGGAGAAAACCTCTATAAAAAACAATAAATGCTGACATAAAGAGTCCACTAGACCTGTAAATAAATAGATAGTGAACTCGATGAGGGGTACTGAGAAGGTCTGGAACGAGAGTTAAATATGAGGTTATAAAATTAAGAACACGAAAAGTGCAGGAGGAAAATATTATCCACTTTTCTGAAATTTTCTTCTAATAAACTTAATATCGAGAAATATGTTTTGAAGTTTACATGTTCTTTAAATTATATTTACTGGTTATAAGTTCAATGGAAGTGGCATCTTCTAAAAATACAGTATATTTAAGCAGTGACTGCTGTTTTTTATTACTTGGAAAGAATTTTTATATTATTTTTAAACCTGAGGAGAACTTGAGTGCGCTCAGTAATATTTTTTTTATAAATTGCGTTTTATAAGCTTATTTTCATTTAACTCGAAAACAGAATGATATGAAACGTAGTTTCCTGGTAAAACTACTTCGAGGTGTTATGGTTTCGAAACATTTGTTTTTTATCTCAAGCAATTAAGTCCGCTACGTTTGAAACATTTAAAACGAATATCATTTTTAATAAGCAACCTTTGGAATATATATTTCTATATTATTAAAATCAACATCACCTTGAGAATCAGTTATCATCTACGCGAAGAGAGATTTCTCGCACCAATCTTATTATCTTAAATATTTAGGATTATAATGGTTTTAGTCAAACCTAGCTTCTTACTCCCACTAAAAATATGAGATCTGATGTCAACTAATAAATTTATGCACTGTGGTACGCACTTTGCTATATTAATATCTTGATTTATAAATACAATGATGTAAGATTAATTCTGTATTACCAACCTACAGGACAGTAATAATATACTTATAATTTATGCAAACGTGCCTTACAGAAATCGAAGTACTTTATATTCAGGTTGTTCCCGAAAACATGGATTTCACATAGCTTGGGCTACTGAGTATGGTGATTATTCACTGAAAGCGGTCGTGTTTATAATCATTTGTGTGGAATTAGCCAAAGTTATTAAATTATGTTTATATAATATAATATAATGTTTATATAATTATGTTTTTGATACTGTTAATTTTTCTTTACTGAGTATTTGATTCAAATGGATGAGGTGAGTTTCCAATGAAGTTCTATCTTAAGATTAGGAGTTGAATTTACGAATTTTCATTAAATCTGTAACTTTGATAGGGTGACGTGTCGCAAATGTCATTTTAGCCTCTTTTTTTAGGTCAGTGAAAATTAGTAATCCTGATTAAGGGATAAGACCCAGATATGAAATTTTGGTTCCACATTTTACTAAAAGTTCAAACGCTAAAAAAACAAACGATACCAAAAGATAAAAATGTGCAATGGGAAATTTCTGTCAGCCATTTATCAAAAAACGGCACATTCTATTAAAATATAAGGGACGATTTTGCTGTTTTCTTATAAAGAGATTTTTTCTTTAATAGTTTTAAAAAATCCAAATTTTTATTTTAGCGCTATCCTTGTTTGGGCGAAATCTGATGAAAATTGCATTTTCTTCTACGACTATAACATGCGTCTTAAATACACTATGTCAATTTTATACGAGCGGCGGAAAAGTGCAACATTTATTGCAGCAGTTTTCAACCATTTTTCCGTCGCGACACACATGGCGCTCGCTGCTCACGTGCGCGACACACTTAACACTACAATCTGTCCAACTAAAAAGCAGGAGTGGACCGATTTTCATGAAACTTGGTATGAGGGCTTGCTGCCAGGGCCCACCTCCGAGCTATATTTTATTTGGCGAAGATTGAAGTCCCGAGTTCGATTTCCGGAAAGTTTTTTCTCTATTTGTTTTACATGGGGTCTCAAATCCAACGTGTACAGGTGTTTTTCTTTAATATTTTAAAATATCTTAAAATTGTGATATCGGAGCAAGCTTTGCAATGTAATCAGAGAAAAAAAATGTAGATTCTAATTCTTATCACAGGATTTAGATGATTGATTGTATCTTCCTGAATTTCTAATAAAACATAGTGTTTTTGCGTTTTAAACCGCATTTTATCGGATTGTTGCCATGGAGATGATTATTACCGAACTCGGATTGAGCATAGACGAGTAACAAATGGGTTATTTTCTTTTCCACTCTACTACCCTTCAGCAATGGACAGTTGATCCATACAAATTATCGTATAAACAGTAACATTTATCAAATTCGTTTATTTAAGAAAAATACATACAAAATATGTCAAAAAGAGATGTTGACATTGCATTTAGTATATTTTAAACCTGATAATGCTCTATTAATTTGTTTTCCAATTTTTCTCTATCATTGATAAACTATGAATTACAAATGGTATTTATGATATGAGAATTTCTTGGAATGACTAACACATACTGAAACATTTTCTGTCAATATAAGTAGGTGCCTAATCAATTCGGGTTGTCGACTTTGGGAAACCAGCCTACATTAGTCCTGGTTTAGACTTCTTGATATTGTTGCAATACATTATGCATACGAAAGACGAAAACTCTCCTTAACAAAATTTACTTTGTGTTTTATATAGCTGTTATTAACGTTTTCCCACACATCATTGTGTCGCGACACTACGGTTGAAGAATACTGATTTATTGATTCTAACATAGTATTTCAAATCTAATAAAATGTATAATGATGAATACATATATATACCATTTAAGTTCTATATTATTAATGACCACATAGTATTTACCGTCTATAAACACTTTTGAAAACTGCGGATATTTATGGGTAATTGATTAGATAAGATTAAATAAGAAGAATATTAGCTATCCTTATTTTGGAGCAAGACTCGTTATATATAAAAAAACTTTTTATCGAGGAGAATTATAATTTTTTTAAAACTTTCAACGATATCATAAAAAAAAACATGGAATTTTTTCAAACTTTATAATTATAAGAAAGGAAATATTCTATGAGGGTGAGTTAAGACAATGATGACTGGTTGTTCAGGACAATTAAAAATTTTTAATGCTGTTTTTTAGGCAAATTAACCCCACCTTCTATGAATAACGCTTTTAGAGCCAAAGAAGCTGTGGAAAGTTTTACATTGTCCTCGAGACATTGTTTTCTCCGTTATGTCAAGAGGTGGCCATCAAGGAGGTTGGAAGAAGAAAGGAAGCATTCTGTCTCATAAATGGAAGCAAAAGAAGTACGTACTGCTTTCGACGGAAGCACTGCCAGAAAAGAAAATCCCTTCTTGAGAAAAACTTTAGGTCCCAAGAGGAAAATTCGAGCGCACGGTGAGGAAAAAGGGGCGATAAAAGAAGTATGAAGAACTGGAAAGGATATAATTGCAGTAAGCAGCAAATTTCGGTTTTATGCATCTATTGACGCAAGAGCTGTTGCTACAAAAGGGATCCTATTATTAGCGAGAGAGGTTTTATTATTTTTATCTAAAAATAGAATCTTTATGCAAATAGGCAAATCAGCCGTCCATTAAATAGTTCTATTTAAAGATTTGACCCTATAAGTATAATTTCGCTTGTTTGGCAGATGAGTTTACATTCGAGTCCAATCTATCAGATTCAATATTTGCATTATTAAAGACTTTAGTATCAATAACAATTAAATGTGTGAGAGGGTAACGGTAGGTATTTATTGCCAACCATTAATGATAATAATAATTATTATTCGACTTAATTTAAGGGCGATATTTAGACCATCTAGTCCATTCTTACATACAACCCTGTATTACGAACACAACATCCATGCCCTCGGCGGGATTCGAACCCGCGATCTTAGTATCCATCGGCAGATACTCTAACCAAAAATTATTGTTCATAAGTAGGCTTGGTAGGATTCGATTTAAATCGATAAACATCGAATTTTAAAAAAATTTAATTCGACGAAAATGAATTGTCGTCAATTTTCACCACTACATTTTCTACGAAATTTAAGCGTCATGATTTTAAAATTTTATTTTCCGCTCTCAAACAACATATTTTACAACCAAACACAAAACGGTAGACAGTCTGTATTTGTCATACCAAACGGCCACATAACATGCGGAATCTGCTCTATAATGTCGCTTATGTCACTGTCTTAACCCTCCAGTAGTCGCGCTGTTTTTTGTTCCGCCTATGGTCGCGCGGGGTATTATATTACCCCAAAAGATTTTTTTATAGTAAAATTTTTAGTTAATATTTTGTTGAAGTTATATGCTGAGATGACTCCTACATTATCTCTGAACCAAAAAATGACACATTAGTATTAAAATCTTCATTTGCATTCAGATAGGAATTTCATAATTGCAGCGTGAAGGAATAAGGGATCATATCAAAATGGTTTATGAAATTTTTTATTAAAACGCAATAACAACACGAAAACTGGGTAAAAGGCAAAAAATATTATCTTTAGAAATGCGAAAATAATGTACTATGTATTAAGGGAACTTCGGTTTCATTTGAGTAACCTTTCTTGCGAGCTAAATTGAAGCTGTTTCACAAAGTTAGATTGCCATTTCTTTTTTCAAGGTACTGAACACTATGAAATATTACTAAAATGAAAGCAATTAAATGTAAATTAACTAATTAGCGGTAACTGACTGACTGCTCAAGGCCACGTAAGGGGGGGATGCGAACTAGCAGCGCTCCACTTAAAGTTATAAAAATGGTCAACACGCTATAGCGCTCTAGTAGTAAACAGTACAACTAATTAGATGCCTGGGTATTCAAATGCCCCGCGCGAGATCATATACTCTCGTTTTATTGCCCATACTGAACAAAAGTAATAAATTATGCTCAGAAAACGGATAGTAGAATCATTAGTCACTTTTTAAAACTGTAACGCCAGTAGTCGCGTGGGGTATTTGTATGCCCCAGTCTACTACTTTCAACCTTTGTCACAGCTAAACTGATGGTCTCATAATGTTGCCAAATGATTAGGATGCGACCATAGGATGTCCTTGAAAGATATAGAAAGGCACAGCAAGGTATTGCGATCTAGTATGAAATGCCAGAACTAAGTATAAGTTTGGGGTATTTAAATACCCCACGCGACCACTCCCGGGTTAAGGGCACATACTGAGCAGCCGTGGGATCCAAAGGTAAAGGATAAAATATTATGAACGGTTTATTGTGCTCTTTCTTTACCCTCGGCCAGATCTGATTATTCATACGCACTTTGAACGCAATTTACCGAAAAGTCGGGGGACGTCTATTACGTCCTTTGCGCGACATTAACTGCCGACCTCCTCCAAGAGGCGAAATGAAAGATTTCCCCGTACTGAAAAATGAGTACCGATCGTCAGTTGGCCTTATAGCATTATCAAGAGCACCCTGTCATAAAACTTATATAATCCATCGGAGAGTGTCCCCCGTGCTGTTTATTTTGGATTGCTGTCGAAGGACCATCGTTACATATACCCACTCTGGGCTTTTTTCCGCATTCATAGTCGTTTATTACTCAACAAAATGAGATATTTTTCATCAAAATATTCATTCATGCATTAAATTGTGCATTATACTCACGTCACATTTAATTTTCCACTAATGATAACGATTCCGTGAATATGGGGCGCGAATTAACGAGTAGAATATACTTTCTGATTTATTCCGAAAAATTAACTTCCAGGTTGGTGATCGAAGTCAATAACAACACATTCGCCAAAATATAGATAACAACAAACAAAGCAGCATAAAAGAAATCTTCTTTTTGTTTATACACTTTTAGTTAAATTTAATTTGAAGTAATTCAATTTATTTTCTAGATAAAAATTGATGAAATGGATTGAAATAAACGTCGATATTAGATATCGCTTTTTAAGAAATATAAACGTCGATGTTTGTGTGTATTCCTGGCTAATCAGCCTCTTGAACTATTAAAGTCAAAATATAAACTTTGAAAACTAAAATGCTCAATTAAATGTATAAAAATAAACGGTGTACGTCATTGATTTTTAGGAAAAATAAACAATGGCAGTGGTCGTTTTTTAAGAAATATTAACGTCGAAAACTTCAAAGCCTAGTAAAATGTATTAAAGTAAACGTCGATATTGGTCGCCGATTTTTAGAAAAAATAAACGTGGATTTTTAAGAAAAATAAACGTCGAAAACTACCAAGCCTATAGTAGTAGCCATTTTAAGCGTTGATATTCGTCGAAAATCTCTCAGGAAAAGGAACGTTGATTTAAATCGTCTATTTAAAAAAAATTAATTAATTAATTCTACCAAGCCTACTTATAGGTCACATATTAGGTTTGAAAATTCGTTGTTCGTGTACTCGTCACCTAACAATTACGACTTTACTAACCCCCAGTGACTTCTGTGTGAGACTCTGAATCAAGTATCAAGCGACGTGTATGAAGAGATGATTTGAGGCAGAGAAAAATCAAATAAAATAAAAAACTGTATCTCAAAGCTTAGTAAATACGTTTTAAGCTAGAATCTGCGCGTCCTGAATTTTAATTTCCATAGTGGACAAGTTAAGTGGGGCACAGACTGCGGTCTTCAGACCACATCCGACCCGCTGAGTGTTTTCATCCTGCTCGCTGAGTGATTTCATCCGGTGCTCAAATTTAAAGGGTAACGTAAAATGAAAATAGAAAATTATAGAAAATACACATTTCGTATTTTCCTCTTTTCAAAGCAAATTAGGCAAGACTGATTCGCATCGGCATTTTAGTTTCCTTAAATTATTCTTCCATAGTATTTCTGACTGCCGATGATTTTGAAATATGTGGCTAACGAGGCGAAAATGCTGAGCACTAACTCATTTGCTTATTGCTAAAATTTTACCTTTCGTTTCTCATAAAATATAGAAAATTACTGTTAACGTTTCATGACGTTTAAATTCTATGATACATAGTTCCAACAATCGAATGTTTTCCGAGAAATTCACTAACCAGTCTCTTCCGCCAACATCCTTTTTCTTGAAAAGGTTTCAGTATCGTCAACCTGATAATTGAGGCAGTGTTAAAGCTGTGAGCGATAATGAACGACTATGTATGCGAAGTGGCGCTCCTTACACTTCAAATTAAAAGATGATTATCTTGATTACAAAGTATTATCTCTCGCGAAATGCTAGCATTGTTTGAAAATCCGTAACTCTTCTGTATAACTTCAGTTAATTTGATAGAATTTAAATCGAATTTAACACGATTTAACTTAATGTCTCAATGGGAACGCCATTGATTTTAATCATAAGTTAAAACATCTTTAACTTTGTTCGTAAGTGCATCATTTATAAACATATTTCCGGAATATAATTTCATGAGGTTTCTTTAGTTCTTAGATTTTCAAACCTTCGCCTATCATGTTAACAGAACAGAGAAACTTCCAATAGGATGCGTTTTTTCAGCATCACCCCACATATAGTATATTCGTATCCGACGACTAAAGAAATGTCTAAATTTCCCATTATTATGAGCTAATCATATAAATCATTCGATTATAGCTATTTTTTTAAATCACACTTAAATTGCCCATTCCCGTAAGGTATTCTCGATGCAGCCTACGTAAATTAAAGATAAATTATACTTTGCAATAAACAGCATTCTGCCTTATCAAGGCAAATTTTTATTCTACCAAAACCCTATAAAAATTATTCAATTAAATCCCGGAACAATCAATCTGGAGATATCGGGATAAATATGAAAATTTTAATATAACATACACTGACATCAAAACGAAATATACACTCGTAGCAGAGATCTTCTCATTTGAATCCCGATACGGTTACATGTCCTGCGGCAGCTGTCAGAATGACTGAAACATATTATTTCATCCCTCGAATCCATTCATACATAAGTGTAACTCGATTATCGCAGGTAATTAGGTAGGAAGACACTTCACATCTTAGAATCTGTAAAAAAATAGTACCTATACCATAACCTATGGAGAAATGACATCCATTGGCTCACATGTCTCTTATTACGAAGAGAGAATCAGTTGGACTAGGCTGCATCAGGAGAAAGATTGAGAGTAATTTGGGCGACAATGTGCATGAGAAATTAGAACGAGCAAGGTGGGTGACTATGACGTCGTGTGCACAGAAATAATAGACGGGCGGCTGGAAAAGGCTAGTGTGAGATTGGAGTGGACACCTAATTATGAAAGATGACTATTTTTGGATGTCCTGCTAGCCCCAAAAGGATCCGCCGCATTCCTTCGCGGAGGCGGTAAAGAGGGACAGGCGTGGGCATATCCGATTTGTCTTTGCCGAGGCTATTCCATTCCATCCTCTTTCTCCATTTCACTTTATTTTGAAGTCTTCCTCGTCGCACGAGAGGGTAACTCAGTTACGCCAACGACGTTTTTCTATTTTTTTAATGGTTATTTTTGAGATTTCATTCATATCCCTTCATGCATTCGTTTTTACCGTCTAAGAACGTTGCTGTTGGATTTTTTGTAGATTTACAACTTTTTTAGAGCCACTGTTTAAATGAAAACACTGTCGGGGTAACTGAGTTACCCCCCTTGGTCGAGTTTGTCATTGTTTCATTTTACTTTAAATGCAGTTCCACTATACATATGGCTACATATGTGTGTAATTTATTCAGTCTATCGTTGTACAATGTAAAATAATAGATTTTGGTGATGAGCAGCCGCGTGCTGAACTACAAAAAATTCTTATGTGCTAGGGTGTTATATTGAAAGGTAGTTGTAAATACAAGTCGGCATCGCGTTTTCGTCTGGTTGTGTTCAACATTCAAGGTAACTACGAACTTTTTATTGCAACTGCGCTGTAATTATAAAATATTAATTATTTTTACAAATATTTATTATCATATTACGCGTTTATGTCAGCTTATACTCTTCATGTGTGAAAGAGGTAAAGAGTTTTTCAAAGGATTTTGGTTATGGGCAGGAGCGTGTTGAATTACAAAAGAATGGTCTGTTTGCGATTGTATGTTACAGTGCAAGACCGTTGTAAATACAAATCAGCTTCATTTTCCCCTCTGGTGGTGTTTAATACTCAAGGTAGCAAAAATTATATTACAATTGTGAAGTAAATATCTATTCTATGTTATTTATTTTATATATATATTCTAATATTAACTTATTTCTCCCAATAAACAACTACTTTTGACAAACGAATTGTGGAGTTACTGAGTTATCCCCCTTGGGAGGAGTAAGTTGTAAAATACCTGATAGAGCAAGGGTTAAAATAGATAAACTAAAAATTTCCATCTAAAATTCCTCTTTTCGTTATGAACCGGTTTTTTACGGCCTGGATCCTAAATTTAACGAGTGAGGAATGTTATTCCAAAAACTAAGAAAAAACCAACAGCAAAGACAAAGCGAGATGTAGTAGTTGAACCTATCATAAAATTATGGAACTTAAATTTTTTGCCTACGTAGGATTGGTCTGTATAATAAATCAGGGCACGCATAATTCGAATATTTATAATTATTCAAATGAAAATTTATTATATTACCTCTAGTCTGTTTGTTTGAAAAGGAGAGTGAAGGGGTTTGGGTCAGCTCGTGTGTTTTACTACTTTTTATATACAAAGTAATCCGACATTTTTTTACTTTTTGAATTATGTAACATGTTGCTAGAAATTCAGTATGTACTTGGAAAATACAGAAGAAAACATTTTAAAATATACTAACAATATAATATTTAATTAAATTCTAAACAAATTCATCTTTTAAAACTGCAAGATAACGTATTTTTAAAACTTGAGACCGTGGCAGATGCCTAAAACGTTGACATCAAATTTGAAACCTCCAAATGGGATAAACTCTTCGTCACTGGTATTTAAATATTTACAGTCGAGTTCACAAAATTGAGCGGATTTGAAGCAGGTTAATCAAAAATGCAACTCTTCCACTAAACGGATTATATATTCCTTTTATAGAAGCATACTACCCAAAAGAACAAAAGTATGTGTGCTTAATATTTTAGAAAATCACCTGAGTGATATAATTACACCATCATATTATATTTAAAGTCTTATGATGCTTAATTATAAATTTGAGTTTTAAATTCCTATATGCGACTTCAAATAAAAAAATTCCATACATATATTTACTATACGCAATGACAAAAGTAGAAGAGCTTGACTTACTCAATTTGACGACGTAAATTTCTAGCAGTTCAAAATTTCCTCTTTGTTTCCCTGTTCAGACCATTCAAAACCTTAACGCTATCCCGTAAATTCCCTTTCTCTCTCCCCTTGACCTTTCATTTCTCAATCCAGGTGGGATGGAAACGGAAAGATACTCGGTTGGCTGGATAACTACAAGGAAATGGAAGGCGAAAGTGGATACGGGATCAGCGCGATGGGAGAAAGGACAAGAGATAATACAGATGGAAAATTAGCGGAAACGATGGAGATTAAGGGAATGAGAAGGGCGAAGTCGGACTAAAAGGAGATATCAGAAAGGGTTCAAGAGGCGACGAGATGGATGGGCCGAGGGAGTATTGAGATATAAGGGGGATATGGAGCGGCATCAGAGGAAGATGAGAAATCATAAATGATCGATCCGTCGGAAAAATTGCCCATTGAAGAAATGAAGCAGTAACGTTGAGGAGTGGATCCGAGATGGGGAACGTTAAGGATTATTGCGCACTTGTCCAATAAGAGTATAACGAAACAATTATGTTTCTGAAGAAGAATAGGGTTCGATCTTTATGAAACAGCTTTAATATCGACTAATGTTTTCCACGCATTGAATCACGTTTTGAAGCACCCATGCTTTCTAAATTTAAAATTCGCACGAATGATAAATAATAGACGTATTACTGGTCGCGAAAGTGAGAAAAATTCCCGCCATACGCTCTCTTCTCTAACGTTTTTTCCTCTGTTGAGGAATCTTTCTTATTTTAGTTTTTCACGAAGATAGATTGAACTCATCCCAATTCCACCCAGAAAAAGAAACATTTCGCTTTGCTAAGCTTGCTAGGATCACGGCGCTGCTATAGATAAGGCAAGAGAAAAAAATTTTATCTCTCTCTCTCTTTTGAAGCTCTGGTATAACCACACCTCTTTCTATCTCCCCCTGCACCTGTCTATAAGCGGCCGAAGAAGGCACACTATGGCTATCTCTCTGGACTATCCATCACAAAAAGACACAAGCTTTGATGTGATGGCAAGATTATTAGGAATCCTCCTTTGCTAACCTTGAATCTACTGTTCGGATTTCTCATGCTCAATTTTTTTTATTTTATTCTTAAAGAAAGAACAAGTCAGTGCTATCTCATATTAGATAAATTGCGTAATTATCCGAAAAATCTTTATATATATATATATATATATATATATAATAGGATACTCGATATAAAATTTCTTTTAAAAACAAGGCGAATATCTCCGTAGCAATTCGAGCGCAAAGAGATAATTACCAAGTTGTTTGCTTCTCGACGGCAATTGTGATGGAGATACATTGAGGAAGAAACAGTTTGAATAGTATATACGTATGTTTTAAGTGAATTTACACAAGATTTATGGACACGCAATCAGCTCAAGAAAAATTTAAAGATGCGCAAGGATTTAATAATGTCTGATAAATGCAAAATGTAATGCGCGTTAAGAGATAAATTATTAAAATGTGGACTCATTAATTAGCAAATTATCCTGTAGACTACTTAAAACCAATAAATTTGTCAGCCATCTGTGTTAAATATCAATCAGGTCACAGCCAGGAACAACGGTTTAATTATGAGACATTGAATAATAAGCACAAAATGAAAACCATCCTAATGTGCTACTTTATATAACGGCAACATCCCTGATTAAAATATCATCTATGAACCTATTTAAAGGCCCCCATATTATTACGAAGCAATACAACAACTTCCAATAAAATTCAGCTGAGAAAAATAAATTCGCTCTATAGTGGCTTGATTGAATTATTAAAGTATAAATAATCAATTACTTAGCATGAAAAAAGTGCATCAAGTCATAAATTTCTTAGGATAAAAATGTTGATGTAGCTGCACTATTTAATTGGAAACACTCATTCTTTTCTAATTTATAACAAGCTACGCGAATGCCACGCGTTCAACGAGATAATTTAATTCGGCTAAGGTAACTTACAACATGAAATAAGCTCTTCTTGTCCAATCTCCCACTCCTCACTCGCATTTACTGTTCTAGCGTAACTGGCTCCGCAGATATATTCCTCCTCATATTACAATGCCGCACCGTAGCCATACATGATGTGCCTGCAGAATCTTAATTGCGTCATATTGCACTGGAATAGAGATCGGAATCGACACTTGTGTCCCAACTGCGACTGTTATATCCTACCTTGATTTCATTAGGCCCCGTTACGGTCTCACAGACAACTGAAACATGAGATTTGAATAATGCCTACCCGATAGATAAAGAACGTATACAACGTTATAGATATACTGGGGGCTAATATTGCTTCGTGTTTTGTAGCGGACACTTGAACGATTAGAGCATATCATCTATCTCTGTTATCCGGACATACAATTCAAATAAGTACGTGAATGGTTATACGATCTCTTTTCTAAAATTTTACCGATATTAGTACCTATCCCAAGAGATAGATCTTGCAGTTCCCGAGAAAATAAATAAAAAAGTGGTTAAAAAGGTAATGAATTTCTATGAATATCAGTTGAAATATTAGTCAAACTGCTATTTTACGTGACTGAATAATATATGGATAATTTTTTCCGAGTAATCTTAAATCAAAACAAAACAATAACTCAATGGTTACCATTTTTAGTAACACTTCATTATACCAACCTCCCCTAAATAAATATCCTTTCGTTTTAATGGAAATTTAAACATTAATAAATTCAGAGAGACGGTCCACAACTAATATCCATTAAGCAATAGTAATCCGAGTAGGCACAATTTCCAATGCGGCATCATTTTTCTCTACATCGGAGCACCTGGTCGAGGATCAACGAAGGCGCTTGTTATTCATTAAAAGCGTTTCTAGTACAAAGAGGATTTTTTCTCTTAAATCGTCTCTCGACAATGTTATGGAGGTTTTTTCCATGAATCATGCAGCTCCCACTCACGCCAAAGGGATATATCACTCGCGCCACTCTGTGGAAACTGCAGAATAAAAATTCCATCAACCCTAGTCGTTATACTTAAATGTTTTTATCTAGAGCCGGGGTTCCCAAACTATGTTCCGCGGAACACCGGTGTTCCACTGAACCTGAATAGGTGTTCCGCGACAATTTGGAAAGGTTTTATACACTGCAATATATTTAAATATCTTCTACTATCTACTTCAAGTAATAAATGAAAAGTAATTTTAAATTTCCTGCCTTTATGTATGTGTGCGCGTGTGTGGGTGTTTTAAGCGAAAGTGGCGCTGTGTAAATAATGCCCCGTTCCCACTACCAATGTACGGACCTTCGAACCAACCACTCGCGCGTTTCCACGAGTTATAAGTTACCATCGTAACTCAGTGCTGCTCTCCCTAGGCTGCCGGTTGAACTACTAACAAACACACATCTAATCTTGGACATTTTAGTAGAAATGAAGAGCACTTTCCATCTTTGTATATTTGGAAATGTCTTAAAAATGAAATCACAGCTCTCCTCCACTCTTCATCAAAAGACAGTCTTCGGCATCAGTGTATAAATTCGGGAGGGAAAGGTCTGCGGGAAATTTCATAAGTAAGTCCGTGTTGTTTTTTAACCTTAAAATTTGATCGACTTTGAACTGAAATTTTTTGTTGATAAATTTGTCCTTATTACAGTATTTAAATATTATTCAAAAACTACCCATGGATTTTTGGTTAAAAACTGGAACTTCGACAAAAGGAAGGCCAAGAACTTCTAATGATACATCCAATACGTCTATCATTGAAGAAGAAAATGATCGAAAACCCGTGGTTTCTTCAAAATCTAATATTAAAGAACAAGTGTCATCTATGAACAGACCAAAACGGAAGTACGATGAAAGTTATTTAAACTTGGGATTTACGTGTATTGGCAATTCGGATGCTCCTGATGCAATGTGTGTTTTATGTCATAAAATACTCGCAAACAGTTCTTTGGCTCCAGCAAAACTCCGCAGGCACTTCGGAACGATACACAGTGATTATAAAGGAAAAGACATGGAATTTTTTAAGAGACGATGTAACTCACTAGAAAAGTCCAAACTTCAAATGATTACAATGGCTAAAACTGAAAATGCAACAGAGGCATCTTATCGCGTGAGCTATCGCATTGCACTTAATGGTGAAGCTCATACGATTGGAGAGACACTCATTAAGCCATGTGCGAAAGACATGGTGTCACTTGTTCTTAACGAACAGGCTGCTGAAAAAATAGATGCAATACAAATATCAAATAATACTGTTTCACGACGGATTAAAGATCTTTCTACTAGCATAGAGAAAGAGTTAATTCGTCGTCTTGGACTTTGCAGTGAATATGCATTGCAAAT
Organism: Tanypteryx hageni; assembly: GCA_028673005.1. Lineage (NCBI taxonomy): Eukaryota > Metazoa > Arthropoda > Insecta > Odonata > Petaluridae > Tanypteryx > Tanypteryx hageni. The sequence continues at coordinate 133,198,037 of CM054112.1, read as the reverse complement.
GGATGAATCTACAGATGTCGCAGGACTAGCTGTACTACTAGTATTTGTTCGTTACCCATATGATAACAGTTTTGAAGAAGATTTACTCATGTGTGGATATTTACATGGACAAACTACAGGAGAAGATATATTTAACCGTATTAATGATTACATTACAAATCAAGAGATAGGTTGGGAGAAGTGTATTGATATTTGTACAGATGGTGCTCGAGCAATGGTAGGAAAGATGAAAGGTGTTGTATCACGCATCCAGAAAGTAGCTACAAGAGCCACCAGCAGTCATTGTATTTTGCATAGGCAAGCACTGGTGACTAAAAAAATTTCCACAAATTTAAAAAATGTTATGGATGAAGCCGTGCAAGTGATTAACTATGTAAAATCAAGACCACTTCAATCCAGATTATTTAAAATTTCGTGCAATTAAATGGGTAGTGGATACAAAGCACTTTTATTACATACTGAAGTGAGATGGCTATCCAGAGGGAAGGCACTATTAATACTTTATGAACTTCGAAGTGAGGTATTGGTCTTCTTGAAGGCACAAAATAATTCAGTACAAGTACAAAATTTTGTTGAAGTTTTAACAAATCCTTCATGATTGATAAAACTTGCATATCTGGCAGATATTTTTACCAAGTGTAATGAAGTTAACTTATCATTACAAGGAAAAAGTATTACAGTTTTTAATACAAGAGATAAAATTGCATCTTTTGATAAAAAAATACAATTTTGGATTTCATCGGTTGAATCTAATAATTTTGATTGTTTTCCTGCCTTACATGAATGTTTGAATGAATTAAATTTTAAAGTAGATTACGAAGTTTCCAAGGCATTTTTAGAGCACCTACATAACTTGAAATCAACTCTTTTGCAATATTTTCCGAAAACTACTAAGGACGATTCCTGGGTTCGGAATCCATTTTCCGTGACAGCTAAACCAGTAGGCTTAAACGCAAGTGACTATGAAAATCTAATTAATTTAATTAGTGACTCTGATTTGAAACAAAAATACAAAGATCAGCCTTTGAATGATTTCTGGGCGAGTTTGTCAGAAGAGTACCCCAATTTATCAAAACAAGCTATTATTGTTTTACTTCCATTTTCTACAACCTATTCATGCGAAGCGGAATTTTCTTATTATGCTGCAACGAAGTCAAAGTGCAGGAACAGGCTCGACGCCACACCAGATATTAGAATACAATTTACCAATATTGTGCCTGATATCAAGAAGATATGCAATTCAAGAATTCAAAATCATAAAAGTCATTAAATGCTTTATTTATTCATATTTTTATGTTTATATTATATTATTATAGTTTTATATTTAAAAATAATTACTAAATAAATAATTTGTTTTAATAAAATGTTTTTTTAAATTTTTACAAGTAGAATTACCCAACCTAAAAAATAAGCTAAGTGTTCCGTTAAACTTCCCAGGTTTGCGAAGTGTTCCATTGCAGAAAAAGTATGGGAAACCCTGATCTAGAGAATCCACGCTCCTCTCCACCCTTTAAGATACCTTATCTTCGCTTGGTTTTCATCCATTTATTGCGCTCTCTCTGTCTCTCTCTCTCTCTCCGCCTTCCCATCCTCCGCTATTTTGTCTACCCCTCTTACCAGCGTTCTTCTCCTTCCTCTTCTCTCGCCTACCTCTCTTAATCTTTTCGCTCTAACCTATTTTTCGGTCCCGTTTCTCTTGATAACTTCCGTCTCTCACAGGCTTTTCTCTCCCACCTTCCCATCTTTTCCTGTTTCTGACTTTCTCCTCTTCTCTATCTTCCTCTCTTGCCCTACTTTGGAGACTTGGCAGCTTTCCGAATATCCAAAAACCCTCCACCATCGACTCAATAACCCAACCCACTTCCGCTATCCACCTCCGTAGGCATCGCTCACTCCCTTGCTCTCTTCCCTCGCGGGCATCTCCCTCTTCTTCCTGAGTAAATTTAAGGTGTCGCACGAGGCGCTCGGCCTCGTGTGTTAAGTAGAACGACGTGTATATCCTTCCGCGGTGGCGTAATTAAGAGGACGCAGAAAGGAGGAGACATCCCTCCGCCTCTGTCCCTTTTATCAAATCGTCCCTTCCCTCATCCTCCTGTCTCCTCACCCTCAACCTTAAACTCTTTCCCCTTAAGAGGATGATGACGGTGTTCAAACAAAACAGTAGGAGATGCAGGATGGAAGGATAGAGAGAAGAGAGAAGGGAAGAGATAGAGAAGAAAAAAAGAGAAAACTGGACGGTTAGGATGGAGATAAGGTGCTGAAAAGGCGTTTTCATATGACACGTAATCATTATTGGAGTCCTTCAAGTGCTGGAAGAAGGATGGTATTCATTCTTTGCTTGAGAGATGTGAGGGTAAAGAAAAGGAGAATTTAGTTGAAGGGATACATCTGTGATAAGGATAATACGGAGAAGCAGAAACTTTAATATAGAGGCTCGAGTATTCTGCCGATTTATAGTAAACTGTTAATGAATGGGGTATACATTATTCGAGTTTGGTGTAACTTTATGAATTGCGTATATCATGCAAACTATTGCAAACTATTTGACTGATAATGTTGAAAAATTAGAGTCCCCCTTTTTCAACATTATCATATTGCAGTGGTGCTCAACACTTTTTTAAGCATTTTACTGATGATAAGCCAAAAGGTCACTTCGGTGCCCACTAATTCAGTCCGGCGGTCAAAAAAACATACCAACTCAGTCCCAGGGTTTTCAGAAGGACTTACTAACTTAGTCCTACCACGAAACAAAATTTTCCTTCCCATTTTTCACAGACTTAGGACTGACTGTCTGTACTAAAAGTAGCTTTCTCGAAATCCGCGAATGTACACTATACTTGGTGAAAAATTTAACTGGAATTAAAAGCATTCGGAGACTAAATGTTGAAAAGCCTCTACATACACTTCAACACTATTATTAGGAAGCAAGAAAAATACCAAAGGTACGTAAGTGCCGTCCATTATGCCGTAGACAGTAAAAAGCCGACCGAAATATTTTGGACAGCTTTTAAATGTATCATCAACGAAAATCGTATCCATGCTAACTAAAAGTTTTAAGTTTGCATTGATCGAAAAACCAACTATGTTTTGGACGTTGTCATTTATAAACATAAATTTTTCTTGTCGATTACTTTTTATGTCCATTGAATCTAGTGCCTGTGCGGGGAACTGAGTTTGTATGGGCCTCTAACAACCGCGGGACAGAGCTATGCGATCTTTTCGAACATCATCATCCCGGACTGAGTTGGTATGCAGCTAGTCACTTCGCTAGTACACTTAATAGAGATTGCAAAAATTAAACACGATTATCCATACGGAACTTTTGATGCCTACTTTACACATAATTATTTAAAATTAAATCTGGAGCAGCAATTACTTACATTGACTTTAATAGCTTTAAAATCACCGCGGATGAGTTGCTTTTTGTGTTCCAAAATTTCATAATTTAGATTTATAAAATATTACAAATACATTCAAACAGAAAAATAAATTGATCACGTGTATTTGTGTGGCAAAAATAACGCGTGTATGTACTATGCTATACCGAATCCGAGTCCAAAAATAGTCGTTGTAATGGCAACACTTGTAAACTGCAAAAGTGCCAGTTTTTACGGAAAATTCGAAGAAAGCATAATTTTACCATAACAATTAGAATTTACATCACTTTTCTCAGAGAACAGTACAAACCGCTCTTATGTGACAGTTCTAAGATATTTTAACGTGCAAGAGAAAATTACCCTGTACGATAGATTTCAGATTTTTCATGAAAATCAAATGGGAAGGATAGTTCGTGGAATCGAACCCGGGATTTTCAACCTTCACAATAAAAAGTATACTCGGAAGCTCGGCCCCAACAGAAAGAGATTTCCAACTAGCATCATGAAAATCGGTCCATTGGTTCAAAAGTTAATAGGGGAAGACAGACGGATATAGGACGACATAATCAAATGACAAGAAGTATTGGAAAAAATGCAAATACAAAATATTTTCAAGGGAAGATTACGAAAAAAGTATTTTATACACCATTTAAAATGGATTTGGGTCCTTTTAACACTTCGCGCAATCATGTTAATCAATAAAAACAGAAATATTTGAGCATTAAATACATCACTGCATTTTCAATGTGCTCACTAAACCTTTAAATAATTCTGGTTAATACATGTACTTCAAGTGCTATGCATAAACATAAAGGCAAATATTGAGCTTTTATCCTGAATGAATTGAACGTTTGCAATATAAAATTACCTTTTCGCATTAAATTTGGTAATATAAAGCTGTATTCATGCTTCTGAGTAAAATTAAAACTTTCGAGAAATAAAATGGGATCTTATAATTTGTTAAATTTTCAATACGGAAGCTATGGATTACCGAAGACTTTATGAGATTCCTTATGCTTCGCTTTAATCCAATGGTTAGGTAATTCATTATTGCAAAAAAGGAAACATAAGGACGAATTGATGAAATATTTTAAGTGAGGCAAAATTGGATTTATTAACGTGGAAACGAGGGCAAAAGAGGGGAATGACAGGCGTGGAAAGAAGGAAACTAAAGATGAGAGAAAAGATTTATGAGAGGAGGAGCGTAAAAAATGAACGGAGAGAGGAAGCAGTTTGTGGAAGGAACGGAGACGAGGGAATTAGAGAGAGAGAGAGAGAGATGAGAAAGAAAGGAATGGCGAAAACGAATTTTTAGATTCTGAGAGAGTGAGCGATGCTGACGGGGGTTGAAATATCGCGAGAGCAGAGATGGCCAGGAAGAGAGGGAAAGAGAATGAATAAAAATGTCAACACGGTGCCCCGGCTAGATTTCCGTTTCGTTCCAAGGGCATTAATATTGATGAGAAAAATGGGAACCCTATGCGACCCCTCGAGTCCGGCCAATTCAGGTCCCTGCGGACACGCGCGGAGGAAGCGAAGAAAATGGAACAAAATGATGAGTTGGGACACGGGAGGGAGGAGTGCGGAGGGAAACACGCCCGGATCTACGCGTAAGCGCGCGTCAGACGCCTCTAATCTCTCATCCATATCCTTCGCCATATATTTCCCGTCGATACTCCTAGCCTCACCCGTCGGCACTAGGATAGTTTTCCTCCGTCTCCATTGCTTTTTCCCTTCACACGCCACCATCCTCCCTCCTCATGACCTAAATTCTTATTAAATATCTTCCAAACTTTTCATCCTTCCCCCAAACTATAGGCCAATGCTCGAGAGCTCACCCTTAATTAATTAGATCCCATTAAAACTTCAGTCTCCTGTGCCAAAAGTTTTCCTTGGTATTGTTCTATAAATTTTTAAATGTATTTTTTAATCGATTGAAAACTTTTTAAATTATTTTTCTAGTCAGACGATAAAAGTAAAGTGATAAAATCAATAGCTATAATTTATAGAAGAATCAAGTTAACGACTTATGAATCGAATGCAGTTAAATGTTTTATAAAACAACTGAATTAGTTTAAAGTTTATTGTATTGTATGGTATTTTTATGTTAAACTTCCATTTCAGCGCCTTTTTGTAGAAGAATAAATTTCTTCAATGCGGTTTACTTTTGCAAGCAATTAAAAATTTAAAAATAAAATTATTTTGATACTTGTTGTCAGTAAAAAATATCCTTAAGTATTTAGGCTAAATTTTATGTTCTTAAATAATTAATTTAAAAACAATGTGTCGTATTTATATCATGAATACAAAAACAAAGAACAAATGTTTATTAATGTCACAGTTATTTATTCAATAAAATGATTTATTTAACTTATATTTTATTGGATGAAATGCATCATGCAAATACTGCTTTATGCCAATTTGGACAAAAACGTAAAAAATTTTAGTTATCAGTTTCGTTATTGCATTGTTTCATGGCAAACTGGCCGTTGAGACTGAATTCTATCATAACGATTTAAATCTCAAACTATTCGTTTAATTAAATGCGTCTGTGTTGCAACATGAAAATGAAGGAGAGAATGATAAGGATTTTGTCTGACATTCGCCCAAGCATTAATAGCCTTCTACATATTCACGGAAACGGCCAGAATATTACACGCAGGAAACAACCGTGCGATGCTAAAGCGATCATTAGTGACGAACTCATGTGGAGAAAGTTGCCGACATCAGAGATAGAGCGCCTGATGGAATAATGGTATTCTCCATCGCTGGATGTGAGGTGGAGTGGGGCGAAAAGGGAGGTAGTCTTAAGGGTATAATAAATAGCGGGGATAGCGGTAACGTGAAGGAGATAAAGGCAGAGAGAGAGAGAAGGGTGAGAGGATGGGACGGAGGAAGGGAATTGGAGAGAGATAGAGTGTGGGAGGGAGTGAGGTTGCGATGAGAATCGTTAGGGAATGAGGATAGGGCGGTCTTAAGTGGCGCATAAATCACACGGAAGGGGCAGGAGAAATCGTCCGTGCGTCTTAATTTTTTCGCTGTCATTCTCCTAGCCTCATCCGTTGCCTCCGCATATTTAGCCGTTATAATTCATCAAATCCTATTTTCGAGAAAGCGGTCTTTATATTTATCATTTCCTTTGAACTTGTGTTAATCTCTCATTGTGCCTCTTATAATCTCTCATGCGATATGATGGCGTTATGTTGATGGGATAATACGCCTTACGAATCAGTTATCTCACGATGTGAAGATCCATTGCACTTACTCATTCTTTCATAATCTGTAATTTGGAACGTAGGAATGATGTTATTAAGTAGATATAAAACAAACAAATGAAAAATTTAGGGAATTATGATTATATTTTCTTTGATTTTATCGGTATTACTTTTATATAAGAGGATATATGCGTATATGATGTAATATTTTCCTATATTTCAAAAAGGACTACGTATTCATTTCTCAAGTAATTTTATGCGAGAAGTACGTTACCATAAAACATACAAGGAACCGAGAATACCAAGGCAAAAGGTTTCCTGAATCTCTTCACCAATTGCCTCTAACGACCATTTACGAGGGTCTCACGGCGTGACCTTCATATTCCCGAAGGCACTTAAGTGCAGCGTCTCCTTTTATTCAGAGTTACTTTACCACACGAGCTGTAATAGCTGTAAATAAATATTTGGTCTTTAAGAAATTAGTATGCAAGGTACTTAACAAATTATAAGTAGCCAAAGAAATCCTAAAGTAGCCTTATATATGTTTTCACAATAAATATAATGTATACATGTATAATTTGATAGTTTCGATGTTATATTACGTAAAATAACGAAATGTATTATATTCAAAATCTATTATGTAAATGCTGGCACAGGGTCTGATGCACCGAAGTGACAGGCTATTCTATACATGCAACGATTGAGCTTAGGCTGCCAGACTAAACTGATGTAGAATAGTGGGGGGAAGTACTGAGTGTAATGGCGATGCAAATGTTGGTATCTAGGTTTCATCAAAGAAAAAAAAATCAAGTAAGTCTCATAGACTCGCGCCAAATCCGCCAACTTTAGGGTTCAAATCCGTTTGAGCCCTTTTTCGGGTATAATTTCTGAAACAACCTTACTTTGACTCCTTATTCAGTACATCGTTACGGTGTTCATCGCCATATTCAACGTAATCTTTATAGTAGTTTCTATCGCCGAGATATCTATCATTATCCATTCCAAATATATTAAAACGGCGAGGGACTATGTTTCCGTTAACAAGCATGAGAAAGAATGTTTATTTGGGACATTCTCGATTTCAATATTACCTTTTAAACGCCATCAAAATTTCACTTATAGCGATTAATAACTCATTATTTTGAGGAAAATTGTAATATCATTTCCTTATTGCCCCTCGGAATACCAGGAATACCACAATTAAAAAAAAGCCTTATTCACATTTGCCATGGCCGAGTTTAGTGTGACTACTAATGAAAATTAAAGCCGATGTCTTGGTACTACTATCGTACAAAGATTTACGTGGGTAATGGCAGAAAAATATGGCATTTTAACCTTTGCAATAACTGTGTCATATGCTGTGAATCAATGCCATATGACAATGAGGTAGGGTCTTCAAATGATTCATTCTGGCGGAATTTTTTGTGACGAATATTGAAATCTATCCGAATATTTTTTAAACCTATATCTTACAGATCACATAAGAGCTTGGAAGAGAGAAATATGGCTTTTTAGGCGTTCATTACAAGCGAAGCGGTAGTAGCGGAACGCCTCATGGACACGTCGCAACCGTCCGTCAGCATGTTTTCGAAGCTACTGGGCGGATTTTAATGAAATTATGGTTTAGTGATCCTTATTAAAATTTATGAACAGATGATGATTTTCAACTGCATCCGTAAATTACAAATTCCAAGTTGTATAAGCCATTAAATTAACGTATACTCGTATCTCGTTGAAAGGCTTCCGTTAAGCAACAATTAAATACCATATTTTCCTCTACCTATCTCTTATATGATATGTGAGATATAGATTACAACATTTATTAGGGTAGAGAACAAAATTTACCACAAAAATCCAAGTGATATAAAAACTCAAGAAATTCCAAACATAATATCACATATTTTGTTTACATCGATCGCTTCTACGATTATTTCGGCGAACAACAATTAAAAATCCATATTTATCTCTCCCATGCGCTTATATGATCTGCGAGGTTCACATTAAAAGTTTATTCCAATCAAGGGCAACATTTACCACAAAAAAGTTCGCGGGACTACATAATTACGACTTATAGTTTCGACGATAAAAATTTGAGAAACTCCCAAGCATATTATCGGATATTTTGTTTACTTCGACAAACAACAATTTTAAAACCATATTTTATCTCCCAAGCTCTTATATGATCTATGAGGCATATACTAATATATTTATTTCGAATAAAGGACAACATTTACCACAAAAAAGTCCGCGGGACCGTATATGTATTTACAATATATAGCTTGGAAAATAATATTGTTACTTGTTTTTTTTGCCGTTAACATCGCCGTAACGACGAAATATGTGATATTGTGCATGGGATTTTCTCAAATTTTTATGCCCAAAATCATAAATAAATCGCAATTATGTGCTCTCGCCGACGTTTACGCGGTAGAGACCGCTTTGTAACGGAATAATGTTTATAATCTATTTATTACTTCATGGTACTACTATACCAGGTAGGTCGCTGCGCATCTCGGGCGAGCGTCACTTCGAGCGTTTGACGTCACGTGAATTCCACATTGCGCCTGCAGCCTATGATTTAGCGTTGAATGCGGTCGCGGGTTTGGAAAATTATTACGTTTTCTCTTGAACTGTGGCTTTCTCAGTGAAATGTCGTTTTGCGCGGTATTTGGCTGTAATAACAGTTTCAAAAATTGTAATGGAGGGTGAGATTTTTTCGATTTCCCCAAGAAAAATCCATTCAAGAAATATAGATTCCAGCATACCGAAGAAGAGACAACATAAACGTGATATCAGGTAAGAACAGGTATTTTTTGGTTTAAATATGAAACTCATAAATTTTATCTATATATATATTTACTTAATTATTACTGGTGAATTGAACTTCAGTATCTGTGCGATGTTAAATTCTTCTCAAACGGTTTTAAGTACCTACCTAACACCTGGTGATTGTTACATTGAAACTAGTGATGTCGTTATAAATAGTTTAAGCGTCAATATTATGAAATTTATTCATTCAGTATGACGTTAACTATTACTTAATCGATTTCTACAGTGTCTTCGGTGAAAATGTGTGTATTTTTGTATAATTTTTAAATATCTCTTAACAAGATCTGAAACATTATTGATTTAATTTACAATAAGTACATACTTAACATCATAAGCGTTAATAAAATATAAAATTTTACTGTTGCGTTAATGACAACTTTTATGTAAATTTTTCGATCTTTACAAACATGTGCCTTCTAACTATAAAGCACCAGTTCTTCCTACATATGTTCATTCGCAGTAATTATAAATTTAAATATCGTACGATTTAACGAATTATTATTTACATTTGAAATGTAGTGTGTTTTCTGATCGATTTAAGTTTTTGAAAAATATTAAGCTAATTTTTTTTACATTTTCCATGAATATTTTAGTTGAGTTTAGTCATCAGTCATTAAACTTTCGCTGCGCTTTAAAGCATTTTCTTCTAATGTTCCAACCATTTGGCCAGAAAGTACTTTTAAAGGAAGTTCATAAGATTTTTTTACTCAGTGGATTAACCTATTATACTTTTTACGTTTTACAATCTTTTCAATTAATTAATTAGCCATTTTCAAAAGCTTACTTACCAATTAATTAGTTAATTATCAATTCTTTTCAGCACAAATTTTCTCTGAGAATTTTGATAAAAGTTCATTTTTCAAAAGCCTGCATCAAAAGCTGTTGAAATAATAATAATTATAGTTTACTAGCAGAAACGCCCGGCTTCGCTCGGGAAAGTTTTCCTTTAAATATTCTTTAAAAATCATCTGACTCACTTTAAAAGTATTCATAGACTATATTTAATCCATTTGTACCCTATATCTTGGCGTTGGCTATTCTTCCTCCGCGGCGCGCCACGGCGTGGATTTTTCTTGCATTAATCTTTACGTGGCTATCTCCCTTTGAAGAGGACAACGATTAAGAAATTTAGCTTTGTGGCCGCCAGGAAAATGTTAATAAATATTGCGCTTCAAAAATAATTTAGACCGATTTAACATGTAATACGACAAAAAATGAACAGAATTAAAATATTCAGTCTTTCGTGCGTAATAGAAACCATTTCCCGTGATCGTAAGTTAATATTTCCCAAATTTCATAAATTAGCGTTATAAAATATTAAAAATACATTCAAACGGAAAACTAAATCGATCACGTGTATTTTTGTGGCAAAATTAGACTATACCGAATCCGAGTCCAACAATAGTCATTGCAAAAGCTACACTCTTAATCTATAGGTATTAATAAAAGTCAATGTGTGTGTGTGTGTGTTTGTGGACAGCATATCTAAAAAACAAAGAAACTTAGAGACTTAAAACTTGGTACACTTATTAATGGGATCATGAGGATGTGCACCTCGGTGCCAGAATTTTTATTTTAGGTGGAAGGGGTGAGCCATTTTCCATAAGATAAAATCGATTTTTCGACTTAAAGACTTTTACTCTTTTGCAAATTAAAATTAGAAATAACTGAAGTAAAATCTTCAGACGTAGACCGTTTAAAAAAAAATAAACAAGATGGAAAAGTATATTCCAGAAATGGAATACACAGAGATTTCAAAGGCATTATTAATGGGAAATACGAGTACGTATGGAACGGTATCGAAAGATTAGGTGATTCTCGAATTTTTATCCCCGAAACTATAGTCTCGGGAACTGTCTAGTACTAAATGTTGTTCTCTATCCAAATAAATTTTTAAATCTATACCTCACAGATAATATAAGAGAATGGGAGAGAAATATATGGATTTTCAATAGTTGTTTGCTGAGAGAACCGTCTTCGCGTCAACAAAATAAGCGATGTTTTGCTCAGGATTTTCTCTAATTTTTATCTCCAAAACTATAAGTCGTAATTACGTAGCCTCACGAACTTTCTTGCAGTAAATGTTGTTCTCTACCCGAATAATTTTTTAAACTATACCGTACAGATCATATAAGAGCTAGGGAGATAAAAGTTTGATATTTCATTGTTGGTTGAGGAGTGCCATTTAACGAGATACGAGTAAAAGTTTGTGAAAGTAATTATGTAAAGTGAAGGTTCTAATTGACGGATTCAGTTGAAAATCACAATTTGGCGATAAATTTAATAAAGATCACTCATACCAAATTAAATTAAAATTCGTCCAGCGGTTAAGGAGGTGAAAGTTAAGATGAACGGACCAGACGTGCCCATAAGGCGTTCCGCTATTACCGCTTCGCTATGTACTATATACATTAAGGAAAGCATGCTTTGAATGCTTTAATGAGAGAGAGAGGGGGGGGGGACAAAGGAGGGAGACAAAAATAAATGTTCCATAGATTAAAAATAATTTTGGACGTACAAGAATTGTATACCGCAATGCATAACTTTGTCATGCAATTTCTATTCGCCCATAACTATTTTAACTATCTGGAACACTCAATTATGTGAATTTGGTATTTATTTTTTAATTTTTAGTGCATATAAAATTTGGTTTCATTATTTTTTATTTCAATTTGAACTTAATACTTAATTAACTCATACCAGTCATATTTGACGGGCAATTACGCTTGTGAGTGACAAAAACGCCAGTATTTACGCGAAATTCGAAGAAATCAATGATGAAAAGAACTAAAAATTTAACTTGGGAATAATTGTCCTTTGAGTTAGAATCATACGGGATAAGAAGCCCTACTCTTTGAGATGAGTCCGGGACCTTTTTTAGAAGTCTTTTCCCTTCTTCGAAGTTCATTTGGTGCCGAACGTTCTTAAAAAATTTAACTTTTTCCGATTCCGGTAATTCGTTAAAAAATCATTGTATGTACAAATAAACGTGACAGAATTTCATAGCATGACTTATAAATGTATTATTTATAATAATGAAGAGTGAATAAATAAAAAGACATATCGGCAGCCGATTTGCCTTAATTTTTATACAAATTTTAAGCTTCCCGCTGCAAAGTGGAATCCACGTTACGTCATGCGCAAATTGGACGCATTTTCGTCCACCGGAACGACCTACCTGGTATAGTAGTAACATGCCTTACTTATTATATGGAGCTAGGGAGAGAAAAATGTAGCATTTAATTGTGTCTTTACGGGTGCCTTTTAATGAGATGCAAGTATAAGTTTATTTAAGTATTATACGTACGTAATGTGGAAGCTGTAATTGACGGAAGCAGTTCAAAATTCTAATAAGACGATAAATTCTAATAGAAATCACTCATATTTAATTTGATAAAGACCCGTCAAGCGGTTCAAGAGATGAAAGTCGCATCAGACGAATGGACAGACGAGAAGTGGCCGTAAGGCCTTCCACTACTACCGCTTGCTGGTATAGAACGCCTAACGTACGGTTGGGATAAATGTGTAGTGAGGATGTAAATTATGAGATTCATAAAATAGTGTCGCCGTAGGTTGCTCTGTGATTGCACTGTTCCTGAAGGCGTTCATTCTGACTCTCCACTTTAAAAACGGTCAACGAGAGAAAGTTTATAACTTTATCGCTAAGTAAAAATTGAAAGTAATTGATGAAGTTGAAAAAGGCGTCTAAAGATAAAATACATTGCTCCTGGTTTCCGAGTCTCTGCATGCATTTAATTAACATTTATGAAATACAGAGTCACAGTACTGAGAGCCATAGAAGAAAAGGTGTACGTCCTGGACAGAAACAAATTAAGAACTGCAAGTGCTCCTGACGTAAAATAAGCCAAGGTGATGTGGATGATATTTGAAAGAGATAAAAATATACCACTGTCGGGTTCGATTTACAGTGAAAAGGCAGAAAAAATAACTGAAAAACTAGGATATAATAACGCTTGGTAGTTTTCGACGATTATTTTTCTTAAACTTCGAAGATTAAAACCGACGTTTATTTTAATACATTTTTTTGACTTGATAGTTTTCCACGTTTATATTTCTTAAAAAGCGACTACTAATATCGTTTATTTTTCCTAAAACTCAAGGACGAATATCGAGGAAAATTTTAATACATTTTATCAATAAAAATTACAGAAATTGGATTCAACAATTAAATTTTACTAAAACTTTCCATATAAAAATAAGACATCTCGCATGCCGGATTTTTTGTTGCTCCCTAAACGTTGGTGAATGTGTTGTTGGCTTCGCCCACCATCCCGTAACCGCTAATATTTCGGAATAAATCAAAAGTAAATTTTACTCGTTAAATCGCGCCTCATATTCAAGAAATCGTGACTATTCTATAACAAAATTAATGTGACGTTAACACAATGCACAAACAAATACATATATAAATATTATGAAGAAAAAATCTTATCTTGGTGAGTGACAAACGATGATGAGTGTACGAAAATGCGCCGAGTACGAACATTGAACGATGCTACAGCATTGCAAGAAAAAATAAGCATGTGTCTCTCTCACTCGGAGAATGAATTTAGGTTGGTATGGCTGCCAAACATAGAAATTTTATGACTGTTTTGAAAGTACGTGCTATAGGGCAGGCTTCCAGAAATATATCCGTAGTAGTAAATTTTTATCCTAACCAACAACGAAATGAGTTATGGGCGAGTGGGTTTTGTCAAGCGGGGAATAGGATATAGTAATACTTTCGAGGCCTGCTATATGGATATTTGGTGATCAGTATTAATTGAGTTTGGGAATAATCTTTCCTTTCATATCTTGGAGGTTGTCGGCAAAAGTCATGAGACTATAGAGTAAATTGAGTATGGAGGCTGATTATATCTTGTAAGCAATCAAATGCGCATATGGATTATCCGATTTGGTCGATATTGAAGACAGTGTGCCGTAAAACGATCATATTGTTTCGTTCCGTACCCGTGTCAGCTCAGTATGGATCCTTAAAACATAAGGGATCGTAGAAAGGGTAAATACCGAATGAAGTGTGGCTGCCTGGTACGACAAATACCAATTTTCTCTTTTGTTTCGGACGTTTGGCGCTAAAATATATTAAAATTGAGCGTGATAAAGTAAATTAAAACATTCTAACGAATAATTTCATAGAAAATTAAATAGTGAAAAATGGACACGACGACAATTAATTTTCGTAGATTCTGAAATTTTTACGAATTCGATGTAAATGGACATTTATAGATTTAAATTGAATCCTACCAAGCTTATATATAGTGAATGAAAAGCAAATTTTATATGGTTAAATAAATTTAAAAATAGTTCATAATGTTATAAGAGGAGAAAGTGATAGTGCCTTCTGTTGGCTGTAAAAATTGGAGATAATAACAGCTTCCGCAAATATTGCTGGATTATGATTCAATTAATCCATTGAACGCAAATAAAACAACGCCTTTTGATAGACGATTTAAACAAAACACAGCTTTTAAAAGGGAATAGGGTAATGGTGGTAAAAGAAGCAAAGATCGTGACTGTGCTACTTTGCAAAAATAGAAATGGTTCAGAAAATCAAAGCTACTGGTGATAGGAACATCGGAAAATTTGACACGTAATATAAATGTGAAGTCGATTCCTGTGATTAACGAAAATAATATAAAAAAAACCTCGTGGATGACCATTTCAATATTTGAAGATTGGTTGCACCGTATTGACCAAAAATTCCATTACGAAAATAGGAAAATCCTATTTATTGTGTAAAACTGTCCGGCATATCTAACCGTTTTACTTGCAGATCTAAGAGCAATTAGAGCTGTGCTTTACCATCCAACATTTCATCAAAGCTAGTCCTTGAATCAAAATATCATAAAATATTTTTGTTCTTCGCGCCTAATAAATGATAAGACACGCGTGAATCCTTCTTCTATTATAGGAGACGCTTTTCTGGAAAATAACCGCCATTTACCTACTGGAATAACTCTTTTTTAGGTCTGGGCTATGACATTTTAATAAATCTAAAACTTTAATAAAAGCAGGAAAATATGAGGCATAAAGCAATCCACAAAATATTTTATTCGTAATTTTCTTTTAAACTTACTTTTTGTGCATGTAATAATTTGCGCCACAAAATAGTCTCAAATTTTAGAATGATATTTTCACCATATAAATACTGGGCTAATTTATTTAGCATTTTGTTTTAAAATATTGTCATCAATCTTTATATGTCTCTGGTGGGTTTTGAAGTGGGAGAAATTATGTTAGTGAAAAGTAGATAATAGAAGTTGAATTAAGGTTGGGAAATTAAAAGGAGAAATATCTAAGAGCATTGACAGAACTGACACAAAGATTACATAATACGAAATTAAATGAACTTTACTATCCATTGATAAATGACATATGAGACATTTATGAGTTGCAAGCTTTAATATCTCATGATTTTGTGTACCAAGCTTAAAGTTAAAAAATATGAAAAAAATAAAAGTTGGCATGATTCCTTTCTATTACCCAAGAAAATCCAATGAAGTTATATATACATAAACTATTAATTCGTAAGAATTTTTATATCCAAAAAAATGTTTAAATTAGTTGATAAATGTAAACTATATAGGTTTTTTTATTTGGATATCTAAAAAAATGATCACCCGAATGTATTTCAAGAAGAAGAGCAACAAACATGTGTAGCGGAATCGAAATTTTCTAGCCCCAATACAAGTAAAGGAAAACCGAGTGAGAAAGAAAAAGAGGGGACGAAATTCATGCTGGAAACACTCGAATTGGATATTAATTTATCGAATGTGATGCATAAAATAATCAAGATAGGAAAACGCAGTTATATTATCAATAATAGAAAAATAAAACACCGGAAGCCATATCATGCTTCATATAATCCCATTATTCGGGGAGGGGGACGAGAACCTCCTTGAGATCTATGCAACCGAAAAAGCTTCCTTTACATGTGTGTTGGCTATGCTTTAGGATAACACAACAAAAGTATGTACTAAAATAAGAAAATCCTCTGGAAGTAACAATTTCGAAGAAATTAGTTTACAGTAAAATCAATAAAAATAATTAAAAAATGTACTTGGCTGGTGAAAGAATATTTTTTGTACGCATAAGCTCGTGTGGCACATTTAGCAATGGCAAAACATTTCTAGTGTAAAAGGTTATTCTGACCTGAACGAATATGAAAATATATTGCCAGTATATTTGTAAAAATACTATGTTAAGTATAATCAAGTATAATATAGAGTATTCAAATTATGGAATATTGGAAAATTAAGAATACGGTATCTATTCCTCTTCAATGAAATGTTATAAGGAAGCGTGGTATCTTTAAATAGTGACAAAATTTTGCCAAAATAAGGGTTAATTGGTATATGAAAAAAATGAATGGACGCAGAAAAAAATATTTAAAAAAATTAGTTAAGAACCTTTTAAAAGGAATTTCAAACAACATTTCTTTTTTGCTGCCAAGTATTCGTGAATCAATAATAAGCGATTCTCAATGCATACAAATGAATAGGATCGTTTAATTATGTTTGATTTGTTTTACATAAATCGAGGAATATTCGTAGAAATAAAAACGTTCAAGTCATTTATTTTTTATACATTTCTGATTCCATTCGTATAAGGGAAAAGATAGAAAATACAGGTCTAATATGGTGTATAATAATATGTTGAAAACTCAGGGTGTCAGTTCTGCGATCCTTTTACTACTGCAGAAATATTAGAATTGTAAGCTAAAAATTAACCAATTGGGGTCAAAGGCCCCCAAGCCCTCCGCAGGAGCTAGGAGTTGATGGCCAGTAGAGCCGGGTACCTGTTAGTTTTAAATAATAATTAGAGCTATAATAATGTAGTATAATAAACTGATGTGGGCAACACATGACTTTCTCCATATTTATATGGCAAATTAATGTTGTTAGCTCTGGGATCGTTGTCAATATTTACTTCCGGTTGACAATTAAGAAAAGAAAAAGGAGCGTTACTAATTGTAAGACGTAACCAAGCGTCAATTGTTAAAAATAGTCTTCGGTAGGTGGCGTGGTGGTGGCAGCTAAAAATATAACATATCTCTTAAAGAATGCATTATATGGAAAAATGTACCAAACAAAGGTTGTAGAAAATAAAATTTTCTACAACTTTTATTCCAATACATTTTAACATTTATCAAATATGAAAGCAAATATTTCAAAATAACGGATAAGTGACAAGAGTAAACACCCACTTCCCGTCGACCGATTTTTACCAAAAACTAAACAAATCTTCTAACTTTTATAAAAAAAATTAAATATAAAATTTTGCGTTGACTTGATTAATAGTTTTTGAGTTACAGCGCCCACAAAATTCTATCACTTACAGAGACTGACAGACAGACACACAGACATCATCGAGAAAATAGTCAAAACGTGTTCAGGGGACCTTAAAACATGTATTTTCACTGAAATCTCGAATTCGATTTTTTTCATGAAAACAATACTTTCTCTATACTTCGTATATGGAGAAAGTAAAAACTGATTTAATTCCGAGTAAATTAAATGAATGTTGCAATATGTTCGAATTTCATCAAATTTCGATTCATTTTTTCGCATGTTTAGGCGTTCTTTACCAGCGAAGCGGCAGTAGCGGAACGCCTTATTGCAGGGGTGCGCAAACTACGGCCCGCGAGGGCATTTCCTGTCGCCCGCGATGACATTATGAAAGCGAACCGTAATATAAAATACAGATAATTTCATATTTGCAGCTTAAATTTATGGCCGGAAAACCTTTTCCAATGATGTCATGGGGATAACATGTTATTTATTATTGATTTTCATTAACAGGCCTCGCATTATCTCAAAAAACGTCCGATGTGAACCCAAACGTGACTCGCCGAAGCATTTTCATATGTTAATGCGGCCTAAGAAGCTGCAACTGTTAATGCAGCCCGCCACGTTATAACCCCTGCCTCATTGGAACGTGTCGTTCGTCCGTCTGGCGGTCGTGATCCTTTAAACCGATGGTCTGATTTTACTTAAATTAAGTATTAATGACCTTATTAACATTTTTTGCCCAATTGCGATTTTTAACTGTATCCGTCAATTAGAACTTCCACTTTGTAAAAGCACTTAAATAAACTTATACACGTATCTCGTTAAATGGAAAAGCAACAATTAAGTATTAATGACCTTATTAACATTTTTTGCCCAATTGCGATTTTTAACTGTATCCGTCAATTAGAACTTCCACTTTGTAAAAGCACTTAAATAAACTTATACTCGTATCTCGTTAAATGGCAAAGCAACAATTACATAAATGTCATATTTTTCTCTCCCTCGCTCTCATATGATCTCTAAGGTATCGATTAAAAATTTTATTTGGTTTGAGGATAATATTTAACACAAGACATTCCGCGAGACCATATAATTACGACTAATATTTTTGAAGATAACAACTCAAGAACTACCCAATTCTTTGATACCGTTATATACGTCTTTCCGATAAAGAATTCCTCTGAAATCTCTGTGTATACCATTTATAGAGCAGGCTTTTCTTTCAAGGACTTCTTATAAATGCCGCTAATTGCTACTCATTTCTAAACTTTCGCGTAGTTCCTCTCGTGTCCTTCTCCTGAGTTCCATTTTCAGTCAACCTTGCTAATATTTCAGTTGATTTTTCTTTCTCTCCCCCTTTCTTAATTGCAATAACAACGGCTTTTCTCTATCTTTGTGAGTGGACGTGTATGTTTGAATGAGATTTTTAATAACATCTCATGTCTCCTCCGTCCGTTCACATGTTTTGTATCGGAAAAGAGATTTCTTGTAGAATATATGTGATAAATGATTGTTAAATATAAGACTATTACCCGACAAAGTGATCAATTTCCTTTGTGATGCTAAGCTACAACAGCATAAGGAGCGCATTCTGACAAAACATACTTAATCATATTGTTGGGCGGTGTGTTCGTAAATGAGACAGCTGAAAGAGGTGTTCAGGAGTTGTTGTTAGAGGGTTACGCATAAGTTAGAACTTGATTCAAGTTCGCAGTCTCCGAGATCACTCTCTTGGATGAGGCCGAATACTGGAAGCACAAGAGATCCGTTATGCTTTGGATCCTTGACTAGCAGAAAGAAGATAATTCTCCTTTCAAATTGTTCTCTGTTGTTTTTACTTTGTGTTAATTGAATTGCGATTAAAATGAAGCATTAGAATTTATTTTACCTCTCTCCGATCTTTACCTAGGCATTTTTAATGAGATGAAAGTCAAGGTATAATATAAAATTTAAAAAATTTTGATGAAATCTACGTTTAGAAAAATCTAAAGACAATTCTGCAATTTCTGAGAAATAGATCTTCTATTTAGAGGAAAAGATTTTGAGGTCAGTGTTAATAAAAATTATAGGTACTGTAAATGATA
This sequence comes from Tanypteryx hageni, assembly GCA_028673005.1. Lineage (NCBI taxonomy): Eukaryota > Metazoa > Arthropoda > Insecta > Odonata > Petaluridae > Tanypteryx > Tanypteryx hageni. Next base: position 133,178,220 of record CM054112.1, on the reverse strand, counting down.
CATTTAAAGCCATTTACATCAGAAAAATTAAACCACCAATCTTGGATTTGCCAATAAAAATTTTGATAGAAAATTCGCAAAGTATTATTGAATATAGCTAATAAATAAATACTCATTTAGTCCACTTAAGGAAAACAATCTGAAAATAATATATATTTTAAGTTTTCACACTCTGCGAGGAGCACAGAACCAAGTGTGATTCCTATGAAAGAAGAAGTTTGCCTCGTAACTTAATTTCCATGACGGGGATTTGAAAAATGGATCCGACACATCACATATTTGTTATAATATTTGAATTTGTTTTTTTTCATTTATTTCATCCCATTCTAGAGGATAATCACTTAAGAGTTTACCTTTTTGCACTTAACTAGTCAGCCGTAGGGAAGCATTTAGAAATTGTATCCTATTATAAGGTGAACCGAGCCTTCATATCGCCTGCGAAATGTTCCATTTAATCTTTGAATGGTCATCACATGCATTCATATCTCTCAATATGTGGATCACTGTCTGATGTTTACATTTCTTTATTACATAATATGTTATACCCCCGGCCACCTCTATCTTCCCATTTTCTTTAGGTTGTATTTACTCATAGTTATAATCAATATTAATTGACAATCGATGGACACCGATATTATCTATATTTGATGAAGATAATTTGTAGTGATCCACTCTCCTCTACTCTCCTATTGCTTTCGATTTTTATTTACGCATGTTTATAATCTGCACTACATTTCAAATCGATAGAAATTCACATTTCCTATATTTTAGGGTAGTACATATTTATTGTACCTCCTTCCTCCTCATTATCTTTATACTGTCATTCAGGCATATATTTAATCTAAGTATGTGAAATTTTCAGCCTTACTTGACAGTATTTTGTCTACAGTACATCTGGACGAAAATATCTCTGGACCTAATATCTATTGGATGAAATGTTACTGAACATAATAGGACCAAATGTCCTGTATCTCCTTTGGAAGCTCTGAGTACTTCAATATGGAGTACACCTTTCCATTCTTGTTGCTATCGCAGTAGATTAATTTCATCTTGTATACTCAGAAAATTGCTCACCAAATTACAAAGCTTATAATTTCTAAGCAAAGGTTTAAAGAAAAACTATTCAAGAGACATCTCTTAATACTTCATTCATCTATCAGATATAGAGGTGCACAATTAAAAAGTTGACACGGGCCAAAATCGACCTTTCTTGGACCTAGGCGGGCCACGCTATGGAAGTTTTATGCATCAAAAATTTAAGTAGACTATTGCAGATTCAGTAATTGCCATAACAACTTTTACATGCAATTTTTATGCTACAAAAATAAGGTGACAAACAAATATATTTTAACTTACTCAATGGGAGATGTTGCACCGCTTTTCTCTCACCATTCCATTTATATTCGGAGTAATGCTGGTAGTTGCTGTTCTTATAATGTCTCTTAAACTCTGATCTGTCAGTGCTGAACGTAATGGAGCTTTGTTTACTAACTCCATAAGAGAGAATGATTGTTCACACATGCGATAAATATCCATAACAAATTTTACTTGTATTTTTTCGTTTTGTTAATTATCCAAGAGTTATTTGAAAAGTAACATTCTCCGGTAAAACTTCGTTCTATAATTTTTACTTGGAGGTAATGAACGCAGAAACATATAATAATGGGCATTTTAAATTCTTTATTAATTACTCCACGGTTAACTTTCGTGTTCTTTTCCAGTTAACGTATCCAAAATATTCAAGGAAATTCACAATATTCATTACTTTCTCTTCCGATCGCTGTCCGCCATGGCAAGGTTAATATTATCAGCAACATGTAATTAATATAACAATAATATATAATTATAGATGAACATTCTTGCACGACGGCATTTGTCATGCTGCGAACCATTGTTACATTGACTGCAATATTTAAAATACTCAAATATATGTTACTGCGTTCATTACCCCCAAATAAAAATTACAGTAGTGTATTTTTTTACCGGAGAATATTACTTTTCAAATAACGCTTGGATAATTTGAAGAAAAAAACAAACTAAAACATGGAATCGAACCCACTCCCACGACGTAGGAGCTAGGCACGCTATGCCATCAGCAACTCCCTTTATTATCAACAGGTCGACAATGAAGCCTATTAGATTTCATACGATGTTTTTGGATATTTCCGACGCTGAGTTCAGGAACTCAATGGCCCATTCACAAAAACCCCGAGACACGGGTCTGCTTGTTTACGACGGAGTATCACCTGGTCGCGTTTCATCAGAATCCTTGACCTGAAGGTCATAGTCTCTCCTTGTTAGTAACGCTCTTTTTATTTTATTAATTGTTGGAGTTTCGGGGGTATATCCAATATCAGAAGGCTATGGTTTGAGTTTATTTCTGTTCTTTGTAGTCTAAATTTTCTCGCAGTTCCTTAACAAATTTATTATCATGTAACGTATTCGGAATTTTTAGAAATATTACAGATATGGAGAAAGTCATGTGGTGGGCACATCATTCATTTTCCACATATAAGCGTGATCAATTTAGTTTTCCGTTGTATGTATTTGTAATATTTTATAACATTAGGGAACACAAATAGCAACTCATCTGGGGTGATTTTAAAGCTATTAAAGTCAATGTAAGTAATTGCTGCACCATATTTAATGCGATTTATTTGTTTCCGAGGTATTTCAGCTTGAAAAAACCAACATATCCAATGGAAGGCCATTGATTCATAAAAGTAATAATGAATGAAGAATTCAAATATTTGTACGAAATTATTTAACTTTAGCTGCCTTTAACTCAAGGATCTACAATTTTATCAGCTCAATTCAGACGCATTTTGTAGGAGTATTGCATGTGATATTTATTTATGGGATTATTATCGTTTAGTTTCGAAGTCTATCTTCATTTGTCTCTAACAGAAGTGATTATAGGATCACTGGCTATATTACACGCAGAAATTCTACGGATATTAATTTTAATTGGAATCGATTCGATGCATGTTGGGCGACTCCATTTTTCAGGATTTGGGATAATTTGTCTGATTGGTAGAAAACGAGAACTAGAATTGCAAGAGAGCAAAAAGCGATGCAGACTGAAATTGTTAATTAAACAGTGTTAAGGGATGGTGAAACTTTCGCACGATGTACTGGTTATAAGAGAAGAAAGGCGCGGACAGATGAGTGGGCGAAATGCTGATGGTCCGTAATAGAAAATTAATGAAGGAAAAGTTTGGTAATCGCTCTATTTCTTTCCTCTGGCTTAATAATCCACAAAAAATTTCTTCCCACCCTATATTCTTTTGCATCTCACTCAATTAAAAAAAGCCCTGTTGTATGGTTTGTGTGTGTGTCGGAGAGAGAGAGAGACAGAGATTCTGAGAATTATATATTCTTAATGTTTATGATATTCTCAGTAACTTTTCCTTAACGTCAAACCTTATGTTAACCTTTGTTACCTTTGTTACAAAACTTGGGCCATGTAATATCGTATATATAAGCTGCCTATAACTTAAGTGGTATAAGACAATAAATGGTCAAAAATAGGTTATACCTCTAATCGAATAGATTTTAATATTATCTGCCTGGGGACTAAATGGTTTGACTCATAATTCATTTTTCTGCAAGAGATGGCAGTGGATATTTTTAGTTATTTCAAATGCAGTTAGGGTGTAAGTGGTATAAGTCATAAGCTGTCAGCGAATGCGTTTTATAGTTCTCTATTAGAAATAATTAGAAACCATTAACACGTACAAATATTATCAGACGTCTTATTCCACACTTGGGATGCTATAACTTAAACCGATCATCACAAAGGTCGCAATATTATGTGTTTCTATTAACGTTGCCCTGGTGCGCCTACTTTCACTTGAAAAGCGTATGGATAACATAGAAAAGGGCATATAACGAAGTATTTCTGAGAAAAACCATAATTTTTGCAATGCGGTTTCTCCGGTGTCGGAATGCTGTGAAGTAAACCACGCCCACTACCCGGCAGGCTTCATTGCACGTCATGAACGCAGACCTGACACCGTCGGTCATCTATAAAGTGTTGCCAACCCTGAAATATTAGTAGCCGTAACTCCACCGCCATTCTTCCTCCGCCGACGAAACCGTCCTTTGCCAGTGTCACTGCTTGTCCCGAGAAGGATTCTCATACCAATGAAAACGAGAACCCACCTCGTGATAACGATGGGTTTGTTACCGTTCGGTTCAGAAAACGTTTTCGTGATTCCATGGTCAAAGGTTCAGTCACTGAAACCTCCAACTGCCCTCTGAAGGCAGTAACGAAAAAGGTTCACTTTCATGTGTGGCAATTGGATCCTGCCACTATCTCAGACCAGGTCAAGGATTATCTGTCTAAAATGAAAGTTACTGATATAGAAATATTTCAGTTAAACGCCAAAGGTAATTATGCATCTTTTAGGATTAGTGCCAGTTCTCAGTACTCAGATATAATAACTATGTCCTGTCGATACTATGATAAACAGGTTTAAATTTATTACCAAACCAATGTCATCTCTGAGTGGTTCCTTGTTGAAGCCTCTCAAATGTGTAATCAATCCACTGCCCCTTCTACTTCTTCCTGTGGCATCTCCACAAGAGGTAAAAATGGAATCCACAAAGTGAAGGCAAAGTGACTAGATGATGACCCATCCTTAAACTATCTATATACCAATATTCAGTCAGTCAAAAATAAGGCATTTGCACTTGAAGTTTTAATACAAGAATTCAAATCTGACATTATTGTCCTGACGGAACATTGGCTCAGTGTGAATGAAATTGCAACTTTCAGAATCGAAGACTTTGAACTTATTTCATATTTTTGTCGCTGTAATTTTAAATGTGGAGGAGTAGCAATATACTCCAGTTCTGGCCTTATTTTCTCATGTTTTAATTTTAATGATAATTCCGAAAAGAACTTGGGGTGTTGCATAGCAATTTTAAAGGTGAATTGTCTCACCTATGCTATACTATGTCTGTACCGTTCCCCAAGTGATAGTATCAAAGAATTTTTAAATGCTCTCCATGATGCTCTGATGTTAGTCTTATTTCAAAATGTTGATGGGATCTAACTATGTAGTGACATAAATATTGACCTTTTAAAATACTCAACTGAGAAACTTGACTCATTTTTTCCAACATTCAACTCTGAGAACATTGATGATGTAGGTCCGCTGTCCGATGGAGAATAATGGAAATAAAAATGTTTTACTTATTTTTAGTCGGTACCTACATGCTTGTATTAACATGTCAAATTTTAACATTTTATATTTTAATAAAATAAACCTTTATATCTGAGTTTCCTTGAAACTAATCGCTGATTACAGGTAAACATGTATTGACTTAAGTAAGTCATTCACGTTATATTTATAAATGCTCGTAGAGACTAAATGGTATAAGTCAAAAGAGGGTTTAAAAAAACGTGTATGCTGTTGTAAAATCCACCAACGACCATTAGTAAATGAAAATTTGGACTTTTCTAAGTAGGTATAAGTAGTGTTTAAGTTAGTATCTTTCACTCATTTTTTTCATTTTATCTTAACGCAAAACCTTGAATATCTCAACTTGACTTATACCAGTTCTAAGCAGCTCATATAATTATGTACCAGCAGATAATCTAATAACGTAATTTTATACCTGGAATGGTAAATGCGATGTGCATAAACTCTTTTCTCTAATGTTCAACGACGACGATTGGAATATGGCGAATTACACGATCATAAAATGATCTTGGAGGAGAAAGGTTCTCGACTGGGAGCTGGGATTTTTTTGATTTGACGATAGACGCTCCATCGCATAATTCATTGCACAGAATTTAATACACTAAGATTTCACACTCCATAGCCGAGCGTCGCTCCTTTGGGAATATAAAAGGGCAAAGCATGGAAACCAAACAGTCTTCTTGAATACATAAGAATTTTATGACAGGCAAAAAATAAAAAATCAAGTCAGAAAAATAAACTAGAAGCAAAGAAGATGAAGACAACAACTTGTTGGGGAGAAAATAATTACCAAATGATACGATCAGCTTGGGAAATTTTTTATAAAAATCTCGAAAACATTCTAGCACTACCTAAATTTCCAACCCAAATAAATCATCTGTTAGAAGAAAATACGAAACGTGGTAATATAAAGTCAGGATAATTATTATTGTAGAAATGCAAAGCATATTTTTGTCAGAGAAGCGCACAGAATGTTGTGCTTCATATTATATATATATATAATTCATTATTTTCGATAAATACAGATAAGAAATTCATAAGCAATGAGTATTTTTTGTATTACTAATCAATCAACTACGCCAAATTATTATACCTTTACCAATTTCTGGCCTTGTTTCGCAAAAATTGTATTAAAAAAGATGAACTCTAACTTATGTATAGATAAATGGAAGCGCGTTTTTAGTTTATGCATTTTCTAGAATTTCTACTTCTAGATATTAAGACTTATCAATTTTGAGAATTTTATATAGATATCTTTTTTATAATTTAAATTAACAAATAATTTATTAACTGTTACTTTTTTAGCATTCAAATTTCATTTATATCATTACAAAAGCTTCCTTGAGAAAACGCTTTTCATTCGTTGATGATACAACTTCGAAGTGATTTTAGACAAACTTTCATTCGATCCCCCGCTTTCGTAAATTTTAGCGTGAACAAACCACGAAAGAACTTAAATAATTAAAATAAAAAATTCTTCGTTACAGCTTGAAGAATGCGTTGAAACGCCGTTTTGCCACAGATATAATAACCTAATCGGAGATTGACCAACTTTTTTTTAATTGGACATTTATTGTGATGTTACTATAACTCACGATAAATTACCTCCAAGATTGCTTCATAAATTGGCTCAGATCGTGGCAATCTATTTGATATATCCAGCTGTATATAAAGCAGCGAATTACGTAGAGATTTAATGTGGGATGAGCATCGGCGATAGGATCAAAAGGGTTGCGAGGTTGGTCTGATCGTAAATTCTTTCTTATGGCTAGATGGCGGAGTTTTGTAATCCCTTCCCGCCTCTTTGTCATTGAAGAGACACTTAATGGGTAACGGATAAACTGCAGCTCAAGGCTCATCGGATATCATCGTCATCTTTATCATTAGCCATTCCATCGAATAGGAAATTCGTATCGATGATGTTCGATTATTCGAGAAAGTTGGAGATACATGAAAGCGATAGAGAGCTTTGATGTAAGAATTTTTTATTCTACTTATTCGGATGAAGAATCGCTAAACTAAAGTTTGATTTTGAGCAGAAAGATACCTCAAATATATATTTACGTTTCACTTTGATGTAAATTCACACTAAAAAGTGATTTAAAACAAAATAAGTTTTAACTATACTTTAAGAAATATAACATTTTCATTATATAGGAGGTGAGTTCAAGTTATAAGATCTTCAAATTTATTTTTCACAAATGTGTTAATAAATATGATTAGCGCTGCTTTTAGAACGTTTTTCAGTTAGTTGTGTCTTCCTGAGTGATGGAATTACGATAAATGCCTCAGAAAGTTGTTACTTGCGCTTATAGTGGCAGCTTGTTTGACGTTCCAAAATGGCGTCGTATACCTTTCAAGATCAGCGTGTGATTATCAGATATTTACATCTCACCAGGAAAAGTCCAATAGACGGAAATGTCGGAAGTGTGTCCTGTAGGTCTTATAGATGTGAAAAATATACGCAGTTGGGTGCGCAAGTTTCGTGAAGGACGATAATCGTGCGAGAATGAAGCACGTCAATCAAGACCACGAACCAGCATTTCCGGGGACACCATTTCCGCGGTTGAGGCGAAGGTTATGAAGGACAGAAGATTGAAAATGGATGAAACTGCAACATCTTTAGGCATGTCTGTGCATACAATATTACATCATGACCTAAAAATGAGCAAAGTTTTAGTCAGAACAAGGCAAAATCCAGGCCAAAATAAAGAACAAATGAAAAACCGGCGATCAAAATATTTCTCTCCCCTGATAATTTCTTGACGTATTAGGAGGGGAAGGGAAAATATTGCTATCCTAAACAACAAAATATAATTGACTAGAGGATTAGATTTCTAAAAGAACGGTTCGTGATTAAATGACAATGGGAAAACTGAAATTCTCCACTGTACGTACTCAGATAGGATAAATTTAAACTTAGCATTAGCCTTATCCATTTCTACCCTTTTATTTGATGGTGTCTTATACACACCACCATATATGCCCTCCTATCTGCTATTTTGAAATATTTTTCAGCATGCTCTCTTTAAATATGGAAAAATCCTTTTCGCGTGTTTGCACCTGAAAGCTCTGTCTATACACTCATGTACATCATTATCGTGAAAAAATTGAACCAGGATATCCCCATTATCGCTTCCACTCCACTCAAAAATTATTCTCAACGAGAGATTTCACAACCACAGCGAGTTAGGTTTAGATTTGCAGAACAACGTATTCATTCGTTTTTAAATAATGTAGCTTTTTTATGATCTTAATGTGAGCAATCTAGAATTTAGATAAAAAAGATGATGTGGTGCGGTCATTATCGAAAAAAATATTCTTTTAAACATCTAAAAACAAATATAGGATGATTAACTTTGTGACCTCAGTATATACATCATTTTAACAGGAGCAATGAAAGGTACACGTGGTTAAAATTCATGACAATGAATAACACCCCGTGAAAGGAATCCAATTATTCGTGTATTTCTCTCCTTGTTAATCCCCACTGGACATTTGTTTAATTAAGTTTCACGAAATGTTATTATCAAGCAATTGTGACAGAATTAATTATTTCATGATTTTATGGCGAAAAAATTTAACTACTTAATTGTGGCAAAAATAACGAAGCAAACGGATTTAGGAATATTTCTAATCGATCCGATAAAAATAAATAAGTTGAATAATAAATAACGAAATAATAAATAAATAAAACGAAAAATAAATAAATAAAACGAAAAATAAATAAATAAACAATAAATAAATAATAATAGTAAAAGAGAATCAAAGTCTTCGGGTTTACGAAATTTCTGTAGACGTAATGTAACTCGATAGGTTTGATGATTAAGTTTTAAAGTCAATTACGAAAGGAAACTTCACCCGTAGAAACAATCGATGCATCGCAATCTATAAAAACCGTAGTCGGAAGTAATAACGGTGGGGAACCTTCGATCTTTCGATTCCTATAAATTTTTCCTAAAACAAGAGAATGCCGGCATTGTTTTTTTTTCGAGATACGGATATATTTATTTTGTAAATCTAGCCTCTAACCATTAGTGCCAGTAAATGTTTTCATTTAAGCCAACGAATAATAAAAATATTTTGAATATAATACGAAATCCATGGCGTTCTCTGGGATGGCATTTTCATAATATTGTAGTGTGAAAATAGTTGAAACAGTGATGGAGATAAATACATAACGAAAACACCTCAATACTTGAATCTGTAACACATATTCAGTGTTTATATAACGACAGACTTCAAGCCATTCATACGAATCTGTTCCCTTTGAATTTTAGAGCTTGTTTCCCGCACTGCATTTTGTCACAAAATGAATGGCCATTTTTAGTACGAGGAGAGTCCGAACAAAATGGAAGGCAAGTACATAGTTGACGATGGGATGACGGGATTTGAAAGGAACGTGAGAGGCAGTTATCCTTACATCGATTGCTTTCCTGAGAAATTAAATTAACGTAAAGCAATGCGGAGGACAAAATCCAATTGTGCATTATGACTCTTGAATCGTTGGTTGGATTATGGAAGGGATCGCCGCGTGGACGGATGTTAGCGGAATTATGGACATGGATTGGGCAAATCCGGAGGAGACCGACGGAGGCAGAGTTCGAGAGGTGGGGGGGGGGGAGAATGAGTATTAATGAATTGGCTAATGAGGAGACCGTAGGAACGATTAAAGTATAATGTAAAACAATTTTTTCCCAGAAAATAAAGAATACTTTATTTTTATATAAACAGTAAGAACTGAAAACATTTCAAATAATGTTAGATCATCATAGGTAAAAATGTATTCAAATGAATCAAGCATGGCGTGGTAAAACTAAGATTCAAACTAAGAAAATTGTTTTCAAAAACAATTACTATCATTTATTAAATATCTTCTTCAGCATTCTGATAAATATGAATTAGCTCTATAATGATAATATCGAAATATCTGAATAATTTTCAAAACATACGATTCTGATTATTGATAAAACTAGCTTTCTTCGAATTTTGTCTACTGCTACTCGAATGAAACAATTTTTTTAGCTATCAGCATAATCCTTTGAATAAATAGACTGATATAGCTCAAAACTGTTAGAAAAAACTTTTCAAAGGAATTAAAATATCTATATTATCTCTCATCTTATGACCCTCATACATTGTTTCAAAATACACCAATCTAATTTTAGTTTCACCAACAATCGCCGCGATATAACATTTACTGAAAACTTAATATATAACAAGTAAGGGAAAAATTGACGAGCAAATTACATAAGGTGCTTTTTTCCTTGTTTTAAGATTGCGATATCGTCATAAGATTATGTCTTTGTTAATATCAACAGTCTCGTTATCTTTTATATACGGGTATTTTAAAATTAAGTGTAAAAATTCAGAGATATTCTCGAGGACAATACAAGACTAAAATGACCTATGACAATATTTTTAAAAACGCTTCAGTTCGGAGTTATGATTCAGTGAAACTTTAAAGAAGGCATACAAGTCAGTACAAAATGAAATGAAATTATTCTTTCAAACAGGCATACAAACATAACGATTGTTCATAATTACAATAAATGTTCGAAGTGGTGGAGCTCGTACTGTTACAGTAGTGTGATTGCAATGGAGTTTTCCAAAACTGAGTACGCAGATATGCACCTCAAGTACGGTCTCGCTGGAAGAAATTCACTTGATGCAAGGCGATTGTACCACGAACGTTTTACTAACAGAAGATTGCCAAACCATCAGACATTTGCAGCAGTAGATAGGCGTTTGAAGAAACGCGGTTCATTTCGCCGTGCAACAGGGCAAGGGCGGCCTCAAGCGCATGGAGAAGACATTGAGGAAGAAATTCTTGAAATGGCACAAGAAGATCGACAGACAAGTACACGACGAATTGGTGCCGCTGTAGGGATTCTCCACACATCTGTTTGAACATTTATTGTAATTATGAACAATCGTTATGTTTGTATGTCCGTTTGAAAGAATAATTTCATTTCATTTTGTACTGATTTTTATGACTTTAAAGTTTCATTCAATCATAACTCCGAAATTATGTGTTTTCAGAAATATTGTCATAGGGCATTTTAGTCTTGTTTTTTCCTATAGAATATGTCCCTGAATTTTTTACGCTTAATTTTGAAACACCCTGTATAATTACTCAATGTCTGTCCGACCCCACTTTAATCTCCTGTCATAGAAAAATGCTCTAAAAGTCATTTTGTTTTCTGCTATTTATGAGCCCCCGAGGAAACTGTTTTTATGTAAAATATGTTACACATTTAAAAGTCGTGAACTCGTAGCCATGGCAGTTAATATTTCTTATTGTTAAAAACCGTAAAATTTTCTCTTTTTAGGCTAGTTTCCAAAGGAAAAAGCCTTATGAAATGGTCGGGTCTTTGTGTGTAAGAAATTTTGCATCATGAAAATCCGGACTATATTTTATTTGGCGAAGATTGAAGTCCCGGGTTCGATTTCAGGAACGTTTTCCCCCTATTTGTTTTGCATAGGAAGTCTCAAATCTATCGTGCAGAGATGTTTTCGTTAATACAATAAAATATCTTAAATTGTGATATCGTTTTAAATCTCATTTTATCGGATTATTACCGAACTCAGCTTGAGCATAGACGAGTGGCCAATGGGCTATTTTCCTTTTTACTCGACTACCCTTCAGCAATGGAGAGTTGATCCATACATATTATAGTGGTATTTATTGTATGAAAATTTCTTGGAATGGCTGATACAAACTGAAACATTTTTCGTCAATATAAGTAATCAATTCGAGACGCCAAATTTGGTTTGGACTCCTTGTTTTGAAATAAAATCAACTGATCGCTCTTATTCGACAGATTATTTTCAAAATATGTAAACCGCAGTCTTTCAACTATAGAGCAGTTAATTTCACGAGATCATATTTTAATTTTAACTATTTTAAAAATTCAAATTTATAATACACTGCACCGATATCATGTTTTTCTCGAGGAGGGTAGAAATGAAACAAAGCGGTCCAAAAAAGACCGATCACTCCCCACCAGCTGATCCTAGATCCACAGATTTTTTGCCATGTCTAGCCGTCGTGCAGATCTGGTGATGATGCTGTAATAGGCAAAACCGGTAGGAATAAATTTGTCTAGTGGGAATTTACGACATTCGTTTTTATTTACAAGATGATAACGTCATATTCCCAACACGAAAAATATCTTATTTATTTCAAAAAGCACATTACTGCTTGTACTTATCGATTAAAATCAGGCAATGAAAACGTATTTTGTATTATTTGTATTAATGAAAAATTAGATAATTAGTTGCAAAATAATACGCGAGCGAAACGTCAGACGGGGTTGGGCCTCGTAAGGAGCTAGAGCAGCGGTTCTCAGAGAAAAATTCATCATTGCCGCATTTTTAAATTTAATGTCTAAATGATATTTGTCATTCTACGCAATTATTGTTATGTTTAAAATGTAATTTTGCTGGTGGCTGCATTAAAAGTTTTTGGTCTTCTCATGCGGCCACAGTGGCCGCACTTGAGAATCACTGCGCTAGAAGCAGAGCCCCCAATCTACTTATATTTTTGTTTGCCTTTACTTTTAAGTCGAATTCTACAATATGGGGTCATATCCTTTGAAAAAGTAGTAAAATAGGTTTTCAAAGAAACTTCCACGCGCACAGTTATGTTTTGCGCTCTTATAAAATTTGCCAGAGAATTTTGTTTACCGGAATGGCCAAGTGCTCGGCGTAGTTCTGTAAGTGGGAGAGACAACACGTTTCCATTTGCCTCAAATCTTTCTCACACCCTCCATGTCTCTCTCTTGGCGTTCAACTTCCGCTCCCTTGACAAAGTAGACAACGATCCATTAAGACCTTTAACTGCGGTAAAAGCAGGTGAAAAGGGCGAAGGGGAAATGGGGCTTACCGGTTCCGGTTTCTGCTTTTCGAGAAAATACGAGGCAACGGGGACACGGAGCGGGGATTAAGAGACAGTGTCGGAACGTAACGAAGGGGGTGGGGATCACTGGAGTTTAGGACGGTAGTTACCATAGAAACAAGAGAGAGAGGGGGGGGGGAGGGACTGAGAATACATCTGGAGATGAGGCTAAGAGCCTTGTTGAGTGCTTTTACTGCCAGGAGGATACTCGGAAATAAGCTTACGAGGTGTAACCATAGGAGGTTTTACCTGTTATTTCAGATGCCAAGGAATTTGACTCCTTTCCTGCTTTATGAACATGTCTACGTTTTCTTAAAAAAGGAAATATTAGATGTAGGGTCAATGACATTAGTAATGGAGGTGGAGCTCAGTCAGAGAAATGATGGACGGTGATTCGGATAAATTGACTCATCACGAATCGTCCTCCGTGTTTCCGAACTATGTAATTGTGACGATTTGGTGAGAGCGAAGAGAATGAGTAATGAAATGGATAATTTACCGAGTTCAATAGAAGCTTAAACGTTTGTCCAATCGATTAATTTGATCTCAATCTCCTAAATCTATCCAGCTATATACTAGTAGGAGAAACTTGCAAAAAATAATTCCACCTGAACGTTTAGAAAAATATTGAAAAAAGTTTACCGATTTATATTTTAGGAGTAACACTCTGATGAAATTGATGTTCTTGAAAGTAGCATTTCGATACAAAGCGTTCTAAAAATCTTGCGAGATGGAAATTAAAATCTCTCAATAAATGATGGCAGCATATTACGTACATATGTACTCCAGTATGAATCGGAGATCGAATTTATTGTTAGTTCCAAGGATTCACCAATCAAGAGTAGCCATCGAGATTGATTTTCGTTAAAACCAGAATTATTCGCTCTCGCCCTGTCATATTTTTCTAATTAATTTAAGTTTATACTCTGGAGAATATATTCCCTTAAGGATGGTTACTATACATAAAGTATACTGGCTGCTAAAACTCAGCTGCAACCAAACAACACCTCAACAACAGTGACTACGTTCGTTTTGAGGGATAACTTTTTGTTTTATTATTTACATCTCTAAATCTGCGAAATACGCGAGTAAGACGGAAAATAGCGGAGAAAATTATCTCAGATGAGGTTTGGAAGAGCTGCGATTAACTAACTGACTTTTGAAAGGCAGATTTATTTCCTAATGATATTTTTTCTTCTTTTCTACTTCTGCGATTCATCTCCTGCATGACTAGCTATAAATAGCCATTAGGTAAGAGAAGCGAGTCATGACAAAGTGCGAGGATCGACTAGTTTTGAAGTGGAAATCGCAAGACCTGTGTTGCGTTTCAAGGGTAACTCCGAATCACGCGAATCTAAGTCACACGACCTCCGTCGAGCCACTTCCACACGGCTAAAATACAGCGTGAGAAATGTGTGAAGAAGGAGGTGATATATATTAACCGTAGGCAGATACGAACTGTAACTGTAGTTGCCCGGTTGAGCATTATTCTAGCATAGAGGGAAAACATTCTTTGATGGAACATGCGATGGCTTAAAATTTTAACCGAAAAAGAAAAAGATTACGGATTGAGTTTTTTTATACCATGATATTTTTAGGCAAGTTTTTCAGATGTAAGGTGATTATTCCATTCGGACAATTCATCTGTCTGCATGCCTGTATCACACTTTACAACTGGAACAAAGCTAGCAGTGGCGAGGCGTGATTGCTGAAATAGGGGAAGCTGTTATACACCGACACGCAAAAAGAGGCAAAATATATTGTTATAAAATGCACAAGTACCTCATTTTTACTTTCTCCATATACGTAGTATAGGGGAAAGTATTGTATCCATGGAAAAAATCGACTTCGAGATTTCAACGGAAATACACGTTTTGAGGTACCCTGAACCCGTTTTGACCATTTTTACGATGATGTCTGTCTGTGTGTGTATGTGATAGTTTTTTGTGGATGCTCTAACTCAAAAACTATTAATCTCTGTAGCTGATGAAGGACTAATTCCGAAAGCTTCTACGTTTGTGATGTTTCTGTGTTTTAGTGTTCTTTTACGTGTGTCGCTTCGACATCCCCGGGGCCTCGCCAACCTGAAGTCGTCTGATTGATGAGTGTTCACTGGGTTTCCTCATCCCAACACCTTGTCACCTTGTTGACATCCATAGTGTAGTGTGTAGTGGTGGTGTAGTGGTTAGGATGCTGGCTGCTACTCGCCCGATGCTTGAAAAAGTCATCGGGTACGAATCCTGCGCGAGTAGGATTTTTTCTCAAGGTCACCCGGCCCCCTGTTTGCGTGGTTTGAGGAGACCGCGCAAATTCAGCTGTTCCGTCCTTCGGAAGGGACGTTAAGCCGTTGGCCCCCCTGGCGTTCTTCGTAAAAGCAGGCAAATGCCGGCACCGGGTTTCCCTCCTCCCTTCTGTGTGTGAGTCCGGTGTGGAAGGCAACGGGAAACCACCACACCGTGTATGTATATTCCCTAGTCAAAACCAATTAATTAATTAATTGGTAGGACCTGTCGCAAGACAGAACACGAATGAATGAATATATATATATATATATATATATATATATATAAACTAAAGGAATAGAAATATATATATATATATATATATATATAAACTTAAGAAAAGGAAAGGCAGTAATAAGGGTTGCAACAAGGTGTTGAAGGATGCCCAGTGGGCACTTACCAAGTTGGTAAGCTGCTGGGGGTGTCGAAGGCACGCAAAAAAACACAAAAACAGAAGCTTTTCGGGCACAAGTATGCCCTTCTTCAGCGATGGAGAGAGAGTGTATATATATAATCTTCGATATATCGATGGCAAGAATCACTATATGAAGCTCAACCCTGAATTAATATTGTCATTTTATTAATAAAAAAGTATCGTATATACTAGCGTAATAGTAACACTTTTTATGAGTTTTTCGCTCTAAAAATAGAAGTGCGATGATATCGAGGGATATTATGCTCAAATACCGTACATTTCTGATATATGCCGCGTTTCAGTCGAATATCTTTGTCACCCACGGCTTTGAATTTTAACTGCGGTATGTATCTTTTGAATTTGCCCAAAAAATCCGATGCACATTGCTACTTCATATGCCTATGCGGTTCCAAAGGGAGTAAATAATAATAAAACTAAAAACAGGAACACGTTTCCAATAAAATTGCGTAAACTGGTAAACATTTTACTAACCAAGGATGTGAATTTGGTGCATGAAAATAAAAATTGCATTTTTTCTTTGCAAGACCTGGACACGAATATTGCGCTTCGGCAAATAATTTGGGTTATTTCAAAATTAAAACACTTCACAAAATTAAACGCAAATTTCAACAAAAAATGCAGATATTAACGAAGTTAAAAGAATTCTTCGGCGAGAAATGCAGCAGAATCTGAAATATTTTGTGCAGTTTTAAGTTTGAATTCAGTAGGATATTCTTTAAGGTAACAATCTATTTACTTACCAAATTTCCGTATTATGACCAAATGGGTCCTCTAATTCAACAACATCATATTTGCGATTTTAAGCATTGGAAATAAATATTTCATATCGAATGATGAGAATACCCTGCTCAAAAGTAATTTGAGAAAATCGAAGCGTAAAACATATCCAAAGGTTCAAAGTTTTCCTTTGTTTGCTCACAAATGATTCAAATATGGCTCAGTTGACTGCTTGCTTTTCGAGCGAATAAAGGGCTTGGAAAATAGAGAACACAGAGCAAATACAAAGTGTGTAAGCGGAAATGAGAGGGGAGGGATGGTTTGGAATGGGTCGAAGAATGAAACGCAATAGGATGAGATTTCACAAGAGATGGAGAAATGTGAATCGGTCTTTCTTTTGTTTATGGGACTTACTTCGTCCTTTGTGCAAGTGCGAGAGAAAATCCGGGCCAATTCATGCGCGGAAATATATCATAAAATAAAGGCACGTAGACGATAAAAATAACAGGAAAATGTCTACATTGAATTACAATAGTCACGTACATACTCCTTCATTGCGCTTATCGGGAGATAAAACTCACAAATATTTGTTCAGACGCGATAAAAAATGTATTTTTGGATTATAAATCTACGAGTACACACACACACATATATATATAGTGAAACTTGGATTTTAAATGTTTTAATGGACCGATTTAAAAAGAAAATCAAGGAAAATGCAAAATTGAAAAAATTAAAACTTACTAAATTGAAGAAAAATAATACCCAGATTACTATAGTTTTGCCAAACAATTGTATGAATAGGATAGGGTGGGACTATTTAAATCAGAATAAGAATTTGACCTACTTCGCATGTCTTGCGCATTCCGGCAGTCATTTGGTAGTGAACGATTGTAGAATATGGCTGTTTATGCTCTTAAAGTGAATTTATTTAGTTCTACATCTGTGGATGTCTTCCAAACACAGTTCAAGGGATCGAGGTAAGTGGTTACTAGCTATGATTTTAACGGTATGTAACATTATGGCCTTAGGATTTAAGGTATAGTGTTAAAATTATTCTAGCATTGTTCTTTATTTCTGTCTCACTTACAACTTTATTACCTTCTGCGCTGTTCTATGGTACAAGTAGGGCATTATGTTCGTAACTACAGGACTACTTCCTTTTATCTGAAGTGCGATACAAGTGGGGCTATTTGGATCGGTCAACCCATTGCACTTGCAGTAGTGTCCATTTGGTCTCAAGGTTTGTACATTTAAGAATGTTTGCGAGATAATTTTTTTTATTATAAATAAAAGCAAAATATGTAACAAAAATATAGAAACACTCTAAAAATTAAATTTTAAGTGCCCTCCAATTTGCGTTTCATTTTTCTGATGATGAGAAAATATAAGCGGACGGAAGCTTATTTGCAGTGGAAGGAGTAAGATATGTGCCAGGCCTTATCCAGCACAGTAAATGGACATTTAAGTATACGTGGAGCAGCAGGTCATTTTAAAGTTTCATTTACAGCTCTTAAGAGAAGAGTCCAGGGTGCTACATACAATAGAGAAATTGCAACGGATGAAGTTCATCAACCAATTTGTAAACCCTAGCCTATAGGCCACCCAACAATTTTTTCATTTGAACAAGAAAGAGACCTTGTGGAAAGACTAAAATCTTTGAGTAACCATGGTTTTGGCTCTACATCAACAAGTGTACGAAAATCAGTCTACCATAATGCTAAAATAAATAACGGAGGCAAGCAAAGTGTAGTTCATTTCTTTTATGAATCGTCACAAAGATATTTCATTGCGAAAACCGGAAGGGCTGTCAAATGCACGGGGTATGGGGAAGAATAAGTAAGCAGCTGGCGATTTTTATGAATTGTTAAAACAAGTGACAGTTGATTTTGGCTTTCAAGTCAAAAGGCAAACCTCAATGCATTTACAACGTCGATGAGAGTGAATTTCCTATGAACAACAAGCCTTAAAAAGTTATTGGTGAAAAGGGTAAGAGAGATGTAGTTTCCTTGAAAATTTAGAAAGGGGAGAAAATGTGTTGTTGCATGTTGTAGTGCTAGCGGAGTATTCATTCCTCCTTTAGTTATTTTTAAAGGGCAAGGAATTCGAGAAGATTACAAACAAGGAATGTCTCTGAAACAGGTTACATCAATGAAGATCTGTTCTTGGTTTGGCTTCAACATTTTGACAAAATTGGTATTCAATGCAGGAGTTTGTTAATTTTAATTGGTCATATATTCCACCATTCCCTTTAATGTCTTGATAATTGCCTAGAACATCAGATTGAGCTAGTATGCCTATCACCTCACTCCACCCACGTTTTGCAGGCTCTTGACAGGACTGATTAAACCTATAATAGCATTTTACCACCAAGAACCCACTTCCTTTGTTCACAGTAATCCAACAAGTTCAGTAGCAAAATTTGTATTTGGTTGTATTTTTAATAGAGCCTGGAGAAAGGGTGCCACCGTAGGGAATTCAATAAACGGATTTGAATGCAGCGGAATTTATCCTTTCAACTCAAACAAGATTCCTGAACACAAATTCCTGCCATCGCAAACCTTTTCCTCTGACCCGTGTGCTGGGAAGACTTTTCCCGCCTGTGAATATTCCGATGTAACCCCTATTCTTTTCCATGAGCCTCATGAGTTCTCAAGTGTAAATCCCGGACAGTCAAGTGATCCCGGATCATCAGATGCAAATAGCAGACCATCAAATTCATCTGCCGGACCACCAAATGTAACTACAGATTCATCAAACGAAATATCTCTTCCCCTAAACCAAAATGCTAAACTCTCACCCTAAAACTAATCAAGTTCTCACTAAACCATCATGTTCGGAAACTAACTTTTCAGTTGTTTTACCTACTCCTACCAAAGTCAATCCAAAGAAATAAGCAAACAAAGCCTGTCTTCTGACATCACCTGAAAACGTTGAAAACACAATAATAAAGAGAAACTTACATTTGAAGAAAGAAACAAAGGTAAGCTAACTTATAAATAAATAAAAAATCTAGTGATCACCAAGAAAGGTAATAAAACAGGTGTGCGAAGAAAATTAATCGACTCAAGCAGCTCAAGTGAAGAATCTTCAAACAAATCATCGGAAGATGAAGATGTACCATGTGGTTTCTGCAGAATCAGGTATTTTGATCTGAAATCTCTCACAAATGAAATGATATAAATCGCTAACGCTGTTTTTATCAATATCTTCTATTTGATATATAACCGAAAGTTCAGAACGCATAGCAGCTACTACGTCAAAATAATTTCCGTAACTTCTTGAGGGAGTCGAACGCATCTTGTTTATTTTTTTGCAGGGCAACTTTGGCAACACAAGTAATTAAACCATTCTGTATTGCACTTAAACGTGCTGCAAAACACAGCGGAATGTTCCAAATGGATTTCCAAAGTTTCGTCGTATTTAGCAATCAATTCGACCAAGTCCACGAAATTACCTTTATTTACAGAGTCGCTAGATTCGTCATAACTACGAAAGCCAAGTTCATGTTCTTCCAAAAAACAAACAATATCAATAAGTCTTTTTAACATTTTCCGATTTTTCTTAATGCTTCGTTATGCTGGCGATGAGTAATTTCCAACTGCTTGTCTGAATATGTTCTATTCGATTTCTTCCAAATGTTTTGTCTTGAAGAATTTACTGTAAATGTACTTTCTTTATCGAATGTCTTTACTACCTTATGAAGATTATTTAAATCAAAAAATCCCGTTTTAGTCCATTTTTTTCGTTCGAAAAAAGTTAGCACTGCTAACAAAATAATTTTGCTTTGGTCTCACATCCAGTTATCCATTCGACACTGTTATAAATATCGACGTTAAAATGTCTTGTGAATGATTTAATTTTTATATTTAAATTGATGGAATAATATGATCCGAAGATCCTATGCAGACAGGCATAAGCTGTAAAAGTTGGAACAATTTTGAAACGAGAAAAAAGTCTGCTAAGACCGGGAATTGAACCCGGGTTTTCCACTTGCCGGGCGGATGTTCTACCGCCCGGCAAGTGGAAGACCCGGGTTCAATTCCCGGTCTTAGCAGACTTTTTTCTCGTTTCAAAATTGTTCCAACTTTTATATTTAAATTTAGACGAGGCCTACCTGTTTGGATAATTTTACTTTGCCTGAAAATTGTTCAACGAAAGACTTTTCCTTAATAAATTACACAATGCGCAACATGAAACCTCACCAGAGCAGCTTGAAATCACAACAGAAACATTTGAGACACTCGGTTTACTCATGTTTGCAATTTTCAAATTGCTTCCACTCCGTACTTTATTACGCAGAGAAAACCCACGAAATTCCTCCTATCTGATTCAAAATTTTTGTTAATGCACAAACACAAACACTTTTATAAGCATGAAGGTTCATGTGAAACGCCAGGATTGCGGCTTAATGAAACTAAAATAATTCGAGCAGACGCCGTCTCCGACCGTGTACTACCTTCTTAGTAGGCTAGTAGTGTTATTTTCGGCCATTGTGTGGCGCTAGCTGTCAAGCCGGGTTTTTAAAATGTCGCGCAGTCGCACGGTTTCACTGAAGGTGTACTTCTAAAATTGCGCTTGTGAATAAGTAATTTTTATTGTTATTACGGCTTTTATTATTTTAATTTCTATTTTGGAAGCAATGCTTCCCTTGCTTCCATGGAGGATTCGCACGTCAAAATGTATAAATGTATTAGCTATCAATGAACGTATGTATTTATGTTAAAGCAAGTATCACAACTTATTTAAGTAAAGTGTTAAATTAATCTCATAATTTAATGTTGATTTATTGCTAAATGGAAATATTGATATTTTCTATACTTTGAATTTTTAAGTTTAAAAAGATGGTTGTTAAGAATAAAATTAATGTTCCTACTAAAATATTTAAAATATATTATAAATATACATATAGTTACGAGCTGAGGTGTAAGTGTTGAGAGTGGATGGGGGGGGGGAGAGAAGGGTAAAAATATTGGCGGCCGCCACTTTCGATTTTAAGTCAAGCACCCTTGCCAACATAAAGGTTGGAAACCCCTTCTATAATACGACCAATAAGATTTGTTACATATATATATATATATATATATATATATATTTGGCAATCACTAAAATTTTCAATTTTAAGAATATTATACTTTTTCCATTGTTTGATACTAATTTCAGACATTTCTGCCAAACTTTAATGTTGTAGCACATCTAGAAGTGCAATAATATTTATCTAATTTTTTAATTAAAAAAAAATTTAACGGCCGCAATATTAACCTATGGAGATTTTCAATTGTTAATGTGCGCTTTTCCTCTATGCTCTAACTAACTGGAAAATTTTAGCTCCCTAGCTTGTCCCCTAGTACCTAAACATTAATCTATTTGTTTAAACGTTGAGAAATTTTAACAGCCAAATATAGTAATACATCAGAATTTCTATAAACCCTATTCCGTTATTTAACGAATTCTACCTTTACAAAAAATTCAGCTTCTTAGTACATTCACAAATACGTAAACATCAAATATTTGTTTGAATTTGGGAATTTTTAGCGCCGCATTATTTAACTTTTTTAAGATTTTCGATTTATCTAACAATAAGCAGATTCCTAAAGCGCTTTTTTAAAGACGTTCAAGTAAATTTTCGCAATCTTTGGCCTCCTCACCCTTCAAAACCTAAGACCCAAAATCATTCAAAAGACAAGACAAGACTCACCGCATCTAAGCAGTTGTTATACTGTCTTTATTCCTTTTCGAAAGTAAATTGAATGTATTTACGTTTAGCATTTTGTGGTAGGAACGTAAACAAAACGAAATTTGGCCATAGTAACATACATATAGGCAATCCAAAAGGTTTTGTTTAAATCCTGCTAAATGGCAAACGAACTTACAAATTAAGCTCAAAATCAATAGGGTTTATAACTGTTACCAGTCAAAACTCTCCTGAAAAAGTTTAGATTCCTAGCCGTTTGCGTTGCTTCAAAATATTGTGCACGGACGGACGAAAAATTTTGCGTACGGCCTGACAGAATTTTTCTCTAAATAAGTCTGTACGATTTTTCAGAAATTATAATACAATATATATATAATACAATACATATATATATATATATATATAATTTCCTTCATAGCTGGTTTTTTAGATATTCCTCCGAATTTCAGCTCCAAATGCTAAGCTATCAAATTAGTTTTGAATTTTTGATTTTATGTGTGTTGTATCAATAGAATTTCTGATGAAAACTAAATATTTTTTCAGTTAATGCTATTTAGTAACTGAGTTATTAGGATTTTGAAATTAAGGATAAGGTTGCGTTTCTCGCTATTAATTCAATTTTAAGGAACGCTAATACAATGTCAAAAAGGCTTTTTCTCGCGCCCGTGAATGTTGTTAGTAAAAAAAGTCCAAATGTAATGGCTGCATGAATCTGAAACTAGGCGCTGAAGTGAGCTACTTTCCCCTCCTATTCTTCTTCCTTCACCCCTACCTCCTTCCCTAATCGACCAAATTAGCTACTCTGAGTAAATGAATTATATATGAACTACGGAGATTCCCGCTGAAATTCAACGGGAAAGTTTTTACGGAATTTCGTGAATACATGCGACGCGATGCTATTATCCAAATAAATGGTACCAAATTACACGAATCCGGCAACAATATAAATCACTAAGAATGCGTCAAATTCTCGCTTTACAAACTGATCGGTTGACCGATGGCAGAAAAACAAACTTTCTTTCTTTTAGGCATTCGTTGTTTCAAGTCACGAACTCCTACGATGATTCTAAGTGATTTTAATATGCGAATCATTAATGATTTACATCGAAATGTATTCCTTCTCACATATAACGCAACGAATGTTGTTTACATTGGTTGCTATGAAAATCTTTTCCCTCTCCTTCCTTCTCTCTCTCTCTCTCGTATTAAAAGCATTCAGAGCACGCGTTCACGCGTAAGGAATGAAATGACAATAGGATTTCGAGGTTTAACGATGCAATTGGTTGGCAAGATTTCCCCAAAATATGTGAATTAAACGTTTAAAATAAGAAATTTCAAACTGTAGGCGTAAAAAGATGAACAGAATAAGAAATATTAGAATTTTTTCTTTAAAATGGTCTAAATCAAAGATCGTACGCTAATTATTTCTAATTTAGATCTCGAAAAGAAGGAAAGTCTCCATGTCGAAAATTCTATCTTTACGTGTTCTTTTATGGGAACTGGAAATGTCTTCCTTGGAGTCTAACCCAGAACTCGATTTTTTTTCGTCATCACCTTAAAATATGTAAATCGAGCATTTAAGCCAAATTTCAAAACAGTATCTTGATTCTTTATAGAGTTATTTGCATTTGTATAGCGTGACAGAGGGAGCCACACAGTGACAGAAGATGGCTTTTATAGATTTAATATTGTTTTTAAACCTCTTTCATGCATTTTCTACCCTCAATTTTAACTTTGAGGGAATTGCAATATAGGATACATTAGTAAATTGTCTCTTGTTATCTCCACATCGTCAAAATCGAGGAAAGATCGGTTGCGCAATTCAAAGTACGTCTGAATACTGAATATGCTAAGAATTTGTCGCAAATAATGTATCACATGTCATCAGGATTTATTAAAGACTTATGTATTTACGTTGTATCAATAATAAATATCATGTTTAAACGAAAAATGGTGTATTATATAAGAAAAATGCAGAATCATTCTTATTCCCGGGATATTTGAAAATCTAATTCCCGTTTCCCGGGAAAAAAAATATCGTCGGGAGCCCAAAACTTACGTTACTCAAGTTTGAGAACCACTGGTCTAAATAATACGAACAGATAAATTGAACCTCAAATTTCAATTCAATTCAATCTTTGATTTAAATAACCAATGCAGATATCCAAATCGATACATAGTTAAAGAAATATTGCCAATTGCCAAGGAAGGAGATGGAGAAAGAGGGAGTGGGAGGGAAAACTTTTAAATTAACATCACTTATAAAATACGGTTATTCGATTAAGCTATTTTTCGTTTTAACAAAGCTTTTCTTTTAGAACGAACTTCAATGTTTCTATTAAAAAACTTAGCAAGCATACGCAAGACCTATTATAACGACAAGATCAATGTGACCAACAATGCAGTTTTTTTAAGGATGGATTAACTTTTGATTGACTTGCGTAAAATTGTAATTGCACTAAAATTATGAAAAATATGTTATATGATTGTTATGTTAGTCATAAACTCATTGTACATGTCGGTTGAACGTTGGATTGGAGAAAAAATCGTCGAGGGTTATTCTGTAGCTAATATCGTAAACCGACACGACACGCCATTCACCCATCGCTCTGTGTCGATTCTCTCCTCTCGTTCCTACGCTTTGCTCTCTCTCTCTCTCCTCTGCTACATTCCACAATCTGCTCTCACCCAATTCGCCACCAGTAAAATTGAATCTTAAGATTCTTGTTTTTGTTCAGAGGCTACTTCTGAATAACAAGTAAGTTATGTAGCATCATTCCTTATAGGAAGGAACTAATTGGAATTGTAAGATATCAAATAAAAGAACAAAAATTTGATGTCCTCAGCGTCGGTTTTGGTCAAATAATTTTTCGCATTAAGCAAATTTCACATCGGAATTATATTTAACCATTCCACCATTGCAGATGGAATTATTGCGGAATGAGGTTTGCTTGTATAATTGACGGTCCGACTCTTCAAACTTTGAAGATTAAGAGTACGTAATGTTTTGATAGGAAATTTTCAGCCTTGGTAGAGGGGTTGCTAGCGCGTCTGTCTCCCAATGCTAGGGTTACGGATTCGAATCCTGTAGATAACGTGGTTGGATGTAATCCCCTCTATTACCGTCAGATCGTGAAAAGGCAGTAATGGCTCTTCATGAGCTAATGAAACAAAAAAATATAAATAAATAATATATGATCCCTATATTATACACGATAAAATATAAGTGCATATGGAAGATAGAGATATGTAAGATCGATTACAGGAAAAGTTAACAGGGGGAGGAGCAGAGAATTACGTTTAAAGTATTTTTCTGGATGGGACAGCACCTAAAAATTAATAAAACGGCATCCAGGTCTGATTGCTTGATATCCGTCACTCTCATCTTACGATTGTAATAAATACCACGGAAGGATGAATAAACCTTGGGAGAGGAGAAACTTAACAAAGAAAACGCTGGAAAGAGAGTATAAAGGAATCTCTAATAAGATGAGGGTTCTTGGAAGATTAACGAGGAAAATTCCTTTTCGAACTACTACAAGGTAGCAAACAATTCGCTGGAGAGGGTCCAAACCTGTAAATCTGAGATATTAGTGGTCCATGGAATCTCTTATTAGTGACAGGGGATTCGATATAGTGAGAAACTCGACTTGGCAGTACTGAGCTCCTCTGCCATATAAATCTCAGTAGAAAATAGGGCTGAATGGGAAATGGATTAACTGGCCAATTCATCCTGAAATTGATCAACTAATATACATTAGATTATTATGAATAATTACATTAATTTCGTCAAATAATGTAAAACAGATGATTTTAGCAAACGCAAAGAAAGAACGCGAGCCGCACGTAATATAAATAAATCCGTTTCTGTTTAAGTTGGTTGGATTGATTCCAGTATTTAACTACACACAGAGATTTCTAAAACGAATGAACACAATCTATTAACGTAAATTACAAGGCTACGATAATTCCGCATAACGGCATCTTTTTTATCCTTTTTTGCCAGGAATTTTTTTTACGAATTAAACGAATTTTCTCACTCGTCGGTATCATTAGTTATGGCTGTAAATACAGTTATTTTTTCTTTCAAGATGATTGTGTACTCATGAT
Source organism: Tanypteryx hageni (assembly GCA_028673005.1). Classification (NCBI taxonomy): domain Eukaryota; kingdom Metazoa; phylum Arthropoda; class Insecta; order Odonata; family Petaluridae; genus Tanypteryx; species Tanypteryx hageni. The sequence continues at coordinate 133,151,870 of CM054112.1, read as the reverse complement.
GTTGTCATATTGCTTATAAAATTATATAACTATCCATTATTATCTATTATTGTAAAAATAATAACATAATGTTCATTCTCAAAACATCATTATTTTTATAATAGTTCGATCAACAGAATAGATGAAAATCATGAATATAAAAATATGAATGTTTATATTCCAGTTTTGCGCGATGACTTTCTACTTATCACCTTTACTTTTTATGTGTGCCAAACCTATGGAAACTACCTCAATTTTATCTATCTAATAAGAAAATTAATTTAGTCAAAATAAGAGCCGCTTTACGGTCACTTCAATAAATAAAAATGCAATTAAAATACACTTGCAAAAATTTGATGTGTCCAGCATAAGAATCTCTCCATACAAAGTAATGAATACGATTACCACAGTATTACCAGGTACTCGCGAAAACAGTGATCTCAAGAATATCGGAAATAACGTTCCCAAATAATTTTGAAAAAACTATGAATAAGTTTCACACCGAAAAATATTATAAACTAGCTGAAATTACCCGGCCTTGCTCGGGTTATAAAGCCAAAACATAAAATATTGAGGAAGATTTGAGAATTAAACCAAGTAATGAAAACAGGTTAATTTTTATTGTAGTGCTTAATGTTATGCAATATTTCTTGTATTCTTATCTTTTGCCCAAATAAATAAATTTTTCCTGCATCTTTTATCGATAAATTTGGCGACTGTATTTTTTATGGAATAATCATAATAAACAATCGATGTAATCACTTTTAAAATATAGTTATTTCACTCAAATTAAAATATTTATGGTCGAGATAACCTTTCACATTCAAAAAATTAGTAAACAAAATTTTTAATTGTTGCAATGGAAAACAAAATGTCGATGCGCGATTGAAATGACCGTTGGCGTCCCTTTCAATATTTTCAAAAAAATTTGTTTAGTAAATATGATGCTAGATGGCATTGGGATAAATTTTATCGCAATTATAATTATCATTTGCAGCTTAGGCATCGGTATCAACATTTAGAAAATTTGATCATAGCAATGGAAACTAAGATATTACTTAGTGATGTATTTAACATAAATCCAGACGATGATCAAAATATCTGTTTAGCGATCCGTTTTATGAAAAAAATTTAAAATGTAGAAATGTATATTATCTACAACTTTATCAATAACAAATATTTGGAAAAAGCGGAAAGTTGACAAGAATAAACCTGCAATTTCGGTTTTCCGATTTCAGTCAAAACCTTCTCAGACCTTGAATTACTAATAAAAACCTTAAATGAAAAGTTTTGTGTTAACCTATTAGTTTTTGAGTTAGAGCGCGCACAATATCCCTATCAAACACACAGGTACACAGACATTATCGATAAAATAGCGAAAACGTACTCAGAGGACCTAAAAACGGGTATAACCGTTAATTCTCGATTTTTAGTGCTTTCCGTAATTGCTGAAAAGCACTATTATCTTCGTGATGTCCGTCCGTCCGTCCGCACGCATATATCATGGAAGAATTGGCAAAACCGATTTTAAACAAATTTAGTACATAGAATATTCACATAAATTAATGACCAAAATGGCATATTTGGACCGCATCGACTAAAGAGGGGTGCCAAAACTGCAAAGTTAAACTTTTCGGTAATTATGAGTTTGGAAGGAATTGGCCAAACCGATTTCAACGAACTTTTGTAAGAACGAAGTGTGCAACATAAAAAAAACAAAATCAAGATGTTTAGCATAAATATCGAAACCAGGGCTGCCACAATACAAGTCATAACAAAAATTCTTTTTTACACATATTTGTGTTGAATTGTCCACATAAATTTTAACCAAATTTAATATTTATAATGCACACATATACAACACCATAATAGCATAACAGATGCCATAAATACAAATTAAACTCTTTCAGTAATTGTGGATTGGGAAGGAATTGGCTTAACGGATTTCAACTAAATTATGTATATAAGATTTGTACAATATGCCATAATGAAATAAAGATGTTTAAAGAGGTGTTAAAGAGCAGGACTACCACAATAAAAAGTAAAATAATATTTCTTTTACACTAAATTCTAGAGAACTGACGGCATGAATTTTAACCAAATATGGTAGATATAATCTTCATATAAATAAATAACCAAATTATTATATTTCAACCGAGTCGACTAAACAGGGCTACCACAATATCATGGTTAGAATATTTCTCTAACTATGAATTTCGAAGATATTGGCTGAACGGATTTCAAAGAAATTTCATTTGCATGGCTAGGAAAGAACGGGAAAACGAAATGAATATGTTTAGAACGAATCAAAAAAAGTAGGGCTACCACTATATATGGAAAAATAATTTTCTTATTTCAAAGCAAATACATTAGTATACGATTATATTAAGAGGAATTTGACGAAAAGCACTTCTGTATCAACGGAAATCCGTGTACACCCCTACTTGTTTCATGAATACAATACTTTCTCCTATACTAGGCATGGACAAAGTAAAAATGAACTAATCTACGGATTTGGGTTATTATTAATTAATGAGTTTTATATATGAAAGCGTCAACTATGTGCAATTCCATACTTGGAAATAAATAAAGCATTATGTAAAAATTCCATTATATTAATCATAAACACGACCCGGTTTCACCGTAACAACTAGAGCATGGTATGATTAATCGATTAATTAGTTAACCATTTTCCAAATTTAATCATTTATTAATCAAAATCAAAAATTGTAAAAATGATTAAATGATTTATTGTTCCGATAGGATTCCCCATGAACCACATTCAATTCTCATGGCCAGCATGCCCGCTAATGGGTCTTGTCATTGTGCGGAATTGCAAATGTTTTGACTTATCCTGACTATTGAGATGTTACTTCGCAAATAATCATTATAATAATTATTATTCGTACATTGTATGCGACTGAAGTTTCTCGTCTTTTTTTTAACTCATCATTTATGAGCAGTAAGCACGAGTAACGTATGGAATAAATGAGTAACATATAGACGGACAGCAGGTTGGCGCATAGCTCTACACCGTTGCCCCGCCGTCTTTTTGAAATTCATCAGTTCGTATATATTATTTAGAACCCTGCGCTGTTGATTTCCAGGTTGGAGCGTCGCTCTGGCATTGTTCATCCATACAAAAAGAAAGTTCTGACATCAAAATCACTGGGTATAGATTCCTCACCCCAAGAAGTAAGTAAGTGCATAAAAAGAGAAATGGCTGTCCTAGAGAGCACCAATGCACGTCCAGTCATTAGCGCGCGAGACACCTCAAGCCCTCGGCTGCGCGAACCCTTCCTCGACTCCCGATCTCACCCTTCCCAGCGGGGTTATCCCCTGACCGCAGGGATGATTAAGCACGAATTAATCAAAACTTTTTAAATGTATTTCTGATGAGATCGCATCTCTTTTTAACACTGTACGTAGTTTCTCGACTATGCACGCTCAAAGGTACCAACCCAGTGGGTTTGTTTCCCGCGGTTTATGCCACATTTAAACGCTCTTATACATCACGAGGCGACATGACACTATTATGTTCTCATTCCAACTACCATGAGTTTTGATTTCGTCCCGCCTGATTTTTGCGCTTGAAAAAAATGTGACGCTAAATTTTTCAGGTACCTAAAATGCTATAAAAATAATAGATTTTAAAAATTCAATAGTCAAGTTCAACCAACTTATCACCGTATTTATCACAACCCTCCGTATGTTCCAGATTATGTTCTGATGGGAAATCCCATGTGAATAGGATGATCAGTTGCTGATCGTCACAACCTGGACAAAATGAGTTTTGAAGGAGAAAATCCGGGATATTTTCAGAAAAAAAACGGGACAATGGAAATTTTGCTATTTTTAGAAGTTCTATGCTCTATATTTGAAATAAAAACGTTTTGGAAAGAGAAAGTACACTTTTATTTGTTTATTTTAATAACAAATTAATTTATATATTTCATGAATAATTTAGCAGTATTACGATAAAGTATTCAAAGGTTCATTCAGTCATATTTAAGAGTTCTTCTATCTGCCTTAATTAAATTTTGATCATATCTATCATCTCATAAAAATCTTAACAGGTTAAATGCATGTTGAATTTACATAATAAAATGCAACGATTGGTTTTATATACAGACGAATTCGTTCGTCAAAGGAAAAAATGAGGGAGTCACAGTATTGATGTGGAAAGAAAATCTACAGGAAGAGCATATCCATCGGAGCGGGACCATATTTGCTGGGCGGAAAGTTGGAATTGATATTTTTCTATCAGTAGCGTTGGCGTAAATATTGATGTACCCAACATCTGTTATCGTTAGGGAAACGAGACATTGCCACGAGGCAATCAGGCGACTGATATATTGTTTTAGGGAACTTTTGTTCGCGTGGTTGGAGGAGAATTCGTCTCAAATTTGAAGTCCAGAACACATAGCTGAGATTGATGAGAGCGCTTTTGGCCGTCGTAAATATAACCGTGGGCGACTGACTAGGACTAAATGGTTAGTCGGAAGAATTTCTAGGACGACACGCAACACATTCCTATGCGTGGTTAAAAACAGGATTTCACAAACTCTGAAAAGCGTTATTTGCCGTTTCGTAGCCAAAGGATCAGTTCTCAAGACCGATATGTGGCGAGGATACTCGGGGCTAGAAGACTTGGGATATCACCACCATTGAGTGAACCATTCGAAGAATTTTGTGAATCCAGGAACACCAGGACTCATACTAAAAATATCGAGTATTACTCGTCGGTGATAAAGAGGGAGATAAAAAGAAGGGTAGGAAGAATGTCACCATTTCTTTGATAGCACATCTCATAGAATAACTGTGGAGAAGCAAGCATGCTACGAAGGAAGGGCTATTCTTTGATTTCATGGACGCTATTAAGTGTCTCTACCCGAATGAAGTATAGGTAGTTGAAATGATTTTATTGAATTATTTTGCTTGACAAGGCTCCTTAAAATCCGCTAGATATTATTTGTATATAGTCCGTGTTAATTGTGCTCCGACAAGTCTCTTTTCAGAGCCGCCTAAGGGATTTATTTACGTGAATGTAATTGAATGAGTATTCATGTCTGTGAATCCATTAAGTAATTTTGAATTGTACTTCGGTATGATAATCACGAGCGTTGATTGTGTGTTTTGTAAAAAAAAGTCCCCGAAATGTATTGTAATTTATTTGAAGCGCCATTAAATGAAGCTTACTTGCATGTTATGCATAATGTGCTCTTTTTCAACGAGCAAATACTAAAAATTGAATATTCGCAAAATTGCATAACAGAGGTTATGACTTACGTGCAAGAGATGATCGATATGTTGAAATTACGCATTGAAGAAAAATTTGGTTCCTTAAGTGCCTACAAAATTTTAACTGATCACAATATTAAGGGGGAAGAAATAAAATCATTTAAAGATGAAATATTATATATGTATAAAACAACTTGTGACTGTCGAGAAAAATGGGCCGAACCGTGAATGCTATTAAAAAGTACACCAGTTTGCAAAAAAGTACAAATTATGTGTAAACATGTTATTAACAAGGAATTTCAAATTGATGAAAACTTATTAAATCAGTTTCCTTTACTTAAAAATGCAATTTGAGAAGAGCTGAAAGAAAAGAATTATGACTGGATTAATAGATCTTGTTACTGTCGGTTGTCATTGTTTTATTCGAAATTTGAATTTCAAGAGCAGAAAAATTATGTAGCCTTTTCAAAAATTCCCCTAAACCCAGAGAGTGTGACATTGTGTGAGTTTTCGGTCCCTGGAGTAATTTCTCCTAAACCATGTGTATTTTTGTACTTCTTTTTAATTTTTATGGCTACTATTAGAGAGAAACGTAAAAAATATTATAAAAAACGAGGAAAGAACAAAAAAGAAACGGAGAGAGAGAGAGAGTGGCAAAATGAGGAACAAATACGAACAAAGATAAAACCGTGAATAAGAACAAAAATGATAAAGACAGTAGCAAGGGATGAGCAAAGAGATAAAGAATAGCCAAACGTCGATAGAGTGAGAGAAACCATTTAGTTACAATGCCCTACAACAAATATGTAAATATATTTTCCATCGCTCCTTGTTTTCTCCTTCTCTCTCCCTTCCTCCCATTCTCTCTTCCTATCTCTATCCCTTCCTCCCATTTTCTCTCCCTCTCTCTCTTCCTTCCTCCCATTCTCTCTCCCTTCCTCCAATTCTCTCTCTCTCTTCCTACCATTCTCTCTATCCCTACCATTTTCCCTCCCTCTCTTCCTTCCATTCTCCGTTTCTCCCTTCCTTTCATTCTCTCTTCTTTTCTCACATTCTCTCTCCCTTCATCCCATTCTCCCTCTCTCTCCCTTCATCCCATTCTCTCTCCCTCTCTCTTACTTCCATTCTCTCTCCCTCTCCCTTCCTCCAAATCTCTCTCCCTCTCTTTCTTCCTCCCATTCTCTCTTATTTACATGTATAATTAACTGAACTTGAATTAATTTCATTAGTCATATTCTTACGATATTGAGTTCGGCAACAATATCGGTCGTCATGGAAAGGAAAACTTTTCCAATCAAAAATATTTTGTAGTTTAAAGCTCAATTTAGGAAAAATTCGATCGGTATTTGAAATTTCAGTAGGAAAATGAAACTTCATTATTTTCTTCATCCTTGAATTTGTCCTGACTTTATCCGATGAGTTTTAGTAATTTTAATGTGCAAATAAAAAATACTCTACACTCATCTCCATGTTTTAAATGGGGAAAATGATAACAGAAAATACTTAAAAAATAAAAGCTTGGTCAAGTAAATCGGTTTAAAAACCAACCTACCATCCTATGATCTTTATTGCGGTTAAAATGACACATTTCACTCGTCTCTACGTTATGTAGTTTTTGAGCGATAGATCCATACTTATACTTGACCGGATATCGCCTCAGACATTAAATTATTTTTATATATAGTACTAGCGTAATTGCTCATCAAATATGGCGGGCATACGTGAATTAAATATTAAGTTAAATTGAAATAAAAATTAATGAAACCAACTTTTATATGCACTAAACAAGTCAGCAATAAATATATAATACACATAATTAAGTGTTCCAGAGAGTAAAAGTAGTTTTGGCCGACTAGATATTGTTTGACAAAGAAATACATTACGCTATACAATTCTTATGCGCCAAAAATTATTTTTAAACAATGTAACATTTAATTTTGTCTCTCTCTCCCTCTCTTCTTCTCTCTCTCGTGTTAAAGCATTCAAAGCACGCATTCCATACGCATATATTATAAGGAATAAGGCGACAATACAATCTCGAGGTTTAACAATGACACTGTCGGAAAGGCAACATATCGTTAAAATGTGTAAAATTTTCAAATAAATATGATTTATACGTATAAATTGAGCGATTTTGTATCGTAGGAGATGTCTAACAAGTCGTATGAAAAAAGCAAGGTATATATACCATAACTAAGCACGACAGAAAATTACAATGCGTATCGCGTACCCTAGCAGTATTATTACCAGTAATAATATTCGAAAGTACAATAAAACCACGTTAATCCGAACATCGATATTCCGAAATTTCGGTTAATCCTAGCAATATGTAAAAAAATAGTCTTAAGAAAAAGTTTTATTTATACAGACGAAAATTGACAGAATATATTATATATATTATAACTTACACATTTATAAATTAGTCCCTTTTTTACAAAATCTGGTATTTTCTTCGGATAATGTGTTGAACGATGAGAAGAGGCTGCAATGTTCCGCTAGCGGTTCATAAAAATTACATCTGCAGGCGTGGCTTTACTGTGATGCTCTACGTACAGCAGAGCGGGTTCCAACGCTTCCAATCCCTCAGTGTGTGAGATTACTTCCGTTGTAGCTTTGTCTGAACCGTTTTCATGCAAGTCATCTTGGCCACTTCTTTCCGACAGTACAATTGCCTTGAGATTCAACAATAATAGTGGCACAAAATTGTTCAATTTTATTACGATTTTTTCCAGTCACTGATGGTTGCCTTTCCGACTCCAAACTCTAAGGCTAGTTTGACCGCACTTTCGCCTTTGTCAATGCGTTTGAGCAATTCCAACTTATCATTTAACAAACACGAACTATGCTCATGCTTTTTGGACATTTCTACAATATGGGCAAAACGGCGACATTAATGTAAAACACTGGGAAAAGCCCTGCACTACATTACACAACTGTACGCTAAGACTGTAGAAACAGCACTGAGCAATGAATAGTGGTTTGCTGTGGCCTTCACTCGAGAGCGTAGGAATCTCAGACCCCCCGCACCCTCTCCCCGCCTTGTATTTTGTAAAACCCGGTTAATCTGAAAATTCAGTAATCCGAACATACCCGAGTCCCAATTAGTTCGGATTAGCGAGGCTCTACTGTAATAAATTTCAAGCGCCTCACTTTGCCGGGTGATTTCAAATTAAAGTAACACTCCCGTTGATTTTCAACGGACATAGTGGTGAATAATGCGAAAACAAAATGAAATTTTGAAGCATTGATAAGAATTTTAAAGAGAAGGATAGTAATAAAACCGATGAGAAAGTGAAAGGTGAACCAGACAAGACTGACTGGCAAGACGTAATTGAAAAAAAATTTTGAAGGCCTAAAGGAATAGGAAAGAAAAGGATTCAGCCGTTAGAGGGCTTCAAGGGGGAGTAGTTTTATCAAGAAATGAAGAATGCTGCGGAGAGAGAGGCGAAATAGAGACTCCGTGATACGGTCGCCTATTCGTTCAGATTACAAATGGCGCTTGCTTCAGGCGTAGTTCTTTTACTATTTAAAAATAATTTTCATTATGTACTTAAGTAACGGATCCGAATTGGAAAAGATTTAAATTCCGTAGATCATGTTATTTTTAGCATTTAGTAATGCTTACTTAAATTTTATGTTTTGAAATATTTGGCCTTATTTATACGTATAACAATTTTAATACCCAGTTATTTATCTCTTGTGACTTTTTAAAATAGCCGTTTTATAAATAACAAGGATCTATAATCTCGTTTAATTCTACCTACCTACTCAAGGTATATAAAAACCGCGAAATTTGTGGGCTGATAGGAGTGGATGAGAAAAAAGTTCTAAACCGTTAGAAAGTTGAATAATAATAGGGAAATGACCTTTACTATTCTTTGAGGTTTATAAGAAGTAAACACAAAAATCATAAGGAGATTCATAGGGAAATGAATCGCCGATGAAACTCAGAAATCAATATCTTCGTTCTTGATGATCGCCACAATGCTCCCTCATTTAAAATATACCCGAGATAAAACTCTCTCCATAATACGGAGAGACGGAGAGAACGACTAAATACTTTGAATTCAAGGATTATCTAGCTCGCTTAATGCCTAAATTGAAATTGACAAACTATAACTTTCCGACAGGCATATAAGGTTGGGAAAACCAAATGAGCAATTTGGCTACAAAGCAGCCGACATCGGTGATGTGTTACTGATAGTAGATTCTAATTTTCACTAAGAAAATTCCATTTCACGCGGTTTGTTTTATACTTTTTTGCCTGTTTTATTGTTATATCTAGTAAAAAAATGACAAAAAATTATTACAGGCTCGAGAGTTACATTGAATGGGGTCGTGGGCCACATGTGGCCCGCAGGCCATAGTTTGGAGAGCCCTGCTCTAACCGATATATGTACTAGTGGGTGACCACAATTGGTCTAACATTTGTTTCAATAACGATTTACTGCGAACTGCTAATATTTAAAAACATATATATTACTCCAGTAATAGACGTGATATTTAGGAATAAACAGATGTATTTAATGGAAAATAGCTGAATTTCCATATCTATTTCATATTGATCGGCGCGTTTTCGTTTTTCCAATAAAAAGGATCTAAAATAATAAACCAACAAATAAAAAGTGCTTTTCTTCCACTCAAACACTGTTCCAAATATTATAGTGAAATATAGCGCCAATATAAAATTTCGAGTACTAAATAGGAAAAACCAAAGGATCTCCGTATTGAAGAGCAGGATAAAATAAATAATGACGAAACAGGGGTTTCGATACTGAAAATAGAGGTGCTACAAGCAATAAAGGATATGAAGAATGGGAAGGCAATAAGGGTAGATGAGATACCAATAGAATTGTTTAAGTGTCTTAATGAGGAAGGACTGGAAGAAATAGTGAAGTTGTGTAATGCAATCTATGACAAGGGGATGTGGCCAGAGGATTTCGTCTAAACAATTATGATTCCAATTCCGAAAAAGCAAGGAACAAGAAAATGCCGTGAACACAGAACAATTAGTTTAATTACACATGCAGCAAAGGTTCTACTTAGTGTTATGAACAGGAGACTAATTAGCAAAATGGAAGAAAATGTTGCAGAAGAACAGTTTGGATTTAGAAAGAGAAGAGGAACAAGAGACGCAATAGGATTGATAAGAATGAGTGGAGAGAGATATATAGAAAGGGGTAAAGGAATTAGTCTGTGCTTCATAGATATGGAGAAGGCATTCGACCGAGTGAACTGGGAAAAACTCATGGAAATACTTAAAGCAAAAAAAGTAGACTGGAAAGATAGAAGGTTAATTAAAGAGCTGTATATGAAACAGAAAGCAGCTATGAGGATAAAAGATGCACAGACCGAATGGTATGATCTAGGAAGAGGAGTAAGGCAAGGGTGTTGCTTATCGCCAACCCTGTTCAATATATATGCTGAAGAAATGATTGACAATGGAATAGGGAATGATAAAGGAATTAGTATTGGGGGTAGAATAATAAATTGTATAAGGTTTGCTGATGACATGGTAATTTTGGCAGATAAAACGAGGCATATTCAGGAAATGGTTACAAAGCTAGAAGACAGGATGATGGAATATGGAATGAAAATAAACAAAAAAAACAAAGGTGATGAGAATAGGGGATAGAGAGATTATGAATGTGTCAATAAAGGATGGAAGAGTGGAGCAAGTAAAACAGTATAGATATTTGGGAAGCATGCTAACAGAAGACTGGAGAAGTGAAAAAGAAATAAGAGCAAGAATAGCAATGGCAAAAGAAACATTTAGGAGGAAAGAACGGGTACTATGTAGTAAAATGGATTTAAATCTGAAGAAACGTCTTGTGAAGTGTTATGTTTGGAGCGTATTGCTTTATGGGTGTGAAACATGGACGTCAAAGAAGAGAGAGAAAGATAGGCTAGAGGCATTTGAAATGTGGGTGTGGAGGCGGATGGAGAAGGTTAAGTGGATGGATAGGATAAGGAATGAAGCAATACTAACAAGGGTGAATGAGAAGAGAAGATTACTTGAAACAATTCAGAGGAGGAAAAGTAACTGGTTAGGGCATATCTTGAGAGGAGAAGGTTTACTATTGATGGTGTTGGAAGGATCAGTAGAAGGTGAAAGGAAAAGGGGACGTAGAAGAATAAAAATGTTTGATTACCTGAAAGAAAGTGGAGGGTATCAGGAAATGAAAGAAATGGCAAGGAACAGAAAGGAGTGGAGACAACGCTTGTGCCAGGGACCTGCCTTGAGGCAGAACACCTCATGATGATGAAATAGGAATAAATTTTGAACATTACAGAATTTTGTAAATGGAATGAAACTTACTATGAGTGTTTTTTGATTAGATGAAATTAAGATTTCTCCGAGTAGCATACTGTTAAAATCTGGTTTCCATTTCTAACAATAGTCAATTCATAATCGAAGCAATCATATTAAGCGGAATGTACTCAAATTTGAGAATAGTCATTGTGAGAGACTCCTACCGTATACTTGATGCTATACTAGTTTTTAACTTTTGTTGCGTTCATCAAAATAATTTCGAGTCCAAAAGAAAAGAATGTAAATTCTAATTCTTATAGCAGATCGTATTTTCTCGAATTTCTACTAAAACAGCGTTTTTAAATTTTAAATCGCCATGGAGACGATTATTACCGAACTCGGCTTGAGCATAGAGGAGTGAACGAATGGGTTATTTTCTTTTCCACTCCACTACCCTTAGGCAAAGGACAGTTGATCCAGACATACCATCTTCTAAAAAATAATATTTATTAAATTCGTTTATTTTAAAAAATACACCCAAAATATCAGAAAGAGAATTTGACATTTTTTTAGTATGTTAAACCTGATAATGCTCTAATAATTTTTTTTTTTTAATTTTTGTCTATCATTGATAAACTATTAATTACAAATGGTATTTATGGTATGAGAGTTACTTGGGATGACTAACACACTGAAATGTTTGGGAAACCAGCCTGCGTTAGTCCTGGTTTGGACTTCTTGTTATTTGATGCAATTAAACAAAAATATATTTTTTTAAATCTATTTCGATTGCAATTGGTTTTTCCTTTCTCCATACTTAGTAGGTATAGGAGAAAGTATTGAATCTGTGGAAAAAACAAGATTTAACGAAAATATACGTTTTGGGGTCCTCTGAGTACGTTTTCGCTATTTTCTCGGTAATGTATGCGTGCCTGTGTGGTATGAATTTGTGTGCACACTAACTTAAAAATTAATACACAGATAAACAAAAAACTTCATATTTATGATTTTTATTAGTAACTCAATCTTTGAAAATGTTTTGGCTGAAATTGAGAAAACGAAATTGTCAAATTTCCGTTTCTTCCAAATATCCCCCTAGGATATTATTTATGAATATATTTGTTTTTGTTAACGTTATAGACAATATAATTTTCTAAATGTTTTGTTTTAAACTTTTTTTATAAAACGGATTGCTTAAGCGGTATTTTGATTATAGCTTGGATTTATGTTAAGTACGTGGCTAAGTAATACCTTAGTTTCCATTGATATGATCAAATTTTCTAGATGTTGGTAGCGATGCCTATGCTGCCAAGGGCAATTACAATTGCGTCATATTTTGTAAAAAATCTGTAAATACTGACAGCGATGCCAACGGGAATTTTAATCGCGCATCGATATTTTTTTCATAGCAAAAATAAAAATTTTGCTTTCTGATTTTTTCTATGTGAAAAGTTATTTAAAATATTTTTCGATGGGAAACTTATTCAAAGTGTCTAAAAATTATTTGTGAGGGTTATTTTCTGATAGTTATTCTTGAGATCACTGTTTTCGGGAACAGCTTGTAATTACTGCTGCAATAGTATTCATTACTAAGAATGGAGAAAGTGTGAGGCTGGATGCATCAGATTTTTTTATAATTCGAGTTGCATTAAACTGTATAAAATACTGAATGAAATTCTGAGTCCAAAATTTACTAGAACTCCCACATTTATTTTAGCATCTCTGAGGTAAAAAAATTAGTAGAGTATAATTTCCTCTGTCATTTGCCCTAGCATCAGTTGCTTGAAAAAACAACGCGTGCTAAATAGTCACAACAGTACCTTTAAAGTGCAAAAGCAGAGAAAAATGCGAGGCAAAATTTCCATAAAATGAACTGATGGAATTTTTAAAATGATATTAGAAGTAATTTAAGGTTGTCTGTTGCGGAAAAACAGCGCGCTGCTGCTCATAAGATGATACAATCAGGAGAGGGAGGGATGCAATAAGTAAGGAACGAGAACTCATTTCCGGCCCGGGTCATTTACACCCGGAGCAGAACTTGTTAAGGGATATCAAAACTTCATGCCTCACTCGCAGTTGCTTTCAAACTACGAAACGCAGAAATAAAATGAGTCGTTAAAAGAACTAAAAGTAAACGTAGTATTTAGACGAAAAAAATATTGCAAAATTCATATCTTTTCATAAATTCAGAGATTTGATCACTGCTTAAGGAGTTTTGGAACAAAACTTTTAATATGGAAAACGTGAGTTTTAAACGACGCAGATGGCAACGGAAATATAAACGCTGGGGATTAACCTGAAGATGTGGCAAATGAAAGAAGCAATAAAAAAGAGTAAAGGCTGCAAAATGGCAGTGAGCAGATAGAGTAAAAAGCGAAACGACCAGTTTTGGACCTTTAAAGTCGTATAAAAATTCAGAGGAACGTAAAGAAATCAAGATTTATGAAAAAAACGGACGGAAAAGAGGGTTTGCAAAATTCATAGGGTCATCTTGCGGAAGTGATACTTATGATATAAAACGAACACACTTAAAAAACCTCGCTCCGCTAGGCGGAATTATGTTTCGGAAGAATCTTAAAATGACATTTATAACGTAATACTTTAGAAGTATGAGTGTTCAGTAGAGTCACGAAAATAAAAATGTTTGAACTACTGAACAGGATGGTTATTTTCAAAAGTTACGTTCAACGTATGATAGAAATTAACATCAACGTAATTTAACTTGAACATTCTTAGACTACGGAATATTCAAACGAGACATCCGTTTCTGAATCCACTGTTACTGCGGCGTCGCTCATAAATAGGATGGTTAAGATTTGATTCAAATCTATAAATGTCCGTTTACATCAAATTCGTAAAAATTTCAGATTCTACGAAAATTAATTGTCGTCGTGTCGATTTTTCACCATTAGAATTTTCTATTAAATTATTCGTTAAGATTTTTGAATTTGCTTTATGACGCTCAAATTTAATATATCTGAGCGCCAAACATCCAACACAGAAGAGAAAATCGGCATTTGTCATACCAGACAGCCACATTTCAATCGGTATTCCATATCCTTTCTAATATCTCTTAGGTCTTAAGGATCCATACTGAGCTGGCACGTGAACGGGACACACCAATATGATCGGTTTAATCTCGACCAAATCGGATAATCCATATGCGCCTTTGGTCGCTTACACGATATGATCAGCCTCCATACTCAATTTACTCTATAGTCTCATGACTTTTGCCGACTACCTCCACAGGCAAATATTTTATAAGGTTTTTGTCCTTCGAAAACCAGCTTAAAAACTGGTGAAACTGCCGCCGATTTGGATTTTTTTCAGTTCATTGTAATTTTCTCAAGTACCACCAATGAAATATTTAAAAATTTATTATTACCTTTTTATTACCTGCATAGTTATATTTATCTATTGCAACGTATTTTGTTATGGCCCAAAATTTCCATATACAATAGAAGATAAAACATTATTAAATGTTTATTTCTATATTTAACGTTAGACTTTTTCTTTAGAAATAATTGTTTAGCATCATGATGGTCGCAAAAGGCAACAAGGAGATGAAATAGATAAATCGGTGGTTATTTTGAAGAATTTTATTGGTGTAAATAGGGAATAGAATACTGGTATAGTGAATATCTGTACGTATTATTGCTTTATTGTAGCAAATAAAGTGGTTATCGTTGAACTTTTCGGTATATGTGTTAATTACGCTAAAAGGGCTGAACGGATATTTATGAGATATAAGAATTATCAGGAAAAGGAGTTGATACCTACGACTTAAAGAAGCTGAAACATAAAGGAAAATACCAAAAGTAGTTATTATGTTGGTTATGAGAGATGTTTCTTCATCTATTCTTAATTTTATTTCTTCATTTATGATTCAAGTTATTCGTTATATATTTCATCAGAACTATACGTACGCAGAGGCTAGAATTACAAAAGGTCGACTACAAAGAGAATCGGGTTTATTAAAGGTTTTTTATACGCTGGAAAAAGTATTAAAGTAACTTATTGCCATATATACTTTCATTTTAGGTAGAATCAAGCTACTTGATTCTTTTTTTCGAAGGATTTTTATCAACCAATATGTAGAAAATATATCCATAATGTTTATAGTTAATGGGGCAATTATTATTTCATTGGATGATTCCATAATTTCATCTTAGATGATGAATAAATATAGGTAATACCGCTTAATTTTTAAAATCGATTATTTTTTAAGTAACGGAAAGTGCTAAATTATTTTATAGCTACAAGAACACGGCGACTTTAAAGGCTCAAGCAAAACGGCCAATATTCAGATACGTATTGGATGCGTACAAGAACTCCGGAGATATAGTTTTTAGAGGGAAGAAACTCGACCAATTCCAAAATTTCCCATAATTTTTAATATAGATCCGCGCTTGCTAAACTCATGCATTAGTTTGTTGCTTTTTCTATCGCGAAATTACTCATCCTTAAAAGTTAATTAGGCATTGACGGAAGATGTTGGTATTGAAGATTGAAAATAAATTCTTAGAAGGGTTTTGAGTAAAAGTAAAGGATTGAAGAGAGCGGTAACGAAAAAAGGAATAAGGAGAAATAGATGCATAGAAGATGAAAGAGAAAGGAGATGCAGCGGAAATATTAACAAATCATTTACTGCTTAAGGAAAAAAATATATTATTGTGTAGAAGGGAATACTTACCTTAATTCTTTTCCATAAGTGAAGTTTTAAAGAACAAAGAAACATTTTATGGGCCCATGCGTTTGGATTAAAATGTCGTATTATAGAAGTTTACTATGAGTGTAAACAACAAACATAAACATCACTAGTCATATGGCACGATGCAAACTTGAGAAGACATGCGGTAGCAAATAATAATATCATTCATATAGAGCAGGGGTGGCCAACAGGTCGATCGCGATCGACTAGTCAATCGCGGAGCCATTTTCGGTCGATCGCGGCAGTGTTCGCAATTTCCGAGTGGCAGTCTATCTCGAGTAACAGCAGGCGATGCACATGTTTTCGCGGAGTGGGTATTTCATATTTTTTGACTTGTGACATTTTGACATCTATTCTTGCTGTTCCAAATATTTTACAACAAAATATTTGTACGCTTCCATTGACGCTAGCACTCGGGGGAGGGAGGGGAGTGGTGTGGTGGTGTGGCAATGCAGCGGTTGTGATCAGGAGGCAAGCAGGATTGGCACAAGATAGAGGTCTTTAGGCAAATACACTAGAATAGTAATACCATCCACTTCCCTTCAAAATGTGAGAACAGCGATGATAGCGCCCCTAGCGGCAGGGAATGATCGGAGGTCTAAACAGCTGAAAGCTATATGCATTCTGTATGTATCGTGGATAAATAAAATTAATTTATTTCGTCGTACCGTAATCAAGGATCAAAGAAATATTGATAGAAAAAGCATATTATGTATAACATAAAACTTCTCATTAATTAAAATTAAATGTTATCTTCATTTTTTGTATATTTATATTTCAAAATGTTAAATGTCAAAATGTTTATTTTGAAGTGTTCTTCGTTTATTCAATAAATTCAATAAACTTTGTTCTATCAAAACTTTTATATTTTGAGTAATTTTTATTTTCCCTTTATACTCGTATTTAATAATTGCATTAAAAAGTTGCTCCTTACTACTTTTTATATAAAAAAATTCGATCGCAACAAGAAAGAAGCTGGCCAGCCCTGATATAGAGAATGACAAAATTTTTAAAATTTATATTCATAACATGAAAGAGTAATATAATGAATAAATGTTTCTCGTACGATTACGTGAAAATTAATAACGTTGGAACATATTTATTCATATATAAGTTAATTTTATCTTATTTTCGGATTAAAAATACTATCCGACTTAAATTTTTTAAAAATTTAAACCTATATTGTAAGTGATCTTCGATATAAGATTTTAGCAGCGATTAGTGATGATTGATGACACTTTCGGGTGAAGCTGCGTAGAGAGCATATTTAAAAATCAAAGTTTCGCCCGCGTTGCAGCGAGCTTCTTCAGGAGTGAAGTATATTATAAGTATTTACGCTTAAATCTTTGCTCAAAACTTGAGTGATAGTATCTTTCCTGCAACTAAAAAGCTCAAAGAGTCAATATTAATAAGAAGTCGGAGAATACCGACTGGTCAACCATACTCAAAAGACCTAAAATACCAGAGGAAAGAAAACGGGCTTGTTCCAACCAACGACCTAACAACACAGAAGTTATGAATTTTCCTATTCCCCTAAAAGACAGTATTCATACTTCGTTTCATCTGAGTTGAACTCTAGATACAACGCAAAAAATAGGTTTTATTTTTAAACAGCAACATCAAGTGATTTGGATGGTTTATAGAGCAAACAAATCTAGAGAAATGACTTTTATTTAACTTTTACGTGACAGTTTTTCAAGTATGTACGAATTACACCAACAATAATTCGTTTGATAAGTCAAATTTTACAATTCTGAGTAAGTAATATGTATTTCGTAATTTATAATTAACAATATTAAGTAAATCTTTTAACACAACAAAAAAACATCTTAAACAGACAAGGAAGACATTTATTTTTATATTTATTTCATTTAAACATATTACTGTAAGTTGAAATTTGTTGAAGATTTGGAGGTCAATCGTGCGGTTTTCGGACCTTCTCGGTCACTCATAGTAAATTTGAATATACTGATATATTAGAATTGTATCTGACCTACATTACTTTTTCGCGCGGTCAGCTTACTGTCTGATGCATTCGTTCCATAGAGGAACAAACATTTCAATTCCATCATGATAGATGTTTACGACCTGAGTTTTTACTACTGTCGTCATGTGTCTTGAACAGCGGAAATTTTGGAAATACGGCGTCGACTGAGATGTTTCTTCAAAGGACCAAAGAGGACACGATTTTGGTATAGTCATCCTGGCTGTGCTCAAGCTGCCATTCTGCTCCTCATCTTTAACGCCCTTTTGGCTATTTCAAAACTTTTTGCACCGTCCTGCCGAGTTCTGCTGCTTCATGACATTTTTTTGTATGCTTGGACGAGTTTTCGATGGTATTCAGCCGCTTGGACGTTCTTCGTTCATAAAAAACGGCTAACACTTCATCCCCTGACCACATTTCCAAGTGAACCATCATGTTTACGCTACACACGTAATTTAAGATCCCTTAACGATTCTCAGGGTTGCCAGCGATGGATTTGCGAATATGCCTACTGTGTAACCATCGACCATAGTTTCCCGATTTCAGAACCATATGGTACTTTCCTATCAACCCTCATACTCGATAAAATTTTATCCTTTTATAATAACAAACTATAAAAATAAAACTTTTAGTATATGAAACAGATAACTAACTTAAAAAGAGCAATTAAAGATGGAGAGAACAGTGATATACTTTGCGATGAGTTGACATTTAATCATCGAAATGAACGCTGGTTAGATAACGAACACAGAAGCCGATAATCGGATTAATTCCAGATGGTTCAAGGCCCTCTGCTCTCGATCTTGATGTGATTGAATTGCGGAGAACCGAAACTTTAGGGACGTAAGTGATGATGCGGTATTCGATGGATCAATGGCGTGGGGCTCCTTTTGATGGCGAGAGAAAATCTGACGGATAGATTTCCACCTAACTGCGCTGGAAAATGGCGGGAATTTGAATATGAGTGTTTCGTCTCATTCCAAGACTGGGAAATACCCAAAAACGTACCGGAACAAGTGTTACGAGAACTGCTAACCAAAGGGAGCAACATTTCAACGAATTTTAAATGGGATTGGATACGACTCAAACAATAAATCCAACAATGTAGCGAAGGGTTTCCATTTTGGAGCTTTATAGAGTTTTGTCTATGCAAACAAAAGGTACGCATATTTGTGAAAAAAATATATATTTTAAATCTCTACCAAAAATATTAAAACTGAGTGTATATAGCAAAGGAATTTGTTTGGAAAAGATTTAAGCGTCAAGTGAAGAAAAGATGAGAAAGAAAAGTTACATTTTTCGAAGAAAACTGCGGAAGGAAGCAAAAGAGGTGGAAATATTCGAAATAAATTTTTTAGAAAATTGAACTGAATTAATGTTTGAAAAATTCAAGAACAAGCATTTAAAAATCAAAATGTTGAAAAAGTACTTATTTCAGATATCTCCAATATCCACAACAAGGTTATAAAAAAACATGCGCATTTCGGCCACAAATCAGCCGTCTTCAGTGGTAATTCAACGAAAGTAGATTCTAATTCTAATACTAACCTTTATATGGCTATTGCAGGTATCTGAAATAAGTACTTTTTCAATCTTTTTGATTTTTAAGTGCTTATTCTTGAATTCAAGATTATAAAGTTAACATCTTGATTGCCGTGAATGTTAAATAGATAATCTTCTTTATTTGGGCGAGCTTAAGACTATGCAGTCTCTTCTTCGATCTAACCCACTGTCAATTACAAACAAGAGAAAAATAACAAAGAATATAAAATTACATAAAATAAAGTACTACAAAAATATAATGCCAAGTTAGCATTATTTTTTTGTGCCAGAAAAACCTCGCTTCAAGAAAACATTCACACAAGAAGAGGGTGTGAAAAATCTGCGAAACCTATTCATAGCAATATTTAAAGATTGAAAGGGTCACAAAAGTTAAGTAAACAAATTGAAACACACATAAACGCGTGATACGAAATTCAAAGCGAAGTATAAACAAATACAAAAGGGATAAATGTTCGAAATTGAAAACCTTCCTGGCAGTTGTTTAATTAGGAGAAATATGATCATGTGAAGTATAAAAAAGTTTGTATTTTATCTTGCACTTAGACGTTTTTAACTTTAAAATGAAAAAGTTAGACTTTGATTAATGCTGCAAATCATTCCAAGAGAAATTGAATGTCATTCTAGCAACTTAGTGGAATTGTGTCTCTCTAATTCAAAGTACTTCAGCCTCGAAAAAACAAAAAAA
This sequence comes from Tanypteryx hageni, assembly GCA_028673005.1. Lineage (NCBI taxonomy): Eukaryota > Metazoa > Arthropoda > Insecta > Odonata > Petaluridae > Tanypteryx > Tanypteryx hageni. The sequence continues at coordinate 133,131,454 of CM054112.1, read as the reverse complement.
AAATAAACTTGTTCAATTCTTAATCATTAACATTACCAGAAATAAAATTAAACGTTTAATTGGAAGCGGGACAGCGAGAGACAATTGGATTTATGAATATAAACGTGAATAATTTCTTGAATTAGTGTGCTCCGAAGATCTATTTTTGGAGTAATTTCAGTTCGAATTCCCTCTCTCTTTATCTATCTCTCCTATATGAGCTCACTAAACTACACACTAACGATCTGAAATGAAGACTCCTCAGAGAAAAGGAATCCAAAATAAAAATGCAACTGCGGGTGTTTACTGAAGCAAGTAAGCGAGCCTCGTAGAAACGGCGTGGGGAAGAGCGAAAGAGTGAACGAAGGGCGGAAAGCAGGAAATTAGTTTAAAAGAGTAAAGATGAAGCCATTCCTTTGTGGATTTAGATTTAACAAAGAGACCGCAGACCGAGGGAGAGCGAAGCAGTGGTAGCGATGGGGAGGAATAATAAAGTACGCAAGTGAGGCAATGCAAATTGGAGAGGAAAGTGCGTTCTCGAGGCGTAAAATTAGAAATCGCAAACACATGGAGAGAGAGAGAGTGAGAAAGAGAGGGGAGAAAGGGGAGATGGAGAGGGAAAAAAAAGGAAATGAGCTTCCTGGCGTGGAAGAGAAAAACTCGCAAAATGGTCGAAGCAAGACGTCGCAGGACGAGGCGAAAATAGCGAGCGAGATAAGGCGAAATATATAAAAGTCAGAGAGAGAGAGAGAGAGGTTTTTTTTAAACCGAATGAATGCGGGAACGCGATAAGAGTCACGGAGGTGAGGCGAAAGGAGAGGGAAACGAGGTCGGAAATGGAAACGTTTGAAGAGTTTAATAATAGGGCTGAAGGGCCCAAAAAGCAGGAAAAGGAGTAAAATGATGGCGAGGATGTTTTAGAAAGAGGGAAAATTAGCGGAGCCATTTGTCACGTAATAGATGCGGATACAAAGCAGATAAATCACGAGGAAGAGAGGCGGGGCGAGGGTAGGACGAAGGTATGGGGAGAAAGGCGGCGCGAAGGGACGCCGAAATCGGAAGCGGAGATGGATTCGAGACCGAATTGAGCGATGGCCTCTCGGGCGAAATAATTGCCCAGGAGGAAAAAAGGGTTTCGTTTGCAGCCCACACAAACTAGGAATAAAAAGGCCCTCTCGCGAGATTTTCACGATTTAAATATAAGTCAAGTAAAGCTGTTTGGCAATTTGGAATACTAGCAATAATGCTAGCTCAATGTTATTCATAAAAGCATCCGGAACACGTTTATCAAATTCTGTTATGTATCCTTTTTACACCAAAATATAACGTCTAATAAATAGCGTATTAATATGTGTTAATACGTATTTTTATACTATTTTTGGAAAAACGTTTAGGTGGGTGCGCTAAAAATATTCCTTTTCGACAAAAGAAAAACAGCGGAAAAACGGGAAATGTTCAATGAAGTGCACGTGTTTTTTTGCGATTAAATGACCAATTGACTCAAGGCGAAAAGTAGCGAAATAATTCATCCTTAAAGTGATCAAATTCGTCAACCATGAAACTAAAACTTATATCAAAGTAATATTTCATATTCTCTATTGATAAAGCCAATAGTTTCAGAAACTCTTATGGGAGTGGGATTTTAATAAAGTTCTCACTAACTTTAATATTCATTAAAGATATTGCAATGTGACTCTTACAAATTTTAGGCCAAAGAAAATATGAAACAAAAATTTAAGAAGAGTAGGTATAATTCTACATGAATAGCCGTATGTTAGATTTGGAACTTCTTGCACATCTTCTATCCTTAATTGCAGTTTGTAAAGGCTTGTTTTTCTTGCTGAAACGATATAAGTAAGGTAGAAAGTAAACGTTTTCTATTACCCATTTGTATTTCAATTGTATCCTCTCTCTGCTCCGTCCCATTTTTATCCTCTCGTGCTCTTCGCATCTCAATTTACTCCACAATCCACGACATCCTCGTATATTTCTTACGAGAGCAATTATCTAACTCAATCACCTTCCATCCCTGAAACATTACACTATTAATTGGAGAAGACTCACTCAAAGCCGATATACGAATTTTAAGATTCCCGCGTCTCCTTCGCTTGTAAAAATAATTCCAAAAATGAAACATCGAGCTCACCTTGTGGCTGGAATTCGACTGATTAAAATAACTTCAATAGCGGCAACACGGTAGAGAAAATCAATTTTTTTGATTGGTTTGATTTAAAATCCGTTTTGTAAATGATTTCAGATGGAATCATTGATTTCGAAATGCGTATTAAGGCGTTTTTCAAAAAGAAAGTACCACGTGTGTGGTTGATTGGTTGTATGTTTTGTGCGTGTATGAGAAAAAGGGTCCCTGGCATGGAGTAATATCCCTTAAACCTGGAGTGTGTGACATTGGGTGAGTGCCCGGTACTTGGCGTGGAGTGATTTCCCCTAAACCGGAGTGTGAGTACTTCCTTTTTATTATTTTCATGGTTATTAGGAGGTTTCTCCATTTTTCATTAGTTCTATGAGTGTTATTCATATTAGTAATTGTTTGACATCGTCTTAATTCATGTTTTAGTTTGTATGAGCCTTTCCAAACAAAAGAATGGGGTAAAACATTTGAAGAGTGTTTCCTATCTTATTGGTAAACACTCGGAGAGAACAGCTCTTACGAAAAGAAGGAGAAACGCAAGTACCTACTTATAATATAAAAAGGAAAAATCTAGAACCTAACATACGATATGACAGTCATCTCTTCTATAGTGTTTTCATAGTTTTATGAGGGCATTACCTTTTAATGTTTTAATGTCTACACTATAACGTTTCTTGGCGAACTGAAATGAAAAATCATTTTATTACACTTTTGTCTAGACCGCTGTAAACCTTGCTCGCCGACCGATATATTCTTTGTGTCCCTAGATGATGCGCTACTTCCGCACCGCCTCGAATCCCAATCTTCCTTTCTTCCACATCGCTCGCCTGCTCACTTGGTCAGCTTTAGCCTCCTTCCTTTCCTCGCTTATGCTTCCCCCCGATTTCCCCGCTCCTTTTTTTGTCCACCTCCTTCCCTCACTGCATCCTCCTTCGCGAACATCTTCCCAACTCTGAATCGCCAGTCGCCGTAAAATCAGCTTTCCAGTCCTCTTTTTATGACTTTAACAGATATTTTATTTCTCTCTGCCCTGCCATATCCCAGATTCCTTTGAAGGGAGACTAACGGCGAAAAGTCTTCTTCATCATCTGCTTCTCTTTGTACCTCCTAGCACATAAATTCCACTCCGCTTTATTTTGGGCTTTCAAAAAATCCAGAAATATACCGTTCCAAAGACGTCAATTTTAGACTTTTCATTTTAATTTATTTATTGTTTATATGTGCATTGCTAAGAAACTCCTCGTGTTACTTGCTTTCTCTTTGAGTATGATTAAAGTACTTGTCGAAAGAAATCATTCAGACAAGGTTGAATTTTTCATTGACCTTGTAAAAGTTATTTAACATTTTTGTTTTACACTCTGTCCGTGGTATCACCCCTTGGCTTATAGTAATGAAATAAATGCAACTTCGATATACTGCTGATCTTTCCTTTTCAGTATTTAAATACAGAACGCCAGTGAAAACAGAGCTCTAAATTGATCTCGATATATGAGCTTCATACATATTATGCATCAAATGTCAGAATCGTATTCCACAAGAATTGGCCGTTCCTACCCAAGGAAGAGCAGTACGCTATATTTGACCACTCTTTGCTTTACAAAACCGACTCCAAATAGAATTTTTCCGTCGCTAAGTCTCTTTGTGCATCCAATTATCCGACTTTGCGAGAGAGTATTGCGTCATAGATTTCAGTGCTTCGTAGCGTCGCCATCCTCAAAGAGTCTGCGTTAGCGTTAAGCAATACACTAAAATAAACATTGGAAAAAGAAGGAAAATACAACTTAGATTTAATAGTAAACTCTTTTGGTTAATTGTAAAAATTACCCCAGATAGTGTTGAAGGGATACAATTTTTAACTGCATAATGCATTACTTGAACAGATGAATGTTTTACGACTACGGGTTGAAAAGATCTTTTAATTTTAAAGTACATATAATAATTTTATCGCCATATATTATTTTTCTCTCGACACATCGTGATCGATCAGAATGGTTATGAAAATCGGACATTAATTTAAAGGTAATGCAAAATGCATTTTGAATCGTTGTCCAATCATTTTACTCACGGTCCTGGCCCAAAAAGAAGAGTTATAAAAATTTAATAAATTTCTTAAGTCAAGAGAAAAATAATAACGCGTGTGCAATTCAGATTACAAAATATTCTAGAACGTAAAAACAGAGGGTCCGGCGGAACTCGCCTTCAAAAATCTTGAACACGTGTCTTTGTCTGTTTTGCTCTTTAGGAAAAGTTTTGTTTGCTCTGCATTCACTAAAATTGTCAGTAGTAAACTGCTTCCGCCATTTTATATTTCTGCGCCACTCACATTTGGAATACTGAGTATACAAATGGTGGAGTAACGGTAATACAAAGAAACGCAAGTAACCAAGACGCGAGCCATGAAACCTCTTCTTGGAAAGTCAAGCTGGGCACTCAAAAGTTTTCTCTTCTTCCTTCTCTGTCCCCATAAACCTACATAATATTTGTCGTGTGTCCATTTTCAAAATTTTCGGAGAACAATGTGGAAATTAAGTGAGCAATAAAAAACGGGGATCAGTTTGAGAGATAAGCAGGGTCAGTAGGAAAGACAGGAGGAGAGAGGGACGAGCAAGAAAGGAAAGAGGTAAAGAAGACGAGAGAAAAAGGAAAGGGAGGTATTTTAAGTAGAAAGAGATGACGAGTTACGGGCATTTTATGAGAAAATTTCCTTTTTTGTGTGGCAAAGAAAACCGTTGGGGAGAAATATTAGTAAGGCTGCGAGTAGAAGAATATTACGGAGAATTGGAGTGTGATAAGAAGAGGCTTTCAAAAGATTCGGGAATATGGATTTCAAGAAATGGTGAAAGTAGGCGGAGATGAAAGGTTGGAAATAAAAAGAAATGTGGTATGTTTGCACATTTCACAATAAAAGGCTATATGAATTAAATTACAATCCTAAAACACCAATTTGATTTCCTTAAATTTTAATATTAACTTTGCCTCGGATATAAAAAAGTTAACGCTCTCAAATATTTAAACTTTAATGATTATTCCCAATTATTATTTTTTACGGGCTGAGGGCCATTGATGAGAGGCCATAGAGGGGTCATTGAATTAGCCAGCGGGAACATTTTATAAAGTTCGTGGAGGCATTAGGAATAAGTTTTGCTATGGATTTGATGTAGATAATCCATGAATATGATATAAAATCTAATTACAAAATATTTTTGTTTCCGATATAATATTCATAACGATTTTGCTTTAATAATAAAAATACCGATGACCATATGGAAACAATGAACGGCTCTTCGTCAGATTTTCAGAAGGCTATTTCAACAATTTGGTCCGTCAATAATCAATTAGCTTGATTAATCCGTTTCATATTATTTTGGGTACTTAGTGTTACCATTCAACTCTAATTAAATCGTGAATCGCTTAAAAAGGAAAATTTCCAGTAGGTAAGATAGCAAAAATATCTCTTCGTGGAGATTTGAAAAATAATTACTGAGACGATAAAATCCTCCGAAAAGAAATATCGATCGCAAGTTTCACAATTAGTAATTTCAATCATAAGCTCATTAACTTTTTTTGAGCGAATCATTCGTCTTAATCACTTGTCGATTCCCTCCAGTATTTTCCAATATCCGTCTTTACGGAAAGCTTCGCTGAAACTCAGCCAAAATATTAATACGGCAAATTTCCCAATATTCTTTTTCCCCTTCTAATGCTTTTGACCTCCATTGTCCCTCTGTGGATTTTTTCTTCCCCTCACTTCACTACCTGCGAACTTTCACCTTTCCATTTTTTCTTTGTCCCACTTGATGGTATTTATGAGAACGAGAACGTGGGAGTCTCAATCGTGTTTTATTTATCCCTTCTGGACCAGCGACATCAAACGTCACTCTTTCGATCACTTTCTATCTCTTTCTCCCTCACTCTCTCAACCTCATCTTTCTACCGACCTCTTATCCCATTACCGACAGATCATTTCATATTTTATTTTTCCCCTTAGTGGAAACGTCATTCACCTTTCGGGCAGTTAACTTCTTTTTTCTATTTCAACCTTCCATCCAGCAATTCTTTTTCCACAGCACATTTTCCTCCGTATTACGATCTTGCTAGATCTTATTAAATGCTATCTTACAAACTGAAATTAGCTCTAAAATAGAGTTTAGTTCTAAATGGAATTTGTTGAACTTGCGGAGTTTTTGTTCCTTTCTTTCGCTATAGTAGGATACCTTTTGTAACTCTGCCTTACATTCCTCGAGTTTTACCGTCGCTGAATATTTTTTTGAAAAGGCCTTCGCAGTGGTTAACAAAGAAAGAGACGTGATGGATAAATCGAAATGAAGAAATTAAATTATTTCATGGTTGACTTTTACAAATATGACAAAAATAAATTTATAATGAGACTGTTAAATAAATATTTCGGTGAAAAATGGAGAAACGATAACGAAAAATCCGAATCTCTCTCCTATTATGAGAGATCTGAATAGACACGTAATTCACATTTTTCTTCTTAAGGTTAATTTGCGATTCCGCTTATTCGAATAACATTTTATAAGAAATGATGAAATATTTGAGCAATGTTCCAAATCCATTTAATTTTTTTTTGGCAATGGAATATATAAAATTTTGAAAATAATGGAGATTACGTACGTATCTACAAGAAAAATACTAAAAATTTATATATATACATAAATGACTTCGTCGTTGTCGGTGGGTGGGAAAGCGAAACTGTAATGCTATTTTAAACAAACTTTTCGAGTAGCTAGAAGATTGAAATTTGGAGAGAATGTTCGATTCTTAAAGTAAAAACCATTTATGAAAAGAATTTTTCCCAAAATCGACCCGGGTTCGATCCCTGAGAATCATTTTTATTCCCCATAAGATAACATGGAAAAATCGATATTTCGACCTGCAAGTTTATATTCTTTTGCTTATTAAAATTCATATATTTGACCTTCGATCTTCAGACTAGGAAGTCTTTTATAGTCTGCAAATGGAAATCTCTCTAATTTAACGTTGTAATATCATATTTTACCAAATTCAGCGTTTTTAAGAAGTCGCCTTGCCAACCTATTGCAATGTTGAATTCGAAATCCTATTACTCTCACATATGCTTCCGTTCCCTCCGGACCTCCATGAACCCTCCCGACCCAATTCAAGGTATCAGAGATATTTCAGAATTAGTTTATTCTTTCTCTGTATACGTAGTATAGAGAAAGTAGTGTTGTTTTCATGAAAAAATTCGAATTCGAGATTTCAACTGAAATGCACGTTTTGAGGTCCCCTGAACACGTTTTGACTATTTTCGCGATTATGTCTGTGTGTTAGTTGGTCTGTCTGTATGTGATAGGATTTTTACTTTCTCCATATGTAGTATAGGGGAAAGTATTGTTTTTATGAACATGAAAAATGCGTAAAAGTTGAAATGATCGTGTTACCATATGACACGATTTTATTCGCCGAAGACGTCTGGCGTAGCCCGGGCATCGCCGGGTATATTCAGCTAGTGTGTGTGTATATATATATATTTATATGTGTGTGTGTGTGTGTGTGCGCGCGCGCATGTGCGTGCGTGCGCGTGCGTGCGTGTGTGTGTGTGTGTGTGTGTGTGTGTGTGTGTGTGTGTGTGTGTGTGTGTGTGTGAGGTGTGGCACAAATTTTCCGAACCGATGATCTATAAAATCACAGGTATGGAATGAAAAGTTCTTTACATATTCCCATATCTCAGAATCATAAAGTAGAACGCCTGATTTACTTTATGACTCGACGACAAATTCTGAGTGAAAAATACCTTCAATACAAAAAACCGGGTCAACATTGTGCTCATCTTTGATGTCTAGAAACACGTCTTTCTGAACTTTGTGATTCAGGATTTTTCTACCGAAGGCATTGCAATTATATCTCTAAACCGTACTGAAAGACTCATGCTTCATCCTTAGAAGTGACCCATTTCAGGATACTTTCGTCCTCCTGAATTCCTTTGTTGAGATCAAAACAAATTTTCTTCCATTACAATTTATGCTCGTCGGTCAAAATTTTTCGAACAATTTTCACGATGACAGAAAATCCTACTGAGAAAAAACTGGCACAACATAAACCTAACACACGGTTGCAACCTTATATATTATCTACAGCAAAGAGTCAAAAACAAATTTTTTCAATGTCATTACTGCATACTGTTACCACTAAGTAGTACACAAAAAATCAGTTCGGACACTCATTTGCAATGAGAAACGCTCGGCGTTGGACATCTAGCGACATTGAATGGGTCCAAAGAAACAAATAGACCGAAAAGAAGACCAAAAGACAGATGGTATTTAGAGATCGTGAAGTACTTCGGACCAACTTGGAAGAGAGGAAGCAGGCGATATGGAAAACTGGCGGAGTCTGGGAGTTCCTCATCCATCCAAGGGCCGATGTTATTTCCACACCCACACACATTCATATGCATACATATATGTGATTAAAAAGACACTTGAATATTCTTTAGAGGAAATCCTTGCGACAACAAATTTACGAAATTATAATATAATGCGTATGATTCCGCGAAATCAGCAATATTGCCGTTTCCTTTGATGACGAAATAATTTCATCTCAATAACATGTTCCTGTTCAAATCAATTCTGTGGCCTGATTCGACGCGTATTTGCAAATCAAAAGTAGTAGTATAAATTTTCATTTTTGAACATTCTTAGGATCAAGTGCTGAATCTTTACAGTGATTATAAGCAGTTTTAAAATTCAAATCAAAACTATCCTTCACTAGTTCGAGTGTGAATCAAATGGAGATATAAAATGCCCTTACATCGTTGGAAATCCTAGACAGAATCTAACCAAAATGCAATATAATAATGTTGGTGCTTTAAAAACACTAATTCTAAAGTTTCAGAAAATACTACCTAAGTTTAATTTTCTAAATTGGTCTCTTAAGAGAATTCTTCATAGGGCAAAAGACATATTTTGGCCATTGTTATAATCGACGATATTCATCTCTTATATTATACTCAAAAGAACCGAGTGAATTAAAAGGTTTTCAGTGTTGCTACTTCGATACACATTGTCAGAACAATGCCGACACAAGCTATATCCTTTAAAAATAATAGTAATGGAATTGAAAGTTAGTTATGAAAATGTCCAACTAATTTATAAGAAATATATTTGAAGATTATATTCCGAATGTGAAATTTGAATATAGCGTCTTTCAGACATTTATGTTCAAGTTAATTTGTAAGACTTCATAATCAGTATACTTCACTTGAAAGTGTTGATGTTTATTTGCCTAATTTCAGCAACTACGTCACTTTTGGATTGGATTTGCCTACATATTTCGCCTATATCTCTTTGATCATATCATTACTTCGTTCGAACGTCTTCCGCCACCACTTATAGTTTTACCAGGACGTGACCACTTATATGCCACGCAGTTGTGTAATATTTTTAACAAAAGAGAAAGAAAAAATAAATGGACCCAATTTTGCATTTATGAACCATACAAGGATAAAATACATAATTGCAATTATGGAAGATTTTGGTCTTTGTAATAAAATGGGTTCGTTCTAAAATCTTTTCCGGCTCATTTTATCACAAAACAGCGACGCGTTGCGCTAAAAGTCGTAATGCGTCTCTCCGTATCCTAGAGTGCCCTTTACGCATCGAAGAGCGATTTATATTGTATTTTCACAGCACACGTTTAGCCTCAGTCTGGCGCAGTGACGTGAATTAATGCGAATAATACCATCGTGGCCACCAATTCCGCCTCGCTGCTCTCCCAAGATGGGATAAGGTCTGCGCTCTGAGGAAGTCTAACGAAAATGGCTCGATTTATACGCTTTTCGCAATCTTTTGTTTGCTAAATCCCTCACCACAAGACTCTTTGCTTTGGCATTGGCAATTTCTGTCGGGTAGAAATAAAAAATGAAGCGTGGCAGCTTAGTTATGTGATTTAAGGTACTCATATCTATAAAACGGCTGATTACAAACCAGTTCAAAGCTGTAAGAGTTACTTAAACGCTTTATCTTATGAAAATCATAATCTGCGCAAAGTAATTAACACCTGATGGCTAACTTTAAAAAGAAAATATGTATGCGCATTTGAAATGCTCATCGATTTCTGATAAAGAGATTGAGCATGGTTGTTCATCATGCTCATTTCCATTTGATACAAATGGTGCTTCAACTAACCTTACGCTTAATATTTCTTTAGCTTTATTTTCATAATGGGGGACTGTCAAATATCGGGAATTGCCGAAAATTTTATGAAGTTGTATTGTATGGCTATTGTTATAGGCGAATATAAAGATTTTTCGTTGAATTTTTAATAGATATTTATAAAAAAAGCAATTTAAAACGGACAAGTTAATGCCGAACCCGATCACATCCGATTGGTAGCCGAAGTTTGCCGAGTGTTTAGTGACGTCAGCGCATGCTACAAGCATATTAGCCGATGCTAGAAGCCATTGTGCCGATATAGAAGTAGAAGCTTGAAAGGCATAATTCTGTTGTTTTCCTCGTCATAGAAGAAATATTGATATAAGTATTGCACCTTCCTGCATTTATTTATTTCGCTTTGTGTTTTGCAAAATGGCTTATGAAGGGTTTTGTGTAGCCAGATCTGATAATTTGCTCAACGTTGATTCGTACACGTATTTGCAGTACATTGGAAGTCGTAGGGAGCAATATTCAGATGTTGAAAGGCGTGGAGTGAAGGCGGATAGGTTTGTATTACATTTCATTGATAAAACAAGTTCGATGTAGCGCTTTTATTTTCAGTTATTGTAATAGTACTATTATTTCGGCTGAAACGCAGAAGATATGTAATAGATAGATTGACGTGTTAAAACAGCTTTCCCATATTGAATGAATTAAACAACTCTAGTTTTAACTAATATCATAGAATATTTATTTATGTATTGTTTCCCATGCTGTCTTAGTATCTAGTAAGTAAAATATAGTTAGATAAGCAAACAAAAGGTAATGGACGAGGCCGAGACTTCGTGGAATTCCACAATAAAATAACATAAACAATGCTAGATAGTATTTTTTATTTATATTAAACTTTTGCTAATTTCCACAAAATATATCAAGTAAAACACGACCGGTTTCGGTGAATAATCACCATCGTCTACCTTTACAGAATCATCAGGTCAAATATTGACAAATATACAAAATTAATGTGAATCAACTTAGTTTCCGTGTGTCTTGTCTATAGGAAATGTGGTCAAGTTTGTTGTTTTAAGTGTCTATCTGCCTTAGTTATTACCTATACTTGTAAAAAGAAAAACTGCAGAAGTGTTAGTAATAACTGATTATCTCTTTTGTATATGTCGCGAATTTCATCGTTGCTTTTATGACTTTTTTCTCCCTTTGAGGTCAATGAGGAAAGACTATGTTAGTAATGCTGTTGGATTTGTTAAACTGAAGCGATAAGGAAAAATTTGTATTGTTAAAGGCAAGATTTGCCCTGAGCACAGAATAAGATAAAGAGGTTATGAAGTGAGTGTAGTTATAGATGAAGAAGAAAATTTAGTTACGTCTGTGGAGTGTCATGACTGACCTTATTTATTAAAATATGGTCCTTCAAAATACCATGCTGTCGTGGATATTACTGAACCAATTTATTAAAATATTTAAATTACAGAACTAACTTAATATGTAACATTTGTAAAAGTATTTGCTTAAAAACTTGGCACTTAAATATATACACTGCAACAGTAATTATTTGCTTAATAAACCCATAGCCCAACGATTTCCGGAAGTTTGATCTTACATATTTAGAATAGGTATATTACATTATGGAGGTTTTGTTTAAATATATATGCTAATCATTGAAACATAAAAATATAATTTACTCTTTCAACGTTCTCCAGAAATATATGCATCATGTCAATGTAATGCCGACATAAGTCATAAACTAAAATACGAAGCAATAAAATTACGTACATACATATAACTAGTACTTAGATTCAAATGATCTTCGCGGACAAATGCAGTTGTACGTTCCGATATATCAGATGCGTATCTCCTCATGGCTTTCAACCACAATATTCTCCGCTTCTTATTTCTTCCCAAGGAGCTCGATAGCGTGAAGGACAATTTTCTCAGGGTTTAAATCGTTGTATTTAAGCACTGAGATACCAGACAATACATATAACCATTCTTAAGTTCCATATTCTCCATTTTAGCTACGATATCAGGAAAAGCAACAGGACGAAGTATCAAAACCGCGTGCTTTCACTACCGTCGTAAGGCATGCGATGACGTCACGTACCCCTTTCTACTCTCTCTCCAACCAGGAAGCCGTTTTCGCGGGATATTTAAACGAGTTATTTAAATATTTTTTGGCATAATGAAGACGATTTAACAAAAAACTGTTCACAGGGAGTAATTAAGTCAATTACAAAGAATTAAAAAAAAACATAATTAAATATTTTGTCACTCCCCCATTCTTTATAACCAGAAAAATAATATCTATCGATTCTGATTCCTTTCTCTCTCCCGCTAATCAATGGATTTTGGAATGCAACTGTAGAATTACTGAAACAGGTACACATTGTACACATTATCTTACAGAGCTTAAACATATTACCTATGTTATTTATATTGCTGCTGTTGTAAAATGAATCAATAAGGAAACCTTTCCATTCGTCCATAACTCATTTTCGTTGTCCTTCGCGGATTAATAGAGGAGAAACATACTGACACTGTCCGACCATTCTCTCACTTTCAAGCGTGTATTTCTGCGGAGAATTCAATCAATCAATCCCATCTGGGATATCTCTATTTTCAACATTATTCGCTGACAGACGAAATCCTCGGTTTCTTTTGCCAGAGCGGATTTCAGAGTACAGAGACAATTTGGCACTCGACATGTCTCTCATGATCCTCATTCGGTTTACTTCCTGTATTGTTTTTTAGATCAGTTAATTCCATATCATTGTGTACACCAAAACGAAAACAAATGTCAAATAACGTGTTGGATGCAAAGTCTATGGGATTTAAACATATTTCATACGCGATTTTGAAAAAGATAAATCTTGAAAAATCCTGTAAAAAAACCGAATACATCTCTGTCTCTGTCACGATTTTGATAAATGTTCTTTAATTTTATAATTTCGTATCTATTTTTATAAGCAAATGTATAGGTGATAAAGACTAATATGTAATATTAAACAATCACTGTACAATTTATTTCAATAATATTAGGTAGATTTTTTTAATCTCACGCTAGTGAAGCGAAATTCTGGCCTATACCTAGTTAAGATCATGCATCAATTTCATTTAAAAACATAATATTATTTATATTTTAAAATGTGTTAATATCTGTCTCAACAGTTTATTTAATCCATTTCTGTTGTTTCCACGACGAGCATAACGCATGGACACTCGAGTTTCAGGATATCGTTTCTCAATAGAAATCAAATTTCATAAGAATACGAACAATCAATGAAGCTCAAATGGCATTCGTATTCATAGGTAAATGAATAAAATTCTCACAAAATGTATCACCTTTCCCGCAAAATATCAAGCATGTTGGCCAGAATAAATACCTGCATATTTATTTTCTTCCAGCGTGGAACGAGTGTAAATCGTCCAATGAAAGATGAGTTTATCGGATAAATTATGATATTGTATAAGATTACTCCTAAATCGTATAATTCAATATTTAGAGAAATTCTAAGAAATATGGTAATAAAAGGTTAAAATTACAAGGTGAAAAATAGTGTAAATAAAATTAAAAATAAATTAGACAGGTTTACGAGATGTTATTCCTCATTAGGAACCTGATGTCACTAGTCATGCACCTACTCAATCGCCAAAATACAACTAAATCCAAAAGGTGGAAAAAAGGAATAAATCGGGTTAAAGCGAAATTATTCCTACCCAGGAACCCGGATATTACACTGTGTGTCTGATGGATCGCGACAGGAGCATACTAAACGATCACATTCACTCGCACAAATAAGCAACTAAACAAAGTAAGAAAATGAATCAATTATACTTACGTGTACGAGAAATTATTCATTACACATCAGCTACTGATGATGACAGCTTGTCTCTCGAAATACGTAGGTATTTAGTTTACATCGTACCCAAACAGTATTTAGAGAATTTGCGTGTGCGACATCGAGTACGTGCGTGAGTTGTTTGTCAAATAGGTCCTGTCGCTGTCGAAAGACACATAAACCTTTAAGATAAATGCGTGTGATACTAAATTATTTATTGTTAAAATATTAAGTTTTATATTTTGTGACAATAGAAAATTTCACTAGTTCAGAACGCAAGGATAGGAATAAAGGTGCCAGACTATAAGATGAACTAGTTAATCAGTTAATATGGAAATGGCCTTAAATCAACGAAAGTATGTATAACATATTTTAACACTAAAACAATGGATTTAAAATTTTGTGCTGTATACCTCTCATCGCTCTGGCCTTAAGTAACTTCAGGAGTTTCATCATGCTAACAATGAATATTTTAGATGTTGCTACACATTAATTACCTTCAATTTTCCGTGTGAAAAACAGCATTTTTTCTAAAATATAAAATAAAAATGTATTTTCATTTAACATTAATCTATTTGTATTAATATGCTTATGACGAGTGAGACTAAATTCATATATATAATTTCATGTTTGATAATTGCACTCATGCAACAATTTCTATGCTTTTGTTGCCGTATTTCTTTCCAAAATCTTCAAGCCGGTTAAATGTTCGGGAGTCAGTAAATCAAGTTGAAAAAACATTAGACTGGACGAGAATAGAGCCTTTAGGGAGTTTGGGCATCTTTCCCGAATACCAAGTGTTTCTTGGTTAGCACATGATAGGAATTCCAACGATACTTTTGGTTTATAACTAATGGCAGTATCACTCTAATTTAATATGGTTGACGCTTCCTTTAAAATGAGAAATAGCGACTTAACTTTGCTTTTATGCCACCACCTTTTATTCGTACTTTCTGTACGCATTTATCATAGTCCCTGTTTTTAAATCTTCTTTCATTTACTTTTCACAAATAAGTCACTTTAATGTCACTGGTGGTGATAAAACAAAGGTTTTATAAATAACTATAATAAATTATAATTTCGTATACAGTATTTAAGAATTAAAATTAGCACGAGAATAAAATATTTTTCTCGTATTAAAGTTTTTTTATTGACTGTCACATACGTCAAGTCAAATATTTAATTAATAGAAGATTAGCGAAATGTGATATCTTCAAGGATCCACGATTTGATATGTTCAAGTACATTATCAGAAGCCTCAATAAGGATCATTAATCCTAATATCGAACATCGTAAATCAGTTGCTCGACGCTACGAATTTACTGCTCTTATTATCGCGATTTATTTTATTCCATGCCTTCGTTTATCCTTCATCAAATAACCGTCAACGTCTCTAAAAAGAAGGCAAAATATATCTCATTAATCTAACCCATACCAGGAAAACAAGAGATAGCTTTTATATTAAACTGGAGGTTGATAAATCAACGATTGGTGTTTTTCCACTGAATTTAATAAGGCACCTTTCCATGACATTCCAATTAATCATTTAACTCGAGAGTATGTAAATTAATATAATAAGTACCAATGTATTAATTTTTGCATGCTTCGATGATTCAATTTGGCTTCAATAATCAAAGTCAATAAATAGTGAGTATCACTAATGAATGCAAGATTTTTTTTTATAAATAAATTATAAACGCTACGCACTCGCAAAACATCTTAGATACTTGTCCATTTAAAATTACTTAGCCATATTCAGAGAAATTGAGTATTTGGAATTTTACTACACCTTTTAATTTTTCTAGCCACAATGATTTAATATATATATAACACCCTAAATAAATCAGTCGAAATACCAGAAGGGTATTCCATACAGTAACTTTTTAAGCACTGCCTGAAAAAAGTATCTTTTTCCTAGAAAAATGTAAAATGATGTTGCATCCATTAAAATAAGAAGTTATTTGGGCTATTTATTTTAGTTATTTAACTGTATTTTTCCTGCTTAGTACCTAACAATTAGAATGTTTAAGAGATTCATATTTTATGCTAGGATTTATGGAGTGAATTTCTGCTATTTAAGTTTGAGACACCTGATGCTATTATTAATCCTCCACTTTAATTAACACTAAAAATTGGTGGTTGTTTCTGTAGATGTTTTTCTGATAAATCAACCTGTACTTATGATTACTTATAAATTAGCAAACACACATAATAAGATTCATAGTTCTTTGAAATTACTGCGAGGCTGCTTTACTATAAAGTTATTTATTAAATCTACTATTAATGAATCCCCGCAGACGACGACAGCTTTACATCCGAAATACTTAACCTTAAAATGATATTGAAGAGACATTGCCTATCAAAAGTGAGCATGCAAAAGACAAGGTTCCTTCGTCAGATGGTAGACTATGAATATAAAAAGGTAATGTTTTCATGTATGAAACCTAAAATGCGATTTATCACAAAATACCTTAATATTATTCGTCTACTTTTTTATAATATGGCTAATTGAGAAAAAATGTATCTCAAATGATTAAGTTGTGCTTCGACAGATAATAAAGCACGTTCTTAATTGTTGATTTGAGGCTAAAATGTTAGAATATAACATTAAGATAAATAGGGGACATTAAATAAATATTTATTAAACTGATGGATTGCTGCGACCCCTTTTGTTTATCCTTCATTTTCTGGATCTGCCCTTTTTCCCTTCGCTCTTGCTAAAACACGAGGGAACGCTCCAAATGGCGTTACACCTGTCCTGTGCGTTATCCATAATGAAACCCTAATTATCAATCCTCCCTCTATTAACCACGTCCTGAATTTATGCCCTAATGATTAATTCAGTGCGTTTTCGTGATTTGCATTTTCCCCTTTCGCCCCCGCCGCAAAACCCGACGTTCCCACAGGTACGCCGCATCTCGTCGACACCGCCGCCTTGCTATCTTATTCTACTATGAGTAGAATTAGCGCACAGACAAAATATGGATCCCTAAATAAGTATACCCGAATTATCATTGGCCAGTTGTGCGCAGGCCGAAGTATATGGCGGTTGTTCGCGCTGACTGAGTCATAAAGGGATTCGAGCTTCGCCACGGTGCACCACCGCGGTGGTGTGTTAATATGTTTGGAGCGACTCTCGACGCAATTCTAGTTAATCTGTTAAATAGACCCTTGGCATCCTTCATCGTGTTTACATAGCTTTGTCGTTTACTTTTCCGGAAACAATTAATGACTCAACTTTTTGTACTACAGGAAATGTAATTTTAGGTAAAACTGAAGCTTTCATATAATGCAAACGGCAACGGCAATCGATTTTGGGAAAGAATTACATCACTTATGATTTTAACTCACATTTTATATTTGACAATAGAATACTCAAAGTAGAAGTAGAGTACAAAATGTTTCCAGGCAAAAATTAACGGACAAGGACGAGCGAGAAAGTCTGCGTACTTAAATCCGAGAAATTGTTTGATTTTCTCATTTAAAATCTTTTTCCATGTTAGGCGATTGGATTTGAAAAAAGAAATCTCTTTGATATAATGTGATATCAGAAGTGTGGTTTTATTCGAGATAAATGCAAGCCATTTGCTTGCACGGAAAATTTAACACTTTGAAATTTATTATGAAAACAATTTACTTTTTGAATGTCAATATGATTATCCGTTTAAAAATGCGTCTACAGCGTGTAAAATATATTATAACAAAAATTCAGTAAATACATATTGTTAATATAAAAATATCGACAGTTTTGATTTTGTATAAATATATATCATAGGAAATATAGAATTAAAAAGTATCACTTCGTAATAAATAAAATCAGAAATTTTGGAAACACTATTTGTAAGTTTTATGCATTTCGTAGGACTTCATGTCAAATTTTGCATGAATAACTCCATGGAAAACTCCTGTCGCAGCATTTAGAGAGGGCGTGTGGACTACGAAGCGGAAGGAAAGCGCGTTGGACAGATCGCTTGTGTCTAGGGCGAAGGTCACGTCGTGATTCCTTTGCCACCCAGAGAAGATGAAACGCGACACGGCCTACACAGTGCCGTACAAGGTCCCATCTGTCGGAAGGACTCGTAGAGAGGAATAGAAATAGTTACGTTGCAGGGAGAAACGGGTACGGGCATACTCGCTTTGACAAGATCTCCTTCAAGGTTGTCTTTAGCATGTCCTTGCTACAAAAGCGAATGGAAAATTGTAAATCATGAGCGCGCGCACACACAAACACACACACACGTAAGAGGGATTCCATAATGAACATTTAGCCTATTGGTACTTCCTAAAACTGAATTTTTTTCATTGAAGCTTTCCGAAAAGGAAATTGATTATATTTTGTAAAATTGTAAGAGACTATATCAAAATTTCGAATGTTTGTAACTACTATTCATTTTGTGTTTTGTATTAATGAGATTCGTTTTAGCACGAGATTAAAACCGTTGCTCTAATATGTTCCTTTTTGGCTGTACAATCACAATATAAATTTTGAGAGATTTTTCGAATAGAGAAAGAAATTCTTTTTAATATTAAGTGGTGAACAATTGGTATTAAAGTGGGCCGGGAAAACTGCTCGAATGTTCCTAATTTAAAAGTACTATAATATCTGCGCCACATTTACGTTCACAGCTTCGTAAATAGGTGTTAATAAGCCTCATTTTTTCAATAAATAAGACAAGCAACAGGAATTGCAATCATAAAAACGAATCCATTTTTATAGCATCGTTCTCTTGCTTAAAGGGTCATCTTTCATAATATTCTTAAGCCATCCCTTTCCTTCATGGGCCTTATCTGCTAGTCCAGAAGGGGTCTCCTGCTTCCTACTTAGCCCCGCACGTTTTTCGTCCAATCTCTTGCCTCAGCATAATCGCAAGGATATTGGTGAAAGGTGTTCTCCCCAAACGAAACTTTACCGTAGAGCAGGTCGCCTTAGACCAAAAGTTAATTACTGCGTATCGATTCAGAATGACTAAAGGCAAGATTGAATCAAGTCGACAAATAGGATTAAACTACAAGTTTCTGTTTCATAATTGAGCTTCAGCGTATATTAAGATTATAACTGAAGTAATAATTAATCATACAATTTTTAAGAAAAACAACTGTCACTTTTTTAGCATTTTACTAAAGAATGGCAAAGAAAAATAATCGACTACTTGTGCTTGTCATCCATTATTGTGGTTAATATAAATTGTCTTCATGGAAACAATGTTTAAGTGACACGCATTCAGATAAAATCGTGCGAATCACTCCAGATTTTGTAATAAAATAAAACATTTATCGAAGAATGAAAAATTAATAATAATCTTTGTCAACGACTTATACGACATATATATCCCCTTTAGGAGGCCTTTTAAGTAAATTCATTTCATTATTTCTCACATGCATCACATCTTTTTTTCTGATAATTTATTTTTATTCAGTTTCTTAATAATTCTTTTCTGCCCCTCACTAACTTCTGTATGTTAATATTTTTACAATTCTTTAAACCTAATTTCTCTTGAGTATAACATATCAATATCTAGAAATTAATAAAAAACGATCCATTTCTTTTTTTTAATACGTCGCAATCCCAGTGGATCTCTAATTATTATCTCATTCCTCTGACTATCCTAAATCATACAATTTTAGTTGCGTAATTCCATATAGCAAGAAAAACTCTCTCTCTCCATGGTAAAAAGAATCTTTATATTCTGAATCATCGCCAACTTAAATTCTCCATAGAGCTTTCTTTTACTTCTAAATTCCACATTATTTTGATTTATTCCAATGAACTTAGGCTCTTGGTGTTTCCGCTTTTTCGATATGAAAATTTAACAATATGTAATATAATTAGCTCATAATAAAACCTACTACCAATATTTGCCTTCAAAACGTTTAAAGCTTTAAAAAAAACGCGATAAAAATGATCGGCAATTAGACAATAAAATATATCTGAATATATATCCAATCATTCATGACTGCGTGTATGATAGATCATGTGTCATTTTTTCTTGTTTCTATAGGTGAATAAATTATATAGCACCCTAAACCCTCTATAAATGTATAAAATTTCCAGGATGTGTAGAATATCGATGGACGAGAGCGATGCAGGGGAGGAGAGTCCGATATGCTGGGGCAGAAGGCAGTGGTGGCGCCTCCTCCCACTCTCTATCCTGCTCAGTTCATATCGGGTGACCCCAGCCGACGGAGTATCCCCTTCCATCGGCGGAGGGTGACGGAAGTGGCGCTGCCCACGCGCACGCCCTTACTGGATTCACGTCAGCGAGTGCTATCCGAGGACCACAACGACATCCTCTCCCACTCCCCCTTCATCCCCTCCCCAATCTCAATCCACAACAATTGCCAGTATCTCCCGTCCACTTCACGTTCGGAGCAACGCGCGTACGTAGCCTTGTTTCAACTCTCGCTCCTGCCAATCGCTGCCGCAATTGCAATTCCAAACATTCCGCTCCCGTCGGATCCTCCTCGTCTCCTTTCCTATTCTCTCTCCTCTGCCTGCTGCCCTTCACTTTCCTCTTCAATTTCCTTCCGAGCATTTCTCCCTTTTCAGTTTCCTCCTCCGTTGCTATTTCTTAGATGGAAGAACGTCTAGAAATGCTTTGTAAAAGTCGTCCATCGCAAAAGGCTTATAAAAAGTTTTAGACACCGTTGGAGTATCGATATAGATGGATTGAAAGTACTTTTATCTAGATTTATGATGCGATTCTATTTCCACTGATATCAAGTATTGGGGGATCTTTGAGAGGTTAATGCTGAAATATTTTAATCGGTAGAAACATGTATTAAAGATAGAATCAAAGATTTTCGGTTTAATCATGCAATGCATTTTCTTTTAAAAATCGCAAAATGATAACGAGAGCTTCTGAGTGCATAAAATAGGTTGTTAAATAAATTTTCCTATTTGACAGCTCCTGAAATTTTTATTATTAGCATAAAGACATTGCTGAGAATGATAAATTAAATCAGGAGTCCTTTTTCTGCAAAACTTTTTCCAGCATTTTTTTAAATGATAAATTAGGGTAAATCTACTTTTTAATTGAAATTTCAATAATCATTCGATTTTTGTTTAAACAATATGTTAAGGAAAATACCTTTAATACTGCAATGACCTAAAATTAGTTCCTTTATGAATGAATTGGTCGATTTTATTGTAACTCCGATCATTTTCCGCTAATTTTTTAATCAAGTATTTCAATTAATCTTTAATCATCCTTTCTGAGACAGAAAAAATGTTTATGTTATAAGCAACCAATTTATTTAAGCTTTTAATAAACGTGCCTCCTCATCATTTCAGTCAATTAATTTATGCATTTTCATGTACAGAAAAATAAATTTCAATCTTTTTTCCAGTTAGTCTCGCATTACCTCTCGCTTTAGCATCAAGCTGCTGTGAATATAAAATATTAAGGTTTTGTAACATGCGGAGTTTGCTAACTCATGAGAAATCACCTTCTCTCATATATCCTATAATGGGGATCAGTTTGCCGTCAAACGAAACCCCATCACCGTCCATCATGTCTTTTAATAGTCCATTCTGCTGATCCGGAAGCTATTGGCGAACCGTCCCTTGCATAAGCTCAATGACTTTTAGAAAGTTAGAAAGTTTAACACCTGCTTGTGAAAACACATAACACATGAGTTGTGTACACTACCCTTCGGAGGTTCTCTTAAAATATTGAGACCCCATTTTTATCATAAATTTAACTTGATTCAATAACATGTGACCATAAATCTGCTAAGCCTAGGAGAATATTAATATTTGCATTCATGGCCATTCAATTATACCATATAACCTCCAAAACTAAATAGGTTTTGTTATGCACAAAGAATGAAAAGCGATTTATATTCGCTCAAATCAATTACAGTAATTTTCGGATTTTAATACGCACCCGTTTTTACGAATGAAATGTGAAAATTGTCTTATCACCATACATAATACGCACCTAATTTTTTTTATAAAGATCAATATAACTTTTCACTAGATTATTAGTAGGGTATGGATTTTTCGAGTTCAAAAAAATTTCATTCGGAGGGTAAATATCGGGTTTTATTTTTCGAGGTTTTAAAAAAGTTCAATCTCTGGTAATTTTTGGGTTTTATTATTTTGTAATTCGGATAAAATGATTTTTAAATAAAAATCTTGTTTAACAATTTAAAAGTTTTATCAACAATCAAAACTTTTTACTATACTTTAAGTATGGTTGAGAGTGTGATATCTTGTGTTAAACGCCTCCAGGTGGAGAGGAACACCTCGCAGGCTACACAAATATCTCGCTTCCCGTTCAGCTTCTTTTGAAAACACACCAGATATTAGTGAAATAGTTTTTCTTTCGTAGTGTTTTCAACTAACAGACACCTGGACTCTTTTTTCCTTAACCTATCCAAGATTTAACAGCGACTAGCTAAGGCGCGTACATGACTATTTGCGATCAAACCAAGGAGATTAAGATTGTGTTACAAAGTAAGCTTACGAATAAATTGTTTACAAAGAGAATAAACAGAATTATCACGAACATCTCGGACTGCACCCAAGTGCTGAAGTGCCTACAAGCGCCAGAATAGAAATTCTGTGACCAAATTGAAAAAGAGTTTGTTTAAAGAAAAATAATAATTACGGGTGTTTTCTGTTTTTACCCAAATTTTGAAAAAGACAATTGGAGGGTAAAAATTTGGTAAAACCCGAAAAATCCATATCCTAATTATTAGCAGTATTGATACAGTTCTCGCTTTGCCGCCAAGTGATATACGTGCGAAAGAGTTTACGAGGATATCGCGTTACGTTCTGACTCACTAATTAAAGCTCGACACAATGTATTAAAATGTCTCAACGACGCATTTTGTATAAATCTGATCGGTTGGAATAACAGTTCTCGCTTTGCCGCCGAGCGAAAGAGTTTACGAGAATATTATCTAAGTCTCGTTGATGAAACTTTCATCGATTTCTGTCTCTACGTTCATACAAGCAGGTCAAGGTATGTAATGTTGTTATTTGTTGCTCGCAGTTATTAGAATGCAATGAAAAGTACAATTTATTTAGAAAGTCATGTCCTAAAATAAAATTATTTCCCTACTCGAAAAAGTATTATGCGTTTGTTACCATGTATAATACGCACCCTAAGTTTTAGACAATATTTTGAGGAAAAAATGCGTGTTATAATAAGAAAATTACGGTAGTGAAAATCATTCTTGTGCTACTCCGCTGAATAGAGTACGGAGAGTATTCATTTCTCTTGGATTATTTTGAAAGCTTGTTTGCCTTTGTTGCAGAAAATATAGGATAAGATAAATTGATTGTAGACGTAAGGATTGCTAAGATTTTTCTTTGAAAATTAATTATGGTTTACCGGAGTTTTTTAAATCCGGTCGATTGTTCTGGATAAAACTTTCCTTCAGTGGCTTGGAAAATCCTACATCCACTATTTCCACAAGGACACAGAGATGAGTAATCAATCCTTTGGAAAAGTTCAGTAAAAGCGTTTTTAAAATGAATTGGAATGAGAAGGATGAGAAAACAAGCGCGTAACATGCAAATCTACTTATTTGTAATGAGGCATGATTCTCTGTAAATATCTCACGAAGAGAAAATTAAATAGATCGTTCTTTATCGCTAATGATATATTTTAACCGAAACCGCTATACAAATTCTGTGACTATATATTAAAAGCGATGCATCTCCTGTCTGGTGAAATGCTTTTCTTTCAACCTCAAATTTAACAATCGCCCTTTACTCCGTAAATCTTCTCCCGGACAAACTATTGACTCACTCTTCAAAATACAATGGACCAAATATCGCAAATAAAATTTGTATTGTTGGAGCGCATTTTAAACAGGAAAAGTTTCAGGTCGCTATCAGCATTTTATTGTAAAATCCAATTTAAAGCACTCTATGCATTTGAGATAAAGAAAGGTGTTATTTGAGCATGCGTCATTCAATTACTGAAGGACCTAGCAAGCTAAATCTAGCGTTTTCTTACGGAATGGGTAAAAAGCGCCTCAAAGAGTTAAAGGCGATGGGGAGGACACAAGGATGAGGGCGTAATTTCCGAAAGTGGTTGAAGTGGAGAGTGAATGTGCGGAGAGAAATGGAGTGGGAATGAGAAAGCCGATGACATGGAATGCGGACCTAGGTTTTCGTTCATTATCTTCATGTGTCTTTCGTAACTGTGAGTTTGAGAAACCCTATACATAAAAGAACACTGTATAATGAATGAATTTCACAATAGAATGCTTTGAAATAACATCAGCAAAAGATCTACAATCTCTCCGAATTGGGGGAACCTAAGCTACTATGCCAGTCAAGATAGTTATATTACTGATAATTCCATAATATTATACATATTTTGTTATATAGAACTTCTCTATAATTAAATGTCCTAAATCCTTAATGGAAAACATTAAGGTTTTCCTCTTATAAGTTGTATGAACCTTTAAGTATAATAAAACACTTTCTCGACGAATTCATTAATCATATTGTCTGTAGTCGTGGTTTTAGATGTCTTATTCCTTTATTAATTTTATATGAAGTCATAATTAAGAAGGAGATTTTTCGGAGAAATGACCATTAATTTTACAGTGAACATTATTAATTGATGAAATGCATCACAACTTATTTTCCCATTTTAGCTCAGTTATGAACTTAAGTTTTTGGCAACGAATAAGTTTTTTCACTCTCCATAATTAAGGAATTTCTTTAAGCAGTTTTCTTTTTTTTTGTTTTAGAGCAACTGCTTCATTTTGCCAATAGTTTCAGCACTTACTTGACAGTATATGAATGTAAAAATGACATATTACGAAGATTCAGTGTAATTTAGAAATTATTTGAAAGAATAGGATGTCAAAGTGCTCAAAAGAATTCAACGAGATGGGACACGTGTTAGGGTGTGGCTCCGTTCTCAGGGATTTGAGGAGAACGACGGAAGATGGAAAATGCGAGAGAAGATGATCAATGACGTGGATGGGTGACAGTTGGAGGAAGGGGATGAAACGGGGAAGGTGTGAAGGGGAGGAAGAGAGTGAGAGAGGGAGGAGGATAAATGATGAATCGACTCTTTCGTTGCTTAAGGACGAAATGGAGTGAACGCCATTCGTTAGATTTATATTTTGAGTGACGTTATGATGTATCCGGAAACCGAATGGAAGAGCATATGGTGAACCGCCAACATTCTGTGAAATTTAATTGACAAAAGTACCTATATTTACAGTAACATTTGTTGCTTAGAATAATTTTTTGAAATTAACATTTCCAAGTATTTAATTTTGGCTATTTTACTTTGTTGTTATATAATGATTTCTGGGATTTTGTTTTAAATACAATTAGTATTCAATGAGAAAATTAAACTTTCACTATTTCATATTACAGTTGCGGCCAATCATGTAATTAGTTCAATTGCAATGTGCGCGCCAAGTCAGCTGTAACACTGATGTGTAACATATTAAATAACACAAATACGTGCGCAGCTTAAATACACTTATATAATAACGCACAATTTCATTGATCGTCACAACGAAATTCGTATATGGCAAATTCTTCGACAAACTTTAAAATACAAAATTATCAATTAACGTAGTTATATAACAGAATAATGAAAGATTTATGCAGTATCTTGCTAGCTTAAAACTAATCTCTTTTTACTTAAAACTATTTTCTATTCTCTGGACTATCATTTTTTGGTTTCTCAGAAAATTTTCTATTTCATAAATACCTTTTATGCTTTTATATCTTTATGCATTTGAAACTTTCGTTAAACTTCGAGGAAAAAATGGTATTTCTGGGTCAAAATGTTCAACCAGCACTGCCATATTATAAGGAACAAAATTAAATTCTATGATAAATTTTCATTATATTTTGCGCTGTAAAAACTATAAAATAGAGCAAAATGACAAGTAATTAAATTTCCCTCCATTAGAGCTCCCATCTTACCCAAAAACAAAATACGAAATTGTAATTCCTGCTTTTCTTAGATAATAAGCGTGTAATTTACACTGCGATTATTGTGTGCATTACTCCCTGTTATAGATTTAAATATAGGTACAGAGATCATCAAGGATATAAATACATACACACACACACATATATATATGTATATATTAACTAAAGGAAAAGAAAAGGTAGTGATGAGGGTGGCAACAAGGTGTTGAGGGATATATATATATATATATATATATATATATATATATATATATATATATATATATATATATATATATATATATATATCTGGCCGCACTAACAAAATCGCTATCAAAAGACTTCAATTTATACGCCATAGTGTTAATTTTTGTTGGTTAATATTTGAAGTTAAAAATAATACCACAATATTATCTTACATTAAGTCGGAGAAAGTAGTGTTAGAATAAAAAATAACATATTAAGAACATTTTAAAAAAATTATGAAGATACTGTAAGACTAACTTCCAATGTAAAAGATTCGAGAAGCGTTTTGTGAATATTTGTACTGACTGCAGACACTCTTTTTCTTTACCTCACTGTTTCCGTCTTTCACAATCAGATATGTACTTTCAGCTCTGATAAAGAGCAGATTTACGAGAAAGGCGCTAAATTAGAGTAATTGACGAAACTATAGTAGGCTGTGTGGCAAAAGAGGGGTGTTCCATTGTTCTTACATTTGAAACAAAAGCTGAGCTTGACGTCTTGGAGCCGCAAAAGGTACGCTAATTTGTTCCCAAGACAAATTTTCTTGCCAGCCTTTGCCTTTCTCTCTATATCCTCTTTCAACTTTCCTCATTCCACCTCAATTTCTCTTTTTAATCCATCTCTTTGCCTCTTTCTCTCTCGCTCCTACATTTCCACTCCCATCTACCTTTCCCAGTTATTAACGTACATCCTTATTACTTCCGCCTCTCCAATCTACCTTCCTGCATTCGCATTTCCTTGCCCTCTTGTCTCTCCCTTAATAATCTCTGTTCCCTCTCCCTTTAGAATCCTATCTACTTACCACTAACCCAATCTCCCTCCTATTCTCTTTCATTCTCACACACGTACGCTTTCCCTTTCCGTCGCTCGGTCTCAAGGCCATGAAAGGATTCCGAGAGAGAAATAGAGATCGGTGAGCAAAGAATGCCCTGAAGACGTCCTTTGCTCGGCCAATGACGTGTGGGAATGAGGATAAGGGAGAGATAAGGGACAGCACGCGACAAAAGGGTAGAAGAGTGTGTCGGGAGAAGGGATGACGAATGATAAGCGAGCACTGCTGGAGACAAGAGAGAATCGGTTTCAGAGAAATGAGGGAGGAAACGGTTTCAGTACTGCGATGCATCATTACTGCTATACTGTTGTGTTTGAGTTTCCATTTCGTCTAAATAGGTTAAATATTGAGTTAAATTGAACAATTTTAAATTCAAGTTCGACTACACAAGGGTATTTGCATCTCATTTCGCGTCGCCATCTTATCCCTCACACGTTATGTGCTCTCAGCGTTTTATTCTCCAGGCACTCCAATCTATCATTAACCCTAACTAAAGCATCCAACATTAATTTACTGATTGAAGTTAGATAATTACTATTTCGTGAATGTTTTCCGATAGAATAGATACTTGAATTTTAATCATATATTTAAAAAATAATAAGAGAAGTTAACAAACTTTTGAAATTTTCCTTTTACTTTTTTGATAAATGGTTTTCCGAGAAGTGTCAGCTTTGACTATCAGTTTCATGCTTATCTTTTGTTCCAAGCGCTACATTATTTGCTGTGCTCTGGCGGTTGATGATATATTCGTAAAAAAGTCGAAGTCGATATCAGCGGTAATTTGTCATAAATTTATATTCTCTCGCAACTTGAAATCTTAAGTGTGGTGTTCATTTTTAAAGCTTAAAAATCGAATGCGTAAAAGGAATATAATATAGTTTATTTTAAAATGCAGTTACGGATTTTTCGATCCATTTCAAATTGAAATCAATTCCATTTTCGTTTCAAGTTTCCATTTTTTTGACGCCGAAATGACCATTTGTGTGCCATTCTATCAAAGATTTGGCAGATATAGACGAAGATAAAAATTATGCCCTCGATGAGAATTTATGAGTCCGTTTAGGAGAATATTTAGGAAATAAAGCAGTAAGTTGACATCATCATCATCATGAGGTGTTCTGCCTCTAGGCAGGTCCCTGGCACCAGCGTTGTCTCCACTCATTTCTGTTCCTTGCCATTTCTTTCATTTCCTGATACCCTCCCCTTTCTTTCAGATCGTCAAACATTTTTATTCTTCTACGTCCCCCTAGTTGACATATTTCTAACGATATCCTCCATCGATTTCGGCACAGGGGTCAGATTTAAGAGTTTTATAAAGCAATGTTATCACGAAGCCAAATATTTAGTTTGGATTATGGTGGCTGAGCAACTCGAGCGTTGGCCTTCCACGCAGCGGTCCCAAGTTCGAATCCGGCTGAGGTCAGATTTTTCAACTTGGGATCGTCCCGTCCCCTACTTGTGTGCTTTAGAAGACCGCACAACCCAGCAATCCGTCCTTTGGAAGAGACATTAAACAGTTGTTCCCCTTGGTGCTCTTCGTAAAGAGTATACTAATGCTGGCACCTGGTTTCCCTCCTCCCTTCTGTGTGTGTCCGGTGTGGAAGGAGTCATGGTTATAATAGTCCAAGTGGCTGATAGCCAGTAAAACAATCAAACAAAACTAAAGAAATAATTGATTAGAAACGGGATAAAACGCTTTGGTTCTGTTTGAGGGTATAACTGCAAGAAACGCGCTTATGTAGCGATGAATAATTTTCAGTAATTGGACCGCGTTCATCTTCCTTTCAGGCTCTAGGCTGTATCATATTTTCACTTATCGTATAATGAATCACTGTGATTTGTAAAGAAATCTTGTTATATAATACAAAATTATATATATATATATATATATATATATATATATATATATATATATATATATATTTATATATAATTTTGTATTTTCATTCCCCGCTCAGTGTGTCACTCTCATTTACTCTACTGCTGAAGAAGGGCATAGGCCCGATAAGCTTGCGTGTTTTTTGTTTTTGTATTCGTGTGTTCAACGTGTCTCTTCGACGCCCCCAGCAGCCTGCCAACTTGGTCTCCGACTTGGTAAGTGTCCGCTGGGCTTCCTTCAACACCTTGTTGCCACCCTCATCACTACCTTTTCATTTCCTTAAGTCTATATATATATATATATATATATATATATATATATATATATATATATAACTTAATATAATAGCCGTTGTTCAAAACAACACAATCTGAAGAATCTGATTGGCTGCCGAAAAGACAATTTTATCTTGAGGAAGTTTAATCTTATTTCCCTTGAAAAAAAAATGCGATAAATAAATAAGAAGTTAAATCCGTTTAATTTTAATATTTTAATTTTGATTTTAACAAATGATAAAATATATCAATTTATATGCCGCACCACAATCAGAATTTAGCATACATTTTATCACATGCTATCTACAACAAAAAATAAATAAATAAGCATGTAGGATATGGATGTAAATGGATTGCTATTTAAGGTTCTTCGTTATTACATTTTAGCAATAGGAACACATAATTATGTGAATTTTATATTTATTGCTTACTTTTAAAAGTTGGTTTCATTAATTATTATTTCAATTTTAACTTAACACTTAATCCACCCGTACCCGTCATATTTTAAAAATTCATGTATAATATCATACCTAATTGTTGTCAACGTAAATTATTTACGGTAAATAATCTTATTGGTTACTGAAGTAAATAATATCTGCTATAATTATAAAATACATTTAATTCCTTACGTGTGCATGGCAGATAGATTATCTACAGCGAAGAAAAGGACATAAACGTAAGTAATACAACTACTGAACTCAAGTGAGGTATGTTTTAAATAATTTTTGATTGTTTGGTTGATTAAAACTGATTAGAAAATAAATCACTTAACAGAAATTGAATATTTCCCTAGAATCATTTCTGATATATCGTTTTGTAGTATTTAGTCATTAAAAGTACGTGATATGTTTATTGATGCACCAACTAAGGGAGGAGAAGAAATTTTTAATAATAATAACTCTTAGTGTGGTGTTATTTGGTTTATATAGGGAGATGAGTAAGGAATGCATGCATTGAATGCTTTAATACGAGAGAGAGATAAGGAGAGAGACAGAGGGAGAGAGAGACAAAATTAAATGTTACAAAGATTAAAAATAATTTTTGGCGTATGCGAATTGTATAGCATAATGTATTTCTTTCTCAAACAATTTCTACTCGAACTAAACTATTTTAACTCTCTGGAACACTCAATTATGTGAATTTCATATGTATTGCTACCTTTTTAGTGCATATCAAAGTCGGCTTCATTAATTATTATTTCAATTGTAACAACACTTAATTCACGCATACCCGTCATATATGACGGGCAATTGCGCTAGTATATATATAATTATACGTATATGTATAGCATTATTTATAGACGCTTCTTACTTATGCTATATCAGGAGGATATTATTGTCCAATCCAAGCTACAAGAGTTAGAAAGCTGAAAGTTTACAGCGTTTGTAGAAGTCATGGAGAAACCTCCAAAAAATGGGACCTCTCACCTAAGTGAAATGGTTTCCAGAAATTCCTAATTTTGCGTTTTCCCCCATAAGTAAAGCAATGCCCCATTTTTGTAAATTAATTTCGGGCACTTGCCGATTAGCTGGAGAAATGACATTTAAAGGTTGATAGATGGCCTCAATACCTATTAGGAATTGTCATCGTTTTTGCTTATAGTTTCATGGATTCGACACCAGATGCCCCGGAAAATATCCCATAAGTTAGGATGGGGAAAAGGTATTCCAGTGTGTAGACCAATAGAAGAGGAATAGGGAACTGAAATTATACACGATTAGAGAATTTTGCTCAAAACCAAACAAAAATATCGAAAATTTAAAAATTGTTAATTTTTATGGGTTATTTTTACCCCGTTTGTACATTAAAGCTTAATAATTTTTATTTCGGTAACTATAAGTCTTAGGTACGAACTTTTTCGAACATTTTGTAGCAAATTCAATATAGAAAATACGAAAATCTTTAAAAAGTTCAACAATACGGCCGCTAAATTTATCAAATGTTTAAACAAATTTTAAGGTTTATGTACATCGAGATGAAAAGAAAAAACTTTTGTCACTTCCATAATTTTGTAGAAGTGACAAATTTTTTTCTTTTCATCTCGATGAGTAATTTCCACAAGGTTGAGCCTGACCTCATTGATGATGATAAAAGTTGACAAATCGCCAAATGCCGTACAAAAATTTTAAAGTTGAGATACTCCACTAAGAAAAGGGAAGGCGGGGAAATTCAGTCAGAAAAAAATAAAACCTTGGTGAAGCCGATTAAGAAGAATAATTAAAAGTGATTGGAACTATCGGGCATGCGAAAAAAAGGGTGCAGTGACCCTTGTCGTAAGTTAAAACGAAAGAAGGCGGAAGAGAGCATGAAAAACAATCAAAATAAAACAAAGAATCGGTGAAGCCGATTCTAGGAAAGCGCAAGGAAGGGAGTATTGACTAATACGCGTATTTCAGCCACCAGAGTCCTGAAGGTAAAATAATGCGCGGGATGGGAAGCTCGGTGTTTATACATATATATTTCCGGAGGAGGAGAAAAAAGGGGGTAACGGAAGAGGGAAGAAGACGGTTAACCGAGGTATAGGGAAAGTAAAAGGAGTGGGAGAGGGGGGAGGTTGTTGTAACCGTCAACTAAGCAAGGACACGAAAGAAAAACAAAGTAAAGGAAGTTACACCAAGAAACTCCATCTTCAAATTTTCCCTCAGAAAGTGCATTGAGCACTATCCTGATTTAAAAGGTGGCTTTTATTTTTAAAAATCAATTAACTCTCGTACGGGTCAAGTAAATTGTTGGGAATATGTTTTAATAGTTTAAGATTTTCAGCGCTGATTTAGTGGTTAGTATTGATCATATGTTCGGCTATATATATATAGTTGTCGGTGCTTGAATACTCCAAGCGCTAAAAAATCACACACAAAGATCTAAACTCGTAAATAAACCAACGCGATCTCCAGCGTAACAGCACTTCAGCCACGTAGAGCCTATATGTATTATACAATAAATGAGTTCTAGGAGAATATTTCTAATTTTCCGCGAAATTAAGGCAACTATTCGTAATTTCCGAATTCTTTGCCAATCGGCTAATGTCCAAGTTTTCGTGTTTCAAGTTTCGGGACTCAGATCGCTTTGCATGAGCAATAAGAATATCCATCATTAAAACAACACCCTATGCACTAAAATTATGGAAAAGTTAGGATATTTTGTGTTAAGATTATGGCATAATCATCCATACCATTAGCATGTATTTGGTTTTAAAATAGTAAATTGGGAAGATGCAATTATATTTAATAATTGAAAAGTTAAAATTTCTCGAAAAACTACGAAAAAACATTAAAATACTTGTCAAGTTTTACGTAAATTTCGTGTGTTAGTATAATGACATTATCATAACTTTAAATTGTAGTTTAAAATCAATGGCATAATAATATAATCCTAGAAATAAAGGGAATATTTTTGTGTTTGGATTAAGACGCCACCATAAGTTTACCCCATTGGTCGACATTAACGATATTATGTAATACAGTCCATTAATTCCCATTAAAAGCATTAAACCAATGCTCTTGAAGTATGGGAAATCATTTCCCAATGAAAGGCATTGGAGTCGTTGTGCTACGGTAGTAAATATTTTTCATTGTTGAAAACCGAAAAACTTTTCATAATTTAATTATTAATATCCAATTTTTAGGCAAATTCATTATGAATTTGAATTTTGTCTTAAAGAAAAATACACTTCAATTTTTCACTAATTGTAAGTGAATGGTTTATACCTCGACTTCGTAACTTAATTGTAACTAATTTAAAAAAGAAATTTTAAATAGCCCTGCGCCGTTTTATCTTATGGGCATTGAGGTCAAAAATACCCCTTAAATATAACTTTTTCTGGAATTTCGGATTTTTTCCAGAGGTTGTATTTAATGACCTATGTTCATGTCAAATTTCAGCTCTGTAGAACTTCTAGAAGTACCTTAGGTTTCATATGAAATCTATAATAAATAGCTGCTTCATACGGAGGATATATATATTACGAGTAGAAGGTGCTTGCATACTGCAAGCATTTAATCGCACCTTGAAAAAAACATTAATTTTCAGAGAGATATTTCATTATGAGGAATATTTCTTTAATTCTAAAGATTTCTCCTCTGGACGGGTTTTTGATTGTTCATTATGGAACAATAATGGAGTAAAACAATCACTAATTTTTGCAATTTTCGAAATATTATACTTTTCCCACATTTCTTCCAAATTTTTAATTTATAGTACAATTAAAAGTGAAATAACATTTATCTAATTGTTTAAATTAAAATAATTTATAACGGCCAAAATAACAATTTTATAGCTAAATTGAAAAGTTTATTCGTTTACTTAGACTAACCTCTAAATAATTTAAAATTTTCAGCTCCCTAACATGCGGCGTAGTGTCTAAGCATCTACCTATTTGTTTAAACTTTATGAATTTTTAACTGCCAAACAAATGAAAATATCAAAATTTCTATAATCCCTATTTCGTTTTTTTACAAATCCTACTTCTAAAAAAAATTTCAGCTCCGTAGCACATTCGAAAATACATAAACCTTGAAAAATTGTTTAAACAATTGCGAATTTTTAGCGGCCGCATTGTTGCACTTTTTCAAGATTTTCGTTTTTTCTAGTCGGTTTCGCACAAAATCCTACCTAATCCTACCCTTCTACAAAATATTTGCAAAATCTCGTAGCTATGACTTATAGTTTCCGTGATAAACATTAATAAACTTTCCTCCCTAAGAAATATCTGAATCAAACATTCCTGCGAAATTTCAATCTTCCACCAAATCGGAAAGTTTGTTAAAAACACGTTAAATATGACATTGATGACGTCGGCGTTATACACAAACAAACACATCTAGGCTTTTATTATTAAATATGCATATATATATTTATTTATTTATTTATACACAGATTTGAAATTGAATTAACTTAATTTCTGATGTTAAGATTGGAAAACCATATTACATTTTGTTGCGGTCCAATAAGATCCAATGTGATAGCATAAAACAGCCTATTAATTATATGGTTGATAATTCATCTTACGGAAATACGTCGTCATGTCTGAGTTTGGAATAACGGAGGAATTCTATTTTAATACCAGTACCTCATTTGGATACAGCTCTCTGTTTTTTTGCAAGCTGAGTTTTGGATTCGCGATGCAAGTACCGCAATTAAGTTATCTTAAAATCCCAATTTATATATATATATATATATATATAATGAAAAATAAAAACCACAAGTTCAAAAATATAGTTGCGAAATTACAAATACGAACACAGCAAACTACCCTCCGTTAAAATAATAGAAAAGAGGGATAGACAGGAATACGAGAAGAACAGAGGGGAGATTGCGCGTGGAGGTGATGGCTGGAAGGAGAGAAAGGACAAGTGGTTGATTAATTATGCCCGTGTTCTGAATATCTGCGGAGGAAAGGGTTACCACGGATAAGTTAACGGTCTGTTAGGCGAAGGCTCGTTCTTCTGGCAAGAGGGCTTGTAAAGGGAGGAGGGGATTTCCTCTTTGAAAGGATTATGCACTCTTTTCCGAGAATTATTTTTGGAAACCAAGAATATAGGAAGAGGAGTTTAGTTTAAATCTCTTCCACGCAAGAAAGATTGATTAAACACGTAGCATGGTCAAAAATAAAAGCTTGCGTGAATATATCAAAGTGGGTGAGATTAATTCTTCCTGTATGTATAGGTTAACCAGTGGGAGCGTGTGAGAGGGCCTTAATACAGATGCTTGTTTGTGTACATTTCTGGTTAATCAACCTCTTGGATTATTATAGCCATAACTCGTTACACACGAGACATTCACAAGGGAGGAGGGAAAACCGGTGCCGGCATTAGCTTACTCTTTACGAAGAGCACCAAGGGGAACAACTGTTTAATGACTCTTCCAAAGGACGGATTGCTGGCTTGTGCGGTCTTCTTAAAGCAATTTAATTACATTTTATATAATTATAATTTTACATTGTATACGTTAATTTGCAAATGCATATTCTTTAATATAGCTGCCAATGCGCGACCAAAGATGTACAAACAAAAAGAAAACGTTTATATAAATATTTTGCTAATACAAATATTAAAATTACTAATATTCAGCTTGTATTAGTTAAATTAGAAAGCATTGATATTTTTTTATGATTAATTTATTTTCTCAAAAACAAATTTCAACAACATTTCTACACAGTTCGCTCAATGTATCTCTCTAAATTGATTAGGAACGAAGTTCCCCGCAGACCGACTTTTTCGTGTCTCAAGAAAATATTTTTGGGATAGAACAACGTTATGAAATTTTTTAAAGGCGCTTCATCAATATTAGGTATATATTTACTAGTATAAAAGCTGTCAATACGACGGGAAGGAATATGCTATTTTTTATTTAACTTAAAATCTCGCACTGAGACTATAATGAGGTATCGATTTCGATAATGGCACGGTTGTAAAGTAGTGATGCACCGGGTATCCGGCAATTACCCGGTATCCGGAAGTACCCGGAAATTACTCGGATCCGGTGCCTGGTGCTGAAACCCGGTGCCGGGTACTAGGTCCCTCACGAGAAAAAAGGATACCAATAAAAACAAATGGAATAGAAATTATTTTAACTTTATTTTTTAGTTAAAAAAAAACATTCAAATAAACGATATTTTAATTATAATAAACCTTTAAAAAACAAACTCTTATTACTCTTAACGAAAGTTAAACTGAGTCATGGAAAAACATTTTACATAAAATGCATAGTTTTACATGCTTAACGACTGGTTACAGTACCAGCTTGTAAACTTTTATAAACTTAATGAAATCTTCTTAAATAAAGAAATAAAGGTAAAGTCATTTTTAATTTTAATAATTAAATTTCAACTTTAATACTTAAATTGCAATAACGGGAGATTATGAAGAAGAATCAATAGTTTTTCTGCATTTCGAGGAAGGAGTTTTTTCCTCCGCTCTTCGTATGTGATTCTCGCCTCACTAAACATCCTTTCACTGGGTATGCTGCTTGGAGGTGATGACAAGAAACGCCTGGCCAATTTTGACAGTTTAGGATAGATAGTTGCTTTCTTTGTCCACCAAGTTAAAGGATTTTCTTTACGAGGGATGTTAAGACGTTTAAGAAAATTTTTAAATTTCATCTCTTCTTTAGAATAAAACTTATTACCCGCATTACGAAACTCTTCTTGTTTTATTTCATTTCATCTAAACAAGCCCACATATCTTGAATTGTATCGTTATTATTTTTCTCTTCTGTAAGTTCTCCAAAACGATACAATTTACTTGATTCCACATTATGAAATCTATCTTGCAAAGATTTTAGCAATTCCTTTTCCATAGTTACAGTGCCTTCGTCATTTTGTTTTTTGCTGAGGAAGCGCTCCAAAGCAGCTAAATTTGGAATCACCATCGAAATAAGAGATTCCTCTGAACTGGCTTCGACTGTGACGTTGAAAAATTGTTCTAATAAGTTAACTACATTTTCAATTAATTTATAATTGGCAGCATTCAAGTTGGGTATGTTGTGATCTGATGAATATAATGTGATGATGGCCTGCTTTTGTTCAAATGTTCTCTTCAATGCATGTTATGTCGAATTCCGTCTCCCTGCTACGTCTTGTACCAATTTGTGTTGGGGAAGCGAAAAATTGGTTTGTATTTCCTTCAGCCTCGTACAAGCTACTTGCGAGTGATTAAAATGAATAACGATATTGCGGCACTTTGATATTAAGTCTGAAATAGATTTTTGTGAAAATATGCTATCATGAAGTACCAATTGTAGAGTATGGATGAAACCAGACACATTTCTCAAACCGGTAATATTTTCCCAACTTATGCTACGTGCATTGTCCCGAAGCAATACGTTTATATTGTTTTCAGCATTTAAGTTCCAAAATTGTAGCATTTTGCTTAATGCGTGACTAATGGCACTACCTGTGTGACTTCCGGAAAAATGGCGAGCGTTTAAAACTACACACATTTTACATTTCTCGGTAAGCCAATGCCCACTGAGGCTTAAAAAACTTTCGTTAGTTTCTGAACAGGTCCATAGGTCGGATGTCAAGAAGATCAAATTCATCTGTGATTTTTCAATGTCAATTAAATTCTGAATTTTTAAACATTTATCTTAAATAGTAGGAATAATATTATCTAAAAAAATCTCCTTGATAGTATTTGGTACCGAGGTCCCAATGATTTTACAAGATTAATAAATCTAACATCCTCAACTATACGAAAAGGCAGGTTGTTCAGAGCCATCATTTCGCCAATTTTATAATGAATCTTGCCTTAAGATTACTAATGTCCCATAACTTGACTTTGTCCAAACACTGTGCAAACGTCTGCTGTTTAACTGGATGTAAAGGTCCCGCACTCAGATAATCTAATTTTCTCTTCTTATTATCAACATCGACTTGATTCCACTCATCTGAATGTTTTAAACGTAAATGTTTCATTAACGTCGATGTTCCGTAGGTTTTTGCTTTTTCCCACCTCATGATAAACCTGAATTTCGCACACTCCTTTCGTCTCGTCGTCAGATGACAATTCAAAAAATCTCCAAACTGAACTCCAAGGGTACATACGAAAACAAATAAAAATATCCCGACTTTACCCGACCTAGGTTAGACGCAAACTCATGGACTTTAAGAATTAAAAACAGTAGGCGCGCCGGTGTGCATATATCTACTTGGTAAATGGAAATCGCAACCGTAGGCTGACTGCGAGTTTGTAAGCTGGCCTATCAGTTGTTAGCAAGGCAGAATTTTTAATTTACTGTGGCGCCGCATTCTAGGGTTGTAGCAAAGGTGATGTGAAGGAAAAAGGAATACCATTTAATAAATCAACCCGGTTTGGGTGAATATACTCTCTAAAAGTTGCTTACTCGAGTTGAGTTTAAATTTTAGAAAAAAGGCATAACCCAAGCAATGCCTTCTTTCTAAAACTGAAACTCAACCCGAGCAACCGCAACTTTTAGAATATCGTAGTTAAAATGGGAAAGCATGTATTGATAGGCCTTAAGTCAAGTAAATTGAAATTTTCGCCTTGCTAAACAGCTGATAGGCTAGCTGGCCAGCTTATTAACTCGCACTCAGCCTACGGCTTGCGATTTCCATGTACCAAGTACGTAGGTATATGCCGCCAGTGTTCAAATCAGGGAGTTCCCCGGCTTCGCGTTAAAAAATAAACTGATGTGGGCAACACATGACTTTCTCCATATTTATATGGCAAATTACATGTTCTTAGCTCTGGGATCGTTGTCAATATTTACTTCCGGTTGACAATTAAGAAAAGAAAAAGGAGCGTTACTACGAAGTAACTAAGCGTCAATTGTTAACAATAGTCTTCGGTAGGTGGCGTGGTGGTGGCAGCTAAAAATATATGATATCTCTTAAACAATGCATTATATGGAAAAATGTATCAAACAAGGGTTGTAGAAAATAAAATTTCCTACAACTTTTATTCCTATACATTTTTGCATTGATAAAATATTAAAACAAATATTTCAAAATAACGAATGTGGCAAGAGTAAACACCCACTTCCGGTAGACCAATTTTTACCAAAAACTAATCAGATCTTCTAACTTTTATAAAAATGTTAAATATAAAATATTGCGTTGACCTGATTAATAGTTTTTGAGTTAGAGCGCCCACAAAAATCTATTACATACAGACCGACAGACAGAGAGACAGACACACAGACATCATCGCGAAACTAGTCAGAACGTGTTCAGGGAACCTTAAAACATGTATTACCGTTGAAATCTCGAGTTCGATTTTTTCATGAAAACAATACTTTCTCATACTACGTATATGGAGATAATAATAATCAAGGAAAATAGCTAAATTTTGCCAAAATTAGTCATTTAAGCGTTAAATTGGAGCTTTTGCGGAAAGGAGACAATCGGCGATATGACTAAGAAACTGTATTTATTTTTATTTAAAACAATTCCACATTGAAGATCGAGGGTCCATTTTTCTAATTTTTATCAGCTAAAGGATTAAAACCTTGCACGGCGCTAAATTGATTTTTTCGCGTTATCTTATGGGAAATATAAATGATCTACTGGAGTCGAACATTTTAGCCTATGAAAATCCCGAAGAAAAATGAGGAGCCCATACAAAAATTTGGTTGACCTGGCTGAAGAAACTACTGAGGTATTGAGCGTTATTGACCAAGAGAATAAGGGTTTTATAGGATGTGGATCACTTATATAATCGTTGTTAACAATCTTTCGAGAGGCTTACAAAAATATTAGTTCCTTTTGGACTAGTACAAGGGCGGGCATCCTCTTATACAAGGTGGGCCGCATCGGTGATTGCGAATACCTCGGCAGGCCGCATTGAATGCTTAGAGCTTAAATCGACGTATGCTTATATTCTGAGGTATCACATTAATAAAAGTCAAATTTTAATGAGGATTTTAGGATGAATTTTTTAAAAATTAAAGGTTTTATTATAATAATTTTACCAAAATAATATGAATTAGTGTTAAATTTTAAAGGTCCATTTTTCATCATAGCTCCGCGGGCCGCATGCGGTCATAGGTTGCCCAACCGTGAGATAGTAGAAGCCGAGATATGGCGTTCTACGTTGAAAAAGTGATTTAAACTTATCGTGCGCGACATTTTCAGTTTCTCATACTTTTAATAATTTGTCGTATGTTTATAAAATTAAAATATAAATAATCAGATTTGGCGAGAAATTTACTACGACTGAGCGTCATAATTTCACTTAAACGTCAATATCTCCATAATCACGACAAATTCGGTAGCTGAGCGAGATTTGAGAAGGACAGAAGGAAAACCAATGGAAAAAAGAGGGATAAAGGCATGCCATATGATGCCGTTCTGCAAACTAAAAGAATGCACAAAAACTTTATATTGTACCAAAAATTCTCTTTCACTCTTCACCTACAGCAAATAGCTTTCATTTTGCAATTATGCGACCGATTACAGTAGGTTGGTGTAAAATACTAAAGGAAAATAACTCATTTTTCTGTCATACAGTTTAATTTATTACACCCATGTTTTAAAATTGTCGGCAATAATAAGATCGAACATTTTTCTTCGTTTGAATAAGTTCCTTTGTTTCAACACCGCGAAAGTGACATTTAATGAGTTATACCGTTTACCTAATGCATCATAATTTCTGCCATGTGTCCCATTCCGCCACGCAAAGCTTTTATCTCGAACTGTCCCATCACTGAAGAGGAATGTAAACGAAATGTGTGTACTGAGCTAAGTGGTTCGTATTTCAATGGAGCAAGACTGTTTGACGAAAGGAGGATGAAGAGTGCGCAGATTAATTGAATGCCCGAAGCAGACAAGTGAAATGGGCAAGGAGGGGGGGAAATGAATTAAACAGCGATATTTAAAGAGAGGGTGGGATTTTCGGTTTTAAATTGCTGCATGCTCATTTTACAATCACTTTAATCGACAAGCGTATTCCACCCCCGAAAACTTCTCAATATGTAAAATAACCCGCTGTAGTCACTCAGATAAAATCGGACTTTTTTTACGAAACACGAAAAGTCCTCTGCTTAAACTTCGGCCAGGAGATAAAAATTTATCGCTGATTCTTTCAGATATATATCTCTTCAAGCGAAGAAAGCAGCGATTAGAAATTTACTAATAATGATGAAAGTGACTGCATACAAATAGATAATCTAAAATGTTTGGTTGTTGCACATATCGATAATGGAAAGAATTTTTTTAAAATTCAGAACTATTAAAGGAGAGCTTTTCTGTTTCTTTACTTCATTTACATTGCCATTAAACTTTATTACTAGGTATGGACTTTTTACCACTATAATAAATTAAAAAATCTGTTGTGGCCGCCACTTGACTTTCTCCATATCTGAAATATTTCTAAAAATTCCAAATAGGTTACATAATCACCTATTATAAAACGCTTGATATCTTTGTCTGGGGATGCATCTTCGGGGACCGGGGATGTCTGCTGGCGGCGTTGGTTGGTCCATGCCAAGCTCTTAAAACGCGAATAACTCAATCAAATATGCATATATAAACATGAAATTTGGCAGAGATAATCTACTCGGATATGAAAATACTGCGATTAAGAAAATTTTACGAAAAACGTCCAGGGTCTGACTACAGGAGATGATTTGCATTCTCAAAAAGGTAACACGTAAAAATCGACTTTTTGACGCGCAGGCTTACCTTCTTTTTGAGATTAAATTAGAAAACATTAACTCACGAGCTTTACATCTAGACCATTCTAACGGAAAGGTTACAAGGTTTTTTATTCTGTTCATCGTTTTTCGCCTACAGTTAGAAATTCCTCGTGTTAAACGTTTAATTTGCATGTATTGGGGAAATCTTGCCATTTTAAGGGGATGTTGCCAACATTTACATTGTTAAACCTCAAAATCCTATTGTTGTTTCAATTCTTATGGGTTTAAGCGTGCTTTGAAGGCTTTTAATACGAGAAGGAGAGAAAGACGAAAGGAGGGGGAAAATCTTTTCATAGCAATTCATGTAAACAATATTCGTTGCGTTATTTACGAGAAGGTATACCTAAAAACCTGAAATACTATTTAAAATTAGATTTAAATCGTTAAGATTAGACAAATTCAATATTATTGAAATAGAAACAATATGAAAATCGGAGGTATTTTGCTGGAAGATTTAATAAACCGAGCATGTAAAATGTTTATAGCGTGAAGGATTGTGCGATAGGTTACGGATGTTAGTTAGAAGAATGGAGTACTTGAGGACGATTTTGGAAATAGGGAGAGAAAGAGAGGTTTAAAACAATCAAACAATCACAAAAATAATAATAAAAGGCTAAGTTTTCAACCCGTTGGTCTGAGTGGCAAGCAATTAAAACGCAAATAACTCGATCAATGATGTAGATAGAATATTGAAATTTTGCAGAAATTTATATAATGAGCTAATCAGAATTATTTATTTAAGGTTTACATGGCAATTAAAGAAATTACTGTCCGTTTGTGGTGCTACTTTGAGGGGGGAAATATTTCACTTTCTCCAAATAAAACTAATTGAATTTTAGAAGAAAGGGAGGAGAATGGGTGGGAGGAAGATGGGGGATGGGAAGAAAAGAGTAGAGTGAAGAATAAGAGGGAGAGAGGAATGGAGAAAGAGAAGAAGAAAGAGGGAAAATACGAGGGAGAGAGAATAGGAGGAAGAGAGATTAGGAGGAGAGGGGGGAGAGAATAGGGGAGAGGGAGGGAAGAGAGTGGGAGTGAGGCAGAGAGAAAGGGAGGGAGAATGGGAAATACCTTAATTTGAATACATAATCTGCACATACCCGTCATATTTGAAGGGCAATTACGCTAGTAATAAATATTTTAATAACTGCGAGAAAATGTTAGACTTAACAAAGAACAGAAATAAACTCAAACCATAGCCTTCTGATATTGGCTATAGCCAAAAAGATCAAACAATTAAGAAAGAACGTAACTAAGCGTCACTTGTTAACAATAATCGTCGGTAGGTGGCGTGGTGGTGGCAGCTAACAATTTAAGATATCTCTTAAACA
This sequence comes from Tanypteryx hageni, assembly GCA_028673005.1. NCBI lineage: Eukaryota > Metazoa > Arthropoda > Insecta > Odonata > Petaluridae > Tanypteryx > Tanypteryx hageni. Next base: position 133,088,722 of record CM054112.1, on the reverse strand, counting down.
ATTATGGGAAAATGTTTCAAACAAAGGTTGCAGAAATTTAAATTTCCTACAACGTTTATTCGAATACATTTTTACTTTCTCTATATACGTAGTATAGGGGAAAGTATTGTATTCATGAAAAAAATCGACTTCGAGATTTTTTGTGGGTGTTCTAACATGAAAACTATTAATCAGGTCAACACGAAATTTTATATTTAACATTTTTATAAAAATCACGAGAACTGATTGTTTTTGGTAAAAATCGGTGAACCAAAAGTGGGTGTTTACTCTTGTCACTTATCCGTTATTTTGAAATGTTTGCTTTAATATACGATAAAAATAAAAATGTATCAGCATAAGAGTTGTAGGAAATGTAATTTTCTACAATCTTTGTTTGAAATATATGTCCATATAATGTATTGTTTAAGAGATATCTTATATTTTTAGCTGCCACCTCCACGCCTTCTACCGACGACTATTGTTAACAATTGACGCTTAGTTACGCCTTAGTAACGCTCCTTTTTATTTTCTTAATTGTTGGAGCTTTGTAGCTATATCCAATATCAGAAGGCTATGGTTTGAGTTTATTTCTGCTCTTTGTCAAGTCTAAAATTTTCTCGCAGTTTCTTAAAATGTTTATTATTATGTACCCTATTTGGATATCAACTACGTATCTTCCACAAAATTTTAATATAAAACGACTGGTTTTGTTACGATCGTAGCATTCTCAGGTCGTTATATTAAAACTCCTTGGAAGATACATGTTTGATTTTCATTTGTATCACGAATAAATTCCACAATGTGAAGCCTGAGCTTATTCATTATACCAAGATGATTGTTGAAAGTGACACATGAAATTATAAACAATTTTAGCATACACTTAAAATACTAGCAAGTAATAACGCGATACATATCTCAAATTCATTCTGCTAGAATTTAGGCAAGTAATTAGCCGAGTTTCACAGTCATTGAAGAAACTCATATTTTGTTTATAATTTTCAATCCGCTAATACCAATAATAGCAACAGAGAAAAGGAGACCAGCAAATGCGTTTCATCCTCGCCCAGGGGAGCCGCGCCAGAATTTCTGCGTTGCTGGTTCTTTATGCTTCGGTTAACGTAGGGCCAAAACTTTGACTTATGAGGACCATTTAGAAGCGGATGGATAAAAGGGAGAAAAGGAAATATAGGAAGAGAGGGTGGCGCCTCACATTGGGATATTTTCAAAAAAAGAGGAAAATAATTGTCCTGTATTTTTCTGTAGAATTGCGGCCTCAAAACGAAACATGTTTACTATTTACTTTATTTTCCTTGTCCTAAAAGACAAATAATTGACTCTGTGAAGTATTTTATTAATAAAATGTAATTATATGGTATAAAACAATCTTAAAATGTATGAAACTTGTATTTCCAATGCTAGAAAGTAATATTAAAACAGTAAAACAATAGAAAGTATTCTGCAATATAATAAAAAAACAATCAGAAAATATAATAACAATAATTACTATCGACAATCATCCGCATTTTAAGTGTGTGTATTTTTGGCTAATCAACCTCTTGGTTTATTATAGCCATAGCTTCTTCCACACCGAACACACTCACAAGGGAGGAGGAAAACCCGGTGCCGGCATTAGCCTACTCTTAACGAAGAGCACCAACGGCCTAACGTCCCTTCCGAAGGACGGAACGCTGACTTTGCGATGTCTCCCCAAACCATACAAACAGAGGGCTGGGTGTCCTGCATTTCAACTTTTTAGTCAGGTGAAGTAATTTCTTTATTAGCCACTGGATTTGATAACAAATAAATTACTTCATCTGCAATCAATCCGCTTTTTTGGTGGGCGTTTAAATAGCTGGAAATAATACGGTCTGAAGACACAAGCAAATCTTCACTTGTATGTTGCCTCGATGTCTTTCGCGTATGAAACTCCATAATTTGTTTGCAATCTTTATGCCTTGCTTCTTGCGCCTCCTCTGACAACTGACCGACAGGAAGTATAAGGGCATAAATTATATCCCCTCCAAGAATCAAGACCTTGTGGACGCTTGCAGGCATATAAAACCAGGGGTACAAGGTAGCATATAACTTCGCGGTATCATATGCATATTTCTGAAAATTTTGAGTGTCTATTTCAAATCCGGTGGCTATAGTTTGCAATATGACACTTAAACGTCTAATTAAATTTTCATTCGCGCCTGTAATTTCCGAGGATAGTGCCGGGTTTGGAAAAAAACGACGCGCGGTATTGCCATCATTAGTGGTCCCCGTACCCTGTTTCGGTATGCCCACTACTAGCCCCATCTTCTTGCGAAACGCGTCTATAACTTTTTTCTTTCTCTTCCCTTCCCTTAACCTGCCATTTTTTCAAGTCAAGCCTATGCTATATGCAGCAAGCATTAAAAAATCTTATATATGCATGAAGGCTCGACAGATCAAAATTAAATGCAATGGGATTGCTGCGAATTTTATCAATATCATTCATCATTTTTGGCGATGCACACTTGTGCTGATGCGTTAGATATTGTAGAATTACACAGCGTCCCATCTACCATGGTCATTATCAAATTGTGTCTTCCAGATGTCAATTTGTCGTCGACGGTCACTTTCGTGGGCACGATGTCCTCAATCTGTTTATTTATATAATCAAATTCGTTCTTAGCTACTTCTTTCGTTTCCTTTATAAATTGGAAACGAATTGGTCGACAAAATCTTGTTGAAGATGGGCTCTGATTTTGCCACAGTATCAGGTCTTGATTACTCTCATGGGGTCTAAGTCCCAATGGAACTATTGAAGTTACAAATAAGTCAGAATCACTATACTCGCTATATTCGGCATCTTTAAATTTTTGCTTGTATAAGCTTTGTCCAGCGTTGCCTTCACAACCCCATTTCAAAAGAAGTTCTAGAGTGTTCGTATTATTAGTGGCGAGGAACTGCAGTAACACACATTGTTGCAATTTAACCAGACGAGTAGCGGTGTGATCTAACAATCTTTGCAATTTCACCTCGGCGGATTTTTCGGCTACCTTCACAAATTCCTTTGATGGGTAACATTCCTCTTTTGTACTTTTTATCACATTATAACTCGGATAAATGTTTGCCCCTCTTACCTTAGCTTGAGTCTGTAATATTATGTATTGGTGTTTAGATAATTTAAGTTCGGTTATCAACGCAAGGACAAGGGTTGGACTCTCTACGGGGCGTACCTTCCATAATATCCTCAATAATTTTCGCTGCATCTTCCTTCCCCAAAGCCCTTAAACTTAGCTTTGCAGCCAACGACAGTTCGCGCGAAGTCAGCGTGTGTACAAATGACGCAAGTTTTTTTCGTTGACTTTTCTTGAAGTTTCCTTCGAATATTTTTAGTGGACGACCCCTATTATCACTCCACCTCGGCATTTGAAGATCTGGCAAAATTAATGTTTATTGCAGCCAAGAAGCGTAGTTTTTCATAAAGCAGTTTCCGTTCCTATGGCTTAGGCCCCATCGTTCTGCAAGACGCTTTGTAAACCGCAAAATGGATTCTTCAACAGTTTATTTCACATTCGATGCAAAATTCTCCAGTTTTAAGACGGCCTCGATGTATTTAAATAACTTTTCTCTTGACTGTACTTTTATTGGACCCATCGTTTCGCAACCTCGCAAAACATCATACAGCTCATGATGGGTGAAAAAAGCAATATTTTCAACAGACGCCCGTGAATGCAACGAAATGTTGATTTATTGAATAAATATAAGTTCTAAAATACAATCATAGTAATGCCATTAGCAGAATTTTACGGAAAATATATTGTTTGGTATATTAAATAACAAATTAAAAAAAAACTTCGATGTGTTGAGATATTTTCTTAGCCCAAAAGGCGTTAATAGAAAGGTTTATTAAAATATATTTCTTTATAAATAACTTGTTAAACTTGCTCCATATTCGAAATCCCAAATTCACGCCTTAAATTATGACAAACCTAACCGTTCAATATGCCCACATCTCAGAGACTGACTAAGTCTCGCGCGGCGCGAAGTGATGACTTAACTTTGCGATGCTGAGAAATTGTAACTGAAATGTTTTTAGCTATTCTATTGACGAAGTATAATTCCCTGTTTTGTTAAAAATGTATATATGCTGACTTTTTTTTAAACTTTTGCATGACCTCGAAAAAACATTTTTCCCTGTTTTTTTGTCAAATAACCCACTGTGCGCCTGGACCCCATGTGTCAATTTGATGTTTTTATGGCGAATACTTCTTTCACATCGGTTATCTCACATTTGTGAGCAAGTGACGCTAATAACTCCATATTTTATGTTCCATAAAACGATAATTGGATATAAAACATTAAGCATTATATCGCTTTTATAGGTAGTTACACTTCTTCCTCCCTCACTTTCCGGCTAAATTCTTCTCTACGAATTAACAAGATTGAATTACTCTTACTAGGTTTCTGTCGTTAATCCTTTATTTATTGCAATATACAGCTCGGATATTTTTACCTATAAAGCTTTCATGCTCACACCCTTTATATTTACGACATAACACTCAATTTCCGTTGGATTAATAAGTCTCGCTTTAAACGGAGGGTAATTATTATAAGATTGTGTTTCTGATCCCAATAGGAAAGTCTTCTCATCTATCTGTACCTGTATCTCTTACCAATTTTCTCGACTTTTTTCCTTATCTCATGAGCATGATGTTTTCCTCTTTCAGATAGATTTTAATTTGATCTGTTTTCGCGATATTATTCTGCATCGTTCGTGTGTAAATATTTCTGCATTTTATTTCCTCATACGCATTTACAAATAAAATACTTTTTATCTAAATTTATCCAGCATTCATATAATTTCCTCGCTATTTCGTTTTCCATTACCTCATATTCCTTTTTCTTATGGTTCTGTTTTTCTTCCCTTGCAGCCCCATTCTTAAACATTTTTCATTATTTAACATTTTTGACATGCTCACCTACAATTTTAAAAAAATTCTTTTGATATATATCAGTTATGAAATTTAACTGTTAACTTATAGTGTCCTCGGAAGCATCTTTACTGACAAGAGCGCATATGGTGATGGTACACTTAGTTTCAGGGTAACTATAGCATTTATATTATTCAAAGGAAGGAAGTGAATGTCGTTTGAATGATAGTGCGAAGGAAATGTTGTAATGAGAGTTAAACTTGTGTATGAGCTGGGATACAATTGGAGGAGAAAAATTTTCCAGAGACTTTGAAAGAAATCCACAGAACATTTTTAATTTAGCGAGAGAGGAAATTAGGGACAAGGGAGCAGTGAACAGATTAAGGCTTTTGGCATGGAAATATGTAGTGGTCCTTGGAGATTCTCCAGGCAAATATACGACGAAGGGTAAGTGGAGGTTTAATCAAGGAATAAAACGGAGGGTTTTATTTTTAAGCTAAAATGTGTGAATGAAAAATAATTTTTATTTTAAAGAATGGAGAATTAAAATTTGTGGCTTTAACGCAATTTGAATATGCATAAGAAAAAACAAAATAGTAAAACAGGTTCTCAAGATTTTGAAAAAAAGGATTTTTATTAATTGTTAAAATAAAATTGAGGTCTACGCAAGTAGGCCATAGTTAATCTAAAAGATTCCATGAAATTTTTAGGATGTAAAATTTGCGGAAACATCTAAACATGTTAAAAACCTGTAAGCATAGTATGTAAAATTGTCTTTGAAGAGATGTTTAAAACGCGATAAACCTCTTTTTCATGGCAGCAATTTCATTTAATTTTTCTGCACTTTGATTTCTTGTTATTACAATGAAAGGGTAAAAAGGGTGAAGTAATATGCAGTATTGGATTCAATGTAACCCAATAAAATGTTTTCTTTGCTATCGAAGGATAGTAATTTTTAACTTTCATTAATATGATAATAATTCGCATATACACCGAAGGTCACGGATATCCTCACATCATGCAGGTACAGTTGAATTTTTTTTCTATTTAAATATAACAAGAACTTTTAGACTAATTTAGCAAACACAGCTATCACCCAAGTATTGCACACTGTGTATATATTTTATTTTTCATTTTATTTGGACTGAAAATGCTAAAAAGGAAATTCAATTAAGCGTTTCTATGTAATAGTCACTATCAAAGGCCTAAAGTTCTACCCTCATCCGCTAGCTTGTTTTTTATTTATTTGTCATAATTCAATTTACATATTAACTCAATTTAAGATACTAGGTTTTACTTTCCTCTTCCTACGTGTGTTTACTTATTCCACAAATTCATATGTTGCTGACTCCATGAATGTGTTCGTTGATTACTTCCAAAACCTTTCTATTGTACTGTAGAACTATGAGTCTCATGCGCATGTTTATGCTATAGATATTTGTATGAAGTAATTTTATTAAGTGAAATTTTTCTCTTAATGGATAAACATTATCGCCAAGTCCAACAAAACTAAATAAATATATGTAGAATTGAAGGTTTAAAAAATATTTTACAAGAGTTTAAATAGCGTTTAAACGTGCCTGTTTCAAGTATAGAGGAATATCATTATTAGATTATCCTTTCGAGCCTTATACGCAGAGAACTTTCTCTCCCACTGCCATTTTGTTTCCACAACTTAAGGAATATTAGATGGAGATGACATGAGGGAACGCTGATATGGAGTGTAAGAGAAATCCGTGGTAGCAAAGACCGAAATTGATAAAAAAGACTACTCTCTTAATTTCAATGCTGAGCGATGCAACTATTTAAATGTTTTTACGTTTTAGTTAAAACGTTTATTTCGTCAAATAACATTTTATAAATTATGATATTATTTACCATATTTTTAACAAGATTTTTCAAACGGAATTTATGATGCCTACTTTCCATTTAATCATTTATTTAATACTTATATTGGCTTTAATAGGTTTAAAATCACCGCGGATATGTTGCCCTTTGTGTTCCTAAATTTCATAATTTATCGTTATAAAATATTTCAAATATATTCGAATGGAATAATAAATTAATAACGCGTATTTGTGCGGCAAAAATAACGCATTTAGACTATACCGAATTCGAGTCCAACAATAGTTGATGCTATGGCAACATTCTCGTAATGACTGATAAAAACTGCAAAAACTCCAGTATTTATGCAAAATTCTAAGAATTATGATCTATAAGCAACATTCTAAGATAAGCATAAGAATTTCCATTCCTTTGTTCAGAGAGTAGTTTAAACCTTGCTCCGATATTACAATTTTAAAATATTTTAATGTGCAATGGAAATTTACCCTGCACGAAGGATTTCAGATTTTCCATGTAAATCAAATGGAAAGGGTAGTTCCTGGAATCGATCTTGGGACTTCGCAACAAAAACTATCCTTTGGAGCTCGGCACAAGTAGCAAGAGGTTTCCACCAAGTGTCATGAAAATCGGTCTATTGGTTCGAAGTTAATAGGAGGGCAGACAGACATACGGACAGACACAACGACAAAACTATAAGCCTATTTTCATTCTGGAAAGTAGGCTACAAATGGTCTATTCATTTTCAGTTATAGGAATGAAACGGAATTTTTACGAATTTATTATTATTATCATCATTATATTTCCATTGTTGCTAGTAATAAAATGATGTATCGAAATTTAGATTAATGATACATTCTACTGAAATGTATTCATCGGAGGTTGGAGGCGCATGTTTTCACTAATAATTTGAGATACAGCGTCGTACTCACTAACAGGTCACCTAAAATTTACCTCTTAAAAGCGTTAATGACTCTGGTTTCTAAAATAGCATTTCGATAATAAGATAATTGAGACTATTCGTTGAATCTCGAAAACAATTTGGTTTCGAAATTTACGAGACTACCTCAGTTTCAACAATAGTATCCCGATTAAATCAAGCGCAGATGGCTGCTTTCGTTTCCACCCACAACCTATTTGCGTATTTCTTCCATTCCTGCTTGCTATGTGACCTGCTCTTTTATACGCAATCAATTTTTTATCTAAGATTCTACAGAAAATATGACCATTTTAATTTACCGAAATAAATGCGCCACCAAATAATGCTAACAGAGATAAGCCAAAATTTAAAGGCGTCCGTGGGCAGGGCCATTTAGGCATTTTCGACTGGGACACAATAAGCGGGAGAAAAATATGACGCCCGAGACCATTAAGTATAATTTTGCGTTGTTCAGAAATTTAAACTTTACCGAGAAAGGTGGCATTAAAACGGAAGTTGAGGTAAATTGTTTTCATTGTAAAGTTTTAATAAGGCGGGGCAAATTGAAATTGGTTTCTTACTTAACGACCTCGGTTCAAGCATAAATGTAAGATCAAATCAAGTAAATAAAAGCTTAAAGGAAAGATTGATTTATTAAAATAACTTAGTTTAATAGTTTTAAAAATATTACTTTAAAAAATTAATTACTCCAATAGTTTCCATCGTAGTAGATTCAGAAAATATTTTGAAAGACTGTCTATACATTTCTAACTAAATCATTTAATATCTAGTTAAAAGGTGGCCAACCTACTGCTCCTGAGCCTTACGCGGCTCTTTGAAACCTTACATATACCATAATTTTCCGATTATAATTTGTAAGGGAATTATAGGAGTCAAAGATTGTCAAAAGTCCCACTAAATAATGTTTTGGTCCAGGTTGGCTCCTGATCTAGTTCAATACTATCTTATAAATATTTTAGTGTGTATGTATGTATGTTTTTTATACGTTTTTATATCTTTAAAGCTATCGAATTCAAAAGTTTCATGGGTCATTCTATGGACAAAAGGAAGAACTTGGTTTAGGTTTGCATGGGGTCAACAAAATACTATTTCCATAAGAATGCATGAGAAATGGTATGGAGAAGCCCCAAAATGCCATGCAGCCCTTCACTGATGTGGATATAAAGATACCCAAATATTAACTTACGATCACGAAAATTGGTTTATTTTACGCATGAAAGACTGAATATTTTAATTCAGTTCATGTTTTGTCGTATTAAATGTTAAATCGCTCTAAATTATCCTTTAAGCGCAAAATTTATTAACATTTTTCAGGCGGCAACAAAGCTAAATTTCTTAATTGTTTTCCTCTTCAAAGGGAGATAGCCACGTAAAGATTAATGCAAGTAAAATCCACGCCGTGGAGGAAGAATAGCCAACGCCAAGATAAAGGGTAAATTGGATTCATGCTTACATATAATCTATGAATACTTTTAAAGTGAGTCAAATGGTTTTTAAGGAATATTAGAACATTGTTATCTTTTACCATTACAATTGAAAGATTTATCGCAACATAAATCGATACTTCCACTTACATTTGTTCGGCAACCAAGATGTTGTTTATTGTTTACGTTTTGACTAATAGTATTGAATAATCTAAATAATTGTATTGCTGCTTTAAAGGCTTCGGTGCATCTATCCATATGAATATTAAGTAAGACGTTAATGCGTAATTATATTAATGATAAAAATTTACGATACAATAGACAAAATGGTAAATGTTAATGTAAACATCGCTTGCGTAATTAAGGAATGGGAACGTTTGGTAAACTTGGGGTACCCAACAGCGAAATTAAGTAAATTTCATAATTTATTGTATTAGTTTTATTGTAATATAACATCAAATGTGATATATTAATAAAAATAAAAAATAATAGAAATAGTTTGCTACTTAAACCCCTTTCCCGAGCGAAGCCGGTCGTTTCAGCTTATAAAGCCTGAATGCTTTTTTTTAATCTTCAATAATCAGACTTTACTTCCTATTAATTCTACAGCTAATATTTTCCCACGTGATCTAATGAAAACGCATCAAAATATGTGTAAGATACGATAACTATGGGATAGCAAATGATATTATAAACAATATTTATCCCTTTAAATCCAAACAGGGCACTGCAGATTCCAATGTGACTTTAAGCCAACTAGAGAGCAAAGTTATTACTAAGTTATCGCACTTTACAGAACGCTATAACGTTTTCCCATTAATGAAACTCTCATCTGTGACCGACCTCTTTATCCCAAACCAAATTCCATCCGCCGTTTGCGGCTAGCAAAGATATTGTGGTCCAATAAAACTTTACTGATTGTGAGCCAGAAATGACTTCCTCCAATGAGTTCTCGCGGTCTTGAAGCAGTGAGGTTAGAAACTTTGCAATAAACTCGAATTGGTTTCACAATATGCCTTGGGAAAGTTTCCTTAAGAAATTTTTTGTTACATATTTTGAAATTGATTTACGAGTGCCAGACTCAATCTATGCTATGCCCAATGGAATAACATAACGCTACAATATGCTATTATAAAATAAGTTCAAAACCTATCTATGATATGTAAATTGTGATTTGAACCGCGATTTTCTAAAATTAATCAAAACATATTGAGTTATTATAACTTTCATGCAAACAATAACGTGCTATTAAATACCCGTGGATGGGGACAAGAGAGTTACGTTCTGAAGGTCAATTATGTGAATGTCAAATTTTAATTTTCAGTAGAATATGCATGAAATATTACCCGAGTAAAGGGTGTAATTTGAAGATAAGTAAAATGCACAAGATTTATAAAATATTGTTTATTTTGAGCAACTAAGGGGTATCTCAGTTGTGTGGAAATAGTACAAAGCTTTATTAACCGTGTGCAGTTTGTTTAACATTAAATTACACCATTTCCCCTTACATGTAGTTCCATCACTTCCAATTCAGCGAATTCAAAAATCTGATTAAGACAAATGTGATTCAATTTCTTGGATGGAAGTACAAACATTGAAAGAGAAAGAAATATTAAAATATTCTTGTAAAATTAAATAGAATTTAATTACGATGCGTTCTTTGCACGAAGTGAACGCATTTAGGGGAGGTCGTTTCCGTACGTCCGTACTTATGTTCAAACTCGGAAACCGCGGAACGTATTATGATGAAATTTGGTATTGGAGAGTTTTGCTAAAATTGGTCGATCGATTTCGATTTTGGTCCAAGTCTGACAACAATGTTGGCCACTTTACATGAAGACCTACAAGTTGGTGACAATGTTCCTTTGTTTCAACTCGGGAGCCGCTTGACATATTGTGATGATGAAATTTGGCACTGGGGAGTTTTGTTAAAATTAATTTTCCCATTCCAATTTTGGATAAAGTAGGACAATAATTACGACTACTTTACATGAAGACCTACATGTATTTTACAACGCATCTCGCGTGCTTCTCGTTAAATTCTCATCTGAGCGAAAAATATTGAGAACATTGTGAAGTCTCAAAGAACGCATTTGGAAACTCTGTGTACTCCGACATGGAGTACACCTTTCCAATCTTGTTGTCTACTAATAACAAGCTACTAAAGTACCATAACATTTTATTAGTGAGGTTAATTGAGATTATCTCATATTTTCCTTATTATATGTTAAGAGTGATTGAGTTTTCTGACTCGAAAGAGTTTTATTAATATTTATTTTGTAATTTTCAGAGTTAAATGAGACTAAAAATAAAGTGGCTTAGAAGACCACTCTCACCATCGACAGAATATGTGTCGAAGATGAAGCCATTGCATTAACCACAAAGTGGCCATTAGTTTGAACGAAAATAAAAATGAATATAGCTCTTCCAGTATAACGCGTGTATAGACAAAGAAGGATGCACAATTACATTTTACAATTTTTTATAACCCTGCAATAAAACGAAAAAATAAGGCATAAACTGTTTCAAAGAAGGCTAGATTTTTTTAAATCGTCCGCGAAAATATTTTTCCTTACAAATTAGCGGATGACTGTTTTTATCATCTTCATTTGCAATTACGGAAAATAACAGATATTCTGTTTTTCATGAAACACGAGCTTGTGATTCACTGTCTCTCGTCCGTTTGAAGACAATCAAAGAAATTTATATTTTAGATTTACATTACAAACCTGCTAGCTACCAATAACCTTTGGCACGGGGTTCCATTAAACCGAAATTTGTGAAGCAATATAAAGTTGCTAAAGGAACAAATTTTAGAAAGCAGTAATTAAACATTTCAGGAACCTAGTTACAGAAGAGATGTGGAGTAATTTGAAAACATCCCTCTTGTATAAAAACAAGCAAACCCAGAAAGATATTTTTATTTAGAAAAAGATGGACCACAATCAGCGTCGAATCTGATATATTTTTAGAGAAATTACGCTATGTAATTTGTATTTTAGTTCATTTTTATTGTGTAAACTTTGTAACGAGGTGGATTTCAAAACTTGCCCACCACAAAACGCTTTAGGGAAATTAAAAAGAAACACTCCGAAAATTAAGGCATTTTTTTCTAAGAAATTGTCTCACAAAATTAAAATGCGACATTCTGCAAATAATTAGGCGACATCCTGAAGGTTTTAATCAACCTGACATACGTTAAAAGGTCTATACTCGCAGCTAGTGCAAAACAAGCTATGTAAGGTAAATTTGTGGAATGATGTCCTGCGTGCCGTGCAACTGATTGTAAAATTTGAACCACATGAAAAGTAGCAACAAATTGATTCAGATTTACCATAAGTTATCAAACGAAAAATATCTAGAAAATTTAAGTTAGGTTCTCGTTATTGACCTACAGCAATTTTCTCCTAATTAATACAATCAACTTGAACCATTATGTATTGTTAAGTTTGCGAGTTTCTTCACTCATTCCATGAAGAGTTAAAAACGTTTTGTAGTTTCTCTGGCATGGGAAATTCAGCTTCAGTAATACAATTGGCTAATTAGGGCTTTGAAAACGACTGAGACACACGAAAACTTTTAGGTAGAGAAGGAAGTTTACCATTCACGAAATATTCTAAGATTAAGCACACAGTTTACGCAAATAATGAAAATGTAACTAAATAAAGTTTCGTGTTTGCTTTCAAATCCTCCCAGCTAACTCTAATTTTGACATCTCGTTGCTGAAATTTTAAGTATTCCACGACGCACTCCAATCTAATGTCTTTTAGTGACTATTTTCATCCTATTTTAATTAAACTAAATTCAGGAGAAGGAAGCGTAGGAGCAATTACTCCCTACCTTTGCTCCAGCGGTGGAGGACCTTTGCTCTTCCACGATGACGGATGTTCCTCTTGAGAAACACACGCAAAAATGCATTGCAAAACGTCACGCAATATACAATGAAGAGTAAGATGATAGAAGAACAAATAGATGAGGGTACTCGAAGTAAAGGCACCACGTCAACGTCGCACCTGGAGGGTGAAATGAAATTAAATTATAATAACTCCTTTATATGCTTTGTTTATAGGAAAAGGTACTTTTTAAAAAATCAGTACAAGGAAGACAGCGCTCATAATAACAATGTCCTTGGCGAACTGCAGGATATAAATTGTAAAACATACTTCCCTTTCCCAACTAATAAGCTTCAAAATATAGAATGTGATTTAAATTTCAAGTTATGAGTTATGGTGATACTAGTGTGACTGTTACTCATAAACGACAGATACCATCACTTAAATATTCAATAAATCTCCTTAATCGCTCTTTGGTTTGACGCTTTCGTCTTTTTTCTGCCGTTTCTTCAGCCAATTGCTTAATTAGGACTCTAGAATCAAATATTTAATTAAATTATTTTGTATTCTATCATCACAACGTAAACCAACGTGCCTCGTTAACAACTTTCAACAACAATTGCAGCAGATAACGTGATATTTATAGTTCAGTAGATATTCCGATGCAATGCACATAATTTCGCTAAGTTTCATATTTTAAACCTACTTACACCCTTGCATATTTTTTTGTCGAAAAAGAATACGATATTTTAATTTAATTTCGACTATTTCATAAAATGAATTTTTAGAAGTATGTAATTTCATTTACCATTGGTTTAGTAAAATAAAAAATTTTAAAGCGGCATGACTACGAATTCTATCATCAACCCCGCCTTCCGCGCGCTCCAGACATCGGTGCTATGCGCCTCGATAATTATTCGGGATAGCTCATATCAAGATATTTTTGGCTCATAAAGTTTGTTTCTTTGACCTACCTTTTCCGAAATATAAATATTCAATATATTAAACGGCCGCCATTTTGTTTCGGGATGGCGGGTGAAAAATTATAGTTTTTCTGGGATCCCCTAGCTTTATTAGGCGTTCTTTACCAACAAAGCGATAGTAGCAGAACGCCTTATGGACACGTCGCCTCCGTCCGTCCGTCCGCATGTTTAATCTCCGAAACTACTGGGCGGATTTTAATTAAACGGAGTATTAGACTTCCTTATTAAAATTTATCGCCCAATAGTGATTTTGAACTTCATCCGTCATATAATAACTTCCACTTCATATAAGCACTTAAATAAACGTACATATACTCGTATCTCGTTAAATGGCATCCGTCAAACACCAATTAAATAAGATATTTTTCTATCCCACGCCCTTATATAATTTGTATTATCCGGGGTATTTACTTTTAAATTATTTACTGGCATCGGAGATTATTCCTCAATTACATTCTTCCCAGCCAGTGTTAGCTCAAATTCTTCTTATTGTTCATTGTAAGATATAGATTTAAAAAATCTATTCGGATAGAGGAGAACATTTACCACTAAAAATCGGCGAGACCAAATAATTACTACTTATAGTTTTGTAGATGAAAATTTGAGAAATCTCTTAAATTCTTGCCCGCTCGTTTCTTTTGAAAATGAAGACTCGTAAAAGATTACTTTTTAGGTTCCTGAATTAAAAATTATATAGCAGAGAGGTTAGCAGGTGAAGTTATGGAACAGAAGTTATTTCGTGAGTGGATTACACTCTTTGATTAAAAGGAAGAAATTAAAAGATAGGTTAGGAGAGAGAGCAGAGAGAGAGAGAGAGGGAGAAGATTTGCATGAGTGTAAAGTATATGCAACATAGAAGTTGGATCAAGGAATTCAGGTTCTATGTGAGTGCTCGAGTCTTTAATAGTGAGAAGGAGGGAAGGTGAGGTGTTGGTGACGGAGGGGCCTCCTCGGATTGGGAAGAGACATTCTCAAAAAGCGACACCCGAGTGTGATGGTGGCAGATTGAAGCTGACATGAAAGGTAAGGGTTTGATGAGGGAGTGCGGCTGGCGACGATAGAAAGGGAGAAGCTTAAGGGTGTGGTTCGAGAGGAGGTGGGAACGTTTCTTAAAGAGTATCCCGTTTAAGAGAGTCGGGATCGGTACGGTAAGTTTCCATGCAAAAAAAGGAACTGAAGAAGAGTTTGGAAAACCTTTACTCCAAAAGAAGATTTGTAACGGATGATTTTTTGTCAATTTTGTGTTCAAATATCAGCGCCAAATGTCACCTGTTTCGATGCAGGCAGGGAGAACCCAAAGGTCTTTCTACCGTTTCACTTTGAAGGATGAACACAAAGTCAAATTCTTCTTACTTGCAGGAAGCTAAATTAAAATTGTCAGAGTAAAAAAGAGAAAAATATTTAGGAAGATAGAAGTTAATAGGAAGTTCAAGAAAAAGCACTTGAAAATACTTGTCTCGGTATCTCCTAGCCACAACAAGGTTACTGGATATACCCGAGGAAAGTATTTTTTAAGTGCATGTTCTTGATTTTTTTCAGCCTTATGACGAGCTCAATAACTCTCCGTTGAATTAAATAGGAAATAGAAATGTGGACTGAAACCTAGAACTTTGAATTTCAAGATCCTGAGGAATATATCTTGGGAATAGGTATTTTACTCTTAATTCGCTGACCATAAAAACGATTAAAATTCTTTTGAGGGTCTATAAATGAAAATATCGTTACATAATTTATGTACATTAAACATGCTAAAATACAGCTGAATGAGATATAAATAATATTTTTGCAGTTGATCTCATCTTCTTTTGCAAATATAAAAAAGCTTGCATTTTAAGTTTTTTAAATATTCCAGAGAAAGAATTCAACATACTGCATTCTGATACACATAACGCGAAAGAAAATGCTGCTTCTGATACGTCATAACGAGCCCAGAGGTTTCGCTCGGAAATTTTGAAATGCATGATCGTTATCCGTAGGAAAATCTGAGATGATGTTTCGTCACCTCTTCCTGTATAAGAGTTCCTCAGCGTGCAATTTTACCTAATCGACTGAAATTCGGTAAACGTTCGTATTGTTTTTCAGTCACTATCCGACAAATACAGTTTCACAACGTCCAAAATTCGGAGAAGTTGCTGGTTTTCGGTTTCCCATCACACTCTAATACTTCTATCTCAGTTTACTTAGGGACGTTGTCGGAAAAATAGCTCCACAGAGCGAGGACTCGGACTAGCCCCAATATTTTGACTCAATCTCCGCATTATTCGTCACCTGCTTCAACATAAAGAACGTCACCAACGTACTCTGCAGTAGCTGTCATTCGCATTGAGGGGATGTCAAGCGCAATGACATAAAAATCTCCAAATCCTCTTCAGAAGCACGTCCCTGCGCGTCTTGCGTTCGACCCGCTCGCCGCTACAAAAGCGCTATTTGTAAATCGAGGCTGAACCTGCGATCAATTCAAAGATATAAGCCAGTGGGGCCCAAACGTTTCGACTCAAGGGCCATAAAACCCATTTCTGCACTTATCGTGGGCCAAACCCAGTCGAAAATAGAGCCAAAGAATCAAAGCATAATTTTAAAAAACTAAATGAGTAAAATATGTACTATGACATTGGTCGCGGACCATATGGAGTAAGTTTGCTGGACGGAGTTGGCCTGCGGGCCACACTTTGGGAATCCCTGAATTAAGCGGTACTTCAGTGTGATTTGGGAATAAATTCCAACGGTTAAAGGATACCGTATTTTTCCATTCAAAATCCTCAATTTTGAATGAATATGGCCGATAAGACGGTAAATTATGCAACGGATTGAAAGCGAATGAGTTTACTGTAGCTATAAGTAAATTTATGAATATAAAATTTTCATTGCTCTATTTTAATCAATGTTTACATTGTTTATTATCTATATTTGATCTTTTGAGTAATTCAGCGGTTGGTTGTAGAAATGGGCCGATATCTGCCTATAGTTAAATAATTTTCACAAGTTAAAAACGTTCCCAACTTTCATAGATTGTGCACAATAATTTATGTACTTATTTGCTATTTCAGATGTAATACTTCCGTTGGAAGTAATTTTCTTGCATCTCTTGTACTTATTCCTTTCCTACTTTTTTCGACCTTAGAATATTTTCTTGCAATCACTGTATCACTCTTATCTTATCTGGAAGCTAATATCCCGCGTCATTATTCTATAGTTTTTTGTCGTGACTGGGAGTGTTATTACCATATTCTCTGCAGCAGGATCTCTAAATGTGATGTACTTTGAAGATGAGAACGCCCGCCGCTTGAGTTTGTTTCTGAGGAAAGGAGTCAAGTGGTTAAAAAAAAATTCAACGCTCATGCTTGGGAATACATGAGTCTCTCATTAGCCCTCATGATACGAATATCTCGTTTATTCCAAGTCTTTGAAGCGTCCTCCTCCAATACTAACGCTTCGTCCTTCTTCACTAGATAGCTTCCTCGCAAGTGCCATTTCGCGATTCCATTCCTTAACCTTTCGAGCACTGCGACTATTTCCACCAACCCTAAGTCACCTAAACTCTCCTCGTAAATTCACGTAAAGCTCGTGGAATGCTTCCTTACGTCGTCACGAGCAACTCTCTTAGACGCATACCTATTTATTTACCTATCTTATAGGCACTTCTATTCCGGTTCCTCGCTTCAGTAAATCTAGGCACTTCTAACTCACGTCCGGGCACGATGAAGAGACGGCAAAGCTCTGATCGCCTCTCTCTAACGATTTTCATTAATTTTTTATGCCTCTTAATAATCACCCCTCCGTTAAGTGTCATCGGGATTTACAGTTCGAATCTTCCGCTTGCTCGCATAGGACCCGCTTTGCCTCTCGTCTCCATGTCGCCGGCACAGGAGGTCTTCTCCGTCCTTAATGGAATTCTTGATAGACCGCTTTACGCGTCACTCTTTCCTTAGTGCGGATATTAAAAAATATAACATGGGAATTTGTTAATTTCCTGCAAAGGTGAAATGTTTAGAGCGAAAAAAGTTGCGTTAATGAACGACTGAAGTGTTTTATTGCAAATTAAAGCTTTTTTTTTATAGAAATTTAAATGAAAAGGGAGTCTCCCGGGAATTTTGGCAGAAATACTGCTCGTTTGGTGTTTTTTCCAATATCTCTGGATATGTATTCATTCCTTGGAAGTTTAAAAACCCGTATTGGTTGGTGCTGGGGTCGGTACCCATTCAAAGCAAAATGCCATATTTTTGTCTTTTGCCTCATTCCAAAAATAATTTGGAGCCTGTAATGCCTTTTTTTTTAGAAAGTCAAGTGATCGTAATAAGCCTGTTTCATGACTGATAAAGGTTAGGGAACTTATATAACTTCTTGTGTAGCCACAGGCATGTACTCCGAAGCGGCAGTTTACCGACCCGTGGTCTAGCGTTAAAAGTATAAATATCGAATTAGCGACTTTTCCCATCCCACTTAATATTAATATTTGCACTAATAGGCGTTATTTTGTTGTTTGCGACACCTAATATCGCTTCTCTCCAAAAGGTATAATGATTTAAAATATTTACTGGGCGTCTCACCCACACGACGTTTCGCCCATGAGTTGTTACTGTATTTCTTCGTCCAACATATTATTTCACCGGTATTTAACTTAAATTTTATTTACGCATGTCTTAATAAGAACGAAACACTTTCGAATCATTTGTAAAATATTCCTTTTCTGGTTCAACAAAGTTACGTTTTCGTTCAAGAAGCTTGGAACCGTTAAATTTTTTACTTAAGAAATAGAAGATGAAAAATAATTCTAAAGAGGTCCCTGAAACTTCATATTTAACTATTTTATGAATTTTATTTTTGAAACTTTTTAGCATAAAACAAAGAAAATTTCATGTCAAATCAACGCAAAATAAAAGTATTTTCCACGCATCGTGTACTAATACATTACATTCTGGTCCAATGTTCTATATAACGTCTGCAACTGTCCAAAAGACAGTCACGTGAAAGGATGGGCCACTTAACGATATCATAAATGCTTTAGCACATAATTTCGTATTAGCAAGCTTGACGATATTGAGACAGTCAGGTACTTACATTTAAATCTATTATGGAGAAACTAGAGTGACCGTCTTAAACGCGTGGTTCGGGTCTATTTTGGCAGAGAAACAGGATTGTCCTGTTACAACTTCAGAGATTTTAGCGAGAAATTCAAATGCGGCTATTGGTCCATCAAAATGAACGCTAATCCATGCGGTCCCTTGGCGCGTCTTCTAAAAGAGTTGGCTGATTTCCCATGCCTCCGCTGTTTTCGCTTTAATACGCCCGTTTTAATATTCCGTTGGTTTATAGAGGGTGTCGAGGTTAAGACCCTGAGAAGATTTTGGGGAGCGACGGTAGACCCTTTCTATGATCTAGGATTAAGCTGCCGTAACTAAGAAGGAATATCCAGATATGCAAATGGCCCACTCGTTCTGCGGCGGTAACTTTAAAATGTCACCACCTATTTTTTTCAAAAATGTAAACATTATTATCTTATAGTCCCACAGAGCGTTGGAAATTTAGTCTATTGTTATTTGACGTTTATATAATATTTTTAATATTAACTCAAACTAATACATTGATGAATATTACAGCTCTACTGAACGATATGTTCAAAAACAGTATAAAACTACAACCTCAAAAAATAATTCAGAAATAGACTTTTCACTCTCTTTATCAATATCAATTTCAGTAAAACAATATTTTTATTAAATTATTAGGCTATGTCTCCCGTAAACGGTAAGCAATTTTCAAAGGTACCCGAGGGAAATATTGCTCCCGAAAGAGAAGTTTTCTCGTAGCGCCGCCTATACGAAAACTGCTTCAGAGCAAGGATATCTGATAAATAAAATAAATAAAAAACAGTAAAACTTATTGCTTGATACGTTTTTTCAGCATCTGTACCCTTAAACTGTCCATATTATGGCTTTTCAATTCAATTTGATTGTAAGACTTGGGATTGGTTATAGTTTTGGGTGCAGCTGCACAAATTCGAGGGGTTGGATTTAAAATTTAATTGCTTTCCTACATAAATCTCCTTTCTCTCGCTCTCATGTCCTCAATAAGTATTTCCATTTCCCTCAATCTGCCGCGCTTAATTAATAGCCATATAAATGAAGGTAAATATCGTATTGCGAGGCTGCATGAATCTTGCGTCACATAGCCGAATATACGCTAATGCATCGGTCCAATGTGTCTGCAATGAATTTTCCAATTTGCTAGATTTGAACTGTTTGTTTGTCAACGTTATTCCTTTTTCCTTCATCACCACGTGCAACGGTTTTCTATACGTCCCTTAGCCTTTCGAATAATTTTCCGCCTTTCAAAAAACGTTTCTAAAACCTCGCACACTCTCCTCGTCATTTCCAACTTATGCTCCCTCCCCTACACTGTTTTTCCCAGTAAAATTGAATCCATTAGAGGCATCGGCCCTGGGGAGCAATATTTCTCTCTTCTTTCTTCCTCTTTCTCTCCCTCTCTCTCTTCCTCTTTCTCTCCCTCTCTCTTTCCTCTCTCTTACTCCCGGCCACCTTTTTTGCCCCCGCTGCTCCCTCGCCCTCTCTCTTCCTGACCGCGTTCTCTCTCTTTCCTTGTGGCCAAACTTCACTCTCACACCACTCCGTTTATTCCTCCAACCAACCTCGTTGTCCGCCCATTTTCCCCGGCTTTTCCCCTTCTCTTTCTTCTCATTTTCCTCTTGTTTCGTTAGTTTTCCAGCCCCTTCGCCCATAATTCCGCTAGCTCTCCATTTATTTCGCATATCTCTTCTTCCCCATTTCTCCCTCTTTCCCTTCTCGATTCTCACTACCTCCACCGTCTTCTCTTTGATCCAACAAGGGATGGTCCGATGTTTACTCTGCCATGTTTTTCCTCTCTTAATGAATTCATTTACCTTTCCGGGCCTGTATGTTTAGAATACAAAACTTAAATTTCTGGTTCAATTTTTTACTTTCGGTGATTCAATAGGAGACACAAAATAAAAAGGTAAAGTGTTTTCGAAAAGAAAAAATAAATATTTCATTAAATTTTAGTTTCATTAACTACATTTGGAATAAATGTTTTCGTCTACTACAGTCACTCTATCATTTTACTGGATATAGTCCATTAATTTTTTTAGAGTACGGATGCTAAGTTAATTGTTGAATAACGTAAAATATCTGGAAAGTTAATTAAATCACGGTATTATTCTTTAAAGTTACGTAGGCCTGATTTTGATGCATATATTTGATATATAAAGTTTTCTTCTTATCATCCATTGTTTCAATAATTAATATAAAACACAGAAGTAAACCTATAATTAATTTCTGCAGTTATAGCAATAGAACATTGATGGCCAACCTCAGGCACGCGTGCCACAAGTGGGACGCTACACATAAAATACTATCGTTTTATTACGTGTATGAAAAATAATAATCCCTACAAAAGGAGAAGACATATGAGAAGAAATATGTTGCAGGGCAGCTACACTGATCGAAATTAGACAGCGCTAGTACTGATGGTGAACCTTGAATTGCTGGTAAAGAAATGTTTGTGTTGCTTGAATGTAAATATTTTAGCTCTTTAAGTATCACTGCATTATCCGCCCAGAAGCCTTCTGTGCTAATGATATGACATTTTCGCATATTCTTGATTCTGTGACGCGTTGCATTAACAAAAAAATCTGAAGTGGCCACCACATTACTTTCTCCATATCTGTAATATTTCCAAAAATTCCAAATAGGTTAGATAATAATAAATTTAAAAAAAAACTACGAGAAAATTTTACTTGACAAAGAACAGAAATAAACTCAAACCATAGCCTTCTGATATTGGATATAGCCACAAAGCTCCAACAATTAAGAATTGAAAAAGGAGCTTTACTAAGACGTAACTAAGCGCCAATTGTTAACAATAGTCTTCGGTAGGTGGCGTGTTGGTGGCAGCTAAAATATAAGATATCTCTTAAACAATGCATTATATGGAAAAATGTTTCAAACAAAGGTTGTAGAAACTTATATTTCCTACAACCTTTACTCCAATACATTTTTACATTTATCAAATATTAAAGCAATTATTTTAAAATAACGGATAAGTGACGAGTAAACACCCACTACCGGCCGACCGATTTTTACCAAAAACTAGTCAGTTCTTCTGACTTTTATAAAAATTTTAAATATAAAATTTTGCATTGGCCTGATTAATAGTTTTTGAGTTAGAGCGCCCACAAAAATCTATCACATACAGACAGACACACAGACATCATCAAGAAAACAGTCAAAACGTGTTCAGGGGACCTTAGAACATGTATTTCCGTGGAAATCTCGAATTCGATTTTTTTCATGAAAACAATACTTCGTATATGGAGAAAGTAAAAAGAAAAGGGCGAGCTTGCCGAAGAGTACGGATTCTTTAGCAACCTCACCCTTCTCACAGATGTTACCAAACAACTTAATGAACTCAATTCAAGTTTGCAAGAAAAGGACTGTCTTTTCCTAAAAATATTTTATTGTGCCAAGATTTAAGGTGAAATTGAAACTGTAAGTTCTTTTGGCCGAAGAAATCTAGATTTTAAATTTCTGCTAGAGCTAAAATCTGAGAAAGATGGTGACTATCTTAATAATTATGAGTGATATAAGATAAGTATTTTCTCCAATGGTTGATTCATGTGACGGTTTGAAAATTGTAACGAAGACAAAAATGTGGCACTATTCACCAACCCATTCGCCCTTTCTGACGCAGGGATTATCCATCAGATCTGCAGGTGGAATTTTAGAATTGAAAAATCATTCCTGACCGCATACTAATTTCAAAAAGTTGTTTCAATCTCCATTAAATAAGGACCTGAAACAGTTTTGGCAGTTACTTTCCTAATTTGTATGAATTCGCTCTGCGGTGTAAATTTGCCTTAACATACGTTTATGGAGAAACTTTTTTGAAATGTATTTCATAAAAAGTAACTATCGCTCCAGACTAACAGATGACCACTTCAATAATCCCCTGCAGTTGTCATAAATAGGAATAAAATGGCCTATAATTATTACTGTTACCATTTGTACCATAAAATAAACTTCCACATAAAAATAGAAATATTAATGTTTGGTTTGAAGTTTATTTGCATCCTCATATTAGCTGGGATATTCCGGGTACCCTTAATTTATTGCACATAAAATTCCTGAAGCCAATTCCGTCATTATGGTGATTTTCATGATGTAACGGACGAGTGTAGTCACGTACGCTGTAAATAACTCTTCCGATAGGCTACTTGAATATTCATATTTACTTAATCAAGAGCAAATAATATTTTTAATTATTAATTGGCATCACTATAATAATTCGGTTATGTATTACGTACTTTAAAGATAATTGTCTGTATTTATTGAGCAAATGACGCAAATATATAATCGATAATGAACCTTGAAATTAATCCGTATAAGTATAGAGGTCTACCCTGAACTTTTCGACCCATACCCTTTTAACAAAATTTCAAGAAGATATCGTGCTCAAAGGAAAACCCGGGGATGACATATGATAACGAGCAAATTCTCTCCATAAAAAAATTTAGATAATGACCAACCGTTACTGGATTGAATAGCTTTTTGTTAGTAATACCTTATTGATACCGAAGGGTGTATTGCCATAATTAGCATGACAGTTGGCCGGAAATCCCTCCATACGTAAACCGTTGCTTAAGTGATAATACATGAGATCATAGGAACGACGCCGTTGGAAGCCCATTTCTGGAGGAAACCAAAATTAAGATTCGGAAATAAACTCCAGTTACCGAATGACGAATCTCTCTCCTCCGATTAATTGATGCACGTAATTGCTGAAAGATTACAGAGATCGAGTGAAAAAAAGAAAAAGGCACAAAGAGGAAAAAGGCATAAAGAGCCAAAACACACGAATTTAAAGTTGAAGAAAATGTCGTTTCACAAATTTTTTCATTTGAATTTTGGACCTTGCGGGATTTCTGAGAAATCCGGAATCAATGCATGAGATTCTGGTAACTAGGTTGGAGTATATAACTTTGCAAATATCGATGTATACTCTGATTTGGACAATTTTTTTGCAAATTAAATGGAACGTTGTTTCTTCTGACGCCACAGACTGTCAGACTCTTTAGATTGTAAATTTTGTACATCATTTGTAACGCCTACAGTGAATGTTAAGCTTAGAAATGCATTGAATTATTGCTTTTTTATTATACATTTTGTGTTATCTGAAATGTGTTGTGTTGATGACCTGTTATTGCTCTTCTAACCATTATACATTTTTCCTTTTTCCAAGACCAGTGACATTGCCTCAAGATTGTGGACGAGTGTAAAATAAAATTTCCGAGGTGTATGTCAAAGTACAAACATTGCGCCGCGGTAGTGGCAGTAAAGTGTATTCTTCTTCTTTTGTGCTCAATCCTAGGATTGGTTGGCAGCAGCTCTCCAAACTTCTCGATCTTCAGCCAACCTCTTCAGTGCTGTGTAGGTGAAGCAGCCGGTATCCTCCATGATTTGATTAATATATTCCATTCTCGGTGTATAGCTGTGATTAAAAAAAGGGTACGCAACCAAAGCTGGAAGGAAAACTGACTGTTCCGGCAGTGCACCGCTGCAAGGACACTTTTATTTGCGGGATATTTATAACGGAATGTTTTTATTATAACATTTTTTATTAACTTCACTTCAGATATATTCATGTATTCAAATCCTAAATATAAATGTATAGTACTAGATTTGAATCAAAAGTTGTACATGATAAAAAATATTAGGACGTCCCACTATAAAAAATATTAAAATTGTTATCACGTTTTTGGTACTAACATTTTGAAATTTAAGAAAAGATCGACTGCTGTACTTTTTGCTCCTCTAGTGGCACCAAGCGGCAGGAAAATACAATACTTGTGAAAGAAAACAACGTTATATTGAGTTTGATTTTAAGATCATAATTATTGAAAAAACCTTCATAGAAACTCCGGACACGAAAAGAAAAGTCATCGATGAAACGGAGTAAGGAAAAAAATTGAGATTGACGAGGCAAAAATAATACTACAAGAAAAGAAAAGTAATGGAAACATCGGAGCAGAGAAAGAATAGAAAGGAAAGAATGAAAAACAAGGCAAGGACAGGAAGAGAAAATGAAAGTAAAACAAGATGATGCAAACGTAACTTAAGAAGCCTACTTTATAGATAATTATCATTTATTTAATATTTATATTGGCTTTCATAGCTTTAAAATCATTAAGTTCCCAAATTTCAAAAATTAGCGTTATAAAATATTAAAAATACATTCGAACGGAAAACTAAATTGATCACGCGTATTTGTGTGGCAGAAATAACGCGTGTATGTATTATACTAGACTACATCGAATTCGAGTCCAACAATAGTCGTTGCAATGGCGTCCTCTCGTAATGATTGATAAAAACCATGAAAATGCCAGTATTTACACGAAATTCAAAGAAATACTATCGATAAACAAATTTATACGATAAAAATTAAATTTCCATTCCTTTCCTCAGAGAGTAATACAAACCCCGCTCCGATATTACAATTCTAAGATATTTAATGTCCAAGAGAAGATTACTCTGCACAATGGATTTCAGATTTCCCATGTAAATCAAGTGGGAAGGAAAGTTCCTGGAATCATACCGGGGGATTTCAATCTTCGCAACAAAAACTATCCTCAGGAGCTCGGCTCATGTATCAAGAGATTTCCCACAAGTGTTATGAAATTCGTTTTACTTGTCCAAAAGTAAATAGGGGGACGGACAGACAGACAGACAGACACAACGACGAAACTATAAGCCTATTTCCATCCTGGAAAGTAGGCAAAAAAGCGTCTGGAACGATTTTAACGGTTCAAAGTAAGTTACGAATTTCGTGTAAATAAAGAATCAAAAGAACAACGAGAAGCACGTTTAGTTAAGCTGAGGGAAAATTAATCATGATGATTGGCAAACGAAACCGAAGGGGCGCGAGGTAAACGTCTAAATCAGTTAGGTTTAAAATTATTTCTACATCTTAGCAATACAATTCTTACCAAAAAATATAGTAGTTTTAGGACTGACATTCACAAATTCACCGATCAAATTTGTTGTGTTTGCAAGAAACATTGTTATCAATTCCAGTGTAGCAACTTCTCAAAATTGGTTTTAAGGAACAATAACAGAGTTAATTTGCCTAGCGTGTTGCCTATTGAGCTTATATAGCCAGGAAAACTTTTCTTATGTAATCGGTGCAAAACATTTTGACAATGTAATCCAAAATAATACCCTTCAATATTATTATTTTAAAATGTTTATAACAATATGGGCTACAATATAAATGTCTATATTGAATAGTAGTGCTTGATACAAATTCATACATAACAATTTGATCACACTGTAATAATTATAAATGAATTTCCCTAAAAAATATAATATAAAAATATACAAAAAGAAAACTTTTTCGGTGATCGGAAACTATTAATATGATTTAAATGTCTTCTCTTGGCGTTCCTCAGTGAGTAAAGGTGAGAGAGATTGCCTCTCGGTCTGCCGAGTGAGAGGTCGGAGACTGGCAGTCTCTGAGTGCGTGAACCTTGGAATGCCTTCTCCCGAGTCCAAATGACTGACTTTTGCCGAGGTTTCCCTAACACCTCCTCTCGGTCGCTTCCATGATTCCCTTCAGCCTTTCTGCTATGGTAATACGCAGTGCCAGTGGCGTAGCGATAATTGCAACCAATTATAAAAATTTATTTTAAAAATCTTTATTAATTCATCCTCTTTTATATAAAGCGCACTGAAAAGTATAAAATAACTTTTGGGTTCCAGAAAATATCTGTATATTAGGGAAAATTTTCATTAGATGTGAAGTCTCTAAATGAGCAACTGCAATTAGAGATGCGCAGTGGGAATGACTTTATGCGTAAAAACATCCTCCAATCAGTGAGTGAAGTTAAGCGAGAAGTAAAGGAAGAATGCCGCAAAGAAAATCTAGACATATTAGATGTGCTAAATGAGGAGCGCATAAGAATGCACGACACTGTCAAACCCGACGTATACAAGAATCGCGAAGAAATAAGCGAACTTATAGCCACTCTCAGACAGAACCATGGGAAGGTTAAGGAAAATATCCGTATTGAGACGAGAAGATTTATATCTATATAGATTAGGTAAAAAATCCTAGAATTACTTGCTGAACTATAAACTTTACATGAAGAATTATCGCAAAACTCAGAAATATCAGCCGGTCATATTGGTAGTTCGACTCCACCCGACAGCGTTTTGCGTCCCATCTTCGCAGGATGA
This sequence comes from Tanypteryx hageni, assembly GCA_028673005.1. Lineage (NCBI taxonomy): Eukaryota > Metazoa > Arthropoda > Insecta > Odonata > Petaluridae > Tanypteryx > Tanypteryx hageni. Next base: position 133,061,555 of record CM054112.1, on the reverse strand, counting down.
GCAGTAAACCATCCTATAGTCTCCTTAAGGGAATTCGAGAATTATATCACTCTGTTAGCCGTTCCGCCTCAGTGAGGCCATCTAAAGTATCATATTATGGAAGGGTACGTAAAAATGTGGGCTAACACTTTGTTTCCGAGCCCAAGTACTTAGGAGCAGTTAAAAGAAACGTTCCTTGAAATTTATCGGAGTGTAGACACACAATGCGCGTAAAAGTTTAAAAAAAACTCCGGGGCCTTTTCGGTATTTCATCGGTCAATGCACGAGTATATCACTGAGAAGATAGCAGCCGCGAGGATAGGCCAACCACAACTAGGTGAATCCGAAATAGTATTTTCCTTGGTGCGGCAGTTACCTACGCACATTCGAAATTTTGAAAAGGACCGATAACTTGGACTAAAATAAACTGCAACTGTTGATTGCTCAATACAACGTTTCTTCTTGTGAGCGTAAGCAAAGACAAGCCATATAAATTTTGTCTTCTCACGATGAGATTACAGTGGACGAACGAAATGGATGGAATCGGGGAAAGCGACGAATTCCACCTAATGGACGACCCACACCCGCCGCGTATAATTTGAGTCCTAATGGTCGAGCGGGTTTCTCCCGTTCACCATACGGAGTGCGATCGGTGCCACATCATTCCCGATTGTAAAAATACTCAGGTATGTTCCCAGCTGATTCACCACTTGCCTACGCGCAATGGGTATCTAAGAGGTAGTGCAGTGAATAGCTGGATAGCAAGGGAGAAGAGAAACTCGGTGCCGGCATTAGCCCACTCTTAATGAAGAACACCAAGGAGGCCTACGGCTTAACGTCCCTTCCGAAGGACGGAACAGCTAAATTTGCGCGGTCTCCTCAAACCACACAAACAGGGGACCGGGAGACCTTGGAAAAAAATCCTACTTGCACAGGATTTGTCCAACGCCACCTAGATATCTAGGTGGCGTTGATTCGTCCCCGCTGCCTTTTCAAACAGCAGGCATGTAGCAGCCATCCCGATTGAAAGCCGAGCTTACGCGCCAGGTAGTCAGCGAAGAAAAAGACCGGAAAAACGACAACTCTTGACCCAAGGATACCCAACCCCTCCGGCCCTCAGACGATAGGCTCAATATACATCGCGCGCGTGAACAGAGATTCCGAGTCAACTTGCACCACAGTCATCGCCGGCTTTAAACTCCTCAAGTTGCCATTATTCTCCAACTCAACCTCGACCGAAGTACCGATACAAATGTATGAATTGAAAGGGAAAAGCCCTACGAGCGAACGGGACACCGCGGCATTTTAAATAGGAGAATATGTGCTGTAATCGGTATAAGGTCCGATGGAGCATCACTAGATACGTGGAGCCAGATTTCCGCTATCTCGAAAGAATTATTTGCGGCCCTTATAGAACAAATACCCGACATTTCAACGCTTTCGCTAAATAAACCGTATATAATTTGGGCAAACAAGAAAAGATCGTCCCCAATAACCGAACAAATTTTACTCCCTAATAATGTAGAGGCGCAAAATGACGCTATTGTGTGCTTAGTAGTCAAAGATTTAGTGAAGTCTCTAATAATCGGAATTGATTTCTTGACACAGCACCAATCCATGATAGATTTCCAAAAAATAAAAAAAATTGTTTCAATATGGATGACGTGTATGTAAATTTGGTATCTGATGAAGCAATCAATGAGGCCCAAAAGTTAAGCGTGTCGAAAATGCGCCCATCGAAGTCCACAGCTGATTGTCAAAAGGACGGGCGGAGGTTTGCGCTTGTGCTTAGACCCTCGTCTCTTGAATAATGTGGCATTATTTGAAAGGGATCCACCCCCCCCCCCCCCCCCACACACATACCCGTAGTTTTACAAAGGTTTTAAGGGACAACAGAATTAAACGAGGAAATAGTTTTGCCTTTACTGACTATTGTTGTGAACTCAGTGCTGGAACATAGCAAGCAACTTCAAGAGTGTTGACATGTCATGCATAGAAACTCATCACGAGCAAAGAAAAGACAAATATGATTTTTTTCGGCTAATCCTGTTACAGGCTTCGTGACTTTGGCTCTCCATTTTTTTCTTTCTTCTCGCATTTTCTCTATCTTAAATTGCCCCAAAATGAATCCTATTTCTTCTATAGATATATCCCTCCTCACTCCATCGACCCATCTCTTCTTAGGTCTTTCTGAATCAATCTTCTTGTCCATTATTTTCTTGGTATTCTCCCGTAATCCATTATCAAGACCTGTCCATACCAACTTAACCTTTCCTTCCGGTTTCTATTGTAATTGGGTCCACATCCACTTTCCACCTAATTTTCTCATACGTTGATCTGTTCAGTCTCGTCTTTCCCTCTGTACTACTCAATGTCATCATCACTACAGCCTGTAATCTGTTTTCATCTTTAGCTAGTAATGGCCACGTATCCGCTTCTATGTCATGATTGATTTAAAATATACTTTGCAAATGGTCCTTCTACACTTCGTTGGCACACATCAATTCATCCAAATAGCTTCTTTCCTTATTCCTCTCCATTCGTTTTCTCTGCGTCAATATTTCCTTCGTCATCTATCAAGCATTTAAAACCCTTTACTTCTTTTAGTCTCCTATTACCTAGAGTAATTCCTTGGTCATCTCCGTCATTCTTGTGGCTCCTTATTTTTAGCACTTCACATTTATCAATATTTAATTTCGTTTCCCATTCTCCTCTACCCAATTTGTTTATCACATCCTGTAGTGCAGCGGTTTTCCCCCTTTTTGCATCTTACCTAGCATTTTGCGCTGCTATCAATTCGGGTTTAGGGGTGAAAAGAGATAGGAAATAGGGCTTAATAAGATTAATTTTACATATAGTCGACATCAGGGTCGTGGAAGAGAGTTGAAGAGATTTTATAGTGTCAGACCTTGGTAGGTATCCTCCACACATATATCTGGTTTAAGGGAGGAAATTCGACCTCGAACCCCATATTTAACGCAAGTTTATTGTCTTCTGACAGCAACAGAAACCTTTAAGCACCCGAAAAACAGTTACACTAAAAATTGATAATAGGACGATGAATCCAATTGACTGTGATTGAAATGACTCTCATACACTAGAAATTTTCATAAATTTATTTTTCTCGCGAGAAAATTAAAATTTGGAATTATTTAATGGCAAACAAGTTAACTTGATTCGCAGAAAAATAATTTGAGACTTATCACGCGAAATACTACATTCGAAATAGTGGATTAACTCCGTTTTAACGCTTAGACTTCGTGCCCACCTACCACTTTTGCCTTTTAATAATCTGCTATTTCTCCAAGTTCATCCACTTGTAGTGGCTTCGTATCAAACGTACAATGCCACTGCTCTGCCATTGGTGGCGTGGGATTCAATCGTAAGAGAAGAGCGATTTAATGATTAAGAAAGGGAGAGAGGAGAAGGAGAGAGCGCTTTACAGGAAGGCATCGGCTGTTCATCGCAACGAGGAAATTGAGACAAAAGAGATAGATTAACGGTCCAAGTAAGAAGAATAGGATTTGATAACTGCTTATCCGTTAATGTCTAAAACAAGGGTCACCAACCTGCATTTCATTGGCAGTATGTGGCCTCCATGGTGATTTTGTGTGGCCCTCAGACTTTCAGGCAAAATTAGGCCATTGAGTGACTGCCTGAATTAGTACCTTTAATCACAATAAAAAAATATTGTATCTTACATCTGTAACATTTTATTTAAAAATTAATCATATATTCACTTAGAACAAGGAATCTGAATTTATCAACCTTTCGTATGAATTCCATTTACTCAACAGCGGACGGGCGACATAACACCTTGGTATATGTGACTTATATAACTATATAGTTTTACAATTTCCACACTTTTTGATTCTTCAGCATAACAACGATAAGAGCCAAACCCATTCGGTAATGGCTATTTAGCAGGATTCTGTAGTATAGTTTCATTCACTCTTCAATTATTTTTCTCTGTTAAGAAATTGTTGATTAAGTTTCACGAAATTTACTGTCTTATCTCTCTTTATGTTGATTATTTTTATTTTTCTCATTAATTTGATGCTTTTAAGTTCGTCGAAATTTCATTTTGCTACATCGAACCTCAATTTTCCCGCTTTATGACAATGAGGGACAAGTTGTAATAATATTCTTCTCATTTTAAATGTGCGGCCCTCCCCACACATTGTGTTATCATATGTGTGGCCCTCGCGGCATATTTTAAGATTTAGTGTGGCTCACTTACTCTTCAAGGTTAGGGAGCACTGATGTAAAAGATTACATCTCATACATTTTGCATTTATTAGCAAAATATAAAGCCTTAATAACGATTTATAATTTTAATGCATACAATAGTTACACGGTGTTTTTCGTTGAACCACTTTTATTGTCCCTTTCAAAATTACCATATAGCTCACACCATTTCCACAACCAAAAACAAATACATGATTTAGACTAACACTTTCCGGGACATAACATTTTTTTCGCTGTATCTGATGGTATAGAAAATCGTATGTTCCGTAGGTTGTTTAATGATAAGTAGTCACTATACATACACAGACCACGAGTCAACTATCTTGCTTAGTTATTGAAAGAAATTAATCACAAACATTATCAATATAGAAATTTGCATTTAAATTCCCAATAACATTTGCAAACAAAATGATATTTTCAATGTACGCGTCAAATATGTTGCTATTTGTAATGCTAAGTTGTCCATTATTACAATGCAATGGAGTCGTTTCTGACTTCAAGTCTCTACGTTTCATAATTACACGAAACTTTTTACATAAATATTCAATCGATTTTTGTCCTTCATGCGCTTATTTTATTGTAAGCTTAGTCAAATGCAATTGAAAGCCTGAGTTCAACAATGCAAAATTCCGAGGTTAACAATTCCAGCCACCCTAGCAACCTCCTTTTTGAAATGTTGAAAAATCGTGGAAAATATATACATAAAATATAAGGAAACACGAATTAAACAACAAAATCGATTGTAAGAATAAGAATCTTAATTTTTTTCTACGTGAAATAGTGTAAATCTCGGGTCAAAGTCTCGATCGTAAGATATTTAAAAATGTTAAAGAATATAGGCCTACACATCTTATTCTAGCCGATTACGTCTTAATCAAATGAAAAACGATAACTATCCTGGTATCTAACCCATGCCTTTCCGTGGGACGACTACCCATTTAAAACCTGAAAGAGTTTGCATCGAGTATTCTGGCGAAAGATTCGTCGAAATCGAAACGACCGTTCTCGATTTATTTGCGTTCATGCCTGAAGGTGACGCCACTCGAGGCTCCAAACGTGGGCAGGGACAAGGCGGTTATTAATATATTAGATATTTACGACCTTCAATAAAGACGAGTGTACATCAAATACATGAATATTAATAATAATGATTATTTTTAAACAAGATTTTTATTATAAACCGCAAAAATTCTCACTCGCGATGTAACCGCAGCCAAAGAAACATAAATGAGAATATTCATTCCAACAAATGATATGATGTTTAAAAAGGTTGACCATATGGGACAGTCCCAGATTTTGGATGTTGTCCCGGCGTCCCGTCCGGTTTAGTATTTTTCCCGGTCAAAATTTTTTTATTTCATAAATATGGAATAAATAAATCACATTCCACCAGTTATATATTATTACACATGCAAACCAATTATTAGGAATTAAAATCTCATCTTTCAATGAAGTTCAAATAAGTACAATCCGTAACGGGTGCCTATAAGCGCGAAGTGTTCAGCGCACTCCTACAGCCGAGTGCATGCAGGGCACATTTTTCTATACGAGTTCCGAAGCAATTATTTATGTTTTAGATCATCCCTATTTACTTGAACGAATTAAGTTTATCAAAAACGTTATATCTAACTGTTGTCACGCCATAATATTTTCTTGAGTGTTGCCAGATACGGATTTAACCACGGCTAGAAATGATACGCGACGTGCTTTGGTGAACCAAAATACAGCGAAATTTCCATCACTCGAACGTCTGTAACTCGAATTTTCTATAACCCGAAGTGAATTAATTTTACAGGGAAAAATCCCCATGAGAAAAACGTATTTCCATAAGTCGAATTTTCTACAGCTAGAATATTTTTTTGTTTCCCTAGAGGTCCGACTTACGGAAGTTCCACGTACCTTTTTTCTGGAAAATTTTCTAAAAACTCGGGGTGCGTTTCATAGCCCGAAAATACGCTTAATATTTATTTCCATCAATTTTCTGACCAATTCTAGAATAATTTTGTGCATATAATGTTAGAATTTTAAAAGGATTATGGGCGCAGAATTTATCCATTTGGAATGTAAGCGACAAAAAAACTAAAGAACTTATGTTGTCCCGGTTATGTCCCAGTTCTTCTTACCCAGAACACGTTATGTCCCGGTTTAACCTCCTCAGAATTTGGTCACCTTATGTTTAACGTTTTAATGGAAATCGCCCTATATTCGGGCCGATTCGGCGTCTTTAATGTAACTTAAATCGAGGTGAGCACTGGCATAGCATCGCGATGATGTATCAAAAAATTTCCTTTGCGTGTTTATATTGAGCTTCACATAAATTTTTGCTAAGTTTTAATTACTCTTAAAATCGATATTCCATTTCTCCGACGCTGGCAATTATTTAAATTTTGTCCTATCCTTAGGAGTAAGAAATAAATTCTTCCTTTTCCGTTATCGATTGCAATGGAATATTCACACTAAATATATCAATTTATAAGCCTTCAGATTATTCTTTCGAATCCTCTCCACTTTTGGAATTTCTCTAGTTGTAAAATCTCCCCCTTTCCAAACCTACCGGAAGAACTCAAAATTTGTAATTTGGGAGTTTATTGTTGATGACAAAATTCGGATGTGGAAGAAGGTTTTGTAGTGGAAAATAAAGAGAAAATGAAAGAAAGAGCCAATAAGAGAGGAAAACGATATTAAACTTACAAATATTCTCGAACGGCTTATAGAAAAGAAGAATGAAACAACTACCATAACAACGAAATGAATATATCAACAAATGAAATTGATGATATCTCATGCAAAAACGTTGAATTATTCAAGGCCCGAACTCATTAATACATTCATATATCTTAAATTGTGGCATTATAATATCTCACAAAATAAAATGTTAATTTTTTCCATATTTTTATACTTCGACAATTTCCAACTATAAGTAAAGTTACTTCCATAATCAGGCAGTCCGTTTGTTTTCCACTACCTCCCGCAAAACAAAACAAGTGAGATACCCTTGCTAAATTAAGAGGTACGTTTTCTTAAAAATTTCCAGGGTTCTGGTTTGCCTCCTATTTGGAGAGGGAAAAATTCTCACCGTTTGAATGTAGATCCTCACTAGATCTTCACTAAAAATTCACTCTTTTAACTCCAGTGGTTTGGCTACAATACCATTTCAATGTTTCGAATTTTCCGAATTTGAAGCTACCTAGCGGAAAATTTCCCATTAAGAACGATTTTGAAATCTCTGAGTATTCCATTTATGGAGTATACTTTTCCATCTTGTTTTACCTTTTGTAATAATAAAATAAACAACTAAAACAACTAAACAAAACAAAAACGAAATTCTTAACAGAAACGGAAAACCGAATGAGTGAAATATGAGGTTAGTAAGTAAGCTAGTAAAGTTTAGAAATTGTGCAATTACCTGTTATACATTATTGATAACTTCCGCAACAAGACCGAGAGTTAAACTTTTTAATTTTTAATATGGCAATAGAATTGAATAAATTGTTATAATTGATCGTTGAATAAAATATTCCAATTATAGTGGCCCACAAAATGACATCCTCTTCAGGGGATTTAAAGATAAATATTTGACAAAAGATTCCGATTTTAGAAAATTTTTCTTTATGTCTGCAGTCTGTCATATGACGGGTTTACAAATGTCCGTCCGTCACGCTTTTTAGGCACTTTCAGTTTTAATTAATTGATGAAATGTTTTACAACTCAAATTATTTTCACTGCAACAATATAGCTATTCGATTTGTGCATTACATTTAAAAAATTTACATTAACCCATCTATTCGAGTAAAGTAAGTAAGATTTGAAAAGCGAAGTATTTCCGCATAATTTTTGTGCGGTCAAGTTCATTTTTAATGCCATAATAGAATAAAATGGAGCATTGGAATGTAGATTGAGGCTGCAAAACTTGCTCTTCATATAACGGAAGCCCGTCATTTGACGAGCATTTCCCAAGTGAATATATATTTATTTTTAATAAACAAACAAGAGAAACGCAAAATTTTTAAGCCTGCCAGGGAATCGAACTCGGGATCTCCGCTTGTAGGAATGATCACGGAATTATACATTTTCAGAGTGATACAGATATATTTACTAAACAATCGTTTCGTCATTAATAAAGCTTTTAAAATTTTCTCCACTTTAGAGAACTCTACCAAATGCCACAGAAATACAGAATGTTTGGATTAGCGAGGTTTTATGAGTAATTACCCCTTCGCCTATTCTTAATGACAAAACTACGATGGCAAAATAGATGAAAAGTTTTTAGGGCAAAGATGCAGAGGTTTGTTTTCTCCTATAACGACTAGGGATCACAACAAGATGACCAAGGCGGTAAAGAGAGCAGTTGTCAATGAATTGCTGTCGAGCACCAGAGTCATCCTTCAATATGAAGAAGACTGAAAGCTTGCGTAATATTTCTATTTATTCGTCCAAAGGATAATTTTTCCGTGAGTCGTGACCAAGCTCAAGAATTATTATTCTTGATAGGTAATGCTGTAATTACCAAACAAACGGACAAAAGGGTGGAAGTTTCTTCACAATTAGGGGTCCACCTGTGTAAACAGAATCACCTTATGAATAACTCTTCTCTATATTGTAATCGTCAAAATAAATAAAATGCCACAACTCTGAGTTGCAAACGACATTTTGTTTTCCAACTCGTGTAAATCAAAGGAAAAATCAATTCCTCGACTGAAGCAATCTGCGTCGAAGGTGCTACTCATAAAAAAAGCATTGATGAAATTATTTTTCGAAGTTTTTAAATTAAAACCACCAATCTCAATCACCCGTGTGTGTTCCGTTCTGTATCAATCTCGTTACCTTCTTCCCCGAGAAGACCACCTCTTTTTTCTCTCCCTCGTCAAATCCTTTTTCTCATCTTCAGCGCGTAGCACCCATTTCAACCAATCCATTAGGGTCGTAGGAGCGATTCTCACATTTTCCATTCCAATACCTCCCTTGATCCCTCTTCCAATCAACCAACTACCTATCACATTCCACCTTCACACATCCTTCATCCGCTTACGAACATTTCGGAACTTTCCCATTCCCCTCTCTCTCTCTCGCCCAAAAAACTCCCGTCTGTCCTCACGGATTCCTTTCACGCAATATTCGCCATAAATTCAGCGCTTGGACGGAGAAACTGCTAAGGGGACTCATGGGAAGAATGTCTTTGAAACAAAAGACGTCCTGGACACCTTCTCAGGGATAGTGCTATGTCTTGCGGGAAAATGTCTGATTACGGCGATTCTCGATAATTTCTTTGGGCGCCAACGCTTCCGGGAGGCGGAAGAAGGATATCCACACAACGAGTTTACACGAAACGTCGGGAAAGAGAGAGAGAGAGAAAGAGAGAGAGAGAAGGGGGAGGGTAGAACTGCGCAGCGCTATTAATTAATGGATCGATTCTCTCCGTCTGAGTCTCCCGTTCCCCGACATTCCAATAATCGACAGTTGAATGCCTCGCGGAAGGAAGAAATCGAGCGAAGCGTAAGAATGAGGGTGTGGAAGGGCGTGGCCAAAGTGATGAAGCACGCTTATGAGGTGGGACAGGCGGCGGAATGCACTTGTTAAAGAAACGGGCGGTTTTATTCGAGAATCAAACTAGGCTATTTTCCAGCAGGCTTTGCTCTTTTACATAAATTATATAGAACTGATAGGAAACACTACACTACGCTACATTTAACCGCATAGCTAAGTAATAAGATACATTTCGAGTTAAAAGTATTCCGTTTATGCTCGAGTACCAAACTGCTTTTTAATTATTGTTTGACTTATGTAAGCAATACACATGCACAATACACAAAGAAATGGTAGTACTCAATTCTTCCCATGAATATGTAATGCATTTATCTGAATATAAGGCGACTCGAATATAAGACGAGCCTCCAAAAATTAGTAGTTTTTGAAAGAAAAGGTAGTTGCCAGAATATAAGACGACGACAAAATCGCAGAATTTTCAATAACGTAGAGAAGAACACTTTTTAACAGGCATATATAATTTTAAATTGCAACTTATAATACACACTATAAGGATAAACATGACAAAAATAAACAAAAAGCGTTATCGCAAGAAATCCATCCCACATCCTAAATAATTGGACGCAAGCTGTTGACGTCTTCGACCACGATGGTGTAAGACGATCCTGCATTTTTCAGATGCAAAAATAGGAAAAATATCCTGTCTTATTTCCAGATAAATACGGCATGTTATATACTCAAGCATGTTTCATGAGTTTACATCCCGCTCTTATGATGATAGTAGAATTCGTCTGTTTATATGCATACATGGACAATTAGTACCTACACTTACATGAGGTGCGAGTCGCCAAGCAGCTAACTACTGGAAATGTTTTTGTAAATTAGACGAAATGAAACTATTATGAAGTGTACTTATCCGACAAACTAAGAGGTTCCTTGGGGAATATACTATAAAGATAGGAAAATTAAGTCAAAATTTGTAAAATTTCACCCAAAATAGATGAATATTTTCTAAAGAAAAGTATTTCCCAATAAAACTGAAAAGAGAGAGTACAGATAAACAAGAGTCCTAAGTTTTACATAAGCACTGTAAAAATAACTCGATATATTGGTGCAGTAAATCTTTGGAATTTCATAAGCATTCGAATAAATTCGGCATATATTTTAGTATCGATTGACTGAAGATGTTATTCAAAGAAGGTAAAGGGAAATGGAGGAAAACTTTTCGTGTATTGGATTCCATAAATCACGAGGATAATATTGCGCCCAAAAGAAGATTACATCTAAAGGCGAAATTTATAAGAAGCACATAAAAAGAATTCTAATATAAAGTAAGGAGTCAGTTTTAGATGACTTTGGATAAAATATGCCATTTTTTATTTTGATATAGTTATGCCGTATTTCTGCAGTATGTGAATTCCGTATTGACTAGATAGGAATGGGGAGGTAATATAACTCGAGTAGTAATTATGTGAATACGAAGATTCAGCCTGGAAAGTGTCAAACAAGCCTTAAACTTTTATTGGCAGAATATAATAAAATTTATAAACTAAAACTTTCTAAATTTAATACAGTTAATTTTTTAGTATAATCTAAAAATGGATTTTCAAATTTAGGATTGACACAACTTATATGTAAAATATCTCATATAATCAACCAATGTAATTTTGAAATGCATCCATTCCACACTTATTTAAAAAACAATACGGTGTAAAATTTTGAAACTCCATTCTTACGTTTAGCGTAAACTACAATGTTGACATTGAAAATATTTTATTTACCAATTCTTGCAATGTTTTCGTTAAACAGATGGGAGAATTTACATATCCTGACCTGTAAAGATGGCAGAGATAGAGCATAATAAAGTGTGACAACTATCGGCAAGGTGGTTGCAATCAAGTTTTATTTTTCAGCAATCTGAGACACGGTAATTCCTCGATATCCCAGGTTTTTCTTATTCATGGTGAGGTTATGTTTGCACATAAGTTACCGCCGCTGCATATAATTTGCGCAGCTGTGGCGGACCATTTTTGTGTAAAATTCCTTCACTTTTTTCTATGTACATTATTGAAAATAATCAGTAATGTCACAGTAGATAACTAGGTCATTAAAATAATAAAAACGGTTCCTATTAGTAAAGCATATTTCGATTACCTCAAAATCGTTAACCTTGGTAGAGAGGTCGTTAGGGTGTCTGGATCCAAACGCTAGATCCGCGGCTTCGAATCCTGCCGAGAGCATGGTTTTATGTGCTTGTCTTTCATTGTTGTGCTTCTTGTAAAAGGCTGACAGCGGATGTTTATGAACCATTTAAAATAAATAAATTGTAAAAATTACGATTATACAATGTTCATTTATTTCTAGCGAAGCGGAAGTTTCTTTCTCTTGCTGTTCAGCCACACGACGAATATACTAGTGCTCATCGAGTAATGTTATTCATATGACTTAAATAATTCATTTGAAATCTCGAAAAGGGACTTTCTTTTCCCCAATAAAGTTTAAAAAATAAAATATCATATAAGTTAGATAATGGGCTACGACAAAATGGCTTTAACTCCAAAGAAGCACTAGGAAAAAGGCGAACAAGCGAAAAGAAGGCGTCAGAACTGAAAGACCCTTGAAGTGCGCATTTCATCCTAATTTTTCAAAAATATAACGTGATTGTGTATTTCATTTAAATACATCTTGATGATGTATATTTAGTATTAAAAACATTATTCTGCCGATTAAAATGTTTTATATATTGTTTCTAAGCTATGTTGCAATACATTTTAAAATGATTATTTTGAAAATATATTTCCTTCCGAGCCAGAAATCCAGCTCCAGTTTTCCTCTGTTCCCCTGGATTCCGTAACTGCTCTTTCGGAAGGTTCTATATTTTCCAGGAAAGTAGCCCACGCAGAGAATGCACGTCCTTGGAAACAGTTGTTGAAAAAAAAATTAATATACTTCTTATAATTAAAATGTTTCTTAAAAGGATATGGTTTAAAATTCGCATCAACCGTAGCAGAGACTATCGATTGGATTATTACTTCACTGCATTAATCGAATTGGTAATGGAACTGCAGAGGGTACAGTGTTTGGATTTAATTCGATTCACGCCCATATTCCCCGTTCGCCGAACCGCATTTCTCGCCGCTCTTTCGAAGGAGAGAAAGTTGAAACAATACACAGCAACCGCGGGTGGACAGCCTCCTGCCTATGCCACCCGTGGACCAGATTAAGCTACGGCGTTCAATTAGTAGTTAAATATTTGTTCTGGGCAATCAAATTATCCTCCAAAACATACGGGCCCGAATCCGCGCAGTCACGCCGAGCCCAAGACTTCTCGGCTGTGTCCACACGACAGGTGATTTCGATGCAGTTTTGCATCTACATAATCTCCGAAAGTCGTCTCCGTTGCCATGGGATGCCTGCGGTTATCGTGAAATTGATCAAGCCGCCTCAACAACCTCTAAGCACTTCACCTCTGATTGGATCAAACGATACTGCGCGTCGGTGCTGAGGTGCTTAATTTGTCTCCGCTAATTTTAAAGGCTCCTCCTCGTGCGCCGAGATTGCCGTTAAGTGAGATGAGGCAAAAGCGCAAGGTTTATACCAAGCGAGCTCTGAATTCCATACCGCTTCCGCCTCCCGCCAGTAATGGCTGGCATCCCAAACCTCGTCAAGCCAATCTCAGACCTTTGTGAGCGTCTCCGCTCATCCTGTCCCCACTCCCTTCATACAACCTTCTTCATCTCTCGGCCCTTCGACTAGCAAGCTTTCCAATAGATTCTCTCTGCCACACACTCTACGCTGAAGATCCGACCTCTTACATGCTTCTCTTCTTCACACGCGACGCCCAAAAATTATCGGACAGCGTAGATAACAAAAGCGAATATTCTTTAAAATTCTGCTGAAAACTGCCAGTAAATTTTAAATAAGTATGAGCCTTTTTCATTTAAAACACTACTTTGATTTTTCCAGCTTCTATAATGACAGAAAAATAACAAATACTTAGCCATAAACATAGAAGCCACGATTCTAATTGCCTTCATTCCCTCGGATAACTTAGAATGTGTCTCTTTTCAGGGAATTCGTGCTACATAGACCTGATTATTAGATGCTTCAGTAGGAATTTAATCTCCATGGCGTCCTTATCCGTGACAAAACCATTGACTACGTCGAAACCCCGCCCATTATTAAATCTCCCGATCCAATGCAAGAGGTTATTGATGCGCCATTAGCCTCTCTTCGTGCCTCTTCGGCCAAGCGTGAAAGAATGCGGCCCGTGGTGATCCTCATCGACCCATGAATCATCCTCGCCTCCTTGCCACCACCCATCACCCGCTGCCGCTGTCCTAATGCTTTCATTTTTTTCTCAGGTCGATACGATGACCGGAGATTATCAGCGGGAAACGCTTCCTTAGGAAATGCTCCGAAATCCAAACCGGTGCTTCATTGGCTTAGTTTGACATAGAAATACTTAGATGAAACCAGTACGTCGCGGAAGCTGCATCTATGAAAAAAGCTTATTCGATGAGGCGGAAAAGAGAGCGATTTATCGCATGGTGAATTAATGGGAGTGACTACCGATAAGGCACGGCATATCTTAGGTCTGCCAACGGGTTTATCATGACGAAGGATACGCCGAGTTTCAAGTGAGATATTTGAGGGAGCAGGAAAAGGGCACAGATAAGTTGACCCGAAACGAAGCCTTTCTTTTCCTCCATAAATAGTTTCTACTGCTGACTATGAGCTTTCTTCTATCTTGTGATTGCTCCGTTCAGAATAGTCGTCGAACATGGTGTGAATGGGTATTTTACGAACATAGATATCCCGCTCAATGCGATATTGAGCACTAAAAGATCTGTTTAACGACTGCCCGGGCTCGCTTTAATCTCCTTGTATTTATAACTTGGATACCCGAAATCTGGCAAGAAAACTTTTATTCGGGACACTGCAGCTTTAATATTCCTCTTCAAAATTTTGTTTCTTATTTTTCCAACCCTCTCACGATAAATCCGAAAAATACACCCGCCCGACATATACCGACGGGCTTTAAACGGGAAAAGTTCCTTTTTCAGTAAATATTATCGGTACTAATATATTAAAACAGCAATATGTGGCCGAAATTCGCAAATTGTATATTTTCTCCCTATATAAATCATCTATAAAATTTAATTTCCAATTATTAGTCAAATCAATAGCTAATGGTGATAAAAGAAACGGTGTTAGCGTTTGGAAAACATCTTTGCGTTCTGAACGCAAATAATGATGCATAACGAACACGAATACACAGATTCGACGCAATTAACAATGTAAATTTTCCACGGAATAGCAAGTTACGCACGATTTTCGAAGTGCGCTTAAAGGCACACTAATATAAATTACATCATTATAGTCTTTACCACAATCACATCCAATTCCAGCCAATGCTCGAAAAATTGTCCACCACTTTGGGACATTATCCCTGAACCTCATTTTCAATTTCGAAAGTTTCGATTATTTAATTATCACGCTTTCATAAAATCGCTCCCTTTGCTGCGTTCCCATCTTCCTCATGACGAGTCCTTTCTATTTCGAATCCTCCTCTTCCTCCACAGTCCTTTCCTCTTTGTGCGAGCGTTTTGTCCCCCCTTTTCATCCTTTTCCACTCTCCCTTCTCCTTTCAATGTCTTCCCGCACTCGCCATGTTCCCTCCAAAATCTCTCGAGTCCTTCCTTTCATTTAATTGCTCCGGCTCATATCTCTCTCCTCCCATCTTAATGACCTCTCTTGAGGCTACACTCCACCTATCGCCTTTAATTTCAGATTAACCAAACGACTAACTGTGCGAAATTTAATAACGTTCTTACGTCAACTCAAAGTCAGTCTTATCACTTTCCCAATTAATTCAACCTCAGACTCCTTCCGAGTTCAAAATTAACGGGAGAGAACGAGCCACATTTTAGTTTTTCGAGTTTTAGTCTTAACCCTTTTCAAGACATTTTATTCGCTTCGAATTGAACGAAAAGGTAAACTGCGTCAGCTGCGAGACCAGTATTTTATTTTCTCTACGATAGGTAACACCACATAAAAATACTGGATGAACGACGTATGGCTAAGTATCTTATGCATAAGTTGAAAACTGAATTGAAACAGCTTTTACTGTTAAATATCCATGGTACGGCTCCATAATTTCGATCTAAAAAGTTGAAGTAGAATAAAGTTAACATTCAAATTACAAACTTTGTACATCTACGTCATATCTCGTCATTATGTCTTAAAACAACTCCGCATATCATATAAAGTAGGGGATTAGAGTCCCCAACCTTGTGTGAATTATTGAAATCTATTTTTTGTATGCAAATTCACGAAATAAACATACTCATTTGAGTTATTTTCTACGCTAACTTGACGAACAAACTCTTCTCTGCTGCATAATAGATGAAATGAAAAGCAAACACTTGACCAAATTTAATTTAAGATGTAATTTTAGGTTTCCCTATCAAACGAATAATTTGCAGAAATAGAGTAAGAAAAATTAACAACTATATTCGGTGCGAAAGAGTACAGAAAAAACGGCAATTCAAGAGCCAAAGAGCGTTCGGAGAAAAGTTACCAAGAGGAGAAAAAATATTCGAGGAAAAGCAGAGGAAAAATTTATGGGAGAAAATTACGGAGATAATTAAAAGAGCTGAAATTTTCTTTTCGTTTCCATCATGAATATTTGTCTTTGTTTATTTCACGTATCCAAGAATAACAATAAAATCTTCGAGTTGATTCTATTTATGTAAGAAACCAACTTAACTTCAGGAGGGTACGGAGAGGACGTCTAGAAGGAAGATATGTTTTCGAATGAAGCGAAATAAAAGTACAATGGTCCCGGTTTAGTATTTAATATTGAATAAATAAAGTGAACAAAATTAAAAATTAGAAACGGAGGATCTTTAGAAAGCAAGAAAGTTCCTAAAAATGTACGAGTGTGGAGTTTCGTCATAGGAGAAGATGTACAAAAGGCCTGAGACATAGACTTTCTTTTCCAAGGGAAGATTATTCGGTGTTATTGAGTCGCATAGGAAACGCCCGTCTAATCGAATTTCTGTGTGGTCTTTCCATCTTTTGCGTTTTACTTCAATGTCTATAGGTAAAGCCTAGGCATATTTTAATTAAAGAAAGTAACTTTTCCTACGATAAAAAGTAAATGAATATTTTCACCAATGCTATGAAAACTTATGCAAGTATAGGATAAGTAAAACATTAAAATTCTTAAACTAAAGAAAAAATGAAGTAACGCATAATGCAAGTTATGCATAAAAATATGGCATAACTGATCATATGTGTCAGACAAATAATCATGATACTCAAACAAATAATGTGTATTTCATCGCAGACGTGACATCAAACCAGCGCATTGAGGACGGAAATTGTTCGACGGTGTTTTTAAAGTAGGCGTCCAGGTTCTATTGCACACAAAATGGGACTAGTGAATTAATATCCGTTGATTCGTTTACTTTACGGGAGCGTATTTAGGAAAGAAATGTCATTGAAAGGGAAAGCGAAAAGATAATAGGCTTTAAAATTTCGTGGACTTAGGGTAGTGACTCGTTTATTTTGAAATATGCAATGAGTTTTAGAAGGTGAAACTTTACTTATGTCCATTTAAAAAATTAATTAGACGGGAATTTAATTAAGTTCAAATAAAAAGCATTTCAATTGTATTCAACGTTAAAAAGCAGATTTGCAAACCGAACCGCATTAATTTCATAAATCGAAAAACAAAACAAAAACAACATATTTCTAATTTTATGAATTGCACACCGAACCCGAGGTTTTTGGGGAAAATGGCTCGGACATTTTCGAGAACTTTTTTAATTTAATGATAATTTATCGGAAACATATCACGCACGATGACTACACAGCGTAATGATGGCAAAGCCTGCAAATATTTTAACGTTTAAACTGAATTTTGGTCAGTTTCACTCATATTTTGCAAGTTTAATTTTTAACTTACGAAAATATTGTTTATCCACCAATTGAAACCTCTGAAACAGAAATATATAAATAACCGTGAATTAAAACAAACTTTGTGAACCGTGATTGGGATAGGTTATGAAATTAATTTTTTTATGGTTCACTTTGACTATACACGCTGCGAAATCTCCTACTTGCTCCTTTTAGATTTATTCGTATAATTTCATCAAGTAGCATGCAGTTTCTGAGAAAAAGAATATAAAACTACATAATCGGCTATTATCTGTTAAAATATTATAATTTAATGCAATATATAGCTACAAAAGACGTTCCTATCGCTAATTTAACCGATGAATTAATAACAGATTCCAATCGTTTTAATTAAATTTCTTATAAATTCAATAGAGTTATTGAGCTACCAAATTACCACGGAACTTCCCCGAAAGTCGTATTAAAATTTCATAAAATCAAAATGTCCGTTTTTTGTCGCATAGTAAAACGGAAAAAGTGAAAATCTGAATAACACTGGGAATTAGAACTAGAGATACGGTATGGCTTATTCTCCCTATGCAGAGGATTGAAGTGGGTAATAAAAGTTCGAAAACTGATGTTTTAAAAATACCAAATAAATTTGAAACATACACCGTTTAACCACCGATAACAGTATTAATATGGTAAAATTATATAAAAATATTTCTATTGTCCTCATTTTGAAAATTATGATAATATGCACAGTCGACGTCTCTTGGTACCATTTAATTGTTTTGCATAAACCCTGTCATTGAAAATAAGGTTATGACACTTTAAACAGTGTACACTTTGTCACTCAATTCATCAAAATCATGCTAGGATATTTTGTATTTAATGCACCCAAACTCCATTCTCTCTCCTGCCTATTGCCGACTTATTGAGCCTAGAAGCACCGTTGCTACAAAAACAACAGAACCGCGGAAATTATGTCCGCAGGTAAATAGTAATAACCTCATATATGTGAAAATCGAACTTGATAAATAGGTGTATCATGCATAAATATCAGGTATTATGTAGACAGGCGAAGCCATATAGACTCTAAAGCATTATTACTGGACGAGCGTTGTCGCATGACGTCTGAGGACTGGGAAGAGCTGGACTGCTTCCTATACGTATTTGAACTGGCATGGTGCCTTTCTAAGAATACGGCAGGGTTAAGAGGATGGAGAAAAATCGTTATTGACGTCGATCGAAGGGAAAGGAGATTGAGGGAGGCGTTTCGCTCATTTACTCGTGCAAATATCACCAAAAATGACTCAACCACTTTCTTTTCTTATCGTAGCTGAGAATTTCACTTTCTATAAAACGCTCGGAGGTTTCGCGTCAGGAAATAAATCGTCAAAAAATATTCCTTCTAACTCATAACTCCGGCGAAGCGAGTTTATCTCTCTTGTCAACTGGATTTTTCTTCTTCTTGAAGGAGCATAGCGTCAGATTACTGTTTTCTTTTCGGAAACTTTTCTTTGAATAACTTGTCCTTTATTTTTTCATTCTTTCTCATTATCCAACAGTGACACCCTTCCCACGCATATTCAGACATAAATGTGCGTAAATTTTGTTTCTGAAGATATAAAACATTTTGTCAAGAGTGAAAAACATCTCCTTGGTACTAATCAGAATTATCTTATGTGATTTATGTATGTTGTGTTTGCATTACCCTTTATGTCCTTACAAGACTTTTAAGTACGACTTTTCCATGTAAAGTACATAAACTTCTTGTCGAGATCTGAGTAATTCCGTTGCTTTGGAGTGTGTTCTAGTGCCATCGGGAATGCAAAAGCACCAAGCGCTTATTCACATAATAAGCAATGGAAATTTTTTATATACGCATATCCAGGAACATATAACAAATTGGAAAACATGTACCCTAAATTCCCATGTATAACGCGCAGGTCGATCTTAGCCCGTTTCCCACAGGTCTCTAGTATAACCCGCAGTACTGACTGAATAGTGAATCGTTCAATTTTTTTTATTCATACTACAATATTTCTCAAGTTTCCCCCGAAAAAGATATTTAAGGTATGTACTTCAACGGCTATAGAATCTGCTCTGCTAGTTGATGACAAAAATCATTTGTTTTCCTTTTCTATTTCTTCCGTAACCAAAACGAGTTGTTCTTTGTATAGATCGTTAAAAACATAAGTCTTCTTTCTACCGCCGGAATTAATTCTCATAGTGTTGGGGGGTACAGTGACTCTTAATCAGATAAAAGCTAAGATTTGTCAATTGATAATTCAACTGATTCATTTGTAAATGAAATCAATGATTTTCGTTTGAATTGTGATACCGAATTTGAAGATTTTGATGGTTTTGATTCATAAAGAGTTAATGACAATAAAAATCTGTAAACAATTTGCTAATTTTTTATTAAAGAAAGTGTACGCATTTGGTATGGAGATTTGTTTTCATATTCAGAGAGGAATTGAATATGTTCATCAAACCAACCATATTAATGTTGCTTGATTTTAACGTAAAGTTGTAATGCAACAGACAAGGCGTGTTTAAACCGAAAAAGTGTTTTCGAACTTAAAGTGTGCTTTGTACATTGAAAACGTCGAATTCTTCTGTGAAATGTGCAGAGTTAACGCATCTTCGGAGAAACTATAAGTAGGTTTCGATAGATGGCAGCGATTTAATAAATATAAGATGAAATAGTATTCTCGCATTAAGGTTATCTCGTAAATTATTTTGTCTTAAAGAGTGGCGTTCCTTATACATAACGCGCACTAAGAAATTCCGAAAATTTTATAAAAAACTTTGTATAAAGCGCGCGTTATACATGGGAATTTAGGGTAGTAGTATGTTTTTTAAATAATTGTGTGACATACACGTTAGGCATGATATTTTTAATTTATTGATGAAGATGTGTTTGTTTACGAGAATGCATAACATTTTTGTTGTAAGTCATGTTACTGCAAGTCTCTCTACAGATAAATACTTTTGTACAGTAATGTGAAGAAATAATGACCACCTTTCAACTTCAGAACCAATCCCTAATCACAAATCCAACCAAGTATGAAAAAAACGTTAATTTTCGAGATTAATGGTTAAAATAAAAAACGACTTTTTCCCTGGGAATGGATCGAGCATATCCCTCGCCGTGATGCATATTCTTTTCGACCTACTTAACGATCTTAAAGGAACTTTCCTTCATTGGATATTCCTTGCCATATCTTTCATCCTATCCCACCAAAATACTAAATGTAAAGAACTTTAAAGGCACTGATAAACTCATATGGTGACTGCTTCTAATACTAAACTTCGAGTTTGAAAGAATCTTGGGATACGCATTTATTTAAATTTAGTTTCAAGGTTATCATATATATATATATATGATACTGCTCTACTGCTGAAGAAGGGCATAGGCCCGATAAGCTTGCGTGTTTTTTGTTTTTGTGTTCGTGTGTTCAACGTGTCTCTTCGACGCCCCCAGCAGCCTGCCAACTTGGTCTCCGACTTGGTAAGTGTCCGCTGGGCTTCCTTCAACACCTTGTTGCCACCCTCATCACTACCTTTTCATTTCCTTAAGTCTATATATATATATATATATATATATATATATATTATATATATCATATATATATTATATATATACATATATATATCATACATATATATTTTATATATATATATATATATCGTTTTAAGAAATTTTAAAATGCAAATTATTATTGTGCTACACTTATCCCAGTGTTCATCAAATGGAGAAAATAAACGATCCAAGAATCGAACCCATAACTCCAATGTAGACGGTGAGCAAATTTCAGCTTAAAAGTGATAAGGCCAAGTTATTCCTAAAAGGTTGATCGAAAAGGAATGATAGGTTATTGAGTTAAATGCAGTTTTCGTCACCTGCTTAGGCGATCGACCGACTACGATTTTAATATATAGAAAAAATTTCAAGGAAGAGGTCTTTGAAACTGTCACCGGAAAAAACAAAATATTTTCTGCTTTTTATTCGAAATATTAACTTTACCTAGAAAAACATACTTTTATTTCTGGCTTTCATATCGTATTAATCTGGTATTTATAAATACAGAAGTGTTTCTTCTCCAAAAACGATTTGATATTCTTTTTTATTGCAATTTGTCATTCCGTATTAAAGAAGAGGTTTATTGTTTAGATAATTTCGGGAGATCCACAATACGCATTCAACAGTGTTATCACTTCATTTGAATTATAACTTTATTAGCGATTATTATTTATAAAGAAGTTTTTATTTGACAGTATCAAGCACAACAATTATAAATGGTAGCATGTTCCTAGATGTTAGTATCCAAATAAAATTCTTTTGGGCAATTATCACTTATTCTAATCTTATGCGACATTATATTTGGCACCTTTCTGGGAATATTAGATGTTTACCTTTTTTGTAGCTGACTGTTATCTCAGCAACCATTCTCAAACTGATTTATTTCCTTCTAATTGAAAAAAGTAAAGTTATTCAAATAAAAAGTATGCCTTCGCTATGCATAATAATCTATGGACGATTAATAAATTTATTTATTTATCCTTGATACGGCGAGGTAGAGGCCATATGGCACCTTCTTCCACCTAACCATTTTAATACACAATATATTTAATTTATATGTACATAATTAAGCTCAAATCAAAACAGTGAAATGAAAATTACTTCAAGGTATACATAAATAAGAATAAAATTAAGGAAAGTACAGCACAAATGTATACGAAAGTAAAATAATATCAAATAATCATAAAGGAAAGACTGCCCAGTCTACTGATGGTTATAATGACTGTGCTGGTATTTAAATGAAGGAAAGAAGGAGAAATACAGAGAAAATTTTACATTTTTATGAGGACCTAAGTAATTAGCGCAATATTTCATAAACTGGTTAAGATCATTGACAGAGTAAAAGTGAAAGGGGAGAGAGTTACAAAGATTGCATGTGGTAACGGTGAAGGATTTATTATAGAAACAGCTACGATGAACGGGACTAAGTAGTTTGGATTAGCCTCGGGTATTCAAGGAGTGCCCAGAATTAAGGGATATGAAGTTGTAGGTTAAGTATTTGGGCGAGTAAGAGGTGAGGATACTTCTTAGTTGCGTTGGGATATGCATCTTTCTACGTTCTTCCAAGAACAGCCAGCCCAATTCTGTGAATGACATAGTTATATGGTAACTTTTGCTCATATTATAAATGTATCTATCTATTCATTCATTGTTTCTATATGGGATTATTCATTTATATATCCTATTACCGTTAAAAATAAAAATAATTTCCTGTATGATGTATGTCGTAATAAATCTGCATAACGAAATTTTCGTAATTAAAATAAATTCTCTTCGAAATCATTTCTAAATTACACCTTTCCGATAATTTCATCAAAACGAAATAAAATTTGTCATTCTGTTACTATTCTAAAAGATACTTATTATTTATTCTTTTGTGCCTTATTTTTAATACTTCTTGACAGTAAAATTCATTTTTCAGATTCCATTTCGAATACATAAATAGGAAAATTTTAATTAATATTAGAAACCAGAGGGCCGAGTTTGACCTGATTTCTAAACTGAAATGGTCAATAAATATAAAAAATGCGAGAGCTAGAGGATCCGAAAAGTGAGAAACCAGGGCTGAAGATTATATTTGCCATCCAGGGAAAATATGAATTGTCATGGACAGTTCATCTTACAATCGAAAGGATTAGTCACCTGCTTATACGATCGTCCGACTACGATATATATACATAAACTTAAGAAAATGAAAAGGTAGTGATGAGGGTGGCAACAAGGTGTTGAAGGAAGCCCAGCGGACACTTACCAAGTCGGGGACCAAGTTGGCAGGCTGCTGGGGGCGTCAAAGAGACACACGTAAATAAACACGCACACAACAAAGAATCGCAAGCTTATCGGGCCTATCTATGCCCTTCTTCAGCGATAGAGTAACATATATATATGCTTACTCCTTGAGGCTTTCCTCAATCGAGGATACCCTGCCGACTTAGTCCGCAATGAAATATATCGCGCCGTCTCCACCCCCTCCAGACACTCACCAATTCTGAACCCACCCTCGAAGACAGAAGTCTCTCTGACTCTTACTACGACCTTTCACCCGGGGCTGCACGAAGCCCTAAATAACATCCTCGCGGCCGCCCATCCAATTCTCCTTAACACACCCACAACTACGCTACTCTTCCCTAAGCCTCCTATGATATCCTTCCGCCGATCTAGGAATCTTGGCGACCTGCTATGGCGCAAGGAATTCCCCACCGGCCCTCCACCATCCCCCGCAGGGTCCTCCCCTTGTAAAAGACTACGCTGCCTCACTTGCTCCATCTTAGATACTTCTTCCTCATTTACCAGCCCTGTTACCCAAATCTCCTATCCTATCTTATCCCGCAGCACTTGTACCTCCAAAAACGTAATATATCTTCTTACCTGCACACAATGCCCTGCGTTCTACGTAGGCCTCACAACCACACCCCTTAACATCCACCGACCACGCGTTAAACCCATTCCCTTCCCTTCAATAGCTGCTTCACAGTAAAAACTATTCGTGCTCTACCAAGTAGTTTCACCGCGCCACAACTCCGTCAATGGGAACTAGGCCATATTGACATCCCCCGCTCTCTCTCCTTACCAGGTTTAAACCTCCGCTAACACTCCCACTCCAATCACCCCCCTTTTTCCTTTCCCCTTACCCCTCTTTCCCCTTCCCCTTACCCCACTTTTCCCGAACCCCTACCTCCAGTGTTACGCTTATTTTTAGTCTCCATTTTTCTCTTGCTTAAGAAGGGCGTGTTGCCCGAAAGCTCCAAATTACAAGCCATCCTCTATCGCTGTGGACGTCCACCACCGTATGGTAAGTGTTCACTGGCTCCTTCCTATCCCTCTCAACCTCTCGTTGCATTTATTTCATCATATTATTTCTTTTTCCTTATCGTTATATATGTGTGTGTGTGCGTGCGTGCGTGCGTGCGTGCGTGCCGGCGGGCGGGCGTGCGTGCGATCGTGTGTGCGCGTGCGGGCGTGTGTGTGTAGGGTGACCATATTTCAAAAAGGCGAAAACGGGACGTTTCCCAAAATTTACAACAAAAAAACGGGACAAAATTTTCACAGGATTTTCTTAAAACGGAAGTTTGCTTTATTTCAATCAATACATCAGGCAATCAAAAGAGAAAACGTGTCGGAGGAAAATGTGGATGAAGCATGGAATAGGATAAAGAAGGCTATAAGGAAAACAGCAGAACAGGCTATTGGGTTTTTCAAAGGAAAAAGAATAAAAAAGCCATGGGTGACAAAGGAAATGATAGAAAAGATGGAAGAAAGAAGGCAATACAAAAGCAGGACTGATGAAGATGGAAAAAGGAAATACAGGAAACTGAATAATGAATTAAGAAGAGAAACCCAAAAAGCAAGGGAGAGATGGCTAGAGGAGGAATGCTCAGATATAGAAGATCTAGAGAGAAAAGGAATGTATGACTTGATGTATAAGAAAGTAAAAAATGTAACGTGGGATAGATGGAGAACAAGTGCATGTGTGAAAGAGATTGCAAGTAAAGAAGATAAAGTTATATATAAGGAAGAGGAGGTCCTTAATAGATGGAGAGAATACATGGAGGAGTTGTACAAATCAAATGAAAAACCAAAGGATCTCCGTATTGAAGAGCAGGATGAAATAAATAATGACGAAAGAGGGGGTTCGATATTGAAAATAGAGGTGCTACAAGCAATAAAGGATATGAAGAATGGGAAGGCAATGGGGGTAGATGAGATACCGATAGAATTATTTAAGTGTCTTAATGAGGAAGGACTGGAAGAAATAGTGAAGTTGTGTAATGCAATCTATGACAAGGGGATGTGGCCAGAGGATTTCGTCAAAACAATTATGATTCCGATTCCGAAAAAGCAAGGAACAAGAAAATGCAGTGAACACAGAACAATCAGTTTAATTACACATGCAGCAAAGGTTCTACTTAGTGTTATGAACAGGAGACTAATTAGCAAAATGGAAGAAAATGTTGCAGAGGAACAGTTTGGATTTAGAAAGAGTAGAGGTACAAGAGATGCAATAGGATTGATAAGAATGAGTGGAGAGAGATATATAGAAAGGGGTAAAGGAATTAGTCTGTGCTTCATAGATATGGAGAAGGCATTCGACCGAGTGAACTGGGAAAAACTGATGGAAATACTAAAAGCAAAAAAAGTAGACTGGAAAGATAGAAGGTTAATTAAAGAGCTGTATATGAAACAGAAAGCAGCTATGAGGATAAAAGATGCACAGACCGAATGGTATGATCTAGGAAGAGGAGTAAGGCAAGGTTGCTGCTTATCGCCAACCCTGTTCAATATATATGCTGAAGAAATGATTGACAATGGAATAGGGAATGATAAAGGAATTAGTATTGGGGGTAGAATAATAAATTGTATAAGGTTTGCTGATGACATGGTAATTTTGGCAGATGAAACGAGGCATATTCAGGAAATGGTTACAAAGCTAGAAGACAGGATGATGGAATATGGAATGAAAATGAACATAAAGAAAACAAAGGTGATGAGAATAGGGGATAGAGAGATTATGAATGTGTCAATAAAGGATGGAAGAGTGGAGCAAGTAAAACAGTATAGATATTTGGGAAGCATGCTAACTGAAGACTGGAGAAGTGAAAAAGAAATAAGAACAAGAATAGCAATGGCAAAAGAAACATTTAATAGGAAAAAACGGGTACTATGTGGTAAAATGGATTTAAATCTGAAGAAACGTCTTGTGAAGTGCTATGTTTGGAGTGTATTGCTTTATGGGTGTGAAACATGGACGCTAAAGAAAAGAGAGAAAGAAAGACTAGAGGCATTTGAAATGTGGGTGTGGAGGCGGATGGAGAAGGTTAAGTGGACGGATAGGATAAGGAATGAAGCAATACTAACAAGGGTGAATGAGAAGAGAAGATTACTTGAAACAATTCAGAGGAGGAAAAGTAACTGGTTAGGGCATATCTTGAGAGGAGAAGGTTTACTATTGATGGTGTTGGAAGGATCAGTAGAAGGTGAAAGGAAAAGGGGACGTAGAAGAATAAAAATGTTTGACGATCTGAAAGAAAGGGGAGGGTATCAGGAAATGAAAGAAATGGCAAGGAACAGAAATGAGTGGAGACAACGCTGGTGCCAGGGACCTGCCTAGAGGCAGAACACCTCATGATGATGATGACATCATTTGAAAGAATTGGAAAAATTCTGTAGGCAGGAAAAACATCGACACATTAAAAAATATTTAGGTAATGATCTGTGGAGTTAAAAGAATTAAATTTACTTGGTTAAATTTCATACATTCAATTTTTATCAACTACGGATGCAAGTAGGGTTGCCAATAGTATCATTTTGACCTGGAGACTCCGAGTCTAGGGATCTGTATTCGGGCTCGATATAATTTCTTCGGTTCAGCAGTGGCGTAGCTAGGTCCTCCTTCGCCCGGGGTCGAGTCACAGAGATGCGCCTCCCTCGCATTGCTCCCTGTACAATTTTCTAAACAAATGTAATGTGGGGAATGTGATGGAACCTCAAGCATACCATACTAGCATTTTAATTAAGCATATATTATAATATTATTATTATTTATAAACAGAAACGTTAATTTTCGATCCATGAGTTTGCGCCTCTTCAGCCCTGCGCCCGGGGGAAACTGCCCCCATCTGCTCCCCCCTCGCTACGCCACTGAATTTGGGATTGTTTGAAAGCAAATTATGAAAGTCGTTGCACGAAAGTTCTCGAAATGAGATTTTGTCACTATCACTGCTTTGATCTTTCCTACGAGGAAACTGTTCTTTTCGTCTGTCCACGGAGCAATTGTGATAGAAAACACTTTCTATAGCTGAACTTATGCCGGAAATAGCTAAGGCAAATTCCAATATCATCTGAATGTATTTAAAGAAATTCTATCACCTTGCACAAATCATCGTTCGACAGTTTCAGTTAAAGTCGTGTTCAATTCGGCAATTTTGCTTTTACTGATATTCGTGACATGGTGGTATTAATCGAAAAGTTCGTTTTCGTCTATAACTTTCATATGTGTGGGATTAATTTTTCGTGTAATTTTGTATATTAAATGGCACTCTCGAAAAAACGGGACAATTGACGTCCCCTTTTAACTTTATCGGGACAACGGGACGTATGGTCACCCTATATATGTGGGATGATAGTTCAATGATAAAAACAGTATGTATTTCATTTTAAAACAGGGCCGGCCTTTACATTATTTCAACTAGGAAAATTTCAAATATCAAAGTATTTATTCAGCTTCAAAAGTGCTAATATTAATAAATTATTGTGCATGTTTTTTCATTACGCGTAACTTAGAAAAATTGATCATCCAGGGTTTTTATTAACGACCTGCTGATTCCCTCTTTTCTACGCGCAATGGGTATCTAAGAGGTAGTGCAATGAATGGCTGATCAGTTTCAAAAGTTTAGGAAGAAAGGTGACTTCCTAATGTAACGCATTTTTCTGAATCCAGGGCTTACTTTGCCAAATAATTATCCAGCATGGCAAGGACACAGGATAAAATAATGACATTTATCATAAAATACAGGGACCCCCGCTTAATTTTCGCCTATAAATCCTCTTGTTGTTTATTCAAACTAAAAGGTGTACACAGGCTGAATAAAGGCACACATGAATGCCTGGAAAATTTTCAGCGGTACCACAAACCTCTATAATTTCTTCTTTAGTCATCTATGATCGATTAGAGTGCACTCTATCAGATCTAAAAGGAAAGAACAAAAATTGCCCACACAGTTGTAAAGGTTTTCGCCGAAATACGCCTTTGGCATCTCCGCCCAAAGTATCTATGAGTGATCCGACTAGGGCTTCCAATTAACTGGAATTTTTGCTGACCGGTTTTTCGGTAAAGATCACCATCTAACCGGTTAACCGGTTAAAACTCCATTAATTTTTAGACATGTTTATTTAAATAAATTTCAAAGGAATACAAGATAAAAACTGCTTAGTTTTTGCTGCAAATCATTTTTTTTAAGGAAATTGAAGCTCATTCAATGTTTGGTATAACAAAATTTAGAACGGAATTCTTACAAGAAAAGCAAATTATGTAAATGATTTAAAAATAAATTTATAAATAAACAACATTAAATGTTTCGTACTTACAAAAATTATTGTTCGCATAAAATCACAAAAGAATACAGGAAAAAATATTTATTGTTTAAAAAAATAATATTTCAGGATTACGACAGCATAAAGAGTTTCTTATTTTGTAGAACTACGAATTTTGATCGAAAAGCTATTGGTCACAGAAAAAACCCGTTCACTGACTGTAGAAATAGGCTGAATACTGAATACCTCACTACTAGCCCACCAGTCCCATGATGTACTGAAAAAAACAAATAAATAACTTTAAAAAGTTTTCAATAATATTTTTAATTATTTTTTTAAAAGAAATAACATAGGCCTGGAGGGGTCCTCTAAGAATACCTATTTATTCCAACAAATTCTTTTCACTCGGATTTTTTTAAACTGATTACGGAAAGCATATTTTCTCCCTTCAAAAAAATTCGGTTAACCGGGCGCAACTAACCAGTTAACGAATAATAAGAACATTCGAAAAATAACCGGTTAACTGGATTCGGTAAAAACCGGTTTGGAAGCCCTAGATCCGACGAAGCGGCAGATTTGAGAGAGAGCACATTCGGCTAAATTCAGGTCGTAAGTTGGCGAAAAAGCAATTTTTCCTGAAACGTGATTAGATATCTTTCGTATCGAATGGATTTCTTGATAAAAAAGTACTCCGCTCGTTTTTTAGGCTTTCCTTGAAAACGGGGTAGGTCGTTAGAGTACCTCTCACGAAGCTCAGGGAATGGAAAATCGATAACACGAATTCGGCTCCTGATTTTGGTTATTTTATATTATGAAATAAATTAGTAAAAGAACGTTATCTTTTACGCAGCATTTGCCATGGATCATAACGAATAAATCTAAATAATTTAGTATAGTTTGTGAGGTTTTGGGTTGACCTCGCATAAGAGCGTTGTAAACGAAATGCTGCATGTTTTTTTTTAATGATACCTAAGTAGCGTGAGTTCGTATTTTTTTAAACAGTTACACTATTAGTAAGTTTTATAAATAACAATCTATTTTAACGTTCCAGCTTTTTCCTGAGCATATCTAAATCAATTTAAACTTTTTAACATATTAAAATGTATCTTTTGGATCAACGGTAAATCATTAACTGGATGAGGCGATTGTGAATATTTCCTTTTCGTGTCCATTGTAATACTCGCTACAGTGATTAAATTAACGGGAAGGAGGGCATTCCAAGTAATCAATCACTGATTTGGAAGAAAGGTTATATCATGGGAACAACGTCGCGCTCCGATGAATTGATATTTTCTCGCATAAAATGACCGACCAACGGAAGTCTATAGACCACGTGTATATTACCATTGATGCCTTTTGAATTTTTCATTATATTCTTTAATATCCGCCTCTGAATTTATTTCCGAGGCGCCACCCTAAATGACGGCATAAAAGGCAAAATACCAGATGATTTGATCGGACTTTTTTCATTCCTTTTCACGAGCGGAAGGCCAATTTTTTCAAATGAACTCTTTTGGGCGGGCTAGCAGGCTACTTTTAATCGTCGATGATGAAAAAATAATTTATTTGCAAATACTACCTTCAGGAGAGATGATTATTCTATTATTCGCTGACAGATTTCAGAGAAAGCGAAAGACTAAACTTTAGGTCAATTACGAAAATCCAAACAAATGACGACACCGCAATTATAGACCATCAGATAGATTGCGTTAATATATACTGAAGTCTTTACGCCAATTACTTTATTTACGCTTCTTTTGAATTTTTACCCAACTTTTGTATTTTGCATTTTCATTAAAAGTTAAATGTTTTATCTCACGTCGCCAACATTCACGAAGAGACGGGGCGTAGCGTATCGATTATCGTACTTCCTCTTCTTTGAATCTGTGAGGAAGCATCATCGCTCAATGGTCAGTAATAAATTTAATTCACTTCTGCATTAAATTATATATAATTTCATCGTTGTTTTAATCATGAGTTTCAGTCCTAATCGATGATTAGAAAGAAAGAAAGAAAGAAAGAAAGAATGATTTTCGAGCGAATCGGAGATTTATCATTTTTTCTACCAATCAACAACATGCGTACTCTAGTACTACTTTACTGACAAAATCTAGTGAGCGTTAGGGAGTGTAATAATCATTACAAACGGGAGTTCGAATGTCCTATGGCTGAGGTTCTTAATCAGTGCGATGCCCTCCCCCTCTAGGGGAGCATATGAGGATTCCGGGGTAGAGGGGGTTGCGAATCATTATGGACCAAAAGCAATTTTGCCTCAAATTTCGATCTTTCATGCGTTTTTAATGTTGCCTATTTTGCATGCTTTAATATTTAACCTACTTTCCAGAATGGAAATTAACTTTTGAAACAATAGACCGATTGTCATGACACTTGGTGGAAATCTTTTGCTACTGGGGTCGAGCGTCCGAGGATAGTTTTTGTTGCTAAGATTGAAAGTCCCAGGTTCGATTCCAGTAACTATCCTTCCCATTTGTTTTACATGGGAAATCTGAAATCCATCGTGCAGGATAATTTTCTCTTGACATTAACATATCTTAGAATTGTAATATCGGAGCGGGATTTGTACTATTCTCCGAAGGAAGAAATGGAGATTTTTTATGGTGAGAATTTTGCTTATCAATCGTATTAACTCGAATTTCGCATAAATACTGGCGTTTTTCCAGTTTTTATCACTCATTACGACTATTGTTGAACTTGAATTCGGTATAGTCTAGTGTGTACACGCGTTATTTTTACCATACAAATATTAATTTACTTCTCCGTTGGAATGTATTTGTACTATTTTATAGCGCTAAATTATGAAATTTGGGAATACAAAGAACAACTCATCCGCGGTGATTTTAAAGCTATTAAAGCCAATATAAACAATTTCTGCACCACATTTAATTTAAAGTGATTATGTTGGAAATTATGCATCGTAACTTCCGTTTGGTTCATGCTGTTTTATATTTCATTTATAAATACTCAGACGATATGCCTTGTGCTGATGTATTCAAATGATCCGCCAACTTATCACCTCCATAAAAGACGTAGTGAAGACGGATTTATATGTTTTTTAGCCTCCCGAGATATATCTCACAAAAAGATGACAGCAGCCTGGCAACGCCAGTATCCAATCCATCGCTTGGGGTGGGTGGTGAAGACGCGCCCTGCGTTCCATCTTTTTCATTCTTTTATTTAACCAGGTAACATTTCTGATGCATTTTGTCGATATTTATCGATAGGACAACATTAAACAAAATAATAAACGTTTTTAACAATGTGTATTTTATTTCACGTACAATCCTATCTATAAATGAAAATATGCTGATTATGTTAACAAATTCTATATATAATTTCTCAAGTGTACGTTCTCCCCCACCGCCCCCCTCCCCCGGTATCTCAGGAGCTATTTGTCGTAGAAAAATGCGGTGAACGTCATTTCGTTTCTACCAGCTAGAAGACCCTAGAAAAACAATTTTCATTTTCATCTGCCATTTTGAAAAAATAGTGGCGGTTGAAAATAATTGAAAATTGATATTTCGGAAATGCTGCCTCCGGGAAAAAAATTTGTACAAAAAATGTCTTGATATGGGCAGTTTTGAATAATTATTTTCAGCTTAGCGAGAATAAATGCAGGCGCGCAGCGCCGACGTCCGTGGTGTGAGCGAAGCAAGCGGAGGGCGGAGTTGACTCGCGTAGCGCGTTGGGACAGAGCCCCTAATAGTAATAATTGCAGAGACTTAAGTTATAATTTAAAGGAAGGCGTTGGTCGCTTCCAACACATGCTATGACATAATTATTACAGTGAAAGGGGTTGAGCGACTTTTGAAACATCCTGTAGATCTCAAAAAGTAAATATTGGTACTTAATCAGCGAAAATCATATAGAAAGAAGCAAAAAGGAAATTTTGTTTCAAATTAATACCTTAGTGCAGTGGTTCTCAACATTTTATATCTTGCGCCCAACCATCCATTTTGCCAAAAAACCCTGGTCCCACCATAATGAAAACAAAACACCCATATTTTCCTAGTGGATTTTTAGGTCAAATGCAGTTTAGTATTATATAAATGTTTAATGTAAATTTTTAAGGAAGTTAAACAGTGCAATAATTTTGTTGAAAAAGTTTTATATTAATTATTTCCGAAACATCGCGTTCTACTTAGACGACCTTTGCGTCCCACCGGCCGAGAAGCACTGGTGCGCTTTTAAAGGATCCAACGGAATAAACCTAGCTCTACCAAAGGAAAAATATTATTACGTCGGAATGTATATATTGATTATCTTCAAATAAACCTTTTTTTCTCCATAAAAAGCAATAAAAAATACTGTGGATCATAGACAACAGAAGCCTTGATGTGTCTATTGGGGTCAGGCGAATAGTTTCAGAGAGAAGTGATTACGAAGAGAATCAAACGTCTTCCTTGAATCGATATGTGTATATTTAACGAGATTTTATCATTCGCTCGAAACGAACAACAAAGTTAAATACGGAGTATTTTCTGTCGTTTTATTATTTCGGGGAATTTTTAACTACGTAAGCTTCTTAAAAACTACATTTGGAAATGAGAGCACCGTAAGAATTTTGTATCGGAACAAGAGACGCTCGACGCGAAGTCCGGCAAAACTTCGATCACCTCAACAAAATATTGGATGCCCTCAGAATATTTGGAATCTTTAACCCACCGATCATCATTGCCCGAACACGAACGACCGTGAAACTGTTTCCGATGTGGGAGTGGGAGTTGCTGAAAGGGAAGATATTGGAGAGCAAAGGATGCGTGGGACAAGGGGGGATGGGGAGGATATCACCTCTGCCAGCACAAATTGGATTTCGAAACCTATCCTCCGAGTCTTCGCGTGCAGACAGACTGAAGAGGCGAGGTTTAGGGAGTAAAGTGTATCGAATCGTGGCGACAGCGTAAAATTTGGAACTTGGATAGAAAAACGCAGAAAAATGAGTGCTAGAAATGGACAGGGAAAGAGGTCAAAGAGAGGGAGAGGACGTGTTGAAGGGAAAGGAAAAATGAAAAATATGTTTTTGAAAGAAGACTGCGCAGGAGTTGATGGAGAGAGAGAGAGAGAGAGAGAGAGAGAGAGAGATGTGGGGCAGTAGGAAAAAGAGAGAGAGAGAGAGATAGATGGGGGACAGCAGAGAGTGTGACAGCGGAATATAGGCGGAAAAAAGCACCTAGAAGATAAGTTACATTCAGGCAGCCAGGAATATTTCTGAGAAAACGAATAGGATAGGAAGAAATGACAGGGATCGGGAGATGGTTGAAAAATTACGTGCTATTCATGCATATGACATAATAATAAATGTTTCGCTCCACGATGATTTAGACGACGAAGAATAGAATGATATGAGGATGCCACAAATAAAACTTTTAAATAATCCACGCATCGATGAATGTTTTGTAAACGTGGTGAGAACAACGTAAAAGATTGTTTTGGGCACATACTGCTCTAATAAGGATAAAATTTCATTTTGGAAATGCAGCAGAAGTTCTGAGGTCTCGAACACGGTGCGTTGTTTTCATTTTTCAAAAGGAAACTTTGGTTATCTTGAATACGTTGTATTGAAGTTGATAATGCATGGAGTGCCACCTACAATTCAATAAATGTAAATAATAGGCTAGATTTTAATACGCAATTTTTATTATTTGTGGTTTATTAAGTGGTATAATGAGATATTACTCCAAATATGTATAAACTTTAACTTTTTAAGATGCATTAAATTATTTTAATAAATAATAAACGCTACAAAAGGGATACATATATGACTCTGGAGTAATTTGAAGACGAGCATGATCAGAGTAAAAAGTAGAACTGCACTTTGAAGATTGTATATGAAATTTATTACATATTTTATTTCAATAACAGTCGTGAAATAATTTTTATCACTTCACTTTTAACTTCAGTTTTAATATATTTTAAGATCGTAATTTTCTTTTAACTATAGTAGTTTTGAAATTTTTTCAGAAAATTGGCTTTATTTAAAGAAATTTAAATCATACCCATAGAATGTTATTTTTTCAATCCTATTATAAATTCGGTTCGAAATATTTTCTGTATTATCATTTAAATAAATCCATTAAAATTGCGTTATATTTAATAGATAGTAGCTCAATAACTTTGGCCAAAACTAACAAAGGTGAAATACTCCTTTAGCCAAAACAACTAGAGGGCTACAAAACCCAATGCATTTCGCCCACAAGGTGAGCATCGTCAGGGGTAAAACCTGTTTCAACACTGACTGGGAGCCAACTGCCAGGTTTGAACTATGAACCTATGAACTACACTTAAAAATTACAAAAAATTTACATCCTGTTGAATTTGAATTATGGAACAATTTTGAACATAAAATGCACGAGACCAATACTCATAAGTTTCATATTAAATCCATAACTTTAGATAAAAAATTAAAGTTTCTTAAGAAACAAGGGGATAAAACTATTGACAACATACACAAAAAAACAAATCAACCCAGTATTATTTCACATGCATCTGATTTCACTGAAAACTTGTCCAATCTACCTTTTTCTCAGGATGAATTGTCTCTTTTAGATAGGGGTTTGAAATTTGCTTTCCCACCAAGGAAACCACCTATAGATGAATTAATCACAGACATTGAAAAATCCATTGAATTTTCCGATGAAAACTCCAAAAATTATATCCGACAAGCTTGTTCAATACAAATCCAACACAACTTGAACAAATTAAATAAGTCTCATCCTAAAAACTATTCCAAAACCATGAAACAACTCAGAGATAAAGATTGTTTTTACATTAAGGCTGACAAGGGCCATAAAATAGTGATCATGGATAAGACACAATACTTTGACAACGTCCAAATTATGTTGAACAATGGACCTTGCATTAAACTCAAGAAGAACCCATTAAATTCCATGATTCAAAAAACTAAAGACATCATTAAAGGATGTAAAACCATCATTGATAAAAATTAAGCTACAAATTAAAAATTTCTAACCCAAACATATCAAAATTGTACTGTCTCCCCAAAATACATAAAGATGACAAAGCCATGAGACCGATTGCATCAGGAATAAATAGTCCAACCTATAACTTGGCCAAATGGCTTAGTAGTGAATTCAAACAGATGTCCTTTCCCGACAAACACTCTGTTAAAAATACCTATGACGTGATAAGCAAACTAAAAAACATAATATTAAAAGAGTCTGAGATTTTGGTCTCCTTTGACGTTAAAAGCCTCTTCCCAAATGTACCTCTGGAAGAAACATCCCAAATTTTAAAATCATTGTTACTAAAACAAAATTTTTCTGACGAAATTGTCCTGGAATATTTACAACTTACTAATTTATGCATGTCACAGAACGTTTTTCCATTCAAAAATGAAATTTACAAACAAACACAAGGCACTTCTATGGGAAACCCCCTATCTCCTTTTCTAGCCAACATTTTCATGTCCTCTTTTGAAAACGATTGCAAAGAAAAATTTCATTACTTTCCAGATATATGGTTGAGGTACGTGGATGACATATTCACAATCTTTGATTTAAAGAAACAAAATGTAGATGAATTTGTTAATCAGTTAAACAACATATATCCTTCAATTAAGTTCTCTTATGAACTTCAAGAAAACAACACCTTGCCATTTTTGGACTTGCTTATCATAAATAATAGACAACACATCGAGTTTGACATTTTTAGAAAACCTACACATACTGACAACTTCATTCCTAACAACTCCTTTTATCCTATGAACCAAAAAATAGCTGTGTTTTAATTTTTAACACACAGATTATGTAACATCCCCCTCAATAAAATCAGATATGCAAAGGAACTCAAACACATAAAACAAATTGCCGCTAAACTTGGATACGATAACAATTTAATTAATAAATTAGTGAGAAAACATAACTTTCATAAAACCTTGTCCAATGCCACTTCCCTCAAATTAGACAACAAAAAAGAGGACAAATATGTAAAATTGCCTTATTTTCCACCATTAAACAGAGGCTTGAACAAAATTTTTAAACATAAGAATTATACCATAACATATACAAATCCTTATAATTTGAAAAATTTACTGGGCAGTACAAAAGACACAACAGAATCTTTGAACAAGTCCGGTATTTATAAAATACAATGCTCACACTGCGACAAAAAGTACATAGGACAAACAAGAAGGAAACTAATAACACGCTTTAAGGAACACATGGCTCATTATAAATATAATCGTTTTGAAAAATCAAGCGTTGCCAACCACATCTTTGAAACAGGTCATAGTATACACGTAAACGATTTAACATTGATAACTTCAGCCAATAACTCACTAAACTCGTTAGAAAACCTTCACATTTACAAAAACCGCGATACACTTATGAACACGGACACATTTCAACAAGACCCTATACAAACTGACAGATTTAAACGACACACACGCCGAAAAATCTTTCCGCGCTTCACTTGTTTCTCGGTCGTCTTCTTAATACTTTCCGTTTCAAACCTGGCAGTTGGCTCCCAGTCACTGTTGAAACAGGTTTTACCCCTGACGATGCTCGCCTTGTGGGCGAAATGCATTGGGTTTTGTAGTTTGTAGTCTAGTTGTTTTGGCTAAAGGAGTATTTCACCTACGTTATATTTAGTTTAATGAAATCTCACCATTTGGAAATGGCGCATGATTCGATCGTATAAAATGTTTTATAATGAAGTATAATTTATTATTGTTATTTTTGTGCTGCAGCTCCTTTTAATTCTATGCAAACTCTACATCCTCCTCTTCCTTTTTCTCAATTTCTGATCATTTCCATTTCCTTTTCCTTCCACCATCTAACTACTTCATAGATTCAGTATATGTGTTATAACATTGCATAAAAGCCTGATCCGTATTAAAGCACTAAAATAGTACATTTATTAAGAATTAATATGAGCCCAAAAAAGGAGTTCAACTCTCTGAAACATACTATAATGTGAATTAGGTATATACTTTTTAATTTTCAGTCCACATAAAATGTTTCATTAAATCAAAATTTACTAGTTTTATTCGAAGGAAGTGCAATATATCCCTCCCCCCTAAAAATAACGCCACAAACGAACAGTTATTTCTTATATTACCATGTCAACCCTAAGTAAAATAATTCTGATTAGCTCATTATATATATTTCTGCCAAAATTCAATTTTCTATCTACATCCTTGATCGAGTTATTCGCGTTTTAGTAACTTTACACTCCAACCAATTGACTGAAAAATTAGCCTTTTATTATAATTTTTGTGATTCTTTTAAAGTTTCGCAAACCGTCCTCAAGTCCTTCAACCTTCTATCTAACTCCCGAAACCTATCGCGCAATTCTTCAATCTATATATTTTGTACACGCTCGGTTTGTTTATTAAAACGTCCAGCATGTTCGTCACATTGTCATACCATTTCTATTTTATTAATATTAAATTTAGCAAATTATTACTATTTTTAATCTTTTTTAATAGTATTTCAGCTCTCGTGTTGTTCTTTCTCGTAAATAACGCAACGAATGTTGTTTGCAGAATATCATTTCCCTCTCCTTCCATCTTTATCTCATTCTCGTATTAAAAGCGTTCAATACGCGCTTAAACTTATAAGAGTTGAGATAACAATAGGATTCCGAGGTTTAACAATGCAATTGGTAGACAAGACAACAACCCTATAAAATGGCAAGATTTCCCCAAAATAAGTGAATGAACATGAGTAATTTCGGACTGAAGGCAGGGAAACATTAACAGAATAAGAAACTATATAATTTTTTCTTTAAATAGATTCGAAGATTGTAGGTTAATTCTTTCTAATTTTAACCTCAAAAAGAAGAAAAGCCTGCACGTCAAATAGTCGATTTTGACATGTTATCTTATGGGGAATGCAAATCATCGGCTGGAGTCCAATCCTGGACGTTTTTCGTAAATTCTCCTTCGTCACAGCATTTTTATATCAGAGTAGATTATCTCTGCCAAATCTCAAGTTTATATATGCGTATTTGATTGAGTTATTCGCGTTTTAAGAGCGTGACATGGACCAACCAACATAGCTTTTTATTATAAGGGGGGATAATAAGCTACGTTTGTCACTCACGCGCGACGCTGGCGCCGCTCTTAAAAAGGCTTTATAAAACCGGAATGGGATAGTTTGGCGCGACCGATTCGGCGACGGACAATTCGGCGACGGGTCGATTTGGCGACTGATCAATTCGGCGGCTGGAGGAAAAAGCAACAACTTTTAGTAGGGTTGAGTGGTTTGGGGTTGGATTCGTTCTATTCCCTCCACCGGTTTGGATAGAGTGGTGGGGGATTGGATTCTTTCTATTTCCTTCCTCCGTGTTAGGTTAAGAGGTTGGGAGAGGTGGCAACCCTACTCTCAATCCAACCTCTCAACCCAACTTGGGGGGAGGAAATAGAACGAATCCAGCTTCCAACCACTCAACCCAACCCGAGGGGAGGGAATAGAACGAAGTCAACCCCTAACCACTCAACCTAACTAAAAGTTGTTGCTTTTTTCTCCAGGCGCCGAACCGACACGGCGCCGAAATGTCCCGTCGCCGAATTGTCCGTCGCCGAACTGCCCTATACCCTTATAAAACATTGGGAGAATCGAGAACTATTTACGACTGACTGTAAAGTTATATTAAAAAACTTTCCGAGTAGGTAGAAAATTGAAATTCGGTATGTTTGATACTTATAGTAAACGCCATTTACGAAAAAAAATTCTAAAAAAGATTCGGGTTCGACTACAGTAGATAATTTCTATTACCCGTAACACAACACGAAAAAAATCGTATTTTCACCTTACAGGCTTTTACTCTTTTGCAAATGAAAATTAGAAAGAATTGACCCACGACCATTGGATCTAGACCCTTTTTAAAGAAAAATAAACAACGTCTCTTATTCTTATCGTCACATTTTGCCTATGGTACAAAATCGCTCAATTTCTACTTTTAAATCATATTATTGGAAAATTTTAAGCTTTTTAACAATATGTTGTCCTGCCGAACATGTAATTGTTAAACCTCTAGATTGTATTGTCGCCTTAATCCTTATCCTAATTATATTAACGTAATTGCCCGTCAAATATGACGGGTATGCGTGAATTATATTAGGTTCAAATTTAAATAAAAATTAATGAAACCAACTTTTATAGACACTAAATAGTAAGCAATAAAAATACAATTAACATAATTGAGTGTTAGTTGTAAAAGGGTAGGCGAAAGTATTAAATATTATAGTTAATACTATCGCAATTGCCCGTCTAATATGACTGGTATGCGTCAATTAAGTATCAAGTTAATATTAAATAAAAAATAATGAAACCACCTTTTATATGCACTAAAAAGTAAACAATAAATATAAAGCTCACATAATTGAGTGTTACAGTGAGTAAAAATAGTTTGGGGCGAATAGAAATTTAATGGAAAAGAAATACATTGCGCTATAAAATTCTTCTACCCCCAAAATTATTTTTAATTTATGGAACATTTAATTTTGTCTCTCACTACTACTTAAAAAGAAATCTACATAACTCTCTATCAGTAATTAAGTAAATACCTTAATTTTTTATTTTATTCTCCCCAGGCCATAAAATGGGAGTTATGTAATACTTGTAGTATCAAAGTACATTGTAATATCAAAAGTTTCTTAACACTAATGTAGCGGTTTCTAGGATAAACAATTTGTTTTATTTTTGTTTTTTTTGTCAATAAAGATCTCGAATACAGCAATCCATTCAATCGTCAAGGGAATCTTTCACTAAAAACGCAATATTTGACGAAATATTGAATTCTTAAACAAAATTCGAGCGATTTCGAACTGAAGAATTTATGTTTATTACTTTCTCCATATACGAAGTATAAAGAAAGCATTGTTTTCATGAAAAATATCGAATTCGAGATTTCAACGGAAATATATGTTTCAAGGTCCTCTGAACACGTTTTGACTATTTTCTCGAGGATGTCTGTGTGTCTGTCTGTGTGTCTGTATGTGATAGGATTTTGTAGGCCCTCTAACTCAAAAACGTACACTCATATCAATACCAAATTTTATATATAGAAAGTACAATATAATGAAGAGCTGATTAGGTTTTGCCAACAATCGCTCAACCAGAAGTGGATGTTTACTCTAGTCATGTTTTGCTTTTTGGCAAATAACTTTTATATTTTCATAAATGTAAATGTTGTTTATTATAAACTTCATAGATAATATTATTCTCTATAACCTTTGTTTGAAACATTTTTTCGTAGAACGCATTGTTAAGGAGATATTCCATTTATTGAATATTTACTTTAATATTTGATTAATGTAACACAGTACTGGAATAAAAGACGCATGCAATTTAATTTTCTACAACCTTTGTTCGAAACATTTTCCCATATAATGCATTGTTGAAGAGATACATATTTTAAAAGCTAAATATTTTAGCTGCCACAGCCACACCACCTACCGGCGACTATTGTAATCACTTAACGCTCCTTTTTTTTAATGTTGAAGCTTAGGGGCTATATCCAATATCAGAAGGCTACGGTTTTAGTTCATTTCTGTTATTTGTAAAGTCTAAATTTTTCTCGCAGTTCCTTAAAATATTTAGTATCATTTAATCTATTTGGAATTTTTATAAATATTACAGATATGGAGAAAGCCATGTGGTGACCACACCATTTTTTTCTTTAACTCTCGAGCGGGCGCGCCCTTTTCTTTTACACGGCAGGGCGCGCGGCGTACTTTGCCCAAGGCGTAATTTTTATAAAATAACTCATGTGTTTGACGGTATTATTAGTTTATTTTTATCAAAATGATGTTTTATGTTTTACAACTACAACTTATAATGATAGTTCTTGATTAAACAAATTATATTCCAATTAAAAATAGTGTTATATATCAGCACACAAACCAAGTAACAATTATAAAATTTCCATTATTGATCTGAATTGCTGTCTTCGGCATTACATGATTAACAAATATATGTTGCTTTGACATGTTTCTTGCAAGAAAATCGATTGCAAGAATCCCATTTAATGGTTGTGTCCACATTTTTTCTTCTACCACATAATACACATCGTCTACGCTTTTTACTTTCCTGGTGCTGGCATATAAATTCCCTTTCCGCTGGTTCTCGATATTTTGAAAGGAATATCTTCACATCTGACGGTAGAGAATTTATTTTTGATCTTTCTGGGAGATGGGGTTCATCAATGTCAATAATAATTTCCTCAAAAAATTTCTTCTTGGTTGCCTCGGTTTGTCAGCATTAGAAAAATAATGTATTTGCGCATTTATCCCAGCTATATTCATTAGCGAGAAGAATACTGCCAATGGCCACCGTCGAGTAATACGAGCTACAGAGTAAGTACTACACATTTCATCTACTGTGTCTACTCCACCCTTAGTCATGTTGTAGAACAACATAATTGAGGGTTTAAGGGTTTCGTCATCAATTTCTGTTTCATGATGCATTGTTGATAGTACTATTACTGCCTTATTCTTTTTTGGCACGTTGGACGCCGAGTAATCGAAAGTCATATAGTCGGTGATCTACCGTATGTCACCCTGCGATCATTTCAAAGTAAAGCAAAAATTGAAACTGGAACTTTACAGATTTGCATATAATAAAAAAATAACTTACATGACAAGGCGTGCGGCGTACTCAATGCCAAAGATCACTCTTTCAATCACCCTGTCAGAGAGATGACGATAGAGCAACACGTAGTAAAATGACACCTACGTATATACTAAGAATAAAGGCAAAATTAGCCTATTTTATCATGGAGATGTTTATTCTACCATAATCAATAAACAAAATATTTGTTTCCTCGAGCATTTCAAAGTACAATGGAAATTGAAACTGTAACTTTACAGCCATATGTATAAATATAAAGAATATAACTTACATGAAAAACCATGCTGCGTACTAAGCATAAACAAAAATCTCTCTTTCAATCGCTCGTATATTCAATCCGCCGCGTCTGCTCGAAGGGCGGAAGTAAAGCAAATAATGAGTCACACGACCAGGCGCGCGGCGTATTCAGTACGCCATGGATGTATTATCACTCCGATTATTAAGCTACTACAGTTCTTTGACGTACAAAAATTTCTCATTTGGAAGCCAAAATGACACTGAAGGAATATACAAAGTGCCTTAGATGCCAGACACAAAGCAGCGTTGTCACATTGAAATTCATAAAATTGGCGTACTTGATACACCAGCGCGCCCGCTCGAGGGTTAAAACGGTCCCTGTCCGAAGGTAGCAGGTCAATTACTTTCTTTTAATTTTGTAAAATAAGAAAAGCCTGCAAGTGAAAAGAGAGATTTTTAAGTATTCTCTTATGGGGATTTGATAGAGCGTTTCGGATAAAAATATCACCATAACAACAGAACCTGGCCTTTTATTATATTAATACGTAAAGAATGCGTGTTTGAATGCTTTAATACGAGAAAGAGAGAGGAAGAAAGAATGGAGAGAAACAGAGAGACTGAGACAAAATTAAATGTTCCATATATTAAAAATAATTTTTGGCGTACAAGAATTGTATAGTGTAATGCATTTCTTTGTCATACAATTTCTATTCGCCCAAAACTATTTTTACTCACTGTAACACAATTATGTGAATTTTATATTTACTGATTCATTATTTTTTAAATTTAATTTTAACTTGATACTTAATTGACGCATACCAGTCATATTAGACGGGCAATTGCGATAGTATTAATTATAATATTTAATACTTTCGCCTACTTTGGTACAATTCTGGACGTACCCTCAGGGATACACGTAACCCCGGTTGAGAACTCTTGTTGCCAAGGTAACAGAAAAAATAAGTGGTGATTTGTTAATATTGATAGTAACATAGATGGATGAGGCAAATGTGTGTGGGGATTACAAAGAGTAGGCAATTAAGATGATAATTGGTATGGCGCACAGCCATACTAATTGATGTTTATTAATTGAATGGAACGAAAATAGATGAACGGAAAGGAAACCGCCCACTTTGTTGTATATTAGAATAAGCAAAAGGGAAAAGTATTATTTTGGAAGAGTCTGAAGAGGTTCAAAGAAGTGGGATAGTTGAAGAGAGACTGAAAGAGAAATGCGAATAAGAGAGCAGAAGCTAAATCTTTTGAGAGGTAGTCGGTTTCCATGGAAATAACGGTGCGAAAAGATACAAATATAAGCGTGGGGGTTTACGCGACTCGCAAACCTTGACGTGGGTATCTTTCATGTCGCCAGGGATGAATGAGTTGCTGAGATAGATAATGTGTTATATCTAAAGGGAATATTTTCATTCTGACGCAGTTTGTGTATTTTATCGGATGTGCTTTGAATAAATGTGACATTAAACGAAATCAGGAAACAAGATAAATAAATTACTAAAAAATGTTGTTTTCCAATCCTAAGAGTGAATAGCAGATACAAATACATTTTAATACATACAGTTTCAATATCTGAATTCTTCAACAATAACTTTTCTTTTTACTTTTGCGCGAAAACGTAACTATAAAGGGAAATAATACGTTAATGACGTTTTCAAAACACAGGTATTGTATATTTATATTCCAATAGGTGGCATTCTAGAAGAATTGTTTTAAAATATCGCATAATAATGATAATGAACAGCTAATAACACGAACAAAAGTATAATATAAATGACAGTAAAGATATGATCTTGAACTGA
The DNA here is from genome assembly GCA_028673005.1 of Tanypteryx hageni. Taxonomy (NCBI): domain Eukaryota; kingdom Metazoa; phylum Arthropoda; class Insecta; order Odonata; family Petaluridae; genus Tanypteryx; species Tanypteryx hageni. The sequence goes on along the minus strand of CM054112.1, from coordinate 133,017,150 downwards.
TATAAAAGCAAATTTAAAATATCTTTTTCCACTTTACAATAAACGAAACTTTGCGAGACTACTGTAAAAAATAAGAAAAGTGTCTTACCCTATTTACCTTGTGCGGTTGAGTGAGTGTCTTTTCAACGCTTTTTAATAAAGCCTGGGTATGAAATAAATATCTTTAGCAATCAGTAGTTTTAATAAGTTCACTAGATCGTACAAAATAATCATATGTGAATTTTAAAATAATATTAATATTTGTTTTTAGTTCCATTCCTAGACATTTTATTTTCAGTTTTCAGAGTTATTTAGTCTAACGCTCAACTTGATGGAGATTATAGTGTATGCCCGTAACAATGCCTAAAATACACGTAGATTTAGATGAATAATTCGTGTAATATTTGAGAGTATTTTAATCTTGGCGCTTAAATTCTCAAAAATGCCTATGATAACTTTTAAAAAATGCGATAGGAAAAATCACAAAGAAGTACTTGGTTAATAAAACTACTGTCATGCTGCGGATATGCGGATATATACAGAGGGACGCTTAAATTTTAAGTTGTGAATTTTTAAGTAAATTTTACTGAGTGTACTGCCTCAAGCAAAATATTTCCTATTGAAAAAATTGAAGCTGGAAATGTTTATACTGAGGAAAAAATCATTAAAAGTAACGCACTATGTTTCCGTTAAGAAAAGATGGAGAGGAAACTCTGCCTACAAAATATATTGATTTTTCCCAAAAATATGCCATATCATGAAATTTGTAAAATCAACATATGAGGTGTACTTTCAATTCACATTAATCCAATGTAAGGTTCAATAAGGTAGGCAAATAATCAGGGAGATGAATAGACATGGTTAGATCTGGTTGAAGAAACCTGATTGCTCTAAAGGAATTTTTCTGGATCCAAAGAAGAAAGGAATTTAAATTTCCTACTCTGAGAACGCCATACAATGGACTAGCTATCCATTAACCGTCTTGGATCTGCCTCAGTCATCACCCCTATTCATTTTGAACCAAATGATTAGGTCCCTTTCTTTTGAAACCAATCCAGCCTTTTGTTGTCCGAGTTCTCAGAAATATCCAGCTAACGAAGAAAGATCTGTTCCGAAGAACGAGATCAACTTTCTTCTCCTCTACCAATCTTTACTTGGCCTTTTGAAGATACGACAGTGTCGCTCTGTCTAACTTTCTGATTTAATTACTTAGCTATTTATCCTTTTTTCCGTCTGAGGCTTCAAACGTATTTGTCCCATTTTGAACACAATTTAAATTTTAAATGGATTGTTCTAAGTGGGCACCCACTCTCTAAATGATCTCATTTCACATCACGTCAGTCTCCTTCCCTACATCTTCCCTGTTTACATCTCTTTTTCACCTTCCCTCGACGTCATACTCCCCAAGTTTCTCATTACAAAATTCATTCGCGGTGTGGCACATACTTGGTGTCCATATTTCATCACATTAGATGGCCTACGAAGCAGTTTTTTGACAAAACAATTCATGATTTATAAAATTCAATGTTGCGTTGGGTTTTAAAGGAACTGAGAGTTACTTCTCATCACCATTAATTCTACCATTCGTTATTTTCAGCAGCAAGATGGATATCGTAATCCAGATATATCCCTGATGTGCTTTGAAGGTTTCGATAACATACCATACAAAAAATTTTATCATCACTTGTGACTCGCTAAAAATTGTTCTGACGAAAATAATTTTAATAAACAATTTTTCATATACGTTTTAAGCTCATCGTTATAGGATTGAATAAGCAAAGTGAAATATGAACCTTTGCACTCATGAATCTATTTTACTTACCGCCCTTGATTTATTTGCAACTTTCCCAATAAGCATAAATCTAGTCTTGTCTATTTTTGTGTCCTTCAATAATGAAATAGCTAAGAAGACTGAGATTTTACAGAGATGATACGATGTAATCGGAAAACAAAATCATCAAAACAGCTTACTGACGGAGAGTGGAAATTGTCCCTTCACTGATAAATATAATATTCCCATTTAGGTCAATAGAAACGCAAAATAATCTTTTGAAACATATGAATTTTTATGGCGCTTCAAATATTTCACTTCAGTGGAAGAAAAACCACGTAAATGTGTTTTCTAAAGGATGAGAACCTTGAAAATGGGTGGAATAAAAAAGAATCGAGTGTGAAAGCAGCGGATGGAACGAATTTAAAAAATATACGATGAAAAACGGAAATTGGTGAAAAGAAATTCTCTTTCAGAGAAGAGAAAATGAGGAAGTTATAAGGAGCTGACAGCGCAGAAAAGATAGCGCGTAGATGGAATCAGACGAAGGAAGGAAGAGATTATATGAGTGGGTGACGATACCGAGACGAGAGGAAGAGAGAGATATCAAGGTGCTTAAAGGGGACCGACAGAAAAGCAGTTGGAGAAAGAAGGGAAAAAAGCATCACCGTGTGAAATCTTTATTTTGCCATCCTGAAAACTAGGAGGGCATTATTTAAGTATCATTGGCTCATTAAACACGCAAAATGGCGATTACTATCGGTAGAAATGAGGAATGCAAACATCTATGCTCAAGTGCGAATCTTTCTCTGTATCGTTAAAAAGGGGCACTCGAGTTCCCCGTGAGCCTCGGCTTTTGAAATATAAAAACAATTTTACTTCATATTCAATCCTGGAAATGTAATTAACTAAAACGTAGTAAGAACTGAGTTATTTAAAATGCATTTTTACTTTTATTTAATTCTGCATCGCTAATCTTACCTCCTGTTAAAGGTCACAACCTGATTGAAAAATCATAAATGATGCTCGAAAAGACATTGTTACGAAAATTGTCATTATATATAAACACTGAAAGTCTAGTTGTTTTTTAAGTAGTACATATCACAATGACGAATCACTGCAAGCAAACAGAACTATGCTATTTCATTCCGAGATTAAGTATCCGCTGCTACCTATGACCCAGAGAATCGGATTTCTAGTTCATTATCCTTTTTCTCAACGTCTAATAGTTTCCGCGGATCGGATTGCGGCGCCTACGCCAGTAATTCCGGCATCTTTGAAGATCTATTTCATCTCAATGAGGGAGAGTAAATTTATCATTCTCTTCTGTTTTTAATTCAGCGTCTATTTTATCAAGAAAATGGACGCCTTAACCCTTCCACACAATTGTATTCTTTCCATTTCAGCTCCTACCAGGAGCAACCACATTTGTTCGACCAGTCCCAAGCATTTAGCTGAGTGGGCTATGCGGTTGGCGTCGCCAACAGGAAGGAGGGTAATGACTTTTTCGTGGCGACATTCCGTTTTCTCTGTCAACAAACCCTGCTACCTCTAATCCGGTTAAGCGCTCGGATCGTATCAAACATCTGCGATGCATTTTATGACGGTGGTGTTGTTTTTTTCTGGGTCGCATCAAGTAAAAGACCACAAATCTAATTTTGCTCCCTCTCTTCTCCTCACTCGTCAGTCAAGTCCCGTCCACGTCGTCAATTGTAACGGAATCGTTTGGAGTTTGCTTCCCGTAGTGCCATGAAGGGTAGCTCGACAGTTAATTCCTGGTGTCTCTCTACTCGGTGGGGCATTGTTCACCCACGCTTGAGCTCTCACACACTGTTTCCGAGGATCTTGCCTTTCTACGGTTACAAAAGGGTATCAATTTAAAGATCTATTGTAATCTATTATCCATTACACTGAAAATCTTAACACATTTTGCTTCGTGTCTTTCTCATTCTGTCAAACCCTAAAATTACATTTAAACAAACATTTCTGCACTTTTACTGATCGATTTCAATTAATTACAGTGTACCCTCGGTATCCAAGCAAAAATTGTTCTTTAAAATCTACTTTAACAAAAAAAACTATTGAGATTATTTCCTTCATATAAGTAACGACATCTGACAATCGCCTGAGATCCATTAACGGCACATGAGGTTTGCATAATGACGCACGTTTCAGGATCACCCTGATCACGGAACACATGCTTTCTCCGTTCCAATGGATATTTCGTCCAAAGACAATTCGTACAATGAATATTTCGTCAAAGGCAATTCGTTCAATAGATATTTCGTTCAAAGACCTTTTGTCTAATAGATATTTCGTCCAAAGACATTTCGTCCAATAGACATCCGTCTGTTGAGGACCTTGCGACATGCACCCAGACAACGTATATCAGAGGCCGACCAGCCAGAGGGAGAAGAAGGGAAATCCCACCAAGATTTGCACCTGCTTTATAGAATGTATACGAGCACGTTATTAACGGAGTAAAAAGAACAACGAATGCCGTCGAAAGCTGGAATTTTTTTCAAAATATGACTGTCTCACCATTCCTCCATTTGGAAGTTCCTTGAGCACATTCAAAAAGATCAGAGAGACAATGAAATCGTAATTATGCAACTCGCGGGCGGCCATTCAAATGTCAGGTACCCAATAAAAAAGAATTATATAATAAATCACAGATAAATTAAAAACATTATTGAAAATTATAACAATTATAAAAGTAACAATGATTTATATTTACGAGCAATAATCCGATTCGAAGGACACCCATATCGCCTATATCAGATTAAGTTTACTTGTACACCCCCCTTTCCTGCAGTGCTTTCCGTTTTAATTTACGATTTTATAATATTTATGTTTAATTTCAAGTTGCTAGACATCCGTATCGCCTATATCAAATGAAGTTTCCTTGTCCCCTCCGTTCCTCCCCCTTCCCTGCCGTTTTAATTTACGCGATAGACGCCCATATTGTCTATATCAAATGAAGTTTCCTTGTCCCACCCCGTTCCCCCATCCCTATTTCTCTGTACAAAATGTCTATATAATATTAATTGGACGAAATGTCGTTGGACGAAATAAACATTGGACGAAATATCTATTGGAAGAAATGTCTTTGGACGAAATATCCATTGGACGAATTTTCTTTGGATGAAATATTCATTGAATGAATTGTCTGTGGACAAAATGCCTTTGGACGAAATATCCATTGGACGAAATGTCCTTGGGCGAAATGTCAGTGAAACTTTCTCTCCGACGAAGATTTCAAGAAAAATTTCGTATTTGAAATTTTTTAAAGAAACCGATAGGTAATTCGTCGAAAAAAGCTATTTTAAAAATCCTCTCTGTATTTTGTGAAGATACAATACATGTTAATCGTGAAGACGTAGTCGTGGCATTGTCTAGAAAAATTTTGCTCATTCCAAAGAATATATATGCGGTAATATTCAACAATCAAGTTAAATCCTTATTGAAAGGAGGAACGAAATAGTTAGAAGTGTTTGTACGAAGGTGAGGGAAGATTCTGTGTAATTTCCCAGTCATACTTCTGATTGAGGAGACACCATCCTGAATGCCATAACAACACTCAATTTAAAGGTTGGAGTTTTGTTGTGGTTGATGAGGAACTTGAACACTAGGAAAGGATTGTTGAATAGACCAAAATATTTCGTGGAATATAGAAATAATTCATTAATTTTAAACTGGTAATAGCAGATACCTGGGTTCGATTTGGAACTAAGTGACACAAGTCTACGGTTTACGTTAAAAAGAAGACAGTTTCCAAGTAAATTGCAATCGACAAGTCGCATGAACACCGTCTTCATAGGGGTGCCGGTGGTGTAATGGTTAGGACTGATGCACGAATCCTGCGCAAGTAGGATTTTTCCGAGGTCGCCCGGCCCTCTGTTTGGGTGGTTTGAAGAGACCGCGCAAATGCAACGTTCCGTCCTTCGGAAGGAACGTTAAGCAGTTGGCCCCCTTGGTGATTTTCGTTAAGAGTAGGCTAATGCTGGCTCCGAATTACCCTCCTCCCTTCTGTATGCCCAGTTAATGACAGTGAAAAATGAACATAGCAGTCGACGCAATTAAAAAATCAATTACTACTACTACACTCTTCATCATGGTGGAATCTTTTTACCGGAGCTAGTGTTCGCCCATGGTTGCGTTAACCAGAAAAAGAAATTAAGACAATATGAAAGTAGGTAGGTAGCGAAAATCGAGGAAAATTGTTGAGCGATAGAAGTGTTTTTACCAGGGACTTTGTGATGAGAGAATCAATATATGTGATAGCACCATAACAGTGATATTAAAACAAATTATATTTAATGAATTTGAATAAATATAAGAATTTATAAGATAGATGTTGTTTAAATGAACAATTTTCCTCTAAATTTTAACAGGTTTTTAAGCTTCTATCATCATAATTAGTAATTAGCCCAGAGAATGGTACAAGATTATAAACAAAGTCCTGTAACCCTTTCCGTTTCTTGGTAACGCCTTCCTATTCAATTCGATTACCAGCTGGAATCTTTTTCTTCATCTTCCTCTTTTTAGTCAAAGTTTTACTTCAATCATATCTTTAATTAAATAGTTTCCTCTAACTGAATGCCCTATTCAGTTAACCTCTCTCTTTTACACGAGTTTATCATCAATATCTTTTCTTCTATTCTTCTATGTACTTCATAATATTTATTTTATCCATCCTTTTCACTTTAAGAATTTTTCTCCATGTTTGTTACTCTGAAAAGCACATTTTACTTGGTTTCAAAGAAGTATAAAATTCCCAAATTATTCTTAAGTTCGCCTATTCTAGAATATAAAATCTACTTCTTCATTTCAACAAGAGATATGTTTCGACACCTTAATAAAATATTTTCTTAATTAATTAACGTAAAACATTTCATTTTGCACTGCCAATCAACTATAAGAACATCTGCTTTAACCCTCAAATATCTTATTGATAATCGAGGCTAACCGACGATGCAATCTAGGCTGCATGGCGCCTTGCAGATAGGCAGACCTCAATGCTCCACAGAAATCATAGTTTTGACATATGTGGGCGAAGGAGAGATACGAGCGAATGCGCACGCTGTTTCCCTTTGTCACGTTTCAAGTAAAACGTGGATAAACGGCAGCCAGTATGTAAGCTGCATCTTACAGATAAGCCAACAAGACTATCATTTATGAGAGAAGGCTATCATTAACAGGTTGCACGTACGTGTACCATTGATAACGGCACACAATCACTATCATGGAGGAATCTGATTTAACATGATGTACTAGTTAAACTGAAGATTAAATTTGTCATTCTTACCAATAATAGCACTACTTATTGTAGGCCAGTTAAAAATTCTGGAATACTTTTAACCCACGACAATGTCATAAAATGTTCGTAAAACATTTTTTAGCGAAGAATAGAGACATGATTCTTCTTTTTATATAATCCTCGACGAGAGATTCACCTTCTGGGCGATGGTTCAACTTGCGTTTGTGTTGTGAGTTGGAAAAGAAAGCATTCACCGCCTCTCATTTTGTGTGCACCTGGCTCTCAGTAACCAAGTTCGGTCGACCTACTTCTCGCACCGCGGTAAGAGGTTCGCTCTCATTCATCTCCGTTAAAATCTCAATGCTGGTGAAGATAAACGTGGCGAAGCGAGAGAGTACCTGTGTATTTCTGCAGTAATGAGAAGGATAGGAGAGGTGCTTCCCCTGAGGAAGTCTTCTCGCACATTCGAGAGTTTATCCGCGTCCCTAGGAGAGCGAGGGATCACATTTTTATCCTTTACTCCGACTATTTCTCGCCCTCACCACTCAGCTGAACTTCTGTTATTCTTTTTCTACGTTTTCTTCCACATGCTCTCTATCTCTCTCTCTCTCCCTCACACACTCCTGTCTCTTCCGCTCAGCTCTCCCTGTTCTGCCCCATTTCCAAATTTCCCTCTCCGTGTCCAAGGCGTTTTATCGCTTCCGTAAATTTTTGATATCACGTTCCGTTTTCCTTGCTGACAGCTTCTTTCCTCAAGAGGAATTCTTTCACTTTTGATATCACGCGACTCATCGGCTAGTCTTATATGATTTTCTGTTTCGAGAGGTGCCTATAGCGCGCGTTACTAGCAACCATTTTTTGCCGTTTAATTTCTACGATGGTTTACACATTAATATTATGTACTTATGTTTAAGAAACGAGTATTAATTTCTTTAGTTTGTAAACATCTATTTTAAAAGCACTAGAAAAAATACAGATATTAAATAATTAAGCTTAATATTATAAAATTGGCGTGCTTACAAAAATCATCATTATTTCGATCATACCAAGTATGCTATACTGTTGAGATGAATTGGAAGAAAATTTTCAGTTTTACGTGATTTTATCTTATATAATATAAGCAGCTGCGACCGTATATAAAATGGGCAATTTTACTCAAATTCGGAGAAATATATAATTTTGAAAAACAATTTTATATTTAATGATTATCTACAGCATTTCCTTATTCTCATTATCTCTATCGTTTTATCGATTATATTTCGTTGACTTCAACACTAAAAAAACATTGAGAAGTCGCGATATTTTCCATCACATTCGAGAGAAAGAGAAAAATTTATCCGTCGCTTACCTTACGGATTACGAAAGAGTCCCTCCAGATGTTCTCGAGGCGTGACTTACTCCCAACGAATCAAGTATATCGTGCGTCGCTGTTAAATAGCTTAAAGTTGTCCCACTTATTGCACTTCTTCGAACAACCAGCAAGTCACCTGAATTCTTATTCAGCTGAAAGTCTTCGGGGTAACGTTGAGAGAAGTTTCCATCGAAATTCAACTGGAAAGAAAACACATTGTCTTATTTTATTCCCTCAAAATGTGTGCCGCTTTTCTTTGTATCCTCCCGCCGATGAAAAAATACCGAATAAAAAGGACGAGAAATATAGCCTTTCTTGTTATTCATAAACTTTCAATAGATGGTTATGCATACAATTATTTTCAAAGAAAAACCTCTCGACAAAAAGTGTGCTGATGTATATTCCCAGGGTTAAACAGAGCCTGACGTTTCCTTAACAGTTTTTCTCAAGAGTGGATCAGTGAGATAAGGGATTTCCCTCATCCCATCCACCTTCTTTAAAAATGTGAATGAAAATATTCGCGAAAAAGCTTAAGTCTTCCTCATCGAGGCATATCCTACTTGAAACATTTTATATTAAGACTAAATATTCTCAATGAATATGACTGAAAGATATTTGTTTTCAGATAATATTTGCCTCATTCCTTCCCAAGAATGTTTTTTGTTGTAAGAAAAAACATTACAGCTCTTCGGGTTTTAAATTCAACTAAAAGTTTGTCCAAATGTAATATATATATATAACTGATGTTTCAAAAAACATACTGCGTAGTCTTTTAAGTACCAATATCATTCTTGGTTCACTAGAAAGTTATCGAGGTAGTCATATGGCTGAAAACAAATCCAAGAATAAGCACTTCAAAAAAATGAAAAAGTAAGCACTTATATTAGGTATCTCCAATAGCTGCGACAAGGTATGAAAACCCAGAGGCGAAGTCCGGGCACAGCGCAGCCGTCTCCAGAGGCAATCCACCGAAAGTATCTTTTTTTAATCCTTCCCTTCCTCCTACCATCATAAACACCACCACGTTCTCGATTCTTAGACACGATAAAGAACAAAGGAGAAGTGCATAAGCACTATTCGTGGTATTTAGTGGGATCAGTTAATGGAGGAGAAGATAGTACGAGTTCGGAAGTGCAAGGAAGAGTTACGTGAAACAATATGAATCTAATCTACCACTCCGTTAGACTTTTCTTCCGTGAAACAAAAAGATACAACTCTTTAATAGTCACATCTGAGTAAAAATATGCATTGCTGTTGTCGATCGGCGTCGCAGGAAAAATCCAAGGAAAACCAAACAAATTGCAAGAGATCTGATATTGGAAGGAGGAAGGGGCAATGTTATTTGCTTTGGGAGACGGCACGGATCAGAAAAGAGTTGTGACGTCAAGATAGTTAACAACAGCAGTTAGATGAAACATTTCGGAACAAATAGGCATTGAATAGTCCTAAGGGAATATTAATCGTTGCATTTTGATAAAATATACCTTATTGATAAGTTTGTATTCTGTATTGCAAAATTTAGAAGAAAAGACCTTTCTTATTCAAGAGAATAATCTTTCCATTAAGACTGCATATGCGTGGTTTATTTTATAGTTCTGTTTGCGCCCTCCATCTCATATAAACGGCTAAACTTAATATTATAAAGCATTTAGTAAAGATTTTTAAAACCGACCAGCTCACATTGAGTGCTGGTTCAGCTATAGAAATGTATTGTGACTCGACCGATTTAAAGAAAGGGTGCAGGAATAAGAGGAAGAAGAAATTTTGAAAGTAATGAGATAGACACTTTTGGTAGTGAGATACAAAATTATTTCTAAATGCAAAGACGAATTATTGAATGAAACGGTTGTTAAATTGAAGCCAGAATCATTTCAATGATTGACTTATTTCCCTATCTCTCTCAATATTCACATTATTTCATATTTAAAATAACACACACGCAAGTGGAGACGGTACTATTATTTCTTGTTATTATGTTTAAAAATTTACTGCGAAACAAACGAAATTTGGAGATGAAAGAGAACAAAAATTCATGTCGCTCAAATTTTAGTATAGAATTTTTTAATAACAGACGCTTAGAACAAAGCAGATGGATATTAACTTCAGAAGACTTGTCAAGATTTCGTGAGAGTAGACGAGGCGGCAAAATAATTTGCTTAATTAGACTCGAAAGAGGAAAAGGATTCTCGGATATTAGTTAACAGTTTTTTTTTAAATCTTATCTACTGAAACAAGCAGGGTGAGAGTGAATACATTCAAGCGCTTTGAGGACCTCGTTAAATAATTTCTTTGAAAAGAGCGATTCTTACGCCTTTGTTGCAACAGGAGAGGGAGGGAGGGAGGGAGGGAGAGAGAGAGAGAGAGAGAGAGAGAGAGAGAGAGAGAGAGAGAGAGAGAGAAAGAGAGAGAGATGCGAGTGACGTAAATTTATTTTCGGAATGGTCGGTTGCCAAAAAACAAATGACTCTGTAAGAGTTCATCTGGAAGTTAAATAATCCGTAGGAGTTGAAAGTCTTATTTTTTTAAGCGGAGAGAGGAAAGTTGGAAATCTTCCGTCAAATTATCTCCTCTGATAATTAAATTAGTTACCGTACGATGAATTTTGGAAAGGTGTGAAAATCTTCCATCGAATAAACAAAAAAATTATATATATATATATATATATATATATATATATATATATATATATATATATATATATTTGAATATGATTTTTTATCCGCATCTTATGCGTTATCAACTTCGGGTAATAAATTACAGATTAATGCCATTTTTGCCGTAATTAAAGCTGGAAACGACATGGAAAGCGATTTAAAAATTAGGGTATACTTCCCAAAAAATTAAGCCTTTTAAACCCGAAGAAACAGTAATGACAGGTTTGGAAAATAATAACATAAAAAGGATATTTTCATCTTTATGAAACCTTTTCATTCGAGATTTTTTAAATATCTTCGTGAAGTTTACTACATGTTAACCTTTTTTTATTTTCTAGAATGTTCATTTGAGTGTAAGCACTGCATAATGAGAGAATAGGTGAAAGAGATTAGCTCATTTTTTGCAATATATTCTGTGATCTTACTGTAGATTGGCGCAACTATTAATAATCGATGCTTAATATTTATTGGGGTAACGCGCAGATATACGATTTAATATATCAGTTTCGGTGACACATAAAATTAACCGACCTCTGAAGAAAATTTGCAAGCAATTTTCCTTAAGGAAATGAAAACATATATGCTATTAATTTTATTTAGCAATAATTATAAGCATTAACAAAGATAATCTTATATTACGCCATTTTATGACCAAATGAGTATTGCCATACTAGCCTATTCTCTTCCTCAGATGTAAATATTCAGTAAGTTATCTCATAATACCACATCCCAGAAACGCCATTAGTGTTAGATGCATATATTTAGCGTTTTTTCAAATCGCTTATGTATTCGGTTTGTCCGTCTGTTCAGGCAATATCTCTATAATGCTGCAACTTGAAGAAACCAAATTTTCAGGATAGGGTGGTCTTAATGAGGGCTAGACATGGCAAAAATTTGATGGATCTAGGATGATATGCTGAGGAGTAATAAATGTTTTTTCCAACCCCTTAGTTTCAATTCTACTCCACCATAAGAAAGGCATGGCGTAAGTGCAGGGCATTATAAATTTGCATTTTTGAATTACTTAAAATTAAGATAGGAGTTCGGAACATACAAAGTTCTATAACTGAAAGACTGAAGTTTATATTTTTTTAAAAACGAATTTGAAATCCGTCTAATGAGAGAGGACAGTTATTTTAAATATTTTTTAGGCGTTCTTTACCAGCAAAGCGGTAATAGCAGAGCCCCTTATGGGCACATATCGTCCGTCCGTCTATCGTAACTTTCATCTCATAAACCGCTGGACGGATTTTAATTAAATTAAGTGACCGTTATTAAAATGTATCGCCCAGTTGTGATTTTGAACTGCATTCGTCAATTAGAACTCCCACTTTACATAATTACTTTAATAAAGTTATACTCCAATCTAGTTAAATGGCACCCGTTAAGCAACAATTAAATACCATGCTTTTCTCTCCCTAGCTCTTATATGATCTGTATGGCATAGATTAAAAAAATTATTCGGATAGAGAACAAAATTTACTACAAGAAAGTCCGCGAGGCCACATAATTACGAATTATAGTTTCGGATATAAAAAATTCGAATCGCCCAATCTTTCGATACAGTTTGAAATCTCTGTGTATTACATTTATGGAATACTAGTAGTTGGTGCTTGCATACTGCAAGCATTTCATCTCACCTTGAAAAAACATTCATTTTCAGACAGACATTTCATCATTACAAATATTCTTTTAATTCTAAAGATTTCACCTCCGCAGCGATTTTCGTTTTTCCCTCATTTGTATAATCCCTATTTCGTTTTTTTAAGAATTTTACTTATTAAAAAAATTTCAACTCCGTAGCACATTTGGAAATACATTAACCTGGAAAATTTGTTTAAACAACGCGAATTTTTAGCGGCCGCATTGTTGCACTTTTTCATGATTTTCGTTTTTTCTAGTCGGTTTTGCACAAAATCCTACCTTAGAAAAAAATTTCGAATCTCCAGCACATCTGGAAGTGCCTAAACATTAGTATCCTCCTATATGTTATATGTTATCTCCTCCTCCTCCTCTGTAAGAAACGTCTATATATAATGATACTTTTCCATCTTGTGAACAATAGGAAATTAAACTGCCATAGGAACGAGTCTATTGCTTTTAAATGGAGAACATATTATTACATAGCATTGATGTAATGCTTTTAAAGGGATTTTATAGACTATATTCTGAGGACGTCGATCTCAACCAAAGATGTAATTTTATGATGACGTCATAATTCTAAAATAAGAAAAAAGCGCCTCATGTAATTAGCTCTGCAATAATTGCAGAATAATTCTTCCCTCACTTGTTCTTTTTGCATCTTGTAGTTTACTATACCCTGTTTCATATATCTTTGCGGCAGAGAGAGAGCGAAGAAAAGAGCTTTCCAGCGCGTGATCTTACGGGAACCAATAGGAATGAAGTAGGCGGAGCCTCCCCCGTCGAGAACTCATTCTCTCTCTGGCCTTCGTTATGCATACATCGAGTCTTTGAGTGCTGTGCTGCCACGCCTTCGTTGTCCGAACAGTCAAGCCCCCTCGTCCCACTAGCTCACCGCAGGCATCTTTCTCTTTCTTCTGAGCTCACCGCAACGCATTCCAGTTTAGTAGATATGGCAGCGCCGAGTTTGAGTTCTCCAGCGAGGAGATATCTCCTCGCTAGGAGGTGGGGAAACGTCTCCCCACCTCCTAGCAGCGGAAACACACGAGCGGTCCTGGGTACGTACGAAATATCAGTCGCAAAGATAAATGAAACATACATAATTGCTTGCAGTGATATGGCCTCCCTGAAAATCGCTCTACCTAACGCATGTTATATATAAATATATATATATAAATTAAAACAATTGCCTGTCAAAATTGAGGAGAATGCATGAATAAAGTATTAACTTAAAATAAAAAATTTCCCATTCTCTCTACATCACATCCTCTCTTCCTCTCTCACATTCTCTCCCTTTCCTTCCTATTCTCCCTCCCGGGATTTTATAGAGGAGAAATTAATCAAATAGAACCCGACATTAATTTAATTTCAGTAATGCAATTAACCATCTAAAGTATTTCAAAGCGTTTAAATAAATAATGTTTAAATACCTCTAATGTAAATTGTAGAAGTATTAATAAGCCTAGTGTGAACGTATAAATAACTTCTATTTGACGATTACTATGGTAAGTATGGCAAGCTTGAATGGAGTAATAACATGCGAAATATCCCGAGAAGGATTATTTAAAATCTCTAATTATTATTAAATGAAATAAGTCAGATTTTTCAGATTCTAAATTAATCGTTAGACTTAATTGTTGATGGATTTTTCGTTTTCTTAGCAATAACTCTAAATTACGTTATTTTGAACCAGTACATTTTGATGTATGATTCGAACCGTAGGAAAATCATATAATGAAGTTATTTTTAAATACTGAGAAAGTTACATATTATGCCAGTCTCGCGATTTGGATAGCTATTAAATGAAAACGTAATTCTGAAACTCTATCAAATAGATTAATATTCTTTATTAAATAAACGATTCTGTGCATGAAAAATGAGTAACAAAATCGTTCATATCAATCCAACAATGAAGTGAAATTTTACTTAATAGCTAGCGTATACTGGTTGTCTCAAACTGCAACATACATAAAATACTAAAATCGTTCATAAAATACAATATTCTAATCTGAAAGTCTTAAAATATTTTTAAAAATTTCGATGCAGATGCATCAATTATTTCTTTTATTATAACTTACGTCAATGAATCTACTGTTGGCGTTCGTCAAAGCAATACGCAAATAAACTCATTATGACTTTATTTTAATCTGCATAACTTAGGAAATAGCATTATACGCCACACATTAGTTATTAAACATGCAATGCTGTCCCATGAGCATATATTTACAAAAGTGGAAATGCCCGTCGAATTGGCAGGAAGAAATGTGTTACCTTTGTTGAACTCCTATGTAGTTAAGAGTTAATTCAAAATAGAAACGTAAATAAGCAAAGCTTTAATGGCCATTTCAAGCGCTAACGGTATAGATCGAAAACAGGTGGTTTTATAATTGCAAATATTTTTCGTAAATTTTAATTTAAATGAGTTAGACTGAAATAAGAAGTAAACAAGAAAATTTGCTCTACGAGGCAGAATACTAAATCGAATAACTAAAAAACGAACCTGCTTTCGTTTAGGAGCTAGTGAGTAGGACAGACGGACAAACCGAACGCTTAAGCGTACCAGAAATATATTCTGCTTTCCTAAATTGCCATTAAAGGTTCTAGTTGACAGAGGTACACCAAAGACATAAAGTACCAGAGTAGGCTTTTATTATTGTTATATATCACTTCAAATTTGAAGTCACTATATACTACTTTCAATCACAACTTCTTCCTCTTCTGGAATCTAAAATGAACTTTCTTATCATCATTTATTGGTGGATAAAATTGTTTAGTTTACTTAGAAATTTCAACGGCGAAGAAAGTTTCAGTTTCGCATTGAACATTAAAAATATTTCGCAGTTGTCTATTTCGTGAAATTACTGGCATACAAGCAGACGTGTTTATATTTAGATGGACGTACGGCGATGAAAAAAACATCAATAATTTGGTTTTACTTTTCCGAATGCGTTTTCCTGCCACAGCTCGCATTATAAATTGAATCCAGAAATTAGACTGTACGCACTGTCGCTTTGCAATCATGAGATTTGAACGTCGGAGCCGGCGTGCTCGAGTGCGGTGCGGTTTTAAGTACGAGGGATATATAGGGAGTGTGAATGTGTAGCGGATGCGGGGATTATGAGATTTGGAAAGAGGCGGGGAGAAAGAGGAAAGGGATTTTCCACTTGTATACAGATGCGGTCTGCTTGTCGGATGGGAAAGTGAAGGGATTGAATATAGACAAAGGGATATGATTTGTGAGACGTAGAGGCACGCGATTTGAATATAAATTTTGAATTTGCCCGTTTTATCTCCGCATCCTGCGACACATCAACCACCGCCTTGCCTCCGCTTGTCGTTGAATTGCTACTGTGTGTGTGGGTTCCTCAGTCCTAAAAATACGAATTGGACGCAAGTGAGAAATTAAATTTGCGTATGCAAAGCTCCCGGTTTATTTCCGGCCAATTAGAAGCTATTCAATGGAATTCATGCGATAAAAAAGCTCAAGTTTCGGCAGCTTTAGATAACTTTAAGCGCTTTCTTCGCTTCATTCAGCATTTTCCTTATAACCAAACAATATATTAGATTCACATTTCATATACCCCTTACGCAACGCGAGGTTTACGATCTTGGAATATGTATTGTTATTTTTTTCCGTGGAGAAGCCCGATATGTACTGTATATTCACACTAACGGTGGCACAAACACAAAAGATGCCCTCAGAATGATTTTTTCACTGATTTGTAATTTTTTTATCAGAGAACGTTCTTCCGATGTAATTTGTGTCCACAGTTGATCGCTAACCTCACATGATTTCTTGTCGCTTATTAAGCTGATTTAGCTTTTTAAATCTCTGATTTCACGAGTGTTTGCTAGAATTATTTTTGCATATCGGGATTTGTTTGCTTTCGGTTTTTCTGTGGATAAACATGGCGTTCTCTGTTTGTTTTAACCAACCTACGTTCTTCAGAGCTAATGAAAATTTTGAAGCCAAGAGAGGTAATGTTTTTGACGCATAAAAAATCTCCACTTTTGTTGCGTTTGCATTTTGACCGCGAGCGCCTCGCTGTCCTCTTCCCATTTCCCCCCTCTCTCTCTCCGCCACAATCTCTTTCCATATCGCTCTCACCGCCCCGTTCGGTATCGCTCGGAATCTTCCCACGCACATCCACAAAGAACTTTCGAAATGCAGTTTCATACTCCATTGGAATAGTAAGCATACACATGTATACAGCACACATTCTGTGTAAAACTCATCGTCTCTGAGTTGTTGAGAAAATCCAATCAACCAATATCATTCCACCGAAATTTATCTTCATGAAAAAAGAGAAAAACAATCCTCATCTTCGCATTTTAATCACTGTCGAATACTTTACATTTTTATTCCAAACATTGATCCAAGATATTCCACGAAGAGAGAGAAATTGGAAAGTTTATTGCATAACTTGGATTTTGGGATATAATTTTGCTAGTAAGATGCTTATTAAATGAGATTTTTGGACGAATAAAGTTATGAGTGTGTTTACTGTATCCATAAAGTAATATTATATATACTAAATGTATTTGATGAAATATAATATGCACTGCATAATGCAAAGTATATATTAAAGAAATGATTCTCAATGTTATTAAAAAATTTTGTGATAGCGAGGTGTAGGTTGTATGCTTGAAATTCTAGTTGACTACGTTTAGCGTATTTGGCACGAATTTATAAATTGAGCCAATGTTGACGTGCTGTTTCTATTGCTTTGGAAGCGTGAGGGTTATTAGGGGGACCGTTAATTTTGATAAATTTGGGGAATAAATGCAAAGATTTGCACTTTTTAAGAAAGTGTATGTCAATAGATAAAGAGATGATTTTAAATTTTAAGGCATGTAATTTGTTGAGCTCTTTCGGCTGGAGAGCCATAATTAGTTAAGTAAAAGAGAGCGAGCTACACTGGCAAATATATAAAATGTAAGCGAAGGAAATTCTCCAAAGCCAGTCAAACTGATAAAACCCGGTTAAAAGGCCGGATAAAAACAGATGAACCCGGATAAAAACCCAATACGTATTTCGGCTACAAAGTAACCATCATCAGGGGTTAAAAAAGGGGGGAAGGGGGACTTGAGAGAGGGCGACTGAAACCAAGACCAGTGGCACGCTCTCAAGTGGATGTCCAGGGCTGTGTGTGTGTATTTATACCTGGTTGGTGGGCAGGGGGGGAAGAAGAAAAAGGGGGGGACCTAGATGACCTAGGTGATGGGAGAAAAAGGGGGGGAGGTCAGTTTAAAAAGAACGCTGTTTATTACCCCTAACTCGTTATTCATCAGGGTGTCTGTATTTATGAATGTGTAAGCTTTCTGTTGCGTCGAGTTTGGTATTTGGGACTTGTTTAAGCAGTTTGAGGTTATTTGTGTCTAATGGGTGGTTATATTCCAAAATGTGTTTCGCGACGGCCGATTTTTCAAAGCGTCCATGTCTGTAGTGCGCTAAATGTTCTTTGAATCTGATGGAGATATTTCTTTTCGTTTGGCCAATGTAAGACATGTCGCACAACACTTGATATATGCCGGATTTTTCTAATGTGGGTATTTTGTCTTTAGGGTTCCCTAATAAATTTTTAATGTTATTTGTATTGTGAAACGTTAACGTATAATTTGCGTTATGAAAAATTTTTGTTAGCCCTTTGTTTAGGGTTGGATGGAAGGGGAGTGAAATAAATTTTTTCTTCCTATCGTCACTTAGAGCAAGCGTAGTACTTGTCTTCTTTTCTAATGTTTTGGTTTGCTTGTTAATAATGTTGTCTATCAATTCGTGTGTGTACTTGTTTTCCAGGGCCGCGTTTTTAATATATTTGACTTCTTTGTCGAAACGTTTTTTATTTAGCGGTGTCGTCAATAGTCTATGTACCATATGGTTGAAAGCCGCGATCTTTTGTTTGTAAGGGTGATTGGAGTCTTTCTTAATATAATTGTTGGTATGGGTCGGTTTCCTGTACACGTCAAGTTCTAGTCGTCCATTATTATTAATGATCAAAATGTCAAGAAAAGGTAGAGACTTATTTGCTTCGATTTCAAAGGTGAAGTTTATAGAGTTGTGAAATGAGTTGAGTTCTTGGACGAAGGTGTTAATGTTATAGAGTTTTGTGTCAAAAATGGCAAAAATGTCATCAACGTACCTGCACCATGTGTTGGGGAAATAGTTTAACGTATTTTTAAAGCGTTGCTCAAAAGAATAAAGAAAAATATTTGCTATAAGTGGTGAGAGAGGATTGCCCATTGATGTTCCATTAATTTGTTTATAGAACTTATTGTTAAAAACGAAGTAATTTTGTTCCATGCATAAGTTTGTCAATGTGAGAATTTCTTGAATTTTGTTTTCCTCAACTTGTTTACTTAGTAGCCAGTCCTGGAGGTTTTCGAGCGCGACGTCAATGGGAACACTGGGGAAGAGTTGTTCTACGTCAAATGACACCAGTATTTCATCTTTGTGTATTTTTTTGTTTCTAATATGTTCCAAGAAATTTTGGGTGTTTTTAACGCCGTATGTTTCTTCAATGCCTATACATTTTAATTCCTTAGTGAGACATTTGGCGATTTTATAAGAGGGTGAGTTGATGGCCGAAACTATAGGTCTCATTTTGTTTCCTGGTTTACGTATTTTGGGAAGGCAGTAAAGTCTTGGAATGGTGGGATTCGCTATTTTCAGAGCGAACGCTAGTTTTTTGTCAAATGTGTGTTTGCAACGGTTAACAGTTTCTTTGACTTGTGTCGCGAGTTTTTTAATGGGATTTTTGGAGATCTGGATGTAGGGGCCTGTTTCAATAGTATTTAATGTTCTTTCAAGGTAGTCCGCTTTGTTCCAAAAAATATGATCCTTTCATAATGAAGTAATTAAGCAAAAATCATCCATTACTATAAATAAGGAATAAGTGCCCACTGAGTCTACGCTCGCAATTAATTTGTAGTTAGAATTTACGTAGTAGTAGTAGTGGACGAAAAGCGAGTTTGCAACCGAGGTGACTTTCGTCAGGTTGGAGGACTTTAGAGTGTGAGGGGAGGAGAGGAGAGACAGGGCCGGAGAGAAAAAGTTGCTCAAATCAATAGAATTTTCCATTAAAACGCTAAGAAGCTTCATTTAATTAACCATTAAAAGGTTAAGTAATGTAACAAATACACAATTTTTCAACTAAAATGATAGTGACTAATAAATAAAATAATAAGTAAAGAATAGGTTTTGTAGTTCTATATTAGGGTGGCCAAACCGCGGCTCGCGAGCCGCTTACGGCATGACCAAATATGTGTGAGCAATGTTACGCAGTAGTTTCAATTTCACTTACTAATATTAGCTACCGAAATTTCATCATTATTATTATTTATCTTCATTTTGAGCAAATTCACCTTTCCAGTGTTTTTATAAAAATACTAATATTATAATTTCAAACCTACGAAATATCCGCCTGGAATGTAACCCCTACATTTCCCATTGTTCTTACGGGAACATATATTTCGCTATACGTTGTTTCGTTATAAGTAGCAGTTTTCAGGAACGCATCTCCGACGAATTACTGTATTAGTATACGGGGAAAAACGACCAAGGAATGGAGGAGAATTTATTGTAAGACTATATTGTAAGAGGAGTAGAGAGTAAACTGACAATGAGCCTGCGAGAAATAATCGCAAAACTTTTACTAAAAATAAACAACTAATCATCATTTTTATTATTAAAAGCAATAAATAACTCTATTTCATTTGTGCTGACTAATTAAAGAATTTAAGTGATAATAAGTCGGCTAATATTAAAAATCACGCATGAAAAATTTCCCAGGAAATCGCATTGCTGGTGATCTAATTTCTACAGCTATTCGCAACACTTTGATTTCCTTGACCTGCGGTTCTTGCCATACAACTAGCCGCGCGACCAAGTATCAGCCGGTTGTGACCAGTCCTCCGTTTTTCAATATTCGCTCTTTGGATATGTTATTTTTTCATTACAAATGCCCCTCTTATTGGAAACCGTTCTCTCTTTAGCAAGCGGGGGATATTTCCTACATCCAAGAGAATTAGCGAAATGATCCTTTGGATCATTTTCCAGATTCCGTTGCAAATTCCGTACAAGCGAGGTTTTGCACGCATAACATGTTCTGAATTCTAGGTAATACTTTCACTTTAAAATACATACCATTCATTTCATATTATCGCTAACGTTGATTCACACGAATAAATAAAAGCACTAATTTTTTAATGCGTGAATAATGCACTCATTTAGCCTGATAGCTAAGTTCCAGAAAATATAAAAAAGGTAATCGTTATTTTCATAAACCTGACAAGAAGTTTTTTTTATATTTGTATATTTTTTATTTTGTACGGATTTTAATCATCTCAGCATCAAATTAAACTCAGTTTATTCATCCATATTCCAAGTAGGTATGTCAACTGTTTGCTATTTAAACCTGTAACTTCACCGGTTTCCATTAATTTCTTATCCGCTCATATCCTTCCATTTATCTTATATATTGCCATATACAATATTTCCTCTCACAACCAGTATGAATCAGATACATTCAGATATTCAAGCGGGCCAAAATTAATCATTTTCAGGAGACAAAACGTTATTTTGTGTTAGTTTTTTGGTATCGTATAACGAATTTTAAAGATCTAATTCATCAAAAAGGTATCGTCGAGCAAAAAAAGTGTAATAGTCATTCAATTCGGAAATATTCGAGTATGATTGATTTCACTGAAATGCCAACATTCCTAAGAATTTAAAGCAGCTCCTACCAATTTCCCTTTTGTCTCTCGTGATTCTTCACACCACCCGAAAATCTCCGACTGCTCTAATACCTCCAAACCCTCGCTTGGATGCACCATTCATTACCAATCCTCGTTGGATGCTTTTCACTCTCACTTCCATAACTTTTACGTTAGGATTGATTACGTGAAGAGGAAGACCTTCATCCGGTTCTTCCTTCCCTCTCCCCCTTCCACCTTTCCCATATACACTCGTTTCTCCCAAACATCCATTAGTGGCGCCGCCCTATCTTATTCGCCTTCTTCTGTCCCTCAAACTCCCTCTCTATCTCTCACTCTCTGCCTCTCAGGGGCGCCCCCGTGCGTTGTCAGGTGCCTCCCACAAACCCCCTCCTCCTCCGGTTCCTCTTCCTACGCTCTCCGTTACTGGCACTAATTCTTGGAAAATGAAGTTAAGGGGAATGGGTGGAACCGTGTATGGGTGAGTGACGGTTATAGGTAAAGCAGTGGTAGGAAGAGCAATTTGTTCGGGCACGGATGAGAAGGCGAGACAGCGGGTATCGCAGGGATTGGCTACTATTTTTAGAGTCGCTCTTTTATACATATACGCGTATCTCGGCAATTTATCATGTGTCCTTTAAGGGGAGAGTGAAAGGTATCGGGATAAATTCATAAAAATATATTTCCGAGATAATTTTTTTGTTCACATTATTCTTCCGTCATCTATTTTGAAAGGATCCAATTTAAAACTTCCTATCACATATTATATTTGTGTTCAAATTATCTATACAATCTGGAGTGTCGGAAATATATTGCTAAATTAAAATTACTAAAGTAATATTAATATTGCTTCATACATAACATGAATTAACGAATTTGTATTCCAAGTCGAATGTATATTTACATTATTACCTTGCAAGCCGCCAGCAGTGTTTGGCAGGCAATGCCACTGCACCAAAAAATCTCTAATTAAAACCTATATTTGTCTGTCTAATCGCGTTAATTATACAAAATCATGGCTCTCCAAAGATAGAGAGATTAGCGTTCGAACTTACTTTCGAAAGAAAACATTTCGGAATAAAAATTATTCATTGGTGTCCACAACTATGAAAAACTAATAGAATTTTGAAAACCCATATCAATTGGCGCGAAATCAACCTTGAAGTTTTCATATACTTCATACATGAATAACTTTACATGACAACTTGATGAAATGTATGTTAGATAAAGTAATCAGATGAAGGGCAGAAAGTGATAACCCATAAGATGAATACGAGATAAAATGAAAAAACAATGAAATTAGATAATGAAGATGAAACGGATATGATAAATGGGGATTACAAATTATAGAGCACATTATGAAGCAATAGACAAACGACGACAAAAGTGACCGAGAATACAGAAGGGGCGGAGAGGAGAGGGAAGGAATGCGGACGACAATCGCTGGATTCAGAATGGCGAAGAAACAAAGATCAATGAGTACTCGCCGAATATGCTGCGCAAGGTTTTCTCGGCGGCTCGTTGGATTCCACCGCGGAGAAATTCTCCCTAACGCAGAGGAAATCTGCCAGATTAGCGTTTTCTCCCTGAACCTCACGTATACGCAACATACGAAACTTCCACTAGGTCTAGATCGTATATGAAGAAACTTTATACAACTTTTCTAATACCTATTACCGCTTCGAGAGGCCCTTTCATCTGAGAGTCGAGTCTCGCTCCATGGATTAGGAAGGACTTCCCTCTGAGACGAGCAATAACCACGCTTGAAGATGAGGAAGCCACGCGCGACAGTAAGTAGTATGGGAGCCCCGCAAATGGATGAAAGAGAGGCGGGAGGGGAAGGAGTCGGCGAGATTCGCAGTTTCGCCGCTCGCCCATTCAAATGTCATCCCAGTTTTCCCCCAAAGATCTAGATAAGACGGGTGCTCTCGCAATAAAAAGAGAAAACTTTATACTTTCTAACTTTTCACAATCTCTATCAGATTTTTGCTCTATTAGATATATTCCCTAACATTTAGGCAGTATTTAGGTGCTAGTAACAAATCTTTACTTTCCATCGCATTTATTTAATTTTTAATTTGCGTGTTTATTTTTTCCTCTGGCTTTTACATCACCACTTTTGTATCATAACTAAAATCCTTGCATGTCTTTTGGTTGTTATTTAATTTCGTAATCTTGCGTCTATTTAATTTTAACCATAACTATCGTTTGCGTCTTCTATCATCCAACCACATGCGCGCAAACACAATAATGAAAGGGGTGAAGATGCAGCAGTCGCTACTGAAAAGATAATAATATGAAGTACTCGGCCGCAAAAACAATAATGTGTGGCCATTGATAGTGAAATACATAGAAGTTAAAATTGTTGCGGGCCACATATCAATGGAGGATGCTGATGTGTATTTCTCTGTATTAGCTTAGTCTTAACGGGGGTGTATATATTTATTGAAATATTAATGTAAATGAGGCAGTAGAGATATGAAGGGAGATAGAGATGTGCATATATATATATATATATATATATATATATATATATATATATATATATATATCAAGTAAAGCTTAAAATAAGTCAAGGGTCACCAATATTTTACTAATAGGGCCGCATGAGGCTTCATATATCATTGTGCTGGCCGCATACGACCTTTCAAATGACTGATCGGACCGCGTGTAAATTTCAAAGAATTAATTTGAGATTTACCGTATTTACTTGCGTGATCGCCCCACTTCTTTGCACGATATTTGTTCACTAAAACAAGGGTTGGACGAATTCGCGGTTTTTACCATCATACGAAAGTGCTCATATCAGAAAAAATATCTCCTCCTCATAATTCAGGTGGGGTAATTTCGCGATGGAGACAATAACGCGAGTAAATAGGGGATTTGTTTGTCTTATTTGTCATACGCCTATATTAAAAGTATGTTGCATCCACGTGCTCGAAAAAAGATCATTTACGTTTCATAAATGATATCTGGCAAACGTATGAACATGCATGTCTTAAAAATGATGAGGTAATGAAATAGTTGCGAGGGCTGTGGTGTGGGGACCCTTGAAATGAGTGAAAATTAAATCTAGACAAGGTATTTAGGATTAATATTTATATATTAAAGGATTCATGGCCAACATTTCAATAAAAATGCACGAATTTGTGATTTGAATTTATTATTAAAAATAAGAATGTTAAGCTGTCTGCGGGCCGAACAAATTTCATGGTTCCTGTCACTGGTGTAGAAAGAGGTAGAACGGAGAAGATTGGGAAGAATTCCGTGGAAGAAGATTCGAGCGGTTGCGTTCAAGGGAACGGAACAAAAGCGGAAAGAACTGGCGGAAAAAGAGAAAGACAGGCTAGGGGAAGAGCAAGAGAACAATGAGGGGAAATGGAAAATGGAATGGTCGTGGAAAAAAGGTGAAGAAGCGAGGGAAAAGAGCAGTGTGAGAGATAGAGGATGCGGAGTCGCAGTATAAACAGCTGAGTGATCTTCATTTCCTCTCATCTTTTCCTTTTGTCTCTTCATCATTTTTATAAGTCAAGATAACCGGTGAACAATGTGAAAGAGAAGATTGAGCCGAACACAAAACCTTGTGCGGCTGCGGCGGAAATGCGAGTTTTCGAGAATCCGCTGTTCTCGAGATCTCTTTAAATTTAAGGAGGTAGCCTGTTAAGATAAAGTGGTGTTATCGAATAATTAGCGGTGCATGTTTCCAAAATCTTCAATACTTTTTGCGCAATCGATAGAATGTTTGCTGTGATACTCAGAAACAAACCATTCTGACCACGACGCAATTCTTCTACAAAAATTAATAAAACGGATCTGAGTAAAAACAGGAAAAAGGTTGGGTCGAGTGACGGCCATAATTTCATTTTCCTAAATTTAGATGTATTGTAAAGAGCCGAAATATGAAAATACTCCCTTAAAAAAGTGAGACGGCAATACATAAAATAATGTACAGACAGGAGATGTGGAAGCTATAGCACGCGTGCCCGAAGCAGCCAAAGAGACGAATGTCGCTAGGGACATTTTTATCATTTAGCTCGTTTTTCTTGGGAGCAAAGCTGAAAACCTAGGGGTAACCCTAAATAAAAATACAGAGAAGAAGCTGACAGTGTAGCATATTGAGCTGCATAAAAGTCATAGAAAAAAACAACTTTCTAACGAGATACAGCAGAAGAAATTATGCGGCTTTTTTCAAATGTAATGTTTCTTTTCAAATAACAGTTAATAAATAAATAACTTATGATAATATGTGCAAAATGTATTTTACTGCAATTCTTGCACTTTGCTAACTGTTTCTAGTATATCGATCGAAAAAAATCTAAAACTATAAGTGAAAACTGACGAAAATAATGACAGAAATCGCGTTACTTATTCTTCTCTTGCATCGTAGAAGTTTTCATATATACCTCAAATCTCTCTCTTTCAGATGTATCACTTTGACCTTTTCACACAACCCATGCAATTTTTAACTACACTCATCTTTTATTTCCAAAATTTTGACCTCATTATCGTCATCTCCTCCCCGACCGAATTAAACTGGGCCAGATAGGATTCTCAGGGCATTTGAGCGTTGAAATTAATCTCTGGATTACCCAGCCTTTCTCTTTCTTCTCTCTGTTAGATTTAGGGTTGCCAACCTGCCCATTTTCATTCGGAGATCTCCGGTTCATCGCCATAATATCCGGTCTCCGTGTTAGAAGCTCAAATCTCCGGCTCATTTTCTTAAAGCTGTTCACTTATGAATAAGGTGACTATGAATTAAATGTAGACGGCGAGCAGCTAATAATTTAAGTCGCATTGCCGGTTAATCACTGTAAGTTTCTTTGAAGAATAATGAAAACTTTTCAAGCTATCATATTCTCCCATTTCACTCTGTAGTTGTACATGAAAACACGCCATCAGAAATTTATTATAGGATACAAGGGAGTGCGAAGGAATTACAGAGCGGGAAAAGGATCTCCTCTTTCCCCCCAGGCTCCTCCCTAGTTACATCCCTGCGCTCAAACCCATGCCTCACTCCGCGAAGCCAGTTCATCTGCTGAGGAACGGAACTTTTCCTTTTAGCTCAAGATCTTTCTCCTTTGAATTTAGCTTTTTTGCATTTTTCTGTCATATTGTAGCCCCAACGGATCAAATTACCCTTCCGCGGGCCGTATTCTAAGACCTGCGCACTAGTTTATATTTAAAAAATCAATGAACTCAAGTATAAGGCTAATCTTTCAAACATTTTGGGTTTATATTTATCAAGTTTACCTTATTGTGTTGACGAAAATATCACTTAAGATGCAATAAATTTTGCTATCCAGAAATAATGACGAGTTATTTTCTTAGGTTTCACTCAGCGGTTCCTCGTAAACACGCCAAAGCGGTCTCTCTAGTGAGACCTAAATACCGTGTACTTTCTTTTTCAATTCGTTAATCAAACGGTTGATGCCTTTACATTTTACTCTTTCTCCGGGTTCTTATTGCGTGACTATTCATGTCAAACGCCACCTTTCCCTTCGAAAAAAAGGAGAAAATGCCTCTAAAGCTCTGTTTACACGGTCAGTTGAGGCATCAGTTATCCGTTTCATTTCAAGACATTGGATCACCTACACTCTACATGATCAGTCGAGGATTCATTTCTTAAGCATTGGTGATTTCTTAAGTATTGGTGATGTCGCGCGTAAGTGATTTGGATTAAATTGCATTTGCGTTAGAAGTCCTGTTTTCCAAAGAAATATTTCATTCATCATTTGACTGGATATGTATTTATTTATAAAATAATTGGAAATAAATAAAAACTCCTAAACTGTAAAATAATCCAAGTGAGCAATCGCACGTCAATAAGAGAAAAATAGAAGAAGAAAAATTAAATTTATACTTACAAGTTTGCAGGACGATGGCCTACAGGGACCTGTTGTCGGAAACTAGCCTAAATAGAAAATAAAAGCTCACAAAAACACACATTCACTCTGGAAAAACTCACTAGATACGTATTTCGAGAACTAAGCTCTCATTTTCAGTGGCTGAAGTCCTATGGAATGTTTTGGGTTTGTCTTGTGTATTTATACGTTCCGGATGAAAGTGAAAGGAGGGAAGGGGGATGGAGGATTTCCTAACGGTCAACGTGTAGAGAGGTGAGGGATGGGCCCGCGGTCGTTATTCATTACCGTGCTTGGTATTTATCTATGAAAATGCTCTCGTAAGCGTTTAGTTTTCAGTCAGTTTGTGTTGATTTTAAGAGAACCATGTTTTCGATTTTAATAGGATGATTATTTCCTTGTATGTGTATTGCGACGCTAGACCTGTTAAACCTATTGTGTTTGTAATGTGCAAGGGGTTATTTGAACCTAGTTTCTATATTTCGTTTAGTTTGACCTATGTAAACTTTCTCGCAGTCTGAGCAAACGATTTTGTATATGCCGGATTTTTGTAGAGTCTGGATCGCGTCTTTTGGATTGTGTAGTAAGTTGGAGAGTTTGTTTTCATTCACAAGTACTGTTTTAAGGTTCTGTTTTGAGAATATATTTGATAAACCGTTTGTGATGCCAGGGACGAAGGGGATTTTTACGTATTTTGGTTTTTTGGGTAGCATGTTTGTGAGGGTAATGCGCTTTTTAATAAATAATTATATATATATATATATATATATATATATATATATATATATATATATATATATATATATATATATATATATATATATATAATAAATAATTGGTAAATAGATAATAAATGTATAATTGAAACTCAAACGAACTGAAATGATCGCGGCCGTACCGTGCAACCTATCCCGCATCTCGTTTTATTATGACAGCCCGTGTGTATATAAAATTCTTTTAGGTAGAATTCGATCTTTGATACACGGGTTAAATATTTGAAAGGTAAAAAACTTTGAATACTTGAGGTCAACTCAATTTCGAAGGAAGAGATGAACATTTTTGTTTTAGATTCTCTTCGATCAATGTTTAGGTGATATTATAATTGTGAAAATAACTAATTAAGTTTATGGTAATATTTTTTCTTCTTCAACACCCTAATATTTTATTTATACCCATTGCATGACCTATACATGGTATTTTCCTATAATTAAAAATATAAATTTAAAGTACTCAATTTCTTTAAAATTGCTATGGCAGTTGACGATGTGAGCGGTCAAAGTCAATGCTTTAAGGTATGAACTACCTCACATGAATGTAACATATCAAATTGAGTACTTTGATCTGTATAGTTTAACGGCCGGAAACAAAACCTGTGGCGAACCTAGGAAGGTAAATGCTGGGCATTTGCTCCCTCCCCCTCCAAAATCGCAAATGATATCCATGCATATGATATATAAAGTCTTTGTATATTTATGTAAAGTATGTATTTAAATAACCATGACACAAAAGAAAACAACGTAACCTATTACCTACTCCAAGCTTCAAAACAGCTAGCAAACTTATAATCAAAGAGCAAAATGAGCCTCAGGGAAGGCGAATGTTTTTTAACTTTTCCGACCTCTACGGAACATCTATTTATCACTCGAACCTTGCTCACAAGCAAAGCAAGAGACGAGAAACCCTCGCGAGAAATATCCGTTACACATTTCTGCCACGAAAATTTTCTTCGGCCATTTTGACGAACAACGTTCATGAAATATTTTCGCGTTGGTGGGACGCGGCGAGGCGGAAAATGAACCCTGAACTGGAGAAAGTGTTTACACGCTTAGTTGAACTGACGCCTGATTTGACACAGTCGATCTTGCTCATCGAGCTCCAGCTCAGTCGTCAGTTAATTTCTTCCTTTTTTGGCATTTGCACGATCAAGCTGGACTGATTGCTCGATCAAACTGAGAACTGAACTGAAACAAAACTGACGGTGTAAATGGGCCTTAAGACAGGCCCGTCCAACCAATTAAGGTCAGCGGGAATCTTCAAGTGAAAATTTTCAAGACACGGCCATTATACATTGTATTTCTTCATTTCAACATATTAATATTATTAAAAATGAAATGTATGTATACAAGAACATTCATATGGAAAACAAGTTATTTTAGTTTTCTGAATCTATAGGTGAAATCTGAAATTCAATTTTATTAGCTACCTTGGTGTATGGAGAAACATTTCGTCAAAGCTTTTTTCATATTGTCGTTAAAATATTTGTCCGTCAGAATTGAACTTCAAATTAATTTTCGCGCGCGCAATATGTTATAATAGCTATGGGTTGGACAAGCCTGTTCTAAAGTCATTTTGTAACCGCGCGCACTTATACATAATCTGTCAGGCATTCACCAATAAAATTATTAAATGAAAATAACTGACAAGTACGGTCCCATCTTTCCAGTATTTTAGCTATAAAATTCTAAGAAAAATATTTATGTACTACAAGATAACACTCATGAAATTTGCAAAATTATTTTTAATACCAGCAAAGTTTAAGAATTCAAAATTGTGCATCAACACCTTGTTAAAGTTGTAGTTAAAATTATCACATTTAAATGGCTTTATACATTTTTAAAAGAAAATTATCAATAGATAAAAGTTTAAACCTAATTAGCAGACATGAAAACTGAATACAGAATTCATGTGTCACTATACAAGATATCAGATGCAAAAAAATTCCATTTTACAATATTTATAGCTCGTACATTCACATGTTATATCCACATTCATAGATCTGCGTCCTATGTACAGTACGTGTGAGTGATCGCTAAATATTCAACAAAATAATTTGAATGGATAATGAAGCAAACAAATTCTCCCTTTATTATGTACGTATATTAACTTCTCTTACGGAATTCTCAAAAGTTCAATTCCGGTTTGATCTCCATTGGTAAAGTACAGTAAACAGATAAAAAGTATTGTCATTTTCTGTTAATAACATGCCACAGGTGGTGGTTGAAACTAAATAATTATTTCATTAAGTGTATGAAAGTTAAATTAACAATAAAATCGTAAATAAATGTAACTTTCCGTTTACTTCTACGTTCAAGAATAGATTTTACTCGTACAATGTGAGGACGTAAAATTAAACAAAACCCAAGTAGGGATGCACACGGGTTTCTCGCGGTACAGAAGTGCTTTTTGTTAAATTCTCCGTAGTATAATCGTATACTTGAAATCAAAAAATTATTTTTCCTTATATTGTGGTACCCTGCGCTTTAATTCCGTTCCAAACACGTTAAATTCATTTTGCCATTATATACACGCCCTACACACGAAATTTCTTTGGAATCGGTTCTACCAATACCTTCCAAATTCATAGTTACAGAAAACTTCTAACCTTGATATTGTGGTAGCCCTGTTTAGTCAATCCAGTTGAAATATGCTATTTTGGTTAGCAATTTATATTAAAATTATATATACAATGTAGAAAGATTTGAGGTTTTCCCGGCAAATGGCTGCAATGAAGTTTTCTCGGGTTTCCAGCCGAGTTGTGATTTGGTTTCCAACCAAATCAAATCACCACCCGGCTGGAAACCCGAGAAAACTTCATTATATATACAATATTCGTTTAAAAGCCGTGCGGTCAGTTCTCTAGAAGTACGTTTGAAAGGCATATTATTTTACCTTTTACTGTGGTAGTCCTGCTCTTTAGCTCCGCTTTAAATATCTTGATTTTACTATGGTGTGTTGTACAAATGTTATGTAGAAAATTGAGTTGAAATGCGTTTAGTCAATTGATTCTAAATCCTTAACTACTGAGAGTTTAATTTGTAATTGTGGCACCCCTGTTTGGTTGATCCGGCCCAAATATGCTAATATGATTTTGTATATATGTGTACATTATAAATATTATATTTGGTTAAAATTTATCAGGACAGTTCAACACAAATACTTGTAAAAAGAATTTATTTATTACTTGTATTGTGGCAGCCCTGCTTTCTACATATATTAAAATATTGATTCTGTTTTTTATGTTGCACTCTTCCTTCATACAAAACTTCGTTGAAATTCTAAATACTGAAAAGTTTAACTTTAGAATTGTGGCGTCCCTGCTGATTGCCCCCGGTCCAAATATGCCATTCTGGTAATTAATTTATGCGAATATCCTATGTAACAAATTTGGTTGAAATAGGTTAAGCCAATTCTTCCCTGATATATGCGTACGTATGGACGGATGGACATCACGAAGATAATAGTGCTTTTCAGCATTGTCGAGTTGCACTACAAAGTGGAAGTGTCTCTGTAATGCCTTTGGATTAACGCATTAAATGCGGGATTCTAGGAAAGTGCTCCATTCGAGATAGGAGAGAAAATTATCTCCGATCATTAATGATCAATTTTTAAAAACCTTTCTGCCAAATATTTTTGTTCGAAAAGAAAAAAAATGAGAATTAGAATATGAATTTATTTGGTATTTGTAATTATTTTATATCGGAAAAAGTGAATTAGACCCACATCAAGGTAATAAACATGGGTTTTTAGGCAAAACAAGAACTGATTAAAAAATATGCAATAAGTAATCGATTTAATGTCTACTGCAGTAAAAACAGTACATGAGAAAGTAAAATTGTCTAAATTGACCTGTGAGAAACATTTTAATGATATTGTTAATAAAAGTGAACTTAAACGAATATTTTCATAATTCCGATCGCATGCCAATTGTTTCAGTCTGGGCGTCGAACCGAAACATTTTTAGCTCCGGTTTTCGTTCCGGTTCACACAAAACAAAAAATTTCGGTTCGGTTCCCTGTTTCGCTCCAGCAACCGCCACTGAACCGGTTCGAACCTGTTTTTTCGCTCCGATTGAATTTTTTGGGGCAATTTTCAAGAGAATTACAGAATAATCCTTATTAACTAATGTTATTTTTTTATTTAAGCCAAATACGTCTTCACTTCACGTAACAACGCGAAATCGCCTCCTCCCACTATGTAGTGAACAGTAAAATACTGTATGAATTCCCTTCTTACATTTTTCGTTATTCAATTTGTAAATGGCTCCTTTTATACGACTCTGTCTAATGTTGTTCTATAGAAATTTAAAATTTATTTTTTCCTTTTTACCGCTTATAAAATCTATTAAAATGTTATTTATTTTTTAGCCTTTAATTTGATGAAAAATCTTTGTTATTCTTTCAGAAGTCAACATTTATTTGATTTTACAATTCCAATATTCCAGATACCAATATAATCCTCTCTTATTATTATAATCAATTTACTCCAACAGTACTTATGCGCGTACTTGAACAGGTACAATAATATTAATTCACATTTAAATGTAGAATGTAATTCATAGAGATGTTAAAAAAAGAGCTACTTAACTATTTTTTAAATACAATAATTTAGATGTTAACATTACAGATACTATACAATATATAATTACATAAATTTTCTTAAGATGACAAATATGTACACAGTAACATTTAATCCAAGCAACCAAAATTCGATCCAATTAATAAAATGTCCTCCAATTTGGTTTGGTATTGACTTATAGAGAGGAATGGATATAAGTAACTGGTAGGAATGACGACGGGAAAGAGATAGTAAAGAAGAGCAGTAGGGGGAGACTTAAGAGGAAAGAGGGGTTAAGAGAAAAAGATAAGGAGACGAGTGATCGAGGAATCATTGAGTGAGAAGGGATGATTTGAAACGTTATATGCATATTTATGTAAGGAATTAAATGCATCTATATAGATAAATATATTAAAATTGATTCCTGTTACCTACATTTTCGACTAGTTGTTGCAATATTATGTACATAATAGAGAAGATGTCCGCTGAAATTCAAAACGTAAAACGTTTCCAAGAAGGAGAAATTCAATGAAATTGAAATACAACAACTGCATTTATTATGTCCGAGCCTATAATTTAATAGCATATATTCTCTTTCTCATTCTGCTTTATCCGTATTCTTACTTGCACTCCCCTTCCTCTCCCTATTTATTCCGTCCTCCTTTACAACTCGGGGAGATTCATCAAAGACGATTAGAAAAAGTAGTTGGTTTTTAAAATGTATGCATATTAAGCAGGAGAATGATGACAACAATAAAATTCAACTATACCGATTACCAAGGACCTAAAATGATAAAATTAATAAAAACGTGAATCTTTGAAGAAATTGAGAAATAAATTTCGATTATAAGAAAATTAATCAATATGGTCATGCAAATATCGCATCAATATCTTAGATATTTTAAAATAATAACCAAAAAAGTCTACATGTCAGGACAAAGACTTACGTTTTTCCATGGAAAATGGAGACGAAACAGAATTTACATCGCTGTACTAAATATCCTCTTGAAATCAAACACACTCACACAGAAAGAAAATTAGACTTACATATTCATCGCGTCATGAACTGTCTTTCGTTAAGCGGAGTTTCTAATGTGCGTTTTTGCAGTCGGCAAAATACTTCACTAAAAATAACAAATTCGCATTAATCCTTAATCCGTCTTCAGTTTAAAGCAACGAATGCTAATCTGTATGCACATTTTGTTTAAGATTTACTATATAAATATAAATTTACTAACCTGTAACAAAAGATAACAGCAGTAAGAATACCTCAAAGCACGACTGCGGAGCGATCCTTCCTGGATAAGTTTTAGAGAAATACTGCCAAAACATAGGCGTTCAGTGCATATGGAGATCGGACGAAAGTTTGTGGGAGTTTAACAGGGTTCTGTGAAAACTCAGCAGGTCGTTTCCTTGACCCTATGAATTGAGATGACCTTGGATAATCCCACCATTGAACCAACAGATATTATCACAAAGGTGCATCTCTCCAAAGGTTTAGGAGAATGTATTCTCAAGAAAACAATTAGCCTTTTCCTTATTCGGCGTTGAAAAGGGAGGCTTTCAAAAAAGACTCGTATTAAAGCAAAAGGAAAAACCCTTCTTTCGCTCCAACTGCTTATGCGAACCGAAAAAACGGAACGAAATAAATGAGTGTTTTCGGTTTCGGTTCGGTTTCAGAAAAATGTTTTTATTTTTCGGTTTCACTCCAGCTAAAATAACGGTTTTTTCGTTTTCGATTTTCGTTTTGGTTCCGGTTTCATTCCCTGGTTTAACTAAATGAACAACTTAATATTATTAACATGGACTTCTTAAAATGTCGATGAATTTCAATTTCCATGGCTCTACATTACTTTTATCGACGACCTTTCGAGGAATTAAAATTTGCAGAAACACCGATAAGAGATAAATGCTACATCTTCCAACGAGTGTAGGATAGGATGAGTTGTTTTGGGAAATATTAATGCGAAACTAATTGGGAAACTAAAATATTTTGATTACTTTAAATAATTTGTGAAAGACAGCGAACTTTAGAGCATATAAGTTAGCATTTTCGTTTTATGAAGAATTTTAAAGATGCTAATGCGATCTATGATATCATTTACGCGGTTATTCTTTAAAATGTACACGCTTACGTTATTCTAGGCTAAGGTGGAAGGACGTTCAAAACCTCAAAAGAGGTCATTTTTTACAGAGGAAAAAACCTCCTAAAAGAGGTCTTCTGGCCACCTTACTTCCAAATAAAGCCAAGTATAACTAATTCCTTCAATCGAACCACACCATTTTCGTAAAAAATTGGAATTCGTTTCGCAGTTCAGTAAATTGGAGCCGTTTGGTTCGGTGTGCTGCTTTTTACGCGTTCTTTGCACGAAGCGTCCGTCCGTCCGAATGTTAAAATTCGGGAGCCGCTTGACGTATTTTGATGAAATTTGGTATTGGGGAGTTTTAGTAAACTTTGTAGAACAATTTCAATTTTAGTTAAAATCGGACGATAATTACGATCACTTTACGTGAAAACCTACATGTAGTTTACAATATTACTGTCTCAACTGGGGAACCGCTTGACGAATTTTGATGAAATTTTGCATTGGCGGGTTTTACTAAACTTGGTCGAGCGATTCCAATTTTGGTTAAAATTGGACAATAATTGCGATCACTTTACATAAAGACCTACATGTAGTTTACAACGTACCTGTTTCAAACCGGGAATCGCAGTACGTATTTTGATTAAATTTGGTGTTGGGCAGTTTTACCAAAATTTGTCGATCTCAAAGAACGCATTTGGAAACTCTGTGTACTCCAACATGGAGTACACCTTTCCATACTTGTATTATGTAGTTGCTGTCGCCGCTCGCTTTCGTTCCCAAGATGCTGCCTCCTGTGTATGATTCACACATTGCACTCGTGGTTAGCACGGCCCTGATCAAGGATAAACGTAAAAGTGGATGGGGAAAAATTGAAACAGGTTGAACAGTTTCCATACTTGGTCAGTGTTCCTACATGGGGTGTTAGAAGTACCAAATATATATCAGAACAACAGTATCAATTTACTTTTGTGAATTACACAGATGAAAGTAAGCATCTTTTATCGTTTACTTATATAAAATGATTCATGCAGAACCGAACCTGAACCTGTTTTAAAACGGGTTCAAAATGAGTTCAAAATCTTCCATACAATCCATCTAAGTATAAAACCAATTGAAAAGAAAATAATTCTTACTGAAGTTTGGTGGACGAGAGGAATGTTATGTCTCAAATTTTCAGATCTTTCTAAAGCAGAATATTTCACTTCTGTTTCTAGATTTGATTTTTTGCTTGATCTCCTCACACATCGTGAATCAATGGCGGTGATTATGTTCGTTTTAAATTGGACCTCTGTAACAATGTTCAATGCTTGGCACAAGTTTTACAATCAAATACACCTACTTAAAAGAGAGGAGAATTTTGTAAATAATAATCTTTTGTTTGCTGCTGTACGTTTAGATCCTAGATATAGATTGACTTTAGATGAAGAGAAAGTAAAGAAATATAAAATCCAAATTACTAAAGCGCTGAAGTTACTGGAAAATATACGACTTGCGGACAGCTTGAAAGAAAATATGAAACATTCTGTACCAGCAATAATATTTCAGGCTCTGCAGCAGATGACGACTTGCTAGAGCAGTTTCTGGAAAAAACCTGAGAAATCTCACACAAACAATAAAAGCCAACCATAGGAATCATAATAATTTAGAACTTGCACTTGAAGTTGATGAGAAAATTTAAAGGCTTCCAAAGGACAGTAAAGTTCTTAACTTCTGAGAAGAAAATAAAAACTAGTACATATCCTATTTTGTATCATGTTTCTCGGGTCACTTTAGAAGTTCCGGCGACACAGATCAGTGTTGAGAGACCTTTCTCAGCATTAAAATTTATTTTATCACCAAAGCGTGCCAACTTATAGGAGACACACTTGAAAATATTCTGCTGGTCCGTTTGAATGAAATGTTTTTTTAAATAAAATGTTGTTTATTTTCTGCTATATTTTTTAAATTGATTTTTTTGTCAATTGTTGTAGATGTTGCCCAAAATTTTCTATACAGTTCCTAATTCCACCAACATTTGTTATTAGTCTTGTAATTTATTTTGTTTGTTATTATAATGTATTTTTCGATATTGATATGCGTTTACAAATGAAGTAATTTTACAATGAATTAATGAATACTATGTTTAAAATTGATTATTTTTAACCCCTAAACGTTCAAAATAAATTTCATGAGCCGAACCGACCCCGAAACTTTGAAACTGTCTGAACCTGAACCCTAACCCTAACCGAACCCATAAATTCTTCGGTTCGATACCTTGCAAAGAGGTAAGCGGGCAGAGCGTCAGTCATATTTATACCAGAAGTACATAGTACGTTTTTTGTTTGTTGAGTACTTAAATACTTAATCATTGTCAGAATTAAAAAATGCGTGAAAATAGGGCAAAATCTTCTAAAAGATGACGTCTGATCATCTTATTATGCATGGATGCAATGCGATTGTAGCTAGGCGATTAGGTCAGCAGTGCGGTTCAGCCTTGGAGTATCGAATCGTGGAATCATTACAATAATACTTTGCGCATTCCAAATGAACTGTAGGAGTAAAACTGAAACCTTAATTTGCCATATATTTGTCATTTGCGAGTTATATTTCAAATTGAACATTTTCCTACGAAAAAAGGAATCAGTTGTTCGTAAAGTAGCTTTGTTTCCGTCGTAATTCTTTGTCTCTGCTATTTTCGTAAGCCGATTTGCAAAACAACGCTTTTATAATAATCATAGTCAGTGTACTTATGTTTAGTACATAAATTTTAATTTTTTCTTCGAGTTTTAATTTTATTTTACGCAAATATTTTGGTTAAATAGTGAACCTCCATGATGATTGGAACTAGTTAGTGAGTGAAAAATGAAGAGTGAATTTATGGGTCATTTACAACATTACTATGGATATTCTGCTGATGTTGAAACGTGTTTATTACATTGTAGAATACTGTCATTCGCATCTATGTTTTAACATTTCTCGACATATTCTAAAAATAGCGGAAATATAATCAGAAAGAATGATTTTAAAAAATTTGAGATCCTAGCCAAATCCTCGTCATAAGGAGTTCCACGATATAGCGGGCCACGTTATAACGGGTCCATAATGTATATGATTATTATTTACTAATCTAAATAGCCAACTTACTGCTCAATCGATTAAAAGCTATTCTGTTAAAGTGAAAAATACATCTCGACCAAATTATTCCAGTAAAACATTTTTAGGGAAGATAAGCAAGGCAATATTCGACGACGCATGCAATTATAGCGCCGCTTTCAACCGGAATCGAACTGAGCGTCGTTCGTAGTATGCACGAATGAGGGAGAGGGGCAAGGGAAGGGTACGATGAAAACGAAGGGGGGAAAATAAGAGCAAACGATTTGGATAATCAACCGAAATTTCGTCCCTTTCAAAAGAGCGCGCCCACTCTTTCTCTCCCTAGGTGAAACACCGCACGAGCGACTGAAAAAAGCGTGTTAACTTAGCGTGTTGCTCTTTGCTTCGATCACCGCCCATGCACGCGCCCACGACCCAAATCCCGTGTCTCCTCCCACCGCCTCCGTCCAACAAAGAACGCATTTCGAAACGATGAAACGGCCGCCGGTAATTGCGGCGATAATAATGTCTCTCTCTTTTCCGATAGATCCCGATACGTTGGCCCGCTATGGCTCTCGCGAAAGCGTTCGCAACAAACAAAAGCGAATCAATCGGACGATCACGAGAATTGCAATGTAGCTAATAACTTTTGTAATCGATAATTCTCCTCGGGCCCCGTTCATCTTTAATGGGAATCCGCTTAATTTGAAATGCTGAATTGTTGAATAAAACACAACTATTTACAAAACGGGACTGATGTGTTTAATTAGTTAATGGCCGCTTTTTATGCACGGTGCAAACCAAAATAAAAAGCTCCGAGGATGTTTCGGATGTGTTGCAAAAAATATTGGCAGTTCCGGTCGGCTTTGTGGGTTAATTATAAAAGCTAATTTCTCCCTTTCTCCTCGTTCCAACGCCATCTCTTTCCCCGCCTATAACTGTTCGCCATCTCCTCTTTTATAATTCTCCACGCACTCCACTTTCTCTCTCTCTCTCTCGCTAACGTCCAATGCACCATCCTGTTCCGTCATCTCTGTCCGCGCCCTCTTTCTCCGCCCAAGTAAATTGAATCCATTAAAGCCATCCTTCCGTGGGCGTAATCCTCATTACGCCCTCTCTCTTCCGCCTCTATTACTTTATTTCCCCCTCTTTTCCTCCCCATCCTTCCAACCTTACAATTTCCCTCTTATGCTGCTTCCTCCCGCTCATTCATCCTCCTTCCCTTTCCTCCTTTCTCATCTCATTTGTTTCCTCCTATCAAACTACCCTCTCACTTTTCAGCTCGGGCTTCTTATTTCGATTTCTTCTCACTCTCTCCTCCTGCCATCCTTTCCTTCCTCTGCAACAATTCTGTCCTCGCTTTCATTTCTTTTTTTCCTTACGGAACTACTCGCTTCAATTGTTTAGAGTCAAGTATGCTTCAATACTATCTCAAAATGTATCATTTTCCTCCGTAACATTCACATTAATTATCATTCACATGACCACATATACCATCTTTTACCATTCGTTTTTGCAGTCTGTTGATGACGGGTCGAATGCAGTTCTCGAGGATTGTCTTGTAACGGCACTCGTATTACCCGTATTGTAGTATGCTTCTTATCCGCTCCAATCGTCATGACGATGCGCCATATGCTCGGTTCGTGGAGTTCATCTCCCGTTATCCCAATCGCTCCATGCATCCTCGCTCCGAAATACCGCGCACCATTCTTTATTTTTTCGAAAGTACCCACCTATCTCCACGTTGGATTTATCGCCCCTCCTTGCCGTACCTCTTCTGGCGCAAATCTCTGCCTCTCGACGTATACTTTTTTTCCTTTCTCACTCGTTTATTTTCCATTACAGAAAAAAATTTTAACCTCTTTATTCGTCCCATTCACCCTCATTACGGCTTCTCCGTTTTCCATTTGCGGTTGACTAATGGGCTCCGCCCTCGGGCTGTAATACCCCTATTTGAGACCATTATTAAATTGGCATTAATCGTAATTATTCTTTCCTTGCCATTTAAATGCTATGAAATTGAGCCGAAAAATTGTACGCAAAAATTGTCAGTTCCTTTTATTTTAAATTACTAGGGAGTTTCGGCCGTGCGAGAGAAATGGAAAGTTTTAACGTTTAGCTCAAAAATTTAATTCCTCGTCCACTAATATTATCTCATGCGAGAATTAAATATGCCTTTGTGAATTCGTATATGTTCCACGCCATTTATTTTTATCACCACTCGTCTGAAAATGCAATTTTATCGTCAGTGTGCTTTGTTTTATAATTCTCCGTGTCTCTCATCATATCGTTTAATTAAAACTTTTTCATTATAGTTCATAGCTATATACTT
This sequence comes from Tanypteryx hageni, assembly GCA_028673005.1. Lineage (NCBI taxonomy): Eukaryota > Metazoa > Arthropoda > Insecta > Odonata > Petaluridae > Tanypteryx > Tanypteryx hageni. Next base: position 132,977,096 of record CM054112.1, on the reverse strand, counting down.
TCGATCAACATGTAATTACGCATCAACCTAATTATGCCACACGTTTACTACTATTTTCATCCTTCCCTTTATCAATACCCTTAATTCCAGCAATAAATGAGAAAGTAATTACGTTTTATACTGTTGTAATTGCCAGAATTTGTTCTGCATTTAGGTCAAAATATATTGAGAAACAACTTAATATGCATTGTCCTTTCCATATACATGAGATAAATATATTTCTTCCTAAGCTAACAGTGCAACCTTTTCCGATGATGAAAAAAATAAGAGAGTACACAGAGATCGAAATAACAAAAGCGATTATATTTTTTCCAATATAATACCTTGTAGTTTTAAAGAATGCCTGCAGTAAGTTAACTATTGAGATAATTCCAATGAATAATAGCACATCGGAATTGCCACAAATGCAGACAACTGTATTGACCTCTTCGACAATGAGAGAATTTCTGTTTCGAGTTAATTGTTTTACAACAAAGATTTTACAAATTATTAGAATTGTAGGCCAAATATTTTACTGAAGAAGTACGTATGGTAGTTGTACCATTCCACTGTTACTGGCGTCTTATATTTATGATAAAATGTTCTTCTGTAATTTTCCATAATACTATTTAAAATTGAAATTTTCAGAAAGGTTCTCTATTACAATTTATGTAACGGAGAACAGCATAAAAGTTATAAGTAGAAATCATACATTATATTACATACCCTATAATTATATTTCGGAACAATTTCACCATGTTAAATAAAGGAATGGAAACTAATCTCTTAATTTTTCTGCAGAAAAATGAAATGGGCATTACTTGAATGAAAACAATGCTGTATTTCTTAATTACATTAAACTGTTGAAAATATTACCAAGTAACCATTTGCTGCCATTGATACACGTTACAAGTTTTTAATACAGGTTTTCTGGACATGATAATGTCTAGATTTAAATTAAGCCATGTTCTACGTACATGTCCTGTATTCTAAAAACATTTACTCATTGATTTCTTTTCTATTTCATTTAATAGCTGCATCATACATAATCCTTTCTCTTTATCGTTAAAAATTTCAAGTAGTTTCAACTTAATGAATGAAATCGTTTCAGATGAACTAGATTATATTTAGGTAACTGCGACATAGTGGTCGTTCTTATTATGGATTTATGACAGTATATGTCATTCTCTTCCTTTCGTTTTTTGAATTTATAGATGCGAACATTTAAGCTTTATTGGCTGGTGCAGTGATAGCGAACCACTGACACGCGTGTCACAGAGTGACACGCTAATGTCTTTAGCATGACACGGAAGAGTATCTGAAGTTCTAAGCTCTAAAGTTTAGCCTGTATGCGAAAATGGATGATGGTATGCGGGGAAAACAGGAAAACCCAAAATAGTCCCTCCGCTTACCCGCTGGCATGGGTTTTCCCAAGTGTTCCACTCTTTTCTCGAAATTGATCTCAACAGGTGCACGCCCGGACGGTGCAAATGGCAGTTCAGTAGCGAAACGATTGTTCCTTTGTTTGGCTGAAAGTACGGAAGCAACTGCACAGATGCGACAAGTCAGAATCTCCTCTAAAAATACAATGTGGGAGGAATTAGTTAAACTAATGACATTTCTGGGGAAAATCACAGGATGCCATATTATGAATGAATTAAAAAAAGAATTTAAAGAAATGGAGATCAACTTGTATCGATAACAACCAATGGAGATCCAAGTATGATTGGCAAACATCTTGGATTTGTTCAATTACTTTCAAAATAAATTCAACACCCTTCGCTTCAATAACATTGCATAATACACCAGGAAGGATTTGGTGCAGAAAAAGTTTAAATTCACTTGGAAATGTGATTTCTGTAGTGATAAAAATTGTCAATTTTATTACTCCTCCCGCTCTAATAAACGAGAATTTGCAAATTTTTTAGATGAGGTTGAATCTCAATATTCAGGATTACTTATGTACAATTGCGCCCGAGGATTGCGTCGCGGTCAAGTTTTGAACCTTTTTTTAGCGTCTTAGTCGAAGTAAGATTGTTTTTAGAGGACGGAGATCAAGATTATCCAGAGCTTACTGATACGAACTGGTTAAACGATTTATTGTTTTTCTGCGATTTCATGCAACATTTCAATGAACTAAATTTAAAACTTCAAGGGCAAGGTCAGGTCGTATTAAGAATGTACGAACATATTAAAACTTTTGAGAAGAAGTTTGAAGTATTTGAAAAGGATTTGAAGACTGAAAATTTAAAGTACTTTCCATCACTTAAGAAGCATCTTGCAGCATCGCCTTTTTTAATTGATGATGGCAAAAAAGATTGATATTATGAAAAAGTGCACCTCTTTAATAGGAGATACAAAGAAAATATTTATGGAAAGATTTGATCAATTTCTTGAAGTCGATACCACATTAAAATTCATTATATTGCCTCATACGATCAAATTTGATGACCTTCGATTGACTTTCTTCGAATGGCTTGACGTCGATAATTTAGAGATGGAATTAATTGAGTTTCAAAACTGTTTTGTGTGGAGCAATAAATTCGTGGAGCTAAATGTTAAGTTAAGGAAAAATTTCTGCGACAATGAAGGTCCTGAGAAATTATCCGAGGATATGAGAGTTGAGAATTTAATACTCTCAGAATGGAACTCATTGCCTAAGTCATTTATGGCAATGAAAAAATTAGTGTAAGTTCTTTTAACGATGCTTGTATCAACGTACTATGCTTGCGAACAGTTATTTTCTTCTATGAATTTTGTCAAATCTAATACCAGAAATCGCCTTGGCAATGATTTAACTGATGCATGTGTAGGATTGATATCCACGCTCCACGAATCGATACTTTGGCATCTACCAGACAACAAGTGTCACACTGAAAAAATATGTGAGTGTGTAGGAAAATAGTCCATTTTGTTGACAGTTATAATAATGAATATTTCATTTAATTATTTTATTTTTTGTTTTGCAAGCATGTATTTTGTAATTAATATGTATCATATTTATTATCTTCTTTATTATTAAATTAGGTAAAAATAATGTCCATTTCTGATCATTGTTATAATTACTAGAATAAAAGCCTTTACAAAATAACGTTAAGGAATATAAAATTATTTATGTAGATAGTGTGTTGTTGTAGATATAATACTTTGAAATAATTTAGTCATGCGTTTATTGTCAGAATTTTTTCGAAAAATTCACCATAATTTTCAAAGAAAAAAGTTGTAAATTATTCAAAATATTTAAAAGAATCATTTTTCAATATTTTATATTTGGACAACAACAGTATATTTAATGTTATATAATAGTAACTGGCAAAAAACATGAGAATTCTTGAACTAATAATTTTTAAGTATTTGAAATTTACAATGTGACACGCGAAGCGTTTTTTGTAAAGTCGGATGATACACGCTCATTGAAAATCCCTGGACTGGTGGATCCCGGAGATGCACTGCCTGACTGCCTTTTAGGAGCATTGGTAGAACCTTTATTGAGCAAAGCATATCGACTACGAAATTCCGGACTTACTTCTTTTTCGACTCTGTACACCCCCATTTTCCAAAAACTTATTCGGCCATCCCATCCTTGAATGCTCTGACGCTGGTTCTTTTTGGAAATGCGATCAATAAAGTCGTTTCATTCTAATTAGGTTGTCACGCAAAACGCTGAGGTTCAAGGATTTCCAGGAGCTCACCGACGAAACTCATATCAAGCACGATAAACTTGTTAAAATGTCCTTAATACACACAAAAACTATACATGTATATAATTCCACTCAACTAAACCGATTTGAGTTTACGATCGAAAGTTTTGTAAGCAATCTCTGTAAAGCTTCCGAATAATATTTTTATTATTTTCAGTAATTGCATAACGATCACATTCTTTTCATTTTCCAAGTGGATTTTTTGTGATACTCCCATAAATAAAAAATATCTCGGTTTACTTTTTATGTTCATGCCTTTCAGATTGTGTGGCCCATGAATGTTCTCTCAATGGTGTTCGAGTGATGGTCGCGGCGGCGCGTGGAAGAGCGGTGTTGATCTTTTCGTGATTAAAGGCTCTTTCACACTTTCGGTGGTCGACGTCAGCGACTGGCGCGTGGTCGAGTCCAACTGCCGAATCGCGCATCGACTCAACCACTAGTGGTTGGGTCGAACACAAAAAGTGGTCGAGCCAACCACTGACAGAACTCTTCAATCCCCTTCGAGAGATGTGTCTCGAAATGGACTTGGACTTCTCTTAACCAAAATATACCTAATGCGCTGTAAATCAGCTTTATATTACAATTTTGCATTTATACGTTCATTTGCGTAATACTTATTTATTATTACAAATACCAATGTGTGATCTAAGATGTATGAACGGACAAAAACTTTCTATATACGTTTGGTGTTATTTCCTAAGGAAATTATAAAAATGACTAATATTCAACCTTTAATAGTTAAATTAGAAAGCATGGAAATTTATTCTTCAATTTTTATTTACTTTTGGTGGTGGGTATCCCGAAATATGCTGATTGGTTTTAGATAGCCTTTTAAAAAGTTTGAGAGTTACAACGTGATCATGCGCAGCGTCTCAAGGGTGGTGGAACCGTTGCAGTCGCTGACGTTAACCATCAGACATAACAAAGCCACTGGCCCCGAAGAAATTCCTGCTCGCGTTTTAAAAGAATTAGCCGAAGAAATAGCACCTTTTCTTCTGATTATCTTCGAGAAATCCATTTCTCGCGCAGAGGTCCCTAGCGACTGGAGGTTAGCGCACGTTACCCCAATTCATAAGGGCGGAGACAAGGAGAACCCAGAAAATTACAGGCCGATTTCTTTAACTTCGATATCGTGTAAGATTCTCGAACATATACTCGTTAGCAACATAATGCGATTTCTTGATAGTAATTTATTGTTAGATGATTGTCAACACGGCTTCAGGAAAGGCAGGTCATGTGATACTCAGCTCGGTCTTTTTGTTAATTGTTTACTGAGAAGCGGAGAAAAGAATACGCAGGTCGATGACATCTTCTTAGATTTTAGGAAAGCCTTTGATAAGGTACCTCACAGGAAGTTAATAACGAAATTAGAAACCTTAGGCGTAAATTCTAAAATCGTTAGTTGGATCCGTGAGTTTTTAAATCATAGGAAACAGATGGTTGTTATAGATGGGAAATCTTCGAACTTAGTGGAGGTTGTCTCTGGCGTTCCACAGGGTAGTGTAATTGGTCCGTTATTATTTCTAATTTATATAAACGATATCAGCTCAGTAGTCAGAAGTAAAATTAGGCTTTTTGCGGACGACACCGTCATCTATAGAGAAATAAGCAATCCGGAAGACCACCAGTATCTCCAAAATGACCTAGAAGCTATTTCTGCATGGTGTAAGGAATGGCAGTTAGAGATAAACCAAAAGAAAAGCTGCGTCATCAACTTCTGGAGAACCAAGAGTATCTCGTTGAATAATAATTATTCGTTGGACGGAGTAGATATTCCAGTTTCAGACTCGATTAAATACCTCGGAGTCACGATCCATCGTGATCTCTCGTGGGACACCCACATTCGCCGATTGATAGGTGCCGCTAACAAAAAGCTGGCCTTTATAGGGAGAATAGTTCGAAATAGCTCCGAAAAAGTGAAAGAATTATGCTATTTATCCTTGGTTCGACCGCAGGTCGAATATGCTTCAGCTGTGTGGGATCCTTACGAAAAGGGACTCACTAACGAGATAGAAAGGGTTCAGCGCAGGGCAGCTAGATTTGTAAAGAGGAATTACGATAGTAAACAAAGCGTAACATCATTAATAGAAAATCTGAAATGGACATCGTTAGAGGAACGTAGGCTGCAGGCTAGAATTAAACTGCTGGAAAAATTTATGTCGGAGGGACTAGCGAATGAGGTAGTAGGACTTATCAGAAGCCCGACGTATTTCGGAAGGCAGGACAGTGATGATAAGATTCGCGAGATTGATTGTAGAACGGAGCGATATAGAGGATCGTTTTTCCCTAGGACGATAAGAGACCATAATAGAAAAAGATGACGTAGGAAAACTATGGACCCTTGGTGCACTGCACCCCCTGCCATCCACCGAAAAGGTGACTTGCAGGGTATAATGTACATGTACAAGTGGAAGTGGCTCGCGTGAAAAGGGAAGACGCAGTTGGTGGCGGGGATCGACCACCGGCCGACGACAACGGTCCGTCTGTGGTTGACGTAACGTTCGTCTGAAAAGCTCCATAAGAATACACTGCCGGCCACCGGTAGTTGATTTTGACCACTAAAAGTGTTCGACCTTGGCCACCGAAAGTGGTTCGTGTGATAGGGCCCTAAGCGGGGTACCGCTGTTACCCCAAACGTGTATTTTTGAAAATAATTTCTGAATTCAGTAGTTTACTTTATTCAGCTTCCATTTAATACTTAAATCCACTCTCGTGTAATTAATACGCCTTCGACAGCCACAGTTGATCAGAGGACAATGATAAAGCAGCTATCAAAAGAGGGACGCACAAGAGTTAGAGTAGCGGTGCGTAGTGTATTTAATAATTACAGAAAGGTCTTAAATGATAATTTGATTGAAACCCCAGAAGCATTTTGGTCTAATGTCAGGGAAATCCAAGGTAGAGGTACCACTATTGTGTCACTAAGGACCGAAACAGGAAACGTAGTTCATGAGAGTGAGGAGAAAGCAAATCTGCAAACGTTCTCAGAAAGCTTTTACTGCGATTAGCGATGCATGTGAACCTATTTCTATGCATCAGGGCGACTCGATGGAGTATTTGGTCCTTTCGGTAGAAGGTATAGCACACCATTGGCCGGTTTCACCAAGAGTCGTTAAAATCTGACTAACCTTCCGTTATCTAACGTGTCGTTAGTAAATAACGGATCGTTAATTTCTTTAGCATTTCACCAAGGTAAAGTAAAATAACGAGTCGTTATTTAACGGGCCGTTATAGGTGAGCGCAAGATTTTTCATACTCTTTCGTGTTACTACGCAGCCCCCGAATTGGCTATCCGTTCACCCTTAGAACAAATGAAGTACGTTATCCGCGAATACATCGTGAAGTTTTTTGTATACAAAATTGAACTTGTTAAAATGAATTCGGAGAAAAAACGCTGCAGAGGCCTAAACTTCACGCCAAATGAAAGAAATGTCATCGTGGACGTGGTTTCTAAGTATAGTGCCATAATAGAAGACAAAAGAACAGATGGACCCAATATTAAGAAAAAGGAAGATGTGTGGCAAAAAGTAGTGGATGAGTTCAACAGCCACGTGAATGTGTCTCATAGGAATATAAAACAGATAAAGTCATTCTATGATAATTTTAAGAGGAAGGTGAAGAAGGATATAGCGGACGATCGAGTAAATCGTTACAAAACGGGAGGAGGTGTTTTCGACCCAAAATCAGACCCAACGGTGGAGAAATTGTGGTCTGTAATAAAGGACCAAGCGGAGCCTTTGAAAAATAATAAGGACTCTGAGGCAGAATATCTAGGTAAGCTCGTAAATATTTACATGGTTGAAATGAAGCCTATGAAAACGATAGGGAATTGTAATTAATTGTGATTACCAATATCTGCTGTATGAGCATTAAAGCTGATTTTTATTTTCTTAGGCAATGTCTCTGAAGAAATTGATACGTCTGTCTTGGAAGAAGCAGATGAGGGATGTCATGAGATTGGTATGTTTCTTCAGTTGTCTTTTAAATTTGAAAACAAATTCTTGGAATTCATGAAACTTACATTTTGTCCATTACAATTTTTATTCGTTTTAGTAATTATTGCAAATGAAGTAGCGACTCCAAATGCAATAATAGCATACAATGAGAGGCAAGAGATGACACCGGACATAATTACAGTGGTTCATGAAAATGAATTGGGAAAATGTAGTGCCCATTCAGAATCATCGACTACAGCGAAACCGGCATGGGCAAAAAGAAATCGGCCGCAGCTGAAGAGGAAGATTTCTGAGATGGCAGATTCTCAGAATAACATTGCTGAATTATCCGCAGAAAGGAAGAAGCTGTGCACGGAGGAAAGGGAGGCTCTTGGGTCAAATAAAAACAAAACGAAGTTATTTTTCTGTTGAAAAAGGAAATGCTCGAGGAAAAGAAAGCAGCATACCAAGCGAAGCGAGAGTATTACCAATCAAAATTTGAGGTTCTAAGAATGAAGAAAACTAATTTTGAAAATAAAAATATTTAATTAACTTGAATGAATGCATCGTCTATTTTATTTGTTCTGTTGCAAACCTTCTTTTGTTAGGTTATTCGCGAGTATCATTTGTATGTACATTTTTTTACAATCTAAATATCAAACTACTCAGGTTGATATTTAGTTACCTAGTATTTAATTAATAAATAAACTCTATATTTCCTGTATTATCTATAAATTATATTTAAAAGAAGTACAAGATGAAATTGCCAAATTTACAGCTAAATGATGCTTAACTTGACAAAAACTACTATAACCCAACTAATTTTACATTACTAATACCGTGAATATTCCAAGTGCTTCATGAAGCATTAATTCTTCCTCGCCTAATAGCATTAATTCTTCCTCGTCTAATATAAACTATACAATTTGATGAAATGCAGTTGGAGAAGTCATTCATTAACATAAGGGTAATTTTAGTCTTCCCTTATTCTTGACAAAAACAACTTCTTTTTCCCAAGAATATACATGATCCACCTACTCAAATACCTTCTGTTAATTCAAAGAGGAGATATATAGATGATTCACAGTGCCATTTCGTTATTACAAAATATGACTAATGTAGATATTAAAATTCATTAAATTCATCAAACTTTCATAACAAAAGTTCTGAATAACTTGATAAAGAATTGTGCATGATAACATTGACTATGTGAAATGTATCCATGCAGCAATTTAAAAAATCTCATGCAGTAAGTAGGTAATTTTAACTAAGAATAACATCAGGTGCATATCAGGAATATTAAAATACCCAATCAGGATTGTATACTGATACAAAATAATAATAATCTTAAGAAATAATAACATCTTTTATAAGTATATAATTATAATCTTTATAATAATTGACTCATAAGCCATTGACAAATTTACAAAATTAAAAATTTCACAAACATGAGTAAGTATATGAGTGATAAGTCACTAAAATGTTTTTCGAACAGTTGAGTTCTCTACCAAGAGAATAGTTGACCAGTAGCCATGGTCACAGCTAAGGAACTAGGTAAAAAAGCAGAATTTAAGGCAATGAGGTTTTCAAAGAAAAAACGAATGTTGGCAGCACAAGGTCAGTTCTGTTTAACATATGAATATTGTTGTGTCTGCTGCTCACAAGTTATCATATACACATAACACATATTATCAATCCATCGTAGGTTCCCTCCCTTAATACAAATCATGAATTTGCTTACTGTCTCATGGTCTGAAACAAATGCAAAAGCATTATTAGAGAAAGGTATTAGTTACACTGATCGAAAACAGGTTTATTGAAATTGGATTGTAATTGGCAAAAAACAATGGCCTCATTTTCATTTCACATTTACATCAATTCATATGAAATTTATACTAACCAGGCAAAGTGATCTCGAATAATTCCATTTCTTACTGCTCCTGCAGTTCTTTCAGCTTCCTCTGCATTAACCACAGGCACATCTTCATATTCCATTAGCTGTTGGCGAATCTCTCTCCTATTCTGTATAAATTCACGAAGAACCATATCTACAGGTGGTTCTTCATCTCTTGTTTGAATTGCAATATTATGCAAAACGGCAGTGGCCACAATAACATTCGTTGTGCACTCTAATTTTGTCCTTAATCCGAGACTTAAAACTGGGAACCGTCTTTTCCATACCCCATACTGGCGTTCTACAACATTCCTTGTTCGTATATGGGCACGGTTGTAGTTTTGTTGAGCCCTACCTTTAGGATTCAGTAGTGGTGTCATTAGATATGGTTTCAGTGGATAGCCATTGTCGCCTAAAAGGAGAAGTCCTTCACGTATTCGACCCGTTTCAAAAAACATTCTTCTTTCACAGTTGTGAAATATAGTGCTGTCATGAACTGATCCCGGCCACCGTGCAACGATATCTCGGATTAATAGGTTTGAATCACATATTGTTTGCACATTCAGTGACATATAGCCTTTCCTGTTCCTAAATCTTTCTCCGATATTTCTCCCTGGAGACTGTATAGGTATATGAGTACAATCCATACAGCCAATTACTCCAGGGAACCTTGCAATTTGATAAAAGTCCTGCACTACTTGTGCCACTTCACCATCCCTTGGAAACTGAATGTACCGCGGCCTCAAAGTTGCAATAGCATCAGATACTTTGCTGATACACCTACAAACACTGGCTTTTGATACACCCAGCAAATCTCCAGCAACAATTTGGAATGAACCCATAGCATAAAACCGAAGTGTTATTAATAATTGCTGCATTGGCGTCAGTGGGTGGTTTCGGTCAGTATTATATTCCAACTTGTCTTCTATTTCTTTGACAATTTTCAGCACAACATTTTTGCTAAGCCTGAATCTTTCTTTGAATTTATTGTCGTCGAATGTTTGTAATTGATCTGTTTCTATATATCTTGGACGGCGAGTCCTTCTCCGAATATTTTCCAAAAATTCCAAATACAGAACTTCAGCATCGAAATTATCAGCCGCCATATTTGCTTGACTTAACGATTCGTTAATTCCTTTAAGTGGCCGAGCTAGACGCGTTAAAATAACGAGAGTTTAACGAATCCTTAATCTTAACAGACGTTGGTGGAACAACGGTTTGCGCTAACGAATCGTTAAAGTACACTAACGGCTCGTTAAATCCTTAACGAAGGTTGGTGAAACCGGCCACATATTTTCTCGATTAAACAAAATAAATCTCCCGGGTCGGAGAAAATATCAGCGCGAGAGTTGGCCTCTTAAATTGCACCGTATCTGAAAACAATATTCGAGAAATCCATTGCACCATGTCGTTCCTAAAGACTGGAAGTTAGAACACGTTACTCCCATCCATAAAGGCGGCGACATAGAGAACCCTGATAATTACAGGCCAGTTTCGTTAACATCATTATTGTGCAAAATACTCGAGCGTATTATTATTAGCTCTTTTATGCGTTACTTCGATGATCTTTCATCTCTTAGCGGACACCAGCACGGGTTCCGGAAAGGAAGATCTTGTGAAACGCAACTCGACCTATTCGTGAACGATTTGTTGCGATACATATATTCAGGTCGATGCTGTTTTCATTTACTTCAGGAAGGCGTTTGATAAGGTATCTCATAGTAAATTAATAGCTAAGCTAGTAAAATACGGCATCAACCCGAAAATTCCTCTGGAATACATAACAGATAGGGCAGGATGGGGCTATTTGGATCAAAATAAGCATTTGACCTACTGCACATAATATCTTGCGCATTCCGGCAGTCATTTGGTACATAGTAAACGATTGTATAATACGGTTGTTTATGCTCTTTAAGTGAATTTATTTAGTTCTACATCTGTACATGCCTTCAAAACGCAATTAAAGGGATTAGCTCTGATTTTAACGGTATGTAATATTACAGCCTTAGAATTTAAGGTCTAGTGTTAAAATTATTCTCACTTAGTTCTTTATTTCTGTCTCACTAGCAGCGTTACTACCTTCTGCGATGTTCTATGGTACAAGTAGCGCATTATGTTCGTAGCTACAGGACTACTTCCTTTTATCTGAAGTCGACACAAGTGGGGCTCTTTCAATCAATTTTAGTGGGGCTATTTGGATTGGTCAACCCATTGCACTTGCAGTATTTCCAATAGGTCTAGACAGGGCCGGCCCGAGCTACGGGCGAGCCAGGCGGCTGCCCGGGGCGCTATCCCCATCATTGATCTATGCATTACTTGCAAGTGAACAAATATTGGATACCAATTTATATCGAAGAACAGGCTAGAATCTTGATGGCATTCCTTTTAATTTTTCATTATCAATAATGTTTACTGAGCGACGAATAAATTAAAATGTGCTTTGTAAATATCTCAACTAACATTAACGGAGGGGGGCGTAGTACTGCTATCTCGCCCGGGGCGCCAAGATTCCTCGGGCCGCCCCTGGGTCTAGAGCATTAGCGGATTTACAGTATAGCCAAAGTAGGCAATGGCCTAGGGCGGCTGGATTTTGGGGGCGGCGGAATTTTGGGTGAGGCGGGATTTTGGGAGCGGCGGAATTTCGAGGCGGTCTGATTCAAGAATGGAAATTAAAACGGTATTTCATTACGGGGATGGAAAAGAATACTAGTGTAACTAATTATGGCTTATAAAAATTACTATTCAATGCGAAGAAGAACTTTTATGAATGATATTGTGTAATGAAATTGTTTATGCGATTTTAGTAGGAAGGCTTTCGCCGCGTAATAGAGACATAAGTTACGTTGAGGTAAATACATTTTCAAACTGATAGTAGAAGAAGATATGATTAAATTTGATTATAAATATAACATTGCAAACGATTACCAAAGTTAACACGAATACATTTTACTTACCTTGATCGTAAGGAAGAAGTTTCGTCACAAATAGACACGACACCTGTGCAAATTCATAACTGCTGGACGCACAATAACTTCTTTTTTGAGTTATTACTTCAGAAACAATAATTTTTAAGTACCAGGAAACTTTTTAAAAATTGAATCAAAATCAGAATAAAAAGACTATTGTGGAAAACAAAAAGTGAAGTTTATCATTTAATTTATTCCACATAAAATAATTTTCCTTTCAATTTTAAAATTCGTTTAATTCATCGAAAGAAATTAAAACCTGGACTAAATCACGGATAAGAATAAGTTCTTTTTATTGATCCCAATCTTCCAATACGGATAACATTTTTTCAAAATTAAACATTTAAACAACAAGTTTAAAGTTTATTTTTATGGAATAAATTTCCTTTTCGTGACAACCCAACGGTTACCGATTTAACACAACATTATTATTACAAAATTATGCAGTGGAGACGATAAAAGAATAATAGCGCGCTTATTGAATGTCGGGAGAAGACAAAAGACAGACGATGAAGGACGAAGAAAATCACTTCGAAATCACGAGAGATCATTGGAACCAACCTATCGAAACTCGTCATGGATCTAACCATAAATACCAAAAAAATAATATTATTTTTTCTGAAACAATATTTCAATTCAATCAGTTTATCTAAAAATGGAGGGGGCGGCGAAAACAATTTGGCCTAGGGGCGGCAATTTTCCAAATCCGCCTATGGTCTAGAGCAGGGGTCCCCAAACCTTTTGAGAGGAGGGCCACATAAGAATATTGAAAGTGCTAGGCGGACCGGATCGAAAAAAAACCATTTCATAATCTAAATTATTTTATTCTATAAAGATTACCTAAGCATGCATACATATATAACTATAAGTAAACGTGAATAAATGTAAGAAAAAAATCTAATGCGAACAATGCGCCTGTTTTGAAATTGGAAACACTGATTTTATGATGTTTAATAAAATTTCCGCGTGCCGGATAAAACCCTTTCGCGGGCCGTAGTTTGGGGACACCTGGTCTAGAGGTATGTAAATTTAAGAATGTTTGCGGGATAATTTTTTAGTATGAATAAAGGTAAAATATGTTTCAAATTAAATTTTAAGTGCCCTCCAATTTGCGTTTCATTTTTCTGATAATGATAAAATATAAGCCGAAGGAAGCTTATTTGCAGTGGAAGGAGGAAGATATGTGCCAGGCCTTATCCAGAAAATTAAATGGACATATAAGTATACGTGGAGCAGCAGATCATTTTAAAGTTTCATTTCCAACTCTTAAGAGAAGAGTCCAGGGTGCTACATACAATAGAGAAATTGCAACGGAGGAAGTTCATCAACTAATTTGTAAGCCTACGCCACCCAACAATTTTTTTCATATGAACAAGAAAGAGACCTTGTAGAAAGACTAAAATCTTTGAGTAACCATGGTTTTGGCTATACGTCAACAAGTGTACGAAAATCAGTTTACCATAATGCTCAAATAAATAAAATTAAAATTCCTTGGAGTGATGAAATAAAGTTAATAGTTTGAAATTCCTGCAATATCTGCCCCACCAAAACAGGAGTACGGATCAGTATATAACACAAGTAAGTACAAATAATTTTTTTAAACATCTTTTATTTTATAAATCATATATTATACTGCCAAAGTATTGATCTCCGAATGCTACAAAAATATTCCCCAAATTCTTTCCGACTATCGATAGAAATAGGAATATTTTTTGAAACGAGAAAAAAGTCTGCTACACTGGGAATCGAACCCGGGTCTTACATTTATCCGGGCGGATATTCTACCACTGAACTGTCGTACCAGTTCTAATTTGTCGTTTCTGAACGCGGATGCTTTCTTGGTTGGGGCCGAACTAGCCAAGCTAGTATCAAACTGCCCCAACGGTCGTCCTCAGAGAGAAAACTCCTCCCTCTCAAATGGTGAGATTGCCAAGCCAGAAATTGGTGGAATAAATCGATCTGAAGATCCTATGCAGACAGGCATAAGCTGTAATGTTGGGAATAGAAAACATCCGCGTTCAGAAACGAGAAATGAGATCTGCTACGATAGTTTAGTGGTAGAATATCCGCCTGGCAAGTGAAAGACCCGGATTATATTCCCGTCCATAGAAAAATTTTAACTTGTTTAAAAAAATATTCCCATTATTATAGCATTACCAGAAAAAGTAAAAAAGAAGAAAATGATATTGAAGATATTGTTATAAGTATGCATGTAGTTGGCGGAGATATGGCTAGGCGATCAACACGAGACGAATTCAGTGCATACGGAGAACATGTTACAAATGAGTTGCGATATTTAATGGATATAAAGCACAGCCTCTCATTAGCCAAAACCGAACAAAAAATTTATACCGCCCTTTGTGAAGCAGAAATATGTCGAATCAAATTAGACAACAGGAGTCAAATTGGCCAACTGCTGCAACCTATTCAAATCCTTCAACTCCTCTTTCGCATGACTCAAATCCATCAACTCCTGCCTCCGCGCTTTCCAATTCCCAAACTCTTAAAACGTACAATCCCTGCAACTCCTAGCACATGAAAGACAACGCCATCAGCATGGAATGATTTTTTCATGCTTTTTCCACAGAGTTGTGACATATTGTATTACATTTGTAACTTGTTTGTGTGAAAGAAAAATAAAAACTAAACAGAAAAAGTAAGTTTACTTACTTTCATTTCTTCGGATAATGTTATAATTACAGCTTCGCATAGATTTTTAATAATGTTGCATAAACAACTTTTGGAAATCCGGTGCATATACATTAATGTGGCGAAAGAGTCACCAGTCGCCAAAAATCGCAACGTTACTGCTAGTTGATCAGCTGGTGGTATAGTTTGTATTCTTCTTCACAATATGTGGCGCTACCAATCGAAGCAAATTTTCGAAATCGGCAACGCCCATCCTTATATAATTTTTAAAACAAGTCCCGTCTTCTAACGTTAGCTCGTTGATTAGCATAGTGTACACTCCATGTGTTTCTCTTCTCCTTAAAAACTCACGTTGCTACCACCTATGTTTTATTTTCCGTGATTTAAACAAAAGTAACGTACGGAGACGTGACAGATGGCGTTTACAACTCCATCTAAGTCAGTGGTTTCCAAACTAGGGGGCGTGAAGCCATGAGAAAAAAGTAAAATTTTAAAGTGAAATTCAGTTGAATAAAACCTTTTTTAGCCGCAAGTAATCATTTCTTTCGTTAGCACCGGTCAGAATTGTTAATCCAGATGCTAAAAATATTGGAGTAGTTTTCAGTATTTATCAGAATTATTCATCGCCAAAGTCAGAAATCCTTCCTGTGCAATGCATGATATTTTTGCATCTGATATATGGGTAAGTAATTATGAGTTAATTGATCATTAACTATAATATAAATTTGTTACAAAAATGCAATAAATGTTACGAATAAATAAAATTCATATAAACAATAATATAAGTATGCTTGCAAACAGTTACATTTATTTCAATCAAATAACTGAGGGGTGTGTGAGGGTATCGTGAAAACCAAAGGGGAGGCGTAATGTAAAAAGTTTGGGAAACACTGATCTAAATACAAAGAAGAAATTTTGACGTGTCAAAGACGGTTGAACCGTTGACATTACTTATATTGCGAATCGGCCTCAAGGAAGAAAAAGGGAGGGGAGAAGAAGGAGAGGGAAATAGAAGAGCAGTGGTTGGATGACTGAGAAGTCAGCTGACTGCTGAGAGAAGGTGAATACAAAAAGGGGAGGGGGTAGCGTGACTGAAAGATGGCATAACAGGATGACTAAAATCCATTTATTGTTTTGACGCATTACCTTTTGCCTCTTGAGACCCTCTGCGACAACGCCCTAAATCCGTGTAAGAAAATTCTCTTTCAGTGAGGTTTGAAGTGTTTAGAGGTAGTATCAAGTAGCGCTGGCAGGACGACAGGTGCATGACTCATCATCATCCTCCGAACAATAAATAACAAGCGAGGAAATAACTGCCAAACAAGTCTCAGAAAGAAGGCGTTTTTTCCCGAAAACATATTCACCCTTACCAAAGGAAATTGAGAATTAAGAAACATAAATTGGCCATATTGCCAGAACAATATGAATATATATTTAACCCTGGAAGGGTACACTAGGTTTTGGCACCCAATTCAAGTACACTGGGGCACTGAGTACCCCATGAAGAAAATATGTATTTAGCCATTAACTGTTAGGAAACAAATATTTATTTTTTAATTTACAAACAAAAAAGTGAAAAGAAACAGTTTTTGAAATTATTTAAAACATTTGTTGCAATCGATATCCGAATTATTCCGGCAAGTAAACTCCTGACAGCTCTTGCAGCATGCTGTAGTTTTGCAGTGGTTGCTGCAGTCGCAATGCTGGCATCTTCCACTCCTTGCCTCCAAATTGTTTGCAGTACTCGTTGAAGCCTCTGGCAATCGAAGTTGTGAAGCTATGGACTTACGGAGGGAAGTTTTCAAAGTTGTAATTTGGAGGCGTTCTTGGCCCTGATCATAGCTTCTTCCAAGTTCAGAATTCCTAGACAGCTTATATTTGCCTTCCGTGCCATTATTGTGTGACAAAATAGGCATTCTTTCTTGACGAACTTGGGAGATGCTATGATCAGGCCCCAGCTCTAAGAACGCCTCCAAATTACAACTTTGAGAACTTCCCTCCGTAAGTCAATAGCTTCACAACTTTGATTGCCAGAGGCTTCAACGAGTACTGCAAACAATTTGGAGGCAAGGAGTGGAAGATGCCAGCATTGCGACCGCAGCAACCACTGCAAAACTACAGCATGCTGCAAGAGCTGTCAGGAGTTTACTTGCCGGAATAATTCGGATATCGATTGCAACAAATGTTTTAAATAATTTCAAAAACTGTTTCTTTTAACTTTTTCGTTAATAAATTAAAAAATAAGCACATTTGTTTCCTAACAGTTAATGGCTAAATACATATTTTCTTCATAGAGTACTCAGTGCCCCAGTGTACCTGAACAGGTTGCCAAAACCTAGTGTACCCTTCCAGGGTTAACAATCAATAAAAGATAGCAATAGGCCTTCTTCTAGTTTATTCACTCCGAGAGGTAAACAGCTGCATCGGCATCCTTGGCAAAAGTTTTAAGATCGATGCAATGTATAAAAACCTGTCTTAATGTTGCATTTTGTACTACATAATCTGATAGGTGGAGTTATAGTTTGCGTCGGATTTGGAAATTGCGGTGAATAATAAAGTTCACTGAAACAGGCTTGAAAAAAACATCCGACTCCGGTACACTGGGATATTCAGTGCCCCAAAGATGCTACCGAAATCACAAAAAAGAGGGATGACAAACTAAAAAATTCTCAACATCATCCTTAAGTGACCCTAAAGGAACTCTAAAAGTGACAAGTTAATATATATAACCATCTCCTACTTACACGCAAAATATAAATCCGTGGGGTATCCAGTGCCCCGGCTCACCCTTCTAGGATTAAACAACAAATAAAATTACGACAGTTAAATATATTTTGGAATTTTTTCTCTCGGAAATTGTCGCAAGTACATTAAAAACTAAAATCATTCAGCGGGCCGCACGAAATCGTGAAAGCGGCAGTTTGGACACCCATGGTCTAAATACATTAACTTTTTGGAATCAGTCAGAAAGAGGTTAAGGAACAGTGGTGTCAAGGGAAGTCGACGGAGAAGGCGGCGCCCGATGTACTGAGGGCTGTCAGGTGATGGACGTTTTCCTCTTGGGATCATGGAGCGCATTGGGAGAGGATAGAGAGAGATCGTTTTCAAGGAAAGAAGGAAAAAGTAAGTATATTAGAGAAAGATGGGAAAGAGGAAAATGACGAAAAGATCAAGAATGACAGAAGTGAAAAGCGCGTGTCCAGAAAAAAGTGTGAGTGACAAGGATAACTTTTATGAAAGAAGGTTAATACCGAATCGCAGGTTAGAAATGGACGTTCCATTTAAAATGTGAAGCATGCCCATCAGGAAAGTGACAGTCGAAATGTTTATGAGTGCTTTAAGCGTTGTTATACTGCGCTCATATTTGTAGATATTGGGTTGAGAATCCTACGCACGGGGTTATTGAAGAGAAAACATCTCCAATAGATTGGTCTCTTGAAAATTTTTGAAAATATCAATGAAATTGCACCTACTCAGTGCCCCCCATATAAATATGGGAAACATAATAATTCATAATAGTGTTAACGATCTTTACCTGCTCAATTCCAATAGGTTCTTCGAGTTGGTACGAGATACGATATGTTCGATAGGTTCTTCAAAAGAACCTAAATTTCATTTGTTGTATGCCAGGTTATGATAATTTAAGCAGTAAAATTTCGTAGCAACAGTATCTCACCTTTTTCATCATAAAAGCAGTCATCTTGAAAGAAAAAATCTGAAATACATTTAAATGAAGTTTTGCTTTAGAATTGTGGCATCCTCTTCATTATTAAGAGCTATGTATTAGTAATTTTGAAATGAATGAAAGAATGAAATGAAATTAACAAAAACTGCTAATTAAAAAATAAAATCCCTTCCAAAGTTGAAAATTCTAGAACAGCGATTCCCAAACTTGTTCATATCGCGAATATTTTTTGCCCCGAACCACCTTCTAAAAATATACTCAGAACGCACTGTGATTTGGAGAATTTTTGTTTATTAAAAAATATCAGATATTACTTATCATTAACTTAATAATGCTGGAAAATGTATCAAATTTTATCTATCCGTACTCTTAATAATGTAAGAGAACGGATGCTTATGCGCATTACAATGGAACAGGGTGAGTCTCCTGTCTCCTGCATAGAGCATAACGCGAACCATTAAATAGTCGCCAATTTAATTGCGATTAAAAAAACATTTTTAATATAAGTTAAATTTATAGCGGCTTTTATCTCTCTAATTTCAATTCGAGTGATTTCTTTAGGAATAAATTATGTTTCAAAGATCACTTTCGATTTAGTTTCTAATGCAAAAATGAAGAGGCGAAAAATATACGATGACATTAGCCCAACCGTAACCGAGGATAGATCTAACATTCATCCTCATAAAAGTATGCTTACGTCTTTAAAAAAACAATGCTATTAAAATTATTTTGAATAAAAAAGATGCTATGTTAATTTTATAATTCCATAATAGGCATAAACATATTCGCATATCATTATCATTCAATCTGTAACTGATCGAATGGTATTTTATGCTCTACCATATTCCTTTAATATAAATAAAACAACAATAAAACCCTCCTTTACGTAAATTTTTTCCCGAATCTTCTGATGTATTTCGCGAACCCTCAAAGTGTTCTCGAATCACCGCTTGGGAAATACTGCTCTAGAGTCTAGAGGATTCCGTCTGAGGATTTGAAGAAGTAATTTCATGTTTCAAGAAATCTGCCGAGGAAAAGAATGTGTGATTAAAGGAAAGGAAGGCTTTTCTAATTTGAGACTTTCGCTACACCCTTGCATATGAATCTTCACAGCTATTCCTTTGCTTAGATTTCTCTCAAAGAATGAGCTGCACTGCGAAGTGAAAATAGTGCCTTGAAAGGAACCTTTCCAGAGGAAAACAAGTACACTGTTTTTGTAAAAGATGGAGAGGAAAGGTTGCGACCACGTTCTCCAAGGAAAATAACTAATATTGGCATTAACATACTAAAAAAGCATTTAATACTCGTAATACACTTCATAAAGAATAGGTCAAATATCATTTAGTGACTAGGTGAGATCATATTCACTAAAATTACCACCATTTAGTTGTTATTTAGCCCTGGGATCTTCACGAATGTTATAATATGTATGTGTAGCTGATATGCCACCTTTCTTCATAAACTTTTTAAACTGATCAGCTGTTCAGTGTCTTAGACACCCATTGTGTGTAGTCAAGAGGGAATCAGCAGGTCGTTAAAAAAAATATAAAGTAAAGTTCTGTTTGTGTCTTTCGCTATCTCATTTTCTTTATACATTGACAAAGCTAAAGATTATCCCACAAAATATTAAATGAACACAGCCTCTCTGATTACAGTCTTCAGAACATTGTCCCATCTGAACGCAGTTTGGATATCAAAGAATGCGCCGTGTCAGACACATGTCGTATTACTATATCGGTACCCGAAACTCGACCATCAGAATATGCATCACATGAACGTAAAGCCATTAAATTTTCAAAGGAAAAAAATCCTTCCTTTTGCATTGGAATTTGAAAATTCTACGTCAAGCGCTCGATAAAGCTATAAGCTGTCTTATTTAAGGCACCAAACGGACTTATTTGTGGACATTCTCTGTGTGAATTTATTCGAACTTGACTCAGCAAATCAAGCAGTACTAATTACCCCGAACATCTGGACTGAAACGTCACTTATCGATGATGCCATGGACTCGAATGCGCGTAGTCGTGCATGAAGTGGTACAAGGTGTTGATATCGCCGCACAGGATAGCTCCCGATTTTTACAGAGAGGGTCGATTGAATGAAAGGGAGAACTCCGTTCAATAAAGAAGCAATAAAAAAACAAAATATTTCATCCGGTTCGACTTGAAATTTCCTGAATTTACCCAAAAACACATCAAAATCAGTCCCTGAATTAGGTAAACCTTTCTTGATTTCTTCCTAAGTTTCATTATCCTTAGTGATTTAAATACAGTGAAAAGTCAAGTTAATGGACGAGGCCGAGACTTCGTGGAATTCCGTAATCCAAATAAAATAAATAAAGATACTAGTTAGTATATTTTAATAATATATATTATTTTTGTGGGAATTAGCAACAGTTTTATAATAAAATACACTAACTAGTATTTTGTTCATTTTACTTGGACAGTAAAAAGTGTTTATCGATCGTTACTGAGCCGATTAACATGAATTTGGACTTGAAATATAGGTCTTCGGGTATAACAGCTTGATGGCCTTGATACGTACGTTATGCATGATACAATGAGTTGCCCAATCGCGGATTCCCCTTTCGCGGCAATATCCAGGAATGTATCTCCTCCAAACGCAAGTATTTTGATTTTGGGTTTCCAGATTTTATGATTTTTTTACTATTTAATACTGTTATCTGATGGTTTCGATATTTAAGTACTAACGAACCTGCCATTTTAATTACGTTTAAACACGCTCGGCGATTTTAAATTTTATATCTGGCTTCTTTCATAAAAATTTTCAAGTACGGATATGAATAACTGCAGGAAAAAGACAACATTTATATCTGGAGAATGAGACTAAAGAGGAACAAGTCAGAAAGGCCTCGATGAAAACCAATATATATGCTCGGTCTCCAAAGCAGAGGAAAAGGACCACACAAAGAAACTCGGTATATATGGAAGACGTTCGGTAAATTAAAGCGAAAAACGAAGGCAATCTAACGGAAAGTCACCTTACAAGTATCCTGGTATGAAAGGAATTGAACCGGAAACGAGAATTTCCTAGAAGCGCGGCAAGAAAAGAAGTCGTATGGCGCGGAATTTGATGGTTATGAGGTGCGTGCGTGTGTGCGCGCGTGTCTAGGATTTGGAGGAAGGAATCTCGGAATTGAGTTCTAGTTTCTATGAGCTCTGAAAGGCATCTCAAGCGCTCTTTCCTCCTCTGACATCTTTTCTTCCTCTACATCGCCCGTCCTTTCTTTGCGCCTCTCTCCATTTCTCCACGTCTTCTTTCTAACTCATTCTCCCTTTGTCCTTCCCCCTCTCTTCTCTCTCTTTACTTTCACCAATCTATCTTCCTCTCATTCCCTTTCCCTCTCCCGTATTCCGCTTCTTTTTCCTTCTTCATATAGTCCCTCTCACTCTCTTTTGAAAGAGGCCCTTGATAGCCGCAATCAACTGGCGGATATTGGCTCCACGCGCGCACACATACGTCCGCACGCTTTGATTCTCCTCCCCTGTGTTTTCCTGTCATGCCATTGATTTTATCTCGCCCATTCCCCTCGCCTCCTTCCACAGCTCTTTAAAATTATTCGTCCTGCAGGCGCCGTGATAACGGGAGATTACGGGACTCCACGTGGTCTATTTTTTTAATAAAATAGAGATTATATTCATGAGAATATTTAGAGGATCAGTTTTTACGCAATTAAAGTTAGTTTTATGGTACGAAATAGGTTTTTGCTGCGTTTGTTATACGCTTATCTCAGTAATGCTTACAACAAATTTCGATTGTATTCTCATAAACACCTTTAACAAAGGCATGACTAATATCTCTTCTATGCCGTCTTAACAGTCATAACTTTTTTTATTGACATTATTACCTCCATAGTATTTTCCTAGTAGCAGACATATTAAGTCTTGTACATTTTTTCACAACCAATATCAGAATTTACATTTTATTTATTAGCCTTTCAAAAAAAACTATTTGTTGATGGAATAGTTACAAAGTTTTGTTATTATTTATATAGATAGGTAAATGTGGAGACTACGGCAAAATTGATGTTAAATGAGAAATCTAACTCCCTAACCGAAAATATCAAATTGAATTTTACGGTTAAGGAGTTAAATTTCTCATTTAAAATTATTAATATAGTCAATTTCTGAAAAATCACCATCTTTCAAGTGCTTTGTCAAGTTCGTAGTATTTTTCATTCGTATTAAAAGGGCTTGTTAAGTTCTCTATAAAATCGTTGCAAATGTTTTAATTTCATATTTGAGTAGTCTGGGGAGCTTCCTTGGTACTGCGGGGATTAATAACACATAAATAAATCAATATACATAATATGTTGCAAAATTATCTCATTTAAAAGATTTAGAATACATTATACTAATCTTCATCGTTTTATTAAGAACTTGTGTAGGCATTTATGAAGAATTAAATTTAAATCAGAAAAGTCGAATATGTAGGGCTTGGCTAAGCGTTAATTCAAAATAGCAATGTAGATGAACAAAGCCGTTTATCGGACCGTACACAATCACTTATGCCTATATTATTATGCTTTTGCGATTTAAACGTTGATTAGAGTTACTTGCATGATTTTCCAGGCAGCTTCAATGGAAAAATTCAACGTAACAAAGATACGGTTTGAAATAAAACAAGTAGTTCTGGAAAGAACTAATCCGCCGACTTTCCTTTCAATACAATTTTAACATATAACAAGTAGGGATGTACACAGGTTTCCCGTGGTATAGAAGTGCCTTTCGTCAAATTCGTCGCAGTATACTCGTATACTAATGTATTAACTTTGAAATCAGAAAATTATTTTTCTTTGTATTGTGGTAGCCCTGCTTTTTTGATCCGTTCTAAACATATTCATCTCGTTTTCCCATTCTATACTCGCCTTATACGAAATTTCTTTGAAATCTGTTCAGCCAATGCCTTTCAACTTCATAGTTACAGAAAAATTCTAACCTTGATATTGTGGTAGCCCTGTTTAGTTGACCCGATTTAAATATAATATATTGGTTATTTTTTATATGAAGATTAAATACACTATATTTGGTTAATATCCATTAGGTCAGTTCTCTATAAATACTTGTAAAAGAAATATAATTATCTTTTTACTGTGGTAGCCCTGCTCCTTAGCTCCGCTTTAAACATCTTGCTTTCATTATGATATGTTGTACAAATCTTATATACACAATTTAATTGAAATCCGTTCAGCCAAATGCTTAATTAATGAAAGAGTTTAATTTGTAATTGTGGCACTCCTGTTTGACCGATTAGCGATATGCTAATATGGTTTAGTATATAAGCGTATATTATAAGTATTAAATTTGGATAAAATTATTGTGGACAGTTCAACACAAATACGTGTAAAAATAATTGGTTTTATTCCTTGTATTGAGGCAGCTCTGCTTTCTATATCTATACTAAACATCCCGATTTTGTTATTTTATGTTGCATGCCTACTTCGTACAAAATATCGTTGAAATCGGTTGGGCCAATTCCTTCCAAATTCATAATTACCGAAAAGTTTAACTTTGCAATTGTGGCACTCCTGCTTGGTCGATTCCTTCCAAATATGTCAATTTAGTCATTAATTTATGTGCATATTTTATGTACTAAATTTAGTTCAAATCGGTTCATTCATGAAGAAGATGTTAGGGGGACTCACACAAACACGGACACCCGGGCGATCTCATAAGACTACTTTCCATTTTTTGGAAAGTAGGCTAATCAACCATTTATACGTTACTATGTAAACAAAACAACTCATTATGTACAGCAGTTGAAAAGAAATTTAATCATTGCCATATGTGCTAAATACTAAATTTGTTTTAAAATTAAATAAAAACTTCTAATGCTACAGTTTGAAATGTTTTTTGGTTCTACTGCAAATAATTCATTTATTTCTTTCCTTACAACTTATTTTTAGACTGATAATTATACCGCTGACGCTCGTCTAAAACATGCATAAATACGACTTAGCTTTAAGCTGCAGAACTCAAGAAACACGTAGCACTGTCACATATTTAAAGCCAGTTTAATATACATAAAGAGAGCAACAATACGGTAGCCCAAAACGCTAAAGATATTTCTCAGCTTGACAAAATGCTATTATAATAATAGATGGCGCGACAACGCAGTAATATTCCACATTATCTGCAGAGAAAATGTATTTATTTCGTTTAAATTCACGATAGAATAAAAGTATTCTCCATCTTTTAAAGAAATATTTCCAAAATAG
The DNA here is from genome assembly GCA_028673005.1 of Tanypteryx hageni. Lineage (NCBI taxonomy): Eukaryota > Metazoa > Arthropoda > Insecta > Odonata > Petaluridae > Tanypteryx > Tanypteryx hageni. Next base: position 132,952,049 of record CM054112.1, on the reverse strand, counting down.
AAAGTAAAGAAGTGTTCGCTGAGCATCCTTGAATGGGTTAAGCCTAAATTCAAATTGATCCTTTAATAACGATCCGTCAACCAAAGAATGTCAAGATAAAGTTTTAGAATATTTTTCCAGAGACTTTATGGTTGCCCAAATGACCCGTTATCTTTCAGAACTGGAAGTGTCCCCGTCTCCATGGAGAATCCCCAAGTGGCCCGTCAGCATTGCATCTGCCCCGAGTTGATAACGGGGAGCCGCCCCCTCACTCTCCCCTCTCGGTCCCTCTGCCCTCCCTACCGCACCCCAGCTACATACGCCGAGGCTCTTTCATATATATCCCTATGGCGTACCTATATAACAGCCTACAGATATCCAATTTTACACACCACGCCCCACATCAATATCCTCCCTATTTGAAATCAATGTATGCAATCCTACTCTTCGAATAGATGCGTGTAAACCAGGGATGGGCAAACTTTTTATGTGCGCGTCGCGGGTTCTTTCGCATTAACAGATGAATATGCTTCGACGGGTCACATTAGGGTTCACATCGGAAGTTACTTGAGATAATCCGAAGAGTCCTATTAGTTAAAATCAATAATTAATAATATATTAGTCTCATAACATCCATGGAAAAGGTTTTCCAACCATAATCAACAAATATTTAGTTATATATAGTTATATATATAATGGCAACGCTGGCCGCATAAAATGCTGTTTCGGGCCTGACTTGGCCCGCGGGCTGTAGTTTGCCCACCCCTGGTGCACACTTAAACATTCGTTTCCCATAAAACGCATCGGAATTAGATAAACGTTACAGTAAAATTTATCATCTGCCAATCAACTTTTCCTCTTGCTGTTTTGAGGGAGCCATTGAATTGATGAAAGGAAAGCGAGGGCAAAAACTAAGAACATGTGAATTCATAAGGACTTGAAGCATACAAATGACATTTGTAATCATGATCAGGTTTTTCTTTATCTCCTATAGGTCTGTCATTGCCTTCCTTCTGAAACACGTTGCATAGAAATCCTCGACGGAATCGGAGTAAGTATTTGAGAGGACAGACACTATATTATTGCTCCCTTGTTTCCATAACTTTCTCTTTTCTGTCAAGCTTCTATTACTAACATGACGAAGGAAAACAACTTAAAGCGATAATCAATTCACCGAAGTGATAATTTTTTTGATTAATTTGGAGATAAATTCTTAAGATAGCAATTATAATTAAAATTGGCGAACCACTAGTGTAAAGGATACTAATTTGAATTTACTTAACCTATGTTTCGTACGAGGAGTGGGCCTCGGTAGGAAGGGAAAAGGGGAAGAAAGTGTCGATTATACACATTGTAGATTGACATCTTGCATAAATGTGTACACAGTTTAATGATGATACCATCTGTGATTCATTCTAATAAAATATTTTTTCTAGTCGTGCAAACACATAAGTGACAGGGAGAGATTCGAGCACCGAGCAGTGATTCGTTGCCTGAAAGATTTAGGTCAGTGAAGTCCAAACTTTTTTTATATGGCGGACCGCAATTTTTAGTCGCGAATGCTTCGGAGGGCTGCATTGGAAGTCACGAGATCTTCGACGAGCCGGATGAGTGTTTACATTAGAAAAGTGGTGTCCAACAGAATTTTCAGGTTCTCCACAAGTGTGGCGACGGATCAGCCTTTTCGCCATATAATACAATATCTATGTATACACACACACATATATATATATATATATATAATAAGTAGGACTTAATTTAAATAAAAGGTTACACAATAATGATTTAAATTATTTAATAGTAACTAAGTACTAAGCAGGCAGCCGGTGGGGGTGAGAAGGCGCGAACCATTATTTTATACCACTCTAGCCTTGTTTTTGTGTAAAGCCCTATTTATAAAAAATAATGTTTTGTATTATGTTGTGAAAATGCCGTTGTATGTAGAGTTTACACAACCATATATAAAAATATTTAGTACTATGTGATTTAACAAATAAAAAATAGTACATAGTAGACATTAGACTGTGAACATCAATTCGCCACATGTCAATGGCCGATTCGCCACAAGTGGCAAGTGGCGATGGTGTTGGACACCACTGCATTAGAAGTTACCAAGGGATTCTGTGATCTCATATTAGCGAAAATCAAGTCTAAATAGATTAGTAGTGTTAAAGCTCTACCGGAAAAGATTTGAGAAGATAATTATACTGAAAAAATATGAACTTGTCTGTACCAAATTTTACCGATCACCTTTTCATCATAGTTTCGCGAACCGCATAGAGTGCTCTCGGGGGCCGCATTTGGCCCGCGGGTTGGGGACCCCTGATTTAGGTGGAGAAGACGTTGAGATATGATTAGAGTTGCCACCTCATCACGTTTCATCCGAAGTCTTCGGGTTTATGACTCAACCTTTGCAATTGCACTTTGCAAATCTTCCGGTTGAAATGAGTTTTTAGAAAAATTTTCAAAATTCAATTAAGGTAATGACAAATTACGCGTTACTTTTACAAAAATGTTGAATGTGCAGAATTGCATAAAATGATGACTGATCACTGCGAAAAATTGCGATCGCGCCTAAACAATAATGTTTTGATGCCTAAGTAACTTCTGCTTTGAAATTTCTTTACCTAAATCAACATTACCAGCTACTGTCAGACGTCAAACAAGTTTATAATGGTACCATTTTTTATTTGGAGAAATTGGAAGGATTAAAATAATTTGCCTTGGAAGTACTTTTAAGTTTTAAATTTAGCTGATTTTAGTTTTTTTTAATTTTAATGCCATCGAAGCTTCCCATGTAATTGTTGATGATTGATTGATTGATATGGTCTTTATTTGGGGCGAGATTGAGACTAAGAAGTCCCATCTTTCACCTAACCCCTCGTCATGAAACATATATAATAATACATAGCACTTTATGTAAATACAAGTAACAATAAAGATACAAGAATTGGAAAAGAAAAGATGTAATTTTGTGGGAAAAAATAAGGACTGCTGAAATAATGAAATCCATGTAAAAAAACCCACAGCAGGAAAACACCCACACAAGAAAGGGGGTGTGAAAAACCGGCGAAACCTACTGAGATTCACTAAAGACATTAATAACTGAATATTTAGAACAAAAGATGAATACATGAAAAACTTAAAGCTATGCATCAGGAAAAATTTGGCACAATACGAATACATCATTGATGAGGAGAAGTTGGACGACGAAACAGATGTAGTAAAATCAGATATACCAAATATACAATAAATGCAATCGTTATTGGACCTAAAATGTGTAAGTAAATTAGTTAGTAAATAATTAAATATATGTTTACGTTTTCTTATAATCAATAATTATTATATAATAATTATTATATAATAACAATAATTAATGTCTTCAAAATAAAGAAAATTAATATTTATACCACACTCCATAGTGAATCAAGATCCAACTTAAGGTTACAAAAAAGGTGAAAGCGAATAAAATTGATTTAGTTCTAGTAATTTCCAACATTTCAGCAAAATTCATCGATGTTATAGTCAATGTAATCTTTCAAATGATAAATCAAGAAATAAATAAGAAGCGAATTTTTTTGTTGATATTCGGTTTAAAGCTAGAAATCTTCGAGATGATGCGGAGGAAAAAGGTGGCAACCATAAATATGATACACCCAGTTATTCAGTTGCGAAAAAGTGGGTAGGAAATTTCAAAAGGGGGAGAGAGAGCTTAGAGGAGGAACCCCGCAGTGGTCGTGCTATCTCAGCTACAACAGACGAAAGCATTAAAAGGTATTGGGGTAAACAATGTGGAAAAAGTCTAAAAAACTGTGAGTTATATCATAAAAATGTGAGCTACGAAGAACATACATTCGCAACATTCGCAACACTTCCCAAACCACTTTCCTTCCTGCTTAAACAGAAAAAATTTCAGCCGCCCTCGTAATTTTAAAAATGTCACATCGAAAAAAATATTTCACAGACCATAGAATACCTTTGGAAACTGGCTATGAAATTTAGTCTTAAGCAATTGGTGCTGAACAGTTATGATAGAAATTTGAAATTCTGAAAGGAGGAAAAAATCCTGTACTTTACAGAGAAACGAACCCGGGTCACGACTTGCCTGGTAGGTGCTGCATGCTGGCTTGATAGCTTAGTTAGTTAACCCTTCAGTAGTCACTGTGATTTTTGTTCCGCCTATGGTCGCGTGGGGTATTTCATTGCCCCAAAATATTTTTTTAATAGTAAAATTTGTAGTTAATATTTTGTTGAAGTTATATGCTGAGATGACTCCTACATTATCTCTGAACCAAAAAATGACACATTGGTATTAAAATCTTTATTTGCATTCAGATAGGAATTTGATAATTGCAGCATGAAGGAATAAGGGTTATCAAAATTGCTTATGAAAAATTTTTATTAAAACATATTAAGAACACGAAAACCGGGTAAAAGGCAAAAAGAATTATCTTCAGAAATGCAAAAATAATGTACTATGTAATAAACGAACTTCGCTTTCATTTGAGTAACTCTAATTACAAGCGTGGAGTATTTAAATACTCCCCACGGCCACTCCCGGGTAAAAGCACTTATCCGGTGAGAGGGAGACCCGAGTTCGATCCCCGGTCAAGTACGGGATGTTTTCTCGTTTTCAAAGTTCTTCTTAACCTTTTTGTTTTGTTCTGGTGGAGATGTTGAATAACTCAAATCGGAAAGTGACAATCGCAATACACATGAGATTATCAGCAGACTAAGCAGTTTGTTTAATACTTTTGTTCTACATTCTAGATCGTAATCGTTTTTTTAGTTTATTAGGTACGCAACAGGGAAAAGCTAGCATAAACAATGGAGGGATAAACAGATCTAGCTACCGTTCTCAACTAGCGACCTTCACTAGACTGAATTTGCTATCGACCCTAACTAGATTTAGGCCGATGGGGAGAAATTTTTGTCTGGCACTAATAAAATGAAAAAAGTAATGCTTAAATTTGTAACAATGACAAAAATAAAACGAAATTAAGTTTGTCCGTAAATAGAAGTTGCATGATCTCATTCATATATTTGAGGTAATATTCATTCTGTTTTGGGAGAGATTTCATTTTTTTGCTCTCCGTTACCTGTCTTAAGGATCCCGTTCCATTCTACAGATTCTCCTCTTTCAAACTCCATTTCGTCATATCCACTCGCAGGGAAGCCATTCAGCTGTTCGGGATTCGAGATAGCATTGAAACGTCAAAGAAAAGTCCTTTTCATCCATTCTACCTTCTGCCATTCTCCTTAATTCAATTTCCCTCCTTTCTCCCCCGCGATATATGGATATTTCATATCCTCTCCCAACTTCCTCTTTTATCCACCCAAGTGCATGAGAACGTACGATCCTTAGGCATACATTAATAATGCCAGGATATAAAATTTTATTACTGTATCTTTTCACGTTTCCGGTAACTGATGTCTTCGTAATTCATGGTTTCTTGCCATAATACTGATCAAATGCGTGAGAATATATCTATATTTATGAAATTGTTGGTATCTCTATCAAAAAAATAGGTTTTTAGCAAAAGAATACGCAGATTTATCCCGTGCATGATTACATTTCTGTAACAGTATGCTTTAAATGTAAAAATTGGTTTAGAAACATTAATGTTTATGTATAATATGATTTCAAATTTCTTGTGTGGAAAACGCGGTTTTTTTAACTACTACAAATGAATTATTATTAATCATATCTGAAGTAAAATAATCAATTTAATTGTCATGGAGTGTTTAATAACTATAATTTTGCATTATTATAACTTATGAGTACCTACTTGAAATGAAGAAAATCATGGTCAATATTTTAATTGTTGTTGTTTAGCGCAATCAAAGGTGCCTATACGTAAAGAATCATCTCACTTGATGTCATGATTGCTGCAGTATATCTAAATTTAGTTTTATAAAAACAGAAAGTATTGCAATTTGGTTTAATTAAATGCCCGAGTTTTATGTATAAAATTCTTTTCCTCAAAAATACTTGCAACAATTTAAATAAACCATAACAAAACAAGGTGCAGTGCATGGATCTAACATATTTCGCCATTATATCATCACATAATTTTTTTTAATTTATATTACGTCACCTTCAAAGTATTTTTTGATTTAATCATTTAAATTTCGAAAACTCGATGTAAAATTTTCAATGAAACACTGTCCATTACTTTGCCGATTTTCCTCTTCTTAGCTCAGCGGTAGTTATTTTGCGGCCCTTGGGCCCCAAGTGGCTTTTTGAGGAAAATCGTGCGGCTCTCTAAATCAAATGACTCTCTCGGATAAAGCTCTAGCAACGAAATATTCTCTTCAGGCCTGAATTTCCGAAAGGATACGCTTACCTAGAAGAGAAGACAAGTTTATAAATACATATGCTGTATTAAACAAACCTGTCCGGAGTTCAATGTGTACCCGTCTTGATCACTCCCCGCGTTTAAGCAACGGGACTCTCTCTCGCTCCCGCTATAACTAAAAGACGTTCAATATTGTGTCGCGAACGCCATATCTCAACGTCACCTGTAATATACTTTATATATTAGTATTAATACTTCTTTTATTTTGTATTTGAATAGAAATACATGTTAAAATTGAAACAGTTTCTTCTACTTACGCTTGCTTACGTCGAATTAAAATTAATACATTTGATAAGCTAAATTATGTGATAAAAATTGAAATATTTATTTCTTTTCGCATAAAATAGCACAAATCCCGAGCCAATAGTACGATTCCCTTATTTTAACACTCAAAGAAAAAGGCACTTCATGGTGGATTTCGCATTTCTTATGTAAACTAAATGAGGGAATAATTTCTGTAATCGAACTCGCGCCTTCAAATATAAGAAAAGATTTTCCTCGACAGGTCGTCCCCAGTGGTCAAAGATATCCTATTTTCAATGGGGTTTCTATGGAGAAGTTCAAAGGCGTTCACACTTGTAGGGGAGGACACAGCTAGACCTCAGTACGAACCCCTTGGGTCGCTCGAGGAGACAACTTTTGTCCCAAGCCCCTTCGAATCCTAGCCTCTTCGGTTACTATGGGCAATCCTCGGTGACAGCCGAAGTGAGCTTGAATCTTTCTGCTAGTTAGGAGAATCCATAAACTACGCCACGCTGTAGGTGAGGGCCGGAATGCGACCGTGCCGCGACCGAGGTCTAACCTACAAGTGTGAATGGTCTCCGCAAAATTAGTCTTATTCCTAATAAAGCCCTCACCGCGACTGTCCTCCGACCGTCCCTCCAGTGTGGACCAGCCTTAAAAGAGGAAAAACCCACTCCGGTGTAATATCTAAGAATGTTTTCAAATTATGAGGCAATTAGAGGGAGGATAGGAATGGTATAGGTCCTTAGCTACAAGCGGCACATTTATTGAAGCTTGCTTCCTCATCCTCCACGCTCCTTATCTCGTGCTTCCTGGAGAAGTATTAACACCAGGGAACCATTCCTTTCAAAAATGGAAGGAAAACCCAAAGGGCAATCGGTAGTGGTCAGGATGGCGTTTCTTTCGCGACAAGGCGGCAAAACTGGCGCAGCGGGGGACAAGCAAACCGGGGAAAGGGATTTTAGGCCACTTTCCCTTGCTCAAGACACGCCGCCTGGGACAAATGCCAGTACAACGTAACCCTTCACCGTCTGTTAACGAAATAACGAAATTTATTTTTTAGTTTTAGTTACGCTTTCCGTTGCAGCTATTCCAAAAATTTCATTAACGTTTTGTTACGTTAATACCAAAATAATTCCGTTATTTCGTTACATTACGCGTAACTTTTTCCAGCACTGATTTTAAGTATATTATTGTTAGGAAAGGTGGGAATAATTTTGAAACGAGAAAAAAAGTCTGCTATGACCGGGAATCGAACCCGGGTCTTCCACTTGCCGGGCGGATATTCTACCTCTGAACTATCGTAGCAGAAACTTTTTCTCGTTTCTGAACACGGATGTTTCCTTGGTTGGGACGGAACTAGCCAAGCTAGTAACAAACTGCTACGATAGTTCAGAGGTAGAATATCCGCCCGGCATGTGGAAGACCCGGGTTCGATTCCCGGTCATAGCAGACTTTTTTCTCGTTTCAAAATTATTCCCACCTTTACAGCTTATGCCTGTCTGCATAGGATCTTCGGATCATATTATTCCATCAATATACTATTGTTACTTAAAATAAGCAGTCCTAAAGAGGGGCGTCTATCGAGGAAGGGATTTTTTTGCTAGCGTCGGCATAAAGAAATCACCAAATAAATTGCGTAACACAGGTAGGAGGGAGAAGATGCTTAACTTAGGCAGACCTTGTTTCAAGGAGGGGGAATTGGTTAGGAAGCCGACTTTTTTTAAATCCCAGATGTCAACTTATGCCGGCAGGAATTTATTTTTTTCCTCCAAACTGCCCCAAAAATAGGGGCGCGCGTGGTAGACGAAGACGCGTGTTACTCGAGTAAATGCGGTAAATCAAGTATTAAATATATACGTACTTAATTGCAAATCATCACAACACTAAAGTAAAGCTTTGTGTTGCGTTTCATGGAAGGCCTTCATGGCTAACAATTTTATCACGAGCGGCGTCCCACCTAGCATCAGGGCCGCTGTTTTCTAAGGGCAAAAGAGGCGCCTGCATAGGGACCCTGAATGATAGAGGGCTCTTAACACAAGGGCCGTTAGGCTGGATGCAGGGATACCACCATCATCCCTTACAATGAGCTTTGGTTATAAGGCCACAACTATTTCTGCAGTCTAAATTAAATCCAGCAAATTAATTTCCGGTGGTATTTTAATATGTCAATTGAGGAAGTTATGTAAAATTAATAACAAACCGACTTTGCGAATATTAAACATATAACATGTTTTAGAACCTGTCTCCCCCTCATCCGCACTATCAAGATAAAATCATTCAGCGGCATTTGGCCTCAAGGCATGACAGGGACCCACCAAAGCGCACTTACGGCATTCTTCCCCTAATGACCCTTTTCTCTCAATGGAAGCCTCTATGACGGCTTGTGAACAACGTCCGCCCACATTTATAACGGGGGATTATTTGCCATTATATATCTACGCATTGGAGACGCCACATCGTCCTGTCCCCAACCCTTACTCCTCCTCCCTCCAATTTCACATTTTAGAATTCCACAAAATAGGTAAGAACCTGCTACTCATCAGTTCCACTTAGCCCATCGAAGAGGAAACGTCAATCGTTCAGTGTTTTGCAAATCTAGGGTCACCGCAGGTAATATAGAGCAAGGTTAGTGCTTTCTTTTGTAATAATTAAATAATACTTTGTTATCTTTGCTCGGCATGCTATATCGATATTGATTTTTTACTGGTTTTTCGTAATAAAAACAGGTTTTACTGTATGTGACTCAAAAGACATGCAAAAAATCTAGTGCAGAACCTCTATCTAAGAGGTTAGTCTCTTAGCTTATAAATCATTTTGTTAAAATTCGTCGATTTCTAAATATATTTTACATTTCGGAGTTTTATTCAAATGAGATCACTAAAAATATTCCTACTACGATAACGATTCTTGAATCAATCTTTTCTGAATTTCATGAAGACGTGACTTTCTTTCCAAGTTTTTACGTCATGGCTTCTAGTTCAGGAGAATTACTTTTTCAAAGTTTTTACGTGATGGCTTCTAGTTCAGAAGAATTTCTTTCCCCATTAAATAAAACAGGGAGGCCATTATTTATTCGCTACACCCGTACAGCACGACTACAAAAGATATTGGAAAACTTCTTCCTTCATTTGAAATAACAACTCAGTGCTTTCATAAGATTAAAAATCTCCACATGGCACCATTTGTGGCACGCAAGATGTCTAAACGGTATTCTGCTTCTTGATTGTTTTTCTGACCAATCAGCCTCTTGGACTATTACAGGTATTCTGTTTCGCGCCGAGTGTTTTCCAACGTCAGAATCCGGGGCCTCACAGAAGCATTTGCTTCGTTGATCCGCGCACGGAGTTCATCCAAATCTGCAACTTTCTTAACAAAGGCTTGATCATTTACGTAATCTCAGAGGAAAAATTCCTTTGGGGTGATAACCGTGGACCCAGGAGGCCAAGAAACTTTTCCTCCCCGTTAACATATTCCTGTCCGATGAATCCAATGAGGAACCAAAATTACAAAGTGTTGTCATTTCTTATTGTGGAATTATTCCACAAAGTTACGACAGGGACAGTTGATAAACAATAATAAGTTTGTTTTTAATGTAATCGCTTACCCAAAACTTCGAACTGGCATAGTTTGCAATTAACTTCTTTAGAATTTCAATAAACATTCCGAATTACACAAACTTCATAATTTACTAAGTAACGTTTATTGCTATGTTGTCCTAAGATTTAATTCCGGTGCATTAAGGTAAACATCACCAAATAACGAAGTTTATAATCGTTGCTAAAAATGCTTGATTTCATGTCCGATCAAATCCAAAGACCAATATGAATCCGAAAATGGCTTTTTTATCATTTAAAAATCATTAGAAATTTTAATTAATAACCGTTGAGTATCGTGTACTTCATTGCTCCTTTAAGTTTACCAAACCTACCACAGTTATCAAAAAATATAAATTATTTTTTTGTTCAAAAGTGGCTTGCATTGACTATCATAATTCGGTGATGAAGCTGCAAAGCGTATAACACGCTACATTAAAATATAGAATTAATATTATAGATGAAAATATTTTACATAATTTTAAGATTTTCTGAATGCTTAATCATTTCTTGTAATGAAAGCAAGGAGTTCTTTGGATAATACATTCCACTCTTACACATATTTAGTTATGGAAGCACATTCGTCCAAATATTTTATTTTGTAATGAACTGACGTCGGTTTTCGGAGTCTGCTGCGTACGGTGGACCATTGTCTTTCTGAAGATGCACACCTCCATCGGGTGCGAAACATCGGAGACAATAGTCCACCAAATGCAGCAGACCAAAAGCCGACACCAGATCTTCATCACAATGCTGCGAAAACCTTCGTCTGTAGATTTTATTTAGTACTTTACGCGTCAGATATTTTTTCTAATAAATTGTGTCATAATACAAATACATTATTCTGATCCATTCTCTAAAATAAACGAAAATTTTGCAATAGTTAAACCGGTGGATAATTAATTTATTTAAATTGAAATGATTACTTCATTTCCATTCCTTTAAAGTAGTCTTCATTTCATAAAAATACAGTTAATAAGATGATGTTCTTCGTTAATTTAATATTTATGATCTTAGCCATATTTATATTCCTGTTGATAGTCATGAATTAGCTTAGGGCTGAGTAAATGTTAACTCGGTGCTTGAGCTCGGACTTGCCGTTCTTGACTATACGGTAATTTCTACCTCTATTTCTCATATTAATTTACGTTTTCCCATTTGCGAACCTTTTGTTCTTGTAAACAAAGGTTTTACATCCATCAACAAACTTGATGGCACCACAAAAATAAATCGCCATGGTAATTAAATCTAACAAACATAGTAACAAACTGAAACTGGCTTTCATTTTATTTTGATTAGTTAATTAAAACATAAGCTCTCTTTTTAGTGGACTTTTGCTACGAAATGGAACAAAGATTTTCCGTTCTTACTTCGGCGGTAGCTCATTGTTGCTCTATTCTTTTTCCTATGATTTAAAGTGCCATCTATAAACGAGAAGTCATCCACTGATGTTACTCAACCATCCTCGAATAATAATCCTCTCCACTCCATTCGCCACTTTTCTACTCGTCTCCACTGGCATACACTTTACATTCCACGCTGTTATCCTCCCGAATGGCAGAGCTTTCCCCGATACCATACCTTCCCATATCGCTCCCACATACCTGTCTTACAGTCGTTTTTCCTTCACTCCTCTCTCTTTGTTGCGTTCCATTCTCCTCTGAATCGTCCTCACATTTGCCTGCCAGCAACGGAATGGGCAGCGAGGAAAACGGAGTTATATCGCCGTGCGAGAATAAAATCGTGGAGAGTGGAACCTCTTTGCTTTACTTAATGTATTTATAAAATATTATACTAACTTTTCACAGCTCTAGTACTCTATGATTTAACAGACAGGTGGGTGGCAGGGAATGCAATCCGTCAAACATTACCGACACATCTAGAGCGAAGTTCCAAGCACCTTATTTTGGTCCGATTTTGGTACAAACGTTGCCATATAGTATTGGATATTATAGTATAAAAATAATAGTTGGTTTAATTCAGCAAGTAAATAAAAATTGTAGATTGCAAACTAGAGAGTTCAGAAAATTACAGCTGACGTGCGATGTATCTACTATATTGTCGGGTAGGCTTTAATGCATTTGCACCCTCTACCACCCTCCGCTATGGTGAATAGCAGAATAACATGTAGATTTAAGTTTCAACAGTCGTTGTATTTCTTTGCAGATGAACTCCTATAAAACGTGGCCGATTCTATGGACAGTGTAATCAAAATGACTTTACATGCAAAATAAGACAAAGAATAAGATTGTATTTTTTACACTCGTTATAATGATCCCCTTTAAATGTAAATGAGTGAAGACAGTTTTTTTGTTTAAAAGCAAATTCAAATGGTTAAAAACTATCATATAATTACAACTAGTATGGCGTGCCAAACTTTCTTTAAAAATTCTTGTTAAAATATCTTGTACAATACGCCTTCAAAAACTATATTCCATAGTAAAGAACACTCTAAAGACAACTTAGTTCTGTATAAAATCAATGTATGGCTTTATCTTTAGTGATATTTTTCGTGGCTTTCATAATTTGCAAAAAAATGTCTCTCCCCTTCCAATATATGTCCCCATGCTACCTTGTCATGCAAGATTGCCATGCTCATCCTATATTCATATCCAACGTCTCTATTTAAAAAAGCTCTCTTTTTTAAGAATTACCATTCTGTTCAAACTGCCTATTCAATTCCCCTCCATCTCCCTAACGGAATTCCTATGAATACCGTCTCTAATTTTATTAAATGAACCCTCTTTAATCCTCTGCCTTTCTCCTAATACTATCTTACGATATTATACGTATTTCTATTTAATTGATTATATGTTTTTTCGTTTAAATGTCATTATTCTAAAGAATAATATAAAATTTTTGATTAATCTTTAGGTTGTTAAAGGGATTGTTTAAAATAAAAAATCCACACTCGAGTCTCTCAAAAATGTCCTCACTGATGCGTATCAGCATTAAAAACTTCTTCAGACTCGAAGATTAACGACATTCTGTGCGACCCCGTTGATTCACGTTGATTAATTCTCTCTCCGCATGTATAGGAAACCCATCCCGAACAAGGCCAGCCCTCGCATTAACAACCGATTTTTATGGCGGCCGAGCCTTCCATTTCGCGAAATTGAATAATCATAGCTCTGATGGAGCCACGGACTTTCCGAAAGTGATGCGAGAGAGGACTTCCTGCACTGCATCACTTCCCTTTCCTCATTTTCTCCTCCCTTCCCCCATCTTCCTCAATTTCTTCTCCCTTCCCCTTCCCCTCTTCCCTTCCCTTCCTCCCTTCCCATCCCCCTCCCCCATCCACTTTTCCCCTTCTCCCTTCCCCTTAACTTTCTTCTCCATTCTCCCTCTTCCTTACCTTCTCCTCTTTCCCCACTTCATCACTTTCTCCTCAATTCTTCCTAAACCTCACTTTATCCTCCCTCCTTCTTCCTCAATTTCTCCTCCGTTCCCCCCTCTTACTCACTTTCTCCGCCCTTCCCCTTCTTCCTCAATTTCTCCTCCGTTCCCCCTATTTCTCGTTTACTCCTCCCTTCCCCCACTTCATCACTTTCTCCTCCCATTCTCCCTCTTCCTCACATTATCCTCTCTCCTCCTCTTCCTCACTTTTTCTCCATTCTATCTCTTCCTCTCTATCTTCTCCTTTCCCCTTCTTCCTCACTTTCTCCCTTCTCCCTCTTCTTTCCATTTCTCTTGTATCCCGCGTCCCCTCTACCATTTTTTTCTTCCGTCCTCTCTTTCTCCGCCCGCTATTCCCTTTCCCTTCTCCTCCACCTTCACCTTTATCTGCACTCCATCAACACACACACACACACACACTTCTGCTTATATTCAATGAAGGATATTATGCCCCCGCTTGTGGCTTAATACACTGAAAACTTTCCTTTACTCCCACCTCTACATCAACCGAGGTCAGTGGATATTGGTGAGGGATGGACTGATAACGTTTTTCCGTTAAAAATACCGGAATAGTTTTTTTGCTGAAATGGACCTAACTTCACGTAAAAAGTTCTCTCTTAAATAACTTTCACATCTTCGAAAGTAGAATGTTCTGGCTGTTCGCCTTCCTTCCCTGTAAAAGTTGCTCTCCCAAAAGACACGAATGAAATCGGATGTATGCTAATTTTTCTATTGATTCTACCAAGAAAAAGTGGAAGAATGAATAATTTCATGCATATGCACAGACCTAGTATCAAAACGGATGCATTTGCTATGCTGTTACAAAAGTTTATATTATTCCTTTTAGATTCAGTGCTAACAGTTTTAACAGCTGCAAGCAACTGGGCAGCTTTCATGCTTGACTTGTCCGTATCAGTGAAATGTAATGTTTTTAATTTATGTATTTTAATAATACTAAAATTAGTAAACTAGATAAGGCAGCGCGGAGAACCGCGGACACACAAGACTGGAAACCGCGGTTGGCAAAACCAGCTACAGATTTTCACCGTGGTTTATAAAAACACGGTTGGAGAGGGACTACTGTATTTTTGGGAAGGATGAAGATTATCAATGTCAATAGAATGCAGAGAACTCGGTTTGATCTACAACCACAGAACTCTCCGCAAACATACCACTGATGATTGCCGGAATTAATGAAAATTATCTTCAATATAATTCTAGCATAAAGCTTCCGTTTTAGTTTAATGGACAACTCTCGGATGATATAATGTAAATTGGAACGAATATTAACCTCGGTTGAAGTAATAGAATAATATTTGAGCCTGATCTCGGAATTGTTTTTTCACCAGGGAAGTTCCTTCTCGCGAAGCAAATGAAATTCTCGCAAATCGCACTCAGACCAAGTCCAATAAACACGCATTCTTACAGAATTTGTCTAGTGCTCGCCATTCCGTAATATCGGAGAGTTTTCATTGGTCGTTGCGTCACAAGAGCCTCTGATGGCGAATAACTCGAGAACGGGGAGTACGATTTCGACGATTTTTTCGCCATGTGCTGGAATCTGCCTCTTTCATCTTATAAACACAACATCGTCTATCATAAGATCATGGGTTCGATGCCAGGTGCGTTTTTTCTTATGATTAAGATGAGTATGAGTGTAGCATAATAGTCATTTCCGTTTAAAAATTACTTAGAACTCGGGATTTGAACAGTCCTATGCTTGAAAGAACAAGTTTATTTTTTAAAAGAGAGAATCCGAATCCGTGGAGAATTAGAGTAAACATATGTATAGAATAAAAGAAAACATGATTGTTTTCAGGATTTTAACAATGAGAAATGTAAGCTACCATGACAACTCCCATTGTAGCCACATTAGAGAGTACAATACTTTTACATGTGGAATAATTTAACGTTATGCATATAAACTTTATGCATGCGCTTTTCGTTCCTCGTTTAAATATTTAAGGATACAATTACCATTAAATAGCAGTTTCTTATGCATAACTTCTAACTTTGTGTATGTATTTTCCGTTCGTCTTTTTTTTAACGTCATTTTGTAAAATATATATATAACGCTGAAAGATATAGCTGTTTTTGAGGAGAGAGTAATCAAGAGAGAGGAAAAATAGATGGTATGGAGGAAGGAGGAGAAAGGAAGAATGGGAAGGAGAGAGAGAATGGGAGAAAGAGAGAATTGTAGGAAGGAAGAGAAAGAGGGAGGAGAATAGGAGAAAGGAAAAGGGAGAGGGCACGAGAAGGAGAAGTGACTTAATTATAATATTGTATTGAAGTATTTCCGTTAGTTTTGAAGGGCAAGGAGAGGATTTACTATAATTTTCTTTTGTTCATATTTCTATACATTTTTATTCTTAACCCAGATTACGTACTGACACGATCTCGCTTACACATGCTAATAATCCATAAGAGTGTTTTCAAAGGAAATCAAAGAGCATTATGTTATTCGAGATTTCTATAATTTTAAAAATTTCATACTAAAAATCTCTTTCTGGTCAATACGAAGTACGTAGTTTAGGAAATGAGAGAGGAATTAATCGTGTTTAGGAGAAAAATCAAATATCCCAGACAGCAATCATCTTTTGATCGCATGTTTCAACTTCAGCAATAGCAATAATAATAATAGAATACCAATTTTATTTTCGTAATCATAATTATTTTATTAGCGTAGTCTTTCTCCATGTTTCCTTTTGACAAGTGCTCTTGATTAAACCTTTTCGACTTAACAGGTCGTTATGTTTCTTGGAGCCTCTCTTAAAGGAAATGGAAAATCTAGTTGACTACTAAGGTCGAAGAAATTACCAAGGTAGTTCATTGGATTCAACCTATAAACTGAGCTCCATAAATCTTTTTTTAATTATTCATTTCGAAATTTCTCGAAGGTCTCAGTATCGATCTCTTTAAAGCGGGTCTCATTTAAATAGCTGATGCCACTCCTAGTTCTAACCTCTAAAATTCGATAGTTCGGGACGCCATTTGGAAACATCTTTGCCACTTTCATTTATCCACCTCACCTCTCACTTTTCTTTTTTACTATTTCTCGCAAACTGCCCCCGATACCCTTACGCGCCTTGCTTTTTATTCATACGCCTCTTATCGAAACATCTTTCCTTCCAATTTTCCTCTCCGAATCTTCTTCTTTCATCGAAAGACTGCCTTCCTCCAGCAACGCATCCTACATCTTTCTGCTTTTCATTTTCTCATTTCCATTTCATCTTTAAGATCTTCCTCATAAAAAATGCATTTTTTCTGTGGAAATATAAACGTTCATTAGCTTTGTGCCAGTGATGCCCAAACTTTTAGGCTCGTGGGCCGTAATGCCCGCCTCCGCACTCATCGTGGGACACATGCAGTCGGAAATACAGTTTAAGAATAATTTAAGAAAACTAAAAGGGTTGAATTGGCGAACAGCATTAGCTGATTTGTTCTTAAAAAGGTTTTTTTTGGAACAGAGCTGTAAATACTGAATATATTCCTTCTATAAATGTTTAATATCATATTTAATAGCAGATCTCATGGCGGGCTTGATGTGGCCCACGATCCGTAGTTTGTGGATCAATACCCTATGCAATTACCGTAAAGAGCATCTTTAAGTGACCGCGAGAAGGGCGACTGAGTGACGTATAACTGTATAAAATATTCGGAATGTATTTTTCATGATACTAATAGATTTTCGGTCGTTTTGAACCGGGCAGTATTATAAGCATTACTAGTATAAAAGTTCGGCAATACGACGGGAATGAATACATTTAAGGACTGTAATACCCCGGTTAACGCTGCTCCGTTATAACGCTATTTGTTCTCGGGCCAATTTTTACTTTCTCCATACGTTTTTGTGGGCGCTCTAATTCAAGAATTAATTACCGGATCATCGCCAAATTTCATATTTAACATTTTTATTATAGGGGCAAGAGCTGATTATTTATTGGTTAAAATCGGTTTATCGGAAGTGGAGGTTTACTCGTAATTTTTCCATTTCTCTCAAATCTCTCTTATAAGGCTTCATTATTGTAAATATTTGTTATTACAAAATCTGTAGTAAATTTTATTTTCTACAACTTTTGTTTGAAACATTTGTTTGTAAAATGTATAATTTAGGAAATATATAATTTATTCCCAAATTTTCCGTTTTTGTATAATATATCTTTTAAACCTTCATAAATGAAAATTTTGGTTACTATAAAAATGGTAGAGAATATCTTTTTTGTACAACGTTTGTTTGAAATACTTCTCCGTAGAACTCATTGCTAAAGAGATATTCAATTTTTAGTCAAAATAACTGAAAACTGCCGAAATCATCAAACGAACCATAGCAGAAACGCCCCGTTCTCAGACTGGAGAGCGACGTATGGTTTTCTTTACATATCTCACGAAATTTGTCGCCTATTGGTGGTATTGGGCGTTGATTATAAGGGGAGGGTGTGTGGAATATCTTATTTTGAGAAAATTACAAAAAAAGCTGCGTCGGTTATTATAATGCTGGATTTCTGGTATGTACATTACGCATTTAAGGATTAATAATAATTAATTACAGTAGGTACAGTTTTAGAGTATCGGAGAGAAGAGCGTATATTCTAATATTTTGAAAGTAGGTAATAAATTACGATTTTAGGAACGATCTCAGGAACGCGTCTCAACGCTGATTCAGTTTGCGTTCTAGTTTTCAGGAACGCATCCCCAGCGTTAAACGGGGCATGACTGTGTACATGGTGTCCCAAAATGAATATACCAAAAAGAAAGTTGCATAACTTTTTTTAATATTTGATATGAAAACAACAGTAAAAATTACATACCTTTCGAAGTTTTTATAATAATATGATTACTATCACTATTTATATTATTTGTTGTTTTTCATTTTGAGATTGATGTTGTCAGTGCCATCTTATATTTTAACTTTAACCGGCAATTCGCACCTAAGCATACTAAAAGACTTTCCAAAATTGCATGAAACTCCCGGCCTGTTACAACGACCAATTTTACATCTGGATGGAGAACACCCACGCTTTGTATGAAATGTTAGAACAATTTAAACGAAACCTTTCCTGAACGTTGGATTGGAAGAGGAGGACCTACAGAATGGCCCATTCGTTCCCCCAAAACAAAATAATTTCTTGTGTGGTAAGGCTTTTAAAAGAAAGTGTAGTGTAAATAAAGTTACAGCGATAATAGTCAAACACACAATATTTTTTATTGGGAAGCTCCACTTATTTTAAATCAACGGGTTTGTATTCTGTTATCAGTTCCATTTAAAGCCACTTATAATAAAATTAAAAATACCTTACGATCGTATAACAGAACCCTTACTGCTTTTAAGATTTCAAATTTCCTTTTTGCGTCATAAATTACGGTATTAAAAATTCATACGCATGAAACGACCTGAGAGTTGCAGAAAAAAGCGTGATGGATCGGATAATTTTAATTGTTCAAAAATTCATTTTTTAGTTGGCTAGAAAATATCGTAAGCATTTCATAGAATTCTGTGAAAGCGGCTTAGGTTTCATAGGATAGATATGATATTACTCGTGCGAAATCTGATACACATTGGTAGAAAGCCCACTTGTACTATAGTATTAAATATTTTATGAAGAACCACATACATAGTTAAAGTAAAATAAATTGCTTGAAGGGAAGCAATGTGAAATATATTTAAATATTTATGTGCATTGGGCTCGTCAAGGTTCATAATCCCTTCTCTGGTAGTATATCTGATCCCCCTCTAATCTCACCGTTTCCTCATCTCCCTCCCTCCTTTCTTTGCCAACTCACTCATTCTAGGAACTTTCCACTCCAGCTTATCAATTCGTTTTTAACTAAGCGTGAAGGTGATAATCGCTGCTTTACGAATATCTCGAGATATTTCTGGAGAGGAGACCGCCATTTCAAATTCAGTCTTCATTATCGAGATATCTCTTACTTTCAAACTCCTTTTTTTTAAGGAAAATAAACCCACGCGTTTTTCTTATCCATGGATAAAAATGTATATAAATAATCAAGGAAATGACACCAAGAAAGCTTGGCTTAGTTAACATCAAACATCAGAGAATTTATTATATGACACTATTCGTAGTACTACATGTTACTACCTCCTTCTATTATATTATTTGCTTAAAATCTACGTGCGCCACAAATATTTATTTTTTAAATTTTGAATATTTCAAAATCCACAGTAACGTCATGGGTTCGATTCCTGAAGCGTTAATTGAGTCCTTTAACATAAGAAGAGCTGAAACGCAGTGTGCAAGCTCTTTTCCGTTACTATTTTAAAATTATTTATAACGATCGTGCAAACTAGAGACTTATACCAAAGAACTAAAAGAATTACTACGAGCTATTATCCTACCGTTGATTTTCGAATGTGCATAGAATCGGGCTAAATTCTTTTTCAACTGCGAAATCTCCATACTTGGCAAAGTATTGTTTCCGTGAAAAAAAATAGATTTCGAGATTTCAACGGAAATACACGGTTTAAGGTGCCCTGAGCACTTTTGGACCATTTTCTCGGTCTGTGTGTTACACGAATATGGTGAGCGCTATAACTCAAAAACTATTAATCAGATCAACGCGAAATTTTATGTGTAAGAGATTTTGAAAGAAAAGAGAGACAGAGAGAGAGGGAGATAGGAAGAGAGAGGGAGAGGGGGGGAGGAAGAGAGATAGATAATCGTCTTTATTCGGGCGAGAGAGAGAGAGGGAGGGAGGAAGAGAGGGAGGGAAGAAGAGAGGGAGGAAGGAAGAGAGGGAGGAAGGAAGAGAGGGAGGAAGGAAGAGAGGGAGGGAGGAAGAGAGGGAGGGAGGTAGGAAGAGAGGGAGGGAAGAGAGGGAGGGAAGAGAGGGAGGGAGGAAGAGAGGGAGGGAGGAAGAGAGGGAGGAAAGAGAGGTAGGGAGGAGGAGAGGGAGAGAGGACGAGAGGGAGGGAGGAAGAGAGGGAGGAAGGGAGGGAGGAAGAGAGGGAGGAAGAGAGGGAGGAAGGGAGGGAGGGAGGGATGGGGGATGGAGGGAGAGAGGGAGGAAGGGAAAGAGGAAGGGAAAGAGGGAGGGAGGGAGGGAGAGAGAGGGAGTGAGAGAGGGAGGGAGAGAGAGGGAGTGAGAGAGGGAGGGAGAGGAAGGGGGAAGAGGGAGGAAGGGAGAGAGAGGGAGGAAGTGAGGGTGGGAGAGAGAGGGAGGGAGTGAGGGTGGGAGAGAGAGGAAGAGAGAGGGCAAGAGAGAGGAAGGTTTAGGAGAGAGAGAGAGGGAGGGAAAGAGGGTGAGATTGTGAGTGGGAGAGAGGGGGGAGGGAGAGGGTGAGATTGTGAGTGGGAGAGAGGGGGGAGGGAGAGGGTGAGAGGGAGAGATAATCGTCTTTATTCGGGCGAGAGAGAGAGGGAGGAAGGAAGAGAGGGAGGGAGGAAGAGAAGGAGGGAGGAAGAGAGGGAGGGAGGAAGAGTGGAAGTGAGGGAGGGAAGAAGAAAGGGAGGGAGGAAGAGAGGGAGGAAGGATGAAAGGGAGGGAAGAGAGGGAGGGAGGATGATAGGGATGGAGGAAGAGACGGAGAGGGAGGGAGGGAGGAAGGGTTAGAGGGAGTGAGTGAGGGAGAGGGAGGGAGAGAGAGGAAGGGAGATAGAGGGTGGGAGAGAGAGAGAGAGAGGGAGGTGAGAGAGGGAGGGTGAGGAGAGAAAGGGAGGGTGAGGAGAGAGAGGGAGGGTGAGGAGAGAGAGGGTGGGAGAGAGAGGGAGAGAGGGGAGGGAGAGAGGGTAGGGAGAGAGCGTAGGGAGAGAGAGTACGGAGAGAGGGAGGGAGAGGAGAGAGAGGAAAGGAGCAGGATGGAGGGAGAGAGAGGGAGAGGGCGTTAATACTTGTTCTCATTTTCCTTGAAAATTTGTGTACCTGTTACCTTGCTTGACATTTTATCAGTAAAAATAAATTTATAATTACGTAACGTTTTTATGGCTAATTTATCGAAGTAGCAGACACGTTAATCACCCTTTTACCGAGGCCGATATTTTTGTATTTACTACCTTAATACAACAGAATGTTTCATAATGTTCACGAAAGACAAAAGAATAATTTATACTACCTCCCCTCTTTCTTTTCTATCCGCCATGCAAATAATTTCCTAAACAAATGTTAATTAATTTCCCATACTTACAGGACTACCGCGATCAAAAGAACATTTTGGGTGCACTGTTTGTGTGGCCTAATCTCTCACTCCATTTGGCACCCTCCCCTCTCGCTCTTCCTTACCGCACGGGTTATCGTTTACTCGGTCCTTTTCTAACTACACTGATGCCAAATATTCGCATAACTTCGTCTAGGCAGTCAACTGTAAACAGTGAGAACTGACAACCTAAGAAGGAGAAGGATGGGCTTGCGGAGGGGTGGGGGTAGTCAAGATGACAGAGAGAACTTCCCCTCCGTGACGGAGGAACTTCCCATCCGTGCGCGGCCGAAATCCGCACATGCGACAAACCTATAGTCTTATAATTAATTTCTCCTCATATAGGTTTATTTTAATATACTTATCGTTTCCCTCTCGCAATATTTACAGCGTATTGCGATCAAAAAAAGTTTTGCATATCTATTTACAGAATAATTGAGCGAGAATAAAATTCACATGATATTTGCCGGTTCGTTAGTAATATGCTATTGATCCTATGTTACACAAAAATAAAAAATATTAAAACTGTATTTGAATATATCTTCATTATTTTCTTATTTACTTCCATAGAACGGCTAGTTCATTGGAGAGAAAAGCTCAATTAATTTGAGAAAACATAAATATTCGTGATTTTTATTATTTTGCAGTTTTTGACTAAGCGATTACTGAGTGACCACAGTAGCATAACTTCTTTTATGATAAATTTACAATTTTTTCGTGGAAAAGAGAAAAATATCAAGAGGACGAGCAATAATGTTATAAATATAATATCGACATAGTGATATTAAAAATATTAAAGTAAAAGTGTATTTTTAAATTTGATTTTTTCCTTAATCCATTCTCTACCAATGGAGTTCCATTTTGTACTCAACGCATTATTTTTTCAATCATTTGCATATTTTATATTAAAATTATTTGACGATTTTTGAGTTTTTTAAAACCTATTAACTTTAGAAGTACTACGTACCTTACTTGGGACACAATATACCACGTGGGGTTGTATATGATCCCATTTAATTTTATTAATTAACAGTAAAAACCAGTTCAAACTTTTAATTCATTTTTGACTTCAGGAAAAATAAAACAAAAGATGCAGTTTTTAACACTTATTAACATAATAATTAGGGTATGATTTTTTGGGTTTAACCAGATTTTTCACTTCCGATTATGATTTAGTCATTTCGGGTTAAACCCGATAAAACCCGAAATTTAAATTTAAATTTAAAAAAATGTAAATATAAAAATCTAGTACATACAAAATTTTCTATCATTTTAATTGTCTAAAACCACAAGCAATTAAAATTATATTTTTTAAATAATTTTTTATTGAAAATGGTGTTTTCAGATAGGTATTTTACAGCTTCTCTAATTGTGTCCGACAGTTTCTCTTATTGTGGCGACAAGAATTTGTTAGGCTGAGTAATTAAGATGGTTGAAAGGTCATAAAAATAGAAAGGAGACTAATTGTAAGTAAGACGTACTGAGAGTATCGCTTCAAATGGGCATCTCGCAAACCACTATTGCTAGTCGTCCTCGGCGAGGGTCACAGCGGCACCACTGTTGTAGATACAATGTAGATATGTTGTAGTATTATGTATTTTTATACGGCGATCGACATTTACCAGTCGCCCGCTGCCCGAAAAGAGAACATTAGTGAAACAGATCAATTGTGACATTCTTGGTTAATCCTACAATTTTACGGGCTATAATAGGTCTGTTATTATTGCAATCTACTTTAACATCATTAACGCAGACGACTTGGAATTGGAAATAATAAATATATAGAATGATGTTATTTTAAAATCACAGCAAAATGATGAAAACTTTTGGAATTTAGTTGATGAAAATCTCTTAAGAAAATGTGCTCTAAAAATATATTCCTACTGTGCTTCAACATTCTCTAGCGAGTCCCTTTATTCAGGCATGGAATATTTTAAATTCTAGTAGCAATCCAGGCACACCAATTACGATTTAGACAACTGCCTAAGAACAGAAAAATCGAGTTATGTGCCAAATTACAGCAATTTGGCTGAAGATTTGCAGTGCAAAGTTTCGCAATGATTTACTTTTCATATTTAATTTGGATCTTGTGTGTTATACATCCCGTTCTTCAGAATATTTAATTATGGAATCTTGTTTGCTTTAAATTGTATATAACTACAATTGCTGCATATTTGTATCTAATTTTGTTATTTTAATGTTGCACCTACCACTTAATCCAACAAGGGGAGAGGAAATAGAACGAATCCAACCACTTAACCCAACCCGGGAGGGGGTTTAAGGGGCGGCAGCCCCCTTTATCAACTGCAACCTTGATGCGGGAATTTAAGGGGAAGGGGGGTTTGCAAAACAATTCCTCCACGTTCACATTTGCACTCTTCATAGGGTTGGGTTGGGGGTTGAAAACAAACAACGCCCAATGAAGACCAGAGTTCAAGCTGCAAGAGAGAAAGATGTGACTACAATCCGCGAAACAAAGTCGCTAAAGCTGACACCATTTTTACTTTCTCCATATACGTAGTATATGAAAAAGTATTGTATTCATGAATAAAATCGACTTCGAGATTTCAACGGAAATACACGTTTTGAGGTCCCCTGAACACGTTTTTATCATTTTCTCGATGTCTGTGTGTGTGTTAGTGTGTGTGTGTGAGATAGCTTTTTGTGGGTGCTCTAACTCCAAAACTATTAAGCAGGTCAGCGCGAAATTTTATACTTAACATTTCTATAAAAGTAAAAAGAATTGATTAGTTTTTGGTAAAAATCGGTCAACCGGAAGTGGGTGTTTACTCTTGTCACTTTGCTTTAATATTTGATAAATGTAAAAATGTATTCGAATAAACGTTGTAGGAAATTTAATTTTCTACAATCTCTGTCTGAAACATT
The DNA here is from genome assembly GCA_028673005.1 of Tanypteryx hageni. Classification (NCBI taxonomy): domain Eukaryota; kingdom Metazoa; phylum Arthropoda; class Insecta; order Odonata; family Petaluridae; genus Tanypteryx; species Tanypteryx hageni. The sequence continues at coordinate 132,927,441 of CM054112.1, read as the reverse complement.
TTTCCATATAATGCATTGTTTAAGAGATATCTTATATTTTTAGCTGCCACCACCACGCCACCTACGGACGACTATTGTTAACAATTGACGCTTAGTTGCGTCTTAGTAAAGCTCCTTTTTCTTTTCTTAATTGTTGGAGCTTTGTCAATATCAGAAGGCTATGGTTTGAGTTTATTTCTGTTCTTTGTAAAGTCTAAAATTTTCTCGCAGTTCCTCAAAATATTTATTATTATGTAACCTATTTGGAATTTTTAGAAATATTACAGATATAGAGAAAGTCATGTGACGGTCACATCAGATTTTTTCAAAATATGAAGAATGGTGTTGGAAAATTCATTGCAGTCAAATAATGAATAGCATGAAAAGACGGAAAAGATGATTTAATCACATATAAAATTTGTTTAATGCATTTCCTTTTGTTTTTTAATTGTATGAGTTTGAATTTAATGTTGAATTAAAAATATGAATCCAATTCTATAAAGATATTTTATAAATGCAAATAAAAATGTCGCTTGCATTTTTATATTATGCCCTTATTCTTAAAAAGTCAGTTTTACTTCTTAAACATGATCAGATATAAGTATTGAACACAAATATTGCAAATTTGACCGGTAGAAACGTAGAAAATGGTAGAAAAGTAGTTCGGTAATCTGAGGGTTAAAACAGGTTGGTAATAAGATAAAATATACCACTTTGCTATATAATTGTACAATCCGATGTGAGTGACTTGAACGCGACCCATCCCCCTTCAACAGAGCATTGGCTGTGGTATCCAAATTACAGTGGCGGAGACCGGGCAAGAAGAGTGGAGTGGGGACCTCTAGGGTTCGTTAAGTCTATTCCAATTTACTCGGGGCCCTCCCATTCCTCTCTCTCTCTCCCCGCATGTTCCAATCAGACCGTCCCTCTCTATTTAAGCATTCTTTAGAAATGGCTCGGAGCAGGTCGGAGGTTTAATGCCCCGCGTTCCTTGGTCTTAAAAGAATCTCCTCCATTTTCCCGAATAGACATCAGCGTCGTCGGTCTTTATGCTCTAACCCTTTCGCGAGAGATATTATGCATGCTCCCATTTCCAACCCTCTGTCGCTCTGACATCCTTATCTTTGCTGTCGCCTCTCCTGTATTCGCTCTTCAGTTCGGATTAACTTCTCATAATTAAATCACTGAAAGCGTAAAGAAGATTGAATGGCATGTTTCCACTGTGTAAATTAACGGTCGTGATTTGATGTAACAGCCAATTTCCACTTTGCTTGAAACTTGATTTTTTTGTTCGCCATTTAAACGAACACTTTCTTTAGTTTTATATCGGGCCGCTATTGGTGATTTATCGCCACTAATATCTTTAAGTGGTTCAAAGTTCTATTCAGTATTAATCCGTTGGCACTTTTTGTCTCCTCCAAAGTTGCATCAATAGAATTTTAATGACCTAGAAATGAAAATGATGCAAATAATTTTGCTTTTTTTATTTGTAAGTACATCATCGCGTATAATCACGAACTGAGTCAGTAATTAGATTTAATGTAACAGATCGACACATGAAATGGTACGATGTAAAGTACTATGACTTGATGGTTGTAGTACTAAAAACATATTTATTGGTATTATAGGCTTAGTTGTTGAAATCATTATTTATAGAACAGTTTAACAGCAACGGAAAAATGTGTGAATAGTGATGAAATTTTGTACAAATTTCTTTCAATTTAACTTCAAAATATGAGGATAATGAAGGCTGTGAAGGGAATGGAATTATCTTGGGGAATAAAGATGATTAGGTGGAAGGATACGAAGTGATGAATAAGCAAAATGTCCCACCTGCCAATGGACGCTTGTTTTTTAGCCATTGATTAAAACACCTAAAATATGTATTCCACGCGACCAATTAATTAGCTCTAATAAAAATAATATGGCGGATTGGTAAATTTAAGTGGCGCATGTCTATGGAAATAACACACATTCGCGATACTACTCACACAATTGTGCAATCCGCTGCTGTATCTTACGATGGGCTTGCGCTTTTAAGAAACGGAACCAACAACCGTGATCTGAGGAGGAACGATTGCACTTTTGGAGGTTAAACGCCAAGCAAGGATATTTTGGGATTATTATTCAGCATCATTCCAGCCAAATACACAGTATAGATAAATATCATTGATTTGCTAATATTGTGTAAGTAATTTTGAGCATACACTCTAGAATGGAAATAGGCTTTTAGTTTTGTCGTTGTGTCCGCTTGTCTGTCCGTCCCCCTTATTACCGTTTTAACCAATAGACCGATTTTCATGAAACTTGATGGAAATCACTTGCTACATGGGCCGAGATCCCGAGGATAGATTTGTTGCGAAGATTGAAGTCCCAGGTTCGATTTCAGGAACTATCCTTCCCATTTGATTTACATGGAAAATCGAAAATCCATCGTGCAGGGTCATTTTCTGATGCACATTAAAATATCTTAGAAATGTAATATCGGAGCAGGTTTTGTACTATTCACTGAGGAAAGGAATGAAGATTCTAATTTTGATCGCAGAATTTTTATTATCGATTGTATTTCTTAGAATTTACCGTAAATACTGGCGATTTTGGAGTTATTATCACTCATTACGAGAGTGTTGCCATAGAAACAACTATTGTTGGACTCAGATTCGATATCTTATAAATATTTTAATGTGTGTGTATGTGCGTATGTATGTATGTGTGTATGTATGTTCTTTATACGTTTTTACACTGTTGAAGCTATCGAATTCAAAAGTTTCATGGGCCATCCTATGGAACAAACGAAGAACTTGGTCTAGGTTTGCAGACCGTGGGGTCTCTTATACCCCATGGGGTCAACGAAATACTATTTCCATAAGAATGCATGGGAAATGGTGTGGAGAAGCCTCAAAATGTCATGCAGCCCTTCACTGATGTGGATATAAAAATACCTAAATATTAACTGACGATCACAAAAAATGACTTATTTTACGCAAGAAAGACTGAATATTTTAATTCTGTTCATGGTTAGTCGTATTACATGTTAAATTGCTAGAAATTATCCTTTAAGCGCAATATTTATTAACATTTTCCAGGCGGAAACAAAGCTAAATTTCTTAATTTTTGTCCTCCTCTAAGGGAGATAGTCCCGTAAAAATTAATGCAAGGAAAGTCCACGCCGTGGCACGCCATAGAGGAAGAATAGCCCACGCCAAGATAAAGGTTACAAATGGATTTATGCCTAAATATAGTCCATGATTACTTTTAAAGTGTGTCAAATGATTTTTAAAGAATATTAGAACATTGTTATCTTTTACCATTATCATTGAAAGATTTATCGCAAAATAAATAGATACATTTACTTACATTTGTTCTGTAACCAAGATGTTATTTATTGTTTACGTTTTGGATATTAGTATTGATATAATCCACAATTTTATTGCTGCTTTAAAGGCTTTGGTGGATATTAAGTAAGACGTTAATGCGTCATTATATTAACGAGAAAACTTTACAATACAATACAAAATAATAATTGTTAATGTAAACATCGCGTGCGTAATTAAGGAATGGGGAACGTTTGATAAACTTGGGGTACACAACAGCAAAAATAAGTAAATTTCAGAATTTATTGTATTAGTTTAATTGTAATATGACATCAGAAGTGATATATCAATAAAAATAATAAATAATAAATATAGTTTGCTACTTAAAAGAACTCTTTCCCGAGCGAAGTCGCGCGTTTCAGCTAGTATTCTCTAATACGTACACGCGTTATTTTTTCGCACAAATACGCGTGATCAATTTAACATTCCGTTCGAATGTATTTGTAATATTTTATAACACTAAATTATGAAATTTGGGAACACAAAGATCTACATATCCGCGATGACTTTATTTCTTTCATTTATTTTGGTCCAAAAACAGCACTTTGGCCTTTACATTGGGTACACCCAAAGCAATATAAAAATATATATAAAATAAATACACTAAAAAAATACATAAACATAAAAATACATCTAAAAATAAAATTAAAAATACATATAACAACAGTATAAGATGGACGTAATTAGAATTAAAATTGAAAGTATAAGACATTATTGTCGGAGATATTTGCCACCCAAGGAGGCACGGAAGAGCGAGGACCTGCATGAAATATCCAGCATGGGTGCCGCCATTAGTAAAGTGTTAAATGAGGAAGGAATGCGATAAAAGAGCGACCTTTGGGATATAGATAGCCAGAATGGCGGAAGAACAAAAGGGGACTATTAAAGCCAATATAAGTATTAAATAAATTATTAAATGGAAAGTAGGCATCATAAGTTATGTTTGGATAATTTTGTTTAGCTATCGTTGGCACGTCGCAGCCGATTATTGATTTCGCGAATGTTTGTTAGACTTAAAGGATAAGTATAGGTATTTTTTTAATGATATACACTTATTCAGATATATTTTTAAATGCAGGAAACGATAGTTATATGATGCGTTCTTAGTTTCTTTAAAGATATCGTCACTAAACTTCGCATAATTATATAAATTGACCCTTCAAGTAACAGGCAATATGGCGATACAAAATTTTTGGGAGGTGCTATATTATTAGCGCATTGGGCATTACGGTACAATAGGTGTTGGCGACATCGGACGGAAACCGCGTGAACTACAGTAGTGTCATCAGAGGGAAGTCGCTAGAACTACACATGGCGTTGACTTTAAATGGTCCCGGGCAACGCCGGGTACTCCAGCTAGTATATTATCTCCTTTCACATTTCGATTTTGTTGGCTTTGTATATTCATGAATAGTTCAACCCAGCCATCACATATCGGCCTGTACTCGTATCGTTATCATTAGAAATCCGCTACCTCACTAGAGTCTTGGGAGAATATTCTATAACAGTGGTTCCCAAACTGGTCCGCGAGGCTATTTCAAGAAGTCCGCGGAAAAAATATTCTCAATACTATGCTCCGCAAGTGTATTTGTTGAAATAAGAATTTTAAAAAATTTAAGGTGTGAAAACTACAAACGCTTACTGAGTGCATATTATTCCTTTGTTATTACGTTAGATTTCCCTATATATACAACGAAGTTTAAGAAAAAACTAGTAGCACGATGTGGTCCGCGAAATATTTGGAGATATTGGTTTGTGCTGCCCTAGAACAGGGGTGCCCAACCTGCGGCCCTCTTAGCAATTTCATGCGGTCCACCACCAGAGTTTCGTATTATTCAAAACTTTTCCATTTTTTATTTATCCACCAAATGTTATTTAATATAAAAACTGTTAAAATGTCTTGAATTATATTGAGACCTCTTAATAAACATTTCTCGATTCAAATAAGTTCTTTTTAATTTTGTTTTTATCCTTTCTCAAAGGTATTTCTAATATTGAATTCCATCATGATTCTTAATATTGTACTGTTAATCCTAAATACCTAATTTAAACTTGAATTTCAATCATATGGCGCCTAAGTATTTCGAAGAAACTTTCTATTTAAATTTAATTCACTCCGCCGAAGTATTGACAATTTCCAATGCGGCTCACCAAAAGCTTCACTGCCACCAATGCGACCCACCAAGTAGAAAAGGTTGCCCACCACTGTCCTAGAACATTCTTTCGCTAGCTAACAAATTGGACTATAGAGGCGGCATTGGATAAAAATGCCAAAAATTGACATTTTCAAAAGATCTGAATGAGAAAAATTCATCAAAAAATATAAATGACAAGTTAAGTATGTCCTTGCGACAGCGCTGTGATACACATATTTACAAAGCCAAATCGACGGAGTAGACAGAACAGGAGGTTCATATTAATCAAATGAAAGAATGAAAGCACGCATGTAAAGTGGGAGTATGCGAGCTGTTTCAAAAACAACCCCTATATAGCATGGTTACGTGTTTAATACAGAGGATGTGAGATTAATTTGGAATATTGGAAAAAGGGATGGCGAAATGTGGAGGGAGACAAATAGCGTGTATCGGAGGAAAGGAGAGACAATGCCGCGACAACAGATGGGAATAAAAACGAAGGGAATGAGACGGGACTATCAAAAAGTAATGTCCATTCATTGGGGAGGATCAATGACGATTAATGCGGCTTAAAATCAACATGTTTGCCTTCCAAAAATGATGCACAGGGAAAGCAGCGAAATCGTACTTTAAATCGGACGTTAACTACAGATTCCGAGGTACCATATCAGTGAAAATCAATTTTGAATTAGGTTTTTAGGGGTTACATTTCATTACCAAGTGTTTTATTGAATATATATTATATGAATTTGTGTTAAATCTTTTTTTAATCATAGCATCGCTGGCCGCATAAAATGCTCTCAAGTGCCGCATGAGGGACGCGGGCCGTATGTTGCTCACCTCTGGTTTAGATAATACTGGAAGCAATGGAAAAAAACACGAAAATAATTGCGCGTAATTCAAGTGGTCAGAGAAAGGGATCCTTTCTTTCCTGTCCGTTTATATCTTTTCCTTACCCTCCTTGAGACTCGAGAACTTGTCTTATTGTGATTACTTGCCTATCTACCAAGTCACATAATTAACACATGCGATTTTTCGCACTATTTTGTTTCGAAATCTGTCGAGAGCTGTAAAGGCCAGTTGCGCGTGTTCATTCTTGTCTTCTATCTAATGGATATAAAGTTTTGTATTAAGGACTTATGGACAAAGACAATAAGAAAATTACATATGTTACGGTAAAGGTATGTAATCTGGAAATGTGTGCATTTACCGGTAAATGTACACATTTACCACCAAGCTCGGTAAATATAAGTTTCCAGAAATACGTATTATCCGTACATTTCCCGGCAAATGTGAACTTTTACCGAAGTGCCTTGGTAAATGTGGAAATAAGTAAAAACGAGAAATGCTACACTTTAATAATTTCGTTAATTTATAACAAAAATCATCGAGGGTTCGGCTCCGCTGGTATATATTAAAATGAACGCTTCCCAACCCGAGGGTGGAACACAGTGAACCTGAGGAGGAACCAAAATCACTTCGACTAACTTACCCAATCTGGTGGGGCTGAGTAAAATTTTCCTTCATGTTCAAATTTAGTTTAGTTAGTTGTGCACATTTACCATAAATACATTTATTATCCTTTCGTGCACACAATAGGTTTTGAAATAAAAATAATTGGATAATTTAAGATTCAAGACAAAAGAATGAGCGTGAACGAAAAGTTATATTACGATTACTTTACTTAAATGAGGTATGCTTTAAATAATTTTCGATTGTTTGATGAAATACAATTGATAAGAAAATGAATCGGTAAATAAAAATTTAATATTTCTCTGGTATCATTTCTGATATAACCAACTGCAGTATTTAGTTATTATACTAAAATTATATAAACACCTTTACTTATGCGCAAACTTAGGGGAGGGAAAAAATTTGCAGTAGACAGACATAATCGGGTTGTGGTGTTTCGTTTAAACTAGTAAAACGTTTAGTTTCAAATACTCTATACTCACATTTTTCATTCCGCCACTTTCTTTGGACATTTAGAAACTTGGGAATTGCAGATAAAATACACTCCACTACTTAGTGACGTTTAATGGTTGTTATGGCGAGCAGTTTTATACATTTTTTTAAATTGTTCTGAGAAGAAATTCAATACACATACCATTAATTATTTAATTATATCAATATTTTTTTATTAAATATTCAAGTTTTTATCCTATTGTAATCTTATTGTTTTTGTAAAATTGTTCAAATATCAATTAAAAATACTTTGTAGTAATAAGCTTACTGGGTTATACATACATGTATATATATGTCACTTTGGTCACTTTCAGATACTCTTTCGCTGAAGAAGGGCATAGGCCCGATAAGCTTCGTGTTTTTTTGTGTTCGTGTGTTTTACCTGTCTCTTCGACGCCCCCAAAAGCCTGCCAACTTGGTCCCCAACTTGGTAAGTGTCCGCTGGGCTTTCCTCAACACCTCACGCTCATCACTACCTTTTATTTTCCTTAAGTTAATATATATATATATATATATATATATATATATATATATTAGAGTTACCGCTTGTTCATCACTGACGGCGTTAAAGCGGGGTTGGCTGTAAATCGAGGTATATGTTTGCTCTACGTAATCACAAGATGGAAGTTCTGTTCACAACGATTCATGGGCGCTATGCGGGGGTGGCACTATATCTGGGTTTGATTGTAGAGACCACATTTTTAAGATAGAACGAAAAACAAAAAATGTAATTAATGATGATTCAGTATGCTGACTAATTTTAATTATAAGAACTAGTATAAAAGCCCGTCAATATGATGGGTATGCGTGGATTAAATATTAAATTTAAGGCACTTCCCATTCTTCCTCCTTCTCTCCCTTCCATTCTCCTCCCTGATTTTAAGTTTATATTAAATTTTTCCGATTTTTCGACATTTCATAAAGAGATTGAAATGAAACAAAATCATGAAGGACGAAAACCGATTAAAAATTTATGTGAAAAGTTTCATGTAAATTTAAAACACAATAAACACGTAGCGTAAAAACTTTAAGTCAGAAAAACTCTCAACATTTCAAATAAAAAGATACTTCACGCGTACATTGAAAATATCTTTTCGTCTGCAAATTTTATTGGGCAGTTTAAAGCAAATTACTTTATTGACAATGATTATGATTAATTTCTTTCGAGAAATAACTAAGATATTTGGCGCATGGGTGGTGCATTTATAGTGAATACAAAAATGTATGAATTAAAAAAGCTACTTATTAATTTCTTTCGTCGTCAAGGTAAACAAAACAAAAAAACTACTTAAAATATTAGCGGTCTTATGTTCGTTAGCATTTCTTCTACGCCTTAGAAATGTCACTGCAGTAAACAAACCTATCGTTCAAATTAAGCCATCATCAAAATATATAAGAAGAGTCCTCACAATTGATTTCAAATGCAATATCAAAGTTCATTTCATTGCTTTTGCATATAGACGTAATTTTGCTAGATCAGCAACAATGCCGTAGCCCTTGACGAAGTTTTTTAGCCAAATTTTCGTGTTAATGACAAATTTGTGGAACGACATGAAGCGTACTTGAAAATCTCTGGCTGGAAAATAAATATGCATTCTTTTAGGCGTCGTTTGGTGCAAGGCCCGCAATTCTAAGTGATTTTAAAATGCAAATGAAAAATGTACTGCAACTGTGCAAACCGTGCAAACACACAGAAGGAAGGCCAGAATTCTCTTAAATATATGCATTAGATGGTTAGAAATTAACAATTTGACAATGAAAGTGTCAAGTGCGTTTTCCATTACCAAAAAGAAACGGCTTATAAAACACGGAAATACAGAGACCGAAAGCTCGCGGAAAAGTAAGGTCGAGGCCGCGCGCTCATAATTCGTGATCAAACACTTATCCATTCTTTTCGTTAAAACAAAAGATCGAATTAACGTTGCTATCGCAGCAAAATAAATTGGGGGTCGGCACGGATTTCCGTCTTGTGGTCTACAGCAGAAGGGCTCCGATGATAGAACCACATAAAGGCCACACGCTGAAACGCATAATAATGCCAATTTGCAAAGACTTGATTACTCAATTACACAGATTTTCTGCCAGCGCTGCTAAAAAAAGCGGAATTCATATTCGAGGAATGAATTCACTGTCAATTCAAAAACTTGACTGGCGAACTGGAATCGCTTTTAATATACATCAGTGTTTCTCAACTTCATAGCCTGCTTTCCAAACAATGGAAAGTAGTCTTATGAGATCGCCTCGGTGTCCGTGTGTGTTCCGCACTAACATATTCTTTATGAATGCACCGGTTTCAACTAACTTTGGCACATAATAATAATAATAATGACCGAAATGACATATTTGGACCGGATCGACTAAGCAAAATTAAACTTTTCGGTAATTATGAATTTGGAAGGAGTTGGCCCAACCAATTTCAATGAAATTATGTATGAAGTAGGCGTGCAACATAAAATAACAAATTAAGGTGTTTAGGATAGATATAGAAAGCAGGGCTGCCACAATACAAGGATTAAAAAAATCTTTTTACACGTATTTATGTTGAACCAACCGCCTCAATTTTAACCAAATTTAATTTAATATTTATACAAAAATATATTAGCATATTTAAACCGAATCATCCAAACAGGAGTGCCACAATTACAAATTAAACTCTTTCAGTAATTAAGGATTTGGAAGGGATTGGCTGAACGGATTCCAATTAAATTTTGTAAGTAAGATTTGTACAACATATCACAACTAAATCAAGATGTTTAATTCGGAACTAAAGAGCAGGGTTACCACACTAAAACGTTAAATAATATTTAATTTACACGTATTTATAGAGAACTAACCTAATGGATATTAACCAAATATAGTATATTTAATCTTCACATAAAAAAATAACCAAAATATCATATTTCAACCGGGTCGACTAAACAGGGCTACCATAATATCAAGGTTGGAATTTTTCTGTAACTATGAATTTCGAAGGTATTGGCTGAACGGACTTCAAAGAAATTTCGTTTGTAGGGCGAGTATAGAACGCAAAACGAGATGTATATGTACAGAGTGGATCAAAAAAGTATAGCTACCACAATATGAGGAAAAATAATTTTCTGATTTCAAAGCAAATACATTATTATACGAATATACTACGGCTGATTTGACGAAAAGCACTTCTGTACCACTGGAAACCTGTGTACACCCCTACTTGTTATATATTAAAATTGTATTGAAAGGTAAGTAGGCGAATTAGTTCTTTCTAGAACTACATGTTTTTGTTTGCGTCATCCCATTTCAGTTCTGCGTCACCCGGTTTACTGTTCCGTTTCCTTCGAGTCACCTTTATAGATAAATTGGTCTTTATCTACGACATAAAGATCAAAATTTATATATTTAAAGAAGCAGAGGCAGGTATTCTTCTGGTGTTATTTATTTTTATAAGCCAGAATATGACACACTGCGCATTTATCAAATATTTGCCTCACCCCTCATTAACTCTCGCGTCACCTTGGGGTGATGCCACCCTGGTTAAAAGACTGCTCTGCACTGACGACGGCTAATTTGTAGCCAAAATGTCTTTGTTTTCTTAATGTTTCGCTACTATTGGAGCTACTAAAATTATTAATTGGATTCCATTAGTATTCCTAACTCAATCATCTTTTAAGCTATATTTAGTGGTTTTTCAAGAACAAAGTTCATGTAAAATAGCTTTATTGTTTCTAATTATGCATCTTCAGAGCTATTCCCTGCAATTGTTTAGAAAAGTAATGCTTTTTCCTTGTGTTACCTTATAGAAGATTTCTTTTATGAGTTTGACACCCATTAAATATTTTCACTATTTTTATCTTAAACTTTGCCTAAATTATCTAATATGCACCAGTATGATGTTAACAATTAAAAAACTGTTATCACGTTCCAAAGTTTTTATTTATATTTAATTTTTGCATATTTTACATTGTGATTTAGTTAAACTTTTTACTTGTGTTATTTCAGTCTCTGAGTGCGATCCTAAATCGTTATTTTACAATGAAGTTCCAATTTATTTTCTTGTTTCTCATGTCATTAGAATGATCATTAATAAGGCAAAGTTGATAACGCAAATGTAAAGATCCTATTCAGCAGTTACTAAGTAAATAATAATTATATGACACGTATATACTGCATGGAAGATATTTGATATGATTACATAACATCAAGTTATGAGGTTGACTTATAAAATGCAGGAATATTTTTCAGGGTTAGTTTAAAATAAGTCATCAAGGGTCTTAAAGAATCACAGTCCAGTTCGATTAAAATGTGATGTGATATTTTGGTTTTCTAGTTCAACTGAATTTCTTTGTTATCGCTCTCCTAATTTGTTTTTAAAATTCCATTGATACCACTTGATTTGAAATTTTCTAAAAAATATTAATTAAAAAATGAACTCCTTAATATAGGCAACGTTGGCAGTTTGGTGAGCTTTCTTAATACTGTAAAATATAATTTCCTTAACATTTTTTTGGGTTAAAATTTGAAGTATATTCAGTTCATCTACATTAGCTTTGCATGTGTTACACAATATTTGAGTAGCATACGATAATGTTTTCCTTTTTATGCGTCCTTTACCAGCGAGGCGGTAGTAGCAGAAAGCCTTATGGTTACGTCTCGTCCGTCCGTCTGTCGTTTATTAAATTGTGTAGGAGTGATCTTTATTAAAAATTATCGTTTAATTGTGATTTTGAACTGCATCCGTCAATTAGAACTTTCACGTTACATAACTACTTTATTAAACTTATGCTAGTATCTCGTTAAATGGCATCCGTCAAGTAACAATTCAATGCCATATTTATCTCACTCTAGCTCTTATCTTATCTGCATGGTAAGGATTAAAAACTTTATTCGGATAGAGGACAACATTTGCCACAATAAAGTCCGGGATACCAAATCATTACGAATTATAGTTTAGAAGATAAAAATTCAAGAACCGCTCAATCTTACGATACCGTTCCGTACGTACTCCCCATAGAGAACACCTTTTAAACCTCTGTGTATTCCGTTTATGAAGTACCTATACTTTTCCATCTTGTTAAAACTATTGTTTTTCTACAGTACCTTCTAATTCTATATTGATTTCATAACTGTGCTCATTAAATACGACTTTGCTTTTATTATCTGAAATTTAAGGTTTTTTTAAATGTAGGATTTTTTAAAAAGTATTCAAAAAATATTTCCGGACGAAATTTATCGATTATGTTAGTTTTTATTTATTACTTCAGTTGAGTCATTTTTTTCTTTTTATTGGACTATTGTACAGGCTTCAGTTTTTCATAGATATGAACATTGTATTTTCCAATGTCATTTATTAGATGTTTATTTCTAAAATAATTACGTTAGAAATTATGTTTTTTGCTAATTAGAAGTATAGACAACATTATAATTCTCATATAAATTTTGGTTGATTTTCAATAATTTAATGAAATAACTTGCATATAGGTTAAATAAGACAAATTAAAGAAGTGATCTCTGTGGAAAGCTAGCTTCAGTCAAGTTAATTTAGAATTTCAGAATATATTCATCATGAATCAACTTTTTATGCCACATAATATAACAGTCCTTTTCATTACCATGCTACTCATCTGAGGTCTTTAAATTATTTGCAAATGAGACATATTATTCCAAGAATTTGTTGCTCATTATATTAAATGACTAATTGCTTCCAATAATTTTATAACCAACTTTTCCAGTTAAGGAACAGATATTATGATTGCCTTTACCCTCTTTTTGGAACTCTCTAATTTATAAATGCCTTGTATTTATGCACTTAATATTAAGATGCATAATTATAATTTATAATTCTAATGTAGATTTACCTTAGAAGAAATATTTTCCTTACTACGGCCTTATCTAATATTCAACTTTTTTATTTACCTTTTAGTTATTTTGTGTTTGTTATATCATTTCCATCTATTCCAGGTTCTGTGCAACATTATTGGAATCTAATTAACTATCTTCAGAGCAATTTTAACTGCTCTGTGTATTTTATTTTTGAAAAGTGTCAGCATATTCAGCATATCTTTCTTGGTATAAATTAATCCATTTTCACTACATTGCCTGCATTTTTTGTAATTTTCTGTAACATTTCCATACATAGTTATTTTTATTAGAAAATTTCTTTACCTATGCCTTGCACTAATTATTCATAAATTCTACCATAGTTTTTTACAATATTAGTACATTTTTGCGAAAGAGAATATTTTATTATTACTGTCTGTATTGCATGGTTTCCTTGTTTTATGATATTTAATTTGAATAAATTTTAAATGAAACAAATCAGTTTTATTTTGATTGATGAAATTATTTTAAATGTTTTTCACTGACTCCAATAGGGTTCTTGAAAAGTATTTATATACATTTATAATAATTTATATAAATATAACCATAATTAAAATTATATAATTTATATAAATTATGATACGGTTATTATTTTTCCTTTGACTATTTACCATTCATTCATATTTACTCCAATCTACATTTTAAAGTCTACTTTAACTGACTTGCTATTACTTAAAACTTGCCGTTATATAGCTAAGAGTAAATGGATATTATACTTTAGATTATTAATCAATTGTTTGCAGCAGGATGTGAAAACAAGGTCATCTCTCTACATAGTAAAATTTTGTTACAACAAATTTCTCAGGGAGCATGAACAATTTTGTGTTACTGAAATTTTGTTCTAACGAATACTGGTCAAAATTATTTCACTAGGTCTATTACATGTTCAAATAAGTTCCAATGCTCTTTTATAACCTACTGTAGTAGTAAATTAATGGATTTCAACTTTTTCATTAATAATGAATAAATAAAATGTACCTAGCTACAAAATAATAAATATGATTAAGGTTTTAATTATGAATTTATTTTATTTGTAAGAAACAAAATGTAAATAAATCACAAATAACACATGTGTAGCAAGTTACTTATTATTCATTAAAACATGTATTTTGTCATGCATGCCTACTAGTTAGCAGGATAATTGCAAGGAAGGGAGAGAGAAAATTTTTGACACAACTAGGCTTGGCTAATTTTCCAATGATTAATAATGGCTTTACCTTTTCACTTCCTCATGAATAGCAGTAAAAATATGGAATCAATTAATGCTTGTATTTTGTCTCCTCTTCAATGATCATACTTAACGGCAAGTGTATGTTTTAGCAACAAGTGATAAAACATGCTTGCCTCTTTGGCATTAAAAATATCATCTGAATTTTAGTCATTACTCATCTTTTCAATTTCCCTTGCATGCCATTCATTCACCTTATCTAACAGAACATCCTTTGCCTCCCCAAAGATTAATTTTGATGCAATTCTATACCATTCATGAAATCTGTTATGCCACCCAACACTAGCTTGAAGCATGCCGTATTCGAGCATGTCTGCTAATTCTAGCACTTTTTGCCTAAGGAGTGGACCACTAACAGGAATGTTTCTATAGTGAACATTTTGTAACCAATGAAAATTCTTTTTGCTTCAAAACAAATATTCTGGTGTTGCTAGTTTAATTGCCCTTGATGAGTATATAATGAAAATGAATTGCAAAAGTTTTTAAGACTCTCAGGAAATCATTTTTTCATAAATAAACACATTTTATGTATAAGTTGCATTTAAATAAAATTCATTGTACTAAATTTTCTGTAATAAATAACTTCATTCTAGCTAGATTTAAAGGTATGATTGCTTATGGAAGCTGTCCGGAACTTTGAAATATGTTCGTTTTAGTGATTTTTTTGTAATAACAGTATTCGTTGTAAAGGGATCTTACTGTATATCTTAAAGTAGTATGTATGAATCTTTGTGTGTAGAGGTACTTGAAGGATATACATGAAGTCAAGAATTCCATTTGAAAATGAGAGACGAAAAATCTTTTGTCCACAAAGTTTTTTGTGGCCAGGGTCTAGTAAATTTAAACTGCTCATCTGCAGAGAGTATTCTGTGCTTTGCACAATGACACATAATTTACTGATTTCTATCAATTTAAAAATATGAATTGGCCTTTCAAAGAGTTTAATTTGTTATTCGCGGATTTTAGTAGTTGGAAATCTTTGATAGCGATTGATTTTCTGAGTGTGTTTAGCTAAGTTTAATTTTTAAAATCTGTCATGTTTTAAGTGTTTCATAGACTACTTGAAAATACACATAAAAAGGATAAAAGGGAAAGACATATTTTAACTGCTGTCACCAATTTTCTCCATCAATTCTTTCTATCTATATGTCATCTTCTTTTTATCGTCTTTCCTCCCTCTTGGAAATTTCATAACATCCATTATTCCAATTTCATTCTGTCCTCATACAATTCCCGCTTGCTGCCTCCTAAGCCATTGGGTGATTTTCCCAGCTCTTTAATTCGCTTATCTTTCCTCTGTCGCGATCGATTCTCTCCGTTTCACTCCATACTTTTGCAATCGTTTCCAGTTTCTCGCTTTCCAACTCCTGCCAACTCCTCCTCTCGATTTCGCCTCCACCTCCCAAATCCTACGACTCGGCAAATTAGCCGGCTCTTTCGCCCCACACTTTCCCAGAGGGAGTTCGGATAGAGGTTAAAAGCGTGAGAATCGAGGGATGGAGCGACCTCAACTGAAAGGACGTAACGAGATAAATGTATGGAAAACTGGGTCAAGATAAAGAGAGCAAGTCGAAATAATGCTTACGAATAGTAAAAGTTGAAAATGACAAAGAGAGTTTCAAGATGAAAATAAAACTCAGTCAAACAGATCCGCGGCATTCTTTTCGAGTCGGAAATTAGGAGGTGAAATGACAAATATTTATTCATTTTCTGAAAAGGGCGGAGATATAAAAAATGAGAAAACGATAGGCTTTCGGGTTTTTTTAGACCATGCGCGACTCTTTAAGGATTAAATAATTGTAAGATATTGTGATGTTTAATAAAATGATGTATATTCGACCAAACCATCAATAGATACATAAATTAGTATAAACGGTAATTTTTAATTTATATATAATATAGACTAACGATGCGATGAAACGATTGGATAGGAAAATTAAAATTGAATTGATCCGCTCATTCGATTCGCTTTTATTATCATCCTTATCTAAATGGAAGTGTTGATCATATCCGAAAAAGAATGAACCTTATAACTATGATTAAGAAATAGCTCGTGCCATATTGTGGAATTTACAAAAATTATAAAAATATTGTTATGTGAAAGCGTAAGGAAATACGCGGTTCTGGAGATGGAATACGTCTAACAATAAGTACATAAACAAATAGAAAAAACAGGCACCAATACATAAACGTACCATACTCAAACATAATCATCACCAACAATATTATCATCATCATCATTTAACTTATCATATTACAGTTTTTCCATGAGAAATTCACTCACAGTAATGGAAGAAACGGGCATAAGATATTATCATTAATCGTGGAAATTAATAATTATTTTAATACATTAAAAGTTTTTGTTAGTGATTATAATAGTTTCTGTTTTCAGTTTATGATTAGCTAACATAAAAAACATGAACATGCATTATAGAGGAATCTTAGAAATAGTCTGAGCTATAAGAACAGCTAATGGAAATACGGAGAGATACAATGATCGATAAGAATATTTCCTGCCTCGTTGATGAATACCTATATTTGAAGGTTTATGTCTATACGATATATGTTTTGATTCTATAATCGGATTATCAGAAAAAAGACAAATATTTATTCAAAATCTTTTCATCTATAACTTTTGTTAATTTTTTATTTGGCGTCAAACATTAGTCCTCTTCTAAGAGAAAATAATAAATCGCATAGATAACATAATGAAGCTTTGATTCTTTAAATCAAGCAAAATAGAAACAGGG
This sequence comes from Tanypteryx hageni, assembly GCA_028673005.1. Classification (NCBI taxonomy): domain Eukaryota; kingdom Metazoa; phylum Arthropoda; class Insecta; order Odonata; family Petaluridae; genus Tanypteryx; species Tanypteryx hageni. Next base: position 132,910,154 of record CM054112.1, on the reverse strand, counting down.
ATAAAACTTATATAATTGAAGAGGACTTGTCTTATTATGAGGATTTTTTATAAGCATGTTTAGGAATTGTGGAATTATAAGCACCACAACGTTTTTGCTCCAGAGGGAAAAGCCCGCAAAGGGTAGACTAAAGAGGAAGACGAAGACTAGGCTGAAGCATTAAACAGTTTTTGCTACATCAAGAGATACAGAGAGAGGTGTCAATTAAGAGAGTGAATAAACGCTAATTAGACTCCCAGGAAAAGTTTTGTGTTTAAAATATCATATTTTGTAGTCCATATATCAGAATTGCAGCATTTAACGAGATGAAGGAGCTTCTCACAAGCAAGAAAATAAATTTAGAAACAAGGAAGAAATTAGCAAAATGCTACATATGGAGCATAGCTCTTTATGGTGCAAAGACGTGGACAGTAAGGAGAAAGGAGGAAAAATATTTACAAAGTTTTGAGATGTGGGTATGGAGGAGGGTGATGAAAGTGAAATGGACAGAGAGGAAGAGAAACGAAGAAGTATTAGAAATGGTGGGAGAAGAAAGGATGCTGATAAAAACAATCAGGAAAAGAAAAGCAAATTGGATAGGGCACATATTGAGAAGACAGTGTTTACAAAGGACGATCTTAGAAGGAAAAATTAGTGGAAGAAGAGGAAGAGGGAGAAAAAGAATAGGAATATTAGATAATATAAAGCAGGGATATACTACTTATAGAGGTATAAAAGAGGCTTCTAGGGAGAGAGAGAAATGGAGGCAGCGATTCAGTTAAAACCTGTCTTCGGACAGAAGCATGATGATGATGATATCAGAATTTTAATTAAATTACTTTTATTCAATTTATTCCAATATATTGAAAATCTTATGCAAATCACCATGATAAAGTCATCAATTTTTCAATTTATAACTCCTGCTATATTAAAGAATCATTGGTATAGTACTCATTTGCAAATCATCATTGCAAGTTAAAATTCCGTTACTCTCTAATCTCTATTTTTAATTAAACATATTATTATATGCTTTACCTTGCATTATAGGTATTGATAACGAAACTAGAAGTACTCCAGCATATTTTCAAATGCATATGCGAGGCTATCACAAAGATAAAATAAATACATTAAGCAAATGGTCAATGCTTCGAATTCATGGACAAATTTTTTTTTATGTCTACCGGAGTTGAGTGTCGAAGAAAAGGACGCGTCCTGGATAATAAGACATAGTAATGATTATTGAAAAAAGGTCGCGGTCCCGTGCTTTAGCGTATAAAATTCAAATTGGATTCAGGATTTGAAATAATCCTAAAAAAATCGTAAAAGTGAAAAACATATGTAAAAATAAAAAGTTTTACGAATTAGGACTGCGGTTAAAGTGTTCGACTATGGACTATGGACTTAGCGATGTTCGCCTTCAATAATATTGTTTTCAATAGTCTATTCCTATATTTGTGCTTTCTATTTGTATTTAAATCCATAACAAACTGTTCGAGACATTTCTCCGATCTGAGATATATGAAGTATGCGCCCAGAGATATGTTGCTGCGGAACGGAATATGTGAAAAAAGAGAAGATTTCAGGATCTAATGTCCAAAGTATTACTTCTGCTCAGTGGCTCTCTTTAGTTCAAAAATAGGAAACGAGCGCCGGCATAATGCGAAGACCCATTGTTAAAAGTGCTGATGAGCACTAAAATTGGTCAAAAAATTTGTTTCGACTACTGTAAGCAATGGGTAGAATCAGATAAGTAGGTTTCGTAGATGTGAGGAGAATAAATCGGAAATTGTCGACCTGTAGGTGATAAAAAGAGATTACTCGCCTCCTTGTGATAAGATTCTGCAGTGATGGAAACTAGACGAAAGCAAGGCAAAAGGAGAGAAATGGAAGAGGGAAAAAGATATGAGGCAGAAAGAGGAAGTCAACGGTGAGGTTTTAGTGGGAAAGAATGAAAAACGAGAAACTTACGAAAAATAAGACAAATCGTCTCATTAAATTAGTCCACATATTACCTAATATATAAAAATGAATGTGTGTATATATGTATGTTTGTATGTCCCTTATACGTTTTTGCACCGTTGAAGCTATCGAATTCAAAAGTTTCATGAGCTATCCTATTGACAAAAGGAAGAACTTGGTCTAGGTTTGCAGACCGTGGAGTCCCTTATACCCCATGGGGTCAACGAAATACTATTTCCATAAGAATGCATGGGAAATGGTGTGGAGAAGCCTCAAAATGTCATGCAGCCCTTCACTGATGTGGATATAAAAATACCTAAATATTAACTGACGATCACAAAAAATGACTTATTTTACGCACGAAAGACTGAATATTTAAATTCTGTTCATGGTTAGTCGTATTACATGTTAAATTGCTAGAAATTATCCTTTAAGCGCAATATTTATTAACATTTTCCAGGCGGCAACAAAGCTAAATTTCTTAATTTTTGTCCTCCTCTAAGGGAGATAGTCACGTAAAAATTAATGCAAGGAAAGTCCACGCCGTGGCACGCCGTAGAGGAAGAATCGCCCACGCCAAGATAAAGATTACAAATAGATTTATGCCTAAATATAGTCTATGATTACTTTTAAAGTGTCAAATGATTTTTAAAGAATATTAGAACATTGTTATCTTTTACCATTATCATTGAAAGATTTATCGCAACATAAATCGATACATCTACTTACATTTGTTCGGTAACCAAGATGTTGTTTATTGTTTACGGTTTGGCTAATAGTATTGACATAATCCAAATAATTTTATTGCTGCTTTAAAGGCTTCGGTGCATCTATCCATGTGGATATAAAGTAAGACGTAAATGCGTAAATATATTAATGGTAAAACGATACAATACAATAGATAAAATGTTAAATGTTAATGTAAACATTGCTTGCGCATTGATTAAGCAATGGGAAACGAAAATCCAGGGCCTATGGTGCACTCGGAGTAATTTATACTTTAATAAAACCGCTCGATTATGCCAAATATTCTCGGAAAAGCAGTCTGCCTTGATTATATGACAGATTCGCCATTGAGATACACCCACGAGCACAAGCCTGACTAAAACTTTTCAATGGTTTCTTTAGGTGGTAGTTAAAATTCCGTTTGAGCCTCTTCTCCGAATAACACATTTGAGAAATTTGGGGGCACCGACAGCGCAGGGCCCCGAGAAATAAAAATCATTTGCTACTTAAAAGAAAATTATTTCCCGAGCGAAGCCGGGTAACTCCAGCTAGTATATATATGAGAGAAAATCTCATTATAAGAGGAAAAAAGATTATTGCTTCGAGCGGAAGAGGACTCAGCAAAAAGGAAATAAATAGAATTCAGAAATAGGAAGATAAAAAAGGAAGCAGGCGTAGCGGGGAGAGAATAAGACGATTACGAGGGAAAAAGAGATGAAGAGATTTCTCGGGGAAAAGCGCGTGGGTTGGCCTCCCATCTTCTTTGGATTGTTGGATTTATCCGACGGAGCGTGAGAGGAAAATGTTAGTCGGGGTCTGTCCAGGTGGAGAGAGTCGTCGGATTGTGGGGACTGGGCGGAGAGAGGGTACAGGAGAGAGGGAGACAAAAGGGGGAAGACAGGCAGGGATAGTAAGAGAAAGATTAGCTCCGTAGAAACCGATCAGGCATCCCATTGCGTCGCCACTCCTCATTGAGTAACCTCCGAAGGAACAGGAATTCCCCGAGGAGAAGCAGACTAGTCGGAAAGGGAAAGAAAGACCCTGCGATTAAACGCAAACACGTCCAGAGAAGACCTCTCTGATAACCTTCTTTTCCTTGTTCTTTTGATTCTTTCCTCTCTTTTTTAAGTTTGAGGATTAAGGATAAACAAAAACGAATGAAATATTCTTAGCGAAATCGTTGGAAAGGAAAGTTTATTAGTTTGAAATGATGATGGGGCGCAGAAAAACATTTATTTTTCTTACCTATTCCAACGAAGATGGCCAAAAAATACCTGGTAGTTAAAAAAACGTTTAATATTATCGTCTTTAAGGAAACAAAGAAAATAAGAAGAGATAATTGACATCTTGAAAAAAATGAACTAGGAATAAAGAAATAAGTAAACAAGAAAATAATATCAGAGAGCCATGGATCTCGATTCTATGGCAAGTCATCGCGGGCAATTCGTCGTGCGACGATTAGTCGCGTGTCATGTTTTTCGCAAGAATAATTCGTCGCAAATTCAGGAACTGGTGAGTAAATAGATAATATTTTTGTTATTTTCAATGTCATGCTTTGCATAGTGAAATCACGAGTCGCGCATTGGCAGTCAAAGGTCCAACCGTCCAAGATGCAGTTAAATTTTCGTCCGACTTTGATTTTCATATGCTATATAGATATCTGGCAATACTTTCTTCGTAAATACTCTTCTCATTCAAAGATATCAGTTTTTCCATTTCCATTCTTTCCCTTATAACATAGCTTTCTACGACTACTCTCCCAATATTGCAGCAGGGATTACTACGCATAAACACGAAATAAAATACAAAACAAGTGCATGCAGAAATACCTTTAATGTACACTGGTACATTCAAGTTTAAGTTGTGCATCCATTATGTAAGAATTTTGAATACAACTTTTATATTTAAAAGATATGAATCAATTTTTTCTAAGAATAATTTTATTTCTCATAAAGTAAGAGAGACTTTTGGACATGCAGGCTTTTATTCTTTTGGATGAAAAAATTAGAATAAGAACAACTTACGATCATCCGATTTGAATAATTATAAAAAACAATTGTATGTACTTACGTATTTTCCGCAGGACCCTTACGTGGCGCAGTGAGTGTCGGGAAATAGAACTACGTGGATCTCTCCGCTAGCATGGAAAGGGTGACATTCATTTAAGGCAGGAGAATATAACGAACCCACCAATCTAACGTTACCCAACCCGGTTGGAGGAAAAGCAAACGTTTTTTATATAATTTAAAGGGTTCATTTTATTAAAAAATTTAAAATGGAAATAGAACGAACAAAACCTTACTCAAACCCCGGTTGGATAAAAATATCAACCTCCACGCAGCAGTTCCAGGTTTTTCTTATAATAACGTCTTCATTTAATTAAACTTTCTCTATGGAAAAAAAAACAAACTAACCAACCAACGGTTTTACCCAACCCGGTGGAGAAAAAACAAAGGATATTTTCTATAACAGTGTTTATTTCATCAAACATTTTAAATTTAAATATAACGAACCAACCAAACCAACGTTACCCAACCCGGTTGGAACAAAAATACCTCTTGAAGCAGAGCTAACTCCACGTAGTTCCATTTCCCGTCTTTCACGGCGCCACGTAAAGCCGCGTCCACACTTGGCGAACGAACATACAAACGCACATTGTCGAATCCATTGTGGACGTTTCTTCGAACGCGAACGAACAACGATCCGCAATCTGTCGGTATATCAAAGGGAAATGTTCGTTCGTGGTCGTTCGTGTTCGTTCGCGTTCGTATAGTGTGGACGTGTATTGGCCCAAGGGTTCAGTGTCTATAGAGATGGAGTGGTTGGACGACTTCACCGTATCTATTGCTGCGGATGTAGAAGGGTTTCCCATTTTATGGGACACCAAAAGCCTTCAATATAAATTGTGCAAGAAGAAGTTTGATGCTTGGATTTGGCAAAGAGTTGGAAAATGAACAAACAAAGCACAAACTTACGAATGTCACTCAAACATCGTTTTTCAGTGTTCGTTCGCGTGCATCTATGTTCGTTCGTAATAATATGTTCGTTCGCAGTGTGGACGCACCTTAAGGGTCCTGCGGAAAATACGGACGTACCAAAACAATCAATTAAGTTTCATATTGTATACATCTTTTTGCGCCTTCAGCTCAAAATTACTCATATTAAACGTTTAAATTACGTATTTGGGAGTAATAGTAGTAATATTTCCATTTTCACGACAACTGTTTTGACGACAGTGCAATTGTCAAAACTAGAGCTCAGATTTATTTATATTGACAACCGATTGCTGCGAGAAATGAAATAGATAAAAATTGTGATATTTAAAATAACTTATTTACCGTTCAAAATTAAAATTCCTGTTTTTATTAATTTGAACCCGTCATTTTTTACGGGCTTTTATACTAGTATCACATTAAAATGCCAAGATTCTCCGAATTAAGTTATTTAAAGGATAAATTTAGCGATTTCGAATATTTAAATTTTCACGATAAGAAAACCAATCTTCATACTTTCCTAGCTACCTAACTAATAGAAGACAATGTGTTAGTATTTGTGGTGTTTCTTCTGACTGGTCAATGATATCATCTGGTGTTCCCCAGGGCAGTGTCCTTGGCCTTTATTTATTCAACTTGTTTACAGATGACTTAACGATTTCAGTATCTACTTCTCAAGCTGAAATGTTATTATATGCTGATGATTGTAAAGTTTTTCAACCAATTGGTTCTCTCCCTGATTGTCTTTCCTTTCAAAATACGATTAATAATACAACAAATTGGTGTGATACTTGGCAATTGCGACTAAACTTGTCTAAATGCAGTGTTCTCGCTGTCACTCTTCGCAAAAACCCCATTCTCCGGGATTATGCAATGAATGGAACTACCTTAAAAAGGGTGACACTGCAGAGAGATTTAGGTGTCTTGACAGACACTAAACTAAACTATTCAGAACACATTTTCACGATGAAGAGAAAGGCTCTCTCTCTCTTCTTGGCGTTCTTTACAGATACACGGAGCTGAGGGATCCTGTGGTTTTGAGGACTTATTTCTGCTCTATTGTACCCCCCGTAATTTCTTATTGCTCACCAATTTGGTCCTCATCCTGCATAACTAATTTACGTTCACTTGAGCAGATTATGAACTTTTTTATAAATATTATTAGAATACGTGTTCCTTCTCTTTGTTATGCTACAAAAGATACCGTTCTCTCTACAATAGCTATTGCCAATCTTTCTACCAGTTATCATAAGCAAGATATTTCTTTTCTTCACAAAATTTTAAATTCTCATATCAATTGCCCTGAGTTATTATCTTTTTTCAACTTTCATGTGCCTTCTAGATCAACCCGATTATCGCACCTTCTTCACACTAATACCCCTAGGATTTCTTTGATCCAGCATTCTCTTTTTTCCGCCTTCCATCCTTATTAAATTCCCTCCCATCTGATCTTCATGTTTTTCGCCTCTCACTTCCATCTTTCATGAAACAGTTCTCTCAGTTTTAAAGTAAGTGATAGTATATGCTGATATTATTAATTATTGTTATTGATTGTGATTGATTGTTATTTATGTTTGTTTTACATTTCACTGTCAAATGGCATTTTGAAACTGTATGTGAAATTTTTATATAAATAAATAAAATAAATAAATAAAATAATAAAATAAATAAAATACTCATAAAAGCGCAAATCTCGCATCGATATCTCAACTTATACATATTTTAAAATTTTATAGAGAAAAGGCTTGCACGCTACGTTTCAGCTCTTCCCTAGTTAATCAAACAGAGAAGGAACGCTTTTGGATCCGAACCCGAGACTATTTGGGGATTTTTTTCTTCATTGACTTTCCATGCGTGACTAAAGTATTTATTACTGCCAAATCTCAACTGGCATTCTGTTATAACACTCGCATCGAAGTCTCAATTCGCCTCATGCGAATGCGAGTAAAAAAATCTTTATGTACGACATATAAAAATTCTAACGTTATCTTATAATAAATTTTATGCTAAATCTATGCTTTTATAAACATTCTGAAGATTTTGAAAATATCTTTAATTTTTTTATTTTAATGTCTATTTTTTTATTCTGCATATACCTTCCTTCCTTATACATACAACGTCATATTTCGGCATCTATTGAATAAAAAGGGACCATTTTTTAAAGTGATATTTACAATGATTCCGAATAATGACAATGTAACGCAAGAATGAATAAAAATTATGAATTGCCTTTTAAAATAATAATGATCGTAACATTTATCTAAAAAAAATTCCCTAATTGATTTAGAGGGATAGTTGCAGGAAATTAAATGTTTAGAATAGTATATATTTATATTTGCCTTTTAAAAAAGTCTGATGTGCCCACCACATGACTTTTTCCATATCTGTAACATTTCTAAAAATTCCAAATAGGTTACATAATAATAAGTGTTTAAAGAAACTGCGAGAAAATTTTAGACTTTACAAGGAACAGAAATAAACTCAAACCATAGCCTTCTGATATTGGATATAGTCACAAAGCACCAACAATTAAGAAAAGAAAAAGAAGCGTTACTAAGACGTAACTAAGCGTCAATTGTTAACAATAGTCCTCGGTAGATGGCGTGGTGGTGGCAGCTAAGAATCATTATATATAGAGACGTTCCTTACAGAGGAGGATATAACATACATATAGCAGGAGGATACTAATGTTTAGGCACTTCCATATGAGCTGGAGATTCGAAATTTTTTTGTTAGGTATGATTTTGTGCAAAACCGACTAGAAAAAACGAAAATCTTGAAAAAGTGCAACAATGCGACCGCTAAAAATTCTCAATTGTTTAAACAAATTTTCAAGGTTTATGTATTTTCGAATGTGCTACGGAGGTGAAATTTTTTTTAGAGGTAGGATTTGTAAAAAAACGAAATAGGGATTAAACAAATTTCGATATTTTAATTTGTTTGGCAGTTAAAATTCTTAAAGTTTATACAAATAGATAACTGTTTAGGTACTACGGGATGAGTTAGGAAGCTGAAATTTTCAAATTATTTACAAAGTAGTGAATTTGCACTAATAAACATTTCAATTTTACCATACATCAATTGCGGCGGCCGTTAAAAATTATTTACATTTTAACAATTAGAAAAATATTATTTTACTTCTAGAAGTGCTACAATTTTAAAATGTGTAGCATTAGTACCCCATAATGAAGATAGTGTAAAATTATTAAAATTGCAACATTTGGGGATTGTTTTTAACTATTATTTTTACGTGGGAAAAACGAAAATCGCTGCGGAGGTGAAATTTTTAGAATTAAAAGACTATTTGTAATGATGAAATGTCTGTCTGAAAAATGAATGTTTTTTCAAGATGAGATGAAATGCTTGCAGTATGCAAGCACCAACTACTAGTATAAGATATACCTAAAAAAATGCATTTTATGGGATAATGTTTCAAACAAAGGTTGTAGAAAATTACATTTCCTACAACGTCTACTCCAATATATTTTTACATTTATCGAATATTAAAGCAAATATATCAAAATAACAGATAAGTGACAAGAGTAAACACCCACTTTCGGTAGACCGATTTTTACCAAAAACTAATCAGATCTTCTAACATTTATTAAAATGTTAAATATAAAATTTTGCGTTGACCTGATTAATAGTTTTTGAGTTAGAGCGCCCACAAAAATCTATCATATACAGACAGACAGACACACAGAAATAATCGAGAAAATAGTCAAAACGTGTTCGGAGGACCTCAAAACATGTATTTCCCTTGAAATCTTGAATTCGATTTTTTTCATGAAAACAATACTTTCTCTATACTTAGTATATGGAAAAAGAAAAATACTGAGAAGCCGTAGAAATAAAGGTTGTCTACGCGGTCATGTTGCGCACGTCTTTGGGTATTTTGACCATCATGGAAGCATTGCGATCGGCTTTGGCGCGCCATCTAACGTAGGTTCGTCCGTGCACACCTGTGCACACGTCATAAGTACCGTAATTTGTGAGTCAATCGAGTATCTCACAATTTTAGTTCCGTAATAAAGTGCATATTAATTATATACGGCAAGGAGTAGCTGCAGTTCAATCACCATTACGAGAAAGACTTCTCTTGAACGTTTTTCTCACATATACGTTATTTTTGCCGCGTCCCGTGAAAAGCGTATAAACGAGTTTCCACTGTAGTGTTATCCATAAACATCGATAAAATTAGCGCGTTTTTCGTTTTTCATGTGGTTATACAGCCACGTGTTAGGTCACAAGAGCCTCATTTGTTTTATAACGGAGATACCAAATGAAAATGAGTTTATCTTTTAAATGAGAAAAGCTTCATAGCTAAGCTAGCGTTGTATTGCGCATCATCTTTCTACAGAAACATATATTTTACGTAAAAATATATACTTTTCTGGATAACTGATACTTCCAAAATGACATTTAAGTTTAGAGCGAAATCTATTTTGTATTAAAAATTTTGAACGTTTCCCTCTCCCCCTCCGTAAAGTTTTCAAAACTCAGTCTTTTCTAGTATAAGTAGCATCAATGTGGAAATGTATACTCAAATTTTCAGTTTCCTATCTTTTATACCTTCGGAGATTCAAGAACAAGTACTTAAAAAATACTTGTCTCATTTATCTCCAATAACGAAAACTAGATTATAAAAATCCAGATGCGCATATAGGCTACAAAGCAGCCGTCTTCAGCGGTAATTCACCGAAAATATATTCTAAAAGAGGAGTTCTTTTTGAATCTTTTGTAGGTGAATTATCACTTTTGTAACCTTACTAGGGGATTCGTCCCTGGCGCCTTCAGAGCCCAACCCCGATTAGTTATTAATTATGATTAATAATTAGTCCCAAATATTGTATTAAATGATATTAGATGTATTCACGAACTTTCCAGTGAAATTAAAACTTAAATTTTTAATTATTGAATTTGCAGTTTTTTTCAGCCTTCCAACTGTGCCTGAAAAAATGAGTTCTGGAATAGGACCTTCTAGTTTGAGTGAACCCAAAATTTATGTATGTGTTTGGTGAAGACCATAATGAGAGTCTATGCGCAAATTTTGAGATCGATAAGATTGAAAATGGCTGAGATACAGAGCGTTACAGAGATAATGACCAAAATACAGTTGAAGCATATTAATGGTTTGATAGTGGCTATTGGAGATAACCGAGGTATTTTTTAAGCGCTTGTTCTTGAAATTTTTCAGCCATAAGACGAGCTCGATAATTCTCTGCTGAACCTTCGGATATATTTAAAAAACAAGTTAGGGAAGTGTACAGTGTATCACAAATAGGCGCGTTTTATGCTATGGAGTATTTCAAACTAAACGATATACTTTTAACGAACGCACATCATAAAACAGCTATGCACCACGTCCCGATCGTCTGTCTACTAAAAAATTCTTCCTCCCCTAAGTCGATGCATTAATAAATTAATTTCCATAATTTTAATGACTAAATACTACAAACTGATATATCAAAATTGGTTCAATTCATATTTACCGATTTATTTTATAATCAGTTTAAAACAACCAAACAATCGAAAATTATTTAAAATATATCTAACTTGAGTTCAATAGTTGTAATAATTACGTTTACGTTTTTTATTCTTCGTAGATCATGCACGCGTGAGGAATTAAATGTATTTTGTAATTATAGCATCTCTTAATTACTTCAGTAACCAATAAGACGGTATACGTTGACAACAATTTGATAGCTATGCATGAATTTGTCTAAGTTCAAAGCGAATTGCGACATTCATGTTTGATTTTCTTGATAACAGTTACTCCTACGATAAAAATGAATAGGAAAGTTCATTTTTTGACACCAGTAAAGTGGCTTACATAATTCATTCATGTTATTATGTTATCGGACAAAAATGACGAGCACCTTACATACAGACCTACAATGTTGCTTTGTTCCAACTCGAGAACCGCAAGCGTTATTTTGATAAAATTGGGTATTGGGGAGTTTTAGTAAAATTGGTCGACCAATTACAATTTTGGTTAAAATCGGGCAAAAATTACGACCACTTTACATGAAGACCTACATGTAGTTTACAATGTTCTTTTGTTTCAACACTGGTGTTGCGGTTTATAAAACTCTTTTGTTTGGGTGAAGCGAAGCTTCGAAGGCTTTACGCACGGCAGAGACGACAGTGTGTGCTGACACACTCGAGAGAGAGGACAGTGTGCTGAGACGCTCGAGAGAGAGGACAGTGTCTGCTGAGACGCTCGAGAGAGAGAACAGAGAATACAGACGACGAGTTGCGGACTACGGTGCTTGTGTTTTGTGTGTGTAGAACCTTTAGACTACGTTAATTATACAGTCCACTATTTTGCATAAGTGTTAATCATTATTTCGATTATAACCTTTGTTTAACCGGCCCTTCTGATTTGATATCAGTCGATGTGCATGCCACATTTTGGTTCTTCGGGCCGGATCTTCGTGCTAAATTAATATTTAGTATTGGTTTCAAGCATCTAGTTTTGAGAAATCTTTGATATAAAACTCGTGTGCATTGCCTCAAGAAAGACGAGTTATCGGGCGAAAGGTGCGTTCAAGCTCATAAGGCAAGCCGGCTCCGTGAGTGTTACCAGGCAACCAGCTGCGCGGGGTGGATGACGTAAGAGCTGCCTGACGCCGACCGTGGTTTCCAGTCCAGACCAGACGGCGCCCAGCAGATTCATCCTACTTTGTTCCAAATTCAACATTGTCTACGCATCATCCAGGTCAGACAGACTTTGACGGCTCTGATCCTTTCCCGTACATATTTACCCTGCCTTACATTGTATATGTTGTGTAATCATGGAATCAAGCGAGAGAAAGTTACTCATTAAACAACGAGGTTTAGCTAAGAGTAGTTTAACACGAATTATAACTTACGTAGAGCAGTTTCAGCCAGGTTTAAATTTAAATCTTATACGTGCTAGAGCTCAGCTTTTGACAAACATCTGGGAGAGATATGATGAGGTTCAGAATAAGTTAGCAATTTATGACGAAGAGGAAGACCATGCTGCGGACAGAGATCTTTTTGAGAATAATTTTTGTGATGTAAAAGCAAAAATTAATACTTTTCTAGAAGAAGCTGACAATAGGTCAATTCACAGTGAAAATAGTAGAGTAGGAAGTGCGAACATACCGGTTCATAATAACAGTTGCAGCGAGCTATAATTTTCGGTGCAAAAACATCCACTGATGTGCTAAGTGCTAATGACAAACTATAAATAGAACAGAAATATAGACATATAACAATCCAACAGTTGAATTTGAATAGATTTAAGTAATACCACAAAACAAAATACACCTCATAGGTGAAGGCGATTCGAAACGAAACTTAGTTAATGTCAGTTAAATCACATCCAATAGTTACTATCACTCTTCCGGCTCCCGGTAGGTCAATGTCCACTCAACACTGAATGTTTTCTGCCGGGTAGTATGGACTCGAGAGTGGGACACCTGCGTCGACTTCTCTCTTCTCGTTGCTCCGCTGAGCGTCTCGTCGCTCGGAAGGCCACTATCGGAATGGAATGTCACGTGACGCCGGTGGTGAAGGAGGGAGGTAATGACGTCAGGCGGGTAATTCGAAATGGTTGAATTATTCCCGATGATTGGTCGCTTTTCTACTGTTCTTGCATAACCATGGGAAAGAGGGAAGGTTGAAGAGGTGAGGGGTAATTAGAGTATATAAAGCAGAGAGGCACCACGGGAGGGCGTGTCGACCGTGGCGTGGCGTTCGTGGGCGTGGTGTTCAGTCCGGCGATATCACGAATATCGGCGATATTCGAACTAGCGATATTCGTACTTGCATGTTCGTACATGCGATTCGTTAAAAATCGCCACACAGTGTGAAACTTCCCACAGTACAATTACCTCAATTTTCTGGGTGTTATACACAATGGATACAGTTCAGAGACACGTTTGAAAGTTTGATTGTAGCCAATCCAGCACTTACATATATTCAAAGGTTTTATTATTTGATTTCATCCTTAAAGGATGAACCGCGTGCATTGTTACAGAATTTAAGTGTCAAATGAAAATTTTAGTGTTGCATGGAACCTCATATGTCAGAGATACAACAATCCAAAACTCATTGCATCCAAGCATGTTAAGGCTTTGTTGACGCCCATGAAGGCTAGCGATGATTCAGCTACAGATTTGAGACAAGTAGTTAATCATTTATCAAGCAATTAAAATGCACTTGAAGCTTTAAGCCTAGAAACACCATTGCATGAAATAATGCTTATGCAATTCACTCTAGACCATTTGGCCCCTTCTATCAGAAAGGAGTGGGAGACTACATCAGTGTTACATGACTTTCCCAAATTAGAGGAGTTGATTAAATTCCTAGAACAAAAATGTCAAACGTTAGAATTGTTGCAACCCAGTCAATATATACAAACCACTGGAATCCGAATTCAAATCGAACAAGACCAGGTCATCTAGTTCCTTTATGACGACGAGCAATAGTACATTGTGCCCGTATTGTAAACAAAATCATGGGTTGCAGAAATGTTTATCCTTTGCTAATGCTAGTGTACAACAACGAATAGAGAGTGTTAAGCAAAACAAATTATGCTTTAACTGTCTAAAGGCTTTTCATAGCGTTAAGGAGTGCCAATCAGGCAACTGTCGGAAGTGTGATAGGAAACACAATACGCTGCTTCATTTTGAGAGACCGGTGACAGCGAAATTGTCTGACAGGAATGAACGACCACACTTACAATGTGGCTCAACTAGTGACCACTTCAGGAACGTCAGCCCCAACCAATTAGAGAACGATTCAAGGACATTGGGAAGTTACTGTGCCTTAAAATCACGACTGATTAAGCAGGTGTTATTGTCGACAGTTATTGTAAATGTGGAGGACTCATTAGGTAGACTTCATCAATGCCGCGCTCTTCTCGATAGTTGCTCACAAAGCAACTTCATTACTGACGAGATGGTTAGACTACTCAATTTAAAGAAAATTCGAAACGTAATTCCGATACAAGGTATCGGGGATGTGACTGCAGCCACCACGCACAGTGTTAATGTAGGTGTCCATTCAAGAACAAATGACTTCAAGGTCAACCTCAATTGTTCCATTCTTCAAAAGATAACAGACAACGTTCCCTCAACTTTCATTTATTACAAGGATTGGGGTATACCTTCAGATATTGTGTTAGCCGAAGACAAGTTCAACGAGCCAAGCAAGATAGATCTTCTAATAGGTGCGGAGTTCTACCTTCAGCTCTTATGCCCTGATCAAAGAACCAGAACTGGCAACTGCCCAATTCTGCAAGATACCAAGTTTGGATACATCCTAGCTGGAAGGCTTCCCTGCCAGACCTCAGGATATGCTTCACAGCGATCATTCCTTACTAGGAGAGACAACGTATTGGATAAGCAACTTCAACGTTTTTGGGAAATCGAGGAACTGGTTCAACCATTACCTACGAGGGAGGAAGAGTTATGTGAACAACATTTCAAGGAACACACCAGAAGAGACTCTACGGGCAGGTTCATTGTTCGATTGCCTCGCCGCCAGGGAGTAGGACATTTAGGTGACTCATATTAACAGGCAAGCACACGACTACAACAATTGGAACGCCAACTACACAGACAGCCACCTTTGCGTCAGACTTACAATGCCTTTCTTCAAGAGTATGAAGAGCTTGGCCATATGAAAAGGCTAGATGACAACGCAACCAACAACCAGAGGGAATTGTTTTACTTGCCAAACCATGCAGTGATCAAAGAAGCTAGCTCCACCACCAAGACGAGGGTAGTTTTTGATGCTTCCGCCAAGACGACTACAGGAACATCCCTCAATGATACGCTGTTAATTGGAGCCACATTACAACAAGATCTGAGTTCCATAGTTCTACGATTTAGAACTCATGAAGTTGTGTTTAGAGCAGACATCGCTAAAATGTATAGACAGGTCCAGGTGCATGCTGACGATACCGGACTCCAGCGCATTCTCTGGAGAAGATCATCTACAGACCCAGTGAACATCTATGAGCTCACCACTCTCACATATGGTACGGCGTCAGCTCCGTTTCTTGCAACGAGATGTCTTCAGCAATTAGCTGAGGAAGAAGCAGTCAGATACCATCACGCTGCTGAAGTATTGCGAAGAGACTTTTACATTGATTATGTGCTCTGCGGGGCAAACAACTGCAAGGAAGCGCTTCAATTGCAACAGGAATTGATAGATATACTCAGTACCGGTGGCTTTCAGTTGAGAAAGTTTTGCTCTAATCTTTCTGCCATTCTGGAAGCCGTCCCACCAGAATACAGAGAAACGGAACTGCCAAGACATTTTGACAGCATTAATGAAGTCAAAACACTTGGGTTATTATGGGATCCAACGCAAGACATGTTTTTAATTGCTATCAAGACACCATCATCATCCTCGATGTTGTTAAGCGATCAGCCAAACTCACCTGTCACTAAACGTACCGTGTCTTCTGTGATTGCATCTATTTTTGACCCGCTTGGGCTAGTAAGTCCCATTGTTATTATATATTAAATGTTTCTACAGCAATTATGGCAGTGTAATCTACAATGGGATGAATGTCTTACAACTGAGTTATTAGCAGACTGGAAGAAACTGTGTTCACTTCTCCCTGAAGTTAAGAACATTCCAATCGAACGACGTGTGTTAGCCAAAGGAATCCTGTTAGACATACAATTACATGGGTTTTCAGATGCAAGTGAAAGAGCTTATGGTGCTTGTTTATACCTGCGCTTAGTGTCTCAACATGGGGAGGTTATAACAAAAATACTATGTTCAAAATCAAAGGTGGCACCAGGAAAATGTATCACGATCCCTCGACTGGAATTGTGTGGAGCATTGTTGCTTGCTCGACTGGTAAACAAAGTAGCACCTATTTTGAATTTAGATATTTCCAAGACAATGTTGTGGACAATTGTCCTATCATGGCTGGCAGCGCCAGCTGCGCGATGGAAAACGTTTGTAGCAAACAGAGTAGCCCAGATTCAGGAGCTTGCATCTAAGGGTCACTGGAGAAAGGGGGCCTCTGAAGAAAATCCAGCAGACCTGATTTCTTGTGGCTCTGACCCTTCAACCCTGTGTAAACTTACCTTATGGTGGCAAGGCCCTGTCTGGCTAAGTCAGTGTGAATTACAGTGGCCGACTACAAACTGCAACATGCAATTCGAGGAGGCGCCAGAGCAACGGGCATCAGCACTTACAGCGATGGCAACTCAACCAGTCATAGATGACATAACTAATCGATATTCATCGCTTTTCCGATTTCAGAGAGTAGTTGCATATTGCCTGAGATTCTATCACAATGCCAAGTACCCAGAAAATAAACGAGGCATTTTGACAATGTCCGACTTATGGCTAGCACTTAACATCTGCCTGAAGATAGCCCAGCAAGCACATTATAAACGAGAAATCAAATGGCATTTTATTCCTCCCAGTTCCCCACACTTTGGAGGATTATGGGAAGCTGGGGTGCGATCAATGAAGTATCATTTAAAATGAGTAACGGGAACCTCCATTTTTACTTTCGAGGAGCTGTCAAACCTTCTCGCACAAATAGAAGCTTGCTTAAACTCCAGACCTATTACAGTCTTATCCGAACAACCCTAATGATCCAAGTTATCTTACCCCTGGTCATTTCCTCATTGGTGGTCCTTTAACCTCCTTCCCTGAGCCTAGTCTGTCTGATGTGTCGCTGAAGCATCTTTCCAGATAGCAGCAAATTCAACAGGTGACGCAGCAGTTATGGAAGAGGTGATCAATGAATTACCTAACATCACTTCAGCAGAGAAGAAAATGGCGTTCGGAACAGAAGAATCTTCAACCTGGGAACGTGGTTCTGGTCAAGGAGGACAACCTACCCCCACTTTCTTGGAGGATTGCAGTCATCCAGTATTTCCGGGAGAAGATGGGCTGGTTCAAGTAGCCAGCATGAAAACTCCCACCGGCATTGTAAAGAGACCTATACATAAATTGATAATTTTACCCCTACACTAATGTGCTTATAAAGTGTTTAATAGTATTTAGCAGTGCAATGTAATATGTTAATTGTTTTGAATTTTGTAAAATTCAACGGGGGGAGCTTATGTTGCGGTTTATAAAACTCTTTTGTTTGGGTGAAGCGAAGCTTCGAAGGCTTTACGCACGGAAGAGACGACAGTGTGTGCTGAGATGCTCGAGAGAGATGACAGTGTGTGCTGAGACGCTCGAGAGAGAGGACAGTGTGCTGAGATGCTCGAGAGAGACGACAGTGTGTCTGCTGAGACGCTCGAGAGAGAGAACAGAGAATACAGACGACTAGTTGCGGACTACGGTGCTTGTGTTTTGTGTGTGTAGAACCTTTAGACTACGTTGATTATACAGTCCACTATTTTGCATACGTGTTAATCATTATTTCGATTATAACCTTTGTTTAACCGGCCCTTCTGATTTCATATCAGTCGATGTGCAAGCCACAACTGGAAACACTGGACGAATTTTCATGAAATTTGGTATCGAGGAGTTTTAGTGAAATTGGTCGAATGATTCCAATTTTGCTTAACATAGGACAACAATTAAAACTTTACATGAAGATCTGCATGTGGTTTACAATGTTCTTCTGTTTCAACTCGGGAACCGCACGACGAATTTTGATGAAATTTGGCATTAAGAGGTTATACTGGAATTTGTCGACCGATTCCAATTTTGGTTAAAATCGGACAATAATTATGACTACTTTATATAAAGACCCACATGTATTTTACAACGTACATCGCTAGCTTCTCGTTAAACACTCATCTGATTGTTAGTGAAAAATATTGAGAACATCGTGAAATATCAAAGAACGCAATTGGAAACTTTGTGTACTCTGACATGGAGTGCACCTTTCCAATCTCGTTTTCTGATTGTCTTTGCCTTTACGTCCTTAATGATAAATTTCATGAAAATCCGATCGGCACTAGCCGAGAACGAACATGACAGACGGACGGACGGAAAAAAACAAGCTAATAGGCGCTCATTCTGGAAGTGAAACGTCTAAAAAAGAAACAAAATTTTAAATAAGCCTCAATCCGACTTTTGCATTTTTCAAATCTCAAATCTAAAGAAAAACAATTGGTAGCAGTACAGAAATCCACCCTCCAAGTTTCACCTCTCTATCGTTCACGGTTTCGTCACCATTTTATTTTAAGAAAGTGCACAGAGATAAATAGTCATATAGACGTAAATGTGAAACGCATTTCGAAAAACGCGCTAAAAATTAACAATTTTTATAGCATAGAGCATTTGCCTGGGGGAGGGATGGGGATGAAAGTACTATGCATCTCGTCTATTTATGCTTCCACAGGCAGTTACAGAAAAAAATCTGATTTGGGCACCACATGACTTTCTCCATGCCTGTAATATTTCTAAAAACTCCAATTGGGTTAAATGATAATAAATATTTTAAGGAACTGCAAGAAAAATTCAGACTTAACAAAGAACTGAAATAAACTCAAACCGTAGCCATCTGATATTGGATATAGCCAGGAAACTCCAACAATTAAGAAAATAAAAAGGAGCGTTACTAAGACGTAACTAAGCGTAAAGTGTTTACAATAGTCTCCGGTAGGTGGTGTGGTGGTAGCAATTAAAAAATTAGTATTAAAATGATCTCTTAAACAATGCATTATATGGGAAAATGTTTCTAACAAACGTTGTAGAAAATTAAATTTACTACATTTATTCGAGTACTTTTTTATACTCATAAAATATTATAGCAAATTATAAAATAAAAAAACCTGACAAGAGTAAACACCCACTTCAGGTCGACCGATTTTTGCTTAAATCTAATCCGATCTTAAGTTTATATTGTAACACGACTAAGCATCAATTGTTAACAACAGTTTTCGTGGTAGTGAAAGCTAAAAATATAAGATATCTTTTAAACAATGCATTATATAGGAAAATGTTTCAAACAAAGGTTGTAGAAAATTAAATTTCCTACAAGTTTTATTCCAGTACATTTATTTCTACATATATCAAATGTTAAAGCAAATATTACAAAATAACGGATGTCACAAGAGTCAACACCCACTTCCGGTTGACCGGTTTTTACCAAAACTAATCAGTTCTCGTGATTTTCATAAAAATGTTAATATAAAATTTCGCAATGAACTGATTAATAGTTTTTGAGTACCCACAAAAAGCTGTCACATACACAGATGACCGAGAAAATGGTCAAAACGTGTTCAGGGGATCTCAGAACGTGTATTTCGATTAAAATCTCGAAATTGATTTTGTTCATAAAAACAATATTTTCCCCTATACTACGTTTGGAGAAAGTAAACAATATGGAAAAGTATATTCCATAAATGGAATACACAGAGATTTCAAAGGCGTTCTTAATGGGAAATACGTATGGAACAGTATCAAAAGATTAGGTGATTCTCGAATTTTTATTCCAATTATTTTCTCGGGGACTATATTGTAGTAAATGTTCTCTATCCAAATACATTTGTTAATTTATACCTCGCAGATCATATAAGAGAATGAGAGAGAAATATATGGATTTTTAATTGTTGTTTGCTGAGAGAACCGTCTTCGAGATCGATGTAAACAAAAGATGCGATGTTTTGCTCGAGATTTTCTCGATTTTTTGTCTCCGAAACCATAACTCGTAATTACGTGGTTTTTGAACCAACTTGTACTAAATGTTGTTCTCTATCCAAATAAATGTTTAATCTATACCTCTCAGATCATATAAGAGAATGGGAGAGAAATGTATGGATTTTTAATTGTTGTTTGCTGTAATATGCGATGTTCTGTTAAGGATATTCTCGATTTTTTGTCTGCGAAACCATAACTCGTAATTACGTGGCTTTGCGGACTTTCTTGTAGTAAATGTTGTTCTATATCCGAATAATTATTTTAATCTATACCTTACGGATCATATAAGAGCTAGGGAGAATATAGTTTGTTATTTCATTATTCTTTGACGGATGCCATTTAACGAGACACGAGTATAAGTTTATTAAAGTAATTATGTAAAGTGGAAGTTCTAATTGACAGATTCAGTTGAAAATCACAATTGGCGATAAATTTTAATAAATATTACCCATACCTAATTAAATTAAAATCCTCCCAGCGGTTTAGGAGATGAAAGTTACGACGGACGGACCAGACGTGCCCATAAGGCGATCCGCTATTACCGCTTCGCTGGTAAAGAACGCCAAAAAACGGATAAGTGACAGGAATAAACAACCACTTCCCGTTTCGAGATTTTAGCTAAAATCTAATTAGTTCTTCACTTTCTAATACAAATGCTAAATACGATCGGATTATTAGTTTTTGAGTTTGAGCGCCCACGAAATTCCGGTCTCACACGCATACTTACAGACAGACACACACAGAGACAACATCGAGAAAATAGTCAAAACGTGTTCGGGGGACCTTAAAACATGTATTTCCCTTGAAATCTCGAATTCGATTTTTTCATGAAAACAACACATTCTCTATACTTCGTATGGATATGGAGAAAGTAAAAATTCTCATTCAAAACAAAGCATTAAAAAAGATAAATCTCGACAAATCGAAGTACAAGCCAAACTATTACTGAAAACAGGCAGAACGCATATCTCCCATCCATTCATTCACCTTCCCTCTCCCCCTTGCTGTCGCCTACTCCCTCCCCGTATTGTCCCCTTCACTTTCTCCTTCGAACCAACTCGCCTCAATGATTATGAACACACGCGAAATTCTCCTCTCTCCATTCATTATTCCATCATCTCCTGTCGCGCGATTTCCAGACCCTAGATAGAAGCCCGAATACACATGTACGCGCCTCCAATATCTCTCTTTACACGAAACAATTTCAGCGGCTCCGTGTTCGGCCCGCCACGCAGACTAAATATCAACCCGGCCGCAAGATAATGGATGGCCGCCGATCCAACTGTATGCAAGCGCCGGAAAATGCGGAAATTTCCGAGTTACTTCATTTTCAACTCCCCCTCTTTTCGAGCGGAAACATCACAATCCGAAATCACCACTTGTCACTTTGCATTCTTAACGGCGCAAACGCACAATACGCTTCGTGGGATAGATTTGCCTCATTTCCATGATGTTGCCGTGACGACGGTGGGCGAGGAATTTATCAGGAAGAAATGCGTGTTGCGGTGTCGAAAAGATGAAAGTTTTCGAAATTTAGCTTGGATGCAACAACAACGAAGCACGGATCAAATCATATTTTGAAAATCCTAGGTAACATGTAGAAACATTTTATGCGAAAGAATTTTTTTTGCAAAAATATTATATGAAATCTTGTCTTCTTTTATTATGTTAACTTTTTCATCAGTAACTATAACAAAGAGCTTAAAAGACCGTATTATGACGTTTTATTATCCCATATAATAATAACACAAAGAAATTATTGTAATCCTGAAAATCGGATTCGAGATTTTGACGAATACGAACTTTTAAGGGAAAAGGTTGTTTTTGTATTGCCGTCACTTTGTAGTCTGTCTTTTGCGCGCGGTATTATGGGAAAAACTGTTATACAGAATCTGAAAAAATCGTATTTATGTAGGGTATGTTACCAGGAATATATGCCTTGTTAAAACGAACTATATCTCCCAATAGTGGAGGGTGGTATTATCTAGTATATTTTCACAAAATATCGATTTAATCGGCAATGGCTACATTTATTTGGATCAGAGCACATCCAGTTATAGTCTCATAAACAATAATCCATAATTACTTTTTAAAATAACTATATAGCGCCGTCCAGTGACACTGTAACATATCGATTTTGACCCCGAGCTATCAGCAAGCTCTCCCCTTTCCAATGGCATCAGCACTGTTGCTACGAGTCAAACTGCGCGTTAATACGTGTTAACGTAATCAGCGAAATCACTGCGTGGACTAGAGGCGTTCTGATATGATAAATGATTTTGCAATGCATGTACAGTCGACTTTAAAATTTTCACCGAGAAGTTTTCAGCCACATCTTGGGGAAAATAAAAATTCATGGTAGAACAAAAAAGAAAGTTCATTTTTCTTTATGAAAGATAATCCGCAGTAAGATATACTCTTAAATAAAACAACATTTAATCGATAGAGCAATAAAATACAAAGAAAAAGTTTTAGATTCAGAACGAGCAGTAGTCGATGAGGAATAGGCAGTAGATATAAAAATGCCAGTGGAAGTGAAATTGAATGAGCGATTTCGTGATCTGCGAAAAGAACAGCTAAGTAGGAACGGCGATTTTTTATGAGATTATAAATGCACCCAAACATGGACCCGACGATGTCTGCTTTTTCGAATGTCATAGCAATATTCTTAAGCTTAGGAGGAAGATTTAATGAAGGATTCAGGCGTTAATTTCTCTTAAAAAATAGTTTACGTGGAAATTTATCTGACAATTCTTCTTGAATTTTAATCTTAAAATATGATTAAAATTAAAGACGCAATAATTAGTTTAATATAACCTGTAAGTCACTGAGAGCATCCTGAACGATCTCCTTTTTTGGCCGATAGCTCACTCGTTCGAAACTCCAGAATGTATTTGTTTCTTTTTAAAATCTCTCTCACTCGGGAATCCGCCCTATTCTACAAGAGCCATCAGTCGAACGCTTTCGCCAATTACGCACATTTTCCCGTTAATTACCACCTTCAGAAGTCGACATCATATAAGTAATGTTTCATTTTGAAGTTGAAAGCTTCAACTATTTAGTCGGCAATTAGAGTGGAGAGTTTAATCTCAAGCAGTTAGATCTAGCACGTAAAATACTACTGCTGAGATGGATTACCAATTCACCGAAGCCTCGGGATTTTGATAGATTTTTGTAATTTAGGAAAAATTTATTGTTATGCAACTTTGTGTTTTGGTTTATGCAAAAAGATTTCCAGTCATGCACAGAGCTTCTTCGGAATAAATTATATCGGTCCAGAGTTAATGATGATGAATGCTGAAGGAAACATTAGCATAAGAAAAATTCCCCCATGATATTTACAATGCTGCAAGAAACAAAATATTTTGTTTAAGATTTAAGAAATAATCTTTGATCGGCTAGCAAAATGCGTAAAGTATGAAGAATTGACTGTCATTCAGTACGACTGCTAGGTATAAACGCCGTTCGAAAGAGGCGGGTCGATTGGTGAGTTATTGTCCAAAAGAGGCAAATGACGTGCATATGTTTTTTTGGAAAAAGATTTTTCACACTGCATGACCAGCCAAAATGAAAGCTTACCGCAGACCGTACATGTCGTGCTCGTTATTTGGTGTAGATCCATCACGCTGCATCACGCGTAACCGCAATGAAGTTTCCGTCACAATTGATGGGGTTCATGGCGTGCGGTCGGCTTTATTCCGCTCCCCCCAATGCGGCCCCAGACAGGTTAATTGGCGGCAACAAAGCTCATCTCAAATCAACCAGCTGGTTCAGGAAATTCCAAGCTCCGAGATTTTGGCATAGGGTGCCGAAGCGCGAGTCAAAGGCAAGCAGAGGCGAAAGCAGCGCGCGGTTGCCTCACAATAGGGTAATATCATTGTGCGCTGTGGATTATTTACACCCTGCTTCATAAATAAAGTAATTTAAAAATTATAATTTGAGAGGATGTTTATTTTATGGCACACGAGACAGTGTATATTCACCTCAACCAAGTCCATAAAAATAAGCTTTTATAATGATTAAGATACAAAATTTAGTGATTTGCTTTCTCCTTGGAAAAATTTCCATCCATGCTGCGAAATGTATCATGATCCTTCTACTTCATATTTTCGCTTGTTCATTTCAGCATTCCATTTTAACGTCTCATTTGGAACCCGTTAAATTTTTCACCCCTCATTTTTAAAACATTAAGGTCTCATGTAAATTATTTTACTAAGGCATTTTACCAACTCCTTTTTTCTAAACTTCATTTATGCTTCCAAATAATTGAACTCTTCCAATTTTTATCTGCTAAATGTCTTTCTTACCCAATATGGAACCGAATAAGTTCATCGGCTCCATATATGCACTACTTGTATTGAACCTCCTCTCACGTCCTTTCTAATCCATCGATGTTAAGTCTATTATTTGAAAATCACAGGTCTGGAGTGCGATATAGACATAGGCGGAATGCGACCTGAAAACTGTTGTTTCAAATGGCTACTATGTCCACTATCGCAAAATGCATTTGTTCGCTCTCTGCTTTTTTCGGGCACTTTCTCACAATCTGTTATCAAGAGACACCTTCATTATTAAGAAATATTTAATTGCAGTCTGTTTGTCATAGTTTGACGTTTAAAAATCAAACGGTGAACTTTCCATGCCACAAATTCTTTGTCACAACCAGCGATGCTATGAACTATGTGATTATTTTTCAAATTTCATTTCCACCATAAGGTTAACTCGCAACTCTTTTTGGAATTAAGAAACTACTAACTACTTAATACCGAGTCACACAACACAATTAGGAGAACAGAACGAGATAAAAGAGACGATAAGGAACTACGCACATCGAATCAAAAATGAACACTAGTTTTGTATTGAGATTCTCATTCATTCTATCCTTCTCGGAGTTTGTATTGTAAGGACGAAACATGTGTGCTAACAGAGCCGGGACAAGGGCTAGGCGAGCGAGACAACCGTCTATGGCGCAGCAAGCTCAGGGGCGCAACAAATGACAATGTGAACTTGTTAGTTGAATGTTTTATATTATAAATATATTTTATTTTACTTCCACACTGCAAATAAACTATTGTATTTAGGGGTAAAACTCAGTATTGTATACTTTTATTAGAAGAGGAGCGTAATTCTCAAACCTTGCCTAGAGTGTAAAAATATCTTGTTTAGGCTCTGCGTGCTAGTAACACGTTCTCAGAAATAACTCGGGATGAAATGCTGGGACACGGAGTGACAAGCCCGAGATAACTCGCTTTCTAACTGTCACATTCTTCTGAGAAACGATTAATCTATCTTTAGCAGGAGTTAAGAAAGGATTATGCAGACGGCAATCTACTTTCTGAAATTGTTCTTGGTCATGCTTTAATTCATTCGTACTAATTAATGTTACAAAACAATCGAATTAGACACTACACTGTTAAAATTGTAACCCACAGGCGAGGAGAAAATGGCGATTAATCGAGGTGAACTACAAAGCAGGACCAAAAAATTTCAAACGACTGACACGGGAAAACGATACGAGGTGCGATAAATGCGACATAAATTAACATTGTTTAAGTGGAGCATTCTTAGGGACTACATGAAGTGAACGATACATCGGGGAAAACGATGTAGGTATACGGGAACGGTAGATTGTGGTTTCACTATATTTTAAACGAAAGTAAATTTGAGATATTATCAAAGAGCTTGATAACTGCAATGAAGATTTAGTTGTTCATCGCGCACATCCACTGATTTCTCTCAGTACCATTTATACAAAAAAATAGGAAAAATATGTCGATTGCAAACAAGCATTCATTTTATTGGTTTCATGAATGAGAATTTTAACTAGAAAAAGCGAATCTTTACCCCAATTAATTTACCAACCGACGAAAATGTTATCATCGATCTACAACCGCAAGCGAATTGCAATTTTTTTATTTATACATAACCGTGTTGGTGCTCGTCAAAGAGCAAAATAGAGAAATAAGTTATACTACCCGGGTTAAATTTCCAAGATTATATTGCCCAACAAAGGGCATTAATTTTGAAATACCTCTACAATTCGGACCTTAGGGTAATACAAGAAAAGTTCCTGTTATCAAAATTTCGATTTATCGACGTTCCAGTTTGCGAGATTCGGATGCATGTATATGTTCAACATTCAATGATTCTTCTTTCCTTTAATATACGTGCCTAAGAAAAAACCTGATTCTATCAATCGCCAAAAAACTGCTTCCACAGAAATGAATCTTTTCCAGAGATAGCTTTGTTTACTCCATAGTGCACTCCTGTGCACTCGGGTACGCCGCCGATCCGAGCTAGCCTTCCATTATTTCACAATTACGGAAACTAGTACGTATTCCAGAGGCTCCAAAGCTTTTAAGAGCATCTCACGCAGAAATTACCATTTTTAACCGTCTAATGCACCTGCTTAATCAATGCGTTTCAACAACGGAAGGATTCTCTGTTTGGCAGCGGTTATTTTATTCTTTTTTAAACATAACGCGGCCCTTTTCTTTGTTTCTTTGGTTTCATAATAGTAATGTCATTTAAGGCACAATTCCATTGGGCATAATAACAGTTTTTCATGGTCACTCAGAACCATTTCATCTATCTCGTATTATGGACCGACTAGATTGTTAAAATGCCCAGCATGTTATTTTGGTCATTCCGTCCCATGTCTATGGAGCTAAATGGGAGAATGAGAAAACCGCTTATAAGAGTTATAACTGAAAAACTTATCGTTCTTTTACGATAAAACTATCAAAAATGACTAGGTAGCGCAACTTTCATATTATGAGCTGCTTTCCATCGATATTGAAGTCGTGGGTTCGATTCTAAGAGCGTTTATTTTCTGTATTTGATTAACACGGGGATATATGTAGCACGTTCATCATTTCCATATTAAAGTTACTTAGAATCACCACAGAAGTTCGAGACTTGACATAACGAAAGCAAAAAAGGACGAAATGTTGTTTTCCTACCATTGATTCACGAATACATGTCGTATCGACAAACAAATTAGTTTTTAACGCAAAATTTTAACGTATTCTTACGTGAAAATCTTTCGTCGTCAAGGTGATCTGCATTTTTGCCGGTTTCGTGAAATTGCGTGCGATTGCCAAGGATAATAACTTCGCGTCGCATCTGTCGATATATTCGCGAAATTATGACCATGCTTTGAAGTTGAAACAATACCTTGGTTGGAGTAAACAAAACGACGGTAACAAAAATAAACAAATATTTGTTTTTCGTTCATGCTGTGTTCATGGAGCCAGATATAAAGTTTAAAATTGCTGTATTTTTTTAAGTCTCTGAGGAAAATATCTGCGAAAGCAGAGTACCTTTTTAATCTTTGTCTAGAAAGAAAAAAAATAAAATTTATGTTTATTTTAATGAAAACACGTTTTATATGCACTATAAATTTTTTTAAATAAATCTTAAATACACATAACTGAATGTTCCAGAAAGTCAGTTGTTTTTTGCATATAAAAGTTGTGTAGCGTAATGTTTCACAAATAAATCTTCATTAATATTTCTTTGTCGAACAACCTTAGTATGGTCAAAACTATTTTTACTGCCTGAAACATTCAATTATATGAATTTTATATTTACTGTTTACTTTTTAATGCATATAAAAGTTGGCTGCATTATTTTTTTATTTAAGTTTTACTTGAACTTAATACGTAATTCATACATACCCGTCATTTTTGCCGGGCAATTACGCTACTATTATTGGTAAAACTATGGCTTTTGCAACCAAAAATGTCAGGCGATCATTCAGTAAGTACATTTATCCTTATTATAAGAGCGGCTTCTTCTGTTTAGTTTAATTTAAAAAATCCAAATTTCCATTAGGTACTTGCTTTTTTCTCATTCTTGCCTCTTCATTGTGAAATCGCTCTGAGAATATTCTCCCATGGGAATTTTGGATCCTGGCTTCGGGATTTTGCTAGGAACAGCATGTCGTAGGGCCAAATTATGGCCTAGGCCAGTGAAGGCGAATCTATGGCACGCGAGACGATTTTGGCTGACACGCCGTTGAGATGGAAAAAGAAATAAATGTCTGTGGCGAGTGTAGTGACATGGCAACAATATCCCAAGCAATTCAATACAGTGCAACCTCTATAATCCGAACCCACGTTAATCCGAACTCCCAGTAATCCGAACTGTTTCTCAACATCAGGTGTAAAGTGTCGGTTAAGCGAAGCGAGCGTCGGAAAGTAAAATTTGAATATTTTTTTGTAACATAGTCGGGCACAAATGTCTACTACTAACGCTTCTTGCTGCTAAATCGATGGTCCTTTGAAACATTATTTCAAAAGGAATGAGCGATATCGGCACGGCCGGCCGTACCGACATCGCTCATTCCTACTGCCGCGGTCCATCAACGCGGATATATCACAGTCATTTTAGTGATAATGAAGTACATTAATTGGTGTTTTATTTGCAGAAATTTAATACATAATATATTTTTCCTCGTTATTTTACATGAATTCAGCAATACGAACACCTCTATAATCCGAACACGCCATTGTATTAATTAGTTCGGATTATAGAGGTTGCACTGTACGTAGTATATATGAATGAATGATTAGAAACGAAACGGTGACTACGTTGCTTTTATTAGAACTCCAATTTTGTGCCCGTGTGGAATCGAGAACAGTTTGCTACATCTAAGCGGCGAGTGAGTTTTTCAACGTTCATGTGCCAGTACAGCGTGGCTGATTAGTGCGTCAAGTCAAAGTATGTAGTGATCGGAGTAGAGAACTTAATGCTGTTCTTATCGAATGAATTTGGTTGTGATTAATTACTGTTTTATTTCCTTTAATTCTTCTCTTGTACAAAGGCGGAATCTAAAATTAAAAAAGCAAAACTTTCAAACGAAGGAAGTGGAAGGAGTTTTCAAGGTTGCTGGAATGAAAAATATGGTGTGATTAAAAAAAAAAGATAAAGCGTTGTGTTTTATGTAGTAAAAGTGTCGTGTGCAGAACTTGGTGTGTGAAGCAGCACTATGAAACGGTTGCTTCTAGAGAAAATCGAAGTGGAACAAAAATAATATGTAGCAGGTATGGTAAAAATGAAGAGGGCTCAGTCAGGTAATCTAGTGAAATTTCTTACCGGTCCTTCCCGTTTAGTTTCTGCAAGTTTCGTTATTTCACAAACTATTGCTCAGCATGGTAAACCATTTAGTGATGGAAAGTTCATTAAGGAAGCTTTTTTTGAAATGTGCACCATTTTTATTTGAAGATTTTCAGAATAAAGCAGATATTATTCAGCGTATTCATGATTTGTCTATTATTATAAATACGGTAAAAGAGAGAGTAACGAAAATGAGCATTGATGTAGAAAATCAAGTAAGAAAAAATTTCAATTCATGTCAGTTCTTCTCTATATGTCTTGATGACAGCACTGACGTCACATCATCAGCTCGTTTAGCTATTATCGCAAGATATCCGAAAGGTAATGAAATGTAGGAGGAATTGATTAAGTTAGCAAGTTTAACTTTAAATACGACAGGAGCAGATATATGTGAAGCTGCTGTTAAAAGAACTTTGTAATGCACAGGTTGAAATTTCGAAAATAGTATCTGTAACAACAGATGGTGGACCAAGTATGGCTGGACGAAATGCAGGATTTGTAAAATTATTTACTGAATATGTTGGTCATCCGCTGCTAGGTTTCCATTGTATTATACACCAGAAGGCATTGTGTGCAAAACACGGATTAAAAGAACTCGAAGACGTCATGACGGTTGCGACAAAAATCGTTAATTTCATTGTTTCACGGACTCTAAATAAAAGACAATTTCAGTCACTGTTAAATGAAGTAGATTCAGTTTACAATGTATTGCTCATGTATGACAATGTGCGATGGCTTAGTCGAGGTAATGTACTTGAACGCTTTGTGGAGTGTTAATTGAAATTCGGATGTTTTTTGGATGAGAAAAAAATAGAATCTTTTTCTCAACAAACCGATGTAGCTTGGCTCAGCAGACTTTTGTTTTTCACTGAACTGTCATTGAATTTGAACGAATTGAATATTAAATTACATGTTTTTGGGAAAACTATTGATGTTATGTTAGGCATAACAAAAGGCTTCGAAATCAACCTTCAAATCTTCAAACGTGATGTGGAAAATAGTACTTTTAAGTACTTCCCCCGCTTGAAAAAGCATTTTAACTAAACGGAATTTCTCGACAAACTTGACTCGGAAAGGTTTGGAAATTTAGTGAGATCTTAAGTTCAATAATCGAACAGTACTCGTCCAGATTTATACAGTTCAGGGAGTTTGAAGACACTGCAAAATTCATAAAATATCCTGATACAGTTATTTTGGAAAATTTGAGATTAGAAATGTTTGACTGGATGTATTTAAATGACTTTGAAATGCAACTAATTAAATTTCAGTCAAGCACAATTTGGAAACAAAAGTTTATTGATTTAAGAATTAGAAACAGTTGAGCGAGATCGGTTAACAGGAGTAATGAATAAGAGTGCTGACAATGAGGTTCTGAAAGTGTGGAATAGCATTCCTGAAACGTTTGACACGCTTAAAAGAGTTGCTAAAGCCATTTTGACGAATTTTTCATCACTTACTCGTGTGAATCTTTGTTTTCTGCTTTGAATATCATAAAGGCAGACAGAAAAACAGATTGACTAATGATGTTAGTTCTGCTTGTGTAGCATTGAAATGTACAAACTACACACCTGCTATAGAAGAACTATCTTCCACAGTGCAGCAGCAGAAATCCCACTAACAGGTAAAATTAATTTATATTTTTTTTGTTTTTGTATCCTTGTATTTAATTTGTACTGTATGATGAACAGATAAGTAATATTAACTGGCATAAATAAAATTTTAAGTATTTTTGTAATGTTTGCACCATAGGTGTGACCAGACGTTGAAAATGGGGGAGGGGTTATGATCGGGACAAGAATATGATAATATGTGAGTGTCACAGAACATAAAATATTTAAATCCACACGAAA
This sequence comes from Tanypteryx hageni, assembly GCA_028673005.1. Taxonomy (NCBI): domain Eukaryota; kingdom Metazoa; phylum Arthropoda; class Insecta; order Odonata; family Petaluridae; genus Tanypteryx; species Tanypteryx hageni. The sequence goes on along the minus strand of CM054112.1, from coordinate 132,878,914 downwards.
CCTAATTATAAATCCTTTTACTGTAAAACAAATAACTCAAAAGAAATGCATACTTTCCGATATAGCTAGGAAAATACTGATGGTGCCCCCCGTCCCATCCGGTGGTCACGCTTATGGCTGGCACGCGAGCTAGAAAATGATCTCTTATTTCATTAACTTTGTCACGCGGGCTCGAAAAGGTTCGCAATCACTGGCCCAGGCACTATAGGCACTGCGCCTAGGGCCTATAAAAAGTTCAAACAAAATAAGTATGTAAATATTTCTTTTCATAGATATACAATTGGGCAAAAGAACAACTTTCTTTACTTGCAATATAATGCAAATGTCTCGGCAAATTAAATACTGATGAAATTATTTCAAAATTTACTAACAAAAATGTAAAAAAAATGTTATGTAAATGCAATATTAATAATGTAATTTTTCGACGAGAGAAACCTAATTTCTAGAATAAAAGTTTTTGAGAACTTGATAATAGTTTTCCCCATATGTTTCGCCAATTAAACATCATCCTGTACACACACACACACACACACACACATATATATATATATATATATATATATATACATACATACATATAATACGTAAAAGGCATAGGGCCTAGGGCCCATGAAACCCTTAATCCGGCCCTGGTTAGACAGCAAACGAGCAAACCACATGGTTAGTTTTACATGAAAGAGAAGCACCGACATGTTTAAGCAATGAAGCTTCCTTGACGTAAAGGGAAGGCTGATGATTAAATCCACAAATTGGGGTCTATATTTTATAAGAAAAGCAAAAAATAAAGTAGAGTATGGGCGTGTGTTAGCATTCGAGGGCGCGCGCATGGTCGTCTTCATTGAATAACAATATTCCTGTATTATAAATTATGAATAAGCAATGCTCTCCACTGCGACAACCCGAAAAGAGGAATCGGAAGGACGGTTAATGTTTAGGAAAAGTTAAAAAAATAAAATAAAAGAATTTTGTCGCGTTCCGTTATATTTGTCACGTATTAAAATTTACAACTCATGGTGGACAACGTGAACTCTAAAATACTCTTGACCTTTTCATGATAAGCTGATTACCAATAAACATAACTTTTTTGAAAATGTGTTGTATAATATCACTATCTTACCGTCATTTAGTTCCTATTTGAAAACTTTATCCTTAAAAGTAGCGTTTTTCAACCTTATTGATAATACGGGTCACCTAAGGAAGTGGTTCTCAACCTATTGCATTTTGCGTCCCACCAACCATTTTGTCAAAAAACCTTGGCCCCATCATGATAAAAATAAACCCCACCTTATCCAATAAGTGGATTTTTATGTCCACCGCATTTCAGTGTCATATTAATCATTAATGGATATATTTTTAAGGACCTTAAATGCTTCAGTAATTTTGTGAGAAAAAGTTTTATAATAATTATCTTCGAATCTTCGCGTCCCACCAGTCGAGAAACACTGACCTAAGGTACAGTAAATTATTCGCAGTCCAACCACATACAGTTAATCCTCGATTATCACGGTAGTTTGGTTCCGCGAAAACACCGTTTAATACAAAAGCGTGTTAATCGAGGCTAAAAATTCAAACCAAATAAGGGGTTCGGTTTCCAAAAAAATTCTTTTGGAAAAAAGCATTTTTTCGCTTATTTGTTTAAACATTTTTAAGTTGCAATAACTATTTTTTCGTCATTTCTCTTTGGTATAAAGTTTCACATTAATTTCATTGATAACATTTCAAATAATTTATAAATTAAGCTCAAACAAAAAATAAATTCTATGAAGCTTAAACAAAAATTAAAACCTTGATCCAAAAATTAATCATGCAAAATGTTTTTAAATGTTTTTTTTTTGTTTTTTTAAAATTTTATTCTTTTCAACTTCATGGCTGAAGAAACAAAATTTGGTTCATTAGCCAAGTTATATTTTGCCAAGTTCTAGCAAAGACACCAAGTTTCGCTTCTTTTTACAATTATGAAATTGGATAAAAATGCATTTATCGGACATCGTCTCAATCACACATTTTTACTCTCATAACTGTCATCACTCTCCACTAGGTTGGCCAGATTTTGACTTTGTGGAAAGGAGCCAAATGGTTCAATAGAAGAGGACAGATTACATTTGGTAAGAAAACGAATTTGAATAGATATTTGAAAATATAATAATAACACGACCATTGATGCTTCACAGCATGGTATAATTTGCACAGTTCAGTAGCATTAAGGGGACACCCACGCAAAAAATTGAATTCTTTAGCACCCCTAATCACATATCGTCACAAAAATTTAAACCCCTTTTAAAACAGATTTTCAACCATCCATAGAAAGAAATACGGGATTTAGTTTTTACTCACAAAGCATTAATTAAGATTTTATTTTAATACATTACATATAAATTATACTTAAATTGGAGTTTTAATTATTTTTATTTATATTTACTAAGGTTACGTGAATTAAACTATTTTATTTGAAAAATGTTAAAGGTGTACCTCGCAAAAAAATCATTTTTTAATTTTTACTCAAGTAAATCGATTGAAATTATATTAATTTTCAAATTATCGCTTGTACTTTTCTTGTATTGCAGTCAAAGGTAACGGTTAAATGTATAATAAAAATGACATTTAGTATGGTTTTGTTTATTTATTGGAGCCAGAAATTAAAAAAAGTGAAAACAAAAAGGTGTAAAACCAAGTCTAAAACCGTGTTCAACGAAACCGGTTGAACTTTTTTTACCGTGTAAAACCTAACCCGTATGATTTAAGCACCGTGTTACTCGAGGGTTACCTGTATATGAATACGTGTATGCACAGGCAAAAGAAAATTCTATAAAATTGACTAAAAGCAGCGGGTTATTTAAAAAATAAAGCTTTATATTAAAATTACGTTTACTTTTTTACAAAATATTAATTTTTTTGTACTTTTACGGTAGTTTTTAAATATTGTTAAGCAATCTTAATCCATTTTAAAAAATTCCCAGCACACGAGTTGAGAAACTGCTTTAAAAAGAGCCTGGGAGGACAATAGCAAAGATTTGTGAATAATAAGAATATTTTTGTGGAAGTAAGTGCTACTACATAGTATGGTTTCAAAGTATTTATAAAAAATTTGTTAAAATATTATATAATTACAATAATAATCCTTATACGATTCTGAACTTTTTCCTTTCACCAACATCAATCTCTATTTTTTCTTACGTAGCATTCAAGGCTTAATGACATAAGAATACAAAGTTAAAGATTCTTACAGTAAATTCAGCATTATCCGTTTAATCTCTTCTTGAGAAAATGATTTTTTTATTAAGTATACGCGTATACAAAAAATCTAGAGCTAGAAAAATATTACTGCGGGAAGATTATTTTCCAGAAATACCAAATTGCCTATTTTAGAAAATTTAACGTTGAGCCTCAGAAATATTCAAGGTTTTTAGTGTTGCAAATAGATTTTTAAAAGAAAGGGAACAATACCATCAAAAGGTCCTCAATGCTCTACCCAGTTGCTGAGAATTGCGTGTAATTTTACAATAATATATATATATATATATATATATATATATATATATATATATCAATAAAACAGGCTCCGGGTGATGCTATAAAAGTTTTCCATTAGAAAAAGAAGATTCTGAGAACATTTAGGTTATATATCATCAGTCCAGTTCACCAAGAAGATAAAATCCTATACGGTAGATGTAAAACTTTCAAGCTACAATGAATTAATGTCACTGGGGGAAATTAATACATTCTCGCCTTTCCTTCCGTTTCTTCGAACCTTTAATGCAAAATTAAAGTATAAGAGTTTCATTACATGAGTGAAAAAAATTATTTTAAGTTCATCACGTGAATGATTTCCGAAACTTTTTCTTTAGTGGAAACGACTGATTTTTAATTTATCATAATTATTAACCAATTTACTAACCTGTTGAATGATAAAACATTTCCTACTGCGGCAGATATTGTAATAATTTTTTCCATTTCGCTTTTTATCTTGAAATGGAAAGAGTAGAGAGAATGCAGTTAATAGACAGGGAGATTGAACGTAGAACCCAGAAGTATCCCAGATTCCGAATCCGAATTTGATTCTTTGACCTCCAATCCAGGAGGTAATTACGTGCTAGGTCCATGTTGGTTCATGCATGAATTAACATGTTGAGGCGCTACTGATTTCAGCACACACAGCAAATTCGCGGAGTAGTTTGCTCAGAAAATTTTCAGTGAACCACGTCTCACTATAGTATTAAAATTTCTCCGTCCATTTGCAGACTTGACTCTTTTTGTGACATCTAAAAAATATTCTAGCCAGAACCAAGATTTTAGAACAATACCTTTTAATTATTCCCTGGATAAAATTATTTCTGATTGCCATGGTAATGATCAAGAGAGAGAGTTACTATTTGCCCACGAGAACCAGTTCGGGTTAATTTAATTATAATTATTAAACTGGTGACATTCAAACCACGATGCCGAACTTGAGCGTCCGAGCCACCGATACAAATAACATTGGCTTTGAAACTGATAAATTTTAATGCGTCGATTTTGGAGAAAAATATGTTATGTATCCGAAAAACTCGTTATTGCGAATGCGTAACTTAACGATAATGTCTCTTTCTCGCCCAACTAGAGCGCACTGAATTAGTAAGTAATAAGTAATAAAGGAATAAGAAATGAACTTCATTGTTTCGTTGAATTAATGGAGTAACTACGTCAATGTAAGGTAGTTTTATTTTTTATGAAAGCTTACATTGCAATAATTATTTTTACAACATTAAATGGAATGAATTGATAATAAGATCACTATTTGACAGGCATAAGCAGGAATTTTTGGAATAATTTAAAGTCTACATCCGCGTTCTGAACTCTGAACATTAGTCTGCTACGATGGTCCAGTGGTAGAAGCAATTATGACACCTGGTTTCGATTACCGGTTTTAGCAGATATATTCTCCTGATTGGAAATTGTTCCCCAACATAAATTTGCCTTCAATATTTATTTTATTTTTGTTTTGGATTTTTGGATATATAGGAAATCAATCGACCACATAGGAAAAAGTCGCTTTGCTTGCAACTGGGTTCTCCCTTTTGATTTCGTGATAAGGTCACTGGGACTGGAAATTGAAGAGTAAAACAGCGCGCCAACGTATGCAATAATAATGGTCTGTGGTGCTCGGTGGATTACGCATTAATTCTCTCGCAAAATTGATTTCTGTACAGGGACCCCCTCCCATTAATCTTCCGTGAATGTTTCCCACACACGCCACGAGGGGAACAACTAATTTTGTAACATCAACATGGTGAGAACTTTGCCAACCGCCGGCCACTTTAGCTGAGAGGGGAACTTCTCAATAGGGAGGCAATAGTCAAAAAGTGTTTATTATGCAATCTTTATCATTATATTCACGTGAAATGCAAAGTAATCTTATTCTATTCGGGTTCATAGATGATGCTGAATTTATTCATTGTTATTCTTTAATGAATTAAAAATCTTTTCTGTTAGATCTGTGGTGCCGGATGCTGCCCGCGAAGATATATTGTGCGGTCCGCAAAGCTATGATGAACAAGTGGTTCTGGAAAGGACTAATCCGTCTACTTTCCTTTCAATACAATTTTAATATATAACAAGTAGAGGTGTACACAGGTTTCCCGTGGTACAGAAGTGCCTTTCGTCAAATTCGCCGTAGCATAATGTATTTGCTTTGAAATCATAAAATTATTTTTCCTCGTATTGTGGTAGCCCTGCTTTTTTGATCCGTTCTAAACATATTCATCTCGTTTTCCCATTCTATACTCGCCTTATACGAAATTTCTTTGAAATCTGTTCAGCCAATGCCTTTCAACTTCATAGTTACAGAAAAATTCTAACCTTGATATTGTGGTAGCCCTGTTTAGTTGACCCGATTTAAATATAATATATTGGTTATTTTTTATATGTAGATTAAATATACTAGATTTGGATAAAATCCATTCGGTCAGTTCTCTAGAAATATGTGTAAATTTAATATCATTTAACTTTTTACTGCGGTAACCCTGCTATTTAGTTCCGATTTAAACATCTTGGTATAATTATGGTATGTTGTACAAATCTTACATACAAAATTTAATTGGAATCCGTTCGGTCAATTCCTTCCAAATCCTTAATTACTGAAAGAGTTTAATTTGTAATTGTGGCACTCCTGTTTGGCTGATTCGGTTTAAATATTCTAATATGGTTTTCTATATATGTGTATATTATAAATATTTAATTTTGTTAAAATTGATGCGGTTGTTTCAACACAAATACGTGTAAAATTATTAATTTATTCCTTGTATCGTGGCAGCCCTGCTTTCTATATCTATCCTAAATATCTTGATTTTGTTTTAATATGCTGCACACATCCTTCAAAAAAAATTAATTGAAATTGGTTTGGCCAATTCCTTCCAAATTCATAATTACCGAAAAGTTTAACTTGGTAATTGTGGCTTAGTAAATCCGGTCCAAATGTGTCATTTCCGTCATTAATTTATGTGAAAATTCTATGTATCAAATTTAGTTGAAATCGGTTCATTCATGAAGAAGATGCTAGTGGGGAAAACACACGGACACCGAGGCGATCTCATAAGACTACTTTCCATTTTTTGGAAAGTAGGCTAAAAAGTAAGCCGAAAATTTTAATACAAAAATCCATACATTTTTATAAAAATTATGATAATAAAACTTTTAATATTGAATTGTTTACCATAAAAAACCTTATTTAGAATTGATTTTCACTTATATGTCACCTAAGGTGACTTTCAATTTAAATTCGAACCCGACAAGCCGAAGAATTGGTAATGCGTCTCGCCGTAGGATTCGCAACCACCGAAAATGTTGGTCATCACTGTCTTAGTTAATATTCGGTAACTTCAAAATTCAAAACAAGTCCTTCAATCGTTATTTAATTTTTCACTAGCATACATTTAAACCTTATATTTAAAAACACTATTACTCTAATTTTCCTATGATATTTTGCCTTTTGTTGAAAACTGACTGTTTTAAACGTACCTACCGGGTCAATTTGTAATTGCAAATACGAAATTACAAGATGAGAGGCACCTCAGAAAAGCTGGATACATTTGCGGGGGAGGATATCGAAAATGAGCGGCTTCGATTGCTTTTTGGACCAAATCCAACGAAGTCGGCCGACGAAGAGATGTCCCGAAATGGGAGTGATGCGAAAAGCCCCATGTAAAGAGCCAAGGAGCATTTTCCCTTTCGGGCACCCCTTAGAGGCCGCATACGAATATGAAATATTAAATGAAGTCTTTATCCATTCCGTTTAAAAGTAGGTCGCTGATAACGAAGCTAAAGTGCGGAAAATTATCTTTAGGAATCCGGTAAGAGAGACGTTTCAAAGAAAAATCACATTGGGAGTCTTACAGTTATACCTCAACGATATATTCTTATGAGAAGGGAAATTAATTAATTATTATATTGAGATATATTATAGAAAATTTATATAATTCATACCATCTTTATTTTATCTATATCGGATAATTTTCTTATCAAAGCTTTTAAGCAAAGTTTGTGTGTGAATGCTTGTACTTATGTGAGCGTGTTTTTGTGTGTGTTTGCCTCCAGTAAGAAAATTGATTTATGTTAAGTTAAACTATTTACCAATAGGATTATGAAAACTAATAATGGGTATGGATTTTTAAAATTTGACTGCGTTAAAAATGTGTAATTTTATGCAGAAGATCCAACCCTACGGTCGAAATTAAATAAATTATATGCAAAATCGACCAAGTACATACCAATCAACCAGATGCGATCATAAGATCCCAAACCATAAAATTAGCAGAAGAGAAAAATCTGTCAGCTCAGGGACTACAACACAGAGAGAGAGTTTGTGACAGTAAATGGTATGTAAATATCAGTAAAGTAGATGTAACGCAGATGCCTAGCATGTAATGGATAAACGGCAGAAAAATGATTCGGTGGTTAATTGTCAAAATTGTTTGAAAGGAAGCAGAAATTGTCTATTTGGGTAGTATGGACCTGAAATCTTCTAATAGCGGTTCGAAAATTATAACGTTCGTTCCATGCAAGACCGCTACCAATTTTTTATAATAGAACTTATAATAGAGTTCACCAAAAATCTACAGAGAAAATGTCAACAAAATATATAAAATAATTATTCAACATTTAACATCAACGGAAGTATGAGTGATCTTTTGCAGAATGCTAAATGAAAAAATATGCAAACACCACATCATCTACGAATATAAATATTATTGGCCTAGCTAAGCGTGGCCTCTCCTGTTGAATCATTGTGCATTTTGTCTGTTTGTTCTACGATAACTGCTGTCTCGGTTGTCTGATTTTCACCAAACATCGAGTGCATGTTTAAATAACTTAAAGTCAACTGCCTATAGATTTTCTAGAACACCACCCTTATAGTTCTTGCATAATTTGCGTTAGCGCATTGCGCTAATTTACAAATGTTATCCAATGAAAACGAAATATAGCATACATACAGAAAACATTAAAAGGATGAAGAAAGCGTCGAATAAAAATTTCTGTAAAATGTACAGGGAGCCTCATAGAGGCACGCAATTTGCGTTAGCGCGGTCTCTTCTGTTGAGTCCCTGTGCACGTTGTCTGTTTATTTGTTTGTCTGTTCTACTATAAATGCTGTCTCGGACAAAATTTCGTAAATAGATGGAACACATTGAATAATATAGAAGAATTGAAGACAAAAGCGATAAATATTATACTGAGAGCATTACTTTCAATTCTATTAAAATTTTACATCCCCACTGTTTGAAGTGCAGAACAGCCATAAAGACGTTAATAATATTGAACATGCGATTTCTCCCCACCAGTCGTTAGTGGGTTTAGCGAGGCCAAATATCACCTAGTTATTACTGATGTAGAAGTAGATATGATAAGAAGACATTTCAACCAAACAATAGAGCATAATCTTTTGTCGTATCTCAATTATCTTTTCTCTCTCTTTTAACCGGCAGATACTACTCAAACAAATAGAGATGCACTCGGGTTTCCCGTGGTACAGAAGTGCTTTTCTTCAAATTCGCCGTAGTATTATCGTATACTAATGTATTTGTTTTGAAATCAGAAACTTATTTGTCCTTATGTTTTGGTAGCCCTGCTTTTTAGATCCGTTCTAAACGTTTTCATTTCGTTTTGACATTCTATACTCGTCCTACAAAAAAAATTCTTTGAAATCGGTTCCAAATTCATAATTACCGAAAAATTATAACCTAGATATTGTGGTAGCCTTGTTTAGTTGATGCGGTTGAAGTACGCATTTGATTATTTATTTATACATGACATATTTGGTTAGAATCCATACGGTCAGTTCTCTAGAAATACGAGCAAAAAAAATTATTTTATTATTTATTGTGGTAGTTATGCTCTTTAGCTACGCTTTAAACATATTGATTTCACTATGGTATGTTGTACAAATCTTATATAAAAATTTAGTTGAAATCTGTCCAGCCAATCCCTTCCAAATCCTTAATTACACAAAAAGTTTAATTTGTAATTGTGGCACTCCTGCTCGGCTGACCCAGTCCAAAAGTGACATTATAGTTTTGACATATGTGTACATTATAAATTTTATATTTAGTTAAAATTGATGAGGACAGTTTAACACAAATACATGTAAAAAAAGTTTATAATTACTTATATTGTGGCAGCTCTGCTTTCCATATCTATACTAAACATCTTTATTTCGGTTTTCTATGTTGCATATTTTTTTCATACGAAATTTCGTTGACATCGGCTGAGCCAATTTCTTCCAAATTCATAATTACCGAAAAGATTAACTTTACAATTGTGGCACCCTTGCTAAGTCAATCCTGTCCAAATATGTCATTTTGGTAATGTATTTTTGTGAGGATTCTATTTACCAAATTTGGTTGAAATTGGTTTAGCCAATTCTTCCCAAATATATGCGTACGGACGGATGGACGGACATCACGAAGATAACAGTGCTTTTCAGCAATGACGAAAAGCACTAAAAAGACATTTAAAAAAACAGCCAACACGAGTTCGAAGAATGTTTCGTCTGAATCCTCGGAGTGAAATCAAGATTTTAGGTGTCTGCCAAAAACGTATTGGTTCGACATCTGTATCGTTTAGATTTTCCATTTGATTGACAGGTAAACGAGTTCAAGAACAAGCGATTTAAAAAAGGCTTGCCTCAGATATCTCAAATAGCCACAACAAGATTAAACTTGTTATGGCTATTGGAGGCTAGTATTTTTTTAATTGCTTGTTCTTTAATTTTTTCAGCCATAGGACGAACTCGATAGCTCCCTGTTGAAGTTAAATAAGTGCAGGACATGTTTAATTTGCAATTTAAAATTACTTAAATTTGTCGTACAAATTCGGGACATGAACAGTAAAGCGAAAAAAAGAATGAAAACTCATTTTCTTAAAGAAGATATTAAAAAACGATTGAAATCGGTCCTAAACATTGTTTTGAAGATGAAAAGAATAGGATTTTTGAGAAGAAAATCTTTCGTTGCCAAGAGAAACAACCCGCATTGTTGCGTAATTTATTAAATTACTTGCAGCGAGGTTAAATTGTCATAGGGAAAAGGAAGGGAATGTAATGGAAGTTTAAGTTTATTAAAGGGAAACGGATATGTTTGTGGCACAAGTGTTTGAAGGTACATAGAGATGATGAGTGCTAAGAGATAGAGATGGAGGGAGGAGCGGAGGGAGGGAGGAGCGGAGGGAGGGAGGAGCGGAGGGAGGAGCGGAGGGAGGAGCGAAGGGAGGAGCGGAGGGAGAAGTGGAGAGAGGGGTATTTTGAGGAGAGGAGGGAGGAGTGATTGGAGAAGTGGAGGGAGGAGTGGTTGGAGGAATGGAGGGAGAGATTGAGGAAGAGATGTAGAGTGAAAGAGAGGGAGAGAGAGGGAGATGTAGGGAGAGGGAGGGAGGAGTGGTTGGAGAAGTGGAGGGAGGAGTGGTTGGAGGAGTGGAGATAGGATTGAAGGGAGGAGTAGAGGAAGAGATGGAGAGATGTAGAGTGAAAGAGGGGGCGAGAGAGGGAGATGTAGGGAGAGAGAGGGAGATGTAGGGAGATGTAGGAAGAGAGTGGGAGATGTAGGGAGAGAGGGAGATGTAGGGAGAGAGAGGGAGATGTAGGGAGAGAGAGGGAGATGTAGGGAGAGAGAGGGAGATGTAGGGAGAGAGGGGAGATGTAGGGAGAGAGAGAGGGAGATGTAGGGAGAGAGAGGGAGATGTAGGGAGAGAGAGGGAGATGTAGGGAGAGAGAGGGAGATGTAGGGAGAGGGAGATGTAGGGAGAGAGAGGGAGATGTAGGGAGAGATGGATGGAGAGTTGGAGAGATATAGGAAGAGATAAAAGGAGAGATATAGATACAGAGAGAAATTGAGGAGCAGATGGAGGGAGAGATTTAGAGAGATGGAAGGAGAGTTGGAGAGAGAAAGAGACGGAGAGTTGGAGGGAGATATAGGGAGAGATAAAAGGAGAGATATAGATACAGAGAGAAATTGAGGAGCAGATGGAGGGAGAGATTTAGAGAGATGGAAGGAGAGTTGGAGAGAGAAAGAGACGGAGAGTTGGAGGGAGATATAGGAAGAGATAAAAGGAGAGATATAGATACAGAGAGAAATTGAGGAGCAGATGGAGGGAGAGATTTAGAGAGATGGAAGGAGAGTTGGAGAGAGAAAGAGACGGAGAGTTGGAGGGAGATATAGGGAGAGAAATAGGGGAAGAGATTGAAGGAGAGTTGAAGAGTGAGATGAAGTGAGAGATGGAGAAAGACATGTACGGAGAAATGAAATGTGAGATGGAGAGAGTAACGGAGGGGCAGATGAAAGAATAAATGGAGGGACCGATGAAGGAAGAAATGGAGGGAGAAATGAAATGTGAGATGGATGGAGAGATGTGGTCGACATGGAGTGAGGGATGAAGTGAAAGATTTCGGGAATGAAAGAGGTAGGAAGAAGAGGAAAGGGATGGAGGGAGGGAGAGGGAGGGAGAGATGAAAAAGGGAGTAGAGAGAGATGAAGAAAAGGGAGAGAGTAGAGAGAGTGAAATGAGAGGGGGGAGGAAGGGAGACAAACGAATTAATTTGGCGGAGAGGGAGGGACAGAGGAAAAGAGAGACGAAGAAGAGAGGGAGGGAGAGAAGAATAAGAGCAAATAAGGTAGAGGAAGAAGAGCAAGGGAGGGTGAGAGGAAGAAAAGAGTGATTGAGAGATGAAGAGAAGAGTTTAGAGGGAGAGAGGAAGGAGAGGGAGGGAGGGAGACGGGGAGGAAGGAGAGGAAGGGAGGGAGGGAGACAGGGAGGAAGGAGAGGGAGGGAGGGAGGAAGGGGAGAGATGGAGGGTGAGACGAAGGAGAGAGAGAGAGGGGTTGAGAGAGAGAGAGGGATGAAAGAGAGGGATGAAAGAGAGGGATGAAAGAGAGGGATGAAAGAGAGGGATGAAAGAGAGAGGGATGAAAGAGAGGGATGAAAGAGAGAGGGATGAAAGAGAGAGGGATGAAAGAGAGAGGGATGAAAGAGAGAGGGATGAAAGAGAGAGGGATGAGAGAGAGGGATGAGAGAGGAAAGGGAGGGTGAGTGAAAGGGGGGAGGAGTTGAGATGGGAAGGAAAGTGAGGGAGAGAGAGAGGTGAAGAGATGAAGGAGAGAGAGAGAAATGGGAATGAGAGGGGTTGAGAGTGGAAGGACGTAGGAGGGTGAGAGGAAGGAAGTAGAAGGGAGAAGGATGGAGAGGAATGGGAAGGCAAGGGGAGAGAGGGGGATAGTTAAGGATAGGGGGAGGAAGGTTAGAGAGGAAGGGAAATGAGATTGGAAAGGGTGACAGCGGAAAGGGAGAGGGGGAATAGATAGATAGGAAAGCGTTTTGGTTCGGGGAAATTTGGACCATAAGGACCATTCTTACATTTAACCATTTGTCAATATCATGAATATTAAAAAAGTATCACAACAAAAAGAAAATTAATATATAATAACAAGTAGTCCAAATCAGGACTAATGCAGGCTGGTTTTCCTAAGATTAGGAATTGATTGCAGATATTGACAGGATATGCTTCAGTATATTAGTCATTCCAAGGAATTCTCACACCAAAAATGTCATTTGTAAATCATAATTAATCAATGACAGAGAAAAATTGGAAAACAAATTATTAGAGCATTATCAGGTTTAAAATAGCAAAAGCAATGTTAAAATCTCTTTCTGACATATTTTGCGTGTATTTGTTTAATAAACGAATTTAATAAATGTTACTGCTTATACGCTAATATGTATGGATCAATGAGTCCATTTACGAATTTATTTTTAATACATTATTAGATTCGATTTTTTCTTAAAATGATGTTTTTTCCGCGAATTTGTGTGAAAATTTATCGCTGAGAAAATGACATCAGAAGTTTGAACCGAATCGTTTGGCGCGAAAACGCGCAGTATCTCCGCCATTTTGATGTGACGTCACTTGTATATAATAAGTACTGGCAACTTTCACCGCTGTCTCAAGTGAACGCTCGTAACACCTCACTATTGTTTTAAACGTGTTTTTTGTAATTTTTAAAGCGCAAACATGGATGATAGTGGTAAAAAATACTCTATAAGTATTGTTTTGTACCACAATGCAGTAATACATCGGTTACCACGCCGGAAAAGTTGTTTTTTCATCTGCCAAGCAACAAGTTTCAAAGGGAAGCCTGGTGTAAAGCAGCAGGAAGAAAATTCAAGATTTCTGCCAACAGTAAAAATGTTTACTGCTGTGAAGACCATTTTGTGGTAAGTAAAGTTCTGTATTTGGCGATAATAGTAAGTTTTGACAGATAGTTATGGGAATAAGTGGAAAATAAGCATGAGTACATCTAGCATGTAGACTACGAGAGCATCATTCTCCATTTTTTAATGTTATACTTTAGAGACAGACATATTTTAAAGAACATAGTTTCTATCAGTAAAGAGAAATTCCATAATAATTATAAATTCAATACCTATCATTTCAGAATACAAGCATTTGAGATTTATAATTGATAATTTGTTTTTGCTCATTGGAAGCTAGTGGATCTATAAATACTGATATATTAACAGTAACAATAATAATAGTCATTTATTTCCATTTAGTAGTATAATTAAATAGTTATATAATACAAGCATTAATATATCACAATTATTATATTCCAGCTGAAAGAGGACACCAACAATTGGATGAGAGTGCAACTACAACAAAATGTTAGACTCACATTAAAAAGTAAAATTGTTCCTCATGTATTTAACTGCCAAGAAACACGTAAAACAATGCATAGAACTGAAGCACCCAGATCAGCTGCTATTAAAAGAAAAAGAATGAGCGACATACAGGAGGCACTGAAGATGGTAGAACAACAACCTGCAAGCACAGAATTTGAAATGAGTGATGTGGATGCCAACTCAACTGATATTTCAAATCAACTTGCTGATGAAAAAATGTTTGAAGATACCACACAACAGAAGGTGGATGTCTGTAATGTCAGCATACAGGTAAATATAAAAATATTTTGAGTGCTCTTGCTCTGATTTTTATAAAGTATTAAATAAATAAATGAAAAAGGTTTTTGGTACACAACTTAAAAAAATACTAATACAATGAAAATAATAAATCTAATTTCTTTTGTTAACAGGTTAATATTCGAGCTAATTTCAGAAGCAAAGCAGTACAATGTGGGCCATTAATGGTTCAACAAAGTTGTTCACCAAAAAAAGGTATTCTTAAAAATAGTGCAACCAATACAATGCCTGTTCAGCAAGAATTAACAAAAGAAAAGGATGACATAGAAGACAGTTATTCTGGACATAGTGTCTGATTATAAGAAGTGTAATACACTAAAATATCTGATTGCAAGCACTCCAGATGGGTTAATAACTTTTATCTCACAAGGCTATGGAGGCAGAACAAGTGACACACAAATTGTTATCGACTGTGGTTACTTGGACAAATTGTCTTCTGGTATGGCAATAATGGCAGATAGAGTTTTTAAACATATTGAGTCTAAATTAAATGAAAAAATTGTGTACTAGTTAGGCCACCTACTGTATCAAATGATGGGAAAAGCAGTGTAGCAGAAGTTAGGCTGACCAAGCAAGTTGGAAGTTTGCGCATTCATATAGAAAGAGTAATTGGACGATTGAGAGACTTTAGTTTATTAGGGCCCCATGCCTGTATTAACTACCAGCTGATTTCAACAACAGATTATATAATAATAATTGCTTGTGGAATAATTAATGGTCAAAGGTATTTAATTAAATAAATTTTTTTCTGAAAACTAGTAAAAATATTTGTGTATTTGCAAGCCTTAATTTGATTGATGATATTTTGTACTTGTTTCTCCTTTGTACAGATATTTATAAATTGAAAAATCCTATGGTAATTTTTTGTCACCCATAAGAACAGGAAAGATGACATTAGCCCAGAAAATTAAAGCTTTTTCAATCATCTCAGAAAAAAATGTTGGATCAAAATCAATACAAATTATTTCTACTTGCTTTGACTGTTCAAAATCAGGAAAAGCAACACAAAATAATCCCTTTTTCCTATCAGCTAAGAGCAATTGTAATTGAATTTGAGCGAGATACTTGTCCTGTATTTTCTTATCACAGGTTATATAATTTTGGAAAGTTTTTGCCTTTGATGGACATTTAATTTCCAAAACGTAATCAGCATTGATGCCATCAGGAGAAGCGCCCAATAATGGAAATTTGGGATTAATAAATAGTCCACATTTTTCGAACCTTTTCCCAAGCTTGTTTTCAACAGCCTGGAAAACAAAATTTTCTTATTTTCGGCCCCTAGCCATGGAAACAGTGTCTTTTATTTCTTTGGCACCCAGAATTATTTCACATAGTGCTTCCTCAGGTGTACGGCAATGAGCGACCTCATACAGCTTAGATGCTGTTATTCTGCCATATCGTAGCTCATACCACAAAGAATTGTCAGCTTGATTTTTGGTCTCACTTTGTATTTGATGACATAAATCAAATGGAATAGCATTAGAACAGTAATATATGAAGGACTGGAAACTGCTATCATCAAAAATTTGTTTTTTAAACTCTATAACTAAATAATGTAAAGAAATAGGATGTGCAGTTGGTATAAGATACTTGTTGATCTGACATTTTAAGCCTTCCTTCCGAAACTTGGCAGCACATCTCTTAAAAAAAGTCTTGTCATCTACATCACAATCGGTTTTTTTTAACTCGAAGTCACTTGCTTTTACAAAATTCACTGATGACCCCACTCTCGACAGTTTAGATTTTTTCCAGTAGCAAACTTTAGATGTCACAGAAGGTTCTTCACTTCTTCTGTGAAGCCACATTATGAAGGCAATTGCATGTTTACATCCACCTGTAACAAGTGCATAAAAGCAAATAATGTTAAGTAGAAATTAAGGTAGGAATCAACTCAGAATCATTGAAAATGTCTTTTGTTATGAGTAAGTTTTTAAACAATTTCTTAATCCATAAAGCTTCCTGGATAGGAGTAACTTAAATAAGATGATGCCCTTGCATACATTATGTTCAACTCATTTACAACAAGATAAAATTTGGAAAAAGAAAAGAATAATAAAATCTCACCAATAGATGCTGCACAATCTAAACATTCAGTAGATATAACTTCATTCTGCATTTCATCAATTACAGCCACAACAGAGTAACATTTTTGACGAACTCGATGTTCAGGAGTAATTCTCGCTTTTATAGTAACACAACCACCACTCCTTCTCAACTGAACATATCCAATGGCATTGTCTCCATAAGTTGATCTACCAGCTCTGTGAGAAAAACATACAGATTACACTGTACCTTAAATTAGATAATGAATGTAGTGCTGATCTAACTGAAGCATTTTAGTTCTTAAACAATGATACTTATCATGTTTTTCTGTTATTAAACTGCTGCACTTAATTTCGCCATTTCAGTTATTAAATTATTCCACTCAACTCATTATTTGCTCCGTAGTTTAATTAGTTTATAAGATTAGTACTTAAGTTTTAGTTCATCAGCATATAAAATGAATTCAATAGTTCCAACTACAGACAAAAGAATGAGGTTCGGTTTACTCGTTTAATGACTGAAATAGCGAGATTAAGTGTAGCAGTTTAACAACTGAAAGGAAAGGCTCCATACTGCTGAATAATAACTAACGTTATCTGATTACTTAAAAAAAATAGTAAACAACCAAAGAACATATATAGTTTTAAATGAATAAGAAAAATAATACTTACTTGGCAGTTTTTATTCCTCGCATTTCAGCCGATACATATTTCGAGTTTCGGCTAAAAAAACTCGCTACCATCATAGAATCAACTAGAGGCAAATTGTCGGATTGACCTTTAACAAAACCTTCCTCAGTCATCACGAAGGTATGCTTCGTTTAAATAAAAGTGCACAGATTGAACTCTTCAACAACACTTCAGCATTCAATGACTTCCTTTTCGTCGCACCGGAACCTGAGCGCTCAATGCCGGCATGCCGAAACTATAATATACTGGTGACGTAACGCTAAGCTCTGACCAATCACTGCTCGTTTTAGATAAGGTACCATTTCCTAGGATAATCTGTATTTTTAATTGAAAACAATGACCTTTATGTTGAGAATTGGATTTTCGGAGTACGATTTTTTAAATCCCTGTACTATAACACTTGGGATTCAAGTATTTTCGCTCGAAAATAAAATTTCGTAAATTGACTCATTGTCTATTGCTGAAGAGTAATCGAATGGAGAAGAAATAACCCATTTGCTCACTCGTCTATGCTTTAACCTATTTCGGTAATAATCGTCCCCATGGCAACAATACGACAAAATACGATTTAAAACAGCAAAAACGCTGTTTTACTAGAAATTCAAGAAAATGCTATCTATTATGAAATTTCTGCGATAAGAACTATAATTTATATTATTTTCCCCTTAAAACTACAAATCTCGCACCGATAACACAATTTTAAAATATTTTAAAGTATTAAAGAAAACATCTCTGCACGATGGATTTGAGACATTTTGTGTAAAACAAATAGGGAAGAAACGTTCCCGGAATCGAACCCGGGACTTCAATTTTCGCCAAATAAAATATATCCCGGAGGTGCAGCACAAGTCTCATACTAAGTTTCATGAAAATCGTTCATTTGATGCAAAAGCTGTTAGTGGAGGACACATACACAAACACACTGACATGACCATTTCATAAGGCTACGTTTCCTATGGAAACCAGCCAAAAAATATACAAAACTAGCTGAAATTACCCGACGTTGCTCGGTTTTTTAAGTCAAAACAAAAAATATTGAGGAAGATTTGAGAATAAAACCAATTAATGAACCAGGTTAATTTTATTGTATTTATTAATGGTATGCAATATTTTATGTCTTCCTATCTTTTACCCAAATAAATAAAATTTTCCTGCATCCTTTATCGATAAATTTGGCGACTATTTTTTATCAACTAATCATAATAAATTTATAGCTTTTTTGGTGATTGTCCTTCTTTGAATAACCTTCGTATTTCTTTCTTCACTACTTTAGTTTTTATTAGATATATATTATTTCTTTTAGTTAATATTAGGTATTGTTTATAAAGGTTGTCAAGTAGAATTTTAATTCAACAATAGGTTCATTCCCATGTTATTTAAATGGAAAAAGTTAAAAAAGAAAAACATTTTTGTAATGAAAAATGTAGTTCAAATCGTTTTTAAACCCCTCCCCCCATTTTGCTTAACTTTTGATTGCGGTTAACATGGCACCTTCATCTTGTTCTACGTTCTGTAGTTGTTATGTTATAAATGCACAAACAAATTCTTCAAAATATTAATGGTAGAGATAGAGGTATAAAAACATATAAGTTAAGACATATTCAAGTTTGTAGGGAAAACCTAGGTAAAACTGAGGGGTGATGAGGGGAAGGGGTGTCCCACCAATTCGTCGCGTGTCAAATTCGTCGCAATACAAATTCGTTGCATGACAAATTTGTCGCAAGGCAAATTCGTCGCATGGCAAATTCAGGAATCGTTGAGGAAATAGGAAATCCTTTTCTTCATTAATCCTGCGATATACCATATTTAGTGTATGGGAATATAATCGTATCTTATCTGATCAGGACATTAATAAAAGACATTCCTCTTGTTACTTTATGAATGACGCTTTTTATACGTGTTTTAACAAACTATCGCAGGAATCTAGCGCGTGCCTGCTGCATCTACCCCCTCTAAACCAATTAGGGAAAAGTCTAATAAGATTAAGCATAAAATTTATTATAAGATAACGTTAGATTTTGAATCTGCCGTATATAAAGATTTTTTACTCGCATTCGCATAAGGCGAACTGAGACTTCGCTGCGAGAGTTATAACAGAATGCGAGTTGAGATTTGGCAGTAATACTTGAGTCACGCATTAAAAGTCAAGGACGAAAAAAATACCGAAAAAGTCCCGGGTTCGAATCCAAAAGTGTCCATTCTCTGTTTGGATAACTAGGGAAGAGATGAAATGTAGCGTAGAAGCCTTTTTTTGATAATATTTTAAAATATCTATAGGTTGAGATATCGACGCTGGATTTGCACATTTATAAGGAGAAAGTATGAAGATTAGTTTTCTTATTGTGAAAATTTAAATATTCTAAATCGTTAAATTTAACGTTTAAATAACATATTTTGGAGAATCTTGGCATTTTAATGGGATAATACTATTCTGCGTTTCACTTCACGAATACGTGTTCTTATACAAGAATCGTTATCCCATGTTATTTCCCTATACTGCTAATTCTCACTATGCAAATCGTGACATTGAAAATAACAGAAAAATATTTCCTATTTCCTCAACGGTTCCTTACTTTGCGAAGAATTTGTATTGCGACGAATTTGACATACGACGAATTTGTTTTGCGACGAATTTGACTTGCGACGAATTTTCCATGCAATGAATTTGCCTTGCAACAAATTTGCCTAGCGACTAATTTGCCATGCGACGAATTTGACGCGCGATGAATTGACATAGAACCAGAGGAAGGGAGTGTGTATTTTTTGACTAATCAACCTCTTGGATTATTATAGCCATAACTCCTTCCACACCGAACACAAGGGAGGAGGGAAACGCGGTGCCGGCATTAGCCTACTCATAACGAATAGCACCAAGGGGACCTACGGCTCAACGTCCCTTCCGGAGGACAGAACGCTGACTTTGCGCGGTCTCTCCAAACCACACAAACAGGGGGCCGGGTGACCTGGAGGGAGGGGGAGGACCAGGGAGAGGGGAGACGGGGTGAACGAGGAGTGAGGGGATGGAGAGAGAGGAAGGAGCGAGAGAGAGGGGGAGAAAGGGAAGAGAGAGAGAAAGGGAAGAGAGAGAGAAAGAGAAGAGAGAGAGAAAGGGAAAAGAGAGAGAGAGAAAGAGAAGAGAGAGAGAAAGGGAAAAGAGAGAGAGGAAGGGAAGAGAGAGAAAGAGAAGAGAGAGAGAAAGGGAAAAGAGAGAGAGAGGAAGGGAAGAGAGAGAAAGAGAAGAGAGAGAGAAAGGGGGAAAAGAGAGAGAGAAAGAGAAGAGAGAGGGGAAGGCGAAAGAGAGGAAACAGCGAGAGTGAGGGATAAAAGGAGAGAGAGTGAGGAGGGTTGAACGAGTGATTGAGGGAGTGAAGAAGGAGAGAAAGGGAGGATGCGAGAGGAAGGAGAGAGTGGTTAAGAGAGGAAGGAATTTAAGGGAGTGAGAAAGGAGAGTGAGAGACGAAGAAGAGAGGGAGAGACGAAGATGTGAAAGGGAGTGACAGGAAGGAGAGAGAGAAGAAGAGACTAGGAGAGAGAGAGAGAGAGAAGAAGAGACTAGGAGAGAGAGAGAGAGAGAAGAGACTAGTAGGGAGAGACGAAAAGCAAGGGAGGGAGAAAGGAAGATGAACGAAGGTGCGTGAGACGAAGAAGAGAAAGGAATTAGAAATGAAGAAGAGAGTGTGATAGTGAGAGGATGAAAAAGAGAGTGAGACTGAGGGGAAGTAGAGAGTGAGGGAGAGAGGAAGGAAGGAGAAAAAGGAGAGAGGAAGAAAAGAATGGGGAACGACAGAGTGTGAGGGAGGATGGGAGGAAATAGATGGTGAGAGGACGAGGAGTGAGGGAGAATTGAAGTACAGAGGAAGAAGAGAGGGTAAGGAGAGGGGGGATGAAAAGAGGGAGAGAGAGAGTAGGGGGAGGAAAAGAGGGAGAGAGAGTAGGGGGAGGAAAAGAGGGAGAGAGAGTAGGGGGAGGAAAAGAGGGAGAGAGAGGAGGGGGAGGAAAAGAGGGAGAGAGAGTAGGGGGAGGAAAAGGGGGAGGCAGAGAAGGGGCAGGGAAGGAGATAGGGGCATGAGAGGGGGGAGAAGGGGAGATGGAGATTGGGATAGAGAGAGAGTGAGAAAGAAAGGGAGATTGGGACAGAGAGAGGGTGAGAAAGAAAGGGAGATTGGGATAGAGAGAGGGTGAGAAGACAGAGGGAGATTGGCATAGAGGAAGGGAAAGGGGAAGAAGGGGAGAGAGAGCAGAGAGGGTGAGGTGATGGGAGGGCATGAGAGGGAGAGAGTAGAGGGAAGACAGGGGGAGAGGGATGAGTGAGGGGAGAGGGATGAGTGAGGGGAGAGGGATGAGTGAGGGGAGAGGGATGAGTGAGGGGAGAGGGATGAGTGAGGGGAAAGGGAGGGAGGGAGAGGGAGGGAATGGAAGGGAATGACGGAGACAGTAAAAGGGGTTTCGTTATTGTTGCTCTATTTCTATATCGCTTCATGTTTTTTATCTCTTTCTATTTAAGTAACTTTATCACGTGAACAGATTATGTTTTGTTGAAAGCCCCGGTGTTGCGTCGGTTTAAGCATTCCAACTCGTAGTTCGCGGCATCATTTACATTTCTCGACAAAGCGCAACATGTACTGTTATCTTATCAATGGATAATAAGTTGGTTTCTCAATGTAAGGTTATTTTTTTACACAAAATATTTTTATGATGCACCAGAATGGATTTCGCACTGCGGCTCCTTAAAAGTTTGCTACGCCATTACCCTTAATTTGCCTCTTTCAAAGAAACCGTATCCTTACGCCATCTATCCATCATGTTTTTTACTATGTTCTCGAAGGGAAACATAAACACCATAAACAAGCATTTTTGTATTATCGCTGTCACTGTATTATGAAAAAGGTTGAAATTATTTCGTTTCACTTACAATAACTTTATAATATTTCCAGATGATTGCATAAGGCAATCGAAACTCAGTTCGTAAATTTTGACTATTTTTGTGACACTGAAAAACAATATCTAAATTTAAAAATGGTTTATATTATCTCTCCATGCAAAAAGTTACTCACTTCACCATTTAGATCCCTTCTTCTGTCAGAAGTTAAGAAGAAAGACGGGCTGATGTCTGTCCCTCGCTAATCTCAGCAATGATTAGTGAGCAGGTGCTGGGACGTTTTCATTTCTTCTAATATTCACTTAACTTCACAAAACCGCACTCACAGAACCACTTCCAGATGAATTTGAAGTTTCGATTAATACCAGTGGAAACAGAACTACACATTCAACCGTAAGTTCCTCTCGTCGAAAAAAGTGATCACTCACGCTAACCTGCCACCACAGTGTAAAGAAGACTGCCCTTCTGTTTCATTCCAGTTTTTTAAGCCAATCAACAACCAGGATCCTACCTCCGCTTTTAGGAAGAATCCCATGCCAATGGGTTCGACCAATCATCATCCAGAATGTTCCCCCCACTTAATCTATAAAGTATGGAGAATGAAACAAACATTCCTTTGCAGCATTTTATTACTATCTCTGAAGGGTTCTTGGTTTGGAGTTTTGACCTTAGTAAGCGACATCCAACCTTTGCTATGTGGCGAATCGGATCAAGTTCCGCAGCAAGCTATCACATAAGACACCGGTATGTCGGCGCGCTAATACTGATAAAGGGAGGGGGGGATTGGTGAATTCTTATTGGTCGGAAGAAATCATTCCTCAAAACTACGGTAGCGGGAAAGATAGCTGGTTGCAGTTGGGATGGGCGAAACTGTTACTTTTCTGTAACATGTTTCTACTACTTACCCATATGATACTGAAATGGTTCACGGTATTAAACTTGCATAAGTAGTTAAAAGAGTATAATAAAGTTCTGAATAGTTTACGCTTTTAATTTAAATAACAACACCAAATTAAAAAATAGGGTTTATTTTCTAAAAATAACTGCCCATAATAACAGTTAAATAACTGTATTAAACCTCAGAAATTCTTTTATTTTACCTTATTTATATTAAATGAAATTAAATTACATAAAATAAACCAATTTTGGTCTTATTATTAGCAATTGTTGTTAATATAAACTCTAATTTTTATTTCATAACTTATTTATCACTGTTATTTTGTAGTACGTTTTTTGTTGCAACAGTTTCAAGACAGACTTTTCCAAAATAGCTGTTACGTTATTTTCGGTACATTCTTAGCTTATACTTTGAGAGTGGACTGACTGACTTCTATTCATTTTTCAGGATAAGAAAGATATACGAGCGATGGCGTGAAAGTTTCCTTCTGTTTATTCAAAGCCTTATGTTATTGTTCATTTCTTACTGTTACTTATTGTGTGCGAGAAAAACAAGTGATAAAGAAAACCTACTCTGAGTGCGTCTTTGTGAAGTTGAATGAGACATATCACCACACGCAACCCGGTGCCGAGATGAGGAAGGAGGTTCCAGCTTGGATTGATTCCTGCATTTTTTCTAGTCACCTTCTGTTGGTAGAAGACATCGAAATGTATAAAAGTGAGTATTTTTTATATCTATTCATTACACAGCAGTGGAGCACCGAATTCGTGATATTTTAAGTGTTCGTGCTTCGACAAATGATTCGTTTCAATGGATAGACAATCTTTCATTGTGATGAAATTGATACTACTAAGATCCGTACGAGGCGGTGAATGGTAATCTTTACCCTCTTAATGCCAGACAAAATATATATTATCATCGGAGAAACTGGACTTGAAAATGTAGTAGTACAAAAATTGGTTGACAGATGGCATGAGAGCATGCTTTCTTTTGAAAGAGGAATGTTTTGGACTAGAAAACTTTTTTGTGACATTTTGCTTGCGATGGATGATTTCCTGTTTTTTGTTATTTATAGTTACGTTAATAACACTAATATTTCATTTTCATAAATGACGGGATATTCTTACGAGTTTGTTTCATTTAACATTCTACTAAAGATTATATGCCTGGGTTAATCATCAACATGTTAACGCTAAATATTGCATATAGAAAACATTCGTGGGAAGTCACCTTTCTTCCTAAACTTTTAAAACTGACCAGCTATTCATTGCACTACCACTTAGATACCTATTGCGCGTAGGCAAGAGGGAATCAGCATGTCGTTAAAAAATGCATAATTGTTTCATGGATACATTTATGAATATTTGTCATTTTAAAAATTTTATCGATTATTTTTTTAACAAATTTAATTTTACATATAATACTATGTTATGTGTCACGTCCTCTTTAGGCTCTCCACACATTTTTGTTGTCATACATAAATAATTTTATAGTGTAATACATAGCCCTATATAATATGGTGAATACGATAAGAATTAAACTCTAAGGTAAAATCGCTAAACTGTTTTTCATATATTTTAGGTGAATTCTCCGTTTTATTTATGTCTACATAAAACATTACCGCGTTCTCGTAAAACATTGTATATTTAGTTTAATATTATGTACGTTAACTTTCACTTACAAAGTGACATTTTGGCGGCGGACTAATGATTGTCAGAAGTTTTGATAGTCGAATTTACAGAGACTACATTTTTGTGGGCCTTGGTTGTATAAAGAGGAATTTTGAGCTTATAATTTTCAAAAGCAAAATTTTTAAGCGATAGTGTTACAGTCAATGAATTTTCAGGATCAGATTTTCATGAGGTATATTTTTGGACGTCCTATTCTACGAAGCTGAGTTGTAGTTTTTTAGAAAATTTGATATTCGAAGCACATAACTCCGTTCAGAATGAAGAAATGCGGTGAATACAGTCTCAGAAATTCCAAAATGCAATTTAGATTCTTAATCCTAGCCAACGCAAAGCATTTCTGATAAAATGATATAGAAAATTCCGAAATATCTTTTAAAATAATTAAGAGGAGGAGAGAGAAACGATTGATTAATGCTATACTCATAAACAGCTTTTTTTATGAAACTTGTTATTTTATGATTATTTAAAATATTTGGGAGAATAAGTGTTCACGCATTGTAAATATCAGCGGATTAATAAATTTGCTTCAATAGATGGCCCCCTTTATTATGGGTTCTACGTCACTTCATCGCGGGCAATTCGTCGCGTGTCAAATTCGTCGAAAATTCAGGAACAGTTGAAGAAATATGAAATATTTTTCTGTTATTTTCAATGTCACGATTTGCATAGTGAAATCCCGAGTCGCACATTGGCAGTGAAATGTCCTGCCGTCCAGATAAAGTTTTGTCCAACTTTGTTTTTCATATGCTATAAAAATATCTGGCAATACTTTCTTGGTAAATACTCTTCTCACTCAAACATATGTAAGTTTTTTCCATTTCCATTCTTTTCCTTATAACATAGCTTTCTAATACTACTCTTCCAGTATTGCAGCAGGGATAAGAACGTATAAACATGAAATAAAACACAAATGAAGGTGTTGTGCGGGACACACTGTCAATCCGGAATCCATGTATCAATGAATCAAGGAAAAGGATGTCGTAACTTTAACTCTCCTTTGGCCATTTAGGATTAAACAAAAAATACACACAATCAAAACCCCTTCCCTCCCCTAATAAATCAGAATTCTGGCATCATTGTGTACATCCTCAAGGTCTCTTTAGTAAGTATACCAAGTTTTAAGTCTCTAAGATCCTTGGTTTTTAAGAAATGCTGTATGGTATGATTTGTATGGTACCCCCTCCCCCTCAAGAAATCAAAATTCTGGCACTGATATGCACATCCTCAAGGTCTCTTTAGTAAGTTTTAGGTTCCTTGGTTTTCGAGAAATGCTGTCAACACAGACAGACACATGCTGCCTTTTACTATTATAGATTAGGCAAGAACACAACAATAAAAAATATATAACAGGAATCATTAGCAGAATATATTAGATAATACATAGTAAAACATATTAGCATAAATACAAAAGTTATTAAAGAGGATAGCCATCCTTGGCGTTGAGAGTTTTCGAGGATCATGGTAGTCATTAAGACTACCATAGCAGTCAAGGGACCCCAGAAGCCCTCATTGTATGCCACTCTACCAAGCAATCCTACTACTTCCTCCCAATTCCACCCTTACTATATATATATATATATATATATATATATATATATATATATATATATATATATATATATATATATATATAAGAGACATCCCCTATTTTCCAAGTCGATTAATTGTACCTCTGAAGAAGCCCAAATGAGAGGGAAAGGGCTCAAATACTGCTGCAGGCAGACTATTCTAGTCCCCTAAAAAGGATGTATGACCATATATTTAAATAGAGCTGTTTAAACAAAAATAAATTGGCGTAAATATTCCTTCCTTAATAGGAGTATTGTCATATAAATCCCTTTGAGCCTAGCTGATTTTCTTCTAGATTATAACGAGTCCTAACCCAACTTTTCTACCATTTTAGTCATACCTTTTAATGTTCCCAGTTCTTTGGGCCATTTCCAACTTTATCTGGCCTGCTAAGTGTATATCCCATACCATTGGCCTGTAGTCCAATATTAGCCTAACAAGGTCTTCATGTGCCATTTCCTTAGTCTCAAGCAAGCTTTTTCTTAAAACTCTCATAATGAAATACAAGACTTTATGAGCTTCAGCTATTACACTCTAAACCTGAGCTCTCCAATGAAGGTCTTAAGTCAAAATTACACCAAGATATTTACATTCTTTATTTTCTTCCAGAGCTTGACTTGCCATAATTACATAGTTAATTTTTTCTTTAGCCCTCACTCTGCAAAATTGTATGTTTTTTACTTCCCAAGGGGGGAGGGGTGATTGTACCATTTGCCCCTACCCCCTCTTGATTCTGCCTCTGCCGACAATCATACATTTTGAAAATCCCTATCCTGCCAGAATCATTCTTTCCCTTGCCATAAAGACTTCATCTTCAGTGTAGAAACAAGGAATGTTGTGCAGAATGAATTTAAGGAAGCACCCAGTAGAGGGCAATGCAGTCGCCCAAGGGGAGGGTGATTGCCCACCCCCATGTATCTGCCACTGTTTCATACCTATTGGTCCGGAGCTCAAGTTCCTCCATGTCTTGATGCAAGATATTACAGTTCGATTTTTGTTTGCTTATTCTAAAAATTATGTACTCGCCTGTGAATAATCTAATACAACCCACAACTGATGTAAAAAGATCATTTGAAAATATTAAGAATAGTATGGACCCCAACGCACTACCCTGAGGTTATTGCTACCACATAAGAAAGTGCATCCCCTACCATAGCCTTGATGTGTGTCTTAATAGGAAGACTTTTATCAAAAAGAATACTCTCATTTATCTATCCCTATTTCAGCTAACTTGGCTTGTAATTCATTGTAGTTGACCCTATCTATAGCCTTAACATCAACTTCTTTTCCTCCGTTCAATGAATTAGCTATGTATTGATATAGAGTTGTCATTTGCCTCTTACAAGAGTAATTACTCATGAAACCATGTTCTCTCTGCACTGGCCAATTTTTTCCCCTGCCTGTACCCCTTAATATATTTTCCAATGCTCCATGTGATTATACGTTTAAACCTTTATATCCTGATTTTACCTCGTATGTTTTTGCATATTTTGTTGGTGATATGAGGAGCTATCATTTTATTTATTTTTATTTAATACAGCAATACCCCATGTAATGCTGTCCCATACAACGCTGATTTGTTATAACACTCTTTGTTCTCTGACCAATTTTTATTTCCTCCATACGTTTTTATGGGTGCTCTAACTCAGGAAATAATTACCAGATCATCATCAAATTTCATATTCAACATTTTTAAGTTCTTAAGTGTTACACTATGGAAAAATAAATAAAAAATTACAAGGCGTGATTTGATTTTATTGCACATTTTCAGTATGTAGCAGAAATTTTGCAGCTAAAATAACTGAAAACGACTGCCAAATCATCAAATGAGCTACAGCAGAAAATAATCACCATTTTCTCAGCCTGCAGAGAAACCTATAGTTTTGTTTAAATATCTCACGAAAATGAACACCCATTGATGGTATTGGGTAGGGTGTGTGGAATCTGTTACAGTATGAGAAAATGACAAAAGAGCTGCATCAGTTATTATATTGCAGGATTTCTGGTATGTAGCAGATCTGCTACATTGCACATTTAAGGATTAATTATTTACAGTACAGCTTTAGAGTATTGGAGAGGAGAGCGGCCATACTAATATTTTGAAAATAGGTAATAAATTATGATTTTAGGAATGCATCTACATAAGTACTATACCAAAATAACCTTGCATAATGCTGATTCAGTTAGTGCTCTCGTTTTCAGGAACGCATCCCCAGTGTTAAACGGGGTATGGCAGTATATGGATATGGGGATATATAAGTTCCATACAGAATTCTGGTTAATTATATGGCTTGTAATATTAATTATATACTTCCAGATTATTAAAGACCTTAACACTTTAACAATAGAATTAAACTTCTCACTAAACTAAACTTGGAATTATCAAACAAAAATCTAAAAAAAACAAGATATTGCATCACCTCATAATCCTCAATGCCCCAGAGATTTTCTAATCTGAGCGGGAGGTTTTCATAGGTGAATTAGAGAAATACTTTTTTTAACTGTTTAATATTCTGGAGCTATCTTGATAAAAATGTGACAAGGAGATTTATTTATCTATTTATCAGGAAATTCCAAAATTACAATAATAATGCAAGATTAAACAATATAAAGTTAATGAATTGGTAATACATGTATTTAAATGTTAATAGTCTGTTTTACAATAAATGGTATAATTTGTAAATAAAATGCAACTACAGTCACAGAGTCTAAATGAATTTGAAGCAATCTAGGAAAAAAATAATAATAAAATATAAAATAAAAATTGACAATGATGTAAAAAATGTAAACATCAAGTCACATATTAAACTTCCACATAGATGTAATAGTAAATAGTGAAAAGCATATTTCGTGCTAGTACTTTCTATCTTTTCTCAAAAGTAAATTTTATGTTGCTTGTGGAACACTTTTAATAGTTCAATTTGCTAAGGCTGTTTCAGAAAATCAAAAACTCTTAGCAGGTCATGGTCAAATTTAATTTAGTACAAATTTCCATCTTTACTAGTTCTACTCCCATTCTATTCTTTTCATCCCTCCATACATTCGTCATAAGACAGAAAATGCTTTCAACAAAAGAATCGCTAACAGGGATACATAAGTTTTTTGACAAAAGTTTAGGCAATTCAATGAAATTCTTTCCATCTTTGAATATTTTTACTTATTTCTTGTCTATTAGACAGTCACATGAATTATAATTTATAGCAGGCAAAACTCTGTTCAGGTTTCATACTTCATCATGCAGAATATCTTCATTTTGATGTAATTTGCACATTTCCCTGATTTGAGGACATCACTGTAATTTAATTGTTGACACTTTTGAAAGGAAGAATTAATTACTCTTACACCCAAAAAATTTGTTCCTAATTCTATTCTGAATTTTATCTATTAAAGCGGACATTATATCATGCACCTCTTTACATGTGATTGTTTCTCTTTCAAGCAAAAAAAGAGTTGTCATCATCCAATGATGCACAAAATTAATATAAAGCTCTGGAATTCACAATTCTGCAGATAGTTAATCCTTAACCTTGGTGATCTTTGAAAAAGTTTCATACTACTTTGTTACTTTTCCCTGACTAATGAATATAAAGTATTTTATTGCTGGTCAAGAGTACAGTAGATATTCAACTACTTGAAACCAAGATAAGCACATCGTATAAGCATATCCCAAGACTTTTTCATATTCCATCTCAAGGAATTCAAAGCATTTCTTAAGGTCATTTGTTTTATGGCACTGTATGAAAATTCTGCAAGTACTTTCATTGCTAGATTTTCCACATCATACGATAATACTTTGCAAGCCGTCCTTGCAACATTGTGTATAACATGACAGTGGCAATTACTTTTTAAAATGCCCATATTGATCAATGAAAGCTTCTGGGAAAAAACAATTATTTTTTCCTTCGTTCACAGAGGCGTTATATGATGTATAGGAAACATTGTTATATTGCTATAGTTGTAATATCACGGAGTCATTTTTATAGGCAGCTTCTTATTATTCCTGCTACTGATGACTAGGACTCATCAAAATCTTCGTAAAAGTCAGTTACATATTTTGTTTTGGCTGCCCGTAGTTAATTGAAAATATCATCTCACAGCAATCGGGAAAAGTTCACGATTTACCTTATTTGAATCATCAACCGCAACTGAAAATAGAATAGATCCATTATTTTTTATCGTCACGCATTTCTTGCCCTGCTAATTCTATTGATTTTGGAGCAAGAACATTTTCTACTAAGCTTTCTGGATGAGTTTAACAAATTTTGAATTATAAAAACATTTTTGTTTATCCTAATTTTGCTGTCAATGCTCACGGAATGAGACGGTTCGGCGCAGGACACTTCGGCGCAACCGTTTCGGCGAGGGGATCTTTCGGCGCGAGGACTTTTCGGCGCGAGGACTTTTCGGCGCGAGAACTTTTCGGCGCAGAAACAATTTTTCTGTTTCCCTGGGTCAACTCGAGCCAAGTAGTAGAAAATATTACTACATACTATAGTATGTTGGTTTCCTGTTGGCAAAAATCTTAACTTAATGAAATATTTCTTAATACTGATACTGGAAATTGCTTGTAGGTACACAATATTATCTTATGAAAATAATAACGGTAGGCGGAGGGAGGAAGGGAGTGATCGAAATAATTAGCATATATAGGTGATGTGAATGTCTGTCGAATAGAAATTGCTTAGTAATTGAGCAATATTTAACTACACTACGGAAATTAATAAGGATTAGCGGTGGGAGGGATAGGGGGAAGATGGTCGAAATTATTAATATCGTATAAACATTGCATGAGGTTGCAAAGTAGGATGTGGTATACTATATTGGTGTTAATAAAAGTGAGAACAAAGAATGAACCCCAAGAAAAATTCAAACGAAGAACGAACGGAAAGAAAGAGCCAAAAGTAGAGTATATGAATAAAGGAGCATCTAGAACAGTGGTGTCCAAACTTTTCTACGTGGGAGGCCGCATCGGTGGTTGCAAATCCTTCGGCGGGCCGCATTGGAAGTTGCCAATTATTCGGCAGGTAGGATTAGAGTTTAAATCGGATTCTGAGGTGCTGTATAAGTGGAAATAGAGTCTAAATATAGTTATCATTTCAATATTAAAAGCTTTTTTATCAAAAATTTCATAATAATGTAGTGTTAAATTTTTCGGATCGCTTTTTCATAATAGATTCGCGGGCAGCACAAAAACTCTTCGTGGGCCGCATCCGACCCGCGGGCCGTAGTTTGGACACCTTTGATCTAGAAAAACAAATAAAATCGCAAGGAGAATGCTTAGTAATATGGTTTGCATTTCGATTACATCAAAGTAAATATCTCTTTCTGAGGTCCTTACTTATTATTCAAAGCGTCAAACCAATACCATTTTTGATTTCCTTTTAAAAGTCCTGAGTTTGTTCCTACCGTAATTAAAATTTCCTTAATAATCTACCCATAATCATACAGTATTGTTATTTTGGTATATTAACATTCATGCAAAGAAGTTTCGTTTTACGATGATTTTTCTTGGAGCGAATTCGACTCCTAATGAGAGGGATTCTGTTTTTATGTAGGGTTACCATATGTTCAAGGTTCAAAACCGGGACAAAACGATTTCTGAAGATGAGAAACCGGGAAAAATCCGGGACAATTTAACATGACCGAGATAAAATCCGAGACGGCTAGTCTTTTATTTTTTGTTGTTTAAATATACATTATTCCTATTATTTTCCATTTTATACATTTCTAAACAACCAAAAAAGAAAATTAGGGAGATGAGGAGACAGGGAGAGGGTTGTAAAAAAGATATAAAAGAGAAAACACGAAATATTTTTAATATTTCAATATTAAATATATCAATACAATATCAAATTAAAACAATATACAAAAACCTTACTGTTTATTAAACCAGTTGTATAACTTTATCCAAAAGCTTTTTATCATTTTGGATTTTAGCATAAAATTCTTCACAATTCAAATCAATATTGATTTTACAGAGTAATATCGCTCGTACTGTACTTTCATCCATGCAACTTTGGTCTAGGGACCACACGTTATTCATAATCGGTAAAAGTCGCTCTACTGCAGCTGTTGGTCCGGGTAAACAGAATACGTATTGAATAACTTTTGTTAGATTAACAATTGAAATATTATGTACGAGAATATGTCTAAAATGTTCAATCCATCCGTCTTCAAATTACATCCCTTTCTCATCCCAAATTCTCTTTCTGTCACAATGAAACATAAATTGCTTTGCTAAACTTACTTCATCGAAAAGATTGTCGATATCGATTAAAAGCTTTCCATATCTTTGATTAATATTTTGCGCAGTTTTTGCAACCTCGTGACAAGTAAATATAATATTTAATCAAATGATTCAGTTTTTCGAAATTGTTTTCCCGCAACGATATGTATGATAAGGATCTAATATTAACCTTTTAGAAATCGCATTCCCAGATTCGTCTAATTTCCTTATTAAATTTTTGCACGTTGTGGGATGAAAGAGTTATCCTTGCGTTATTCCAGATTAATTTTTAAATTACGTAGTTCACAAGCTACGTTTGTTGCACTAGCGTTAGTTTTATCTATGTTTACTATTGTTTTATTAAATAAACTTTTTCCAAGAATAAATCGCAAATACACTTCTTCGCATGTCTTCAAAAAAAATTTATTTTTAGTGAGCACTGTTCTTGTGAATCGACATAGTATTTTAGACCTTCAAACATATCAAAAAGCCTTTCCAAAGCCGGTAAAATGGAAAATAATCTATTGTAGTTTTAAGACCTTTTTGTACTCAATTTCTGCGAATTTGCAAAATTCTTTTAGTTGAGATACACGAACAGTGTATATGTGGAAATATTTACTGCAAGGGCTTCTATATCAATTTTGTCATTTAAGTTAGGTGACTAAAATATGAAATATTCAACAGTTTCACTCCTACTAGAATCTAAAGATGAATTACTCTCAACTGGCAGTATATTTTCGTTTATTTTAAGCAATATGAATGGATAAGTCAGTATTTTCATTAATGAAACAAAAGATACTATCAAACTTCTTGCTACTTATATACCAAACATTCTTACGTTGGTCACTGAGTTCTCTACTTCTGTCTACCATTCTCACAACTGTAAAAAGATTCAAGGTTAAATAGAGAGTCCCCCACAGCACTCAACAGCTGGTAGACACTTTTGCAACTTTTTACGCCCATGCAAGCAGAAAGGTTATCATAATTGTATTATAGAGTTTATTCATATAAAAGTATTAACTACATATATAAAAATTCATTTTTATATCTTCACTTGTATTACAATATAGCCGGCAGAATGATACCTCCTATCAATGCTGTGTTTTAATTTTTAATGACAAATTATTTATTCCCATGCATATTGATTCATATACCGTACCGCGCGATTGCTTCCTTCATATTTCCGCGTACCTACTCCCTGGTCAATTGCATGAGACTGACATTCTCGGATGAAATCTTTACTCTCGGAGAGAAATTAAAAATTAATCGCAATATGTGATGCCAATTTCGAAAATATTCATGCTGACCCAGAGAATTTTTCTCTCGACCCGGAGACAAGTCCCAAAACCCGGAGAGGTGGTAACCTCGGTCATAACATAGCATAAATGTTTTATGTTTCTGCCCCCTTGCAGCCTAAGAGAACACTTGAAAGTAATATTCGTTGTCTATATGGGACTATAAACCTCGAGAGCTCGCGCTAAAAATCTCTATAATAAAGGACGTGTTGGTTGGTGATCATTTTAAATCGTTTATTTCTCGAATATATTAAGAGATAATGGTTCGAAATTTTCCAGGAATGCTTAACTCACATATTAATAGTGTCGACAAAAAAATTGTAAAAACGACCCGGGTTAGACTGCAGTGGATTATTTCTGTTTCTAATAAGTTAACACGTTAAAAATGAAAAATTAATAAAATCACTTGCCTATTCTATTCATATTTTTCCACCTACAGCTCGAAATCGCTCATATCGAACGCTTAAACCACATTTTCGGGGGAATTATTGCCATTTTAACGATAACTGCTTTGATGACGATGTGATTTTCAAAGCTGGACAAGGGCAGATCCAGGCTTGATCCATGTTGGGAGGGGTAATGAATAAAAAAATAAACTGTTTGAAATTATCTTAATTAACAAATATTTTAATAAAGAAAGAGGAAATATATTACTATAACTTTTGTGCAACAAAATGAATATAATACAACGGCAAGGTTTATTAGGCGTTCTTTACGAGTGATGCGATGGTAGCGGATAGCCTTATGGGCACGTCGCCCTTGTCCGTCCGTCCGCATGTTTAATCTCCGTAATTATTTGGCGTATTTTAATAAAATTAAGTATTAATCATACTTTTTAAAATTTATCGACAATATCTGATTTTCCGCAGCATCCGTCAATTAGCACTTCCACGTAATATGAGCACTTAAATAAACCTATACTCGTCAAGCAACAATTAAATGCAATATTTTTCTCTCCCTAGCTCTTATATTGACTGTAAGGTATTGATCACAAAATTTATTCGGATAGAGGACGACACTTACCACAAAAAAGTCGACGGGACAACATAATTACGACTTATAGATTTGGAGATAAAAATTTGAGAAAATCCAAAACATAAATCACATATTTTGTTTACATCGGTCGCTACGACAATTCTATCGGCGATCAATAATTAAAAATCCTTATATTTCTCTCTCATGCTCTTATATGATCTGTAAGGTTTAAAGAATTTAGAGGACAACATTTACCGCAAAAAAACGTCCACGGGACCACATCCGCAGCGTATGGTTCACATTAGCGGGGTTTTCCGAAATGACTCTCGAGCGGTGTATGCATACCAACGGCGCCATTATTCAATGATTTCTTTTGTTATTATATACATTTTCTATTTTTGTATTGGACTGGTCATTGTGCCAGTATGTGAGCACTCAAGCTAAATGAATTTTTTGTCAATCGTATTTAACAATCCAGTCGCAGTTTTGACTCCTGCATATTTGACAAAACTTTATGGCATCGGAGTAAAACAGTAGTAGTGACTTTTAGCGAGAAATACGACAGTTTTTCGTTTGAATTTAGATTGTGTAACTCATTTTTAATTTTTGTGTTTAAGCAAATTCAAATTGTAATTAAAATTTTAAACTACATAACAAATTTAAAACTATTCTAGTTACAAAAATTATAATAATAGGTTGTTAAAAATTTTGTACTCAACAATATACTCCATCATGTAGGTATCTTTTAAGGCAAATGATTATAAAGCCCATTTAACCTCAAATTTAAGCACAGTTAAATTTAAAAAATTAACAAATGCAAACAACTTACATTTTGCAAATTGTGGAACCCAAATGACTAAAAACAGTTAACCTCCTATAGAAGTAATTATTCTGAGTTAAAAAACAAATAGACGAACGTTTACTAAACATTTTTTTAAAAATTACGAACATTAACTATTTCACTAAACAAAAAACAGTTATATCAATTTCAATATTTAATTTCACGTTTTATTTACAGAGACCGTTGATTGATGGAAATTAAACATCATAACGTACTTTGTTCACTACGGTTGTCAGAAAGATTTTTTTTGTGTATAAAAATTAAAAATCAATATTTTCCTCTCCCTAGCTCTTATATGTTCTGTTAGATGTTTACCATTTTAAAATTTATTCGGATAGAAGACATCATTTGCGGAAAAAATGTCTGCAGAAGCACATAATTACGTCATATAGTTTCGGAGATAAAAATTTGAAAAACTTCCTAGATTGTTTTGTTTGCAAATCCCATAAGCAAAAATAAAATTTCATCTGAGCAAAAACCCAGATATTTTGCAGAAAAAGAATGCCTCTAAGTCATTCGCTTCAAAAAGACGGAAAAATGCTACAAAGAAATTATACCCAGTTAGTAAACACAGTGAGCGCGTGTACCATTTATGACTGACTGACTGACGGACGGACACTACGAAAACAAGATGGAAAAGTATACTCCATAAATGGAATACACAAAGATTTTAAAGGCGTTCTTTATGGAAAAATAAGTCTGAAACGGTATCGAAAGATTGGGCGATTCTCGAATTTTTATCTCCGAAACTATAACTCGTAATTATGTGGTCTCGCGTACTTGATTAGAGTCAAGGATGAAGGAGAAGAAACAGAAAGTACTTCAATAGGGAGGGGAGTGAGGCAGGGATGTCCTATTTTACCAGCGATATTTAATATTTATGCAGAAACAATAACAGAAGAAGCGTTGATGGAAGAGAAAGGATTTAAGATAGGAGGTGAAAGTATTACCACTATTAAATATGCAGATGACCTGGGATTAATAGCAGAAGACGAGAAAGATCTACCGAGGATGACAGACAGACTAGTGGAGATTGGCCAACAATATGAAATGAAGATCAATGCCGAAAAAACGAAATTCATGGTGGTTTCAAAGGAACATAAAGAATCAAATATGATGGTAAATGGCCAAAAAATTGGAACAAGTAAATAGTTTCAAATATCTTGGCAGTATTTTAGCTCAAGTTGGAAGTAGTACACAGGACATCAGAAGTAGGATTGCAATGGCAAAAGCAGCATTTAACGAGAAGAAGGAGCTTCTCACAAGCAAGAAAATAAATTTAGAAACAAGGAAGAAATTAGCGAAATGCTACATATGGAGCATAGCTCTTTATGGTGCAAAGACGTGGACAGTAAGGAGAAAGGAGGAAAAATATTTACAAAGTTTTGAGATGTGGGTATGGAGGAGGGTGATGAAAGTGAAATGGACAGAGAGGAAGAGAAACGAAGAAGTATTTGAAATGGTGGGGGAAGAAAGGATGCTAATAAAAACAATCAGAAAAAGAAAAGCAAATTGGATAGGGCACATATTGAGAAGACGGTGTTTACAAAGGACGATCTTAGAAGGCAAAATTAGCGGAAGAAGAGGAAGAGGGAGAAAAAGAATAGGAATATTAGAGAATATAAAGCAGGATAATTATAGAGGCATAAAAGAGGCTTCTAGGGAGAGAGAGAGAGAGAGAGAGAGAGAGAGAGAGAGAGAGATGGAGGAAGCTAAAACCTGTATTCGGACAGCAGCATGATGATGATGACTTCACAGATCATATAAGAACTTTGGGGAGAAAGATATGTATTTTTAATTGTGGTTTGCCGAGAGAATTGTCGAAGCGATCGATGTGAAGAAAATATGCCATGTTTTGCTCGGGATTTTTTGAATTTTTATCTCCGAAACTATAACTCGTAATTATGTGGTCCCGCGGAACTTTCTGTGATAGATGTTGTCCTCTATCCAAATGATATTTTTAATTTATACCTTAAGCCATTAGAACAAGTTTCAGAATATAAATACCTTGGAAGTATCATAACACGAGAGGCAAAATGTACGGATGAGATCAAAACTAGAATAGGAAAAGCAAAAGCGGCTTTCAGGAGAAAGAAACAACTACTTACAGGGAATATAAGGGAAGATATCCGCAAGAAGTTGATAAAATGCTACGTATGGAGTATAGCATTGTATGGGGCAGAAACATGGACGCTAAGGAAAAATGACATAAAATACTTGGAAAGCTTTGAAATGTGGACTTGGAGGAGAATGCTGAAGATAAAATGGACAGATAGGATGAAAAACGATGAAGTGCTACGAAGAATAGGAGAGAAGCGAATGATTATACAGACTATCAGAAAGAGGAAGGCTAACTGGGTTGGACATTACCTGAGGAGAGAGAGTATGATTAAAGGCGTGTTAGAAGGAAAACTAGATGGGAAAAGGGAAAGAGGTAGGAAAAGGTTTCAGCTGATAGACGATTTGAAAGGGAAAGAGAGTTATCAAGATATAAAGAGGACAGCGGAAAATAGGAGTATATGGAGAACCAGGTTTAACCATGAATAATCACGGACCTGTCTACGAACAGACTACCTATGATGATGATGATGATGACCTTATTGATAATATAAGAGCTCTGGAGAGAAAAATATGGTATTTAATTGTAGCATGACGGATGCCATTTAATGAGATACAATTATAAGTTTATTAAAGTATTTATATAAAGTGGAAGTTCTAATTGCAGTTCAAAATCACAATTGAGCGATGCATTTTAATAAGGATAACTCTTACTAAATTTAATTTTAATCCGTCCAACGGATTAGGAGATGAAAGTTACGACAGACGGACGGACGAGACGTGGCCATAAGGCTTTCTGCTGCTACCGCTTCGCTGGTAAAGAATCCTAATTATATATTGTATATTATATCCCTTTTTGGCTGTTGCTGAGCTTTTAAAACATGAATAGCCAATTCTGTTTCCCGGTTTGCCAAATGATAAAACAAATGGTATCTCGGTCAGGTTATTAATTAAATAATCTCTGCGGTTGTTATTAATATGATGTAGGATGTTGAGAGATTTTTAACTGAACCCATCAGAATAATCTTTTAGACAAAATTCACCGAAATTTAATCGTGGTAGTTAGGAAATTCCAATGTGTACAACTTCTCTAAAACTGTCCGGGACGTTTTTAAATATCATTATTATTCGAGGTAATGAGGGTTTCAAAATACGTTTCCAGCTCCCTTCTCCGCGATCCGCGCAGGTTGCCCGTCGTAAAATCTTCCTTGTGTCATGCACTTGTGTTTCTCTCGAGGGCTCCTCGTGCGGAAGAGAATAACGGAAGGATGACAAGGTCAAGAGAGAAATGATGGCGGAAGGTGCTCTTAATAGGCCACCCTATGCCTTGGTTTATCCTCTCAATCCTCCCGGTAGAAATAACGGCCGGAGAATGTGAGAAACGCGGATGCTTCTTCCACTCGTCGCTCGGAACTAAGGAAATTATTTCGCCTCCTCGGCGTCCTAGATGGATGCGCAAGACGGAGTCGTAAAATTTGCCCGTTTCTGAAGTTCACACACAGCAGTTGCCGACAGAAGCGACTTAGGTCGTACTTATACAAGTTTAAGGAATTTTATCGCTGTTATACTTGCACTTTCTTGTCGTCATTCGAGTTTTAATGTTTTTTTTAGTCTTGAAAGTTAAACTTGATGAATGTTTCATCATATAAAATATATTTTTTCTTTTTGTTATAGGCAACTCTTGATATGCTAGTTTTTTCTGACAAATATTTGTTATTTATAAATTGCTATAAATTTTATCATAGGCAAAACTTCGTTGTTAAATATTAAATGCGTCTTGATACCTGAAATAATCCAATCTGGTACTATTCTAAAGACCCTGGAACAAAATATTTAAAACTTCAATGAAAAACCAGAAGCACTACATTATTAGGCAGAATAATAATTCAATTTAAATTTAATTGAGAGATCAAACAGAAGGATTAAAGCAAATTAAATTATTTTAACAAGATTTAGTTAGATTCTACTATATTAATATCAGAATGATTTGTTATCTGATCATAGACCAGTTTCAAAAGGAACTCTATTAATTTGATTTTTTCTTTTGGTTTTACAAATAGCATTATGTAAACAGTTGATCTTTGGCATTGAAATTAATGCAAATGGAACTCCAACTTCCGGAAAACGAGTGAAAATAAAACGATTTAGCGTGATTTTTGCTAGTTCGTATCCGCTAAATAATCACAGCTAGGGATGAATAAAAAAAATTAAAAAATTTATCTTAATATTTTTAAAGAACATCTTTTGCTGTTTTATGTCTGTAGGAACACAGCAAAAATCAATAAATTAATACAATGAAGATTTTATGCATAAGTCAGTAGTTAAATTTATCAAATTAATTTTTGCGTTGTAATTTTAGCGACGCATGGGTAAGAAATGGAAAAATGACGTCGTTTTCGTTGAGGTTTTGCCATAAGAAAAGGTGGGGCCTCGGAATTTAAACGATTAGAATTTTTCGAGAATTTAATTTTGAATAGAGAGTGCTTTTCCCTCAAGCTCATAGAAGAGGCAAAATATACACCTATACCTGGATTCCTTTATAAACGATGGGTTTTGTATAATTCAGGAAATTGTGATTTTTCATGCAAAATATCGAAGTGTGGGAAGAAAAGAAAAGGGAACACAGTATTATGTTTCGAGTCGCGGTGCGATTTATAGGGAGAGTTTTGCAGCATTGTTGTGAAATCCTAAGTCGAAGCAAACTCCCACGTTTTCGCTGTTCTGCTCAAGGTAAAGTATGGTACCCGCGGTGAAATTGAATTCCCCGTCCCGATCAATGCATTCCGGTCACGATCCACTCGAGGCTGAGAGATGTTTCTCTGATACGCACAGAATCACAACTGCGATCCGTATATCTCAAACTGGCGCTTTATGTCGAGAGGTCACAGGAGAATAGACTCGTCGAACTAAGCGAAACGAAAGTGAGAGAAAAAGGCAACACATTTGAGGATTTGAAAGAATAGTGATTTGATATGCTTGCTTTATTTCTGTTGATGCGCGGTAGACATCTGCAGTGTATCAGAATAGCAAAGTAGAGATATTTTATTGTAAAATATTTCATTCGATTGTAAAGTAAATGAAGTAAATTATTTGGAATGTAAATCGTCTAAAATTTAGAGTGAGATTCAGAAGATGCAGGATTATGAATTACTCTTTTTGTTGACTGAATTAAGGCGTTTGGCTTTATTTACTATTAAAGTCCTGCGTAAAGTTTGTTTCCACGCCAACGGAAAGTTGTTACCGTCACCTGCTTAATTCCAACCTGAAGATATTTTTTTCTCAAATGTTCACATTTAAGACGCATGAATAGAAAACGATGTTAACTCTAGTTTAACAGAACACTTATCATTTCACCATAGCTTTGTTCTTTCTGAATCCGAAATTCTCTCTATACAGTCAATTTTCAATAAAATAAATTATTTCGTCAAATCTAAATAATTTATTAGAAGCATCCTGTTAATGTGATACTCGTGTTCTCTGATATCTATTATAAATAGCTGCTTCTTACGGAGGATATAGTATATGTATATGATATAAAACCTAAGGTACTTCTAGATATGCCACGGACCTTAAATTTGGCTGGATGATAGGTTATTAGGTACAACCAATCAGAAAAATCGAAAATTCCAAATTTTTAATTTTTTTGTGGCGTATTTTTGACTCCAGTGTTCCATTTCGATACTCCATATGAAAAACATGGAAATTTGTGCAGTTTCATAAATTTGCATTTTAAAATTAGTTATACTTCAGATTTACGCGGGACGAAAACAATTCTTTAGCTAAAAAGAATGAGGTTTCTTATTTTTTAAGACTAAATTCAAATCGGTGCCGAATTGACGAAGAAATGTTTTAATCGAAAAAAAGCAAATGCTCAACAATAAAGACCCAGGACAATGCTTTTTCAATGGGGAATGGCAATCCGTATTATAGTAGCATTGGTTTAATGCTTTTTAATAGGGAAATTCTTATTGTCCCACTGATTTCAACCAAAGACGTACACATATGATGACGTCATAATCTTAAAACGCGGCATATGTTATTAAATAAAAGGACGCTACTCCTTCAATTATGGGGGTTGATGAACCGTATATAATAATAGCTTTAATTTAGTGCTGCTAAAGAGAATCAGTGGATTGTATTATAATGCAATTGATTTAAAACTACGGCGTAAACTTATAACGACATCAAAATCCAAAAACAGGAAATATTAGAGAATTGTGAAAAAAATAATTGTCGTGTTAGAGCTGAAATTTTAAAGTTATTTAGAGCTTAGTGCACATACCCTAATAAATAATTGAAAATCTCGATGAATATGTTGTTGCGGCCGTTATAATGTTTTAAAATTTAAACAAATAGATAAATATTATTTCACTTCTAGATAAACTACAACTTTAAAATTTGGCAGAAATGTGTGGCTTTAGTACCGTACTGTGGAAAAAGTAAAATATTCTTAAAATTTCAAATTTTAGGGATTGTTTTACTCTATTATTTTTATATAAGGAAAGAACGAAAATCGGTGCAGAGGGGAAATCTTTAGAATTAAAAAAATATTTCCAATGATGAAATATCTCTTTGAAAAATGAATGTTTTCAAGGTGAGATGAAATTCTTGCAGAATGCAAGCAACTTTTAGTAGTCATTATAAATAGCTGCTTCTTACATATATAGGATTGGATATACGTATATAGGATAAAGGATATATCATATAAAACCTAAGGTACTTCTAGAAGTGCTACGGTGCTGAAATCTGGTATTATTATAGGTCATTGGGTACAACCTCTGGAAAAAATCCGAAATTCCAGAAAAAGTTATATTTAAGGTGTGTGACCCCAATGTCCAATTTTAAACACCCATAAGAAAAGCATTGATAACTGTGCAGGACTATATAAAATTGTTTTTTTAATTATTTACAGTTAAGATACAACGTCGACATATGCACCATACGGTGAAAGAAAGAATGTAGTTTATTTTTCTTGAAGACAGAATACAAATCCATGCTGAATTTGCGTAAAAATTTGATTTTAATCATAAAATTATAAACACTTTTTTGATTTTCAACAGTGAAAAATATTAACTGCCATAGCAACGATCCCAGTGCCATCCAATGGAAATTTATTTTCCATACTTCAAGAGCATTGATTTGATGTTTAGATTGCTTTATGATCCATTTTATTTCAGGCTACAACGTATACTTATGATGACGTGATAATTTTAAATTAATTTTTTTTCCGGATACGTACTAAAATGCACGGATGATGATGTCAATATCCTAACACAAAATATCTTAATATTTACATCAATTTTAGTGTAACATATAGGTAATTGTCTTAATTATGATTATAGTTATTGATAAAACGACAATCTAAGCCATGAAACCTGAAATTCGAAAACTTGGACGCGAGCCGATTGCCAGAGAATTTAAAAATTCCGGATATGTGACTTAATTTTGCAGAAAATGAAAATTGTCATATATTATTATGCCACTGATTTTAAACTACGATCTAAACATAGGATGACGTCATTATACTAACACCCGAAACTTAGTAAAATGAAAAATGTATTTTAATGTTGTGTTTCGTAGTTTTTCGAGAAATTTTAACTCTGTCCAATTGTTAAATATAATGGCGTCATACCTATTTCGCTATTTTTTAAATCCAAATACGTGCTAAAGGCATGGATGATGATGCCATAATCTTAACACAAAATATCCTAATTTGTCCATAAATTTAGTGTGATGTGATGATTATTCTTATTGCTCATGCAGGGCATTCTATCTCCAAAAATAATTTTCTCACAGAAGGCATTTATATAGGAACAAAAAGAAAAATATGGTAAAAATAAAATAAATATACGTTACATTACGTACCTAAAAGCGTAAAGCGAGCTATATTTTGGATTGTACTTAGATAAGTAAAAAAATCAATTCATTAAATGTTGACACGCTACTACAATTGAAAAGAGCGATAAAATATAAATACAAGATATGAATTTTGAAAAGAGGAAAGGATGGATGTAAGAGTGAAGAAGGTAGCTCAGGAGGAAAGGTAAGAAGGTCAAAAGAAAGTGTTTCAATAGAATTCGATACCAAAACAAAAAAATCGCCGTTTTTGGTTTAGGCGCTTTCATTTTCATTCTGACTCCTCAGTCACTGTCTCTCAAACGAAATTTAATGGAATAATAGGGAGTGAAAGACTGCAGATATGCGGGGGTACGACCTATCCTTGAAGATAAGTCCATAGTCGGAATAGGTTCTGATGTTCATTTTCTAAGCCTTGTACAAGTATAACCATGCGCATAAACAATTGCTTGGCAAGGACTCTTTTGAGCTCGATGGATTCTAGTTAGAAAATCTTTTACTACTTTGAGAAACGCGTACAATAAGTCAAAAATCCCTCAGCGAATCTCAACATTAATTCGTGAGTTTTGTTATTTTTCGTGACGTTCAACAAATCGAATCCAATTGAATCACATTGATTATTTCATCGTAAATATATGTCGCTTTAGCAAGGACGCGAATTTTGTGGTTATCGGGAGAAATAGGAACTATCCAAAAAATGGCAATTTCCTCAAA
Source organism: Tanypteryx hageni (assembly GCA_028673005.1). NCBI lineage: Eukaryota > Metazoa > Arthropoda > Insecta > Odonata > Petaluridae > Tanypteryx > Tanypteryx hageni. The sequence continues at coordinate 132,834,684 of CM054112.1, read as the reverse complement.
GGAATGTCGTTGCTGTGGCTTAAAAGTTGCAAAAATCAATAACCGTATACCGGTATTCTTTGAGAATTATGATGCTTTCACACTAATTCAAATACTGTCATTTTTACTTGTACTATATCTAAACTACCACGCGCATAAAAGTCTTGTGAAGCAAAAAGGAAGTTTAATTGTATCAACAGTGTTTCATAACACAAAAATTGTAGGAAAAAAAATGTTTTGGTACTATTTTAAAAGGCTTCTGTAAAAAATATCTTATTTAAGTCAATAAGGTGTCTTAACATCTATTGAGATATTTCAAAATCAAACTACGTTTGCAACAGAGTATATTAGAATTAATCGTGTGGCGTACGTTATATCTAAGTATTAAAACAACTGCTATGATACACAGAAGTCCAATTTTTAATTGGTCCTGTATCTACTCCATGTGACGGGAAATATGAATAAGTCACTTGCCATTTACTATTCTTTCGACTGTCAATTTATGATTCATCTCAAGTATATTCTTGCTAACGATTGATAAATGTTACGAACGAATTAATCTACCTCGATAGATTTAGCGAAAATTATGCCGAGGTAGTTTTTCTTCGTTTACTCAATTTGAATGTTATGCCATATTTCTCCGAAAATTATTTTTGCTGTCAGTGACATAAAGAAGCCTTAGTTCGAAAAGCACGTATTTCTATGGTCATAAACTCTTATTAATCATACCCTTCGATTTAGATCAAATTAAGAACCAAGAGCCTTTCTATAATTCATTGCACGGACCATAAACATTTTTTTCCACATCAATCCGACTTCCCCCAAGCACTCCTAATTATTAGTTTTCCGTCTACTCCCGCGTAAAACGTTCATATAATATCAGGCAAGATTTTATTCACCCAACTTTCCGCGAATTTATCTACATCTTTTGTAGCCTACATCACGGAGATTCATTGCCTAATATATTTAACCCTGACATGCCTCGCCCCCCTTTCTATCTCTCTCTCTTTCTCTCTCTCTTTCTCTCTCGCTTGCTCTTACCGCTCTCAAATTCTCCCTCTCTCCCCGACACTCTTCCTTCCTCTCTTTCTGTCTCTCAACATCTCTCGCTCTTCCACTCGCAACTCTTCTCCAAAATTTCCCCCTCTCTCTCTCTCTCTTTTACCCTATCGCTCTGTTATTTACCTCTCTCTGGTTATCTCTCTCTTTTCTTCAAACCTATCTCCTCCCACTCTTTCTATTTATGTTTATCCTTCCCCTCGGCTCATCTCACGGTCTCGCCTTATCCTCGGATATTTATGAACTCCTTCCTCTTTTGGCTCCGTAGAACAACATCTGTCCCCCTCCCCACACCTTATCCTCCCCCTTTCTCCTCCCCTCCACCTTTTTAGCTGTCACTTTCTCTCACGCTCCTGTTTCTTAAAAGGGATTTTCGCTTTGTTTTCACCTTCTCCGTCTGCTCCTACTCATCCATCGTCGCGACAGCGCAACGGATCGAGAATAATGGTAGAAATGATGGACGGCCCTGAGAGAGTCCTTGAAAGACTGTTTTAAGCCAATTAAGCGTTCGAGACTAATTCTTTCTCCCAATAGGTTTCTCTATGGTATTTTTAACGCTTCAATTACCAAAGTTTTCTCATTTATGCCTCGGTTGTAAATAACCTTATAACAAATGTGTCCGTTCTTTCTGTTACGGGTATGAAAACGATGAATGGATTTGACTCAGTCTGTTTTAATTGAAAAAAATCGATAAATATATTTCACAAGATCAGTAGCACAGCTGTCCGGCACCTACGGGGTTAGGGGGATGTTGGATAGCTGGATTTGCTGGTTGCATGAGCTTTACTCTGGATTATATATCATCGTCATCATCATGCTGCTGTCCGAAGACAGGTTTTAGCTAAATTGCTTCCTCCATCTCTCTCCCTAGAAGCCTCTTTTATACCTCAATAAGTACTATATTCCTGCTTTATATTCTCTAATATTCCTATTCTTTTTCTCCCTCTTCCTCTTCTTCCGCTAATTTTGCCTTCTAAGATCGTCCTTTGTAAATACTGTCTTCTCAATATGTGCCCTATCCAATTTGCTTTTCTTTTCCTGATTGTTTTTATTAGCATCCTTTCTTCCCCCACCATTTCAAATACTTCTTCGTTTCTCTTCCTCTCTGTCCATTTCACTTTCATCATCCTCCTCCATACCCACATCTCAAAACTTTGTAAATATTTTTCCTCCTTTCTCCTTACCGTCCACCTCTCTGCACCATAAAGAGCTATGCTCCATATGTAGCATTTCGCTAATTTCTTCCTTGTTTCTAAATTTATTTTCTTGCCTGTGAGAAGCTCTTCGTTAAATGCTGCTTTTTCCATTGCAATTCTACTTCTGATGTCCTGTGTACTACTTCCATCCTGAGCTAAAATACTGCCAAGATATTTGAAACTATTTACTTGTTCCAATTTTTGGCCATTTACCATCATATTTAATTCTTTATGTTCCTTTGAAACCACCATGAATTTCGTTTTTTCGGCATTGATCTTCATTTCATATTGTTGGCCAACCTCCACTAGTCTGTCTGTCATCCTCGGTAGATCTTTCTCGTCTTCTGCTATTAATCCCTGGTCATCTGCATATTTAATGGTGGTAATACTTTCACCTCCTATCTTAAATCCTTTCTCTTCCATCAACGCTTCTTCTGTTATTATTTTTGCGTAAATATTAAATATCGCTGGCGAAATAGGACATCCCTGCTTCACTCCCCTCCCTATTGAAGTACTTTCTTTTTCTTCTCCTTCAACCCTGACTCTAATGTTTTGATCAAAGTAAAGGTTTTTAAGCAGTCTTTTATCTTTCCAAACTATTCCTATTTTATTTAATATAACCATCATTTTATCCCATTTCACTCGGTCAAAAGCTTTCTCCCGATCTATAAAACAAATATACATACCTTTATTGACTTCTAGCGCTCTTTCTAGCATCATCCTCATACATCCTATAGCATCTCTAGTCCCTCTTCCTCTTCTGAAACCAAACTGATTATCTTGCAGCTCCTTTTCTATTTTACCTTAAATTCTTTTGGTTATTATTCTGGTTAGAACTTCAGCTGTATGAGAAATTAAACTAATAGTTCGGTAATCCTTACAACTTTTTGCATTGTTCTTTTTCTCCAGTGGTACCATAACAACATCTAAAAAATCTTCAGGCCATATGCCAGTATCATATACTTGGTTAAAGAATTTTGTGAGTTGCTTAACTGCTTTAGACCCCAAAACCTTAAGAACGTCCACTGGTATATCATCACTCCCAACAGCTTTCCTTCTTTTCATGTCATCAATTGCTCTTTAACTTCAGACTCGAGAATACTTGGTCCTAGCTGGTCGTTTTCCACATCCTCTTTTTCATTAAATTCAATATTTCTTTGCTTTCCTTCTTTGTCATACAGCACCTCAATGTATTCTTTCTAGACATTCTTTACATTGTGTGGCTCCGAGACTTTTACCACTTTTGTTCATGATTCCTTTACGTCCGATCTTTCTTGCCTTTTTCTTGCTTTGCTATACATGAGATATGTTCTACAAATTCTTTCACACTCGACAATCTCCTCGCATTTATCATTTATCCACTGTTCTCTGGCTTTATCTGTTTCCCTTCTTAAAGCATTATTTAACTCCTTGTACTTTCTTTGGCCTTCTCAGTGTTTATGTTCTTCCACTTTCTCTTTTCTTCCATTTGTTGCAGCATGGCTGCTGTGACCCAGATTTTTTTGTTTCTTTCACCCGTTATCTTTCCTACCTTTCCATTACATATATAGATGTATCTCCACTCCTCATCTACATTGTTCCTATTTTCTTCAGCTCTTTCCCCCAACCTTTCCTCCAGCTGAGTTCCTCTAAGTTCCATTTCTTGTTAACTCTTATGTTTCTCTTAACGCTCTTCAGTCTATATTGTGTATTTGCCACCAAAAGGTTGTGGTCGGAATCGATATCTGCCCCTGGTAGTGTTTTTACATCTTTAATGCTATTTCTAAGTCTTTCATTGACTAGTATGTAATCTATCTGGTATCATCTCTGGTCTCCTGGGCTTCTCCATGTGTAAAGTCTCCGCTGGTGATGCTTAAACCATGTATTAGTTACAATCAGTCTATTTCTATTGCAGAATTCCACAAGTTTCTCCCCTCTTTCATTTTTCTTCCCTAGTCCATATTTTCCTACTATGTTATCTTCCTGTCCCTCTCCGACTACACTGTTCCAATCTCCCATTACTATGGTGGTGATCCTTCCTTTTCCCTCCTCCTCCAATATCTCCGTAATCTGTTCATACATTCCATCTACTTCTTCGTCACCAGCATTAGTTGTTGGCATATACACTTGAATTATAAATATTTCCACTGGCTCCATCTGAAGTTTTACGATTATTAATCTATCATTAACTGTCACTACCTTGCTAATTCTTTCAGCTATCTCTTTTCTCATTATAATCCACACTCCCCTTTCCTTTTTCTCTCCTCCCGAGTAATTAATCTTAAATTCGTCTGAATTTATCTCGCCTCCTTCCCACCGAACTTCACTATGACCTATTATACCTACATTATTCCTTCTCATTTCCCTTTTTAAGTTCTCTGGTTTACCCCCCTGAATTCATAGTCCTAACATTTCATGTGACTATTCTTAATTTCTCACTACTTGCTTTCTTCTTATTAATGTTACATTTCCTCTGTGCATCCCCTAGGGTAGTCCCCACCCGAAGATCCGATTGGGAGACTATTTTACCTCCGGAATGTTTTACCCCAGAGAGATCCATAGAGGTATTTGCAGCTTTTCAGCCTATCATGGGAATTATAATGAGGTAGTTTCCCCTTGCTTTCCTCATCGCAGTTTCACAAGAGTGATTACCCATCTCTAGCTGTTCAGATCCACATGATCACCATCTACAGAGGTACTGTGCAAGCTGCTTCCCTTGCACAGGGGGATGTAAAACCCCCAAGACTGCTTCTTAGTCTGACACTTCCCCTCAGACCTTTCCGGCTTGGATGGTCCTACCAGGAGAATTATCTCACGCCGGCATAGCTCTTTGGTTCATAAGAGTACACAAACCCTCCCACCTCTGTAAGGTTATGCAGTCCTTAGGGAGGGGAATTATATATAGGAGCCTCAAAATTAGAAAAAATAAATATGTACCTGCTAAATCTGATTTACAAAAAAAGGCTTCAAACGAAAGCTGTTGGAAATTAATTAACTATAACTTTTGTTATAAACATTATTCACGTAAATTCACAGAGATATCTCGGCATTTTTATTTAAAATGACGAAAAAAATTATATCTTCTTAAATATCAATTTTACGTAAAAATGTTTCAAACAAACGTTGTTGAAAATTACATTTACTATAATGTTTGTTAAAATAATTTTTCACAAAAAAGCCGTTATAAACGAGATATTTAAAAAAAACGTTAAAGTCGCTGGAATTAATCCCCACTTCCGGCCGGCCGATAGTTGCCATAATCTAAGCAGCACTTGATTTTGTATTAACTGATAAATATAAACTTTGGTATCAGTGCAAAAAATACCTTTTAGTTTGAGGGTCCAAACAAAATTTCTATGTATTACACACAGACATAATCGAGAAAATGATCAAATCGTGTTCAGGATACTTCAAAACGACTATTTCCGTTGAAATCTCGAAATCGATATTTTCATGAAAACAATACTTTCCCCTTGCTACGTATGTATGAAGATGGTAAAAAAGAATTGCACATTTTGAAATACAGTGATCAAATTCCAATTTTTTTATTTTACAAAAACCTTTTTAAAAATGCACTTTCAAAACAAAAAAGAATTAGTTTTCTAATGTGGCGATTGGATGAACTTGCCGGATGCCGGACAACTGGGCTTTTACTGTATTGCGTAAAGAGGTATCCCGTATGGATTCTGTTAACTTTAAATATTTTGATATTTGAGAAAAATCTCCGATTTCCCCCTAGGTAAGTTTAGAAATGTCGTTAAATATTATATTGGAAAAAACGTTCAAGTTGAAGTAATTTAATTCTTTTTTCTTAATAAAAGTAATTTAATGAGAATTATTCACCTGCTAATCTTTCTCCATTCATCATAACGCGTTGATCGTAAAATACTTAGTACAGCGTGAATTGTGAAAGCGGATTCTATGTCTCAACCTTTCTCTTTCTCCAATTCAGAAGTTTAAAATGAAATATTCGTGTTTATATTTATTGTATTTTCGAACAAATTCCTCTCAAAACTTTATCCTATTTCTCAAAATCTGACTTCTGAAATAGAGTGAAAGGAAAACTTATTGAAGGAGAAACTTACCGAATGGAAGCTTGCTATTTTTGGATGAAATATTTTGCTACCTTAGGACGTTACCTAACTTTTTTCCTCGTGGCTCCAATAGTTTATTTTGGAAGAGAAAAAAAATTTTCTTCATTTCGCCTTTAAAAGTCTTGAGATAGGTCATTGCAAATACATACTCCAAACTTTCTCCGGAAATGTGAAACTTGTCACGAATCTCACCGCGAAAGTTGAACGAGATCACGAGATAGACCGGGCGCACATCGAAACAATTAAAAGCGTGCCGAAGCCTATGTGAAGCGGAGCGATCTAAGACGGAGTATTCCGCATCTGGCCCCGTTGTGACGGGTTGCCTCCTGATCTCGTCCGTTCTCCCCATCGGACGCCCTCGCCAGCTTTCATCCCAGCCTTCGAATCTCACGTTCTTTCATCCATCACTCACACGTTCTTTCTCCTTTGTTTCTTTGACATTCCCTATCATTTCTCCCCATCTGTCTCTCTACCTCTCGCTTCCATCTCTCTCTCTCTCTTTTCCCCCCTCTCTCACCTCACTCTCTCTTATCACTTTCTTACCATTTTCTCTTATCACTCTTCTTTTTCCTCTCCCTTTGCATGATCCCTTATCTTTTCTGATTTACGGGAAAGGTAGGAAACAAAACAATGCCCCCTATAAACTCTAACTTGCGCACTCGAAATCAGTCTCGTTTCACCTATTCTCCCATATTCTATTTCCAATCTTTTCATTTTTGAGGCAAGTTATTAAACGTTGATTTTTCTCGAAATATAACGCATCTTTATTTGCTTTCGCTATTCCTTCGAAAAACAATCTCAAAAAGTAAAAAACCAATAAATGTTTCTTAAATCACTCTTGAAAAACATTCGTCTTTATAATGGAACTGCTCCTGTTTTCTACGGCTCTACTTCACCTGTTGAATAAATTATATATTTATTTGGCTTTCTACGCACCTGTACCTCCTGTAACACAGGTTCTTATTGTACGGATTCACTGAAGCACGGTTTGTCTTTTATAAAAATTTCCTAAAATGCGGGTTGTCTCGCTTTAAAGTGGTTTTATCGGACTTGAAATGTGGCATTTCAGATTGCAGAGCATGAAAGAGACGTGTCTAAGGGCCAGAGTGATTTGTTTATAAGCTTCGATAATCAGCAACCAAACTCTACTTGCGCATATATGTGCATCAAAGAAGGGTTAGGGAATTTGGCGACGGCAGGAGTGTTCCTGTAGGAATATGGAATGCAACTCTCTTTCATTATGTGGACAAGAATTATATATCACGAATTCGCATTAGACAAGACTTTTTCGAAACGCATCCTCAGTGTTATAGGAGGGCAGGATGTATCTTACTTCTCAGATTTATATTTCTCACTACAGAGTGAATCTGCTTCTATTACAGTCAATATTTCGGTTGGAATAATAATAACTTCATTCTGATGAGAATAGTCGATCATTGCGAGAAAAATCGTTCTGTTTTATTACGATTAGAAAATCACACTTTTAGAATTAAATTGCGTCATGGGTTCCCAACCTGGAGGTCGTGAGCTCTTTGACAACTCGAGTGTACTGTTCCGCGATGGTTATAATCGAATTTCCTAGAACCAGTAATTTAATCTGACCTGCCGCTTGTCATCTAAACATATTTAATAAGAGGGAAGAATTCCAGAGTAAATTGAATAAGGCGCTCTTTTTCTTTCAATTCCTCCAGTAGTAGCATCACATTCCCCCAACCAACTACAGCACGATTCCGCAAAAATCTCAAGGTGCCAATCCATCGGCAGCGTCTTTAAAATCAAATGGTTTGCTAAGAATGAAATTATGTCAAATCCTAATCCTCACATCTTATTAAGCCGTTCATGTGGCCTTCCATTATATATTATGGCGTGATAACTCTTATAGCTAAATGTGCCCTGGATGCACTCTGCTGTCGGAGTGCGCTGCACACCTCGCACCTATAAGCACCCCTTACGGATTGTACTTATTTAAACTAACTTGTAAGATGAGATTTTAATTCCTAATAAATAGATTGCATTTGTATAACCGTTGGAATGTGATTTATTTATTCCATATTTATGAAATAAAAAATAAAAAGAATTTTTAACCGGGACAAATACTAAACCGGACGGAACGCCGGGACAACATCTAATATCCGGCACTGTCCGGGCTAAACCGGGACGTATTGTCACCCTACACACACATTTTCTCCTAGATTTAGGGTAATTTTGTCTGGTTAAATAAATTGTACGCGTACCGACGTGCCAAATTCGTGCAAAGTGAAAGTGAACCATTAGAGAGACATTCTGATGATAATGAATTTCGATTATCATATAGAAGTGACTTTTAAAGCTACAATTTTTTTATCATAATGCTACGTAATCGCTGCATATTAATGGTGTGATGCTGGTACTGATGACTATTGATTGTGTTGTTTTAAGATAATGCTTCACATCCGTGAGGCTATAAAGGAACCAAATATTGACTATATGTGCCGATTTGAATGCTCGTTATAAAAAATACTACAATATTAATGAAAAACTGAACGGGTACCACTCTGTATTTGTAATAAACATTTTTTAATTAATTCAATTCGAAGAAATCTCAAGTTAAGATGAATAGTTTTTCTGGTTACATATCAATTGCAATGATATTGATACTACGTGACAAAAATTACACATTTTTTCATGCGACTAACTGAGAGTTAATGGTTTTGACTTCTATCCCCATAAACGGGGTAAATTCCTGTTATTGATTAAATTTTAACACACAAAATAATTAACTAATTACTTATTTTCAATAATGTTATCCCTTCATTTGTCTGTTTTTATTCTTCACTAACGTAAGATCGTTCCGCCAATCAATTTTCTTTTCTAAATGTATCAAGATTAAAAATCGTACATAATTACACTTTACATTGCCTCGTTATTATTATCGCATCATATTTGTCTGTGGCCTAATTTTTTCGTAATGAATGAAAAATTCTTAGCACGAAAAGGTAACGTTATATGTAATCACCTTTGAGCTCAGTTTCAGTCAGTTTCTGTAACATGCGGCAAAATCTCTTAGCCTCCTTAAGATGTTAGAGAAGATCAAAAGCACTCAAAAGCCAATTTTGTAGATTAATGAACTATTTCTCCGCATCAAAGAGCAAGCCGCAGCCCCAAAAAAGATCGGCTTAAATTCATCTTACGTTTACTTGAAATAACTGTACTTCGTTATTTTTATCGTTTATATTAACTAGTGTATATTATTCCTAATATAATAATAAGATAAATTAATATAAAGGTTTAATCGCTTCATTAGGTAATGCAAATCACATTACACGGTTACTTTCCTGAAAGTCTTTAAAAACTAAAGAGAGAATAATATTTTAAAATTAACTTTTTTAAAAATTGTTCTTACTGCGATTGGTGAGAGGAGAAGAGAAATAGCATTAGGAATAAGGAAATTAAAATCGAACCAATATTTATTTCACCTATTTTACTAATAAATTAAAATCAATGTTATATCCATCGCCTCTAATTATTATTATTATTTGTAAATTATTACTTACACCTGAATGCTGTTGAAATTCACGAGCGTAATGAAGAACGAAGAGATTCACAATTTCGAATTTCTTGATACACGAACAGAGATTGAATGTGAACTGCAATTACGTATATTTTTTTGATAGAGCGTTTAGCAGCCACGTGTGGGTTCGGCCTTGGAATTTCCCCTCTTAGGTCCCTCAGCGGAAGCGAAAAAAACATAAGCGGAGAGAGACTCGGCGTTTAGTTATTTCGATTGAAATATCGCTATGGTTTATTATTTTATTAAATCCTTGGCATTGGTGAATTCATTCGAGGACGAAATAATTTGAGTGTTAGCGGCTTGTGACTGCAATTTTGTATTTTTTAGATAGCGCGTTTAGCGACCACGTGTCGGCTCTGCGAGGAGGTCGCGGAATTCCCCTCAGCGGGAAGTGAAAAAAAGATAAGTGGGTAGAGACTTGGCGTGTAGTTTCAACTGAAGTCTCTCGATGGATTATTGCTTTACGAAATCCAATTGGAATACTTGAATTCTTGCTTTTCACCGACAACGTTGGATAGAATAGAATAATCTCCGCTTTGAATATTCGGATAAAAAGAAAATTATATCGTATCAGGTGAGTTTAAGTGAATATTTTATTAACCCGATTAAAATGTTTGAATATATTATCGATTGTAAACGGAATTTCGACATTCTGAATCTGTAAAATGTTCGCTACTGCACCTTAGTTACCATTATGTTAATTATAGATAAAGTTGATTTTAGGGGGTCCTTAAATTTCAAACTTTAATAACTTGGTTATTTGAAGATGAACTCATTTATGAAATAGGCTCGTGGCTTCTAACGCTCTAACCAATATACACAATTTAATGTCTATTTAGTACAAATAGAGTTGATAGATAGTTAATTCTTACAAAATGTTACCGAAAAATGTTTTTGGGGAGCGATCATTTCTACAAGAAAAACAGTATATAACGTAAATTATGCATCTTAGTACAAGATATAACTTTTGTTTGAAACATTATCCTTATAACTAATACCTTTCACAATTAATAACAATGTTTTTTCGGCCGTTTTTCTTTTTCAAGGTAGGCTCGCTAAGTCAGTTAAACGGATCTTAACGTCATCATTGATGAAGCTTTACGGCGAGTTTCGAACTGCCTTAGATTCAACCTTTAAAAAACAAGATCATATCTGTAATGTATTTTAGTCTTCAATAGACCATTAGACTGGCAACACGTTGTTTCATTGTCATTCAAGGCGACTTTTGAGTTTATCAGCATACTCGACCAGATATCAATATACAAAAAAGAGGATCTGCAATTGGGATTCGAAGGTAATTAATTTCGTACAGAAGGTAATTTACGATAAAATCTGAAATCGCCCAAAATTATTTCAGTTTCTTTTTAATATACTTTTTAGCGGAATGGATTCACTCTCTGAAGTTTGCTTCGTGTATTTTGACTCGAGATACCGGCTCGCGCATGAGCGCTGCGAATTGCACATGAGACACTTAATTCAAGGAGTAGGACGACATGAAGTTGTTGAGATCGACTCTGCAGTGAGAAACCTATTAAAAACAGTTTGGGTGAATGGAGATGGAGTGCATAGAGACATTATCACGTTTTTAGACAGTATTAGGGAAATTTTGTTATGTAAAATTAGGGAACAGCTGGCAAATACGGCTTTTAAAATTAATATAATTCTAAAGGCTCGGTATAAAAAGGAGAATGAATCGAGTGAGAGAGTGTTCAGAACTAAAAATGTTAGAGTCCTTAAGGCTGATGATATTGATGAAATTTTAAATCAACTTTTTGGGAAAATATTAAAGGAAAAGTCTGAGCAGCAAGCAAAGGGCTCTGGTTGGTAGTTATCCGAGATTCTTGGATTGGAATTGAGGATAAACAAGTACACACCTTTGAGAGGACCCTCTTTTATCGAGTTGCCACCGAAAATAAAAAACACTTTCGGTAATAAATATTATGAATAGCGATCCCTTTTGTTTTATGTACGCGATTTGGTCTAACAAAATAAAAAAGATCCTCAACGTGTCTCTTCATATAATAATGATAAATTTCGAAAAGGGTACGATTGGGATTGCATCACTTATCCCGTGGAACTCAATCAGATCCCAAAATTTGAAAAGGTAAATAAGATTTCGATTAATATTTTCGTTCTTGATGACAAAGAAAATGTGTACCCTGTCAAAGTGGTGGATGAGGAGCTCGATGACCACCGGGACCCTTTTCCTTTTAACGGAAGGATCCAAGACCCATTATTGTTACATAAGAAATTTTGAAAGATTAGTTCACGGCCAGATGACTAAAAACCATAATAGACTTTACATGTGCAAAAGATGTTTCACTCATTATCACGAAGAAGAAAAGCTCGTGGAACATAAACGGGACTGCAGCACCAACTCTCCCTCAAAAATCGTTCTTCCTTCAGATGAGGACAAATGGGTTAAATTTAAAATTATCGGCCACACTTTTAGAGTTCCATTCGTCATTTGCGCAGATTTTAAGTGTCTCCTTCAAAAATTTAAAACATGTGCACCTCAGGCAGAACACTCATATTCAAAATTCAGTCAGAAGCATGAAGTAATGAGTTTTTGCTTCTTGCTTGTTAAATCTGGAGGGGAATTTTTTGAACCTGTTATTTATCGCGGACCTAACACTGCTCAAATCTTTTTGGAAAATGTCAAGGTGGTGGCAGAGTTAATACACAACGTGTATAAAAATGTCATTCCCATGACCGCTTTGACGACGGAACAGGAGGAATCATTCCAAACAGCGACCACTTGCCGCATCTGTGGGGAAGAACTAGGTAGCGATCACATTTCAGGTGATTTTAGAGGTCCTGCTCACTCTAGCTGTAATTTGAATTACAGAAGGCCGACCTTTGTCCCGGTATTTATTCATAATCTTTCGGGCTATGATTCTCATTTTATCGTTTCCGAATTAGGTTACGATGATAAGGAAATACATTGCATTCCTAACTCGGAGGAGAAATATATTTCCTTTTCGAAGAAGGTGAGTGAGAACGTTTCCATGAGATTCCTCGATACATTTCGATTCATGGCTTCTTCCCCTTCAAAATTAGTCGAAAATCTCCCCCGAGATAAGTTCGAGCAAACTGCAAAGATTTTTGGAGAAAAACTGAACTGAACTGAACGTAAAAGTGTTTTCCCGTACGAATACGTAGACTGCAAATTGAACGACGTGTGCTTACCACCCAAAGAAGAATTTTATAATCAGTTGACTCAGAAACACATCAAAGACGAGGACTATGACCATACAAAGAAAATTTGGAACGATTTTAATTGTTCGACTTTAGGTGAATATAGCGATCTTTACCTGAAGACTGACGTTTTGTTGTTAGCTGATGTTTTTGAAAATTTTAGGGTAGTATGTATGAAAACATACAAATTAGACTCAACATGGTACTTCACCGCACCAGGTCTTGCTTTCGACGCCTTGTTGAAATACACTAAAATTAATCTTGAATTAATGAATGACTATGACATGATTTTGATGGTAGAGAAGGGTATTCGTGGTGGAATCAGTCAGTGGATGAAAAGGTACTCTGAGGCCAATAACAAGTATCTAGATAATTTTAATCCCGAGATTGAATCTCGCTATATTGCTTATTTAGATGCTAACAATCTCTATGGCTGGGCAATGAGTAATTACCTGCCCCATAGCGGGTTTCGTTGGCTTGATCGGGAGGAAATTCAAAACTTTAACGTAACTTCTATTTCAGATGATCATTTGAAAGGTTACATTTTAGAAGTCGATTTAGAATATCCGACTGATCTCCACCACGAACACAAGGATCTACCGTTATGTCCTGAAAATAAAATTCCTCCAGGTGGTAAGCATACAAAACTGTTGACGACTCTGGACGATAAGACAAAGTTTGTTATTCACTACGTTAACCTAAAACAAGCTCTATCTCTTGGACTAAGACTCAAGACAATTCACCGAGTCATTGAATTTAACCAATCTCCGTGGTTGAAATCATACATCGATCTAAACACTGAGCGTAGGAAAATTGCAGAAAATTATTTTGAAAAAGATTTTACAAATTAATGAATAATTCCGTTTTTGGCAAAACTATGGAGAACGTTCGGAAGAGGATAAACCTGGAATTGATTTCCAATGAAAAACGATTGGATTAACTAATATCCAAACCCACATTCCTCGACCGAACTATCATTAATGAAAATTTAGTCATCGTTCACTTGAGAAAATCTAAAATTAAAATGGATAAACCTATATATATTAACTAAAGGAAAAGAAAAGGTAGTGATGAGGGTGGCAACAAGGTGTTGAGGGAAGCCCAGCGGACACTTACCAAGTTGAGGACCAAACTGGCAGGCTGCTGGGGGCGTCGATGAGACACGTAAAACACACGAACACAAAAACACACGCAAGCTTATCGGGCCTATGCCCTTCTTCAGCGAAAGAGTAACGTAAAGTTATATATATATATATATATATATATATATATATATATATACTATATAAATATATATATAGGATTATCCGTTTTAGAATTAATTAAAACATTGATGTATGACTTTCACTATCGGAGGATGAAGCCTAAATTCGGTGACGGGTTAAACCTATGTTACATGGACACTGACAGCTTCTTTTATGATGTAAGGACTGATGACTTTTACAAAGATACGTTGACTGACTTGGACTTTTACGACACATCCAACTTTCCAAAGGACCATCTTTGCTTCTCCGATAAAAATAAAAAGATAATAGGGAAAATGAAAGATGAAAATGACGGGCAGATAATGACTCATTTTTTAGGATTGCGGAGCAAATTGTACTCATTTAAAGTTAGAGATTAGAAGGAAAAGAAAAAAGCAAAAGGTATAACCAAAGCAGTTATCAATAAAGGTTTAAAATTTGATGATTATTTAAATTGTTTAAGAGATAATTCTGTTGTATTTCGCAAAATGAATGTGATTAAAAGTAAAAAGCATGAACTTTATTCGATAGAAATTAATAAGGTTGCCTTGAGTGCTTCTGACGACAAACGTTATATTTGTGACGACGGTATAAACACCTTAGCTTGGGGAAACTATGATTCCAAATTTAAAGAGAAATTGGGAAGAAGCCTTTGAATCTGAAGGTGATCCTTGAATAAATATTTTGTATTGGGGAATTTTTTATTTCTGTGTATAGTATCCATTCACCTGTATCTGTGCCGATCGTTCTTGTTTTGGGGAGACCACCATTGTTCTCTAAATAAATATAAAAATCTTTGACCAAAACATTTTTCAAAAAATAAAAAAGTTTCTATTTTTCACAAAAAAATTTCCAAAAGAAATTTCTGTGATAAATTTAGATCCATCCCAATAACCCAGAAGCCATTGGGTCACAGTGCACGTTTTAAACAGAGTTCGTGCAGAATATTTCGATTCCTACCTCTCGTCCATTCATTATTGAAATTTCTAGAACCATTTTCTCTCACTCGAAATTCGACTCAACTCCAGAGTTTTCGTTCGGACGTATTTGGGGAATCCTGTTGTCTCTATGCACTCTACAAGTCCATCGGTAAAACCCTCACCCAATACCTAGACCAATTCTCCCTCCCTCCCTACCTTCAACGACTGCCGAGTCGCTCAACTCTACTTTATCGAGTTTGGGATAACTAGACGAAGAATACTATGTCATCCTCGGTGGCAAAATTGATGTTCGAAGATAAATCAACTCCAACGCATGATGCAATCTAGGACAAGCAGCCAATCACCGGGGGCTAAAGACTTCTGCCCCCCCCCCCTTCCACTTTCACATCTTCCAGCATAATCTTCCCCTCACTCCTGCCACCTCTTCATCAATTATATTAGGTTATATTGAAATATATAAACCCCACACAATCATTCGCTATGAAGAGTTCGAGCAATTCTCCTGTTCTAACGAAACGAAGGAGAAAAGTTCCAAGACCGGCGTCATCCAATCTGTAATCATCACCACCATCGTCATAACCACCAGTCTGCAAGCAGCTCGCACATCACCCCCAAAATCGACGCGGAAGAAGAAGCATATTTGTGGAACCAATCAACTGTTATTAGAAACTGTGTACTATCTGAATAATAAGAAAGTGTAAGGGTGTTAGTGTTGGGTTTAACCGTTGTGAATATTTTGAATTGTGTGTGCAATTTACTCAAATCGGTCAAGGGTCTGAGTAATGATCAGTGGCTTAATTTATTCAAACAAAAAAGATATCATTTTTAACTATTTTAATTCCGATAGCAAATCAATCATTGAAAAGCTGTCATTACGATTTGTGAAATATTTTGGTGCCAGACATTTACTTATCAAAGATGACCGATGCTCATTCAACTTGAATGAAGAGGAGTGGAATAAGCTATTGACACAATCTAAATATTTGACTTTAATAATAAACTCTATAATTAAAGAATCTTCAAACGTAAAAGAATATTGTGAATGTTTCATGAATGTTAGCTATGTAACCGGTCTGAAAAACGTTACCAACATAGTTAAACCATCAGGTAGCAACAATAGATTTTGAAATATTAAATTTGGAAATTCCTATACATTGCTCAATCGGAGAAATTTTATTATATGTGAGAAGAATGCAGTCACTAGCGTAGAATTAAAATTCCCGTAAACGGCTATTCTGTGTGCGTGTGATAGAGTTGGTCCTTGGCGTAGGATTACTCCTCGTAAACTAACACTGTGTAAGTGTGTGTGTGAATGACGGAGTCGGTCCCTGGCGACGGAGCTAATACTCCCGTAAACCAAACTCCATTAGGAATTTTTCAATTGAGAAAATAACAAGCCTTTCGCTATCAAAAGAATTAATTCGTAGTCAAATAATTGGCTATTTGCGATATTAAAAATGATTAGAGCCAATCGTGAATTTTTTCATCACAACGTGAATTAATTAAAAAAAAGAAACTTCATGGATTACGAAATACTATCACGGAATGGAGGTAGAAGAAGATGACTTGAACCATAAAAATTTCGAAAATGTACTTTTGAAATATATATTAGGTTATAATATTTTTTTCGTAAAAGGTATAGAAAAATGGAAATTCTTATCCGAAATAATAGGACAAAAAGTAATCGATTTACTCGTTTTTTGACCGCCCTCCGATTTCACAATTACCCTCACCGTGTAAAAGATACATGCTACATAAACATCGGAATGATAGAATTTAATGTGTGCTGTGTATAATTGTCACAAAAATGAAGAACTAGTTTCGGCAAAATGTTGACTTAAAAATGAATCTGATAGATTTATATCATTTAATTGCTTTCCTAAAAATCAATTTATTTTCGATGTATATAAAATGGCTTCTGTTGGAGTTATTTATTCTGGATATATGGACATGAGTATTTGTAGTAAATGTATATTGGTGAAAAAAGGAGATGATCCTAAAAAATAGCATGATCGATTTATGATAACTTGTTCTTTAATAAAAAGGACTGAACTTGATTAAGACATTTTTTAATAGAAGTGAAGAAATATTTATTTTTAAATCGACTTTTCTTTCACCTCATCCTTCCATTCAACCTTCGACAAGTTACGACTTGTTGAATCATATCCTTGAGAAATAAGACAAGTTAAGACCTGTTAAATCATGTCCTTGGGAGATAAGATGAGTTACGACCTAAACATTTGTTTCATTTGATGCATTTTAAATCACCGCAAAACCTTATTGGATAGAGCGTTAGAAGTCACCGCGTCTATTTCATAAATGATTTCATCTGCAAATAACCGAGTTATTAAAGTTTGAAATTTAAGGACCCTCTAAATGGTAACTAAGGTGCAGTAGCGAACATTTTACAGATTCAGAATGTCGAAATTCCGTTTACAATCGATAATATATTCAAACATTTTAATCGGGTTAATAAAATATTCACTTAAACTCACCTGATACGATATAATTTTCTTTTTATCCGAATATTCAAAGCGGAGATTATTCTATTCTATCCAACGTTGTCGGTGAAAAGCAAGAATTCAAGTATTCCAATTGGATTTCGTAAAGCAATAATCCATCGAGAGACTTCAGTTGAAACTCCACTCCAAGTCTCTACCCACTTATCTTTTTTTCACTTCCCGCTCAGGTGAATTCCGCGACCGCCTCGCAGAGCCGACACGTGGTCGCTAAACGCGCTATCTAAAAAATACAAAATTGCAGTCACAAGCCGCTAACACTCAAATTATTTCGTCCTCGAATGAATTCACCAATGCCAAGGATTTAATAAAATAATAAACCATCGCGATATTTCAATCGAAATAACTAAACGCCGAGTCTCTATCCGCTTATGTTTTTTTCGCTTCCGCTGAGGGACCTAAGAGGGGAAATTCCAAGGCCGAACCCACACGTGGCTGCTAAACGCTCTATCAAAAAAATATACGTAATTGCAGTTCACATTCAATCTCTGTTCGTGTATCAAGAAATTCGAAATTGTGAATCTCTTCGTTCTTCATTACGCTCGTGAATTTCAACAGCATTCAGGTGTAAGTAATAATTTACAAATAATAATCAGAGACGATGGATATAACATTGATTTTAATTTATTAGTAAAAAAGGTTAAATGGTTCGATTTTAATTTCCTTTCAGTAATGGATTCCTCTAAAGATTTAATTTTACAGAAGATCGGGGCGGTAATTCCTTCATATCATGAAAATGTTTGGAAGATGGAAGACCTAGAATTTACACGGATTTCAGTATTTTAAACCTAATAATGCTCTATTAATTTGTTTTCCAATTTTTCTCTATCATTGATAAAATATGAACTACAAGTGGTATTCATGGTATGAGAATTTCTTGGAATGACTACAACATACTGAAACATTTCCTGTCAATATAAGTTATCAATTCGGGACGTCGACTTTGGAAAACCAGCCTGCATTAGTCGTGGTTTGGACTTCTTGTTGCTTATTATTTTGTTTATATAGCAACAATTAAATTATTGAATTTACTTCCGACCATATTTTTTTGTTGGAATGTGCGGTCCGAGGAAAGCGGTCTACAAAATTATGTATTAACGTTCTTATGGTAATGAATATTATAACTGTAGTTTACCTATACCCGTGTTCTTCGACCGTTGGTTCGCAAGCCTAATTAATGAAGTAATCAATGAGCGGCTGGTGTTTTCAGTTGTCAAAGTGTAAAACTGTTAAATAGTTGGTGGTTAAACAACTATTTTACCGGTCCTTGAAGGAATATTCAGATAATACACCGGTTAGCGATATACTTTCGGTCAATACACCGGTCCGAGATAAACTGTCGGTTCAGAACCACTGGATTAGAGTGTTAGTTACTCCCACCGAATGGGATGGCGATGCATTCGGTAACCCTTGTTGCATTCTGTGCACGTAGCCAAACACCATGAATATGAACAAATATAAGAAGGCGGCTGTATGATTCTTGTGCTTTCCCAATTCATCGAATATTATAATCAATACGGATCAAAGCGATACATGGGCGGGTTAAAAACCCAGAATAAAATAAGCTACCATATCGTTTTGAGGGACCAAAGTGAAAAATATTTAGCATTCACTGAAATTGGAGAGGGAACAGTATCGCCAGAATATAAAAAGATTACTTGATGGGAATGAAGAAACGCAAGGAAAATTAATAGCAAGTGAGATACAAATCAATTCAGGATGCAATATTTTGAATGAAAACCGGAAAGGCATGGCGGAGTTGTTCTGGTTCAGGTATCGAACGAATTTCGAATCCGGAAGCGAGTGCATTCGCTAGGTCCAGTCGATGAAGCGAAATTTAAACGATTTGCAGATGTGAAGAAGTAAACTGGGAAAATTCATGTTCGCCAACCTAAGAAGGAGTTCTGTTAAATATGCTCACATTTTTTAGGCGTTCTTTACGATAGATGCGATAGTAGCGGATCGCCTTAACGGACACGTCTCCTCCGTCCATTCATCCGCCCGTATGTCTAATCTCCGATACTGCTGGGCGGATTTAATTAAGTATTAATGATCCTTATTAAAATTTATCGCTGAATTTTAACTTTGAACAGCATCCGTCAATTAAACTTTCACTCTATGTGAACTTAAATAAACTTATACTCGTATCTCGTTAAATGACATCCGTCAAGCAACAATTAAAGACCAAATTTTCTCTCCCTAGCTTTTTGTATAATCTGTAAGGTACCAACTTAAAAATTTATTCGGATAGAGGTCAGTATTTACCACAAAAAAAGTCCGCGGGACCACAAAATTACGACTTATAGTTTCGAAGATAATAAATTCAAGAACCGCCGAATCTTTCGATACCGTGTACAGACGATTCTGTTACCAAGTGAGCCTTGCGCAGTAAGAACCTATTTCCACGTTTTGCACATTTAGTTTGATATTATCTCTCGGTCAGTGTAAAATAATATAAAGTATTGATTTATATTGCAGGAAAAGCATAATGAAACCCCTAGGCCTGGTGCGTTTAGACGACATTGGTGCCGATTATTTATTGATTTAGAAAAGTTCATAGATTTTCAATTTCAGTATCGAAATTCCACTCTCGTATTTTCTAATCATAATTAGTTTATCCTATAAATCAGTGGTTCAACCCCCAAAGGCTTTCGCGAACTTTTTCCGAAGGTTCGCCAAAAATTATATCTAATGGAGGATATTTACTTATTTAAAAAGAATACTTCCATAAATACTATCATAATTACGGGAATGAATATATATTCTATTACTGTATTGTGAGAAATGGCCTATTACATTTAAATGAAATATTTTATATTTAACAAGATTGGAAAGGTGTACTCCATGTCGGAGTACATAGAGTTTCCAAATGCGTTCATTGAGATATCACACCGTTATCAATATTTTTCGCTCAGATGAGAATTTAATGAGAAGCAAGCGAGGTACGTTGTAAAATAGATGTAGGTCTTCATGTAAAGTAGTCGTAATTATTGTCCGATTTTAACCAAAATTGGAATCGATCAATTAATTTTAACACAACTCCCCATTATCAAATGTCATCACAATATGTCAATCAGTTCCCGAGTTGAAACAAAGGGAGATTGTAAACTACATGTAGGTCTTTATGTAAAGTGGTAGTCATTGTCATCCGATTTTAACCAAAATTGGAATCGGTCGACCAATTTTATCAAAACTTCGTAATAAGAAATTTTATTAAAATACGTCGAGCGGCTCCCAAGTTGAAAGAAAGAAACATTGTAAATTACATGAAGGTCTCCATGTTAAGTGGTCGTAATTATTGTCCGATTTTAACCAAAATTGAAATCATTTGGCCAGTGGTAAATATAATTTTATAAGTAATGGTAATGTTTTTACTGTAAATTGGTGGTCAATTGGGCAATATTGGGTATCCTAAAATGACAAAACGGGCATGGTCTAAGTTGGCAGATTCTGGGAACGGAAAGTTTACTTTTCTGAGATTAAAAAACGTAACACATCAATAAGCAGAAGTACTAGTTTAAATATGGCATCCATTTTTTATGACAGAAAACTCGTGAAGAATATCTGTAATATGTGATAAACAGTAAATAAAGTAAATAATAATAAAGTAAATATTCTTTTCCATTTATTTCCCGATTTATTCGGAGATCCATCACCGATGAGTTAACATCGAACACGGCAATTTGTACGATTCACCTAAAGTAAACTGTTAACATTCGCGGCGATGATTATTTTTGGGAGGCTGCTCCGCATACCCATTTAACATTCGCGGAATATAAAATTTTCTATTTGCATGTAAAACCCGCGGAATCATCATTTGCAATTTTTGCGCACGCAACTTAATTACTTCTGTCTCATGACGTACTTATGTGTTTGCGTACATTCACTTCTCGCCTTGGATTTTTAGATGAAAATGCTCGTATTTGAAGAGTTTAATTTTTTTATTTTTCTTTCGGCTTAGGACCTTCCTACTCTGGAGTGTTATTTACTCTATTGACAGTATACCCCCTTATTTTGATTGCAACAGAGAGCGCAATGAGGGATCAAACTCATAGAAAGGAGGTTATTATTTCTGGGCATATTAGAATCTTATTTTTTAAATAATCAATACGTTTACTGTATTTGATTAATGCAAATTCTAATCGGCCATGAACATTGAGATTAGTATTTGTAGGAATTTCAACGTAATACACTACTCCTAATAAGCTTTAAATCTTAACTTTTGCGAATTAAAGAATTTCAGGAACGTAGCCGTGTGATGCGATTTGCATTACCTAATGAAGCGATTAAACCTTTATATTAATTTATCTTATTATTATATTAGGAATAATATACACTAGTTAACGATAAAAATAACGAAATACAGTTATTTCAAGTAAACGTAAGATGAATTTAAGCCGATCTTTTTTTGGGCTTTGGCTTGCTCTTTGATGCGGAGAAATAGCTCATTAATTTACAAAATTGGCTTTTGAGTGCTCTTGATCTTCTCTAACATCTTAAGGAGACTAAGAGATTTTGCCGCATGTTACAGAAACTGACTGAAACTGAGCTCAAAGGTGATTACATATAACGTTACCTTTTCGTGCTAAGAATTTTTCATTCATTACGAAAAAAATTAGGCCACAGACGAATATGATGCGATAAGAATAACGAGGCAAAGTAAAGTGTAATTATGTACGATTTTTAACCTTGATGCATTAAAAAAAGAAAACGGAGGGCCATTGCATTAATAATAAATTTCTAAAAAGAGTTGTGGAACGATCGTAGTGAAGAATTAAAACAGACAAATGAAGGGATAACATTATTGATAATAAGTAATTAGTTAATTATTTTTTTGTCAAAATATAATCAATAACAGGAAATTACCCCGTATATGGGGATAGAAATCAAAACCATTAACTCTCAGTTAGTCGCATGAAAAAATGTGTAATTTTTGTCACGTAGTATCAATATCATTGCAATGGATATGTAACCAGAAAAACTATTCATCTTAACTTGAGATTTCTTCGAATTGAATTCATTAAAAAATGTTTATTACAAATACAGAGTGGTACACGTTCAGTTTTTCATTAATATTGTAGTATTTATTATAAGGAGCATATAAATCGCCACATATAGTCAATATTTGGTTCCTTTATAGCCTCACGGATATGAAACATTATCTTAAAGCAACACAATCAATAGTCATCAGTAACAGCATCACACTATTAATATGCAGAGATTACGTAGCATTATGATAAAAAAATTGTAGCATTAAAAGTCACTTCTATATGATAATCAAAATTCATTATAATCAGAATGTCTCTCTAATGGTTCACTTTCACTTTGCGCGAATTTGGCACGTCGGTACGCGTACAATTTATTTAACCAGACAAAATTACCCTAAATCTAGGAGAAAATATGTGTGTGTGTGTGCGCGCGTGCGTGCGTGCGTGTGCGCGAGTGCGCGGGTGCGCGGGGGTGTGCGTGCGTGCGCATGTTCGTGGGTGGGTGTGGGTGTGTGTGCGTGCGCGTGTGAGTGCGTGTGTGCGTGCGCGTGCGTGTGTGTAGGGTGACCATACGTCCCGGTAGCCCGGACAGTCCCGGATGTTAGATGTTGTCCCGGCGTTCCGTCCGGTTTAGTATTTGTCCCGGTTAAAAATTCTTTTTATTTTTTATTTCATAAATATGGAATAAATAAATCACATTCCACCGGTTATATGTTATTTCACATGCAATCCATTTATTAGGAATTAAAATCTCATCTTACAATTAAGTTTAAATAAGTACAATCCGTAAGGGGTGCTTATAGGTGCGAGGTGTGCAGCGCACTCCGACAGCCGAGTGCATCCAGGGCACATTTAGCTATAAGAGTTATCACGCCATAATATATAATGGAAGGCCACATGAACGGCTTAATAAGATGTGAGGATTAGGACTTGACATAATTTCATTCTTCGCAAACCATTTGATTTTAAAGAAGCTGCCGATGGATTGGCACCTTGAGATATTTGCGGAATCGAGCTGTAGTTGGTTCGGGAATGTGATGCTTAAAATTAGGGTTACCAAATTACTAGAGGTTAAAAAGAGGAACCTCTAATGTCAAAATGCCGGACATAGGAAGATAAAGCAGGACCATTTAGTGGCATAATTATTTATTTGGCATAATTCTCGCACTGTAGTTTTTAGAAATGGGATAAGCAGAAAATTTTAATTCTGGTGTAGCCCCAAAGTTTTTCGTTTATCCAGGAATGTAAAGATATGATTTTTACTAATTCAGTGTAACTTCTGCAATGTTTATTAGGTATTTTAATAGCTACGTTCTCCGTTATCTGCACCATAATAAAATATATTGGACAAACCTTAATAATTCATATAAATAACACTATCAGGCGTGACTTCGTGGAAGTGATGATATTATTCATAATAATTATTATTATGAATTACTTAATAATTCAGTTTGACTATCAAAATGTACACTTACACACTGGTAAATCCAGGAAAAGTAGCAGTTCTCCGTATAACACAAAAGTTTAAGAAAAACAACTAATAATTCAATAAAGAACATTTCTTCTATGTGTGTATTATATTATCTGTGAGGTATGAATTACATAAGATTTTCAGAGATAAAGTTCGAGAATGTCCTTAGACTGCTTCATATGCAAATCCCGTAAACGAAGGAAAAATTGCACGTAGACTTGAACCCTGATACTTCGGAGATGAAGGAATGATTTGTTACACTTCATCTCGAAATGATTTAGAAAACGGTATAAAAGTTTTGCCGATTCGTTGACCGCCGCGAGCGCCCAAGAGATTTTCCGAACCTATTTGTTGCGTCTTCGAAAATCAACAGTGTGAGTTTAAAATTTGCTCTGCCAGTCGTATTTTTTTGTCTCGAGTTACGATGATTATATGTTACTTTAAAATGCAAATGATAAATATGCTGTACTCCTTCTCATACTTTTCTAATAGGAAGAATATAAGCTCCTGAAAGCAAACTTTGGACATTGGAATCATATACAAAAATAGCCATCGACCTTTCCTTGGATGCAAGTGGATTCCATGCAAAATGTCGTTGCAGTATCCGAATGCATAGAGTACATTAAATATGTTTAGATTTTAACAAAACTTCTCAATACGAAATTTCAACAAATTACATGAAGCCGTTTCTGAGTTGAAACAGGAAAATTGTCAACTATTTGTAGGTCATGTAAAGTGGTCGTAATTATTGTCCAATTTTAACCAAAATTGGAATCAGTCCACCAATATTAGCAAAACTCCCTGATACCAAATTTCATAAAATACGGCCAGCGGTTCCCGAGTTGAAACAAAAAACATTGTAAATTACACGTAGGTCTTCATGTAAAGTGGTCGTAATTGTTGTCCGATTTTAGCCAAAATTGTAATCGGTTGACCAATTTTAGCAAAACTCCCCAATACCAAAATACATCAAACGGTTCCCGAGTTGAAGCATAGGATCATTATCAACTATTTGTAGTTCATGTAAAGTGGTCGTAATTGTTGTCCTATTTACCCAAATTTGGAATCGACCCACCAATTTTAGCAAAACTCCAAAATACAAAATTTCATCAAAATACGTCCTGCGGTTTCCGAGTTGAAACAAAAGAACATTGTAGGTCTTCATGTAAAGTGGTCATCATTGTTGTTCGATTTTCACCAAAATTGAAATCGGTCGATCAAATTGTCAAATTTAGCAAAACTCCCCAATACCAAATTTCATCATAATACGTCCAGTGGTTTCCGAGTTCTAACATTCGTACGGAGGGAATCGACCTCCCCTATATGCCTTCACTTCTTGCAAAGAACGCATAATAACAATGTAAACTCGGGATGACTTTTTGTCATGAGTTTTTTCCCGTACACCTTGGCCAGTACTAGGGGATTCTCCAGATGCGAGACTATGAGGGAATTTCTCTACGCTAGGCTTGTCTATTTATATACATTATATATATATATATATATATATATATATATATATATATATATATATATATATATATATATATCGTGTATGTATATTGGTCGTTTCTCTTAATCAATGATGTATGAGTGTTGTTAGTCGTGGACCTTTGTTACAGTATAAAGGTTTCATTGCTGTTTCGATTTGAGTGGCTTGGTGTCGATTTAACTTTTTACCTACTTCTCGTATCATATATATTTCACGGTAAATGTGCGTATTCCGGTAAATGTGTACATTTCCCGATACATGTTCACATTTACCACCAACTTCGGTAAATGTAAGTATAACATACTTTTACCGATTGGATTGGGGAATTGTACACATTTACCTAGAGACACTGGTAAATGTGGATAAATGTCGCAACACAGGCCACAACATGGCGGCGTCGCTAACATCTGTTTTATTTTAGAATCGGTTAATGTGCGTTGTCCGGTAATTGTGTGAATTTCCTGGTAAATGTGCGCAACTAACTAGGTAAATTTGAACATGAAGGAAAATTTTACTCGGCCCCACCGGGTGGGGTAGGTTAGTCGAAGTGTTTTTAGTTCCTCCTCACGTTCACTGTGTTCCTCCCTCGGGTTGGGAAGCGTTCATCTTAATATATACCAGTGGAGTCGAACACTCGATGATTTTGTTATAAATTAATGTAAATTATTAAAGTGTAGCGTTTTCCATTATTACTTATTTCCACATTTACCAAGGCACATCGGTAAAAGGGCAAATTTTCCGTAAAATGTACGGATAATACGTATTTCGGAAACTTAAACTTACATACACCGAGCTTGGTGGTAAATGTACGCATTTCCCGATTACGTACCTTTACCGTAGCATATATATTTCCATTTTTATATTTCGTGAAATAATATTCATAATGGATAATTGGTTGAAAACTGAAAGTGTTAAAAAAGTGGAATGCGAGGCAGAAAACAGTCAGTCAGAAACCACAAGTTTTAAATCACATCATCAGTGCACAGAAATTCAACACCATCAACCCAGTGAGTGTCACCAATCTTAAGAAATAAATGACTCGGTACATTCCAAGTCAGCAATATTACGTCCCAAGGAAAGAAAATATGTATGACAAAGATTACATCAAACTTGGGTTCACTTATATTGGTTATGATGATTAACGGAAACCACAGTGTGTAATTTGCAATGTTGCTCTTGAAGACAGTAGCCTCAAACCTTCTCTTCTTCTCCGCCACTTAGAAACCAATCATCCTACATAATTACTTCCACCAGGTATCACCAATCCTAATTTGAATAGGATACTCAGATTTTAAGATAAATTGGCTATTTATTTTTACAAACTTTTTCGAATAAAAAGCATTTAGAAGGTTAAATAACATGTTAATATTAATACATCTTGTCTTATTTAAGATTCGATCCTTTGACCTGCATTATTTGCTTCAAACAGAAAGGCTTCAAGACGCAGTATTAGTATTCTCCGACTATCTTTAGTAGGGGGTTCGCGACAAACAATAATGTCAAGTATGGGGTTCGCGACGTGAAAAAGGTTGGGAACCACTGCTCTAAAGTAATTGCTTCCGCACTTTCTTCTCACTATTAGAGGCATCACCCACACTTTTCCTTTTATTAGAAGACATTTTTATTTTTTTAATGGCTTAAATATGTTAAATATATTCAGAAATCACAACTCGACCTGCACCGAACTGAAAACAATGCGTTGTAAACAGAATCTTCTAGAGCAGGGGTGTGCAACATTTTTGCGTGGCGGGCCACATTCGTAGATTGGCGGGCCGTATTATAATTATAAGTCGCGAGCGCCTCTCCGGGCCGGATGAGAGTTTATATAGGAATTTACTCAAGAGATCGTATGTGCTTTTTAAAATAAAGTCGAAACAATTTTTTAGCGTTAAATCTTCACTAGGCAAGGTTTTATGGCTGTAATTTTAATTAAAGTTGACGAAATTGTCTGGATTACATATCACGGACCGCATCCTAATCAAAGCGACGCGCGCCATAAAAAATGCTGTCGCGGGCCGTAGGTTACACGCCCCTGTGAGTACACAGTACGCAGCTACTGATTTGCCCAAAGTTGACTTGGCGTCGGTGTACGATTTAGCGAAGTTGGCGTCCTGTACGTACGCTGTACGTGGATTTCTGTATCAATGTTATAAGTACGTTATAGCAAAAATACGTGGAGCGAGCGTACGTAAAGCGGGTTATCCCTGTATTCCATTTATGGAGTATATTTTTCCATCTTGTTAGTTACGCGCAGATCGCTGAAATGCTCGAAAATGTGTTCCGTAAAATCGGAAATACTGAAGGGAAGTCGATAAATGACCTACATTAAGTGCGAAATGGCGTTTAAATAATAATAATAATTTATTTAATACATACAGGTTTCCCCCAGTACATGCGTTATAATAGATTTATGACAAGCACATACGACTATGCCCTCGGCAAGATTCGAACCCGCGACCCTTGTATCGGGAGCTAGACACGCTAGCCAACCCTCTACCAAGGCCGGTTTCATAACATTCTTCATTCAGAATCTTGGTTTTTTAGTTTTCTTCCAACTGTCCGTTTTAATTCCCTCAATGTGCATTCTTTTAAGTATGTCATATTATTTTTATTATCATTCAACTCAATCCCTCTGGAAAATATTTAGAATTTATTTTTTAATAATCACAAATGGCACAGTTTCTTTCTCTCAGTTTTCATGCCTTCTCCCAGGTATTACGATTTCGCCCATTGTAAGAGGAGCTGAGGCTAAAGACAATCTTAGATAGAATGCGCCATTTATCGGCACGCTGTTGATAAAAAACGCGAAAAGAACATCCAGCGGTGAGTTACCACGAGAAAGAGTCTCCGTTGTTTTTTCTCTCCTCTCTGGAAAACTGCGTCCTTCGATTTAACCAATCACGGCTCAAGATGGCTCAGTTTGAAAATCGATGCGTATTCCCTTTTGTATCGCCAAAACGTGAGAAAAATGAAATGAAAGGTCACCGGTCGGCCTTGAACGCTTTATTCTGCAATGGCAGAGAAAGAATGCATGGATGGTAGAGAGAATTTGAAAGTAGAGAGAGGAAAGGGGGATATAACAAGAAGGAAAAGCATAGTTCATAAACGGAATACACAAAGATTTCATCTTTATGGGAAGTGCGGATGAAACACAAGACACAAGATGCGTTCTCCGACCTTTGCGTAAATGGAATATGGCGACTGATCATATCGTGGAAATGATCCAAGACGCGTATAAATCATCGAATTTTATCGAGGTTAATGACAGAGTCCAATGAACGGATTATTTTATTTCGTACCGTACCCGTGTCTTTGGACCTGGCGGTAGCCAATTATGAGCCTTTAAAACAAATAACACGACCTTAGAAAGCGAAGTGTAAGGAATATCGAATTAAGTGTTGCCGCCTGATATGACAAATGCCGATTTTCTTCTCCGTTTTGTATCTTTGGGGCCAAAATACAGTGTGAATTTGGTAAAACAAATTTAAAATTATCGGTGAAAAATCGACTACAATTCGTTTTCTTCTAATTTGATTTTTTTACAAATTCGATGTTTATCGACATTAATCGATTTAAATCGAACCCTGCCAAGCGTAGTTATAATTTGAAAACTTATGTTAATCAACTTTTATAAAAGATGACTACCTGAAACCTGCATTAACCTAACACCAACTAATTCAATTCGTATGCCTTCAAAATTTAAGAGCAAGATGGTCAATGTTTGATAAATTTTCGGACAATATTTACCGTAGTCAAGGAACGAACTATTTAAATGAAAAATAAAATGAATTAATAAACTTAAAGCTATCACTGTTTTAATAGTTATCATTAATCAGCTACAGTAGCTTCAAAGTGCACGGTCAATATTTGATACGAATTGAGACAGGATTTGTGAACAATTTTTATGGGTTTTATTCTACCACACATATCCTCCATAACTTTGTCATATGCGGGATTATTGATTATAAATTCTGAATATTAGCGGCTTAATCTTACCAAGAATTCTTAATTTAAGCCTCCAAAATATATTGTTAAACTTCTTCGTTGTAAATTAAGCTTTCAAAAAATGTGATTGTTTTTTATAACGATGACTTGAAATAGAATAATTTTGTGGCTGAATTTATAAGCGATTTTACAGAGTTATTGTAAACTTTTCCAAAATAGAAAAAAAAACTTTTTTAAATATAGCCAATTGCTTTAGATAATGAGACAAATTTCCGGCCCACATCTGCTGTTATTTCATTTTTAATAATATTTATTTAAAATGCTTGCTTTAAAATTGAAGTGATAATCTATCGAATAAATAAGAGTCAGTCTCAAACCTCTGTACTAAATGAAGCGTTAATCTGAGATTTCTTTGCAGATATTTGGAACTTTCGGTCGACGTACACCGCACGTCACGAAGTAAAAGTAACGTTACAAAGCAGGAGAAGAATTCACCTAGCAGGAGAAATATATATATATACATATACATATATATATATATATACATATATATATATATATATATATATATATATATATATATATATATATATATATATATATATAACCAAAATTTTATCTTTCAAGCTCTATTTTTAAATACGCAAAAACTCATGTAATTAAAATAACCTAGTTCTTCCTTTTGTCTTTAGGATGGTCCATGAAACTTTTGAATTTGATGGCATCAACGGTGTAAAAACGTAAAAGGAACACACAAACATACACACACACATATAATAACCTTTCTGCACGACAGAGATCTAAGTAGTGAGAAAGTCAAACACAACGAAGGTGTTTTCTGCTGCTAGTAATAAATATTTCAAGTGACAACATGTTTTCTCGGAGTAGTACGCGAAAGCATTAGCGCATATAAATTGATGGAATAATGTGATTTAAAGATCCTATGCAGAAAGGCATAGGTAAGCTGTAATTTTGGGAATAAAAACACTCAGATACGGGGAAACTAATCTGCTACGGTAGTTCAGTGGTAAAATAACCGCCCAGCAAGTGGAAGACCCGGGTTCGATCTCCGGTCATAGCAGATATTTTCCTTGTTTCAAAATCATTCCCATTAGCGCATACATAAAGGGAATTCACTGGGTGCGTCTCCATGACTGGGCGACTCTGGTGAGCCGAGGAATACATAGAAGCGGTGGACATAAAAAATAGCATGACAAAAATGATCCTTAACGGCTTTTGTAGAATCAATACAAACACGGAATTAATTTCATGACATATATTAACCAATAAAGATCAACAATCTAAAGTTCAATCGTGATTTATGATTTTTGGCGTCTCAAGAGATAAATATAGGACATAAAGGCGGCCTGATTCATGTCTGTAGAGGAAAGAATAGCAGAAAACTGGACTATCTTATAAATATTTTAGTGTGTGTGTATGTATATATGTTCTTTATGCGTTTTTACACCGTTGAAGCTATCGACTTCAAAGGTTTAATGGGTCATCCTATGGAACAAACGAAGAACTTGGTCTAGGTTTGCAGACCGTGGGGTCTCTTATACCCCATGGGGTCAACAAAATAATATTTCCATAAGAATGCATGGGAAATGGTGTGGAGAAGCCCCAAAATACTATGCAGCCCTTCACTGATGTGGATATAAATATACCTAAATATCAACTTACGATCACGGGAAATGACTTATTTTACGCACGAAAGACTGAATATTTTAATTGTGTTCATATTTAGTCGTATTACATATTAAATCGCTCGAAATTATCCTTTAAGCGCAAAATTTATTAAAGTTTTCCAGGCGGCAACAAAGCTAAATTTCTTAGTTGCTGTCCTCTTCAAAGATTCAAAGATTAATGCCAAGATAAAGGGTACAAATGGATTCATGCCGAAATATAGTCTATGAATATTTTTAAAGTGTGTCAAATGATTTTTAAGGAATATTAGAACATTGTTATCCAGGCGGCAACAAAGCTAAATTTCTTAATTTTTGTCCTCCTCTAAGGGAGATAGTCACGTAAAAATTAATGCAAGGAAAGTCCACGCCGTAGAGGAAGAATCGCCCACGCCAAGATAAAGATTACAAATAGATTTATGCCTAAATATAGTCTATGAATATTTTTAAAGTGTGTCAAATGATTTTTAAGGAATATTAGAACATTGTTATCTTTTCCCATTAACATTGAAATATTTATCGCAAGATAAATCGATACATATATTTACATTTGTTCGGCAACCAAGATGTTGTTTATTGTTTAGATTTTGCCTAATTGTATTGACATAATTCACATAATTTTATTGCTTTAAAGGCTTCGGTTCATCTATCCATGTGAATATTAAGTAAGACGTTAATACGTAATTATATTAATGATAAAACTTTACCATACAATAGATAAAATATTAAATGTTAATGTAAACATCGCATGCGTAATTAAGGAATGGGGAACATTTGGTAAACTTGGGGTACCCAACAGCGAAAGTAAATTTCAGTATTTATTGTATTAGTTTTATTGTAATAGGACATCAAAAGTGATATATCAATAAAAATAATAAATAATAAAAATCGTTTGCTACTTAAAAGATCACTTTCCCGAGCAAAGCCGTGCGTTTCAGCTAGTCTATAAAATAGGATGAAGCAAATCAAATCGCCCTTTAAGGACCCTGAAAGCCCTGGCGAAATCACAGCGAATTTCATGAAGATATTCATTGAATCATAAAACATCGTATTTCGAATCACGTGTAATGTAGTTGCTATTATATGTCACTATTGTTTAGCTTAGCTTTTTTCATTTTGAATCGAATCCGCCATTTTGACCCTGGAAGTGTAACGCTATTTTATAGGCAGTTATTGATAACGCTGTGTCAGTTTGACTCACTTAAACTTGGAATAAGGAAATATCATCAAAAACTTTGAAAATGATTTTAGTTAACGTCAAAATGTAGTAAATGTTAGAAATTTGTAAATTAACAATTAGGGCACAATTTTGTTCCTTGTTTGCCACAGATAGGCTTCTTGCAAAGTATGCAGAGAGTGGAGGTTTTCCTTCTCTTAGCATAATGTCACAAATGACAGTACTTTCTTAATATTTGTCTCTCTGTCGCTTGATGTGTTTCAGAAACCTTTTTTCCTCTCCTAAAGGCTTGACAAATCATAGTTTTCAGATCACGACACAAGTTTTTCAAACTGAGTTTGCTTTTTTGCCATTGGCACGTCAGCCCTTTGTGCAACTTTTGCATAAATTGTAGCCGGTAACAGTGACCGTAGAAAAATAAGGTATTGCTCTTTTGACAGCACATACACAATTAATCAGAGGAAGAATTGCTAGGAGAGGGGGGATCGTGTTTGAACACGAACTGCGTTAGACGCATCTTTCGGAAATGTGTGAGTCAGTGACTCACGTTACCAATCTAGGGTTAAATAGCATGCTCTGTCCGTCTGGTTAGTGCCTCGAAGTCGAAGGGCTTCATTCCAGTGCGTCACCCAGGCGTCGCTTAGGAAAGCAACCATGCGATCGAATGGGTCCAGGGGCAGGGGACGGGGCTGTTGCGGTGCCGGAAGGGTGGGGTTGCGAGCGATTCTGATTCCGTCAAAACGAAAGCGTCGCTAGGACAGAGAGGGAATGGAGGGAAAAGGACGTTGAAGGGAATTGGAAACAGAAATGCAACCCGTGAAGGCAAAAAGATTCTTGCGGTGGAGCGCACCTGAGTTAGAGAATAAATTAAATACAGGAATAAACGCTTCAGTCCCGCACCCCTTCCCCCAAACCGCCAGTCTTGTTAGGAATTGTGTTGCTTCTCGACAGTTTTCTGGTGGGCTGTAGGAAAGACCTCGGAAACTGTAATTACGTTGTCTCATATCTTCCTAAAACTAATAAAAAGCCAGGTTACTCGCAATTAATAATAATAATATTTATTATCCGTGTGACCATACAATCAGTATTGCAAGTATAGGGGTCGTTATTATCTAACAGGACTAAATATTGTATAAAACAACTACTCAACTTTTACCAAGAAAAAATTAGTTCTCCAATAATATAGTATAAACTAAAGAGCCTGATTCATGATTCGCATGCATAACAGTTTTCATTTGGTCACTTGTAACAAAAAATAATGTTGTTCACCATCTGCTTTTAAATTTTAAAATTGTAAAGTCAGAAAATCTTGTTAAAACATTTACTTTACAATAAATCATCAGCTAACTATAATTCGAAATGAAATTTAAAGGTTACAATTAATTCACAAAGATTAAGGAATATAAGAATAAATTATTTAATAAGATAAAAAAAATTAGACGTATCGGTATACACAAAATAACTTAAAGGTAGAAATATTGAAATAAAATGTAATGTATTTTCATATCCACTTAAATCGTAAATTACGGAAAATCTCCGTTATCTTAATATTATATGTTTCACCCTATCGAAAAGTACCTCCATTTGGATTTTTAAAGACTTCAATTTCATTTACACACGGCATAAAACTATGTAGTTAAAAATCTTCAAACTAATTTATAATATTTGAAATAACCTTTTCGGAGTAAAAATCTTTCAAAATGAATATTGCAAGAATAAATATATAATGGTTGTAAAGGAAATTGTAATTTCATAAATTAAAAAACAACTCGTCTTAACTTAGGCCAGAATTTCTCTTTATCAACAAACGTAAACTTTTAGTGTTTGAATCATATTTTTGAACGAATGGAGGTGCTATGTTGTGAAGTCTTAATTCGTTCTATTCTATTCAATCTGTCCCTGTTCTAATGAATACTAAATTGCAAATATGAAACGTCCTATTATTCCCATTAGTTGGCATTTAATCTAAGAAGATACTATTTATGTGTCTGCCGATTTGATAAGTTCTTAGTTCTGTCGAGAAATGCACGAAGAGATAAATTAGCAACGGATGAATATTAGAAAAATTAAACATTACGGAAGAAAAAAAGGAAGACTTTAATATACTCTACGTTCCCCGGAGCTTATCCTGCTTGTCCTGTAGATTGCGCCACTGAAGATGTTGTTATCAATGTTGTTTTGTGTGGTCCCGGATTCGAATTGTGATTTCGAGTTATTCTAGTTTATTTTGCTTTTAAATGCTGATGCTCAGCTTTGAAATGTGATTTCTCGTGTTTTGGTTTGAATTGTGACTTCCAGTGATTACGTTTGAATTGTTCCAAATTGTGTTTTATAGTGTTTTTGTTCATTTTTATGAAAAAGAGGAGGAGGAGACTACGGCGGATAGGTGAATTAAAAATTACTAACTCCAAACCGTAAAGTTTACCCAGAGAAGCGCTCAATAGAAAAAAAGTTTAAAATAAATAAAAATACTTACAAGTTTGCTGGACAATGGCCTAACAGGGACTTGTGGTCAAAACCTAAACCTAAAAGGAAAAATTAAAGCACGAGTACAAGACAAATATGGAAAAACTTCTCTGGAACAAGCACTAAATACGTATTTCGAGAGCTACGCTCTCATCTTCAGTAGCTGAAGTCGTACTACATCTCCAGCTGTATCTTTTACATCTGCGAACCCAATAAATTATTCATTTATTGTAAATGATTTTTCAGGAATATCTGTGCATCTTATATTAATGGATGTTATTTCCATATGAATGGTATCCAGTGTACAATCCATTTGTCTCCATCTCGCCGATCCTAGTAGTCTTGTGGTTAACTTGTCTAACTTCTGCTGAAAGGGTCGCGGGTTCGAATACCGCCATGGGCATGGATGTTTGTGTTCGTCACTTTGGTTGTAGAAAGTTAGCTAATTACTTCAACTTTTGACGTGCCTCTATGCAACACAAACAAAACTAGAACGCATGCTTAACTTACACACATATAAGGACAAAGTCAACAATATAATTTAAGCGCTTAGTGTTTCAACAGACCTAAATCGTTGAAATGCATTTAAAACTTGAAAAAGTCGTCATAAAATTTACTTTTTTGATGTTTCCGAATATAAATTTACGTGATAATTAAATAATCTACATACTTTTTTTCCGTATTACTTCGCAAATTCCAGATCAATGCTAAACATTTTAAACTGGTAAGGAAAAAATGTCTGTGAACTGGGTTTCAGCTACTCCCATGTTATTCAAATAGAGAAAGGAAACGCTCCCGGAAACTTAACTCGTACCAATGGTGGATGGAGGGGGGTTGTGTGACAAGGGCTAATGTTACTTGGGGGCCCTCATCATAATTAAATATATTAAGAAATAATGACACTTGTAAATCTCCACTATATACCTATGGGAATAATTTTGAAATGAGAAAAAAGTCTGCTATGACCGGGAATTGAACTCGGGTCTTCCACTTGCCGGGCGGATATTCTACTACTGAACTATCGTAGCAGATCAATTTTCTCGTTTCTGAGCGTGGATGTTTTCTTGGTTGGGACAGAACTAGCCAAGCTAGTATCAAACTGCCCTAATGGATGCCCTCGAAGAGATACATCGAAGAAAACTCCTCCCTCTCAAATGGTGAGATTGCCAAACAAGAAATTGATGGAATAAATAATCTGATCCAAAGGTTCTATGCAGACAGGCATAAGCTGTAAAGTTGGGAATCATTTTGAAATGAGAAAAATGTCTGCTATGACCGGGAATTGAACTCGGGTCTTCCACTATCCGGGCGGATATTCTACCACTGAACTATCGTAGCAGATCAATTTTCTCGTTTCTGAACGTGGATGTTTTCTTGTTTGGGGCAGAACTAGCCAAGCTAGTATCAAACTGCCCCAATAGATGTCCTCGAAGAGATACATCGAAGAAAACTCCTTCCTCTCAAATGGTGAGATTGCCAAGCAATATACCTATATTGGAAAATTACAAGTGTGGTTATTTCTTAAGTTACGCCAAGGGCAGTTGAGATGATAATGAAATATATTAATTATAGAAACGAGGAACACTTTTTGATGTAGAGTATGCATTGTTTATTTTTGTTTAATATATTTCTGTTTTTATGTTATTTAATATTTTTGTCAATCAGAGGACCCGTGTTCCCGGGGGAGCAGGGTTGCAGCCCTGTTAGCCCATCTGTAGATCCGCCCCGACTCATAAAGTTGTTTTACACAGTTATCGTATTAGCCAAAAACCCTCTTTAGGTGTCAGGCTGGCAAAAAAATGAAAGAATTGTTAAAATTTTCACGAGTTATTCGAGTTGGTGAATGACCGGCGAAAATAGGATTTTATTATATCGTATTTAGATTACCTGAACATTACAGTAAGTTTTACAACTGCTTAACTCGAACTGGAGGTAATTCCCAGTTTTTACCTATTAAGAGAAAGTTTGAATGTCGTGATTTCAAAACCTTGGCATGTTCTAGTATTATAACTGTGTATTTTTAATCATCAGATAATGTTTAAATCCATGGCTTTTAAGGATCCCAACTAGACTCTTCTGCATAAAACAACATTGTTTTAAATGAATCAGTCCAAACTGTGATGTAGCCAATAGAAATTGACATCTATAAAATTTCGAGCAGTTGAGTCTTCCATGAATTAATTTATTGTTTACTCCTGCTAAAAATAAGACGCCAAAACACGAGCGTGAAGGAACAAATCGACGACCAGAGAAGCGTGCGAAGGGAGGAGGAGGAATGGAGGATTTTCGGAGGACGATCGTTCCACTAGTGCTTGTCATCCCGGGATCCAGCTTTCCCGGGATCCCGTGGGTAAAATGATGTTTCCGTATCCCGGGAAATCCATTGAATATCCCGGGAATTCCCGGTATATCATAAAGAGAATTTTGCTCTCTAGCCTTGATCGTCCATGCGGTTCCTAAAGGGACCACTGAGACTCTCTTTGTTTCGGAGTTGCTTAGTTTCACTTCTAACAATAAGGAAGAAATTTATATAGAGCCTCACAAATGCTTGCATTCTCGTGGGAATGTATACAGTGAAGCTTCGATTTCACGTCCTCCGATTTTACGTTTTCCTCGAATTTACGCATTTTTCTTTCGGTCCCGGTGTTTGGCCCATAAGAACAATGATCAATTTTAATGGATTTTAGGTTTGCGCGATTTTCTGCTTTCCTCAAATTTACGACAGGAATTTCACGTCCGCATAATATGTAAATGCCCCCGATTTTACGTTTATAGTATTCCCAATTACAATTCAACTGAATCGTTTTCCATATTCTCTAATTAAAAAACTATATTTGTGTAATCCATATTCAAAAATAATTTAGACGAAAACAAGAACGGCTGAAGACCACTGCGCTAGAGTGTGAGTTGACAATGTATACAGATTGTCTCCCAAATTGAGCCTATTTTGATAAACTGTTTGGGGTATCAAAGTTAAGGTTTCTCTCACAACTGCAGCTGGTCTTTTCATAACCAAAATATGCACATCACTGCATGATCGTAGTGTGAACACATTATGTTTTCTTAAAATTTACTATAACTCAATTACTAATAAGAAATAAAAATTAGAACACTGTTGTCGATATGATTTTGTATCTATGTGAGAAATGTATCCTAATGGTATAGATGTTTCAATTCATATTTTATTTTACATACCGTGTGTATTGGTAACTATATTTTTACAGTCATTATGATAAGCAAATTTTAGATCAATAAATAAATGCTAATTTCAATTATTTTTTATCTTATTCGTGTAACCCATATTTGTAGACGATTTTAACAAATTTCTTCGAACTTCTCATGGTCTCGCGAGCGATTAAAAACCGGAAAACACAAGCACATTAATATGTAAGCGTTTTGTCTGATACAAGGTTCAAATAAATAAAATGGAATAATTTTCTACTAAAAAATTAAATAACCCGAATGAATTGATAAAACATCCTAAAGCTAGAGTAAAATTACTTAAGATTTACCTGTTCATAAAGAAGTTGTAACAATATTTTTATTTTATTCTTCCTTTTTATAATTTCAAATAGTTTTATTTCAACCCCGGTTCATAAACAAGCAATTGCTAGCCTTATTTTTATTTTTCCTTTCTTTTTAAATGGTTTTTAAATTGTTTGTTTGAATCCCGGGAAATTCCCGGGATCCTGGGATTTATAATTTAAATCCCGGGATTGTGAAAGATCCGGGAAATGACAAGCAGTACTTTCCACTCGAGCGGAGACGAGAGAGTTCGAATGAAGAGAGTGGGCCCAATGGGAATCCCTCGAAACAAAGGAGAGTCGTAATATCGGAAAGACCTTCCGGTGGAATGTTTGGCCTTAGAAGATGAAACAGCTTTGTGATTACATAGTCCCTAAGATCTTCTAATAGGTAAGAAGTGTGAAAGAGAAGGAGCAGAAAAGAGGACAGAGGGGTATGGTAGATTGCGTGAATAGGACTCTCATTTTATATGTTGTTTCCTCTTCTTGCAGTCAAAACTCAGAAAGTACTCACATTCGCAGGCATTTGGAAAGTCATAGAGAGATGTTTGACACGTCAGCGACAAAACTGCGTTTTTGCTTCCGAATATCAAATTTAAAAGGTGATATGAATATGACGTGCTTTAGAAGAGAGAAAAACTGATATTTTCCTACGACTATATTATTTGTTTGCAGTGATAGCTCAACAAAATGCTTTTCGTTATATTTTCATATAAAGCTGAAAAATATTTATAAGAAAAATTTACGTAACCTTTTTAAAGCTAAGCGATATTGTCGTTAACTTAATATTTGTGCATTACTGAAGATTTACGCTTTCAACACTGATAAAAGAAATTTTCTTAAAAGGGGAATTGGAATACATTTCTGGTTCATGTGCGTCTAAGCTGGACAAGGGGCTGCGTTGACCCAATATTATCTCTGAAATAAGGAATTCCGTGAAAGGAAAGCGTGCGGCTGTGCATCCGTACAAATACACCTCACTCGCGAGGGGCTTGCTGGAAGCGGGCGGATATCCGAATCTAGTAGATAACGGCTTAACCGAGAAAAACATGCATTGAGGAAATGGACCTTCATTTTTTTTTCTTTGAAGTTCCAGCGAATTCAGTAATTTCCTAAACTAAAAATGTTATTTTAAAGCGATTCCGTTCTGAGCTGCGAGGATTAGCCGTTTTTTTAGCTTCTCATTTGAGAGGAGCTTCATATAATATCAGGCAATCGAGTCAAGATTTTAGTATTGGATAACTCGACATTATTTACTTGCTTATAGTTTAAGAGATTGGTAAACGTTTACTGTTTGAAGATTTAAAATGTTTTTTTTTTATGGAAGAAGTACGATTATATCAGGTTAAACCTCTTATGATTCAACTCTAGCTTCCGAATTACAAAGGTAAGAAAATTATGTTAAATGTCATTTCGAAAGAGGCAATTTATTTTTTAGCAACATTTTGCCGCAGTTATGCTGTTTCATGGAGGGAGAATTGAATAACAGGAGAAAAAATATGAATTAGAATGACACTAATGATAGACGGAGAGGCAGTGAGTGGAAAGGAACGCTTGTCTACTTAAGAACGTGTAGTCTGAGGGAATAAGATTAATGGAAAAGGCTTGGGAAATAAGAAAGGAAATCTTTAGGGAGAGTGACGGGAAAAGTGGCATATGAGGACGAACAAATGAAATTAAATAATCGAAATTGATTGTTTTTTATACGTTCGTTGTGCCTCTGCGTCATTTATTGTCATATAACCATTCTCTCTCCCGATATATTTAGCCTCAATTTTGGTCAACAATACACACGCGAACGTGAATGAAACCCTCAATAGCTTAACAAGCGTTCAGATTTTAATGTTAGATTTGTTATAGAGAGAAAAACCTAAACAACAGTTTTTGCAGGATTGGTTACAGCAAATAAAGAATTCGCCTCGCGCTCATTGCATTAATGAAAATAAATGAGAAACATAAATCACTTGAAATAACAATACAAGCTTTCTCCGAAATTAGATGCCGCACAAGGGATTAATTACAAACGTGAGATGAAAAAATACACTAATGCAATCCATTGAGAGAATTTTTGCCTAAGACGGAAACAATGACGCGTCGGATGAGATAATCGATTCCTTTAGCCTGTAAGTACTGATAAAACTGTTATTCCCCTGGGTGCCTAACATATTCTATGGAATCATTCGGAATGTACGTGGCGAGAGAGAATTCACGGATGACGACGAAATCAAGCCGGTATGGGTGTGCTCGAGGGATAAATGGAGAGAGGAAGAGAAAGGATAAATGGATAGAGGAAGAGGATGGTTAAAATAGGGGAGGAAGAGGGATAACTGAGGAGAGAAAAAGTAGGGATTGGGGAGAAAAGGGAAGGTTAAAATGGAGAGAGGAAGATGAGGGATAGATGAGGAGAGGAAGAGGAGGTTTAAAATGGATAGCTGAAGAGGGTTAAAATGGAGAAAGGAGGATGAGAGATAAATGAGGAGAGGAAGAAATGGAATAAATGGAGGAAGAGTAGGGATAAATGGGGAGAGGAAGAGGAGGGGTGGGAGGAGAGGATAGCGAAAGTCATGAAGCTGGTGGCAAAAGCATTTCACAAGCGTGAATACTGAGAGTTGAGGCGATCCATTCACTCAAGATAGAGCATACCGTAGAAGACAAAGTAATGCTATAGAACAGGGGTGGCTAAACTACTTATTGTTAGCCTCGGAGCCGCATTCGATTATATTCGGAAGTTCTAGAGTCGTATGCCACACATTCTGTGCTCATAAATTTACGAACAGTAAAACAACCTACATCCAAAGCAATTCAGATATAATGTCCCTTAGGGCAGTGTTTCTCAATCAGTGGGACAGGAAGGCGGTCCTGGTGAGACGCGAAGATTCAAAGATAATTATTATAAAAC
Organism: Tanypteryx hageni; assembly: GCA_028673005.1. Taxonomy (NCBI): domain Eukaryota; kingdom Metazoa; phylum Arthropoda; class Insecta; order Odonata; family Petaluridae; genus Tanypteryx; species Tanypteryx hageni. The sequence goes on along the minus strand of CM054112.1, from coordinate 132,793,281 downwards.
GTTTTCTCATCGAAATTAGTGCAATAGTTAAGGTCTTAAAAATTTTCATTAATGATGAATATAATGTTGAAATCCACTTCTTGGAAAATGTAGGGTTAGGTTTTATCATGACGGGACCAAGGTTTTTTTGACAAAATGTTAGGTGGGGCGCAAGATGCAAAAGGTTGAGAACCACTCCCTTAGGTATCCCCAACCCGTTTCAAGTCAACCTAAGTCATTGTGTTCTACGTATAGTGAAAACCGTTGACACGTCTCGGAATGGAAATTTAAAAGACTATATAAAACATTATGTTGAAAGGAATATCTTTCATATAATGTGTCAATATAAATATATTATTTAGGAACTCAATATAATCACTGAAAAAGGTCAAAACGGGAAGTCACCTTTCTTCCTAAAAATTTTAACTGACCAGCTATTCATTGCACTACCACTCGGATGTCCACTGCGCGTGTGCCAGAGGGAATCAACAGGTGGTAAAAAAATCACTGTAAAGTGCATATGGCATAATTTTATTCCTGGTTTTTACGAGTCGTTTGATTTAATAGTGCCATATAACATTACAATAAATTTGGAGAAGCGATAATTTAGAAGTTTTCTTTCTTTTAGTGCAGATTATTTTGCCAACAAACCACAATGGTTTTCATTCGATTCTATTACAAATTGAAAGGATCGCGTGTGGTGAATGTAACTTCTTCGATGTACATGCTTTTATCTCGTTTGTGAACATTTTACTTTTGATTGTGCTTGAAGGGTAGTATTTGGAATGTCATTAAATGGCTAAAAATTTGACGAAGTATGCTATACAAATATGATATTTTTGAACTTCCCCAAAATACCTGCCAACTAAGCAATTGGACTTTCCCCATTAATAAAAAAGTAATTCGAAAGATATTTATTCTAAATTCCATTCTTTATCATTATTTTTTAAATTAATGTTTTAAATTCGTCAGTAATATCGGCCGTGTTTTTAATACCAAGATATAAAAGTTACGAAGAGATTTGAAGCGAATATCGTGGTATCGGAAGACATTGTTTAATTTTCATCTTTGTATCACAAACTATAGAACTATAAAATTGAAACTGATATGAATACGATGAAGATTTGAAGAGCATATATCACAGTACATAGTCGTTGGGTAAAATAATTATATATATATGTATATTAACTTAAGGAAAAGAAAAGGTAGTGATGAGGGTGGCAACAAGGTGTTGAAGGAAGCCCAGCAGACACTTACCAAGTTGAGGACCAAGTTGGCAATATATATATATATATATATATATATATATATATATATATAGCAAATTGAGGAAATTCGAGGGAACAAACAACTAGAGCCGTTATCCAAGTGGTAAATGTGGTAAGAAACAAATGAAAGAAGTGAAAATCTACAGCGACTCTGCCAAACAATCTAGCTCCACCTTTCTGCTCCCAACCAACTCCAGCTAATCTCTCTATACTCCTTGTGTACGGCATGCCTGCGAACAACAGCTCTCTTCCTCTTTCGCCTTCACTCAGATCCACTCTATTGCCTGCAGACCTGCCCTGCCGGAATTGCTCCTCTCGCCCTCTGGCAATAAGATCTCGTGGGTTTATTTACCCTAACTTTTGCCATGCCACAGAAGACAACTGAAGGTGGCATTTGCAGATGCCTTCGTTAACCCATTGAAAACTGATGCTCCCTCTTCCGCCGAGAGTTTTACGAATAAAGTGAATCTCTCTTTTCAGCATATATAAAATGTCTACGAGTTGTATCTATGTAAATCTATTATATCAATCTAGGATGTGAAAGTTCGTGAAGGGCAAATTGATTTCGTTCATTAAATTTATATTTAATCAAACCTGTTATTGATATCTCCGTGTGAGTTTTATGTCCCTAAAACAATAATTGAAATAATAGCTATATAGACAGTTAAGATTGCAATCGATAATGCCTGTTTATTTTAATGACTTCTAAAAACTTAAAGCATTCCTTAAGGTTCTGAAGTCCTGAAAGCCTATCTGGTAAGTTACCGATTTATTTTTGCATCTTATTAACTGCACTACTAATAAGGAATGCCTTCATATATTAGCTTTATTTTCAATAATAATATTGACTTATGCTAATCGGTCTTATTACACTGAAGATGTGTGATTGAGATAAGTTTGCGATGTTGCATACAGAAGTATTTACAGTTTTTACACATTTATTTATTTTGTAAATAAACAATATACGTTTTTTAAGCGCATAATTGTACATTAATTAAATATATTCACATAAATATTTACGGTGAATACGATCATCAATCAAGGTGGACGCAGTTAAAAGAATTAAAATATTTAAATCCTAGCATGGCTAGAATTCTCAACGCGCTCCTCATCCAGACATTAAGCCGTTAAAAATACAATACATAAATGGAAAACAGCTAAATGATATATACAATAACAGAAACTTGTATAACTAAAATATAGTAGTTTTATTGAAATAAAATCTTCTCAATAACTTTTTTAAACTGAAGGAGAAAACGAAGTGAAATAAAATCACAGTATCCAATGATATAAGAACTGTGATAAGCAAGAAATATACGTGATTCATAATTTACTTTCCGTTTAAATTTCACAATTTCTGTCTCAGAGTTTGAAAAATATAGTCATATTTATGCCTGATTCAAATCTGTAACAAACATTTATTTCTATCGATTTTTAAACGATTATTAAATATAAGCGAATTGTCTTTCAGAAAATTTCGTTTTACTGTAATCAAACTCATCTTCTTCGATGTTCCATACAAATTAATCTGGAAGTAAATAATCCCTCAGCCGTTAAAAAATTTCTTTCCCTCCACCTTTAAAGAGAATGCGAGTGTTATTGCAAGATTATAAATTTTGCGTTTCAAAGTGAAAGAGGGTGGAGAGTAGGGATACGATATCGAAACGAAAGTATCGATACCGTAATCATATGATGTATCGAATGAAAAGTATCGGGCCGAAAGTACCGATGTCACTAGAAAATCGAAAGAAAAGAATCGAATACAAAAGTACTTGGTATCGAAAGGAAATTACCGATGTGAGTACAGTATCGATACTTTTTTCGTATCTAAGGATACGAAATCGAAACGAAAGTACTCATATGTTATGTCGAATGAAAAGTATCGATACCACAGAAGTATCGGACCGAAAGTACCGATATCACTAGATAATCGAAAGAAAAGAATCGAGTACAAAAGTACTTGGTATCGAAAGGAAATTACCGATATGAGTAAAGTATCGATACTTTTTTCGTATCCCTAGTGGAGAGCAATAGAACGGTCGAGGAGGATAAAGAATGGGAAGGAGAGGAGGGAGTGGGAGTTGGGTGGAAAGAGAGAGAGAAAAGAGGAGAGAGAGGATGGGAGAAAGTGAGAAGGGAGAGATCGCGCGGGACGAATAGGAGGGAAGGAAAGACGGGTGAGGTAATAATTGAAACACCAGGAAATTGAGAGTTTGGCGTGGTGAGAGGAGAAGATCAAGGATCAGGAAAAACGAAGGGAGAGATAGAGAGGGAGAGAGGGGAGACGGAGGGAGATGGGCAAGACAGGAAGAGGAGGAGAGGAAGATAATCGTCGATCCGATTGCCCTCTAATGGGTTAGATTTCGGAAAACGTGGCGAAGGACTCCGACGAAGAGGTTTCAAGAGGAGGAATTGAGAATCAAATTTACAGAAATAATCGCCTAAGAAATGTAGAAAAAGAGAGGGGAAATTACCATTTTCGGATGTTTCTGAGTGCCTTCAGACGCTTTAATTTCAAATTGTTGAGTATGCTAAAATTTAACTTGGCTTAGTCGCCAAAGTTAATACGAAACGTCGTTTTTATTTTTTAAACGGCATTCTTTCGCCAAATGGCGAGACCGTCGACGTTGTCCATGTGTAATATTGTTAATGGTTTTATTCAGTATGTTTTTCAAAATTATGGGCGTCGATGAATATAAAGTAATGTCTTTGAAGTCACGAAAGGTCATTGGTATCTACCGACGGAAGCTTTTCAAGATATTAATTCATATATATCCAGGGCAAAGAAAGGGTTCATCTGCTAGTTCGCTATTATATATATATATATATATATATATATCCGTTATTGAATAAATTCAAGAGGGAGAGAATCGAATAGTTCCGTCAACAAATTTTAAATGTCGTATTTTACCAACTACATTATTGAAGATGAATTCTTAAAAGTTATTTCTACAAAATATTCATGTTCTTGCCATTTTAAATTAGTTTTCAACTTGATATTAGAAGGGTGCACTTGATTATTCGGCGCAAAGACAGTTACGTACCATCTTTGGTGTTAATAAGCTGTTAGAAATAGAAAAATTAAATAAATATTCACGGTCACCTTGTCCACCACACGGCAAACTAATGCATTAAAATTTTCTATCAATAGAATTGACGGAACGTGGTCGCCACAACGCCCCGCAGACAAAATACTCATAAGACAAAGAATTAAGTGAATGATTTGCGTTCATAATTTTAGCATTTTTTGGTTGGTTTTTAATTAAGTGAATGATTTGCGTTCATAATTTTAGCATTTTTTGGTTGGTTTTTGGATTAAAATGGTATGGACATATAATGTATTTATTAACAAAGTTTTACTATTTTCACGCATTTGTTAATATATTAGATATTTCTAATAATACCAGGAATGCATCCTTCGTAATTTAACGTATTAAATGATAGGTACACGTCCATATCACTGGAAATTTTAAATTATACTTTCGTGCAATACGTGTGTCAAGTTTGCAGATTCATTCATAAGCTTCTTTAAAGTGACAGAATAAATTTTTGTCTCCGTTATTTGTTTCCCTAAAGCGATATTTGAAAACGATTCCCACGTTTTTTATTATATCACGAGTTGGTTCCGACCGAAGATTGTTTATTATATTATTTTCTCTATATCTTTCTCAAATTATATTTACATTACCTTGTAGATATTCACAATTCCTGCCCGATCGATTAAATTTAAATTACCCCTACCGCTCATCTTTAATGATCTTCATTGTACGTTTTATGTGATTTGATCGTCTCGAAATCGTGGATCCTATCCTTAAATATTCAATTATAAAACATCGTAATTACATTACGATCTCTGGGTAGCTGTCGAACATGCGGTTAAACTACTTTCCTAGCGACTCGCCCAGCTATCTGCTATGTGGAGCAGGGCTTGGCAATCGAAAGGGCTGGTAACCGTTGCCATATCAACAATGCGGTGATTCTTAATTGGCGGCGGGGCGATTACATAGCCCTTCCGCTCCTCTCTCCTTTCCCTCCACCCCCATCGACCTCACCCAGTCCACCCCTCCACTTCCTCCTATCCTCCCTCTGTATCTCCCTCCTCCCTTCCCCTCTCCCTCCTCCCTTCCTCTCTCCCTCCTCCCATCTCCCTTCCCCTCCACCCTTCCCTCTCTCCCTCCCTCTCTATCTCTCCCACCCTCACAATCCTCTCTCCCACCTTCCCAGTCCTCTCTCCCACCCTCCCAGTCCTCTCTCCCACCCTCCCAGTCCTCACTCCCACCCTCCCAGTCCTCACTCCCACCTTCTCACCCTTCCCATCTCCTTTTCTCGCTCATATCTAACCTGCTCGCCTCAAACTGTCGAAACTGGGAGTGGCTCATTAGCTCAGCCGTTGACACCAATTACGGGCAGGCATTAGTTTTAACGGCCAAAGGGACGAAAAGGTCAGCGAAGGGTAACACGTGGAAGGGAAGGCAATGTTTGTGAGGAGGCGAAGGGGAGGGGATGGGAAGGACTGGCGGCGGACCGAGCAGGCAAGGGAGCAGATTTGGGTCTCGCGAGCGATTTCCGCTGTAGCGCGCGTTTCATTTTGTTCATATTTTCTTGTTTCTTTCATTGAATAAGTGTAGCAGAGAGAGAGAGACTTGAGAGAGCGATCCGTGAGACGAAGCGAAGTGGTTTCGACGAGTGCGTTTAAACGGAGAAAGGTGCCCACGAGCCAAGGAAGGCTGGTGGGGTGCGAAATCGCTTATCTCCTTTAAGTTCTGTATTTCTTTCTCTTTCTTCTCCTCCTCCTCCCAGCGCTAATCTCTCCTAAAACTTTTCTCTTGACGTTGACATTTAGACAAGGAACGAGGCGAAAAATGCATGGTGTTACAAACGGACACAGAGACCTTTCATGCATTCGTAAGCATCCTGCCATTCACTGCCAAGCGTGAAAAGTTTCTTTCCTCCGCTCGTTATAACTTAATTTGTAGCGCAGATATTCGGAAAACCGGGAATGGAGACTGAAGATCGTTATAGCGCAATCAATTAGCGTTTATAACGCATGCTGTTGTTTGCTCCTTGAAGTGATAGGTTATTTGCGTCAGTTCCTTTTGTAAATTATTCTGTTTTTCCTAAATCTTTTGCAAAGGGCTCATCTGTACCTAATAGGTAGAGCATTAAAATAAAGAAAAATGTAGATATTTCTAAACATTTTACTTAATTTTTGCGCAATAGTTTCACTACGAATAAACGTAAGAATATTCTGTGATTTCGCCAGAGACTGAAAATCAGAGGTGTCGCAATTGACGGAAAGTGTTCACGTGAGCACGATCCGTCCGGAGAGAGAAACTATAAAGGTTGGATTTTCGTTCATTTCACAAGGTCCTCTCTTCTTTAAAATCTCTTCATGTCCGCCCCACTCTCATCCCTCTCCATGTTCTGCAATTCTTCCCCTCACTAATTTCGACGCACGCATTGCTTTGCTTAATGCTCAGCTGGACGTTATGCTAGTAAGTCTCCAACTGTTCCAGAAGGATATATCCACAACCGATATGTCCATTGCCCTATGGTCCACTTTTTATGTGCACAGTCATAATGTTCACAACATATAAGCCCACTTAATCATTCGTTCACATTACTGTGTCCAGTACAAAGATGTCCACTAGAATTTATATTCACATATTTATCTTCTATGCTGTATGTTTTATTACATATTTTAAGTACAATATGGTGTACAATATAATGTTTGTACAAAGATTTCAACTAGTTTTCGTCCATTTTTATGGATGAGCATTGCTATAAGTCTTAGTTGTTGTGGTTGCTATAGTTTCAGTTATTTCATATGTCACAACATTTGGTAAATTCAGTAAGTGCAAATCATGCGATTTAGGTTTGATATTTAAATTCATAGTGGCCTCAGCTACAATATAATGAAGAAAGGAATGAAAATTGCGAAAAACAACTTTTGCTACTACTTCCATTTCAATAGCAAAAATTGATTGAAATAATACTGGAGGTGCGAAAAACTTGACATATATAATCTGAGATTGACAACAACATTGATAAACACATTATCTACGAAGAAGGGGAACATCATCTTCATCTTCCATATACAATCCCCTTAAACCGGTGGTTCCCATTCTGAGTCCCGCGGCACACTGGGGCGCCGCAGCTGATTTTTAGAGGTGCCGCGATAAAACTAGTTTTGTAAATAAATCATCGATTTGGATGCGTTTACAGGTAACTAGGGAATTAATTTTATCTCTAATAGATTATGACGTGATACTAACAAATGGATACGTCTAAAGGTACTCCTAAACACTCGTTTTAATACTCTTTGAAAGGGTGCCGCGCCTACAAAAAGGTTGGGAAACACTCTTAGGCTATGGTTTCGTGAGAATATCTGTAAATTTCTCATTAGTGGACATAATAGCATTGGAGATAAATATTTGGACGTAAATTCTAATGGACATCTTTGTACTGGACATACAATAACGTGGATGAGTGATTAAGTGGACATAAATCTAGTGGACGTAAATGTAGTGGAAATTATGACTGTGGACATAAAAAATGCACCATAGGGTAGTGGATCTATTATCTGTGAGAGAGGGAGAGAGAGAGGGAAAGAGAGAGAGGGATAGAGAGAGAGGGATAGAGAGAGAGGGAGGGAGAGAGAGAGGAGGAGGAGAGGGAGAGAGAGGAGTCCCTCGGGATTAGCTTCTTTTGCATTCTAGCCGAAGGAGCATCGTTCCGTATACGCACTCGAGGCTTTTTTTCTGCATTCGAAGTCGTTTGTTACTCGACAAGATAATTTTTTTCATAAAATATTTATTCATGCATTTGGTTTTACGTTATGTTCACGTCACATTAATTTTTTCGCAAATGATCACGATTTCGTGAATAAGGGGCGCGAATTAACGAGTAATATATGAGCCGTTTTCTTTGAAAGTGGTGTAAGTCCATTTTATATTATATGGAGATATTTAAGGGTTTGCATTTGAATGGTTTGAAAAATATTGGTATATGTTAATACGCTCAGTTTGTTTTTTAAATATTAAGTTGATTTAATTTTATAATGTGATCGTTTTTAAAGTATTAGTTTAAAGAAATTTATACTTTTGATGACCTCAAATGGACTTACACCACTTTCAATGTCAACAAAATGTGAAAATCATGCATTTATGAAATATTAAATATGAGATTTCAATTGAATCAAACCAATTTTTTTATGTAATTTTTATTAAATATGCCAAAAAAACAAAATAAAAAGGCTTTATTACAATATCTCTTCAGGTAATGCCATTTAAATTACTTTAATTACAACTTTATATTAATATGTGCCTTTTTTATTTTTTCATTATGAGAAAGATTTTTTAAAATAGTCATGATGTATTGGAGGAATATAAGTTAATAGATCCATCATATCGTTGAATTTTTCGGATGTGATTGGCCTGGCATGATGATATAAAGATGCTAGTATTATATTTTCAAATTTTCGTGGTCTTCCTCGTCTGGGGGATAAATCTAGGGTTTTAAACTCCGCATTTTCATCAAATGAAGTTTTATACAGCATTTTATATGGTTTGTTTTTTAAAACCCTTATCCAACATATCTTCAGCCAATTTACCTCTTCACCATTAGTATTTTTTCGTCTTCTTAGAATTGCATTTTCTAGTGGTTTCGTCGAAACAAAATCATCTCGTTTCATTTCATGTAAAATAAATTTTTTATGTTTTCGGCATTATTGTATGATGGTATAATAATCTGTAGGAATATACAGTAAATTTTTTTTTCTTATGGACGACTCGATAGATCCAAAATCGGCATCATTTGATAGATAAGAATGTCCAGAATATAAAAATTTATGATCGATAATTTCTATGGTATTTTGGGAAGACTGCACAACTTTAAGCCACATTTAAGCCAATTTTAAATTCCTATTTTGCCCAGTGCACATATCGCTGTAAGCTATTACATGTTGTTGCGTGGTTACATTTTCCAAATGCTTCAAACAACACGAAGCAATTTCTTGGGCACCCCTAGATGCAATAGTTTCGTCCCATGCATACATACTAACGTTATCATCATGAAAATTGTGAAATCCCTCATTTAAAACATACATATTACGTTTATAATATGCAATGGATACTGACAACTTTGGATAGGGTAATGCCTTCTGCAAGTCAAAAGAAAAAGCGAAATATCTATCTGGATTTTGCGATGCTGAAATATTATCTTCTTGCATTCATTTTCTTGCTAATTCAGCGTTTTTTAAGTGAACATCATGTTCTTCTGTGATGCTTGCATTTTCAGCATTGTTACATGATTTTTTTTTTCAAATTTAGAAAATCACATTTTTGACATGTCTTTCCGCGGTTGGTGAAAATGTAACTTGAATTCTTTTTTAAAAATTCTCCTATATGTAACTTCTTTAACTGGATAAATATTACTTTCTTCACACTTTTGTAAATATAACTCATAAATTTTCTTGACGTTCAACTCAGGGTCTAAATATCTTCGTTTATGATTATGCGATCGGGTATAATGGCTCTCGTACTCCGGAAAGCTTTGGATGTGCTCCTTTATAAATTTTATTTCGAGATCTGGAGTTTTTCTAGAGGATCCTGGCGTGTGCCCACGCATATCCAATACATTATCTTTAAATTTTAAAATTCGATCTATTCGCCCTATAGATATTTTAAAAGTATTTACAAAAAAGTTTTGCAAACCAAAATTTTCCCAGCTGGAACAGTTAAATAATATTTATATGCTAATTTTCTTTGTGTTCCCTTATGATTTCTTTGGCGTCTTCTTTTTACATTATGCCATTGAACAGCTCTGGAGAGAAATATATTCTGTTTATTAAAATCTGCCAGGTTCCAAAATGTGTCAAAATTTGCTTTGCGATCAGCTTCACTAACAAGAGTTCGGCAATTTTTTGAGCAATTGCACATTATATTTTCAAATTTTTTGGCTGGAACAATTTTACCTGTATTTGTGTAATATTTTTGTCCGCTATTGCGCTTTATTTTTCTGTTCTTCTGCGTATTTACATTATTGTTCTCTTTTGTGGAATCTGACTCATCGTCATCTGAAATAGCATTCTCATCCGAACTCGAACTTGGTTGTAAGATTCTCTTTCTTTTAACATTTTTATTTAAATATGTATTGTTTTCATCAGAATCTGACTCCAAGATTCTTTTTTTGTTTTTATTCATTTGGATGATTTCTATAAAATAATAAAATTACTAAAATGTAGAAGGAAATGTATCAAAATAAGGGTTTATTTTATAAATACCTACCTGAATCACTGTCCGATTATAAGGAGACATTATCCATTTTGAATATTATATAATATAAAATTCGCATTTGTTATGAAATTAACAGTTTGTAATTGTTGTCAAGTCATTAACAGTGTCGCCACACATAGAAAAATGAAGTAGAGAAATTATGTAGTAGGTACTCCTATAATTTTTGAACTAAATATTATGTCTTTGCGGAAAGTGGACTTACACCACTTTCAAAGTAATTATATTTGTAATTTCATTAACTACGTAAATGTATATTGACAAAATGATGGAAATTTTGAAGGATTTTTTTTGGGAACTGTTTACAGATAAAACGTCATAGCAGATTGCATTCATTGTTATCATTAACTAACTTTTTGTCAAAAATGGACTTACACCACTTTTAGAGAAAACGGCTCAAATAATGCGATAGCGCTAATTAAGTTCCCTTGGTAAAGAGTCCCGAAATATTTCTTTTATTTGCTTCCTCTTTGAAGAAGCCCACCGCATCGCAGTGCACGTCGGAAGTAAGAAAATACAAACGGATGTTCTCGCCGGGATGTGGAAGTTCCAGTGAAATCCCGAGAGAAGAAAAAGTAGCTTGCTTTCAGTACGGCCCAGAGAACTGCTTGCGCTCTATTAAAAAGAAAGTGGAATTTTCAAGTGATAGTTGATCACTTTAGGCAACATGAAGAGTTTGGATATCGCTGTTGTGTCTACGATAGCGGTTCTCCTCCTGGTTCCAACAGTGTTATCAGGTGAGACGAGAATAAAAGATTCTCGAAGTAAAATTCTCTAATGATAATCGAAAGGGAAGGTATGATATGCGATGGACATGAAAAGCGTATACACTGTAGTGACGTGAGGTTATAATGTAACAAAGTAATATCTAAGGGAAAGAGAGCTGAATGGAATGATAAACTTATGTAAAATTATCAGCAATTGCATATTCAATTAAAATATTGAATAATTCATTATGCATCCGTAAATTAAACGGCCGACCGTAAAAATGAAAAATAAGTTATCACATTTCGTGATGCTTAAAGAGGTGAATTTTATCTACCTAAAATTCAATTAACGAAACGAAGATACCTATGTCTTGTCAAAACTCGACGTTGTTTTAACGCATTCAAATATTGAATAAACGTGATATTATGTGTGTTAATATTTTACTTTAATACTTTATTATAATTAACGCGTATTTGTTTTTTTACATCAACATGCTGTGGTAGTTCTTAAATGTCCAAAAAATAAGTTATCTACTTATTTATACATAATTACACAATGTATGTCCGTCCGTCTGTGCATGTCCGTCCTTCTCTCCGTTTCCCCTTTTATCTCTTAAATATTTTGTCATAGAAAATACTGTAAACGCCATTTTGTTTCTGCCAACTAGGAGACCTCGAGAAAACTATATTCGTTTATACAAGTTTCCCATGTTCGACTCCAGGAGACAATTATATTGTCCGATATGTTTACGGGATGTGAATCATAAAAGGGAACACGCTCCGTAAAGTATAACATAAGTAAACATATTGTATTTCGCGTTAAACATGCAATTCAACTATGTATTTTCCACGATTTATTTCATTACAATCGTAACATCATCAGGTGATGACTCTACCATCGTAGTGTACCCGGGTGGTGTTTTAATCGATAAATCGTGGAAGATAATTTGATTTCATCTGTCTCATGAGTGAACTTCACAAGGTGGAGCCTGAACTTACACTTAGTAATGGTATAATGTAATTAAATTCCGGAAAGTTAATATATAATTTTAAACTAATAAATCTGTTATGCATGTTATAGAAGAATGCGAGCCAGGGACTACTTGGAAGGAGGATTGCAATACGTGCGGTTGCCGTGAAAATGGCCTTAAGACATGCACGATGAGAGCATGTCCACCTCCCGCCCCTTTTCCACGCGAGTATAAGTATTTTGGATCAAGAGTTCCATAGCTACGTGAGTTATTTTTTCGGATGGCTTTTAGTCCTAAGGAAAGCTCGAAAATTCAGTGTTGGATTATGAATTGTAATTCTGTAACTGGCGTTTAAGCTACTTTCGATATTTTTTATGGATAAATTAATTATTTTTCAAGATTTTTGATTAGAAAGAGGAGTGAAAAGTATCGAAAATTTTCCAAAATTTCCAATAAATAGGCATACACATATGGTTGTGAAACTAATTTCTGTCTGGTGAAACCATTAATTTTTTAGAAGTAAGGGAGATTCGATTTTGATATTTATTTTATTTATCCAGTTCCTCAGCTAAGAAGAATAATTCGGATACTTATTCAACATGAATTTATCGAGTTCGTCTTATGAATAAAAATACTGAACAAAAAGCACTTGAAAATACTTGTCTCAGCCACAGCAAATTTGTAGAAAATCACATGCCCATTTCGGCAACGAAGCAGCCATCTTCTTTGGTAATTCACTAAAAATTTATTTTGCTTTGCTGCCGAAATGCGCATCTGGTTTTTATAACTATTTTGTGTCTATTGGTGATACCAGAGACAAGTATTTTTTTATTCATATACTTTATTCAAATTATAAAATAAAAATTATCAATAAGTATCATTGGAGAAATTATTATTATTATTATCTTATTCATGTTGTCATGAAAGTAATTTGTCAAGTGAGGATAACAATTGAATATTATTGTTTTAGTTCCAAGGTGTCAGAATTATTCAAATCTATTTCTGCGTTTTTTTATGTCCTTCAACAAATAATTGAATTAATATCTCTCAATCTCTCTCGCCCTAACAAGGCCTACTAATAACTGGTTAATTTGTAAAATATTTTCAATTTTGAAGGTTAAATTCAGGGAATTGATTTTATTTTTCTTTTTTTACAGCCGAGTAAAATGTACCAATGAAAGTTGAATATCGGACATCATGTTTTGCTGGTATACATGGACCAAATTTTCCGGATTTCTTGGAATTTTTAATATGCATGAATAATTAAAGAAGCTATATTCCTACATTATATTACAAATGAGTAATTCCACCAAATGAATTTCAGTTCCATATTGTGCTGCGTTGTAGTTAATCAATTAAATGCTTGAATACAGAATATCAATGTATGAATAATGTTGGGATCTTTCTATCCTCATCCGTCTTAATGTATCATATCATCCTGATTATATAACAATATAAATAAATAATTATAAATGTATCCTTTTATTTGAAAGAAAATAACGTGTGATTTTTTCTAAATTTAGCGGTAATTATTTACATGCAGCAACGATACTATTTCAAAGCTTTTCTTGAGTTTGTTTAGCTAAGGAAATATTTTAATTCGTTTTCTTCAGAATGTGTCTTTATTTTTCATTGCTTAAGGGGCCTATGACATTTTTCTACGCTTCTCTTTGAGACACCTTTGTCCGTTAAATCCACCCCTGAGATTGAATTCTCATTTAAATTTCTTGGGGTGTTATTCACGACAGAGAATGAATTGACTTCGAAGGTGATAACTAAAGCCCGGAAGTACAGGCAAAATTCCATAGGATAGGGTGGGTCTATTTGGGTCGTCTCAAATTTAATCAGGAAATACAGATGGCCAAAATATTTTTATAGAATTCCGTAATTATTTCTTATTGTATTATGATGATTTGAATTGGAAAATATAATGCTAAGTTTTAAACATAATGTTTATTTTAAATTACACCACTAAATACATTCTAACCATTGGCGCAGTCATGCTTTTATCTTAATTCTTCCCCTCATGTCAAGAAAAAGATAGTGGGAGAGTGAAACAAGAATAAGGAAGACTTAAAAATAAGGCTTTAACCTCGTGTTTTCTCTTATTGCATAAGTATTCTCCCTCTCTCTTTCCCTCCCTAACCTACAAGTTCTTAAACAGAGCCTATAGATTACGCTTCGGCAGTCGGAGTTTTCCTGCGTCAACAAAGATTTGGATAAAATGAAAATAATTGCGAAGATTCTAGCAGGGGACAGTAGAGCAGAAATAAAAGCGATAACCGATGGTACAGGTAGAATATTTATTTTCTGGAGGCACTCTAATTATTATAATTATAAACATTTTCGTAGTAAGAGTAACAAACATTTTTGCGTCAATAGAGATGAGATAAAATTTAAGCATCTAACGTTATATTTCGCCGTATTTTCTCACTATGCAAAATGAAAAATTTCTGCGTAAACATTGCTTAATATTGTCAGGAATGAATCGTTGAAAATATCTTTAGTCACTACTATTCTAATGAAGATAAATTCTCATTCATTTGACTTGATTTTTTTACGGTGCAATAATTACTAAAACGAGTTCGAAAAACTTCCAGTTTCATTCAAATTATATAATTTAAGTTATAAAGAGAAGTGGTGTTAGACAGTTATAATGCAACTTTATGATGTCATAATTATAAAGCGAGTAAATTACCAATGGTAATAAAAGCCCATTTTAGGTGCCAGTAGAAAATTTTCTCACTGTCATTGTAACGGAAGAGGATCTGCGAACGAATTAGTATAGTTTTTTAATCTAACGATAAGGTTTCCATTTTTTTATCTTAAAAATCTCATATTGAAACACTTAATGAAAATCGTCTTGGTATACTTGTCTGTTTTATTCATTAAATAACTGTTGTAGGTTATTAGTCGAAGTCAACAACAATACATTCACCAAAAGTTATACAACGAGAAACAAACCAGTATACGTTTTATTTTTTATTTCTACACTTTAAGCTAAATTTAATTAGAAGGAATTCAATTTATCAAGCATTTCTATATAAAATACGATAAAATGTATTAAAGTAAACGTCAATATTTGTCATCGATTTTTAGGAAAAATAAACTTTGATATTAGTGATTGCTTTTCTCTACATAACATAAAAATCTGATGTGGCCACCACATGACTTTCTCTGTATCTGTAATATTTCCAAAAATTCCAAATAGGTTAGATAATGATAAATTTAAAAAAAAAACTACGAGAAAATTTTACTTGACAAAGAACAGAAATAAACTCAAACCATAGCCTTCTGATATTGGATATATAGCCACAAAGCTCCAACAATTGATAAAAGAAAAAGGAGCGTTACTAAGACGTAACTAAACGTCAATTGTTAACAATAGTCGTCGGTAAGTGGCGTGGTGGTGGCAGCTAAAAATATATGATATCTCTTAAACAATGCATTATATGGAAAAATGTTACGAACAAAGGTTGTAGAAAATTCAATTTCCTATAGCATATATTCCAATATTTTTTACATTAATCAAATATTAAAGCAAATATTTTTAAAAACGTATAAATGACTAGAGTAAACGCCAACCTCCAGTTCACCGATTTTTATCAAAAACTAATTAGTCCTTCTGACTTTTATAAAAATGTTAAATATAAAATTTCGCGTTGACCTGATGAATATTGTTTGAGTTAGAGCACCCACAAAAAGCTATCACATACACACACACATACATCATCGAGAAAATGGTCAAAACGTGTTCAGGGGATCTCAAAACGTGTATCTCCGTTGAAATCTTAGTCATTTTTTTCCCCTATGCTACGTATATGGTGAAAGTAAAAATCACGTAATAGCTTAGGAGACAAAAAATATGGTATTTAATTGTTGTCTGACGTATACCAATTAACGAGTATATGTTTATTTAAGTGCTTATATAATTGAATTCAGAATTGGCGATAACTTTTAATAAGGAACACTAATACTTCATTTAATCAAAATCCGCCCAGTAGTTTTGGAGAGGAGGCGACGTGCCCATAAGGCGTTCTGCTACTATCGCTACGCTGATAAAGAACGCCTAATAAAGCAAAGAGACCCCAGGAAAACTATTCATTTTCACCCTCAATTCTGAAACAAAATGGCGGCCGTTTAATGCACTTGAACATTATATTTCGGACACGGTACGTCAAAGAAAAACTCTTTATGAACCAAAAATATGCGTCCTGATAAGATCTATATTATTTTCAAATGAGCGAAGTCCCTGGAGGGCGGGGTTGGCGCGCGTATTTAGAAAATAAAGACGTTGAAAACTAAAAAGTCTAACAAGATGTGTATAAATAAACGCCGAGTATTGTCTCATTATATCAGCATGATATAATAAGGTATGAATGAGGATAGAAAGACTCCAACATTTTTCATACATTTATATTCTGTATTCAAGAATTAAATTTATTTATTTGCTTTCTATGAAAAGGATACTTTTATTTATATTTATTTATTTTATAATCAGGATGATATGATATAATATGGTCTGGATGAAGATAGAAAGATCCCAACATTCTTCATACATTTATATTCTGTATTCAAGCATAAAATTGACTACACAGTACCATATCGAATAGAAATTTATTTGATGGAATTATTCATTTGTAATATAATGGATGCGGATAACTTTTTTAATTATCCATGCGTTTTACAAATTCCAAGGAATCCGGGAAATTCGGTTCGTGTGCACCAGCAAAACATCATGCCTGACATCAGCTTTCATTGGAACGCATTACTCGACTGTATAAATAGAAAAAAGAAACTCAATTATTATTCCATGAAATTAATCTTCAAAAGGGAGAATATTATAGAAATCATGTGAGAAGTCCTTGTTAAGGTGATAGAAAGATAAATTCAATTATAGGTTAAAGAATATGAAAAAATGCTGACATTGATGTAAATTATTCTGATACCTTGGAACTAAATTTTTTTTTTTCATTTTTTGACCTGATTTATTGAAAAGAACTATCATTACTACATGTATCTATTGATAACAATAATAATTTCTATAATTATTAAAATTTTGATATTCTACGAATAAAATATCTTAATAAAGTATTTTTTAATTAATTCTGGCTTTAGAACTGAGAGCTAATCAATTCTATAATTTTTTTAAAGTTAATTTATCCGAATTAAGTTACTTAGCTGGGGAACTGGATAATTGAAAACATTAGTAAAATTTTCACTTCCAAACATTAATGAAAGTTCTTTTCGAAAACAAATATATGCCGATTTAATGGGTTTTTCGGAACATTTTCAAGCCCTGTCAAGTGCCCAATCCAATTAGGTATCATGAAAAAATGATATTTTTTCCAGAAACAAATTATCGATAGTAGTAAAAATCCAGGTGCAACAGTACTATTCATAATCCAACACTGAATTTTCGAGCTTTCTTTAAGAAAAAATCCACTCGACAATATAACTATAACTAAACAGGTATGGAACTTGATCAAAAATGCTTATACTCGACCGATTTATGTTCTTATTATTATGATTACGAATAATTTTAATAAACGGATACAGAACATGCATGTCAGCATACATGTAAAAATCTTAACAGGCAATTTCGGTGCAATATTTCAGTTCATTTTCAGTACAAAAGCAGGTGTTGCAGGATTCCTTCCTTCCTGGCAGGCAGCGATCTTAGTGAGCAATAATTAGACCAATTTTGAACTTCTATTTGGTAAGTCGATGATTACGATAAATCCATTTGTCAGAACTCCTTACCGTTGTATTTCCAGCGTGGAGGATTAGTGGGAGGAGGTGGACATGCCATCAGCGTGCATCCCACACGACCTCTTGCACTGCAAAAGCACGTATTGCAGTCATCCATCCAAACAGTCCCTGGCTCGCATTCATCTAAAAAAATGCATCATCAATTAATGACCTTAAAATAATATATTCACTTTGAGGAAAATGAGATACAATGTCTCATATGATAAAGATGAAATCAAAATATCTCCCACGATTTATCATCATCTGCTGATGTAACAATCGTAGGAAAAGCAGTTGTTTTGATAAATAAATCGTGGAAGATAAATAGATGAATTTAATATTTATAACGAAATATAATATTTTTACATTTGTTATACTTGACACTGCGTTTTCTCATGTTTGATGGACATGCCATTCTGGTACAAGCGGCCCAACCCTTTCCGGTACAGAAGCATGAGTTGCATTTCTCCTTCCAGGTGGTCCCAGGTACACATTCCTCTAAACGAAGGAAAAGTATTTTGATGATATATGAATCGATTTCTCAATAGAAATCCCATTATTTTATTTCGTTCACAATTTATACTAACGCCTTTCATCCATCCTTGTATTATATGTAGCACATATCCTCCTCGTACAGGCGGCTAAACCGTTTTCGGTGCAGAAGCAGCTGTTGCAGTCCACAGTCCATTTATCTCCTGGTGTACACCGCGGTGCTACATACGGAATTAATACTTTATTAATGCCTATATAAATGTAGATAACTCATTTTCCGACATTTAACAACTTCCACGGCATATTGATTTAAGAAAACATAAATACGCTTTAGTTAAAGATTTTGATTATGCAAATAAAGCTAATGAATATGACCATTAATACTCTATAAATAAATTTCACTTTTATAATGTTTCACTGTGCAATGGGCAATATACAATCACTATATCCAATATAAACCAAGAAAAAACGACTTAATATCACGTTTATTCATTAGTTGAATGCGTTTCAACAATATTGACTTTTGCCTAGGCAAATTAATAAAGGTTGACGTAAATTCTTTGCGTATTTAGACCACTAAAAGTAGTAACTTAATTTTTATTTTTACGTAGGACTGAGAGTTTAATTTACAAATGCGTAATGAATTATAGAATTAATTAATTAATCGGATATGCAATTGCTAAAAATTTTATATCAATTTATAATTCCATGCAGCTCTCTTTCCCTATGATATCACTTTGTAACATTATAATCTCACTTCACTACATACGGTGTTCGCGTCCATCGCATATCATACCTTCCCTTTCGATCATGATTAGAGAATTTTACTTCGAGAATATTTTATTCTCGTCTCACCTGATAACACTGTTGTAACCAGGAGGAGAAGCGCTACCGTAGAAATAACAGCGATTTCCAAACTCTTCATGCTGCTGAAAGTGATCCGCAATCACGTGAAAACTCCACTTTCGTTTTAATAGAGCGCAAGCAGTTCTCTGAGACGTATTGAAAGCAAACTACTTTTCCTTCACGCGGGATTTCACTGGAACTGCCACATCCCCATGAGAACATCCTTTCTGTTATCCCACTTCCGGCGTGGACTGCAATAGGGGAAATCCCTCAAATAAGAATCACGTAAAATAAATATTTCCGGTCACTTTTCCAATGGCCCCATA
Organism: Tanypteryx hageni; assembly: GCA_028673005.1. Taxonomy (NCBI): domain Eukaryota; kingdom Metazoa; phylum Arthropoda; class Insecta; order Odonata; family Petaluridae; genus Tanypteryx; species Tanypteryx hageni. Next base: position 132,773,648 of record CM054112.1, on the reverse strand, counting down.
CAAATAAATTCCGCGATGTTTATCAGGCATTGCAGGCGGATAATCGCTTCAATGACGCTCGCAAGCCATTTCACGGAACTTGCGCTATGCCTTTAAATCTTCCTTCATCCTTACTCAAGGACAACGATCAGAGTGCTATAATGCATTATGCTCCCTCCCCTCTAAACTTCACGTAATGATATTCGATACACCTTAGTGAGACAAACAAAATATCTCATTTCATACTCAAGGAGTGGAAATTCCATCCAGTCTGAGTTGGGTTTAATAACTGTGAAGGTGATGTTGAGCTACGTGTGTTATTTTTTTAACCTTCGGGTATTTTTGTGGTTTCAAGCGACCGCTCGAGCCGACCACGAGGCGCCTGGACCGCAGTCGCAACCGTATATATGTATAGTATTTGTGCAAAAATTTGGGCGAGTTGTGCGATATAGATAATATACACCATAGCTATATTAGTATTTTATCGCACCGTGTAGGATAACTGCGAGAATAAAATCCTCGATATCGCGTCTCAAAAAGACAACTCATTTACAAGATCTAAAGGATGCGTTCATATCGACAGTTGTACGAAAAACATCTTGCTTTTTTGGAAACTCACTGCCATCGAAATGGAAGAAGATGTGTGGACGAATTAGCGGATAAATTTTAGTCAACTTTCCAAAAAATGGAAAGTAGTCTTACGAGATCGCCTCGGTGTCAATGTTTGTGCGTGCGCGTGCGTGTCCCCCGCTAACATCTTCTTCATGAATGGACCGATTTCCATGAAACTTGGAGTAAGGCTAGTGCTCTCGGAGACTACCTCCAGGCCATAATTTATATTCCGAATTTACAGGTCCCGAGTTCGATTCCAGGTGAGTAATTTCCCCATTTGATTTACATGGTTAATCTAAAATCCGTCATGAAGAGAGTTTTTCTTTTGCATTTTATAATATTTTAGAATTATGATATCGGAGTGGGATTTCTAAGGGAATAAAGTGAAGATTCTTAGTCTTATCAAACAATTTTGATTTTCGATCGCATTTGTTTGAATTTATCTCAAAAACTTTCGTTTCGGCGTTTTGAAAGACATTTTTTGGATTTGTTGCTATGGTGATGATTATTGCCGACCTCGGCTGGAGCATAGCCGAGTGCACACTCCAGCCGTGTTTCGATTCATAGATATCGAGGTAACAATCTACCCTTAGGTCGATTCCTACCTATCGAAATCGCGGCGAAATATATGGATACCTATTACACATTGTTGTCAGTAACCATACTGACTCTGTAAATAAAACGGCGCTTCTTCTTGTGTAATTCTTACGGCATCTTTTGTGAGAGAATGTGTTTTTGGATTTTGTTGACTTGACTTTCTCTATATAAAAACTGTTTTGAATGGAAAGTAGGCGGATTGGTTATTTCCAGTACTACTTGTTAATCGAATTATTAAAATTTTACTGAATTATTGAAGTTAAGAGCACATAATAACTGCTATGGTATATCCAAGAATGCATCCTCCTTTCTGCCGCTGCGGCAGGAATCGGCAACCTTAGAAAGAAAGTAATTTTTTTTCTCTGTCCAAAAATACTTGGAATTCCCACAGGAACAACCCGTTTGACCTTTTTTAAAAAGAGATTCGAGTGATTGCAATAAGCACGTCTCATAACTGATAAAGGAGAATAGCTAACCCCTAAAGAGCGACCAGTATGTACTCGAGGAACCATATGCTGCACCGGAACCGCAGGTTCCCGACCCCTGCATTAGGGAGCAGTGGCGGCTCGTAGCTAAAATTAGTGGGGGTGCTGCTCCAGAAAATTTTTAGCCTTTGTTTTAAAATTGTGTAAAAGGAAAAAAACATGTATAAAAAGAAAATTTATTCAGGAACTTGATAAAATCTTAACAAAAAAACCAAACATTTTTTACTTACTTTAACTTAAATTGTTACAGTTCAAGCTTGATCTATTCATTTAAAAATGAAATCCATTCTTCTTGTTTTAATTTGCGCAAAAAGTTCAATAATTTTCTCCTTGATCTCTGGATGACAACTGAGGAAATTTTTCTCCATTGAAAGTACTGCAAGCGCATTTAGTCTTTCCGAATTCATAGTGCTTCTTAAAAAAGTTTTTCATTCTTTTCAAGGTTGAAAAGCAGCGCTCTGCCTCTGATGTAGTCATGGGAATTGTCAAGAGGATTTTTATCAGTTTCGTAATTTCACTAAAAACATCATCTAGATTATTTTCCAAGATAAATTTCAGCAGCTCAATTAATTTGCAATATTCATGAATATCAGTCCTACAATAGAATACTTTTAGTTCAGTTTCAAGCTTTTCTTTGTCAATCATGGGATAAGCTTCAGTGGTCAGTACTATCTCTTTTGTGGGATGTTCATTCTTAAATCTAGTGAAGCATTTCTTGTTGAACAATTTAGCAGCTACTAAGTGTTTAGTGGAAGAATATCTGTCCATTATATCAACACATATATAGTCACACACTTCCTTAGCTTCTGCCATGAGTGTATTTGAAGGATTCTCACAGTACTTTGAGTTTCTCAATTCTAAAATAGCAGTTTTGAAATTTGTTATATATTCATTAACTTTAAACACACTAATTTCTCGAGATTGCATTTGGTTGTAAATTATTTCAACATGAGGCATAATCTGATGAAAAAGCTTTAACCAAAACTTGAAATTATCATCATTCAGGTATTTTAAAATTCCTGTTGCTTCTGCAATGGTTTGATCTGCATTTGATGTTGACTGAATTTCAGTAAGGCAGTTTTTTAAAGGTTGCAAATTTTCATGAACTCTGTTTATGGTCCGTATGTTGAAATTCCACCTTGTAGAGGATGGACGTGGAATGCTGACGTCCATATGTTTCTTGAGAATGGACACACGTTGTGGTGATCTTGAGAAGAATGTTGGAATAGCCAGAATGTTAGAGAAAAATATTCTTGCGTTTCGTGTAATACTTGCTGCATTTCTCATTATTAAACTAAGTTGATGTGCATAACAGTGAATGAAATGTGCATTACTATAAACTGCTTTTATTTTTGCTTGAACTCCTGCTTTTTTGCCTTACATGACATTTGCACCATCAAATGTCTGAGCTATCAGTTTTTGTCCATTTCCTTGAAGGATTATGTCCAATTGTTCTAAAATACGTTTTGATATGCCATCTGCAGTTTGATTTTCTGGAATAAAGAATCCCCAAAAACGCTCAAATATTTCTTCATTCAATACGTACCGTAGAACAAGGACCATTTGAGTGTGTTCCGAAACATATGTTGTGTCATCAGCCATGACAGCTATAAAGGAAGCTTTTCTAATTTCCGTCCTTATCTCCTCATGGTATATTTGTAGCAGGCAGTCAAGTATCTCATTCTGAATGGTCTTAGAAACACCTTTGAAGACTGCACTGGTTTCTAAGTGATTCTTCAAATCTGAATCTAATTTAGATGCAAAATTTACTAATCCTCTAAATACCCCTGGATTTACTGAATCGTCTTTTTCATCATGTCCACGTAAGGGAGTTTCAAAGTTTCCACAAAAGTAAATGCAGTCTATTATTTTGGACAAAATTTCACGGTTCTTTTTAACTTTTATTTATGCTCATTGATTGAAAGTCTGTATGCCTCACTAAGTTTCTCCTTAATACTTACGGTTCCTAAAAGTGACAGTGAAACAACATTATCAACGTGCTTCTTTGACTTCTCATGCTTTTCAGTTTTTTCTTTCATTTTGTTTATATTTCTAAAACCATCTTTTGTCCACGGTACATCACCTCCAAACAGCAAACACGGGAAGCAAAACAGTACATTTTTTACTTCACAGCCGCAAAGCCAACTTTTCCGTTGGTACCATTCAGAATTAAAGCTACGAATATATTTCTTGTTGTTGCTTTTGCCTGGCTGAGATATTAGAATATCAGGTGTTGAACGACCTCTTTTCTTAACTGTAACTTTCTCATGGAGAGATAGCTGTGAAAACTTAAGCTGTTGAAGTTCACTTACAGTCACAGAACTTATTTCTTGGGGATGCAAGGCCATGGTTAAAGTTTTCTGTTAAATAAAAGAACCGAAAAAAAAAGAATCAAATAGAATAGCTGGAAGCAGAATAATAACCTAATTCTACACTCTTCTACACTTTATCACATTCAAGAATATGGTACACGGTTTTTAAGCACAACACACGCTGAGTAAAAAAAACTTCCTTCCACCATCACGCCAGAGCCAGCACTGCGAGAGCAACAGTGCTCTCTCTACCTGGCAGTCCCGCCTTCCTCCCCACCCCCCCTCCTATGTGCGCATGCGCACAACAGTCAAACACCACGTCGCTGGCACTGTGAAGCGCACAGTTCCATACAAAGATTTTTGTATCTTTTTCATAAACTGGGGGATGGCTACTAAAGTACTGACATTAAGCTTAAGGAATATATATTGTACTACAAAAATAAAGAAAGAATTAAAGAAAAAAGGACTCATTATATTAAATGTTATCGATAATATCAAGTGGAAATAGGAGGTGCTGCAGTTCCGCAGTGCCTATACACGAGCCGCCACTGTTAGGGAGAGATTTGTGTCGAAATATATGGCAATTGAAATATTTTGCGAAATTTTATATTAGTCATTTTTTATTCTTGATTGATTCTTTCACAAAAATTCATCCTATTTTGTACGGCAGCTGTCAGTAAGGAGTAGGCATCATTATAGTTTTATTTAAAACTTTTCAGTAAAATAGACGCACAAGAAAGAGGAATAACGATATACACGAACAAAATAATGAATAAAGAAACAAATACAAAAAATGGTGTTATGCGATAAAATATCACTCACCGTTTTTATTTCTCAGTGAAATTCAGATGGATAATCTATTTCGTCTCTCTCTATTCGTATGTCAGGCGTTTCTTTATCTGGAAGATCAAATCCTTCTTCGAGGTTATCATAATAAATATTCTAAACAAAATATTGCGCATCGAATTTTGTTCGATTAATTTAAATTTTTATTTCAATTATAAACATAAGATTAAATACAATTGGAAAATGTATTAGTGATTTAAAATACAAAATAAAAGATCCTAAATAAAAAGTTTTCAAAATAAAATGCATTGAATAAACATTAAGTGATGAATTAAGCGAATTTTTAATGCATAATATGTGTAAGATATTCCAGTCACACAATCAGATTTCCAAAGCAGCCTTAATTCATTCATTATTTTATTCCATTACATTCGAGATAATGCAAATTTTTCAAACTTTAGGTATTAGGAAACGAAAATAGATGAAAAGAATAAGAACCATTAATCCTTCTTGCATAAATCAGTCCAAGTCCGGTTGGCGTAGGACGAAATATACGTATTTTAATGTCAAATTAAAAAATGTGCTGCACCCGACTTAGGATTGAACTAAGGCCTATCCTTATGGGTTGTCGACAGACAAACTTTCCTCTTTATTTATAAGATTTTTCATTATATTATAAGTTTCTACAGATATTTGGTGGTCCGCGGAAAATCTGCTTCATTGAAAGTGGTCCGTGGCGTCGGAAAGGTTAAGACCATTAATCTAGAATTTAGATATTTTTATTTAGTAATTTTATTTTGGAAAAAATATAATTTGCATTATATGAAATTATTATGAATTGTTTTCAATTTCTTTAATTTTACATTTCAACACAATCTGACCGAAATTTGTTCATTTAGGATCGAGCCTTTTCGGAAAAAGTCGATAGACCGTTATTTTCACGCAAAACTTTTAAAATTCCAACCTTGGATATTGGTTCGTCAAACCACCGAAACAGTCCCTTCTATCACTTCTATGGCCGATCAGCTGTTTGCTTGCGGCACTTGGCTGTTTTCCTCCGCTCTAAATCTGCTCACAGGGCGCCTATAGGTGCAAGGGGTGCGTCGCACTCGGGTGGCGACATATGAGGGGCCCTATAGTTTTTCCGGAGTGAAACCGAACCAGAACCGATTAAAATATTACTTCTGAACCCGAACCGAAACCCAAAACCGTTATTTATTTTTTCCTTTTTTCGGTTCGCACCAACTGTGAACGAAAGAAATTTTTTCTTTTGCTTTAGTTGGAATCGTTTTTTAAATTCTCACGTTTCACTACCGGATAATGCAAACGTTCGTTCTGAGTACCCAGAACTATCTGATGAGGCTGTGAAGTACTTGTTTCAATTTTTTTTTTCAATTCAAAATCACTTTATTTTCCTTTTAAGCTAAATACATTGCAATCATTTAGTAAAAAATTTACAGCAATTTCGTATTTCTAATATTACGATATTCAGCTGGTTACTCGTAAGTATTATGCCGTCTGTCTTTTCTTAGATACATTCACATATTCGTTACATTATTTCATAGTTGCGATCTTTAGGGAAAAACATTTTAAGTGAAAAAAAACCCTCCTTTCCTCGAAGTTTTAACAATTTCTTAAATCAAATTAAACTTTAGAGCAAACAATATTTAACAAGATTTAACAGTATTTACAAATTTACATTAAAAGGTATTTACAGTGGGGTGAGGCCCCTTGTCGTATTTTCTTTCCATTTTCTCCTCCTCGGCTTCTTTCTGCTGAGCACTTATCGTCGCTGCTGCTCTGCCGTTTCTCGCCGTCTTTCCTCTGCCCATGCTCGATATCTGCGTCGTACTCCGTCGTCTCCATCCGCCTCCGCTGCTCTCTGGTTCCTCCTCTGCTGTCTCTGTCTGTCACATTCGCCCTCTCCAGTTCTCCGTTGCCTCCGCTGCTCTCCTCCCTCCGTCTCCTTGTTCTGCCGTTGTTTAATCTCTTTCCTCCAGTAGTTCTTTTCTCGCTGTATTTTTCTTCCCTTTGTTTTTGTTGACCATTTAGGTTACGGAAGATTGTTCTTTGTTTGTAGTTGAACGGGAGTTCGCTCACTCGTTCACAGATCCTCTTCCGTTACAATGACAGTGAGAAAAATTTCTACTGGCACCTAAAATGGGCTTTTATTACCATTGGTAATTTACTCGCTTTATAATTATGACCTCATAAAGTTGCATTATAACTGTCTAACAGCACTTCTCTTTATAACTTAAATTATATAATTTGAATGAAACTGGAAGTTTTTCGAACTCGTTTTAGTAATTATTGCACCGTAAAAAAATCAAGTCAAATGAATGAGAATTTATCTTCATTAGAATAGTAGTGACTAAAGATATTTTCAACGATTCATTCCTGACAATATTAAGCAATGTTTACGCAGAAATTTTTCATTTTGCATAGTGAGAAAATACGGCGAAATATAACGTTAGATGCTTAAATTTTATCTCATCTCTATTGACGCAAAAATGTTTGTTACTCTTACTAGGAAAATGTTTATAATTATAATAATTAGAGGGCCTCCAGAAAATAAATATTCTACCTGTACCATCGGTTATCGCTTTTATTTCTGCTCTACTGTCCCCTGCTAGAATCTTCGCAATTATTTTCATTTTATCCAAATCTTTGTTGACGCAGGAAAACTCCGACTGCCTAAGCGTAATCTATAGGCTCTGTTTAAGAACTTGTAGTTTAGGGAGGGAAAGAGAGAGGGAGAATACTTATGCAATAAGAGAAAACACGAGGTTAAAGCCTTATTTTTAAGTCTTCCTTATTCTTGTTTCACTCTCCCACTATCTTTTTCTTGACATGAGGGGAAGGGTTAAGATAAATGCATGACTGCGCCAATGGTTAGAATGTATTTAGTGGTGTAATTTAAAATAAACATTATGTTTAAAACTTAGCATTATATTTTCCAATTCAAATCATCATAATACAATAAGAAATAATTACGGAATTCTATAAAAATATTTTGGCCATCTGTATTTCCTGATTAAATTTGAGACGACCCAAATAGCCCCACCCTATCCTATGGCATTTTGCCTGTACTTCCGGGCTTTAGTTATCACCTTCGAAGTCAATTCATTCTCTGTCGTGAATAACACCCAAAGAAATTTAAATGAGAATTCCATCTCAGGTGTGGATTTAACGGACAAAGGTATCTCAAAGAGAAGTGTAGAAAAATGTCATAGGCCTCTTAAGCAATGAAAAATATAGACACATTCTGAAGAAAACGAATTAAAATATTTCCTTAGCTAAACAAACTGAAGAAAAGCTTTGAAATAGTAGAATTAACCGTTGCTGCATGTAAATAATTACCGCTAAATTTAGAAAAATCACACGTTATTTTCTTTCAAAGAAAAGGATACATTTATCATTATTTATTTATATTGTTATATAATCAGGATGATATGATACATTAAGACGGATGAGGATAGAAAGATCCCAACATTATTCATACATTGATATTCTGTATTCAAGCATTTAATTGATTAACTACAACGCAGCACAATATGGAACTGAAATTCATTTGGTGGAATTACTCATTTGTAATATAATGTAGGAATATAGCTTCTTTAATCATTCATGCATATTACCAATTCCAAGAAATCCGGATAATTTGGTTCATGTATACCAGCAAAACATGATGTCCGATATTCAACTTTCATTGGTACACTTTACTCGGCTGTAAAAAAAGAAAAATAAAATGAATTATTATTCCCTGAAATTAACCTTCAAAATTGAAAATACTATACAAATTAACCAGTTATTAGTAGGCCTTGTTAGGGTGAGAGAGAGAGTGAGAGATATAAATTAAATTATTTGTTAAAGGACATGAAAAAAAAAACGCAGAAATAGATTTGAATAATTCTGACACCTTAAAACAAAAACTATAATATTCATTTGTTATCCTCACTTGACAAATTACTATCATAACAAAATGAATAAGATATTAATAATATTAATAATTTCTTTAATAGTACATATTGATAATTTTTATTTTATAATTTGAATCAAGTATATGAATAAAAAAATACTTGTCTCTGGTATCACCAATAGCCACAAAAAAGTTATAAAAACCAGATGCGCGTTTCGGTACCAAAGCAAAATAAATTTTTGGTGAATTACCACAGAAGATGGCTGCTTCGTTGCCGAAATGGCCATCTGATTTTCTACAAATTCGTTGTGGCTACGAAAAGTATTTTCAAGTGCTTTTTGTTCAGTATTTTTATTCATAAGACGAACTGGATAAATAAAATAAATATCAAAATCGAATCTCCCTTACTTCTAAAAAAATTAATGTTTTCACTAGACGGAAGTTAGTTTCACAACCATATGTATATGCCTATTTTTTGGAAATTCTGGAAAATTTTCAATACATTTCACTCCTCTTTCTAATCAAAAATCATGAAAAATAATTACTTTATCTAGAAAAAATATCGAAAGTAGCGTAAACGCCAGTTACAGAATTACAATTCATAATCCAACACTGAATTTTCGAGCTTTCCTTAGGACTAAAAGCCATCCGAAAAAATAACTCACGTAGCTATGGAACTCTTGATCCAAAATACTTATACTTGCGTGGAGGAGGGGTGGGAGGTAGACATGCCTTCTCTGTGCATCCCTTAAAGCCATCTTCACCGCAACGGCACGTATTGCAATTCTCCTTCCAAGTAGTCCCTGGCTTGCATTCTCCTATAACATGGATAACAGATTTATTAGTTTAAAATTATATATTAACTTTCCGGAATTTAATTACATTATACCATTACTAAATGTAAGTTCAGGCTCCACCTTGTGAAGTTCACTCATGAGACAGATGAAATCAAATTATCTTCCACGATTTATTGATTAAAACACCACCCGGCTACACTACGATGGTAGAGTCATCACCTGATGATGTTACGATTGTAATGAAATAAATCGTGGAAAATACATAGATAAATTGCATGTTTAACGCGAAATACAATATGTTTACTTATGTTATTCTTTACGGAGCGTGTTCCCTTGTATGATGGACATGCCATTCTGGTACATGCGGCCCAACCCTTGCCGGTACAGAAGCATGAGTTGCATTTCTCCTTCCAGGTGGTCCCAGGTACACATTCCTCTAAACGAAGGAAAAGTATTTTGATGATATATGAATCGATTTCTCAATAGAAATCCCATTATTTTATTTCGTTCACAATTTATACTAACGCCTTTCATCCATCCTTGTATTATATGTAGCACATATCCTCCTCGTACAGGCGGCTAAACCGTTTTCGGTGCAGAAGCAGCTGTTGCAGTCAGCAGTCCAGTTATCTCCTGGTGTACACGATGTTGCTACATACGGAATTAATGCTTTACTAGTGGTACCCGCAAAAACGTTTGCGAAGACAGTCAGAAATCTGCATGTTTAAAAGTCATCTTAGAGGTCAAATTAATGATAAAGCAATTATTCTCATAGGTTTATTTTATTGTTGCTTTCAAATGGTTTCATTACAATGAAATATATGCAAGTTTTCGTACACAATTAATTCAACCATTTATTTCATTTTATAATTATGAATTACTACCAAGAAATGTTTTGTACTTCACTGGTTATTTTTCATTTATTATTAAGAGTCCATATTCTCTTTATAAAATTAGACAACTTAGATTCTGATTGTGATATTTGTTTTTATAATTTATATGTGCAGTTTTAATTGCTTATCCCTTACTAAAAAGGTATATTCCAGCATTGAAATAAAAAGAATTTTTTTCTTTTGGTGGATTGATAAAAATGCCCACAGTCCACACGCAGTTTACTGAATAAAAATAATCTGCAATTATTAAAGTTAAAATCTATTAAGTTTGTTGTTGCTACAAATAAAATCGATGCTGTGTAAACATAAGGGAAAATATAATTGTCTCCTGGAGTCGAACCTGGAATACTTATATAAACGAATATAGTTTACTCGAGGTCTCCTAGTTGGCAGAAACAAAATGGCGTTTACAGCATTTTCTATGACAAAATATTTAAGAGATAAAAGGGGAAACGGAGAGAAGGACGGACATGCACAGACGGACGGACATACATTGTGTAATTATGTAAAAATAAGTAGATAACTTATTTTTTGGACATTTAAGAACTACCACAGCATGTTGATGTAAAAAAACAAATACGCGTTAATTATAATAAAGTATTAAAGTTAAGTATTGACAAGCATAATATCACGTTTATTCAGTAGTTGAATGCGTTACAACAACGTCGAGTTTTGACAAGACATAGGTATCTTCGTTTCGTTAATTGAATTTTAGGTAAATAAAATTCACCTTTTTTAGCATCACGAAATGTGATAACTTATTTTTCATTTTTACGGTCGACCGTTTAATTTACGGATGCATAATGAATTATTTAATATTTTAATTAAATATGCAATTGCTGATAATTTTACATAAATTTATCATTCCATTCAGCTTTCTTTCCCTTAGATATTACTTTGTTACATTATAACCTCACGTCACTACAGTGTATACGCTTTTCATGTCCATCGCATATCATACCTTCCCTTTCGATCATCATTAGAAAATTTTACTTCGAGAATCTTTTATTCTCGTCTCACCTGATAACACTGTTGGAACCAGGAGGAGAACCGCTATCGTAGACACAACAGCGATATACAAACTCTTCATGTTGCCTAAAGTGATCAACTATCACTTGAAAATTCGACTTTCTTTTTAATAGAGTGCAAGCAGTTCTCTGGGCCGTACTGAAAGCAAGCTACTTTTTCTTCTCTCGGGATTTCACTGGAACTTCCACATCCCGGCGAAAACATCCGTTTATTTTTTCCTACTTCCGACGTGCACTGCGTTGCGGTGGGCTTCTTCAAAGAGGAAGCAAATAAAAGAAATATTTCGGGACTATTTACCAAGGGAACTTAATTAGCGCTATCGCATTATATAATGAGTTAAGTCATCCAGTCACGCTTTAAGACAGGAGGTCGTTCGACTTTGAGAATTTCAAAAACGCTTTTAACTCAAACACTTAAAACATCCTTTTTCGATCATGCTTATGTAAATTACTTGGCACGGCCACTTTTAAATTTTAAGCTTCATACTGTCCACATTAATGTCATGGGTTCGATTTAACACGTGTGTAAATACAGCACATTAATCACCTACCCATTTAAATTACTTAGAATCGCTATATGATTTCGATAGTAAAGTAACCTGCGCCTAAAAGATAGAAATTTTATTTTCCTGCTGTCCATTTTTAATACGCTTCAAATCCGTCCAAATTTTGAGCTTTGTATTTTTGCGTAAAAATGGTCAAGATTGCATGCATTGTTGCGTAATTTCTTATGATTGACTGGGATTATAAACTCGCGGCACATCTGTCCACATACTCAAGAAACTTCCACAATATTCTGAAATTAAAACAGTATCGTGTGTACGGTAAATAATACGAACGCAACTAAAATTACTATAATAAAAGCCTATATGGTGGGGTTTGTGTAACGCTGACTACATCAAAGGCACATTTTAATGCGTTTTTAACAAACTTCCCAATTAGGTAGCAGGGCGTAATTTTACAGGAATATTTGATTCGGCTATAAAAATTAAATGACGAAAAAAGACACGGGTTCGACTCCAGGAAGGCGATTTCCGTTTCCCGAAGGATAACAGGTAAAAAGCGACTTTTTAAAGAAAGTAATGGCGCGCGATCTTCGAATTTCAACTAATTTTTAGGAAAATGAATGAAGTATCTTATTTTATTAATCTTTTTTCCACCTATCTTTCGATATGTCTCATATAAACCTTTAAATCGCATATTTTGGGAAAATATCGTCTTATACAAAAAAGTATTTAAAAAAATCAATAAAAATTAACAATTTTTATGAATAAAAGCAAACAGTTAATAAACATCGGTTTTATAAACTAAAGAGTTAAGAAAAAGTTTACTGATCATATAAGCAAAGGATTGGTACAAAAATACAGGTCTAGTCTAATAGTTGTATTAAATTTTTCATGTTTTCGTCTGCCCCCCCAAATATTTTTGACTTTTATGTTGGCTCCCCCACAGTTAGGAGGCTAGCTGCGTCCCTGGTCAAACCTTGAAATCCTGTTGTTATTTCAATCCTTATGGATATAAGCTTGCGTTGAATGCTTGTGATACGAGAAAGCGAGAGAAAGAGAGGGAAATGATTTTTAAGGCGTCCAGTAGAAGAGATGGGGAAGGGGAGGGAGGAGGGGCAGTTGCCCTCATCTGGATCAGGCCTGCGTCAAAGGGAAAACAACCATTGAAGTCTGGGTAGATCAGGGGATTAACGCGGAAATTATCCTGAGGTCAGTCAAGCAGGTTGGGACCTCCTGCAATATGCTTTAAACAAATCACTAGAATATGAAGCTCGCCAAAGCCGACTATGGGAGCTTGCCTATCCCCTTGTTCATCCCTGGATAGATTCCAGCGGACGCCCATAATAACAACAAATGTAAACGACATTCGTTGCGTCATTTACGAGGGGGATCACATTTATTAGGTAATTTTCCTTTGATAAAATATTTTCCCTTATGTTTTTATTTTTAATGGTACTTTGAGATTATAGTCACTCTGTAATACTGATGCTGTTTGAATGCAGATTTCTTAAATAAATTAGTTATTTGAAGAAGGTTATAAGAAAACCAATAATGTTTTAAACAATAATATAACGGGGAAGGGAAAGGGAGGGGAGAGAGAGAGAGAGAGAGAGGTAGTGAGCGGAAAGGAAGGATTCTCTCTGATTTCCCCGCAATTGCACTTTATGCTACTACGTTGTTCCCTTTTCTAGATGCCTTCTCGGACTCCAATCATGTCACTACACACGCTTTTCACGTCCATCGCACATCATACCTTCCCTTTCTACCATGGTTAGAAAATTTGACTCCGAGTATCGTTTAGTCTCGTCTCACCTGATAACACTGTTGGAACCAGGAGAAGAACCGCTACCGTAGAAACAACAGCGATATCCAAACTCTTCATTATGCTTCAAGTGTCCAACTATCACGTAATAATTCCTCTTTCTTTTGTGATAAAACGCAAGAAGTTCAACTACCTTTTCTTCTATCGGGATTTTACTCGAACATCCCCGCAAGAACTTCCGTTCGATTATCCCACTTCCGGCGTTGACTGGGATGCGCCGAACTCCTTTAAAGAGGAAACAATTCAAATAAATATTTCGGATCGCTTTACCAAGGGCACTTAACTATCATCATACAAGTATATTCCGCGATGTTTATCAGGCGTCGCAAGAGAACAATCGCTTCAATAACGATCATAAGCCATTTGACGGAGCTTGCGTTGTGTTTTTAAATCTCCCTTCGTCGACACTCAAGGGCAACTAAACAAGCACTTACAGTCCGAAAACAGAAAGCGTTGCCTTTCTGATGTTCGACTGCGTCATGCCAACTCGTGGGACTGGATTCCGCGGAGTCACCTTGCCTCCGGCGAGGACGGTTATTAAGGGAGCATGACGACAACCAAATTTTCCGAAGAAAAACACGGCCAAATTAAAAATTGAAAATTTTGCACCTTTAAATATGAATTTACAGTAAATTTTAACAAATATCGGTTCCAGTCAATTTTTCATTTGCCATTTTATCTGGCAAAATCGAAGAAACGACTCTGATAAGATTAGGATTAATCATGTAAATATATTTTAAAAGACATTTTTATAAAAATTTATCTTTTAAAAATAATTGGACGAGCTAAAATCATCCAAAGAAATATAATATTTGTTCGTCCAGCAGTTTATAGGCAGAGAATGAAACTCAAATGCCTTTTTCTCTGCGGATGGAAGTTTAAATCAAATAATTTGTAATCGTACAATAAAACTTGAACGCCCACCTGCACCGAAATCATTACCCTTTTCCGACCCAATGAGCTGCTTGGCTACAAAATTCCATGCCTTCGCAAGATATATAAGAAAGACTGTGCAATGTAAACTGTACCAATAATGCTTTGTCGTGAATAAAAATCCGTTTAAATTTTAATGAGATGTTTGTTTATTATTATTACTAAAAATTACTCGCTGCTACGTAACTTCAAATTTTGGATGCAATGGACAATATTTCAGTTATAAGAAAGTGGCGGAAAATATAACTTAAAAAATAAGCAATTTATTATGTAAATTAAAATGCATTGCATTCATTCCAGTGTTCATGCAGTGGTGAAACGAAACTTCCTGAAATCTCAGGATATGCTGAACAAATCTGAAAATAAGAAATTCATCAAAATGTATTAAGTACAACGTACTACTAATTTGAACCTCCAGTTACCTTATACAAAAAAGATTGGAAACGGAGTACACAAGAGTTTTCAAATGCGTTCTTGACGATTTATGTTATCATGTCAAAAAAGATATAAATTCATGGCTGAGTCTGATGTTTATACACTGCAAAACGATAAATCAGAAGCGATGGCAATGAAATATTAAATGTGTGATTTACCGATTTATTCTATTTACAGTATTAATTAATAAAAAATTGAAATTTATTTAAAACATAGCTTACTTGAAATGAGTGGTAGTAATCTTCACGTTCACGTCCATTCTTTCGTCATAAATTACACATTTTTTCATTTACTTTATGCTGTGTACGCACGAAAGGAAATCACGCTTTTTTATAGATCTTTACTTAAGTTGCTACAAAAATTAAAAAAATCCACGGAAATTTTTTAAGCTTAAAGTGTATTACGACTTTGTCGTTCAACTTGAATGAAAACGGCAAAAATGTATTTCACAATAAAATTAAAATTTGACTGGTTCTGCAAATTTTGTTTGAAGAATGTTTTGATATAAGCAATATTTTACGAGATATGATTGAAAATTCATTTTTGTCACCAGTAAAGTGTCACTCCTGATTAGGCTATGCAAACCGCTTATATAATTTTCTAATTTTTTGCGCAAAAGTCCTAAATACAGAATTTATCTCTTTCCTTCTGTCCTTTTCTAATTCTAAACCTCCTTCACTCTCTATGTATGTACCTTCCATTCTATATCCCTTCCTTCCTATTTTCCTCCCCACATCCCCTTCTCTCTTACTCTACATCTATGTAGTCGTTAAGATAAGAAAAGGAATCAAAACTAAATCCCAGTTCCATTAGGATTACGTAATTTCACAAAAAATCATACGATAATCCTAGGCAATCGATACGCTCGTATATATTACACGTATACGAGTTGAGACAACAATTGATTCTCGAAGTTTAACAATAACGCGGTCGGCAAGGAAACATCCCGTTTAAAAGCCGATACTTTCCCAAAATATGCTAATTGAACGTTTAATATGAGACATTTCGAAAGATAGGCGGAAAAAAGATTAATAAAATAAGATACTTCATTAATTTTCCTAAAACATAGTTCAAATTCGAAGATCGCACGTCATTTTTTCTTTAAAAAGTCGCTTTTTACGTGTTATCTTACGGGAAACGGAAATCGCCTTCCTGGAGTCGAACCCGTGTCTTTTTTCGTATTTTTCTCTTCATTTAATTTTTATAACTGAATCAAATATTCCTGTGAAATTACAACCTGCTACCTAATTGGGAAGTTTGTTAAAAACGTGTTCAAATGTGCCATTGATGACGTCAGCGTTACACAAACCCCACCATATAGGCTTTTATTATAGTAATTTTAGTTGCGTTCGTATTATTTACCGTACACACGATACTGATTTAATTTCAGAAACATTGTGGAAGTTTCTTGAGTGTGTGGACATATGTGCCGCGAGTTTATAATCCCAGTCAATCATAAGAAATTACGCGAAATCGGCAACAACGCATGGCAATCTTGACCATGAGAGATTTTCACGTAAAAATACGTGCCTCAACATTTGGACGGATTTGAAGCGTATTAAAAATGGACAAC
This sequence comes from Tanypteryx hageni, assembly GCA_028673005.1. Taxonomy (NCBI): domain Eukaryota; kingdom Metazoa; phylum Arthropoda; class Insecta; order Odonata; family Petaluridae; genus Tanypteryx; species Tanypteryx hageni. Next base: position 132,756,971 of record CM054112.1, on the reverse strand, counting down.
AAGAAAATAAAATGTCTATCTTTTAGGCGCAGTTTACTTTAGTATCGAAATCATATAGCGATTCTAAGTAATTTAAATGGGTAGGTGATTAATGTGCTGTATTTACACACGTGTTAAATCGAACCCATGACATTAATGTGGACAGTATGAAGCTTAAAATTTAAAAGTGGCCGTGCCAAGTAATTTACATAAGCATGATCGAAAAAGGATGTTTTAAGTTTTTGAGTTAAAAGCGTTTTTGAAATTCTCAAAGTCGAACGACCTCCTGTCTTAAAGCGTGACTGGATGACTTAACTCATTATATAATGCGATAGCGCTAATTAAGTTCCCTTGGTAAAGAGTCCCGAAATATTTCTCTTATTTGCTTCCTCTTTGAAGAAGCCCACCGCAACGCAGTGCACGTCGGAAGTAGGAAAAAATAAACGGATGTTTTCGCCGGGATGTGGAAGTTCCAGTGAAATCCCGAGAGAAGAAAAAGTAGCTTGCTTTCAGTACGGCCCAGAGAACTGCTTGCGCTCTATTAAAAAGAAAGTGGAGTTTTCAAGTGATAGTTGATCACATTAGGCAACATGAAGAGTTTGTATATCGCTGTTGTGTCTACGATAGCGGTTCTCCTCCTGGTTCCAACAGTGTTATCAGGTGAGACGAGAATAAAAGATTCTCGAAGTAAAATTCTCTAATGATAATCGAAAGGGAAGGTATGATATGCGATGGACATGAAAAGCGTATACACTGTAGTGACGTGAGGTTATAATGTAACAAAGTAATATCTAAGAGAAAGAGAGCTGAATGGAATGATAAATTTATGTAAAATTATCAGCAATTGCATATTCAATTAAAATATTGAATAATTCATTATGCTTCCGTAAATTAAACGGCCGACCGTAAAAATGAAAAATAAGTTATCACATTCCGTGATGCTTAAAAAGGTGAATTTTATCTACCTAAAATTCAATTAACGAAACGAAGATACCTATGTCTTGTCAAAACTCGACGTTGTTGTAACGCATTCAACTATTGAATAAACGTGATATTATGCTTATCAATACTTAACTTTAATACTTTATTATAATTAACGCGTATTTGTTTTTTTACATCAACATGCTGTGGTAGTTCTTAAATGTCCAAAAAATAAGTTATCTACTTATTTATACATAATTACACAATGTATGTCCGTCCGTCCGTGCCTGTCCGTCTGTCCTCCTGTCCGTCTCCCCTTTTATCTCTTAAATATTTTGTCATAGAAAATACTGTAAACGCCATTTTGTTTCTGCCAACTAGGAGACCTCGAGAAAACTATATTCGTTTATACAAGTTTCCCATGTTCGACTCCAGGAGACAATTATATTGTCCGATATGTTTACGGGATGTGAATCATAAAAGGGAACACGCTCCGTAAAGTATAACATAAGTAAACATATTGTATTTCGCGTTAAACATGCAATTCAACTATGTATTTTCCACGATTTATTTCATTACAATCGTAACATCATCAGGTGATGACTCTACCATCGTAGTGTACCCGGGTGGTGTTTTAATCGATAAATCGTGGAAGATTATTTGATTTTATCTGTCTCATGAGTGAACTTCACAAGGTGGAGCCTGTACTTACATTTTTTAATGGTATAATGTAATTAAATTCCGGAAAGTTAATATATAATTTTAAACTAATAAATCTGTTATGCATGTTATAGAAGAATGCGAGCCAGGGACTACTTGGAAGGAGGATTGCAATACGTGCCGTTGCGTTGAAAATGGCGTTAAAGCATGCACGGAGATGGCATGTCTACCTCCCGCCCTTCCTCCACGCGAGTATAAGTATTTTGGATCAAGAGTTCCATAGCTACGTGAGTTATTTTTTCGGGTGACTTTTAGTCCTAAGGAAAGCTCGAAAATTCAGTGTTGGAATATGAATTGTAATTTTGTAACTGGCGTTTACGCTACTTTCGATATTTTTTCTAGATAAAGTAATTATTTTTCAAGATTTTTGATTAGAAAGAGGAGTGAAAAGTATCGAAAATTTTCCAAAATTTCCAATAAATAGGCATACACATATGGTTGCGAAACTAACTTGCGTCTAGCGAAACCATTAATTTTTTAGAAGTAAGGGAGATTCGATTTTGATATTTATTTTATTTATCCAGTTCCTCAGCTAAGAAGAATAATTCGGATAACTTATTCAACATGGATTTATCGAGTTTGTCTTATGAATAAAAATACTGAACAAAAAGTACTTGAAAATACTTTTCGTAGCCACAACAAATTTGTAGAAAATCAGATGCCCATTTCGGCAACGAAGCAGCCATCTTCTGTGGTAATTCACCAAAAATTTATTTTGCTTTGGTGCCGAAACGCGCATCTGGTTTTTATAACTTTTTTGTGTCTATTGGTGATACCAGAGACAAGTATTTTTTTATTCATATACTTGATTCATATTATAAAATAAAAATCATCAATATGTATCATTAGAGAAATTATTATTATCATTATCTTATTCAATTTGTCATGAAAGTAATTTGTCAAGTGAGGATAACAATTGAATATTATAGTTTTAGTTCCAAGGTGTCAGAATTATTCAAATCTATTTCTGCGTTTTTTTCATGTCCTTTGACAAATAATTGAATTAATATCTCTCACTCTCTCTCTCTCTCGCCCTAACAAGGCCTACTAATAACAGGTAAATTTGTAAAATATTTTCAATTTTGAAGGTTAAATTCAGGGAATTGATTTTATTTTTCTTTTTTTACAGCCGAGTAAAATGTACCAATGAAAGTTGAATATCGGACATCATGTTTTGCTGGTATACATGGACCAAATTTTCCGGATTTCTTGGAATTTTTAATATGCATGAATAATTAAAGAAGCTATATTCCTACATTATATTACAAATGAGTAATTCCACCAAATGAATTTCAGTTCCATATTGTGCTGCGTTGTAGTTAATCAATTAAATGCTTGAATACAGAATATCAATGTATGAATAATGTTGGGATCTTTCTATCCTCATCCGTCTTAATGTATCATATCATCCTGATTATATAACAATATAAATAAATAATGATTAATGTATCCTTTTCTTTGAAAGAAAATAACGTGTGTTTTTTTCTAAATTTAGCGGTAATTATTTACATGCAGCAACGATTAATTCTACTATTTCAAAGCTTTTCTTGAGTTTGTTTAGCTAAGGAAATATTTTAATTCGTTTTCTTCAGAATGTGTCTATATTTTTCATTTCTTAAATGGTCTATGACATTTTTCTGCGCTTCTCTTTGAGACACCTTAGTCCGTTAAATCCACACCTGAGATTGAATTCTCATTTAAATTTCTTGGGGTGTTATTCACGACAGAGAATGAATTGACTTCGAAGGTGATAACTAAAGCCCGGAAGTTCAGGCAAAATGCCATAGGATAGGGTGGGACTATTTGGGTCGTCTCAAATTTAATCAGGAAATACAGATGGCCAAAATATTTTTATAGAATTCCGTAATTATTTCTTATTGCATTATGATGATTTGAATTGGAAAATATAATGCTAAGTTTTAAACATCATTTTTATTTTAAATTACACCACAAAATACACAATAATAAAAAACATTAGTTTTACAAATATTATGGGGCTATTTGGATCACATATTTTCTTGTAAAATAGCACTGACTATTAGTCTTGTAAAAGTTAGAAACTACATATAAACAGCGCATTACATTTTCTGATCATCGTCATTCGTATTAATTACTGATTCAACACATTTTCCACACTTAACTCGTTTATGTCCATCAGCCCCTACACATATTACGTTTCGCAGCTTATCCAGTTACCTTTTCTGAGAGATTTCCGATAAAATACTTGATTCCACAGAAATCATATGGTATATCTTCATCTTCCGATGATTTGTTTGAAGATTCTTCAATTGAGCTGCTTGAGTCGATGAAATTTCTTTAAACACCTGTTTTCTAACCTTTCTTGGCGATGACTAGATTTTTTGATTTGTTAACTTTTGTTCCTCTCTCCAAAGGTAACTTTCTCTTTAGTCTTGTGTTTTCATCTTTTTCAGGAGATTTCAGATGACAAGCAGATTGCATTGCATAAACGCAAATTGGAGGATACTTAAAATTTAGTTTCTAGAGTGTTTCTATATGTTTGCGACATATTTAACTTTTATTTATAGTAAAATATTATCCCGAAAACATTCTTAAATTTAAAAACCTATAGACCTATTGGATAATACTGCAAGTGCAATGGGGTGACCGATCCAAATAGCCCCACTAAAACTGATTCAAATAGCCTCATTTTTGTCGACTTCAGATAAAAGGAAGTAGTCCTGTAGTTACGAACATAATGCGCTACTTGTACCATAGAACAGCGCAGAAGGTAGTAACGCTGTGAAACAGAAATAAAGAAAAAAGCGAGAATAATTTTAACACTTGACCTTAATACTACGGCTGCAATGTTACATCCCGTTAAAATAAGAGATAGTAACCACTCGCTTTGATCCCTTTAATTAAAACTTTCATAAGATGAAAATTGCCAACGAACGTCGATCGCATTTAGCTGTACAGCACATTGAAAAGGAAATTACTAAATCGGTTGATTTAGACTCAATTGTTGAAATATTTGCACAAAAAGCTGGAGGTAGGCGGGTTCAGCTCATAAACTCAAAATATTTTACTTTTTTAATTTACACATTTATAGTATAAGGTTTGACCGGTTTTTCTTCGGGAAATTGGTTTGTCACGATCCCTGAATAACCGTCCTCGCCGGAGGCAAGGTGACTCCGCGGAATCCAGTCCCACGAGTTGGCATGACGCAGTCGAACATCAGAAAGGCAACGCTTTCTGTTTTCGGACTGTAAGTGCTTGTTTAGTTGCCCTTGAGTGTCGACGAAGGGAGATTTAAAAACATAACGTAAGCTCCATCAAATGGCCTATGATTGTTATTGAAGCGATTGTTCTCTTGCGACGCCTGATAAACATCGCGGAATATACGTGTATGATGATAGTTAAGTGCCCTTGGTAAAGCGATCCGAAATATTTATTTGAATTGTTTCCTCTTTAAAGGAGTTCGGCGCATCCCAGTCAACGCCGGAAGTGGGATAATCGAACGGAAGTTCTCGCGGGGATGTTCGCGTAAAATCCCGATAGAAGAAAAGGTAGTTGAACTTCTTGCGTTTTATCACAATAGAAAGCGGCATTTTTGCATGATAGTTGGATACTTGAAGCATAATGAAGAGTTTGGATATCGCTGTTGTTTCTACGGTAGCGGTTCTTCTCCTGGTTCCAACAGTGTTATCAGGTGAGACGAGACTAAACGATACTCGGAGTCAAATTTTCTAATCATGGTGGAAAGGGAAGGTATGGTGTGCGATGGACGTGAAAAGCGTGCGTAGTGACATGATGGGAGTCCGAGAAGGCATCTAGAAAAGGGAACAACGTAGTAGCATAAAGTGCAATTGCGGGGAAATCAGAGAGAATCCTTCCTTTCCGCTCACTACCTCTCTCTCTCTCTCCCCCCTCCCTTTCCCTTCCCCGTTATATTATTGTTTAAAACATTATTGGTTTTCTTATAACCTTCATCAAATAACTAATTTATTTAAGAAATATGCATTCAAACAGCATCAGTATTACAGAGTGACTATAATCTCAAAGTACCATTAAAAATAAAAACATAAGGGAAAATATTTTATCAAAGGAAAATTACCTAATAAATGTGATCCCCCTCGTAAATGACGCAACGAATGTCGTTTACATTTGTTGTTATTATGGGCGTCCGCTGGAATCTATCCAGGGATGAACAAGGGGATAGGCAAGCTCCCATAGTCGGCTTTGGCGAGCTTCATATTCTAGTGATTTGTTTAAAGCATATTGCAGGAGGTCCCAACCTGCTTGACTGACCTCAGGATAATTTCCGCGTTAATCCCCTGATCTACCCAGACTTCAATGGTTGTTTTCCCTTTGACGCAGGCCTGATCCAGATGAGGGCAACTGCCCCTCCTCCCTCCCCTTCCCCATCTCTTCTACTGGACGCCTTAAAAATCATTTCCCTCTCTTTCTCTCGCTTTCTCGTATCACAAGCATTCAACGCAAGCTTATATCCATAAGGATTGAAATAACAACAGGATTTCAAGGTTTGACCAGGGACGCAGCTAGCCTCCTAACTGTGGGGGAGCCAACATAAAAGTCAAAAATATTTGGGGGGGCAGACGAAAATATGAAAAATTTAATACAACTATTAGACTAGACCTGTATTTTTGTACCAATCCTTTGCTTATATGATCAGTAAACTTTTTCTTAACTCTTTAGTTTATAAAACCGATGTTTATTAACTGTTTGCTTTTATTCATAAAAATTATGTTAATTTTTATTGATTTTTTTAAATACTTTTTTGTATAAGACGATATTTTCCCAAAATATGCGATTTAAAGGTTTATATGAGACATATCGAAAGATAGGTGGAAAAAAGATTAATAAAATAAGATACTTCATTAATTTTCCTAAAAATTAGTTGAAATTCGAAGATCGCGCGCCATTACTTTCTTTAAAAAGTCGCTTTTTACCTGTTATCCTTCGGGAAACGGAAATCGCTTTCCTGGAGTCGAACCCGTGTCTTTTTTCGTCATTTAATTTTTATAGCCGAATCAAATATTCCTGTAAAATTACGCCCTGCTACCTAATTGGGAAGTTTGTTAAAAACGCATTAAAATGTGCCTTTGATGACGTCAGCGTTACACAAACCCCACCATATAGGCTTTTATTATAGTAATTTTAGTTGCGTTCGTATTATTTACCGTACACACGATACTGTTTTAATTTCAGAATATTGTGGAAGTTTCTTGAGTATGTGGACAGATGTGCCGCGAGTTTATAATCCCAGTCAATCATAAGAAATTACGCAGATTTGACGCAGGCCTGATCCAGATGAGGGCAACTGCCCCTCCTTCCTCCCCTTCCCCATCTCTTTTTCTGGACGCCTTAAAAATCATTTCCCTCTCTTTCTCTCGCTTTCTCGTATCACAAGCATTCAACGCAAGCTTATATCCATTAGGATTGAAATAACAACGGGATTTCGAGGTTTGGCAGTGTAATTGGTAGACAATGCAAGACATCCGTTAAAATTCCAAGTATTTTCCAAAGTATATCATGTAAACGATTTACATGAGCGATTTCAAACTGCAGTCGAAAAAAGACGAATAGAACAAGAAGCTTTAAAAAATTTCTTTATAATCCAAATTCAAAGGTCTACGGTCAATTTTTCTAATTTTTATTTCCAAAAGAATAAATTCCTGCACGTTGTAAAGTCTATTTTTACGTGTTAACTTATGGGAAATTGAAATGTCTTCCTTGGAATCGAACCCTGAAAATCTTCAAGATTTCTTTTCGTCATCGTCTTAAAATGTGTAAATCAAGCATTTCTGAAATATTTGGCACCAATTTATCATACTATTATTAATATTAATATATATGTAATATTATTATTAATTCCCAAAATGATGCCGATTTTTATTTTATCTTCATTCTCCCTCCGCCTTACAGCTACGTCATGCCTAATAAAACTGCGGGAGCGAGGAGAGAGCGCGCGCTGTTGCTACCTTCTCCGTATTCATTGCACACCCAGTCATGTAAATGCATGTAAATAACTCACTAACATAGAAGATGTGGCAACAGCACTCGCTGCAATTGCTACTTTCCTTCTCTCCCGCCAGTTTTGCTAAGCCAGCTACAAGGCGGAGGCAGAATGAAGATGAAATAAAAATCGGTATCAATTTGTGAAGTAATTTTTTGATGTTATTTTTTACATATTAGTATATAGGCATTTGTCCGGTGACAACAGTACACTTTGAAAACAACCCAGGATTGACGAAGGTAGCCGAATTTCAGAAATGTAACAAAATGGGGTATTAATGTTGCAGTTATAAAATAACGCATCCAGTTACTTATTCCAATTAGTTTTAGGTAAGTGCTATTAAAATTGCAAGTTGTTACATTGTAGGTATTCTGAGATGTAAACATTCAAATTGGTATTATCGGATTTCCAGGTCTAAAAACCGTGTTTTTCTTCAAATACAGCCCAAAATAAAATATTTAAACATAGACTAATAATTTTAGATGTACTACATCAATTAACGCAGAAATAAATTCTCTAACCGCTACTTTTCACCCCAATAAAATCGTTGTGGTTGTTTTCGAGATATACGGTCTCACACTCGGGTGTCTAGACTGTTTGCAAGGACTAGTAATAAGTGACATTGTAGGAAAACCTAATTTGAAAAGATTAAGAAAGAAAGTATTAGTATCGTGAAATTTTACCATACTGCCATCTCGTGGCAGTAATAGGAACCGGTTCAATTGCTGTTACGTTGCTATAACGTTTTTTATATTTTCTGTTAAACTGCATTATTTATGATAAAAAAAGTGAATTTTTTAGTTTGACTGGGAACCATAATCCCATAATAACATTGCGTCTTATAGTAAAATAGGACATGCACTTCGCGAATTTGCATTTCGCGTCAGTTTTCTGGAACCAATTATTCGCGAAGTTCAAAAAGGTGGTGTATGCAGAAAAACTGGCAGACAACAGAAACTATATTAGAGGCGATTACACATTCGTAAATTAAATTTGCGGTCTTACGCAAAAAATAAAAGTTAAGTTACTACATTTTATGATGCAAAAAAGGTGTAAAGAATTTACGTCTACCTATTTAACGAAACGAATATAACTATTCCTAAACAAAATTTAATATTGCTGTAACACATTCAACTAATGTGGTATTACAAGTTGTTTTTCTTGGTTTTGATTAGATATACTGATTGTATATTACTCATTGATATGCACTGTGAATCATTATAAAATTAAAGTTAATTTATAGAGTATTACTGGTCTTAGTTATTAGCTTTATTTGCATAATCAAAATATTTAACTAAAGCATATTTATGTTTTCTTAAATCATTATGCTGTGGAAGTTGTTAACTGTCAGAAAAACTGAGTTATCTACTTTTCTGTAGGCATTAATAAAGTATTAATTCCGTATGTAGCAACACCATGTACACCAGGAGATAAATTGACTGTGGACTGCAACAACTGCCTCTGCACCAAATATGGTTTAGCTGCTTGTACCAGGTGGATATGTAATTCATTCCATACAGGGATGGATGAAAAGCGTTAGTACAAATTGTGAACAAAATAACAATGAGACTTTTATGGAAAAATCTGATCATTTATCCTCGTTATACTTTTCCTTTGTTTAGAGGAATGCGTGCCTGGGACCAACTGGAAGGAGGACTGTAACACATGCTTCTGTACCGGAAAGGGTTGGGCCGCTTGTACCAGAATGGGATGTCCATCAGACAGGGAAAAACGCAGCATCAAGAATAACAAAAGTAAAATATATTGTAATTCATGATAAGAATGAAATTCAACCTTATATCTTTCAAGATCTATTTATTAAAACACAACTGATTTTGCTAAGATCGTAAAATCAACAGACGATGAGGTAAATAGTGAGATAGTTAATATAGTTAAAATTGCCAAAAGATGGGAGGGGTTGTCAATTTTTTATTGCCAAATTCAGTTTTTTTTTATTACGAATCCAGTGGTTTAAATTTTGGGAGCTCAGGGAACCGGTTGTTAAAATTTTGGCAGCTCAGAGAACCGGTTGTTAAAATTTTGGGAGCTCACCACTGAGTATACAGATATGGTTTCTACAGGGACATTCTGGGAACTTTATTGTCACACCTCGTATAAACAATTCATAAGCGTTCCATACAGGTAGTGGGAAGCATGCAGAAAAAGGCTCTTCTTCACCCATGAGGATGTCGGCCTCTTACGCTGCTTCGATGTAATTTGCAAGCTCAACAAGTTTTTCTGCTATTGTTCATATAATAAATCAAATGTTTCTTCCAAATCAACCAAAGCGATGAATGGCAAAGCCATTAATTGCTGCATCTCATGTAAAATTTGTGGATTTTCTAAGTCAGTGTATCTCTCACTTAGCCCCAGGCTTCTAATCTTATGATATACTGATTGAAAGAAATGAAATACACATACTTTAATATCAGCATCAGGAAAAGCATTTCTTGCTACATTCATATTAGCAAGTTCAATACCATCATTAAGGCTCTTGGCCTAATATGAATGCCATGCTTGATTGTGTACTCAGATAAATGTCAATAAATTCTGTTATATATATTTTCATTTTTCTAAGCTGTTAAACAAAACACTAAAGGAAACACATATGTCTGTATTTTTGCATGAATTGTGAAAAGTTGTATAAACTATCGAGGAACAGTTTTGAATATTCCATTGCTGAGAATAATTTCACTTGCACATAGTTGTTGTATGTTTCTTGTTGTTGCAAAAATAAGCATCCTTTCTTGATCATTCATGCTGGAATCAAATATTAAGAACTGCTCATTTCGATGGATTAAACTGTATGGAGGCATTACCACAAGGTGTTCCAACAAATGGACATTTTCTGGTCTATTCCTATTCTATTCCTTGTGTACTATTCTCCTCCTATCTGGTAATCTAGCCATTACTTCTTCTTTAGTCACTTCCCCCACTATGGCTCTTAAGATTTTTAAGGATGATCTGCAGACCTTTTGATGGCTGTCACAACTCATTTTATGTCTATATCAGCTGGATTATCTTCATGAGTATGTCTCCTTGTGCCATCATTGATAACTCGAATATCTTCCATATTATTATCTGTTGTACATTGAGATGAACAAGAACTTCTTTCAATGCATCGCCAGTAATTTTGATCTCCATTCCAATTTATTGAGTGAAAGCGATACATGAATCCACTATGTTCCAGAATTTTCCTTCCTTTTTTAGATGGTATAATTTTGGCCATGGTCAAATTATCACTAAGAAATTTTATTATGCGAGAAATGCTTATATTCATTGCTTAGCAACAATGAGTTACTGCTGCCTTGTATAAGTGTAGTTGTACAATAATGGCTCTTATACAGAATACCCATTATGTATTCAAATCACATTATTAAGTTGACATTTAAATGTAATCAATATTTTTATGTATTGGACATTTTTATATATTGGACATTTTACAGTGGATGACATGAACTATCATTGGTGATGACTCTATGACTGTAGAGAAACTGATCGTGTTTAATAAATAAATCATGGAAGATAATTTGATTTCATCTGTTTCATGAGTAAATTCCACAAAGTGAAGTCTGAACTTGTTAATGAGATATTGTTACTATTTTCCGCAATGTGAATATATCATTTTAAGGTCATTAATGAGCGATGCAATTTTTAGAAAAATGCATGCCAGGGACTGTTTGGAAGGAGGAATGCAATACCTGCTATTGCAATCTGAAAGGTCGTAAGGAATGCACGATGATGGCATGTCCACCTCCTCCACACTGGAAATAAAATTGTAAGTTCTGACAAATGGCTTTATCGTTTTCATCAACTTACCAAATAGAATTAGTGGTCTAATTATTGCTCACTAATGTGATTTCCTTCTAGGAACCAGATGGATGGAATCCTGCAACACATGCATCTATACTGAAAATGGACTGAAATCTTGCAACTAAATAGTGTGTTAGGATTTTCACAAGTATACACCTATTATGTATCAGTATATCAGTTTTGAAATTTTAATGCTAAACTTCTGCACAATCAGTGTAACTGCTAAGATCATAAAGCGGTCGAGTATAAATATTTTGGATCAAGAGTTCCATAGCTACGTGAGTTATTTTTTCAGGTGAATTTTTTTTCTAAGGAAATTCAGTGTTGGATTATGAACTGTAATTTTAAAATTGCTTTTTACACTACTTTTGATAATTTTTTCTGAGTAAAAGAATTATTTTTTCATGATAGTTATTTGGAATGAGGACTGACAAGGCTAGAAAATTTTCCAGGATTTCCAATAACCTGCATATATGCATGTTTATGAAACTTTTTTTCCTAGTGAAAAAAGTAATCCAGTAATTATTTAGAAGGCAGATTCGAAATTTTCTATTGTTTTCAATTATCCAGTGTCTCAGCTAAGAAGTTTAATTTGGATAACTTATGTTCCATAGAAAATTTAAAGAATTGATGAGTTTTCAGTTTTAATTCTACAACTAATTAATTATAAAAAATAATTTTATTCATTGAAAATACTTGATTCGTATAGATACTGTATTAAAATTAGAAAATCTAAATTATTAATATTATACAAGTTAATATTATTATCATCAGATAAATGCTGTAATGATAGTAATTTGTCAAGTCAGGTGAACAAATGAAAATTATAGTTTTAGTTCCGATGTTTCAGAATTATTCAAATCAATCTCTGCATTTTTTCATATTCTTTAACTTATAATTGAATTTCTCTCTCTCTTTCTAATCCTAACAAGGCCTTCTCATAACTGGTTTATTTGTAAAATATTCTCAGTTTTGAATGTTAATTTAAGGGAATAATAATTGATTTTGTTTTTTCTATTTATACAGCCGAATAAAGCATTCCAATATAAGCTGGATATCAGACATAATGTTTTGCTGGTTTTCATGAACTGAATTTGCAGGATTCCTTGGAATTGGCAATATGCGTGAATAATTAAAGAAGCTATATATGTACCTACTTGATATTACAAATGAATAACTCCACCAAATGAATTTTAGCTCAATGTGGTGCTTCATGCATAATATTTGTAGCTAATCAATTCAATGATTCAATACCATCCAGATTATATAAATATATATATATATAAATATATATATATATCCTTTTTAATGAAAGAAGGTGATCAGTGTGATTTTTTCTCAATGTAGAGACTTTATAATAAACTATATACAGCACCAGAGCCGTCTGAAGGGGGGGGGGGGGGTTGGGTGGGCAGTTGCCCAAGGTCCCACGCCTATGAGGGCCTCGCAGGTCTTAGAGACGGCTCTGTAATTAAATGAGAAATTAGATTTGTATAAATAGGGGACCCCGCAGCAACCCTCTCGCCCAGGGCCCCATGGGTCTTAGAGACGGCTCTGTACAGCACCATTTTTATTCTACTATTTAAAAGTTTTCCTCATGTTAGTTCCTCAATTCAGTTATTTTACATTATATTAAAAACTAGCAGGATTGCCCATTCTTCACCCGGAGTAACTATAATTAACATCTTTTAAAGTCCCACTGGTTGGTACCAATAATCTTTCATGGTTTTGAATTAATGATTTCTATTCCTTGTACTCAATCATTTTGAACATTGTACTTAAAGCTATTTACAATAATTCTTTATAGACTATGTTGAAGGTCTTTCCACTTTGCGAAAGAATATACAAATTATTTCCAGAACTTACTCCTCTGTTACCTCAAACTCACCATGAGAAAAGCAGTGTGCACATAAGTCGATTTCGAGAAATTTTAGTGATTAACCTTGGGCCTTATTAATAGTCATTGCAAAACAAACCTTTACTGGAAATTGAAGTCATTCAAATTCAAAAGGGTAGTCGCTAGGAATCATAGGGATACATGGCCTGAAAACACTCGGTCCTTTTGCACATCCTGTCATAATTACTGCTTCAGTAACATGGGAATATAAAGTTTTAATGTGCAAATGGGTCCCATTACAAAGTTTAGAAGCATCTAAATTCGGAAGCAATATAATTACTGCACCAACCTTTATCAGCAATTTATGAGGCAGAATCCCTGGTGGGTTTTGTGATTTTAAAAATTCAGCTGGATAATTTACTGCTTTGTCCACATTAGTTACGTTATCCATGGAGTTGTAAAGTATTTTCTCAGTGATAAATTGATTTAAAAGACGCTCATTGATTGAAGCCACTGTTTCATTTTTTGGGGCAAGGATAGTTCTTTTACATAAACATGATACTGACTTTTCTCTAAAATGAGAAATATCAGGATAGACTTTTGATTCAGGTTCAACAACCGATTTCACCACAACACCCAGTATTTCTGGTATTTCAATTTCACCATTTTCATCTGGTTTCAGGGCTGTACCTAGGGAGGTGAGTGGCCTGGGGCCATCAGTGTTTGTGGGGCCCCTTAACAATCTAAAATAATCAAGGTATAATTCGTGCACTAAAAATAATTGTAAAAAATATTGTATATTTTAAATATGTATATTTGATAATTTTTGGTTAATGCGGCACCACCTCCACAGTGCCCCAAGGGGCGAGATATGGAACTAGAAAGTGGGACTCAGCTCGGCCAGGAAAGAAAATTTGAGCATGAATTAAAATTTTACTCGACCCCACAGGGTAAGTTGGTGGAAGTGTTTTTCATTCCTCCTCATGTTCACTGTGGTCAGTGGTGTCTCCATTTAAAGAAAAAAGAAGGGATAAAAATTTCAATTATAATGGTGTCCCTTCTTTTTTCTTTGAATGGAGATGCCTCTGAACACAGTGAATGTGAGGAGGAATGAAAAACTTCCACCAACTTACCCAACTCTGTGGGGTCGAATAAAATTCCCGTTCATGTTCAAATTTCCCTTCTTTGGCTCAGTCAAGTTCCAATGGAGTACTGCTCCACGTAATTCTAAATCTTGCCACATACAGCGCCTTCTAGTTCCATATCTCGCCTCTAGATGGGCACTGCGGAGGTGGTACCACGTTAAGCGAAAAGTACCATATATTTTATTGCGTAACTTAAATATATATATTATGAGATGTAATGAAACATTTTTGTCACTTCCACAGAAATTTAATAAAAACGACCAGTTTCACTATGATCATAGCAAAACCGGTCATTTTTATTAAATTTGTGTAGAAGTGACCAAATTGTTTCATTATATCTCACAATGAGCAAATTCCACAAGCTTGAGCCTGACTTTATTAATGATAAATATACAGATATTTCTTACTATGTTTTTAAATGAGGAATTGCTTCTGGAATTTAAGAGTATAATCAAGTCCTTCATTAGTAAAACCAGCAATAATTTGATCATTTACGCTTGAGTCATAATGATCTATGTTCATTATTGTCACAAATGCCTCTGGAAGACTGGAGGTATACCAGCAATTTGGATATCAATATAAAAATACAAAAATCTCAAATGTATGACAACCTGTAATGCATGGGGCCTACTTAATATTAAAGTAGAATAAAAACTCAATGTTTATTGCTCTGCCTACTTTCAGAAATACAACTTCCTCAACTTTTTTGCAGCAAACTCTACCATCAGATCATTGTAATCCAAATCTGAGGCTATTTCTCTCTCGATAGACAGCATAACCAATCCACTCAATCTCTCTTGGGACATTGCTGCCCTAAGATAGTTTTTGCCGTGGGACCCATTGCGACTGCCTCAATTCACTGTGCCCTAGAAACGACCCTGTCTGTAATATTTCCATCACCTATTTTGTGAATTCACCAGCTGCATTATCTCTTTTTAAATACACTCATATTTGTTGAGAGGCTTAATCTTTTTACTTTCCTCCACATGAATGATGATTTTATGCATGCATTTACCTCATCAGCTCTAGTTCCTCTTGGAACAATCAGAAGAGTTTGACGAAAATCACCTGATAATACAATAGTAATTTGTCAATGTCAAATTGTCATTTTCTCTGATATCTTGGAGAGTAAGGTTTAAAACCTCAAATGCTGCCTTATTCAATATAGTACATTCATCATCCCAAACAATTAGTATGCAATCTTGTAAGAGTTTTGCTAATGCTCTTCCTTTTTTTATATTACAAACTGGAGCATCCGTGTAAGTAAGATTCAAAGGCAATTTGAATATGGAGTGAGCCATTCGTACATCATGCAATAAAGTGTCAGCATCTCCTAAACAAGAGACATCTATTGCAATATTTCTGATTGATCTTACCTTATCTTATAGTGAATTGATTTAAAAAGTTTTACCTGTTCCTCCAGTAGCATCAAGGAAAAGCATTTTTCATAATTTATTATTTACACTTTGTGTAATTTTAAAATAGGCATTCATTTGATCCTGTACTAACTGAGGTTCATTTTCATTTACATACTTTAATAATTCATCAATGTCATAATTCGTTTACCTTAAATGTTTACTGTTTAGAATAACATGATTATTAAGTTTTGGAGAATGGATACCATTATCATGTAACACTTTGTCACCCATGGAAAGCATCTTATTTTCCAACAGAATCAATGTTTCATTGTAAATATCATCATTATAAATTACTTCTGTGCCTGAAAACTGAAGTTGGAATCTTCAAAGTATATCTTCTGAAAGATTAATTCTATGATTCATCCATAAAAGTAGTGGATCGCAAACATGACAAATTATAGCATGATAGCAAACAATTCCCGTAATTTAGAGGGAGAGTTTGTTAGCGATGCATCCTTAAGAGTTAAATTCCAATGACAGTCATCGTCTAACCAGCCTTGATAGAAGGGTAGTTAGAGTATCTACCAATGGATACTATGGTCGTGGGTTCAAATCCTGTCAAGGGCATGGACATTTGTGTTTGTAATACAGGGTTGTATGTAAGAATGGACTAGATAGTCTAAGTATCATTCTTAAATAAAGTTAAATTAGGTATTTTAACAAACCAAGAGCCTTGTAAGCAGATTGAAAATTTGGGTAAGCCTTACCATTAACCCTCCTTAGGTAATCAAAGGACATAGAACCCTTAACATTATGCAGTAATATATGAAGGAAATAACATTCATGATTATTAGGATGAACCTTATACACCCTGCTGAGTGCATTGCTTTTTATAATATCTGGATAACCATCTACAGGAGCACCTTGTTTTTTGTCTAATATTTTTTTTCTTATTTCATGTGTAATACCCATGCACTTCATTTTAAAGAAAAGTCCTTGCAAAGACAGTCTAAAAATTTACTTAATGTGGTTTGGAGGGAACTTGATAACACAGAAATTATCTTTAGTAAAGTATACATGTTGGGCACTTTCATGATGGATAGCTAGATGTATTATTTGTAGGGTATCTCTCCTGTATAGGGAATGATAATATTCACCACACTGTTTCAGATGAACTTTTATATCTGCCTGTTTGATACTGCAATATTTCATCATCACTCCTTACTATAGCAAAAGTTGACTTTGTAACATATTTAATAGACTTGACAGAATTCTACATTTATGTGTGTGTTAAAAGCTCTGGATAACAAATGGCAGTATGGTATGATCCATCAATTGTCAACTTGAATAACTCTGGTTTTCAACATTATTTCCATAGTGAATCCCCCATCATGTGGTCATCTTCTTCTATACATAGGATATCCATCTTTCACAGTTTTTCTTTCTTCATTAAACACTGGGGATATTTTTTTTTCATTTTCCTGACTGCATACAGGGTGATATGCAATTTAGATTCCCGCCAGGTCCATGAATCATATTCACTTAATAACTTCAAACAGAATAGGATCTGCTTGAGGATTTGGAAGTTCGGCACTTATAAAAGAGTCTACTTGTCTTTGAAGGTGAGAATAAATAACAAAAACAAGCAAGGTTTATAACAATAACAATTTATTACAAATAACAGTAACAACATGAGAGAGAGCCTGTAGAAAGCCAGAGACACTCACAGGGAACCGTAATGTGCAGATGATCTGCGCAGTCAGGTAGTGATGCTCCAACTGGAAGCTCTCCTGGTGGACTCATAGCGGCAGAAATCTGCAGTTTGCAGACAGCTGAACATTGGCATCCACCACAATAAATGAATGTTTATTTTCTGCTACAGTTGGGATTCATTTTTTTCTCTGCCCAGACTAAAACATGCATGTGGTAGCCCCCTTTTCTGCCATTCTATGGTATACACTTAGTAGTGCCAAAAATATGGCCTTTTGTTATTGAATTCATCACCTTAATCACTTTAAGATGGAAAGCCCTAGCTACAATATCATGCCTATTGTGTGACTTTTGACTGCTGAACAACTCTTGCGTAATTTCTGTCCATTTAGAGTTACAGGTGAAAGTTATGAAAAGATCTGGACAGCCATAATTTCTAAAGTATATCATTGCATCCCCTCGGAGGAGCCTGTAACCTCTAGAGGGCGCGTCCCCGGGTGGCGGATAGGGGAATGCTCTACAGATATGTAGGGTAGGAGGGAAATAAAATACCTCCCGCGGACCAACAGGCAGCAGCGTCTGTTCTCCATATTAGGGGCGGCTGCAAACAGCGTCTGTTCCCCATGTTAGGGGCGGCTGAATATATAGGCGGAAGGCAATGGGAAACCACCGCCACAATATATCCCATGTAGAGGCATCATGACGGAGTCTTCTCTTGTTAAATATTCCGGAGGCAAAATGGTCCCCCGCTCGGATCTCCGGGGGGGACAACACGAGAGGTTCCGTTTAACACAAGGAAGGAAGGATGCTGGAAAGAAGTTGAGAATTGGCACGTGGAATGTTAGAACACTCCTACGAGCAGGGAAGTTGGAAAATTTAAAGAAAGAGATGAAAATAAATAGAATGGATATGATTGGCTTAAGTGAAATGAGATGGGAAGGAAGAGGGGAAATAAAAAGTGATGACATCACAGTGTACTATTCAGGAGGTACTAGAGGAACGAATGGAGTAGGGGTAATTTTGAATAAGGAAATAGCAAATTGTGTACAGAGGGTGATATTTGTAAATGATAGAGCAATTGGTCTTAGAATAGGAATGCACCCAAAAGATCTACTGTTGATACAAGTTTATATGCCGACCAGCCAACATGAAGATGAGGCTGTTGAAGAAATATACGAGAAGATAGAAAATATTATGGAGGAGGAAGGTAAAAACTGTTGCAAGATAGTGATGGGCGATTGGAACGCTGTGGTAGGAGAGGGAAGAGAAGACCAAGTAGTAGGAAAATTTGGACTAGGGAAAAGAAATGAAAGAGGTGAAAGACTTGTTGAGTTCTGTAAAGAGAAGAGGATGTTTATATCAAATACTTGGTTTGAAAATCATAAGAGAAGGCTATACACGTGGAAATCACCAGGAGATGGAGCCAGATATCAAATAGATTATATTCTAGTGGAAGAAAGATATAGAAATGGAGTAAAAAAGGCATATGGACTTCCAGGAGCAGACATTGACAGTGATCATGTGCTCCTCATGGCCGAAATAAAACTAGCCTTGAAGAAGGTTAAGAAGGCTAAGATAGTTAGGAAATGGGACTTAGAGAATATAGCCACAGTAGGAAAAGAAAGAATAGGAGAAAAATTAGCTCAGGCAATCAAAAGAGAAAACGTGTCGGAGGAAAATGTGGATGAAGCATGGAATAGGATAAAGAAGGCTATAAGGAAAACAGCAGAACAGGCTATTGGGTTTTTCAAAGGAAAAAGAATAAAAAAGCCATGGGTGACAAAGGAAATGATAGAAAAGATGGAAGAAAGAAGGCAATACAAAAGCAGGACTGATGAAGATGGAAAAAGGAAATACAGGAAACTGAATAATGAACTAAGAAGAGAAACCCAAAAAGCAAGGGAGAAATGGCTAGAGGAGGAATGCTCAGATATAGAAGATCTAGAGAGAAAAGGAATGTATGACTTGATGTATAAGAAAGTAAAAAATGTAACGTGGGATAGATGGAGAACAAGTGCATGTGTGAAAGAGATTGCAAGTAAAGAAGATAAAGTTCTATATAAGGAAGAGGAGGTCCTTAATAGATGGAGAGAATACATGGAGGAGTTGTACAAATCAAATGAAAAACCAAAGGATCTCCGTATTGAAGAGCAGGATGAAATAAATAATGACGAAACAGGGGTTTCGATATTGAAAATAGAGGTGCTACAAGCAATAAAGGATATGAAGAATGGGAAGGCAATGGGGGTAGATGAGATACCGATAGAATTATTTAAGTGTCTTAATGAGGAAGGACTGGAAGAAATAGTGAAGTTGTGTAATGCAATCTATGACAAGGGGATGTGGCCAGAGGATTTCGTCAAAACAATTATGATTCCAATTCCGAAAAAGCAAGGAACAAGAAAATGCAGTGAACACAGAACAATCAGTTTAATTACACATGCAGCAAAGGTTCTACTTAGGGTTATGAACAGGAGACTAATTAGCAAAATGGAAGAAAATGTTGCAGAGGAACAGTTTGGATTTAGAAAGAGTAGAGGTACAAGAGATGCAATAGGATTGATAAGAATGAGTGGAGAGAGATATATAGAAAGGGGTAAAGGAATTAGTCTGTGCTTCATAGATATGGAGAAGGCATTCGACCGAGTGAACTGGGAAAAACTGATGGAAATACTAAAAGCAAAAAAAGTAGACTGGAAAGATAGAAGGTTAATTAAAGAGCTGTATATGAAACAGAAAGCAGCTATGAGGATAAAAGATGCACAGACCGAATGGTATGATTTAGGAAGAGGAGTAAGGCAAGGTTGCTGCTTATCGCCAACCCTGTTCAATATATACGCTGAAGAAATGATTGACAATGGAATAGGGAATGATAAAGGAATTAGTATTGGGGGTAGAATAATAAATTGTATAAGGTTTGCTGATGACATGGTAATTTTGGCAGATGAAACGAGGCATATTCAGGAAATGGTTACAAAGCTAGAAGACAGGATGATGGAATATGGAATGAAAATGAACATAAAGAAAACAAAGGTGATGAGAATAGGGGATAGAGAGATTATGAATGTGTCAATAAAGGATGGAAGAGTGGAGCAAGTAAAACAGTATAGATATTTGGGAAGCATGCTAACTGAAGACTGGAGAAGTGAAAAAGAAATAAGAACAAGAATAGCAATGGCAAAAGAAACATTTAATAAGAAAAAACGGGTACTATGTGGTAAAATGGATTTAAATCTGAAGAAACGTCTTGTGAAGTTCTATGTTTGGAGTGTATTGCTTTATGGGTGTGAAACATGGACGCTAAAGAAAAGAGAGAAAGAAAGACTAGAGGCATTTGAAATGTGGGTGTGGAGGCGGATGGAGAAGGTTAAGTGGACGGATAGGATAAGGAATGAAGCAATACTAACAAGGGTGAATGAGAAGAGAAGATTACTTGAAACAATTCAGAGGAGGAAAAGTAACTGGTTAGGGCATATCTTGAGAGGAGAAGGTTTACTATTGATGGTGTTGGAAGGATCAGTAGAAGGGGAAAGGAAAAGGGGACGTAGAAGAATAAAAATGTTTGACGATCTGAAAGAAAGGGGAGGGTATCAGGAAATGAAAGAAATGGCAAGGAACAGAAATGAGTGGAGACAACGCTGGTGCCAGGGACCTGCCTAGAGGCAGAACACCTCATGATGATGATGATCATTGCATCCTGCATCTGTTCATTCCTATACCTGGGCCCTGCAAATGAAGATGGTAGTTTGACCAACTGGCCAACATTTCCATACTTGAGTCATTGTTAACAGCATCCTACAAGTGAATATAATTTTCAAATCTTAACTTTTTTTGTTGCAGCGTATAAGCACAAGATGCTCCATTTCAATTTTTGCATACATATCTACCATATACTGATTCAAGAGTTGGCAGAAATAATGTATATGCTTATACTGATCTCTTCCAGTCATTATCCTATAGGAACAGAAATTCGTAGCAGAAACTGTTTTTCCTGAGATAAGCAGACCTGTAGTTGGATTAATTTTCAGGGAGGTAAAGAGATATCCATCTTCACAGGGACAAAATATGAGCAAGTATTGCAAAGCAACATAAGATCTGTCTTTCTGAAATGCATTTTAACTTGTTATCCCTAGAATGCAGAATGATGTTCTTTTTTTTCAAAATCTTGACACAATTAAAATCGCAACCTCATTAACAGTAGGAGCGTTAAACCAACCCTTGTGCTCTACAGAGGGTTTCTTGTCAGCATGAATAATAATTTTAAAATCTTCATTTGGAACTTTTTCCAAGGGCATTTTAAAACTTTGGTTATACGTATTCAACCTCTCATTTGTGCAACTCACTCCCCTCTTTCATGCAGCTCACTCCCCTCCTTACCAACCCTGCCACCATGTGCCGGGATATCGGACCAGACTATCGCCTTTGGCTAATTATATACATATTATGAATAGAGTTACTAGAATTCTTACATCAATAGGAGTTAGATAAAATTTGAACATTTAACATTATATCTTACTTTATTTCCTCATCATACAGAATTAGAAATTTTGTAAAAATTGTTTATTACTACCTGAAATTATTATGACAGTGAATCATTGAAAATATCTTTAACCACTACTATTTGAATGAAGATAAAATCTCATTCTTTTAACTTGAATTTTTACTGTGTATTAACCCTTCCCGTGTCGAATACGATATTCCGCACTTGCGTTTTTCCCTTGCATGTCGTTTGCGACATATTCCGCAAGCAGATGCCTGCTGTTCCGTGTCGTATACGATATATTCCGCATTCTGCCATTCACTAACATGCTAACATAGCTTTTATTCTACCTTCCGTAAGTGATACTAGATGGCAGGAGATGGTCGCTTTCGAAAGAGAATTCTGGTAGTGACGTCAAAGCACCGAGTAAGTCAGAATAACCCATAAAATTTACATTTTTCGAACATGAATTTCCTTTTTGAGAACGTAAACATCCGTCATGGCGGACTTTGAAGTATCGGTTTTGGTCCAATTATTAGCTGAAATAAGTGATGATGAAGAATATTTCCATAGTTTTAGTGATGAATCAGTTAGTCTGATGAAAAGTGAAAGGGAATTAGACGAAGATGAGGAGGAAATCGTTTTAAATGGTGAACCTATGCCAAGACTTACGACAGGTTGGTTAGACAACGTTTCTAATGACCCTGGTCCAAGTTTTCAACCTTATTTTAGTGAGGTTACACCGGGAATAATTCTTCCAAGTGATTTTAATATTCACAGCGAACCTATACTATATTTCCGACTTTTTTTGGAGATGAAATGATCAGTCTAATACACGATGAAACCAATCTCTACGGCAAAAACAGAAAATTGGCCAAGCAGAATTCGCCTGCATCACGTCTCGCTAATTGGAAGAGTAGTGAATCTTGTGATATCGAGGCCTTCCTTGGCGTAATTATAAACATGGGCCTAAATCCAAAGACTGAAATACAAGAATAATTCAGTACAGAATGGATCAAGCAAATGCAATTTATTGGCGATGTTTTTTCTTTAAATGATTTTCTCATGCTATTTTCCAATTGCATTGAGGACTATCACACAAAGAAAAATATTTGAGGAGTAGCGGAGTGCAAACAGATGTAAATATTCAATTAACTGTAAATAGTGTATATATTTAATAGTGTTAGTTAGAGACAGTATTCAGAGATGCACCACCAGTTTTAGAAAAATCACTGCTAAACAACATCATACTTGGAGAGTAATAACTACCTCATATCTATAATATTTATGTTATAAGTGCAGTTTTCCTATATATGAATATGTAGTTGACTGATTTGGCTTTAAAAAAAATACCCATTTTTTGAAAATTATATCTGAAAAAAATGAACAGGAATTTATAATCTGTAAATTTTAGCGACATGGGAAGGGTTAATTATTTAAACGAGTTCAAAAAGTCTTCAGTTTCACTCAACTCAAGTGCTCTATAACACAACTTTATGATGTCATAATTATGTGAGTAAATTACTAATGGTAATAAAAGTTCATTTTAGGTGCCAGTGGAGATTTTGCTGAGCAAGATTGATGGATGTTATTATTATTACTACTAGTAAAAAAGCCCGTCAATATGATGGGTATGTGTAGATTAAATATTAAATTTAAGGCACTTCCCATTCTTCCTCCTTTTCTCTCTTCCATTCTCCTCCCTCATATTTTAAGTTTACATTCGATTTTTTTACGATTTTTGGACATTTCATATAGAGATTGCAATGGAACAAAATCATGAAGGACAAAAACCGACTGAAATTTTATGTGAAAAGTTTCATGTAAATTTAAAACAAATAAACACGTAACGTAAAAACTTTTAAGTCAGAAATTATTCCAATGCATTGTAATGATGGACAACTCAAAATTTCAAATAGGAAGATACTTCCAGCATACATTGAAAATATCTTTTCGTTTGCAAATTTTATTGGGCAGTTTAAAGCAAATTACTATATTGACAATGATTATGATTAATTTCTTTCAATAATTAAGTAAAATATTTTATGCATGGCCGGTGCATTTATAGTGATTACAAAAAATGTGTGAATTAAAAAAGCTACTTGCTAAGTTCTTTCATCGTAAAGGTAAACAAAAAGCTAATTAAAATATTAGCGGTCGTATGTTCATTCGCATTTCTTCCATGCCCTAGAAATGGCACTGCAGTAAACAAACCTATTCTTCAAATGAAGCCATCATTACTTCCCTTTTGATTAAAATGCATTCAAAATATGTAAGAAGAGTTCTCACAATTGATTTCAAATACAATATCAAAGTTTATGTCATTGCTTTTAGATATAGACGTACTTTTGCTAGATCAGCAACAATGCTGTCACCCTTGACTACGAAATTTTGTCGTCTAAAATTTAGCCAAATTTTCGTATTAATAACGAATTTGTGGAACAACGGCATGTATTAAAAAATCGATGGTGGAAAATGAATATTTGTTCTTTTAGGCGTTATTTGGTGCAAGTCCCATATTCATATCACAATTCTAAGTGATATTAAAATGCAAATGAAAAATGTGCTGCAACTGTGCAAACATGCAAACACACAGAAGGAATGACAGAATTCTTATTAATATATGTATTAGATTATTATTTATTGGCCATTAAGCTGTAAGCAATGGAATTCATCAGAATAAGAATATATGAATATAAAATATAATCCACAAATACAAAAATAACATAATAAAACAATCTTCACATGAATACTGATTCCATATAAATATCCACAAGCAATACCACTGTGTGTGGCTTATACCATTAATGATGTGTCAGTAAATTCCTTCAGTGAATAGAAGGGCTGTTTAAGAAGCCAGGAAATTAGCAGTAGCTTTTAAAAGTTTCATGATGTTAGATTCTGTTGAACCTATTTCTAAATGATCGTTTATTTTCAAATGCCACAAGTAAACCAAAAATATTGTTGGATATTTTTCTCCTTCCAATTTAATCAATGCCTTCTAGAATGGATTGAGGTATTCTATTAAATGTAATAAATCTTTCTTTTCAACCTCACAAATCATATCACTCATCTTTTTACTTTCTCCATATACAAAGTATAGAGAAAATATTGTTTTCATGGAAAAATCGAATTCAATATTTCGGCGGAAATACATGTTTTAAGGTCCTCTGAACACATTTTGACTTTTCTTGATGATGTCTGTCTGTCTGTATGTGATAGATTTTTGTGGGTGCTCTAACTCAAAAACTATTAATTAGGTCAATGCAAAAGTTTATATTTAACATTTTTATAAAAGTCACAAGAATTGATTAGTTTTTGGTAAAAATTGGTCGACCGGAAGTGAGTGTTTACTACTGTCACTTATCCGTTATTTTAAAATATTTGCTTAATATTTCATAAATGTAAAAATGTATTGGAATAAAAGTTGTAGGAAGTTTTATTCTCTACAACCTTTGTTTGATACATTTTTCCATATAATGCATAGTTTAAGAAATATCTTATATTTTTAGCTGCCACCACCATGCCACCTACCAAAGACTATTGTTAACAATTGACGCTTAGTTACGTCTTAGTAACACCCCTTTTTCTTTTCTTAATTGTCAACCGGAAGTAAATATTGACAACGATCCCAGAGCTAACTACATGTAATTTGCCATATAAATATGGAGAAACCATGAAAATATTGTAAATAACCTCCCAGTTTTCAAGTATTGAAGAGATCATACAAAGAATTGAATTCCAACGTATCTTGACATCTCCTTTCAACGTAGATTTCAGTGCACCTTGTACGCCTGATTTAAAAAAAAATATTTCACAATTTTTCTACACTTCTGAATTAAAGCAAGTGATGTTTCATTAGAAGAAATAGAAATAGCTACAGCATTATTTATTAAGTGTGCTGTACAATTAATTTAATCGGAAGTTTTCAAAGTAGCTTTAATATTTTTTCCAAGGTCACTGACAAAAGTAAAATTCTTCAAGTTAATATAGACACCGTATTGTTTTAAAATTAGCAACGATTCATTCCTTATATACTCCCCAGATTTCTTTTCGTCAGGATCAAGATGTTTAGTGCACAGAGCATAATTACATAACATGGCATTCTTTACATAGTGCAATGTGATCCCTAAATATCTGACATTTTTGTAATTATCTGTCCACAAGTCCAATGTGATCCCACCCCTTATTGTATCTATGTAGATTTTATTTCTTGGATTAGCTCTTCTCGAGCTTTCTGAGCCACTGAATTAAGATTTCTCGAAATAGTTGTTGGATGTGGTAGCACATCTTCTAAGTCAAAATAACATTTTTGATTTGCACTCATTTTCATTATTATTTAATAAATTTTGAAACCCATCTTCTGACACTTATCTCAAAAGGTCTCAAATCTCGAACTACAAGTTTGACACAGCCATCTAAAACTTTTTTTTTTCCTTTTCAGCTGATAATTTTGGTAAATCGCATTTTTTCGTAACAAGAAAATTTGTAATTGTAGGCACACCTTCTTTGTTATTTTTACACATGTGTCACAATAAACTTGATGTTCCCAGCTTCCTATTATCATAATGGTAAACATTTTTACAACTACTGCAAGCGATTGTCTTCAAAATCACTTCACCCTTTTCATCTAAAATTTCACAGAACGTTTCCCAATTTTTTGATTTGGTATTTTCTTTTCTTCTTAGAGTGTACTCTAATCTCAAAACTCAGTATTCATTGCTCAAATCTGAAGGGCAGATAAAAGTAATATTTCGATTAAAATTAAGATTTATAATTGAAAGATGCATTAACTTATAACTGACAATTTTACATACCGTTCAATCAGCTGGTATTGGTTTCTTTTAAGGATGTGACAGATTGATATTCTGTCACAAAAGCCGAGATCACATATAACTCACCAATGTAATTTTCTCTCACGAACAAGGTATAAAATAATACAACTCACACGCAATTATTTGATGAAAAAATACTATATATTTGAATGTTAAATAACATATAAAGAATGCTGATAGGCACCCTTATATGTAACCATGTCTCTTCAAAAGCAAATTCACAAAGATGGATGTTACTTGCATGAATGTGCAAAACCAACTGGTTAAAAGGGTGAGTTCTTGCGCAAACCAATCCGCCATAATTACATTGTACTACATAATCACTCTCTTTACTCTTTTTCACCCCCCTCCCCACATTCTTTTCTACTAAACGTAATAGACAATCGTTTGTCAATTCTCTCTCTCTCAATTTTGCAACTTTGTATCTATTTATATAATAAAAGGAATCGTTTTTTCGTCAGACACTTTTCATTATACATGATACACAAAGCCTGCAATCTGCCGACTTGTATAAATTGCAGATTTGTATCTCTCTATATAATGCTACTTCTGACTGCGAGGGTGGGCTTTACTAGCAGTAAAAGGCGTGTGAAAAGTTCCTATGCCTACATTGGCGAGGCAAATTGATTTGAAATTAAAACTAGTTTTCATACCCACACCGGTGCCTTTTGTGTCCAAACCCGACCCATACCTGCATGGAAGCACTATATACCCGACCCGACCGCAACTTTCGCTGCGGGTACCCGCGGGTCGGGTCAAGTAAACTGCGGGTATGCAGGCCTCTACATCCAACATCAGTTTGGTATCATTGTGAATACCCAATAGCTTAGCAGATGTTATGTCATTATTATTATTACTTTCTCTATATCACAGAGTTAAGGATTGGGTTTTACTTTCATTTAATAGAAATTTATTAGCTGAAAACCATATGGCAGCCTCACCTAATGCCTTTGTTGCTAGTGCACCCATTGCATCATAATTTTTGCTTGATGTGATTAACGTTGTGTCGTCTGCATATAGTAGTTCATTTGAGGAAACATTGTTATCAAGACAGACCCCTGAGGGGTGCCGCACGGTAGTGTGGAAGTTGCGAAAAGTTCACCATTTACTGAAACACTCTGCTTTTGCCCAGAAAGATAAAATTTAAAAGGACTCAATTCCTTTCCTCTATTGCCATAGTATGACAGTTTGTCTAACAGAATTGAGTGTGTCACACAGTCAAATGCTTTGCTTAAGTCACATAAGGTGAACATAGCGCTGCACCGGTTTCAAATGCCTCAATTATGGAGGACACTAAATTATCTACAGTATTAATAGTTGATTTTCCAGCTTGGAAACCGAATTAAGAGATTGAAATCATATTATTAGAGTCTAGAAATTTATATACTTGATTTTTCATTACCGTTTCAAATATTTTAGAAAATATGGGAACTACCGATATAGGTCTGTAATTCTCTGGGCAGAGCTTGTCACCTTTCTTATGGATTGGTACTGTTTTTGAGGTTTTCAGTTTATTATGAAATATCCCCAAGGCTAAGCAGCTGTTAATACATGAGATAAGTGGAGCAACAATATACCGTATTTCGCAACATATAAGATGCACTGGGATAAAATCTCAAGATTTTTCAGGAAAAAGTATTTATTTCACCCAAGCATTTATGAAGAGCCATGTCATGTATCATTTCCAGCTGTGATTAAGTCCATATCTTGAAACATTTACAGAAAATATTTCGGTGTGATAACAGTTAAATATAACGTTTTAGATAAACTTAAATAATAAAATAAATAGGGATGATCTAAAACAAATAATGTGCCCTGCATGCACATGGCAGCCATATTAATTAAAGATATCGGAGTGTACTGCACACCTCATACGTATACATACCCTTTACCGATGGTACTTACTTAAACTTAAGTTCAAGATGATATTTCTGTATAATGGAATAATAATTAATGGAATGCATATGTAATAATGATATGTACGCTCAACTAGTCCTTTTTCTTCTTTAAATATTTAATGATTTTGATCGATACAGCAATACCAAACTTCCTCTGCTCTACTATCCATCACTTCCTCCTCTAGCTGTGGCCATTTAAGACCAACCTTATGAAAACTATGTTTCTCTTACTCCATCAGCTTCAGTTTATCCTTGTTTTCTCCATTCATGAATAATTTTTTCTGTGGGAGGTGAACTGAAATGATGTGCTGCTACTCAGTTTCCATGCATTTTTTGCATATTGAATCACCTGAAGCTTATAACTAATAGCATAGAATACTCAAAGATGGCTCAAAAACTTTCGACATAAACAGAAGGAAAGTTAAAACTCCAGCCAAAAACAAGTGGTATTAGCCCGATGCATTTCGCCCACTAAGTGGGCATTTTCAAGGGCGAAGTTCCTTCGACAGTGACCAAAGTCGACTGTGCCGGAGTGGAGAGACCAAGGGTGGAGAAAAAAAAAGAAAAAAATCATATCATATCATAAATATATTTTTTTTTCTCCACCCTTGGTCTCTCCACTCCGGCCCAGTCGACTTTGGTCACTGTCGAAGGAACTTCGCCCTTGAAAATGCCCACTTAGTGGGCGAAATGCATCGGGCTAATACCACTTGTTTTTGGCTGGAGTTTTAACTTTCCTTCAATAGCATAGAAGTCCATAAAAACTAAAAAAAATACGTCAAAGTTTGCCTCAGCACTTTCATAAGTGAGATGGATATCCCAGTTCACATTACCCGAAAGGTATTTAAAAGAGTCAATTTTTGCCAGAGAAACTGGTCTCAATTTCACACTTGGCACTCTATCTAGCATGCCCTTAATGTCTAATTGCAGTTCCATCAGCAAAGCACTGTGATCTGATAGGGCTAGATCAACAACTTGGACAACATAACTATCTCTATGAACATTGGTTGTAATATTGTATAGGCATGGTGTTTTCTTAGTGGGTTCAAGGTTAGTACAGGAGAGACCCAATGATTTCAATAAGTTCAACAACCGAGATGAAATTGCCCTCTTACGACTAACATCAATATTTAGGTCACCACAGATAATAACTTTGTACTTAAACTGCTCCAGATATAGAAGCATTTTTTCCACCTCTTTGAAGAAGAGACACAAATCACCATTTGGCGAGAGATAAACAGAAATTATTATAATATTAAGGTCAGTCAATTTAACAGAAACTGCCTCATGGTGCAATTCATGACTGACATACCACTTGGCCATGTCCTACTTTTAAAAAGTTCATCTACGAGGCTTAAGTTTGCGCCAATTTTGAACGAACTCTACATACCTTTTCCAATTTGTTCACAAACAAAACCAAATGATTCTTAGACTGACTGTTGGGGCACCACCATCTCCTCTCATAGTGTGCATTGGTTAGAGGGTGCAAAAATTTTTTACAGTCTACTCTACATTAAATCGAGCAAATTATTTAGCAGTTTTATCAATACATCAATAAAGCAGGTATTTGTGAAATTAAAAACAAACTTACTCTGTAGATATTAAAGGCATTCAGGAATGGATTTAGGGGTGGGCAAAAACCTAGGGTGGCTCCACATGATTGGTGGATGTTTCAGCAGCAGAGCTTCCAGCCCTGTAGGTTTCGGTCACAAAAATATGCTGGAGTGGACGTTTTGTCCATTTCAATATATGTACTTGATGATTTTAATGGATTCAAGAAATCTAATAAGATATTAATATATTTATTCTCTATTTTATAATACTCAACTTTTTAAAGAAATCAATAAATGGATGATGGTGATATTTTATTTATCCTTTCACAAATTATACCATAATCTGCTGTTGAAGTTCAAAGATTTATAATGAATCAACAAAGAAATGTTATTTTATTTATTCTTTAAATCAACAGTTCACACCTGGTGATCATGGAAAGTTTACAGAGGGTTACAAAAACAGAACAATGTACATATATAGAATATATTCAATATTTAGTTTTTAAAAATATTCTCACAGCATTTTACTAAAATTATTAAATTCTTACTAAATGTACCGCATGAATCACTCAGGAATACAATATAACCAATGTGACACTATACTTACCTTTCCAATTTTTTAGGAGGATTTTATATTTGACATCAATTAGATAAAAATTAATTGGTTTAATGTATGGATATATTTATAACAAACATTAAACTTTGTGAAATACACCTAATATATATTCATAGTACTTAAAATTGATGTCTCATTTAATATTTGTTGGTAGATAAATGACAATCATGTTAAGTTCGACTGCCATAGTAGGGGGGCCATGAGTGCATCAAGGTTGGGAACCGCTGCTTTAAATAATGACTGGGAAATGTTTTTAAAAACCCAATGATTTTGTTTTGGCTCTGAAATCACTCCAATTTACATTATTATTAATTCTTTTAAAATAGTTAATGATTGAAAATCCTTTGAAAGTTATTTAATTACCCAAATAAAATGACTTACACAGTGCTTGAATGTATGGTTTGTATTTATGGATAATCAACCTCTTGGATTATTATATCGCGGCTTGAATTGTAAAATTTTAACAATATAAATGCCAGTAACCAGAACATTCTTATCAGGTATTTTGCCTAAAGGATCACTATGGGCTTCATTTTGTAGCCAGTGGAATTGCTTTACCATGCATTCCCATGCAATTTGAGAAATACTCTTATGGAAAATGGCTTCAAATATTGAATATATCTGTACTAGTGAAATTTTCCCCATACTTCAGAACAATTCTTTGTAAAATCTTATTCTACTTTAATTACTATGCAGTGTGTGGATAAATATAAATTGTTCTATTTATTCAGTAAAACTGCACAAGACGAAAATTATAATAAGTATGATTCAATTTATTCATGACCAAACAAGTTTTTGCCAATATAAAAAAACAACATTTCATTTATCGTGTGTTTATTTTAGATTAACATATTTTAGTCACTGTTATGTTTATTTACTTTGTTTTTTATTGAATTGCATTTTATTTGGATGTTTACATTTTGATGTCATATTCGTATTACCTACTTCATGTATTCTGGGGAAATATCCACCAGTCCCATTAAATTTCAATCAATTCCTTAACGTCAATCTGCATAAAGAAAGAAAATAACATAAAAGTATAAAAACAACTTCAAAATTTTAAAGATAACTCCATTTTAAATGTATCTGTTGTTTATAAGTTTAAAGTGAAAACTTCAAATTCTTACAGACATTATCTTGTCATATAAAATTGTAATTGCTAAGAAACACTGTGTAGGTCATTGGCATAGAGATAAAATAAAAAGAAATTATGGAGATAATAAAGGTGTTTATCATAAATACAGCTTAATGCTTAAAATGCTGTCATAATATATTCATCCAATACAAATACAAATTATGTTAGAAGAATAATTAAACCATAGATATTATTTTAAAAAGATTTGCATTTGTGTCATGAATCCTGTCTTACAAGTAGATATATTTAAACTTAGCTATCCTTATTTGTATATTGTATGTATTTTTAGAATATCAAGCTGATAATCATGTTTTTATATATGTCTTTATCTATGTAGAAAAATAATCTGGAGAATAATGTGTGTAGAAGAAATGATAGGCAGCTATATCTTCATTACTGTCATTAGTGCAAGGAGTGACAATGGTTATTGATTGAAAATAACATTCTTAGGGTACCTAATTTATTATATCCAGCCTGGATCCAGTTATCCTTCAACTTTAGTGTTATAAATCAGAGCAATAATAATCACTAATGAGGCATTTATTACAGTGAAACTTTGATATAGTGAGAATTTATAAAATTCCTAAAAATACTCGTTAAAATGAGTATTAGTAATTTCAGAAAATTAAATTCTGTATATGCAATGTTAAGAAATTGAAGATGACAGTCTTTTATTTTATTATGAAGTTCTCATTAAATGCCATATTCACTCTATCAAGTTGACACTCTATATACTTTATACCATTTACATATAGGTAAATTCATATGAGGTACATATTAATTTAATCATTTACAGCAACGTTTGCTCATTCTTGTGAGAAGTACAAGTCAGGTTCACATATGTTATAGCTGTAAATACCTAAGTAAATTAATTATAAACTTCATGTATCGGCAAAAGCTTATGAAAGAATGTCTATAAATATAAGGAATTTGCTTAACAAAAGAATTAAGTATATTCTAACATATTTAAATTTACTTAATCAAAAATTTTTATGACATAATGAAAATGAAAACTATTTGCAAAGATAAATTGCTCCAAATAATTGTAACATTTTACTGCAACTAATGCAGACCATTTAGCTATTGACCAGTTTGAAGGTTCATACCTTTAGGAGGACATGCCATCAATGTGCATGCTTTGAGGCCAGTTGAAGTGCAGACACAATTGTTGCAATCCTCCTTCCATGTTTGTCCTGGTTCACATTCACCTATTAATCCAAATTACATCATCATATCATAGTTATATTGTTTGATATCTATAATCCAAGATTCATTTTAGTTAATTCCACTTGAAACCTAAGTTGATTAACCACTTACCATGTGAAACACTCCTTTTTGCAATATCTTTATGGCATTCCATCCTACTGCAACCTTTCCTGCCGTTCGCGCTGCAGATACATGTGTTGCAGTCCTCTAACCAAGTGGTTCCTGGTACACATTCCTCTGAATAACAAACAAAACAATTACTTGCTTAAAATCATGTGGCAACAAAACTGCCTAAATCAGATTAGCTATACTTTGCAAAACAACTTTGCATTCTCTACAAGTTAAAAAAAAGAATTATTAGATACATCTGGTTTTGTATGTAAATGCCATATTACATTTGAATAGAATGGTAATAATTGTGAGAAATAAGGATCTGGGATGTTTCTACTCAAAGTTATCAACAAACATAACTCCACCACATGATATATTAGGGTAAGTGGGAATAATATGTAATGCTGTTTGGTTTTTTTAGTTTCAAGTAAAACAGGAAGACTGAAAAATTTCAATTCGAAAGTATAGCTCAGCTAATTTTTCTGATGTATATAGTTACTAGAAATTAAAAATATATGTGTAATCAGTAATTTTTCATTTAATGGAAAAGAGGAAAAATTTGTTCTGTAACAAAACTGGAGGGTAATTTGGAATAGTATTACTTAGGGTCCAGGAGAGGGTCATGCATCTGGAACAAATAACCAGGGCCTTTGTTCTAAGGGACAGGGCCTCATTTAGATATTTTTAGGCCCTAGGCACAAAGGCAATACTGGGACCTCTCCCAAAAAAATCATATTAAAATATTTATTATTATGAATTTTAAAAATCTACAATTGCATAAATTAAAATAAAAATGTAACAAAAAGTAAACAGAATTCAATGTTTGACAACGGTGAATGGGATTGTGGGTGAAAAACCTAGAGGTGAAAAGTCATGGGTGAAAGTTCTTTGGATGAAACTTTTCCTGGGTTGTGTCTGTAGGTGAAACGTCCCATGGGTGAAGTGCTTTGGGTGAAACATCTAGATATTGTTTCTCATTTTTAATTCAATAAATTCATTAATCAATTCATCATAATTTAATTTTGATAAATTTTCTTTTTCTGTGTACAATATTGCCGAAGCACTCAATGTTTGCTCCATGAGAGTCCTTAGCAAATAATGTTTTGCAATTCTTAATATAGAAAATGACCACTTTTCTTCAGTGTTACTAATTGTCAAAACTACAAATAATCTCAAAATATTTCCACATTTTGCAATGTAGAATTGTCATGAATAAATTCAAGTTTTTCTGAGGAAGTTTTTATACTTTCTGATTTTGATAAAATATGAAATTGTTCAAATTATGCTACAAATTTATTGAAATTTAAACCGTTATTATAAGACTAGAGAAGCCTGCATTTCAAATATGAAATGTTACCCGCAATCAGTGGTGGATGTACCACAAGGTGCACTAGGCATGTACCTATGGCTTCAAAGTCAAAGGGGCACTAAAGTAGCTTTAAAAGTAAATATATATGTACAGTCAGGGACAAAATGATTTGGCCACATCAAAAATGGAAATTTTCTAATAGGTAATCAGTGCCCAGGATTACATAAATAAACTGGGTATATAAGTTATTCTATTTAAATATATTTTTAAAATGAAAATTTTTCATTTATAATTAAGTAACTATTTTCTATTTAGGAAAAAACTGGGAACAAAATAACTTCACCAAATATATATTTTAAATTTGACAGGGAATTTAGCAGAAAAATATAAATATAATTTTGAATTTAATACCATCTTAAACACAAAGATGGAAATTTTTGCAATTTCCATATTAGGAAAATTTGGCTGAAAAGTTCAAGAAATATCTGTAAGCCTAAGATCTACAGTGAGATATAGTTTAAGAAAATGTAAAGAAATAGAATCTTTAAAAAGTCTTTCATCTTCATGCAGGCCAAATGCTTTAGACTAGTGGATCTCGGAGAAAAATTCATCTTGATCGAGCCTGCGACCACCTCCTATGTTATGGTGGGAGAATTGAAAATCATTTATTATGGTGTCCCAATTTAACATTAGATATTTCAGCAGATTTTGTTAGATAAAAATAATAATTGGTAGTTAATTAAAAAAGTGAAAAGTTTTAAAAACTATGAAACACTGGAGGTGGGCCGCAGAAAATTGCTTAGTGAGCCACAGGCAAATTCAGAAACTTCCCAATGGGGGGGTATTGCCCTCCCCTTCTTGAATCCACCTCTGCCAATGACTCTTTATTTTGAAAATCCCTATCAGAATATTTGTTTCCCTTGCATAGGCATCCCCTGGAACTTTTTCAGGGGATGGCAAGAGGATAGGCAAGCTCTCACACTTGGATGTGGCGGGCATAATATTTTAGTTGTTTCTTTGAAGCATATTGCAGGGGGGCCCACCTTCTTGCCTGCCCTCAGAAAAATGACCACGTTAATCCCCTAACCAGACATCAATGGGCCTTGACATCCAGAAGGGGGCTACTGCCCTCCCTTGCACTCTCCAGCGGATGCTCATGTTTTCTTGTTATACAGACTTAATCTGCAGTATAGAAATAAGGAATTTTGCATGGAACAAATTAAGAATGCATCCAATGGTGGGCAATGGGATCATGCAAGGGAAGGGGGTCACCCCTCACTCTTGAATCTGCCACTGATGGGCCACAGGTCGTGTACCTCTGCTCTACACTGGGAGTGTCCAAGCATTGTGTTATGGCAGCAATTATAATTATCTGTATTAAATATCTCAACAAATCTTCATCAAAGCTGAGCAGGCCAAATAAAATTTTTTTGCTGGCCTTAGGTTGCATGCCCCTTCTCTAGGCACAGATGATATCTAACTGATAATAAAAGCAGTTGAAAAATCCCAAGGTAACTGAAAATGAATTGAGAAAGTCTTTATGGCCAACATCATCTAATTTTTTTATTTTATTCAGGTATTGTATATGTTTTTTCTGTATCCACAAGTCAATGCAATACTTAAAAAAATCTTTAGCAAAATAAAATTCAGTTCTTTTTTAAAAATCTCAGCTGATGCATTTCTAGCACTTAGAATTCGTTTCAACAATATTAATGATGCCTTAAGTGAAATAAAAAAAATCTTCTGTGGCATGGAATTCTGCCAAATGCAAAGCAGGAGGATTATTAAAGCTTTTTGAAAAATATGATATTGTTTTAATCACCACAACAGGTAAAAGTTTGCAGTATCAAAAATCTAACATGTTAAAAGTACGTAGAAGCCCTGTTATTGTCACTTATTAATTTTATACAAGAAACAATAATTTTTTTATTAATTGAAGAGGAAGTTGAAATACTCGGATGAAAGAAGTCATGCAAAATATAAAAAAATTATTTTGATGAAAATGCAGAAAATTATGTATGTAGTTATTAAGCGGTAAAGAAATTTTTCCAGCAAATGTATTTCAGGTAATATGTGACATGTTAATTACAGAATTAAATTCAAGAGCATTATTGTATAAACACATATTGATTAACTTCAAAATATTTTTTAAATTTTGAGTAATTCCAGTAGAGGAAAATATTAATAATCTGTAGTTTTCACAATCCATGATTTTTTAAATGTATTCCTTTCTTATTAAATATTAATGTATTGGGGCACCCAGCAAACACTGGAACCTAGGCCCAAAATATTCTAAATCCACCATTTAATTTATTTAATAATTTTTACAAAGTTTTTCATGTCTTCAATACCCTTTGAGGCCTGAATCCAGGGTTAGATTTTACTATTTCATGAAATTCATTTATGTATATGCTTGTCTCCCCAAAAAAATGAAATTAGCTATTCCCTCAACTTTGAAAGCTTTCAAAAATTTTATTTTTGAATCACTCACAATCAGGCCTCTTTCAATGTTTTAAGAATTAAGGAAAAAATACATAATAAAATTAATAGATTTTGGGTCTGTGTCAATATTATTCTTACTTATGATAGGTCATATACACCCATCCCTTGAATTACACGGGGGATGCATTCTCGAAATTCACAGTGTAAATCAAAACTGTAAATTGAAACTAGCACTTCATATAAAATTGTGGATTATGTTCCTTTTTATTTTAAAATAAAGCATATTTAAGAAATTTGATTTATAAGTATTTATCAGAAATACATGGATGATCAAGTACTTCTAACAAGAAAGGAAGAAAAACTTCAGGAAATGATAAATAGACTAGTAGGTAATTGATAGTAGCTCAATAACTTTGGCCAAAACTAAACAAAAGTGGAATACTCCTTAAGCCAAAACAACTAGAGGGCTGCAAAACCCAATGCATTTCGCCCACAAGGTGGGCAACATCAGGGGTAGAACCTGTTTCAACAGTGACTGGAAGCCAACTGCAGTTGGCTTCCAGTCACTGTTGAAACAGGTTCTACCCCTGACGATGCCCACCTTGTGGGCGAAATGCATTGGGTTTTGCAGCCCTCTAGTTGTTTTGGCTTAAGGAGTATTCCACTTTTGTTTAGACTAGTAGGTAATAACAGGTAGAAAATACGGTAGGGAAATAAATACAGAAAAATCCAAGATCATTCAAATATCGGGCAAAGAAGAGAATCTAAACATAAGAATTAGAGGAAAGCCTTTAGAACAAGTTTAAGACTATAAATACCTTGGAAGCATCATAACAAGAGAAGCAAAATGTACGGATGAGATCAAGACTAGAATAGGAAAAGCAAAAGCGGGTTTCAGAAGAAAGAAACACCTACTTATGGGGAATATAAGGGAAGATATCCGCAAGAAGTTCATAAAATGCTATGTATGGAGTATAAATTTGTATGAGGCAGAAACATGGATGCTAAGGAAAAATGACATCAAATACTTGGAAAGCTTTGAAATGTGGACTTGGAGGAGAATGCTGAAGATAAAATGGACAGATAGGATGAAAAACGATGAAGTGCTACGAAGAGTAGGAGAGAAGCAAATGATTATACAGACTATTAGAAAGAGGAAGGTAAACTGGGTTGGACATTACCTGAGGAGAGAGAAAATATGATTAAAGACGTGTTAGAAGGAGAAAGAGATAGGAAAAGGTTTCAGCTGATAGACAATTTGAAAGGGAAAGAGAGTTATCAAGATATGAAGAGGACAGTGGAAAATAATAGTATATGGAGAACCAGGTTTAACCCTGAATAATCACGGACAGACAGACTACCTATGATGATGATAGGAGGATACATACTAATGTTTTGGCACTTTCAGATGAGCTGGAGACTCAAATTTTTTTATGTTGGTAGGACTATGTACACAACTAATTAGAAAAATAAAAAATCTGAAAAAGTTATAAAATGCAGCCGCTAAAAATTCACAACATTTTAAACAAATATATTTATGTATTTCTGAATGTGCTATGAAGCTGAAATTTTTTTAAAGGTAGAATTTGTAGTATAACCAAATAGAAATTCTAATATATTAATTTATTTGACTGTTAAACAAATAGATACATGTATAGTTACTTGGGGATGAGCTAGGGAGCTGAATTTTTTCAGTTAGACCTTGGTGCAAAAGTTCACATCAACATTTGAAAATCTTCATGAAGGTGTTACTGCGGCCGTTAAAAAAATTTTAATTTAAACAATTAGATAAATATTATTTCACTTCTAGATGTGCTATAACTTTAAAATTTGGTAGAAATGTGTAGAATTAGTACCAAACAATGGAAAAAGTATAATATTCTTAAAATTGCAAATTTTAGGGATTGCTTTTACTCCAATATTGTCCCACAAGGAAAGAACAAAATCAGTGCAGAGGTGCTAACTTTTGAATTAAAAAAATATTTCTAATAATGAATTGCCTGTCTGAAAAATTAATGTTTTTTTAAGATAAGATAAAATGCTCGCATAACTACTTGTATTTTTATAATATTAAAGCTGTACCTTTAAAATGAGTTTTAAGTATATTATTTTTACTCAAAATAAGCAGTTCTGTCATTAAAAGTTTACTATCACCTTCTACCTATACTTTTGCTGGAATATGTTGGCATTTATATCTGTGTTTGCTGAATTCATTGTGAGCCCTTGATGCTCCTTTAATGTAAGAGGGGCAACTACCAAGGAGGAGATTTCTGCTAGTATCAGCATAAAGAAATCACTCAATAAATTACATCATGCTGGTAGGAAGGAGAAGATGCTTAATTTGGGTGGAGGGAGAATTGGTGAAGAAGCTGACTTTTTTTAAATCCCAGATGTCAACTTTTTCCAGCACGAATTTATTTTTTCCCCTCTGTACTGGCCCAAAAATAGGGGTGCGCATTGTACATGAGGGCATGTGTTAAACAAGTAAGTACTGTATATAGTTATTAATTCACCTCCAAAAAATTAAGGTAATGTGAAGTAATATTCCACTTAATTGTAGCAGCACTTTGTTATTGAAAATCAACCTCCCCCATTGTTAACCTGTTATTAGAAATCATTTCACTAAACATGCTTTGTAAACCTTCATCCATGGGGTTGGATAGTAGTAAAGTAAAAATTATTAATATAGTATTTTACAAATGATCGCAACAATTATAGATCCCTTAAGAAACTTCAGTTATCCAGATTCTAATAAAAGTCAAAATAGAGAAAAGTGGCAGCACTATAGTTAAATGGTGATTGACTCTCAGTTTGTTTTCATGTTAGTTGTAAGGAATTGTTTGGTTTCCTATAATATCTCACTACAAGCACTGCATATACCTTGCTGTTTTACTTTTCCAGCAGCATTCCACATTACCCTCAATTGCTCTACTTATAGACCAAGGTTTCCTCTTGTCTGAAATTTTGATTATACTTCAGCAATCTAAAATTTTTTCAAAAGTAAATTACTGAACTCACAATTTGACTTACATTATTAATCAGTATGTTATAATTAGGCCAAACTGGCAATTTGATAGCAGTATGAAGAAATGAATATGAAAAAGAAGACTAATAACTAATCTATCTAGGACATGTGTAAGGATTTTCTAGTTTCAACGATAGTCCTTCACAGCTACTGAAGTAGTCTTGAGATCCCCACAGTAGATCATCTTACCAAGCATTCTCCTACTTCCCCACCTTAAAAATTAATAAATTGATTGCTGGTTTATTGTTTCCTTCATTATAATATTAGGTTACTTTGCAAAAATGATCTCTTCCTTGGACTGTAACCTTGACGTGATATCACTTGCAGAAAAATAATATATATAGAATAGAATAGATTTATTTGGTCCAGAGAATTTTATATAGAAAAAAAGGACAAGTCAATAGAATAAATAAAACAAAAAAAGTCAGATGTACATATAGTTAAATAGTTACACTTATTCATTTCAATCAACTTAGGCTATGAAAAGAGATATATTAATGGGAAGTCTCATTTACAAAATAGTTTAAAGTTCTGAACATTGTAAGGACAATTGTCTATTAAAAATTTCCTCGATTTATTTTGAAATATATGACCATTTAATTTTTCTTAGCAAATTTTTAAAAAGGTTTGATCCACTTACAAAAGGGCTAGTTTTAGTTGTGTGTGTATATAAGTGTGTGTGTGTATACATATATGTATGTATGCAGGGTCGTAGACAGGATTTAAATTCAGAAAGAGTTATGTCTGATAGATTTTTAGAACTTTTCTACATGAACTTTAGTAACAAATTTTTCCTTATGTATGGAAATCGTTTTATTTAACATTTACTTTGGCAATACAAACCAAATAAAAAATATCATACAAATTAAATATAGAAAATACAAAAATTAAAAATCTGTATATTTTATAGAATGAATAGATGAATGAGCTTTTGGGGGGGAGGGTTTAACCCCCAAATCCCTCTGTCTACGGCCATGTGTGTGTTCTATTAAAGAAAAAATATTTAATATTTACCCATATCTTACCTTTGAATTTTAGTATTTAATTCGCACGTGTGATCAATTGGTCAAAATATATATGATTTACTTGTCTGTTTTATGGTTACTGCAGTTCTCATTGTCTCAACCACCACTTACAGAAAATATGCATAAATGAGATTTCAGACAATAGGGAGGAATCTTTATGGAATATCATGCTAGGCTACGCATTGATTCTGATCTAACATATATGCGATAAAATTGTTGTTTCTGGCAATTATAATCACCATAAAAAATGTAAAATCCTTGCATTTTTTATTGTACGATCTCAGAATAGGAGAGTGTAAATTTATGAAATTTGATTGTTAACTTTTAAACAATGCACAAATTCTAAAATTTGTCGCTTTTATTTTCGTCTCGTTAAAACATTGATTTCTCGTGTTCAAAGTTATACTGCCGTAGATGGCAATTCAGCAAGTAAACCTTGGATAAATTTATCAATCAATCACTCCACTCCCTTCTATTGAGCAGTATCAAATAAAACACGATGTTGCTCAAGCGAGGCCATATATCTTACAGGGAGGGAAATGAAAATACCGCATCCAATCCGAAGCCTAAGAATAACACTCACGACTTTCCGTAGATGGTGTGTCAGCGGTGGCCAGGTAGAAAAGGGTGGCGATGGCAAAAATTGCAACTGCCCACTTCATACCGTTTTGCTTTCCGGCGTAGAGAAGGAGGTTAATAACGTGCTATTCTATGCAAGATTCTGCTGCGAGTCGACTCGTCCCTTCACCTATAGCGCTCAAGAACCAACGGGAATGGCCTCTCAACGTTAGCTGTCTCCCTTATTCTCGAATTGCCACACGAGACGCTTCGCTATCTATAAAAACGGCATGAGCGATGTTAAGAGGTTTAGGTCACCACCTCTGGACTACGTACTTATCCGCTCGTAAATGGCAGTCACAATCGTGTGATTTTTTATTAGTGTGATAAGATGATTTAAAAATGCAGTTTAAATTGTATTTCATTTATTTTTATTTATGTATTATTCATCTTTGCTAGCAATGTTCCCATTATCCTCGCAGCACAACAATAAATGTGTTGCCATGGGCTAGTCGGGGTCGCACAAACCGGTTGTTAAAGTTCGTTTTTTTGTGAAAACTAGGAGTAGAAACAAATTTGATAGAAAATATTAAAATTTACGAAGCTAGGACGGGTTTCGCTCGCTCCGTATTCCCCTTCGGAGTGCTTCATCGTCGCTTTAAAATAGTTGTTATCTAAAGCGTTAAAAACATCATCTGGGCTGAACCTTAAGTCGATAATATGCACTACCTATTCCGGGCTTGTGCCACGCATAAACGGCCGTGCGTAAATACTTCGATCATATCAAGCGTCTTTCCCTGTGACATACTGATAGCCACCGCAAACGCTAATCTAACTGGAAACTGACGAAAATACAAAATAAATGACAAATCCGCATCATTATTAATAATGGACTTTTATTTGTAAGTTAATTTCTAGCGTCTCATGGATGTAATGAGCCTATTCTCATTTTATTGCCAGCAAATCATTGAATTATCTCATGAGACAAGACGCGTACTTTAAAAAGATATTTTTCTATGTTCTAGCGCAGGGTTGTCTAACCTTTCCGGGTAAGGGTCCGCATTTAAAACTTCTTCTAACCCTCGGGTCAGTTAGCGAATTTTAGAAATGTTAAATCAGAATTGTCCAGTTATTGCCTAGTATGGCGCCGTTGGTAGTGTTAAGAGCGATTAGATTTCAACTTTTATCACGCTAAGCAGTGCTACTATTGTGACTTGATATTTTTGCACACAATTAAACGATAATTTTATTTAACGAGGATACAGTCAAACCCCGATTTAGCGCCACCGTTTGTCCATCACTGACATTGGCGCTAAATTGGGGAAGGCGGTGTGGCTATGCATATAGTACAAGTAACAGATTCAAACACTAAATATCTGTGGCCAACATGAATGGAAAACATTTTCTTGGCCCTTACGTGTTACAATATCAATAGCAACTACCTAGCACTTCCAGTATAAATAAACGGCGCAATATACATTGCACAAACTTTCTCATATACGTTTGGTCCACTGTGTACGTTTATAAAAGAAAAACGATTATAAATCAAAGTTAACCGTAGTTTAAGGTATATTTTAATGTCACTGGTCAATATTTAGTAATTTTTTGGGACATATGGCTTAGTAAGTATTATTTGTGACATCAGGCTGTACGATTGGATGGATTTTAATCAAAATCCTTGCAGTCATTTTTGAGTAAATAGAATTTTGTTTCAAAATGTCCAAGAATAAAGTACCCTTAATTGTTGCGCAATATCGTTCATATCTTCAGAGTGTCTATTATGAATGATATAATCCACAAATATGATATAGCATTTGATTCAGTTTAACCGTTTAGGCTGTAATAAGATTTTTAGTGGATCGCGGCGGAGGCGTGACGTCATAGAGCTTGGGTAAGGTAGCTTAGCGTACATGGTAATGCCACTGGACGCCATATATTGATTTAAAGAGTTATATGGCTTACGTAGTATTGTTTGTGACATCAGGCTCTACAATTACATTGATTTTAACCAAATTCTCTGGAGCCATTTTTAGTATAGTTTTCTAAAAATCCCCAAGAATAAACTACCCTTAATTTTTGCACAATATCATTTTTATAAAAAAGGGTCTGCAAAAGATGATATATTGCACAAATACGAAATCATTCGATTTCGTGTATGAGTTTGGGCCCTAGAATAGCGTACAGACGACAGACAGACAGATGGCATGGCGAAAACCACATTTATAGACTCGGGGACACCTAAAACGTGTATTTCCATCAAAATCGAAAAGTCGAATTTTTTCACGATAACAATACTTTCTCAATATACTACGTATATGAGAAAATAAAAAGCACATTTAAAAATAAATCAGGATTGTAGAACAGAGTCCTAATATAAGGACATATCTTGCTAAATAAGGACGTTTGGTAACCCTAGTCTGTCAGAAGACTCAGGAAGCATGTCTTCTTCAGTCATTGGGTAATCTGGAGGAATCCAAATAGTGACGTCATTGTCAATTGAAGAAAGATCATGAAATGTGAGGTTTG
This sequence comes from Tanypteryx hageni, assembly GCA_028673005.1. Classification (NCBI taxonomy): domain Eukaryota; kingdom Metazoa; phylum Arthropoda; class Insecta; order Odonata; family Petaluridae; genus Tanypteryx; species Tanypteryx hageni. The sequence continues at coordinate 132,712,771 of CM054112.1, read as the reverse complement.
AAGGCTATATAACAAAGTCGTTCATTTAGCAACCAACCTTTGAAATCAAAATGAACAAGCAACCTATATTCATTTTGGTTTCCCTAGGGTTCTTCAAATGGGCGTGTTGTCCGCATGTTGATTCTGTCACTGTATTGGTTGTTACCAAGCAAGCTCGAACGTAATCAGAAAACACACCATCCTGAAGTGGCGAATAAAGGCGTTGAATAATTCAAGAAAACATAAAGCGGTAATGACTGGACGCCTATGTTGGTTTTCACGGAACTTATCGCTCTGCTTTGAAAGAAAGTTACGAGTCTTCCTTACTAATTTGGCAGAACGTGAAACCACGCACCATTACTGAAGAGTTCATCATTCGAGCAGCGAAATCTATAGGTGACAATATGTTTGTTGAGGAAGAAGCTCGATTATAGCACCAGGTCCCGCTGTTTCCACCAGGGGCGTGATAAGCTACCGCGGAGTCCAGGGCACCAGATGGGTTGTGGAGCCCCCAACCCATTGGTTCCGATATACTGAAACCAATCAACCATAACACTATATTGATATTAGGAAGTAATGCAAGGATATTGTATCAAACAATTGAAATATGATATATTGATATTGCAATTTATTATAAAAAACAATTTTCCATTGGCCAGTTCAAGGACAATAATGCCCTGAAAATTGTAACTAAAAAGAATCAACCTTTTAATATTCAATAAATATATCAGCAAAACAAAGGAGGCAGATGATCTTGCCATCATATAAATGAAAAGCACGTAATTATGCAGCATTAACTATGCTAACTTAAACTTGGAGGAATTTCTTTTAAGATCTTTCGATAGAAAATTCTGTTATTATATCTTCAAAATCGAGTCTCCTTGTTATGTCCCATTCGATGCTTAGTACAGCAAAATCACTGATGTTTTCCTCTAACAATGCTGAGCGTAGATGATTTTTTACTCGTTTTAAAGTCGAGAAAGAACGCTCTCTCTCTCTATCAGTATTTGACGATATAATAGTGAAATGAATTCTCAGTGCAACAAATACATTTGGGAAGGCCATATCTAGATTGGCAGTATGTACTCAGTTCACGAATTGCACTTGTAGGCATTTTCATCACATCTGACTTTCCTTTTGCGTACTGAAAATATTGAAGAAGTTCGTCAGGGCGATACTCGGAGTTGCCAAATGGCAGTTAACTTGTTTGGAAAATTCTGGTCCAATGTAAATATGAAAAATCTGATGTGCTACCATTCTTGTAATATTTGTAATAATTCCAAATAGGTTAAATGATGATAAATATTTTAAGGAACTGAGGGAAAAATTGAAAGAATTTACAAAGAACAGAAATAAACTCAAACTGTAGCCTTCTGATATTGGATATAGCCCTGAAGCTCCAAAAATTAAGAAAATAAAAAGGAGCGTAATGTGCTTACAATAGTCACCGGTAGGTAGTGTGGTGGTGGCAGCTAAAAAATGTAGTTTTTAAAATATCTCTTCAACTATGTATTATATTGGAAATCGTTTCAAACAAAGGTTATAGAAAATTAAATTTCCTACAAATTTTATAGCATTACGTTTTTACATTAATCAAATATCACAGCAAATATTAAAAAACGGATAAGTGACAAGAGTAAACACCCACTTTCGGTTGACCGATTTTTACCAAAAACTAACCAGCACGTTTTTCTTTAATAAAAATGTCAAATGTATAATTTCAGGCTGATATGATTAATAGTTTTAGAGTTAGAGCTTCCACAAAATCCCGGTCACAGACACACCCACAGACATCATCGATAAAATAGAAATAACATATTCAGGGAACCTTAAAATATGATTTTCCGTTGAAATCTCGAATTCGATTTTTTTCATGAAAACAATAGATACTTTCTCTAAACATCGTGTATGGAGAAAGTAAAAACCAGTGTTAAAACAGCACTAATTTTATCAATAATAGGATTTAGGATCAACTATTTAATAACAAAATCTATTTTTATATTTTTCTATCTGCGGAATCTCTTTTCTAGAGAGCAGGGCCCCTTAAAGCGCGGAGCACAGGATACGTGCCTTAAGTGCTCTGGGGTTAACATGCCCCTGATTTCCACACTAAATCAGTCCATTTTTGATATGGCGGAAGCTATTAAGGAGCAAATGATTAGGTAGTAACAAACAACTGAAACATGGAGTACCCCAGTCAAAGAAAGCACAGACATCGCCAGCGTTGCACAAATATTGACATTTGCGAGATATTTGCGCGATAATGCTTGAAAAGATCATCACGAGGATTCTTAATAAAAGGCTAGAAAAATGCAGAAAAAGTGCTAGGGGAAGATCAATTCTGTTTCAGGAAAGGACGAGGAACTAGAGATGCTACTAGAGTACAGACAAGATATCTGCATGTTTCATAGACTGTCTTTTGATAGAGTAAATTGGGTAATGTTGACGAAGATATTAAAGGATATAGGTGTAGACTGGAAAGACAGGAGACTGACCAGGAATCTATATGTGAATCAAGTATTAAAGGTCAGGTTGGAGAATGCGGACACATGCGGAGTAAATATCGATAGAGGAGTAAGACTGCTGCCTATCGCCGCAAGAAGCGTTAGAAAGATCAGGAGATTTCAAAATTGGAGGAAGGATTATAATAAAAGTAAAATACGCGGATGATCAAGTACTTGTAGTAAGAAAGGAAGAGGAACTCCAGAAAATGTTAAATAGACTAGTAATAACAAGTGGAAAATACGGTATGGAGATAAATACAGTAAAACCCAAGGTCATTCGAATATCTGGCAAAGAAGAGAATCTAAACATAAGAATTAGAGGAAAGCCTTTAGAACAAGTTTAAGACTATAAATACCTTGGAAGCATCATAACAAGAGAAGCAAAATGTACGGATGAGATCAAGACTAGAATAGGAAAAGCAAAAGCGGCTTTCAGAAGAAAGAAACACCTACTTATGGGGAATATAAGGGAAGATATCCGCAAAAAGTTCATAAAATGCTATGTATGGAGTATAGATTTGTACGAGGCAGAAACATGGACGCTAAGGAAAAATGACATCAAATACTTGGAAAGCTTTGAAATGTAGACTTGGAGGAGAATGCTGAAGATAAAATGGACAGATAGGATGAAAAACGATGAAGTGCTACGAAGAGTAGGAGAGAAGCAAATGATTATACAGACTATTAGAAAGAGGAAGGTAAACTGGGTTGGGCATTACCTGAGAGAGAAAGTATGATTAAAGACTTGTTAAGAGGAAAACTAGATGGAAAAAGGGAAGGAGGTAGGAAAAGGTTTCAGCTGATAGACGATTTGAAAGGGAAAGAGAGTTATCAAGATATGAATAGGACAGCGGAAAATAGTTGTATATGGAGAACCAGGTTTAACCCTGAATAATCACGGTCCTGTCTACGGACAGACTATCTATGATGATGATGACTTGAAAAGATTTTTTTCTTTTTCTTGCCACTTGAGGAGCACCCCGAGGAGCAGCCGATATTTTTCTTAAAGTGCGAGATAACAACATAAATTGCTATGGGAGAAACTCGATGATGTAACTAAAGATGTTGCGGCAGCAATGATAGGCACTACATTACAATTTCAAGTTTAAATACGCAATATTGCTCCAAACAACCCTGGTCTGCATTGTATTTTACACCGACAATCTCCAGCAGCGAAAACGCTACCTGAGGATTTATAAGCAGTTTTAAAAATATCAGTAAAGACCACCAATAACATAAAGGGGAATCCCTTATGTCGCGTTTGTTTCGCTTGCTATGCCAGGATATGGAAGCCGAACATGAAATTTTCCTCCTTCACACGGCTGTGCGTTGGTTGTCAAGAGACAAGGTTCTTCACCAAACGATCCAGCTTCGATCTGAGGTAGCTCAATTCTTGAGGCGCGTTCCGTCCTTCGGAAGGGACGTTTAGCCGTTGGCCCCCTTGGTGCTCTTCGTTAAGAGTAGGCTAATGCCTTCACCGAATTTTACTCCTCCCTTGTGAGTGTTTTCGGTGTGGAAGGAGCTATGGCTATAATCGATCGGCCAAAAATACACACATACACACACAATTCTTGAGGCAGCAGAAGAAAATAGTTGCTTACACTACTTCAAGAAATCGATGTGGCTGCCTAAATTGGTGTATTTAGTGTTTTTTCGGTATACTCAACATACTGAACATTGCAGGGAAGGGAGATAATAGACATCATGGCAACATACAAAATCCATGTCTACTAGGACAAGCTTGACGATTGAGCCATAGAAGTGGAAAAGTCGCATTTCACTACCTTTTCTATACTGTTACAATTTGTTGAAAACAACGAAGAAGATCCAAGCGATGTTAAAGGCGCTGTATGTAAACACTTGCGGGCATTAAAAATAGACCTAGAGTGGTTCTCTTCAGTAGGTTCGACTTTTAAAAGGGTTCTTTCCGTCGTTAAAATCCTTTTTTATGCTATGTCGATGTTGTAGAGGAGTGTTTCTCAAACAGTGGGTCGCGACCTCCTTAAGGGGTCATGAGAGGATCGCAAGCACTCATTGCTAGGCCAAGGGATTTTATTATGGTTTTAAGAGTCCTGCAGGTTTTTTATTCATCCACATATTTGTTCAAAAAATAAAGAAAATTCTGTAGCTTATCAACGTACAAAAACTTTTTTAACAAATGACGTATTTTTATGTGATAAAAACAAACAAGAAATTATCTCAGCAGTGATTAGTACTTAAAAAATTAAACTATACAGCACAGATTGAATGTTTTTTATATGGATTAATTATTGAAAATAAAATAATTTGTAGTGCTATAGTCCATTCCTGCATTTCGTGCGGGTGAGGCATGTCTACAGTTAGACCTGTGGGGAGAGGGGAAGAAAATATAGTTTTTTTCGTTGTGTCTGTCTGTCTGTCTGTCTCCGTCCCCCCTATTAACTCTTGAACCAATAGACCGATTTCCATGAAACTTGGTGGAAATCTCCCGCTACATGGGCCAAGCTCTCAAGGATAGTTTTTGTTGCGAAGATTGAAGTCCCCGGTTCGATTCCAGGAAATATCCTTCACATTTGATTTATATAGGAAATCTGAAATCCATCGTGCAGGGTAATTCTCTGTTGCACATTAAAATATCTTAGATTTGTAATATCGGAGCGAGTTTTGTACTATTCTCTGAGAAAAGGAATGAAGATTCTAATTTTTATCGTAGAATTTTGCTTATCGATTGTATTTCTTAGAATTTCGCGTAAATACTGGTGATTTTGCTCGCTCAGTGAAAAGTGAAAAAAAGAAGAGACACGACATTATGTTAAACACTAAATTAGATATAATTAAACGATTTGAACACGGTGAAAGCAAAACAGAGATTGGAAGAAAGGTAGGCCTCAACGAGTCAGCGGTACGAGCTATTATTGCCAAAGCGGAAGAGTGCCGGCAACAAGGAAAATTTCATCAACGTCTTCAAGTTTGCAAAGTACGCGAAATCGTAGTGCAATTATGATTGAATTGGAAGACTTATTAATAGTTTGGATAGAAGACTGCAATCAAAAACGTATTCCAATCTGTGCAAATAATATTACAGTAAAAGCTCTTAACCTGTTTTCACGCTTAAAAGAAACAAAATATAAAGAAGATGATGTAACATTTTCTGCAAGTAAGGGCTGGCTTGAAAGTTTTAAATCTAGGGCAGGAATGAAAAACGTGAAAATTACAGGAGAAGCTGCGAGTGCCGACAAAGAAGCTACATCTAAGTTTCCTGCTGAATTACAAAAAATAATTAAAGATAATAATTATGATCATCGCCCAATTTTTATTGTTGATAAAACTGGTCTTTTTTCGAAGAAAATACCATCCAGAACTTTTTTGGCAAAAAAGAAATCATCGCAACCTGGATATAAACCGTGCTAAGATCACATAACCCTTTTACTTGGAGGGAATGCTGAGGGGGGTCTCAAATTAAAGCCCACGCTTGTTTACCGAACACAGAACCCTAGGGCTTTAAAAGGGTGCAACAAGGACTCTTTACCGGTCATCTGGCGTGCGAATAAAAAAAGCTTGGATCACCCAAACTGTGTTTGAAAATTGGTTTAAATCTTACTATTGCCCAGCGGTCGAAGCTTATTACAAGGAACAAAATATAAATTTCGAAGCTCTTTTGTTACTCGACAATGCACCTGGGCATCCTCTCTCACTAAATGACTTGAGTGATAATGTCCAAGTTGTTTTTTTACCGACCAATACGACTTCGCTTTTACAGCCTATGGATCAAGGAGCAATTTCAGCTTTCAAAGCTTATTTTCTTAGAAGCACTTTTTCCCAAGCAGTTGAAGCCACAACAAGACAAGATCCCGTTACTCTTACAGAATTTTGGAAGAATTTTAATATTAAACATGCAATAGAGAACATCCATGATGCGTGGGTAAAAGTAACATCTAGCTGCATGAGATCCATCTGGAAAAAACGTTTGCCAGAATGCGCTAATGATTTTCATGGCTTTGAAAATCCCGTAAACAGCGTAATTGAAGAAGTAGCTAATATTGGAAGAGAGCAACTTGGATTCGGGGATGTTGACAGGGGAAATGTTCGGGAATAATTAGCTTCGCATTAAAAAGAATTAAGCGACGACGATCTTTTAGAAATTGAACAGCAAAAGCATATGAAGAAAGTGAACTAACGGAATCTGACGAAATGGCTGGTAAAGGAAAGTAAGTGACATTGAAAGAACTCTGCGATTTTTTCCGTGATCTTGAATCCGCCAAACAAAGAATGATGGATTTTGATCCCGATGTCAGTAGAAGCATGTTTATTCGTCACGGTTTTGACAATCTAACTGCATCCTATCGCAAAATGTATGAAGAAAAGAAAAAAGCTAAAACTGTGCAATTGACTCTTGATAAATATTTTTGCAAGAAATAAGCACTGATAAAACTAACAAAAGTGGAATACTCCTTTAGCCAAAACAACTAGAGGGCTGCAAAACCCATTGCATTTCGCCCACAAGGTGGGCATCGTCAGGGGTAGAACCTGTTTAAACAGTGACTGGAAGCCAACTGCCAGGTTGAAACGGAAAGTATTAAGAAGACGACCGAGAAACAAGCGAAACGCGGAAAGATTTTTCGGCGTGTGTGTCGTTTAAATCTGTCAATTTGTATAGGGTCTTGTTGAAATCTGTGTCTGTGTTCATAAGTGTATCGCGGTTTTTGTAAACGTGAAGGTTTTCTAACGAGTTTAGTGAGTTATTGGCTGAAGTTATCAGTGTTAAATCGTTTACGTGTATACTATAACCTGTTTCCAAGATGTGGTTGGCAACGCTTGATTTTTCAAAACGATTATATTTATAGTGAGCCATGTGTTCCTTGAAGCGTGTTATTAGTTTCCTTCTTGTTTGTCCTATGGACTTTTTGTCGCAGTGTGAGCATTGTATTTTATAAATACCGGACTTGTTCAAAGATTCTGTTCTGTCTTTTGTACTGCTACTATCAATTACTGATAAAACTGTTCAATAAATGTGTTTAGTAATTTTGTTTTAATTTCCTTCAAAAAAGTGTCATTTTGAGTGTTTTAAGGGGTAAATTAAACATTTTGAAACTCTCTACATCTTCACTGGGGATCAATTATAATTTTTCCTATTGATTATTAAGTTTACATAATGCTGTTTTGATATTTGCGGTAAAGTTGTGGAATTAATTAACCGCACTAAACAAGGGATTACTGTATACCAAACTTTTTTACAAGTAGGCCACTTCGTTCATAAATTTTGTTCGCGGGCAAGAGTATCGACATGAAACATTTTTAAAATATAGGCGTACAATATACAAATGTAGGCTATTTTCGTATTAAAAGGTAATTTAGTGAATTGGGTAAATTAGGATTTTTTCGGGAAATTTTTCGATATGTCCAATCTAACTTTTATTTTTTTTCTTCACCAAATATGAATCGATATCAAACACAAATGAAGCACAACTTCGATTGATCTCTGCCACGCTTTGGGACCAGAAGGATCCCCAATCATCCCGTCCTCGGTGATTTTACTTTCTCATATACGTAGTAATATATTGAGAAAGTATTGTAATCGTGAAAAAATTCGACTTCGATATTTTTATTGGAATACATTTTTTAGATGTACCTGAGTCTATAAAAGTGGTTTTCGACATGCCGTCTGTCTTTCTGTCTATCGATCTGTTCGCTGTTCTAGGGCCCAAACGCGTGCATAAAATCGAATGATATCTCGTATTAATGCAATATATCATCTTTTGCATACCCTTTTTGATGAAAATGATATTGCAAAAAATAAAGGGAGGTTTGTTCTTGGCAATTTTTAGAAAAATTTAATTTACTAAAAAATTGCTCCAAGGAATTTGATTAAAATCAATTAAATTGTAAAGCTTGATGTCACAAATAATACTGCGTAAGCCATATGTCTCTAAAACTCAATATATGCCGTCCAGTGACATTTCAATGTACGCTATGCTATTTTACCTAAGCCTTATGACGTCACGCCTCCGCCGCGATCCACTCAAAATCTTACTACAGCCTAGACCAGGGGTGGGCAAACTGCGGTCCGCGAGGGCATTTTATGTGGCCCGCGATGCCATTATGAAAGCAAACCGTAATATAAAATAGAGACAATTTCATATTTGTAGTTTAAATTAATGCCGGAAAACCTTCTCTAGTGATGTTATGGGGATAACATATTATTTATTATTGATTTTCACTAACAGGATCCCTCGCATTTCCACAAATTTGTGGAAATACAAAGTTCGTCTTTTTTCAATATGAGTAAATTCCTCCGAGTTGAGCCTGACCTCATTAATGATATAGGATCCCTCGCATTACCTCACATTACTTACGCTGTGAACCCTAACGTGGCCCGCCGAAGCATTTTCATCTGTTTATGCGGCCCGCCTAAGAAGCTGCAACTGTTAATGCGGCCCGCCACGTAAAAAGTTTGCCCACCCCTGACCTAGATGGTTAAACTAAATCGAATGATATCACATATTTGTGAATAATATCATTTATAATAGACACTGAAGGGATAAAAAAAGCAACAATTAAGGGTACTTTATTCTTCGATATTTTGAGACAAATTCGATTTACTCAAAAATGGCTTTTGATTAAAATCCATCCAATCGTACAGCCTGATGTCACAAATAATACTAACTAAGCCATATGTCCCAAAAATTACTATATATCGTCCAGTGGCATTATTTCTGTATATGACGCTCAGCATATGGGCCAGAGGAGGGAAGGGGGAACCCAGGGATTTCCTAGCCTAAAATTCTGTAATTTTCTGTTAACGCCACGCGCTTATTTGTGAGAGGTTGATGGTGTCACTCGCTTTGGTTCTGTTGCTACGCATTATTATGCGTTCTTTGCACGAAGTGACACATATAGGGGAGGTCGTTTCCATCCGTAAGTCCGCATGTTAAAACTGGACATATTATAATGAAATATAATGATATTGGGGAGTTTTGCTAAAATTGGTGAAACGATTTCAATTTTGGTCAAAATCGGAACAACAATGATGATCACTTTACATGAAGACCTACAATAATGATCCTTTGTTTCTACTCGGGAACCGCTGGAGGTATTTTGATGAAATTTGGTATTGGGGAGTTTTGCTAAAATTGGTAGACTGATTCAAACTTTGGTTTAAATCGGACGACAAGTACGACCACTTTACATGACCTAGAAATAGTTGACAATGTTCCTTTGTTTCAACTCGGAAACAGCTTGATGTATTTTGATGATATTTGGTATCGGGGAGTTATTCTAAAATTTGTTGACCGATTCCAATTTTGGTTAAAATCGGAAAACAATGATGACCACTTTACAAAAAGACCCACATGTAGTTTACAATGTTCCTTTGTTTCAACTCGGGTATCGCTTGACGTGTTGTAATAAAATTTGGTATTGGGGAGTTTTGTTAAAATTAACTGACCGATTCCAATTTTGATTAAAATCGGACAATAATTACGACTACTTTACATGAAGACTTACATGTGTTTTACAACGTACCTCGCTTGCTTCTCGTTAAATTCTCATCTGAGCGAAAAATAATGAGAGCATTGTGAAATCTCAAAGAACGCATTTGGAAACTCGGTGTACTCCGACATGGAGTACACCTTTCCAATCTTGTTAACATTATTGGCAGTGAATTGCCAAGCACACAGAGTTAATTTCAAGGCAAAGAGTGTAATGAGACCAAATGTATATACATATATGAGAATGCTTGTGCAATGTATATTGCGCCATTTATCTATATGTTAAGTGTCATTCTTAATGGTTGGACCTTCGTGGATCTGTCCAATACCAAAGGCTACGGTATGAGTTTATATCTGTCTATGTAAGGTCTTTGAATTTTTCTTGCAGTTACTTAAAATATTTATTATCATTTAACCTCAACAGGGAACAATCGAGCTCGTCTCATGGCTGGAAAAAAAATTCAAGAACATGCAATCAAAAATGTACTTGCCTTAGGTATTTCCAATAGCCACAACAAGTTTAAAAACCATATAAGAATTTTGGCTATTGGAGGTACCTAAGGCCAGTACATTGTTAATTGCTTGTTCTTAAATTTTTTATCATTTAGCCTATTTGGAATTTTTTAAAATATTACAGGTATGGAGAAAGTCGTGGTGGCCACATCAGGTTTGTTTACTTTTTGTAAAGAAAACCTAAAAATGAGAATAATAAATAGCATTATTATCACCAGAGAGCATCTCAATCCCTTTATTAGTGGCGCCACCTGTCGGTCAATTAGAAAAGAATCCTGCTGTCGGTGGGGTTGTGGCACTTCTCTGCGGGCTTTCTATCGAGCAGTGTCTATCCTGGTGGGACGATGAGATGGGCCCCTCTACGCTGCGTTCGTTCATTCGCTTGAACTGCCAAATTCGGTGAGTCAATTAGATTTAATATTTTTCTTTGGTAGTCAAGCTTTTTAAATGCCTGACTATTTCTAAAATACACAATTAAAAGTTTTCGTTAAATTTTGTATTGCATATAACCAGTGGCGGACCCAAGGGAGGGGCGATGGGGGCGATCGCCCTCCCCTTGGGAAGTTTCTGGATCCGCCCGTGCATTTAACCCATAAAGTCCGCTTCATTATCAAATTTCGCTCCATTGAGCGAGATTGGATACGTAACGTAACGTGCAGATGATGTTAGAGATTTCGCCGGATAATTATCGGGGTTCTCATCGTCACCACCCTTGTGGATATTGGTATTTGGCTTTATTTGGTGGAGGTTGAGCCTTGTGATCCTCCTCTTACACCCAAACCCATTCTTCGTCCGTACAGAAAATCGCAAAAGTGAACATTGAATTTTTGATTGGATACAAGAAATGTGAAAGTCCACAAACAATTTTGCAATTTTAAGGATGTGTTACTAGAAATCCCATAAGGGTAATGAGGACTATGGTAGAAAGAAACATTGAATTCAACCAGCATGTGTTCGTGTGCAATGTAAATTTCTAAATGGCCTTTCACAGAGTTTTATGGCCCATGTTAATGGTATTGTTAAGGAATGCAACAGTAGATTGGAGAGATAGGCGTTTTATACTTATTTTTGTGTAGATGTGGGGACGATATTTTGTGCATTTGGGCTGGTTCCAAATAACAGTTATACGATTTACTTTCTCTGCTCAATTCCCTCGACAAATTCATTTCTTTAGCAATCGAAGTAGAAGATAATGTGCTCCCTTAACTTTCTAAATTTAACTGTATCCCTCCAGAACAACAAGCCTGTTTTTTCTATCTACCGGAAACCTACTCAAGCGGACCACTTCTCTCATTATTTATCTCACAAACACGCCTCCTTCCACTCCATGATGCACCGTCTACTAAAAATTTCCCTTTCCAATTTAACGAAAGAATTAAATAGCAATTAACAATGGATACAGTAGTCGATTAATCGGTCACCTTCTCGCCAACAAACTGAAACACTCGGCTGAGAAAGTTATCGCCATCCCCCCGGCAACAGATATCTATTATGTTGGCGTAAAAATCCCTTTCTCGGCCACTTGCTAAACTTTTTCTGAGATACAATATTAGACTCGCCTTCTACACCAGCATTAACGATACTAAAATATTTCTAAAATTCTTTAGATTATACCAAATCTTACAAATAATAGAATTGCCAAGTTCATATTCTTTACACACTTCACTTTTAGTTGAGCCACTCTCTATTCATATGAATAAATCGACATTTTCTTGTAATCTTAAAACTTTCTTTTTGAACTTACCATGTTTCCAACTCGAGATACAGGGTATTAATTGCAAATTCAAGGAAACAAGACTTCGTTTGGAGGAATTACACTACAGTTTTACCCCGCTCCCACCTCCAAAATATCTTTAAGAAATTAACAATTTTCCAACAGTTTTTCCATCTTCTTTTCACGAGTGATTCTGAGAAATATAAGATGGTATATATAGATATATGAAAGATGTAATAAAGTATAAGATGGTGGAAATGAATTTCGTTTTAAAGAGGCTTAATACGCCGAAGAAATTTTTAGGTCGGAGGGTAAGGAAGTATTGAAGATAACCAGACTGGAAGAGAGAGTAGGAGAGGCGAAAATAACGGAGGAGCGAAGAAAGGAATACAGTAGAACTCCGGTTATCCGAACGCCGATTATCTGTATATCCAATTATCCGAACTGAATTCTAAAGTGCTGCATGATCCTTTACCCTTAGGCAGCGATATTCGTATTTACCCAACAGCCAAGAACAAACTTTGCATCCCTACTTTTGCTTTAAGGAATCCGTTTTTGCCTTAAAATACCCTCCGAAGATCTCCTTAATGCTCTCCTTTGCATTAATACCAACACAATATGCCCCACCAACTATAGACATTAAGCCACAGAGTGGAAAGATGTGTTCGAAGAATATAAATGTTATTTTTGACGGTCTTGACCTTATTTTGGAGAGATTAGGGGCAAATTTAATGGCCCTGAAGATGGTTCGAAAGGTAATGTAGAGGAATTTCTCGGACCGTTTTTTGGTATCTTTCTTGGTTATCAGTCTTGCGTCCTTCTTCAGTTGTTTTCGTGAATGTCCGCTTTTCAGCAGTTATCTTCGATTTTTTTGGGCTTTTTATGAATTATTAGTTGCATAAGAATGCCGTATTTACTCGAATATTTCACGCCCTTTTTCCCACTATACCGTGAAATACGCGTGGTATTACGACTACTGAGTAGTAGCGGAAAATATTCACATGACTGCCGCACCTATTCGTATTACATTAACAATTGTGCTTTGTGCTGACTTTAAAAGAAACATCGCGTTGTTTATTTTTTTCAACTTTTTCCAATAATCCGACTTTTCTATTATCCAAATTTGTTCGGATAATCGGACAATCAACTGAATATTGAAAGAGGTGGGAGGAATAATAAGGGGGCGTGAAAAATATAGGAAAGAAAGAAAAGGAGAAATAAACTACAGATATGGACGAAAGATATGAGAGAGGAAAAAGTGAATAGGACACTTGTCCTCTTCGACAGCTAGGCAGAGAAGGTTTAATGCTTCAGTCGAAGAATCGCCTCAAATCATCGATATTCTATATAGAAAAATATACGCTATCCGAAGGAACACAATATGCCGAATGTGACAATTGCAAATGAAATTTACTGTAAGCACAATAACTGGGGGCGTATGCACAAAAGATATAGAAAAAGTGGCGGGACAATAGCATAGCAACGAACAGACGAGATACCTTTGTCAAGCTTTTTGAAGAACCAATCCTTAGTCATTGTCTTCCCTTCGTTCCAGACTTCTACATTAAACTGCAGCATTTGAATGTCTTCTCGAGGTTTTCTACGTCGGCTTCGGACCCCTCTCTCGGAAGTCTTGTAGTACTCGTCGAGCTCATTCAAGTTGACTAGTATGGCCTTGCCCCTTTTGGAATGGTTGTCATCATACTCCCTAGGAAAAAAACCCTTAGAGAAATGGTGTGTTTAATTTTCAATCATTTGAACAAATCTTAATATGAAATAGAAAAGAATTCCCCACGCCTTTCCAATTGTGCTTTTTTTTTCCTTCAAGCCTCTAGCTACTTCGTAACTTCCACCACATACTGCCCGTCTATGCGCCTTCCTGTTTAATCGTCCACTAATTTGAGTGGTAAACCTCGCGCAGTATGGTAGCGCTTTCTTCTGCTACGTAATGAGTTTTGGATTTTCCGCGGTCGGCTGAAAATTAGGGGGTCGAATGGCAGATCAAGACACGTTTAGAACACCCGCGAGTTGAAATCGTTTTAATCGGTTCTCCGAAAACCTATCGATCGGCGCGTTGTTAGGCGGTATAGATTTCCAATTAATTTGTTATCGCATTTCTGTTGTAATTTTGAAGATCGAATAATTTTAAGTTTAGACTTTGAAGTACTGAAGAATCGTATGACAATAATCTAGCTTGAGATTATCCGTTTAAAAGAAAATCAGTTGGAGGCATAGAAATTGTTATACGAATGCTATCGTAAAAGAGAGGAGTCATCCTTTAAGAAGTATTTTCTTCATTAATTTCTAATTCAAATCGGAAAATTTAATATTCCTTGCCTCTTGGAAATATTATTAAAAGACAGAAGATAGATTCGATTTTCGCAGAGCTGGCAAAAATGACGCCTCTTTCAAAAACAAAAATTTATGTGCATAGCTATTAATTTAATTATCAACTTGGTCGAAGTTTGGTGCATTACATATAAGAGCTCGTCTTAAATTAATTTTTTTTTTGATAAATCATAAGTAATTATTGAACTGATTTCGCTCAAGTTACTAGATTCGCCATGGTCTATGTATTTCAGCGTCCTGTTAACAAACACTTCAGTGCTAATCAAACTTTTTTGTGCCGCGTCACACTTTCAAAGATAAAGAGGGTTTCGCGGCACCCCAGTCCTTTGCCAAGCTTTATATATTTTTGGACACGGATATTTCAACCTTTGGACACATCTATTTGTTGATGCTACTAAATAATCAGTTTATTAGAAGAATAATTATTATCCTAATTACTCACCAACACATGCACATGCAAATTTACCAAACAATTTTTTTGCGGCACCCCTAAATATCTACGGCGGCACACAGTTTGAGAACCACTGCTCTAACCACTACACCGCCGGCTCGACCTTTCCCGCTTTTATCTGAGTCCAGCCGATTCGCCTATTTCCTACTAACGATGGGTATCTTAGAGGTAGTGCAATGAATAGCCAGGAAGGGAGGAGAGAAACCCGGTGCCGGCATTTGCCTGCTCTTACGAAGAACACAAGGAGGGCCAACTGCTTAACGTCCCTTCCGAAGGACGGAGTGTTGATTTTAGTGCGCTCCTCATTTACCCGTGTTCTCTTTCCTCATCGGCTCGTCCTCGTCACCTTAGTTCCAACACGCACAAATAGGGGGCCGGAGCGACCTTGGGAAAAAATCCTCATAAGGATTCGAACCGGGTGTCGCTTTTTTTTTAGCAGATCGTACGGTGGGGCCAACACTAACCACTACACCACCGGCTCCCCTCTTTCCCGCTCTTGGATCCACTACTGGGAGAGTTATAACCAAGGGTCGCATCGTGTCGGAATCACCCGACAATTTATCCAATGCACGCTACAAATAACAGGGAATTAAATGTCGCTCGAGGAGCCTGGAATCGTAAGTATCCTTGCTAATGTTTTCTTGACATGACTCTTGACTCTTTGTGACAGGGATTTATAAATGTGCTCGTGTTTAATCAATATCGAATTTCATTGCGTCAAGATACGTTGTTATCAATAACTCGCATAAAATTATAACTGAGATTTCAGATGCATATGAAATTCTTAATATTTGTCTGCAATCGCCGACGCATATCTGCGTGCCACATACTTATTCCATTTCTTGGATTCCCACGAGTATTCGTCATTTGGAATATATGTGGAGATAATGTTTGGGAGTTGAGCGGACGCATCGCTATTAACGCAAAAGCGCGGTCAAAGCATCGTTATTTGTGAGCAAACACGTTTTGGAAGTCTCCAACACAAGTCTCGCACAGAAACAAATGATAAATGTTGAGCCATTCAAAAGAAAATACTTTTTTCAGTCTTGTGACGGAGACTTGTTCCTTGGATGATTAGGCCCTATCCCGGAGGAAACAAAATAATTTCTCTCCCATACATAAAAAGCGACGCTTTCTTCTTTGTGAGTGAATACATGCTGTCCACCCGCATTAATGGTATCCCTCCTTTTTATTACGTACTTGTTCTCTTGACTTCATAGTTTAAATTATTAGTTAGATATGTTAAATATGATTTTACATATTTAATTCGGGTTAAAAATTATCGCTCAGTATATCTGCACAATATGAGGTCCGTTCCTCAGTATGCTACGAAAACTATTCTGCGATCTCCCTGCGTTAATTGTATATTACCAGAGGATATAGAAAATAAACAATATGTTGGATTTCACTGTTTCATTTTTTCGAAGGATAACTTAGTCGTTCAACTTTTAATGTGACTATTTTTAAATTGTTATAGCTCATGTAAAAATATTTGTTTTTCCTCTTTAAAAAATCGTGCAAAGGACAAATAAAATTCTCCGTCAATTGATTTCAGATTAATTCCGATGGCTTGTGGGCTTCCCAGGACGATTGCACATAACATTCAAATTGAAAAACATCCAAAAATAATAAACGGAAACCACTGTGTGGTGTAAAATAAATGCTTGCCACATATAATATAATGCGAGGATATCGACACCGGATTTTCTAACTTAAAACAAACATTCCCACCGATGAAAATTTTTCAGCTCTGTTTCATTATATTCACGATTGCAAAATTTTCTTTGCTTAACGATTTACCATAAGTTCCTTTTGTTTTATAATAATAAAAATCGGACCTCGTTATGTCTGAATATTTCAACACTCTAATTTCTTTACGACTCGTGCGAAATATCTACTTAAGCGGTATCTTGAACCACAACGCCACTTATGCTTCGTTTAAAACTATGGAACAATTTTCGAGAGTAAGTGAAACTTAGTTTAGCTGATAACTTCCATGAAGGGGGTCTGATGACATATATCATTCATATGACTATTTTTTCTTGGGACCAGGATGGCAGATCAGCTATCAAACTTGTCCGAAAGAAGGGCAAATTCTAGTGACAGCGTATAAAAAGACATGTATTGCGATCACCTAAAGTTTGATATAATTTCTTGAAATTTTAACATAAAAAGATAACAAAGTATAATATTTCATAGAGCTGCTTGCAAAATTTGGCCCTGTTATGGCAGAACATTTGAGAAGAATTGAAAATGGTGAACTTAAACTGGCACAATATTTAATGACCTAATTAAAATTCTAGGATCAGAAATTATTAAGGAAGTAGTTCATCGTGCACTTGGTGCAAAATATTATTCAATTATTTTGGATTGTAAACCCGATATTGCACACCAAGAACAAATGACGGTAGCCATCAGATTATTTAACATCTCTCAAAATAAGATACAAATATGCAAGTACTTCTTAGGGTTCGTAGCTGTGTCAGACAGTACAAGCAAAGGTTTAGCAGATTCTCTTATGAATACTCTCACTTTAAATAATTTACCATTAGAAGACCTTAGAGGGCAAGGATATGATAACGGTAGTAATATGTGGAGGAAAAATAACGGCATACAAGCAAAAATTTTAAGAGAGAACAAAAGAGCCTTTTATGTATCATGTGGATGCCACAATTTAAATTTAGTTATTTATGATGTGGCACACTCCTCAATACAAGCTGTTTTGTTTTTTGGTATACTGCAGAAATTATATAACCTGATTGCAGCATGACCTCAAAGATGGGAAATGCTTGCTAAAAATGTAAAAGTGGCTATAAAATAATTGTCTGAAACAAGATGGGAAGGAAAAATTAATGCAGTAAAAGCAGCAAGATCTCAACTACCAGGTAAAAAATATCTCTGAGAGAAGTAGCCAAAGCGTCAATTTCAAAATATCCAAAAATATTTGCCAAAGTGAAAGGTTTGACTAAGGAAATCTTTTCTTTTCATTTTGTATTTCTACTTGTTTGGTTTGAAATTTTGCAACACCTTGAAGGTGCTAGTCAAGTCTTGCAGAATCCTCATCTTGATTTAATTGTAGCATTACAATTAATTGATGCTAGTAAACATCATCTTGGCTTGGAAGATTGTTAGGAAAAAGCATTAGAATTGTCAAATGAACAAGAAGAGCAAAAACAATTTTTTTAATATGAATCAAGAGATGAGACAATAACAGCCCCAAGAGATTGAATTTTTAAATATTTTATTGGATTGACTAAATTAAACGAAAGATTCAAACACACTGAAAAAACAGCTTTCAACTTGATTCTCGCAACTAAAAATTTTATTAATTTAAATCAAGTTAGTATAAGTAAACAGTCTAAGGAGCTAAAAGAAATATTAACTTGGGGAAATGGAATTAGTGATATTGATGCAGTAGATTTAACAATTGAAGTCAAATCACTTCAGCATGTCATGAGAAATTGTACGCGAAGCACTTGTGGGATTGTAGAAAAGATTTTAGAATTACGGTTGAAAGAAATTTATCCTAATACAATTGTTGCCTTGCTGCCACTGGGACCTGCTCCCAATTGTAGCGTTTATGTGAATAATAATAATAATTTATTTGACATTACCCATGTCAGTTGCAACAGTGGAACAATCTTTTTCAAAATTAAAGCTGATTAAATCATTCTTAAGATCAAAAGTGATGCAAGAAAGGTTGAATGGTCTACCCTTATATCTATAGAAAAAGAAATTTTTGACACATTAGATACACAGGAAATTTGTAATATTTTTATTAAGGAAAAGTGCCGGAAAAAGTTTTAGCATAATTAAATTGTAAAAATTGTTTAATTTTATACCTCCAAGCAATACTATCTTAATGTCTAGTAAATGTTTTTCTACTTTGACTCCTGTTAAATTTATTCCAGGTGAATTATATTAACTACAAAATATATAATTACATAAATTCTCTACCTCTCAGCTTATGGTTACCAGATGTCCTTGTTCTGCAGGATGTCCTGTTTTTTTAATTTTGTCATTGTGTCCTGGCTTATTGCTGTCTATTTATATTGAACATGCTAAATATGGTTGATTACTTCCGATATTGTGAAAATTAACGACTAAAAAGTTTTTAATTCATAGTGACTATAAGATTTGGTATTTTAATGTTATATGTGAGTTATGTTCACTCACACCTTGAACTATATTTTTAGGAATCGTTTTGTTTGGATAATAATTTTCTGATTAAGAATATTTTTATAAACAAAAGATATAATCTTAGAATTTTCTTTATTTCTTGGAAAAAATTAATCTGAAAGGAGTATCATAAATTGTACGCATTCGTGATCAAGCTGTGTAATTTGTCTTTCTTCGATGTTGAATTAAAGATAAATGGCTTCTTTATTCAAAACCTGTATTGGCAAAGTTATATAGTCCAATAAATACATATGCCCAGGCTTGCCTAAACATTCTGTGAAAGGTTGCCACCTTAAATGTGTGACTAAGAATGTGTTTAATCCTACTCCGAAAAAATAAAAAGCTAATAACATTTTAGTATTGTGTATTCTAAATATTTGACCACAACATCATAAACTATTTTATTCCAAAAACGGGGCCTGGGAAAACCTGTGTCCGGCACTGCATAAGGCACAATATTTTATGCGACTTAGGTTTCTCTCTCAAGAGACTGTAAGAGGAGAGGTTATGTCTTACTTTTGAAAGAAATTTTTTGGCCTATCTCCGGCTAACTAAGAGCATTTGTGTGGTCTTGTAAAGCTAGAAGTCTTAGCGCCTTTTGTTTATTTTACAGATGCAACTAGGGTATATAAGTTAGGACCTGCACTGAAAGGTAGATCTGAGTGCGCTTACTTGAAAAAAAGTGCTGTTCATTCGACATGGCAATGGTTTGTTTTTTCCCTATCCCACTTCCTTTTCTGGGGTGGTGGAGTGTTTAAAGCAGCAGTCCCAGGTTCGAATCCGACGGAGGTTAGATTTTTCAACCTGGGATTGTCCCGTCCCTTACTTGTGTGATTTGAGGCGACCATGCAGGTCAGCATTCCTTCCTTCGGAAGGGATGCTTAACAGTTGGCCCTCTTGATGCTCTTCATGATGGCAATGGATTTCCCTCTTCCCTTCTGTCTGATGTGAAAGAAGTAAAAGCTATAATAATCCAAGATGTTGATAACCAGAAATTCCATACAAACAAACATTTCCTTTTCTTTGTATCTTCAGACACACTACTGAAGATGACAGCGTAGCTGTCGAAACATTGGTGTCTAGTTGTATATGTTTGGTTAGAGTCTGCTGTGTGAGTGCCTCCTTGGAGTGTGTGCACGTGTATGTGTGTGTTTCTTCATTAAGAGTTGGGTCCCAAGACGATTTTACCGGAGACCTGCAGCACGTACGTGAGTTTCTCTTTCCTTATTTTACGGTGAAGGATCTATTACTATTTAGTTACTTTGGGTTCCTTGAAATCAGATTATAATAGTGGTACCTATGTAAAAAAATTGTTGGCATATACGACATGTCAGTTATGACTTTTGCAAGCCTTTTTAGTGCATAAATTAATAGTTTTTGCAATAAATTGCTTTACTCTCACGTCATTTTATCTTGTTTATGATAACTATTACAAATACTAAAAGCTAATAATAATCACTTTAATATAGAGAAACACATTTAAATTGGTAACAGTTTTTAATTTATTTCAATAGTGTTACTAGTTCTTTTGAAATCATTTTTTCCAAAATCCTAAGAAAATAACAACCTCAGCAGGTGAGCTATATGTGCTGAAAGAACCTTTTATCATATAGGATAATATAATTAGATTCAGTTATCTTAAATATAAATTTACTGAGATGAATTATGCACCTCATCTCTTTTGTTGGAAATTCAATACATATATTGGAAACAAACATAAAATATTCTTGTACATAATTACTTGAAATATAGCAGAAGAACATTATTAATGTGCACACAAGGTTATGTTTACATAAAATCATTGTTTTACGAAATTTTTTGTCATATTATTAATGATATGGAGGTTAGAAATAGTTTTTCTGACTGTTCATTATATTTAACTGTATATTATGAAGGGAATGATTGAAAATATGAAAAAAGAAGCCATCTCAGTATCCTGTCAGTTCAACACTGGACGGATAATGAGAACGTATTTCTTGACATCGGCCTTTATCAATGCTCAGAGTCTTTCGTTTGACGAGTATTTGATGTTCCAACCGAGCCCTGACTCTCTTCAGTTCCTGTAAGGCATCCTCAGAGTTCCGAAGGCGTGCTTTCAGAGCTGTTATAGAGTCGCCAATGGTCTTAACTTCATCAATCAACCTGCAAAATGAAGTAAATCACTCACATAAAATATATAAATGACAAAAACTATGCACATCAATGGTTTTTGTTTTGAAATATTCATAAATCTAAATTGCCTTTCCACTTTATAGCAAGTCTGGGGTTATGGCATTCTCCACATTTAGAAGAATAATTAAATCTTTTTTAACTTTACAGTAATCAACAATGAATTTGCCAACTGCAGTTTTGAGTATATGCAGTTACAAAAAGTATACCATTTTACCAATCGTGGTATGAGGTTTTTAGTATCCACAGTTTCAGGCACATACTATTCATTATTTTTTGCTGCAATGATTTTTCTGAAATATGTATAACGTTTATGTATTTCAACAAGAGAACATCTGTACATGCAATTTGTTTAATTCAACAATTTTATTTCATATGTTATATATATATTTTTTTTTTCATGATGAAATTATTTGTTGTTATGGGGAATGATGAGCGTATATAAACTGATGCTAAGACAAACAAACATACTGTGAAGTGAAATGATAGGTACATGAAGTACATGAGGACACTTCTGTTTTGTGGTGCACTTAACGGTCAGCTAATTCGGCTGGACCCCAAACAATTTGGATACAATTGGGTCCCATAGACAAAACCTCTACAAAAACCAACAACAACAATTTTGTTTTATGCAACAATACTTCATTACTAAACTAAATGAATAGCAATGCATGCCCTGCAGTGTTGCCTATCTGGGGTATGTTCCAGCTTATTTCGTTGATCACCTAGGGTAAAAAATCTTAAAAATCCACTAAGTGGATTTTCTGGTTTATTTCATAAATGAATTTTGAGGTTTTTGCTCATGTGTTTACAAAATTTTAAAAAAGTTTCTTTATAATAATAATAATAGTCTTCTATAATAAATTCATTCTTCTACAAAAATATCATATTTTATGTATTTAATACATAGTGTCGCTCCAGAAATTCTGTGAAATGATGCATGCATAATTTTCATCTAAATCTAGGAGATTTATTACAACCATTTAGCATATTTATTTCTTAGCAGCTGGCAACACTGGTGTCCTGCACTTAAATTCCATTGCAAGTGTGCAGTCTAGTATGCATACACTTAGGACTGTTTTATCCTATATTGTGGAAAGGAGCCCCATGGCCAAGGGGCTGTGAACACTTCAAATTTTCCTCATTGCATAAAAAAGAGAACATTTTATTTTGCATTACCTCTGATAAACTCTTTGGAAAGTTTTCTGGGACCCCATGCTTTCAGTGTAAGCACAGATGTGTGCCCTAAAACAAATACTTTAGGTGAAGGAAAAAACACTACCTTCCTCCTAAGTGTTTCAACATTTATACTTTGTGAGTTTATTTCTATTTAGTTTATAAGGTGTTTTTTATTTTTGTTTTATTAATTAACATATTTATGGGAGAGTCTGATGTCCATTTTTAATCTTTGACACTTTCTAGGCCTTCCCCTACACAAGCCTTGGAAGTGGATTTCTCTAAACACCATAATTCCCATAAGCCCTAGATTTTACCAACCATGTTTTTGCCAACAGCATTGTTTTCCAGTAATATAACTCCCATGGTTGGCGAGGGAATACTGCATTACCATTTTTAATGTGCATAATAGGAGATAACTTGCAAAAACTAACTGAACAAAAATGCAAAATATAGTTTTTAACAGAAAAAAGAGAAAAAATGATTGATTTTAATTTTACCTAGACTATGTAAATACTACATAGGTAGGTACATCATTAAAAATTAACTTTTAAATACATTTTAAAATGGATGAGTTAGGATTATGAGCATCTTCATTAGAGAACAAGGCTGGATGTGGATGAGCTATAAATAAAATTAAAACAAGTAAGATACCTTTGCTAAAGCAAGAAGTGGAAGCAGGTTTTCTTAAAAATTTTCAGGTTCTGGTTTGGGGAGAGGACAACCCACACCATTTGAATGCCACTAGACCTTCCCATCCATGAAAACTTCACTCTTCTAACTTCAGTAGTTTGGCTACAACATCATTTAAAAATTTTTAATTTTCCAAATTTGAAGCCATATTGCCAGAAATCTGTGAGCTACTTGGAAAATCCAATCAGTGGAAAATTCATAGAATGATAAGAACTATCTACCGTAAATACCCGCATATAATGCACCCTTTTTTTAAGCATTTGAGCTAAAAATTAGGATGCGTGTTATACGAGGGTACATAATCTTCCTATTTTCATTTGACCCCATATTTCCACAATTTCGACACATTAATTACTGCCTGGGTATCCTCATATTTTTATTGGCGATTTTTATGAAAAGTAAGATAGATAATAGTAATAATTTATTAACTAATACTATAAACATTAATTAGATATGAAAGGAATCAATTCAGTATTTATTCATTTTAAAAGTCAAGAAATTCTTTGTCACTGGACCATTTTTCTTCGATGTTGTTATCGTAATCATCATCTTCGGTATCTTTTGTATCCTCCATTGCCGTGGTGCTGTCATCATTGTCCTCCCACACCATATCATCTTCACTACTATCTAAACTATTACTGATGCAAAATTTCTTAAAACCTTTTATAATAACATCCGTGGACAACTCATTCCACATATTCTCGCATTTCACTGTATAAGATTTGCTACATTGTAACTCACCTTTCCTTTTGTTAGCACAATGATGAGCTATTTTACGCATTACGTCACCTTAAACCGGCACCCAGCCTGGTGATGAGGTACTGGTACTACTTACAATTAGAAACAATGGCAGCTGATGCCTATGAGTTTGCTGGGAGTTGATGCTTCTTCTAGAACTAACATCAAGTTATCGTTCCCAACTTTTCTCTCGGTATTCACACGTGATTTATTCTTGATTCGTAGAGTCTGTAGTTAATTATGGCTATTTGCTATCATTTTTACGTGCTTCAGGGTGTTCTAATAAGGGTAAAACTGAAGGTTGGGCGAACCCATCCACCTCAGGCATGACAAAAACATGTAAAAAACTTCGACATAGGATTATCGTCATTCCTTCATTTTATTAGCTCAAACAATGTCATATGCCATATTATAAAATTAATATAATTCGATTTATTGTGTATATCCTAATATCATCTTGTAAGTAAACATGAGTAGTAATGATTGAATTAGCTGACGTTCCTTTGGAACGTTATGCGAAAATTTCATGTCGCACTTTCATTATGTTACCAATACAATACCAATAATTCGATCATTGCTTTAGACCATGTTACACCATCTACTTTATTCTGGAATGGTAACGCTAAAAAAAACTCTCGCTATACGTGGGTATATAGAAAAATCATAGATTACGAGGCTGAAACCCCCCTGTGCGTTATACGAGGGTGCGCATTATATGCTGGTATTTACGGTATTAAGAAGTTCATTGTCCACAGACAGATGGACAGATAGAGTGATCACATTAGAATTTTTTTTTCTTTTAAGAAAACATGCTAAAAAGGAAGGCAGTGTCAGACAAAAGCTTTCTAGAAGCCAGCCTTTTCTTTCTTCCTTCATCTAACACTCTTCTCAAATATCTCTATCCCCAACATCTTTAGTTTACTTGCTACATAAATCGTGGTGAGATTAATAAAATTTTCATTATTTTTTGCTTTTTAAGCATTCTTTACAAAAAGTAAAAAAAGGTCTTATGGCCAGGTCATGTCCTTCCATCCATCCATCCATCCGTCCTCATGTTTCATCTCCAAAACTACTAGATGGATATTCATGAAATTTTGTATTTTGGACATAAAAGCTAAGAAAATTATATAAATGGTTTATGTAGCCTAATCGGGAGTGCCACTTTAGTAGTGACAAAAATGAACTTTTCTTTATATCTCGTAAAATATCACAACACAAAGTCTCCAACCAAAAATTGTAGAACTAATCAAATAGCATCTGTTTTGTTCAATACATTTTTATTGAGGGAGTAGCGGATTTCAAGAAAATCAAACAAGAAATTTTTTCCTGTGTTTTTTAATTGTTGTCAACAAAAACAATCATTGTGGTAACTGAAGTAAACAATATCTGCTGTAATTACCTAATTTGTTTAATTTTCTTTCATGCTTGTGCGACATTTGGTAAATGAAGGGAAATGGATTTTCTACAACGAAGACGTATACACAGCATTTTTAAATGAAAAGAAATGGGTAACTTACAACAAAGGAATGAATTTGAACATAAAGGTTATATACTACTATTTGAATGAGGTATTTTTTAAATAATTGTTGATTGTTTTATTAATTACCACTGATTAGGAAATAAGTTCTTAAATCAAATATTCATTATTTCTTTGGCTTCACTATTGGCCCATCATTTTTCAATTCTTAGACATTATACTGAGTCATTAATATTTATCACATGGATATAAGTATGTGTGGGTGAAAGATGGGTAAGTTTTCATCCATAAGAACGAAGGAGATCCTGTTATACCAGTGACAAGTGAGGAAGCCGTAAAAAAATTGGAGGGGAAATTAAATACTAATTCATAAGTCCAGAGATACTCGATTTTCTTATCTTGTTTTTTAGAAGTATCAGGTAAGTTTGTTGTATTTTTTTATTCTAATATTCAATAGCTGGATTATTTTGTAATGAGTATTTGGTCGATTCAGTTCAGTATAGCAGTGTATGGTTGGCAAATACACACTCCCTCAATATTTTATAACTCAATGCAAGAAGCATGCATAGTAACAAATTTAGTGACATTGAATGTGTTCTTCACCAACTTAAGACAATTGATGTTCTGATTATTGTTGAAACATGGTTAAAAACAGGGAAAGAGAAGTTTTATAATTTTTACAACTACATTGGTTTTCATGCATTGAAGACAACAGGTATTGGGGGTGGAGTTGCAATATATATAAATAACTTGTGGGCATGTAATATAAAAGATATACTTAGTAGCATCACAGTTTATTGAGTGTAGAAATATCACAGTCTAGAAGTAAGTACAACATATGTGCGGCTTATAATCCTAATGTTACTAACTATACTGAATTTTTTCATGATTTGGAATTATTATTATTGAAAACTAAAGATGAAAACCTAATACTAGTTGATGATTTTAATATTAATATCCTATATGAAAATGCTATTGCTACTAAGTATATGCAGTTATTAAAGTGCTATAACTTGCATATTTGTATTACTAAATATTCTAAAAGGGAAACATTAGCTTCATCCTCTTTAATAGACCATATGGCTATGAGAAATACAAGTTATGCATATACATGTATAAATATTGGTTGTGATATTAGTGATCATAATATGCTACTTTTACTAGCCCATAAAAAAAACTTGAATCTTCCCAAGCATCAACATTTGCTTAACCACTGTACAACTAAAATTAATTATGACAAATTGAATGAATGTTTTGCTAATCATATTTTTCAATCTGATACAAATGATGTCCATGTGTTATATGAAGAGTTCTGTTCTTATATTGAAAAGGGCAGAATTTTTTCTTCAATTAAAAGTTTTAAGAGATCTAAATCTTAAAAGTTCAGATGTGCTTGGACGCCTGATGATTTCATTGCCTCAACTAAAAGAAAGAGTAAACTCTCCATGAGCCATAAAAAAGTCCAGATAATAAATTCATATGTTTTGAGTACAAAAGATGTGGTAATATGGATACAAAACAAAAGCGTGAGCTCCAGAAATAATTCTGTTCTAAATTGGAAACTAGTAACAATAAGCCTCAAGTAATATGGGGAACTCAAAATGAAATATTAACCAAAGAGGCTAGGTGCAATAGAAAATGTGGCAACTTTATGCGGGCCCTTTACAAGTTGCCAATGGGTTAAACCAGTATTACTCAAACATTGCTGAAGAGTTGGATAATAAGTTACCTCCCTCCGATATAATAATGTACACCAGAGTGACCGATATTTTGGGATCAGGTTCAATTGCTCTGTGGCCCACAACAGTGGAGGAAATTCTTACTAACATAAGCATAATAAAGAATAAAAACAATGCTACCAAAGGTAACTTAACTACTAATATACTGAATCATTGTGGTAACACTATTGCACCAGGACTAGTTTGTTATTAATAAAACTTTCTTTAGGTAATGTACCAGATATTGAAAGTAGCTAGAGTAGTTTCAATTTATAAAGGGGGTGATGTTAAAAATCCTGAGAACTACTGGCCTACATCTGTACTACCTCCACTTTCAAAACTAATAGAGCACATAAAAAAAAGATTAGTTTCCTTTCTTGAAAAAGTCTTTTTTCTATAAATGTCAATATGGATTTCGTGATGGATGTAGCATGTTGAATGCAGTTGTTGACCTTGTCATCCAATTATAGCAAGCCCTCGATGATGGAAATTCAGTATCAGATGTCTTAATTGACTTAACTGAAGCGTTTGACAAGGTAAACTATGATAGATTCTTATTTAAATTGGAAATGATTGGTGTGCATGTTCTGCCACTTCAGTGGTTCAGGAGTTGCTTAACCAATAGAAAACAATATCTCATCTTAGACAATGAAGAAAGTGAAGTTGTTGATATTACCTGTGGTGTCCCACAGGGCTCAATTTTAAGACCAATGTTGTTCTTAATCTATATGAATAACATTAAACATCTACCACTTCTGGGTAAGCCAATACTGCTTGCTGATGAAATTACTATTTTTTATGTATGTAACAGTGATAATGAATTCTACCAGCAAATGCAATTTGATTTAGAAACCCTATATAATTGGTTGCTGGCAAACAGGCTTACAATTAACTTGGATAAAACAAATTATATGGTCTTTTGCAAACCATCTAGAACCCATTTAATGGCTTCACAATTGAACCTTTTGGATAAGACCCTAAAACAAACTGGGAAAGTTAAATTTCTTGGGCTGATCATATTTTGAATTGGAACTATCATGTGCAATCTGTTGTAAAAAAATCATTCTAATTATTGCTGTACTTTATCATGTGAAAGGTTTATTACCAACTAAGGTCTTACATACTGTATATTATGCAATGGTGCATTGTCACCTTCAGTATATGAACATTGTCTGAGGCTTCTGCAATAAGACTGATAAATGAGCTTGAGGTTTTGCAAAAAAGAACTCTTAAGATAATTTACAGTTTCGAATATCGAGCACCTTCTAAGGATGTATATATCTCATCTAATATATTACCAGTAAGCCTAGTTATAAAACTAAATTCCCTACTTTGTTTATAAAAACACAAATGTAGCATCAATAGAAAACACTACCAATTAAAAAATTATTGATATTCATACTATGAATACTCATGCAAAAAATAACTTTCATGTCCCTCTGTGCAAAACATTAAAATATGGAATAAAGGGTGTAAAATATCAGTTTATAAAAAACTACAATGAATTGCCCTCAGAGGTAAAAACCATTACACCTCAGTAAATTTAAGAAAGAAATATTAAAAATTATATGGAATGTAGTTTTAGAATTATAATATATTTACATATTATGTACAGTTTTTTTGTATTTGTGTTTTTATTATTATATGTTTGAGCAAAAGTATCCAATTTATTATACAAAATTTTTATTATACCACTTATTACATTTTGTTCTACTATCTTTTCTAATTGTATCTTATAGATTTTTATATATTATTTTGGATTTTACCTTTGTTTCTTAATATTTTATAGTTTGTATGTGATAATTGTTTTTCTTGTTGGCTAACTGCCAAATGTCGTTATGTGCCATCCCTTATATGAGCATTATGCTTCTGGGACATTTTCTATATAAAATTAACCTTTTCGCTGCTATGGACTTAGAGCTTCTGCGTCAGCCGTGTGCACCGAGTTCAGTGACCTTGAAGCACCCCTGTGCTGAATACTTTCTCTAGGAACTCCGCGTCTATGTTCTTTCGTTCATCTTTTAGTCTCTTTATATTTTAAAAGTTATTTTGTCCATCATTTACATTCATATTGATTATTAACCATCTCGAAAAAATATTTACATCTTTTTTGTTGATTCTTTTTATTAATAGCAAAAGAAAACGAAAGAATCCAAACGCGACTAAAAAAACTTGGTTTGAGAACGGGATGTATTACGTATGAAAGTTGACACAGAACTGAAGATATTTATGCCTATTTTCCGTCTGTTTTAGGCCTTTCAGGGCATAGGGGGTGAGAAAAGTGATGGCCAAGGCACGAAAAAGGTTTTATGTGGGTGCAAAAAGCCCGGGGAAACGAAGTAGAAGCAGCCTTTTTCATCGTCCAAGGTTAGACTAAAAACAGCTTGAAAATATATGTCTATGCACAGAGTGCCTAAAACATCTGTTAGTACCACAAAAATCCACGGCACTTCGTTAGCATCGATACGACTGAACGCATTTTGAGCAGCGAATGGAAAAGTTTGAAATGCATATATGCGTTGTTAGCAGTCAAGGCACCGTTCTGCTCGCCCACATATATGCGTCGATAACAGTAGCGGCTATGCGCTACCTCAACACATATATGCATCGATAGCAGCGAAAGGGTTAAATTAAATTAAAAAATCTTTTTTGATATAATTGCATAAATCGTAAAGTATGCCTTTGCCTTGCAAGTATGCACACATGCTGTGTGCATCTTTCCTCTCTTGTTTCTTTTTTAGGATTACTTTTTTCTTCTTTCACTATGCTACTGTCTACTTCTATTTGTTTCTGTGTTGTATGGTTATCAGTAGAATAAAGTCTTTCATTCTTATATATGTGAGACCAAACACTATTCTCCCTGTTATTTTACTTGCTAGTATTTTTTTGTGATTCATGGAGTTCTTCAACCTAACACCAGTGGTGAGCTATTGTGGGCTTGCTTGGGCTCGCAAAAGCCCATTGTTAAAATTTTTTGAATTTGCAAGCTCATTGTTAAAATTATCATTTATTAGGTATTCTTTACCAGCAAACCAGTAATAGTGGAACACTTGAGGGGCATGACTGGTCCGTCTCTGTCATAACTTACATCTCCTAAGCCGCTGGATGGATATTAATTTAATTAGATATGAGTGATCTATATTAAATTTATCCCCAATTGTGATTTTGAACTGAATCTGTCAATTAGAACTTCCACTTTACATAATTACTTTAATAAACCTATACTCGTATCTCGTTTAAAGGCATCTGTCAAGCAACAATGAAATGCCAAACTTTTCTCTCCCTAGGCCTTATATGATCAGTGAGGTATAGATTCAAAAATTTGTTTGGATAGAGAACAACATTTACTACAAGAAAGTCCGCGGTACAACTTATGAGTTATAGTTTCAGGGAGAGAAATTCGAGAAAAATCCTCTGCAAAACATCGCATATTTTGCTTACATCTGTTAAATTATGTGAAAGTGTCCAAGTTGTTTCATTACATCCCATAATGAGCAAATTCCACAAGGTTGAGCTTGACTTTATTAATGATATTGCAATTTGTGTTTACATCGATCGCGAAGACAGTTCTCTCAGCAAAAAACAACTATAAACCCATATTTCTCTCCCATGCTCTTATACGATCTGTGAGGTATAGATTATAAAAAATTATTTGGATAGAGAACAACATTTACTGCAAGATAGTTTCTGAGACCAAATAGTTACAACTTGTATTTAAAATAGTTTTAAAATAAACTTGTAGAACTATTAACGTAGAGTATTTCATTTTCTCTACAATTTTAATTTAACCAAAAATTTACAAGATATTACAGAAAGTTCAATTATTTTCACAAGTAAAGTGGTACTCCTGATTTGCTTACATGATTTATTTTTGCGTTTTTCTTATTGTCTTTGACAGTCAGTCCTTGACATTAAATTTCATAAAAATCCGTTTGGTAGAAGCAGAGAATGAACATGTGGACGCATTGGCACTTACACTGAAAGCAAAATGCACCTAAAAAAGGGGGAGTAGAAAAAAATGCGAGCCCATTGTTAAAATATTCATAGCTCACCACTGCCTAGCACCAATGAATGGTGAGATATACCAGAAAGTAATTTTCAATCAACGATAGACTTGTTATGAATCACCAAAAGTAACTTTCCTCCATCAGAATCTAAATAGGGTATGAATGCCTATTAGTTCATGTGTTGAAGAATTGAAATTAATAAAGATAAGAGTCATTCTATTTCTATAAATAGAATGGATGAAAAATACTTCACATCTTTGTACTCATTATTTTTATTTTTGGCTAGTAGAAAGCCCTCAATTCTGGGGGAAATTTTGAGAAATGTTAAAAATTATATTATATGTTGATAGTTGCAAATAATAAAAAATAACATCAAACTTATAGATTTATTTACAGAGAGAAAATTATGGTATTATCACTATTGCATTACCTCTTTCTTACTCTCTCTACAATGTGCCATTTGCATATGCAGCTAACACTAACCTCCTGCTCTTCCTGCTTGCAGAGAATAGAGAACATCAGCAATAACTGGGTTGCTTTGATGACAACAAAATTTTTTTAAAAAGTTTTGTAATTTTGTTGTTAATAGAACAAGTTTGGACAGATTTAGCTCGTATTTGAAATTTGATGGTATAAAAATACAACTTCATTCCTTTAACAAGATCTGGGTTGAAGTCCCACTATTGTATCATGATTTAAAGTAATTTTAAAGTGCAAATAAACACTATGCTACTCTCATTCCCATGATATTCAAATGAAGGAAATTAAAAAAGAGAAAATAATTGTTTTATTTTTTAGGGCAGTTGGAATAAATGATCCTCTGAGAGCACAATGTAGGTTATCCCAAATAAATGGCAGATGTTCAGTCCAAATATAATCATTAGCTCTGTAGAAATTCGCCAATTATCTTTGCAGGGTGAACATCCAGAATAACTCGATATTTTTACTTTCTCCATATACGAAGTATAGAGAAAGTATTTGTTTTCATGAAATAAATCGAATTCGAGATTTCAATGGAAATACATGTTTTAAGGTCCCCTGAACACGTTTTGACTATTTTCTCGATGATGTCTGTCTGTCTGTATGTGATAGATTTTTGTGGGCGCTCTAACTCAAAAACTATTAATCAGATCAACGCAAGATTTTATATTTAACATTTATATAAAAGTTAGAAGATCTCATTAGTTTTCAGTAAAAATCGGTCGACGGGAAGTGGGTGTTTACTCTTGTCACTTATCCATTATTTTGAAATATTTGCTTTAATATTTGATAAATGTAAAAATGTATTGGAATAAAAGTTGTAGGAAATGTTATTTTCTACCCTTTGTTTGATACATTTTTCCCTATAATGCATTTTTTAAGATATATCTTATATTTTTAGCTGCCACCACCATGCCACCTACCGCAGACTATTGTTAACGATTGATGCTTAGTTAAGTCTTAGTAATGCTCCTTTTTCTTTTCTTAATTGTCAACTGGAAGTAAATATTGACAACGATCCCAGAGCTAACAACATGTAATTTGCCATATAAATATGGAAAAAGTCATGTGTTGCCCACATCAGTTTATTTTATAGTATGATTAGCTAATTGTAAGGGTAATGTATGCTGTTATGTATCAATAAAGTGAACAATTCTTAAAAAGAGATAACATCCTCATTAAAATATTATTTTTGATTGTTATGAGATGATAGATTTTTAACTTAGCAGTACAGTAGAAACCCATTTATCCGGCTCTCGATGATCCGGACTTCTGGATTATCCGGACCTATAGACAGACGGAACAATAGACACGACGAGCGGCCGAGGTTCAAGGTCATGCATTCTAAATGTAACTACATTGTAGGAAATGACTCGCTCGTTCTCCCGTTCCCACCCATCCTCGCCTCATACTTGGCTGAGGAAAGAACACTTGACACCTTCCGTTCCCACCATTTTATATTTGTCAGTTCACAGCTAATTTTATTTAATGTTCGTTATTTTTTTGGGTTTACTTAGCAACCTTTTAAAAAATTTAAAAATTTAAAAAATTGTGTAGTTTTGTACTGTCTTTTAAAACAAAATTATATTATTTAAAGCAATTTATAGTTTATCATTTTAATTTTTAACATCCTATAGGATCTGAAAAACAACAATGTACATTATGAAGAATTTCCGATTATCTGGATTTTCGGTAATCCAGACTGGGTCCAGTCCCATCAAGTCCGGATTAACGGGTTTCTACTGTATAAATATGCAGCTTTATGTAATGTCAAAATTGTAATCAAATTCACACTCTCTAAGGTGCATGTGTCAGAGGCTTTATTATTTCGACTGAAATTATACCTTGCTTCTTGGCAGTTATGAGCAGTAGTGACATGTAACTAACATCATTAGTACCGAACTTTATTATGGCAGTTACTATAAAATTAACTTATTTCTTTAGACATACCCATATTGAGATTTGTCTCTGCATGACTCTACATTAGGTCTGGAAAGGCGATTATGGAGCCTTGTCTGGACAACTTTCATTGGAGTGTCATGATGTCTTATGGCTCTTTGAAGATCAGAAATCAGTTTCTCTGTTTCTCCAATCCGTCTCAGTACCTATATGGATGTTTACATTATTATAAAAGGAAAACATTACAAACATGACTAACTGGCCAAGTGGCAATAATACACATTATTTTTAAACTTGAAAATTTTTAACTAAATTAAAATTAACTAAATTAAATGGAAGAATATGCTAAGATTTCAGAGTTCATGGTAGGCCTTTGTTGCTAAGCAAATGAAATCCACACTGTACATTACACAAGCATCCTCTACATCTCTTATACCAGGGCCGTCTTAAGACATTTGGAGGCCATAGGGCCTAACTTTTTTGAACCCCCATTTGTAGAGCACATCTTATTTATCAAATTTTTGTATTGATTGTAAAATGTTGTGACTGTTACTACCTATCTGATTTCATAGAGAATAACAATATTCATTATTACACTATTTAGGGGGTGGGTATAAACAAATATTGGAAAATTAAAAATATTATATTTAAAAAATTAAAAAGTAAACTCATGATTTCATTTTATATATTTATTGAAAATTCAATGTAAAAACCAAATAGGCTATTTTTTCTGTTTCTTCATGTCTAATAATTCATAAGTATTTCTGACTTTTGAGTCTATTTTATTTCTCCTCCAAATTTTTAGGTCCCCCTCTAAAGTGAGGCCCTGGGCCAAAGCCAAATGGGGCCTCCTCCTTAAGATGGCTTTTTCTTATACCCTGTCATTTGCAAGAATATTTATTAGATAAGTACCACCATTTATAGTACATATTTATACACATAATCCTTATATTTTTACTTTTTATAATATAAATTTTTAAAAGCTCATTTGCTTTTTGGAAATGGAGTAAGGAGTCCATCAGGTAATTTACACTACTCTTCTGCAGTTCTATTAATATAGAGATATTCTTTGAAATTTTTTGCTAAACTTATGCACTGATAATTACAATTTGTAATTAATAAGTAATCTCCCAGATTTAGGTTACTGCAAAATTGCAATGTAAGCCTACCACCTTATTTATGTTTCTTTTATTTTCCTACGATTTCCATCCTGCTCTTTTGGCATTTTTGTTTACAAGTCCTTTCTTCCAAAACCTCTTAGTACAAATTTTGCTGTTCTATACTGAATCTTTTCTAATTTCCCAAGCAGTTGGCCCCTTGGTGCTCTTCATAAAGAGTTGGCTAATGTTGGCACTGGGTTTCTCTCCTACCTTGTGTGTGTTCGGTGTGGAAGGAGTAATGGCTATAATAATCCAAGAGGTTGATTAGCCAGAAATTCCATACAAACAAAACCACTATTTTTACATGTCCTGTCTGGTAGTGATCCGAATCAAAGGCCGGAATTCTGCAAATTATTTTTGAGCTTTTGGTATGGGATTTATAAGAGAACATTCTTCCTATACTACCAAATCATGTTGATATTATTACATTCATAGAGCAACAGGATGGCACTCCTTCACGTTAGAAATGAGAAGTCAGATTATGGTTAGATAAACAATTCTTTCAAAGGTTGGCGAGGGCCTGACAAGTGGCTAGCTAGGTCACGAGATCTTACTCCTATGGATTTTTTCACTTGGCATTACATTTGTGTAAGAGTTTATGTAACAAAGCCAAGGACACTTAGTGTTGCAACAAAGAATTACCCATGAATTTAAAACCATGTCACAAGATTTAGCAAAGAGTCTGCCACTGAATAGTCGGACATTATAAACAAGGTGTTCATGCTGAAGGAGGGTACTTTCAACATTTAAAATAAACAATTGTATCTATTTTCATTGTTTGCTGTATTTTAAAATTAAATGCTATTTATAACATACCTAATTTTGTTTTAAATTGCCTTCACATAAATATTTAAATACTTACTATGTAATTTTAGATCATTCAATATTTAGAAGTTTTCAATTATTATTTTTGCATCCTCATTTACTTTTCTTAAATGGACTTTTTTTTAGGGATTTATACCAGCTTAAAGATGTAAATTTCGTAAAATCATTTTTAGCAGAAATCCATTTTTAAGGTAAAAATAGGAAATTTCAGCATTTTCCATTAAATCATAGAGAAATTTAAATAAAACAGTTTAAATGACAATCAGAAATTTTTTAATGGTTTTTATTATTATTGCCATTTACTCATCCATAATTTAGAAATTTTTATTCCCGCCCATGCATTTTTCAATCAATCAGGAGCAGATATAATCTATTTTTTTTCTTCACGAGTTCATGAATTGTTCAAACAAGTATAAAATTTCCAACATTTATTTATTCTATTAGCATGTTTACAGTTTTCATGATGAAAGAAAATGTTTTTGACTGAGGAAGCACTTCTACTGTAAATTTATGCCCCCAAGGATTGGTACAATATTAACATGCATGCTAGTCCAACAAGCAAAATCATAATATTAAAGGCATATATTCTCCTATGCCACAGCATTCAATATTTACAGTTTATGGAAATCAGTAGGAAAATATTCCTGTTTGAGCAATTAAGGACCTATCACTTCAATTGTATGAAGAGACAATGTCGCAGAATATGTGACATTGTCCTGAGCATGTTAAATGGGAATAGTTATTTACATTCTGCAGTATCAATAAATAAATCATTACTGGTACATGAAATTTGATAAAGGTTATCTAAAAGAAATTTTCATTCACTGATGATAATGAGATTTTAATATGATTAAGTAATGATTTAAATATTTGTTAGAACTTGGAAAGTAAAAATCTTTTTTCTCCGAAGCATTCACAATTGCGAATGTGACCTGCCATAGAACACTGAATAAGCATCTCAATAATGAATCACTGATTTTATGATGAGGATATTTGCGGGAAGTTTCTATTTTTAAATTCATGGGAGATTTCCTTATGCCCGCATGACATCTATGGTGTCACAGTGTATCATTCTCTGATAACTATTGCAATTAGATTGGGTCACAGTGACAATTAATACTTCACCACCACCAGCCAATCATAAAAATGAAATACAAAGCTAGTTTCAAGTTAAAAGTTGCAGAATTTGCCAAATCATCATATATTATTTTATTTTGACTGCAGTTCATGTTTTTGCTGTTGTAGTTAGGGTTTGGTGCAATATCATGCTGTTATGAGAAGTATATTATATATTTTTATTATTATATGTAATTGTAGTATTATATTTTCTATGTACTGGGCAAGTTGCCCATTTATATTAAATAAATATAATTGTGTTGAAACAAGGGATTACAGTGTCAGTGAAAAGGTTACGTGAGACTGGAGAAAAAATGAATCCATGAAAATGAAGATGCCTAAGACCAGCAGTGGTCATCAGTCATAGGACTGCAATACCTATTTCTATACTCCACATATCCATGTCAGCCCCAAAAATTTGAAAGATGTTTGGTTCTGTTTGCATAACTGGGATGAAAGGTAAACAAGGCAACGCTACCACTGGCAATGAGAAATGGAACTAGTACACGGTGCAGCATACACATACTCAGCCTGCTGCATACTCCAACTCAGCTCCCTGGGATGGGTAATTAGTTGGTTGGTTATGGTTTTAATTGAAGTATTTCTCTTCTATGGCATAGCAACCTCCTTGGCCGCCCAGGTTGGGTAAGTTTGGTTAGGTGGTATTGGTTCACTGTGGCTTCCCCCTCGAGATGGTTTGGTAGCTTTAATCTTCTGTGATATTATCCGTCATTTACATTGTTTCATTACATACCTCAAGAAGCTTCTTATATTTGTTTGACTTCTGCTTTTTTGTTTTTCCCCCTGGTAGTTCTCGTTGCTTTCTCAGCATCACAGGCGTTAGACTCGCCTTGTTTACCTTACCAGTTATGCGAAGAGTACCAGATTTTAAAAAAATTATTTAAAGGTTGACTTATAAGTTGCAATAAATAGTGTGTAATATCAAGTTTTCCCCATTCATCCATAAACCCTGCTAAAAGAAAACTCATGAATTGGCCTTCTCTATCCCAATCTTTTACCTCTCCAAGGTCATCCTCGAGCTGCTTCCTACAGAGGTCTGTCTCCCTGATTCGATCAGCAAGTGCCACATCCACTGCATCTTTCTGGGTTCGAAGATCTCTTGATGCATCCGTCAGTAGTGTGTCTATCAGTTTACGAAGTTCTGTAGATGCCAACCTCTCCTTCTCAGCCATAGCTAGATTTTCCTCAGAGAAATGATGCCATCCTTCAGGAGAAGACTGCCTTTGATCATGAGGAAGGAAAGTCGGAGGTTTAATCTATAGCTACTCATATGGGATGCAAAAAAACCCAGGTATATTTGTTTATATTGTATCAATTTGTTGTTTTTTGTTATGCATTGGAGATTCTCAGTACTCCTATGAAAGAGGTGGGGATATAGAATGACATATAACTCTTCTCAGACATTCTTTGTGTGTAGTTAAAAGCAATTTAAACTCATTTGCACCTTACATGAGTAATTGAGTTTCTTATTTTGCCATAGTACACAAATGGTTAGGAAAACATATTTTTGAAACTAAATGTTTTTGCGGCGCATTTTATTATTTTTTTATATTGTTTGATTTACCAAGCCTAATATGTTTAGAATGGATCAAATAAGCAGGGCTACCACAATATGAGGAAAAATAATTTTCTGGTTTCAAAGCACTTACATTACTATACGATTATACTACGGCAAATTTGACGAAAAGCACTTATGTACCATGGGAAACCTGTGTATACCACTACTTGTGATATATTAAAATTGTATTGAAAGGAAAGTAGGCAGATTAGTTCTTTCCAGAACTACTTGTTTTCATTGTAAAATCGAATTGGCAATAATTAATTATTGTACAAGGGCTCTGTGCCAAGCATATCCTGCACATCCCATTATGCTGGGTCTGGAAACAAGGGTTTGTAGCTGAAAGGTACCAATAAATGTGCATGTCTTGAATGAAAAATTGTTCTTTGAACATCTTTATCCTCCAAATAAAAATTATGGAGCCTTAAATGGTCATATGTAAGTTTTTGTACTTGTCAACTTACTAGAGGGTCCAATTTTTCTTTTGGTTCTTGCATGCACAATAACACATTCAGCAGTATTTTTCCCACAGTAGTTATTTGAATATTGCACTATGTATGAGTATATTACCTTTGCCAATGTGATTTAATGTATACACAGTATTCACAGAAATGCACTGCCTGCTATGGCAAGACTAATATATTTAGTAATAATAACAATATCATTATAAATAGCTGCTTCCTACATATATAGGATATGTGATATAAAGCTTAAGGTAGTTCTACAAGTACAACAGAGCTGAAATTTGGTAGAAAGATTGGGTACAGCCTCGGGGAAAAATCTGAAATTCCAGAAAGAATTATATTTAAGGGGCGTTTTTGATCCCAAAGTCCAATTTTAAACACTTATAAGAAAAGCATTGAAAATGATGCAGGGCTATATAAAATTGCTTTTTTATATTATTTACAATTAAGATACAACATCAGGACATGCACTGTACTGTGGGTGAAAGAATGAAGTTTATTTTCTTGAAGGCAAAATTCAAATCCATGCTGAATTTGCGTAAAAATTATGAAAAGTTTTTATGTTTTAAACAATGAAAAATATTAACTAACATAGCAACAACTCATATGCCTTACAATGGGAATTGATTTTCCATAATTCAAGAGCATTGATTTAATGCTTTTAATGGGAATCAATGGAATATATTACATAATATCGTTAATGCCAACCAACTAGGTAAACATTTGGTGACATCTTAATCCAAGCACAAAATATTCCATTTATATCTATAATATTATTATTTTTAGTGTTCATAATATTAATTTTAAATAACTTGCTCTGGAGATCATGTTGGTTTATTTATGAGTTTAGATTTTGGTGTTTGCTGATTTTTTTAACCACTTGCAATATGCTATATAGCACTGACAACTCATATAATTAATAAAGCAATACATATAGTTAATAATAATCATTTGTGCCTGAGGGCATTTTTCCTGCTATGGGGCATTGTTTCATTGACCCCAGTATTTGAAATTCCCATTATTCATGCATTCATTACCTCCAAATAAAAATTATGCATAGTCAAATTACTTTTTTAATAGTGCTTGAATAATTGGAAAAAATGGACCAAACCCTTGCCTAGCAACAATTCTGCAATTAAGCATATTACGTTGCATATGATGTTTTTGCATATTTTCCATCCTAATTTCATGAACCCAATGACCCATTCACATAAACCCTGAGACATGTCTTCTTATTTTATATGTAGAATCACCTGATTGGGTTACATCAAAATCCATGACCCAAAGGTTGTAGCATCTCCTATTAAGATTCTACCTATTGATTAAGAGTACATGAGATGAATATTACAGGAATTATAAAAGTAAATGAGATATTTTCAAATTGGCTTTTAACTAAAGTCCCAGTAATTAAAAATAACTACAGCATTATCAACTTTCTGCATTCAAGGACAAGTGAATGGAATGTAATAATAAACAGCTAGCAAATGTACATATGTAGATTGGGTGTATTATTGGTTTCCAGAGACTAATCCCTTTGCTCCACTGATGCAGTTCTTCCTACATCACTGGCATCTCTGGCTGTTAATTTCATCTTTTAAACATTACCACCTACCGCAAGTCTCTGGATTACATTTTGAGAATCTCTGAATTAAAGCATTCTTCTTTTGAGATATAAGACTAATTCTGAGAGAGTACATCAGTTTTGTGCTCACCTCTCAGTTATACAACATGGTAGTTTTCAAGATAGAAAATGTTAATGTAAAATGTAAGTTAACTCACCCCTCAGAAACACGGCATGCTCCTGGGTAATGGAGTACAGTTTGAGAAGTATTTTGTAGACCATGGGATTCAGATTCAATCTGATGAGCCTGTGTCTTATCACTCCAGTCTAACTCAAGCCTCTGCTTGGCTGCTTTATTGGCAGCTTGTTGGTCTTCAGCTTGCTTTATGAGTCTCTCCATTAGCATTTTAATCTCTTGTATAAGTGATGACTCCTGAAAAAATGTCGTTATAAATTAAAAACATTTTAATGATATATTAATCCCCAAGTTTTTATGCATTCTTTGCACGAAGTGAATGCATATAGGGGAGGTCGTTTCCATCCGTCTGTCTGCATGTTAAAACTCGGAAACCTCTGGTCGTATTATAATGAAATTTGATATTGGGGAGTTTTGCTAAAATTGGTTGAACGATTTCAATTTTGGTCAAAATCGGAACAACAATGATGATCACTTTACATGAAGACCTACAATAATGATCCTTTGTTTCTACTCGGAAACCGCTGGAGGTATTTTGATGAAATTTGGTATTGGGAAGTTTTGCTAAAATTGGTAGACTGATTCAAACTTTGGTTTAAATCGGACAACAAGTACGACCACTTTACATGACCTAGAAATAGTTGACCATGTTCCTTTGTTTCAACTCGCTTGACATATTTAATAAAATTTCGTATTAGGAAGTTTTACTAAAATTGGTCAACCAATTCCAATTCTGGCTAAAATCAGGTAATAATTATGACCACTTTACATGAAGACCTACATGTAGTTTACAATGTTCCTTTGTTTCAACTCAGGAACCACTTGATTTATTTTGATGAGATTTGGTATTGGGGAGTTTTGCTAAAATTGGTCAACTGATTGCAATTTTGGTTAAAATCGGACAACAATGATGACCACTTTAGATGAAGACATGTAGTTTACTATGTTCCTTTGTTTCAACTCGGAACCACTTGACATATTGTGATGAAATTTAGTAT
This sequence comes from Tanypteryx hageni, assembly GCA_028673005.1. NCBI lineage: Eukaryota > Metazoa > Arthropoda > Insecta > Odonata > Petaluridae > Tanypteryx > Tanypteryx hageni. Next base: position 132,671,360 of record CM054112.1, on the reverse strand, counting down.
TGGGGAGTTTCGTTAAAATTAATTGACCGATTCCAATTTTGCTTAAAACTGCACAATAATTATGACAACTTTAAATGAAGACCCACATGTACTTTACAACGTACCTTGCTTGCTTCTCATTAAATTCTCAGCTGTGCGACAAAATATTGAGAACATTGTGAAATCTCGAAGTACACCTTTCCAATCTTGTTTATAATCAAAACTGAAAGTAATTATGTTTTATGCCTACAATATTATTAATAGAACTTAAGAATGATCTTATCCTTACATATATAAATTACAAGGAAAGTTGGTTAAATGTAAATAATGAAGCAATTCCCGAGTACCTTTGTGTATTGATAATACAGGGTGGTTGTAAAGTAACTCTGCAGCAGCAGCAGTGATGTTACTCATACTTTTTTTTACGTAACCAGTATCCCCCATGTCTCTACACAGAAGTATTTCGTTTCACAATCAGTCAGTCTACAGCCACCCAGCAATGAATCTTTGCCTGTCATATGTATGTGTGTATGAATAGAAGGCACAAAATTTTTCAGCAAGCATAGTTGTCTGAATATGTTATATTTGGAAAAATGATTCATAAAATGCATCGAGTTGGTCCTTGCTATCCACCATGCAGGGCCGAGGAAAGGCAGTTTGGCACCCTACACAAACATTTTTTGGTACCCTATTCCAATCTAAATGTTACTAAAATCTAATAGATGAAAATTATTTTTAATAGTAATTACACAAAGATGTCTATAAGCACTGGTATTACCTAAATATAATATTAATAGAAGACCATTTTTTATTATTAAATGTTTTTTATGATTACTAAAAACAATGTTTTTCCACATTAAAAAAGCTTCATGGTTAGTAATAGCAGTAAAAGTGGGCATTAAGAAGAATATTTTTTAGCAAGAGATTAAGCAAATCATTACTTTAGGCTTGTAGTTAGTTGGTATGTCAACATCTTCAAGAATTAGACATTTTCCAAGATTAAAAGTAGATAGGCAGGGACCTCATGGTGGTCATTCCCTTGGACCATCATTAGCCTGCAAGATACCTCAAGTCCTCGGCTGTACAAACCCTTCCTCGACATCCAAGCTCACCCTTCCCAGCGGTGTATCCTCTGACCGCAGGGATGATTAAGCACAACACACATTTCATAAAAATTTTAACAGGTCAAATGTAAGTTAAATTTACATAACAAAATGCAATAGATTGGTTTTATATAGAGAAGATTTCATTAATCAAAGGGGAAAACGAGGGAGTCACAGTACAGATGGGGAAAGAAATATGTAGGAAGAGCATATCCATCAGAGCGGGACCATATTTGCTATTCTTGAAATTTACATATGTTCACTATATACAAGCGTTTAAATGTGGTAGAAACCGTGGGAAACATACCCACTGGGTTGGTACCTTGGAGTGAAAAATATCAACTTCCTTATTGTTTGCCGTAGAAAGCCATTTAAAAGACGTGCATAATTGAGAAACTATGTACAGTGTTAAACAGAGATGCATTCTCATCAGAAATGTATTAAAAAGTTCTGATTAATTTGTGCTTAATCATCCCTGCAGTCAGAGGATACCCCACTGGGAAGGGTGAGCTTGAGCATCGAGGACGGGCTCACACAGCCGAAGACTTGAGGTATCTTGTGGGCTAATGATGATCCAAGGGATTGACAGCATTGAGGTCCCCATTTCTCTACTTGTAACCTTTTCCAAATCTTCCTCAGGCTGCTAGTTTAAACTTCTTATAGTTTTAGGATTGGGATAGTGCACAGCATTGAAAAGGAATTGAAATCATTTTGAATATAAAAGTATATGCAACACAAATGCACATGAAAATTATAACAAAATGAATCAATAAAAGATAAAAGATGAAAGATAAGTATGCATTACTTAAAAAAAAGAATAGTCACACACATACAGTGCCGTGAAATAAAAACATTGGCTCTTTATGGCACCCTAGGCAGTTGCCTGTTTTGCTACCCTGTTCCGCTGGCCCTGCCACCAGGGTTACATCATGAATGTCAAAACTTTAGATACCAAAACCAAAGTCATTCAGGAAAAGGAAGTTTTGGTACCCAGCTCATAGGACTAAGCAAATTTTTAAAAGAAATAATAGTCCATAAAACATGTTAATCATTAAAATATCCTTATTGACAATTAAGAGATGCTCTCTTAGTTTATAATGAAAAAATGTTTATTTCAAATAGTGTACAGGCTAAGTCCTTTCTTGCTTTTTGTTTACCTCTTTCTTAAACATCATTTGGAATTAATGCCATTTTATCTATGATATATTCATAAGTTTATATGCTATTTTACTGTGCTTATTTTTCTTGTAGACACAATATAGCACTATTGAGTTAAATTATCTATATAACATTACTAGCTGAGTAACAGCATGCAGAGCTGAATAATAAAATCGTGGGACCCGGTGCAAAATGTATATCAAAAATCTTTAATACTAAATTTTAATAAATAAAGCAGGCATGTCAAACTTGAAGTATCAGAGACACATTAAGGTTGTTCCTTAATACTGCAGCAATAGCAATATTTTTTGGAACAGAAAGAGAAAATGGACTATCACTAATAAAACGGATGGGGAAGGTTTTTGAGCTTCCTACCGATGTTGATGGGGATATCAGGTGTGCAAATACACTTCCAAATGATATATTGACCTTTACTGTTAGTGATGATTGAGGAAAAGGGACTGCAAGTGCCCGAGTCTCAGGCAGCAGGATAAGGTTACTCTAGTGGTGGCTAATGCAGCTATCCTAGCAGACAAAATGCAATATGATGTCTATCCAAATACCAAATGCAATAGATGTTATAAAAGGGCTGCATTAGGATTACATTTGTTTAATGAGGGCCATAGTTGGAAAACTAGGCATTATCTAGGAGGCTGTATGTCCTTTTTGCCATTAAAAACTATAATTTAGAAAACACATTCTACTTTACATCAATAACAATGACAAAATCTCCTTTTCACAAAAATTAAGTATTTATATAAAATTTTGAAAGATTTAGTCATGACAAAAACTAGAATTTAGGCCACAGGCATAGAAAGGGCCATCAGTTTGACATGCCTGAAATAAAACAAATTCTCTCACCATGAGTGTTGCATATTTTTTCTAATTTTTTTAGAATGTACTTTATAAGTACAATAAATATATTTTGGAAAGTGCTGGGTCTTTAAATGCAGGACCCAGTGCAGTTGCATCATTGGCACTGCCATCAAGTCGGCTCTGCCAACATGAGCAGCTTACTTTTCCAAAACATGAGAAAGAAATTTTAGTTTTATCAGAAATTTGTTTGATATTTCAGGTAAACCTAAATTATAAAATGTGTCTATGCAGTATAAATTATAGTTATTTACCATGGAATTGCAAAATCATTTCAACAATTTGTCAAGAAAATAAAAATAAATTATGTATAAGTTGCAATTATTATGTGCTGTGCTGGTTGTTTATACTATGCCAAAATTTTATGGAAGATAATGCAGGCTAATTGGAATTGAATTAAAGATTAATGAAGGGAAACTCTTTTGCTAGATTTGTTCTAAGTAATGAAAATATGAAAGTGAACATATTTAAAATCATTTCTTCTTTTAAATTTAATATAATTGTTGAGCTATATCTATATAAATCATTTATGAATATATTTTTATTAGCGAGGGCCACTATTTTACTTCTTGGCTCATCTTTAATGAATTGGCCACGGATTTCTCAAGGGGTAGTAAAAAGTCTCCAAATTTAGACAAGCAAAACACTATGAAATGTATGTTGTTTTATCAAATACAGAATTTGAGGTAGCCAATCATGAAAAATCATAAGCTAATGCAGTAATCAAATTTTTTACATAGTATATTTTTAAATATTTACTTCGTTTTATAATTTCTTCTTATTTGTACACAAAGTACACAGTGATATTATTGTGATTGTGTGAAAATGGACATCCAGATTTTGAGGAATATATGAGATTAAGGTAAGGTGCCCAGATTTTCAGAGATGAAAAACGGAGCTAGATGAGCTGGAACGATATATTTTTGTATTTTTGTTAGTCATATATACTTAAATGGGATAGTTTATCTAAAAAAATATTGGCAAAATGGCTCTATCTCAGTTCAAGATTGATGCAAAATGCTCGTTAGTAATAAATAAATCCTCAGGAAAATGAATATCATGAGTCCCACAGCTTTGGCATAGAGCTAGAAGAAAGATATTTCTCCAAGAGGGCAATGAATCCACGAGTAAATAAATCCTCAGGTAAAAAATCGTAAGGAAATAAATGGTCAGAAAAAAAGAGAATCACAATGGGTAAGGATTGAAGTGGTACAGTTTAAGTAAGAAGTTCCAGAATAGGCCATTGGATGGCATTATGGCATCCACATGATAACGAATATGATGAATGGAATTGGGAGAAGATATTCACTATGCCATGAAGATCGAGAGTAACACTAATAAGTTAGATTTATAAAAAAATTTAATGAGGAATTTTCCACCAATTCAATAAAAACAGGAAAATTCAGTGTCCCGACAACATGATACCGGGACAGCAGGACATGCATGGAAAAACTGGGTCTCCTGGACAAAATGGGATGTTTGGGCACCCTAGATTAAGATCCTCCTGAGACTGAAAACATGGGCTTTGCAATTCCGTCTGTCATCTATGTATGCCTAAAGGGTCTAAATATTTTTATAAAATCAGATTAAATTTTGTACTTGTATTGGGTATTACCTGAATTAGAAGCATTGATGAAATGAACTATATCATGCAACAATCTAGAGCAATTTATTCCTGTCGATTTTCATAAAACGTCAATTTGCTCAAAAATTGCAGCATGTATTTCAATTAAAATTCATCTAATCATAGACCTTAATGTTGTAAATAATAGTGCATAAGCTGTATTTCTCAAAAATAAGTATATGTATATTATACACATTATGACAAGTTTAACATCCAGCTCTCTCCACAGCAGCTGTATTGTTGCTACAAATCAACTGCAAGATAATATTTTTGCACATGTATACATATTAATGTCGTCAGTTACATTATGGACTGGAAGCAAGCATATGTGAGAAAGTTAGTGCAGCTTATGTTGCACAGAGTTTTTTTTACTATAAGGTAGTCCATACATGCTGGACCCCTGTATTCTTCTGTGTATGACAAATAAGTTGAGCAAGTTTGGTGAGCATTGAATATATAATAGAAACTGAAATCTCAAGCAAACATTGACCTTGACGAGTTCCACTTCAGGAGCATCTCGCACTAGATCGTCCTCTAATCTTGCTGTCCTTCTTTCGATGCATTCCCCAACAATCTTCTCTGGGATCCTGAGCACTCCAATTGCTGTTGCCAGGCGCCTTCTCTGCTGCTCAAGGAGACTCATTTCTTCACCCATTGCTCCTTCAGCATGTGCCAAACGAGTTTTCATGTTGCGAATTTCTGCCGCTCTCTCTTCCAATCTTTTCGTATTCTCTGCCTGAGTCTTGTCTGTCAGTTCAGAAGTCTCTTTGATGCAACTGCGACCCTCATATTCAGCACTTAACCCAAAAGAGATATTTTTAGATTAATTTCACTAATTTATTTGCATTATCCTTCTCATTTTCATTGTCAGATTTGTTACATTATATGGTGATATTTATACTCTGAATAGCAATGGGTTGTGGCATGAATTTCTATTTAGGACTAGAGGTGGAAATGGGTTTTCAGAACTAGGTGCACACTCCACATGTATGATTACAACCCAACTAAACCCACCCAAAAACTGCATATACAGCATATATCCCCATTTCCATCCCTGGTTAGGACAGTTCAGTTTATATATAATGGAGAACTCCACAACTTCACAGGCTTGCATACAGGCAATCACTATTGAATGGATTTAATTGGACTGAATTCTCCAATTCCTTTTATAGCAAAATATTTAATATATACATTTTTGCTGCATGTCAGGGGAACTAATTTTTTCCTTTTATTTTAGCTTGCCTTTTTTGTAATACAGAATTTAATTTGTGCATTATTTTCTGTTGTGCTTATACTATCATTTGCAACCATTAAAGGACAAGTCTAGTTTCATGCAATGTGCATTCTAGCAGTGTGTTTTCAGTATTTTTTTTAGATTTTACTATTTTCTGCCAATGAGGTGGGGCCTGAAATAGAAATCCAAAAACTTGGTACATATTAATTTGCCTTGGGTATCTCAGATATGAACTTGGTGACAAAATAATGCCACAAAAATAATAGAGCAGCAACTCACACTTAAGTCACATTGTGCTCAGAGCTGGCTGACTGGAGGTTGCCCATTGAGCCATTAGCCAAAGGGTGGCAAATTTATTAAAAAAATTATATGAAATATGAAACAATAAAAATGCATAAAAATTATATTAACCTGAGTTAGGTAATTATGTTAGAAGTAACTGGCAAATCAGTTGCTATTGTTAGATTGAAAGTAATTCTTTGATTTTTAAATTGTTTTAAATGAAATCTTTAATGTGTTTTACTGTTTTAAATATATTTTATCTTACATTTTTTACATAAAAAAGTATATATCTTCTCAAACTCGGAGAGCATAACCCTATTTTTATTTTCTCCATACACAGTATAGGGATGGGGTGGGCAACCTTTTACAAGGCAGGCTGGATATATTTGTACAGGCAGCATTTTGTAAGTGTAAAGACATTGATTATCTACAACAAAGAAGAGAATGTAAACGTAAATATTACAACTACTTAACTCGAGTGAGGTGTTTTAAATAAATTTTGATTGTCTGATTAATTACAACTTATAAGAAAGTAAATCTTTAAATCAACAAGATGGAAAAGTATATGCCATAAATGGAATTCACAGATTTCAAAGGCGTTTTTATGGAAAATAGGTATAAAACTGTATTGAAAGGTGGGGATTTTCTCAAATTTTATCTCAAAAACTACAAGTCGTAATTATATGGTCTTGCATCACAGATCACATAAAAGCTAGGGAGAGCGAAATATGGTATTTAATTGTTGACAGATGACATTTAACAATATATGAGTGTATGTTTATTTAAGTGATTATACAGGGTGTTTCATAAAGTCATGACTGATTACAAATGCTTATATCTCTAATACTAATTTTAAAGTAGTAACAAATGAAATGCCAATTAGTAGGCACATACATCAAGTTTTATTCCAACTGCAATTTACAAGGATTCCATCTGTGCACCTTTGGTAACACTGCCTGTACACAAACTCCTCCCAGGTCCTGAGTAGCATATTTACATTCACTGATGTGATGGTTTTGCAAATACATTCCTCCAGTTTGTGTTTTTGGTAACTGTGGAGTGTAAACATTCTTTCACATACCCCCAGAAGTCTAATGGGGTAAGATCGGGAGACCTAGGAGGCCAAGGAATTGGTCCTGCTTTTCTGATCCAATGTCCCAGTAGCTTGTCATCAAGAAACTGTCACTGGTTCTTTGTTGCCTCGGCCCTGCATAGACAACCGTCCTTGGAAAGCTTTTGATACCACTCATTAATAGCATTCTTAGATGGTGGGCCCTTTCCAAACTTGATTCGATACCGCCTTTGCACGATAATAACATTGTACCAGAAACAATACTACACCTTTTCTTGTGGAGTAGCAATTTTGTTTAGCTCACGGATACAGAGCTACTCTGCGGTTTGTATGAAAACTGCTGCTTCAGTGGGAAACTTGAAACTTTCCTCTTTCGTACGACGTTTCATTTGCTACTACTTTTAAATTAGTATTAGAGATATAAGCATTTGTAATCGGTCAGGGCTTTAGAAACACCCTGTATAAAGTGGAAGTTCTAATTAACGGATGCAGCTCAAAATCACAACTGGGCGATAAATATTAAAAAGGATCACTAGTACCAAATTTAATTAAAATCCGTACAGCGGTTTAGGAGATGAAAGTTAAGACGGAGGAGACGTGCCCGTAAAACAGACATGTCAAACCTTTTCTGTGCCTTACTGCGGCCCGGTAGCTAATTTTTGTCTCAAGCGAATCGTGTGGGATTCCATAAAAATGTTTTATTTTAGCGAAAAGTAGACGATATTTTTTCACAGTTACCGAATTTCAATAGTACGCATTTACTAAATTATTGTTTATAGTTGCAAAACAGGCGTCCAATCTTCTAGCTAAAGTCTATCGCTCCAGCTCTGGCCCTCACTAAACAACTGTGGCCCTTCTCTATTGCTTTAATGTGGTCTGGACGCCTCTTCGAGTTTGACATGCCTGCCATAAGGCGTTCCGCTACTATAGCTTCTCTGGTAGAGAACGCCTAAAAATGTAATAATTCCTTAGCTTTCTGATATATCGTTTTGCAGTATTTAGTTATTCCGAAAGTATGTAAATACGTTTGTTAATGCATTAACTTAGGGGAGGGAAAACATTTTTATTAGACAGAGAGACATAATCGGCCGTGGTGTTCCTCTGCTTCATGGTGTGCGTTCGTTCGAACTATATCGTTTAGTTTCAAACACTCCATCGCACGAAACGCGCCTATTTGTGATACGAGTACACTTTCCTAAATTTCTTCCTAAAGCGGCGGCGGTTTCAAGAACGTAACCACCGCGTTGCGTGAGACTCTATTGTGTACACGAACACACACGATTGTAGATGATATTCGTTATTTCAGAAGAGATGTTTTTAACTAGAAAGTTATCCTTAAGAAAAAGAAAAAATTAGATGATGCTCACAGTTTAGCTTGATGTTGCTTCTCACCGCAGTCGTTGAATACGTCCAGATTTGCTCGTCTCCATTCCACCGGTGCGTATCTAGAAATCGTATACCTTCCGACCGCGGGGCGGGTGCCCGTGAGATCGGCCAAAGGGCTCCAGTCACATCGGCCCGTGGCCCACCATCCTAAAGGCCCCATCTGCTCTTCGCAGCTAGCGTCGGGGTTCGCAGAAGAGAGAGGAGCCTTCTCGTCTTCTGGCTGCGGTAGATGAGGTGGAGGATTGCATTCCTTTATTTCAGGCTTACACTCATCTGGCGGTACCTATTGAAAAGGACAAAAACATGTTAGTGATAGGAGCGTATTTCGCTTACTGTTTTAGATCAGTGGTTCCCAGTATAAATATTTTGGCACGGCATCGCTTACAATATAATCAGAGTTTCACGGCGCCTCAACCTTGAAACGAGTAGGCGTTGCAATACCGGTAAATGACCCGAAATCCTTTTCTAAAGTTACCGGTAATTCGGTTTCTTTAAAACCGGTAATTCGTTTCTTACCGGTAATTCGGTAGAAGAAGAACGTATAATGTACATTTTAATAATTTTACCTGTTGATTGTCTTTGTAAAATATATTTTTAAATCTATCCAAATATCTGAATAATAATTTATTATGTTCAATAAAGAGATGGAATGGACATTATGGTCTTGATGCTTTAGTATGTATGTATGACGAATCCAATGATTCTTAAATACTATACAAAACGTACAGCTGAGTTCTGTGATAGCAAAGATACGAAAAGTGGTTAAAATGTTCCGCAGGTCACCAACAAAAAACGATGATATACTCCAAAAACATGTAAAGGAGAAATTTGGCAAGGAACTTTCATTGATATTGGACTCTAGATGGAATAGTTCGCTGGTCATGTTGGAGCGCTTCACAATGGTAAAAAATTGTATTAGGAAGTCTCATAGATAAAAATCAGAAATAAGTTTTACAGAAAATGAACTTGAATTGGTCTCCAATAGAATATTAGCATTGCAACCGATATAAGTTGCAGTAAAGGCACTATGTAACAAAAATATAAATCTGTATATCACTGATGTTACGTTAAAATTTATGCTCGATGAACTTACAAACCAAAACACACGTTTAAGCAATGAACTTAAAAAAGCATTGATTGCCCGTATCAAGGAAAGACGTACAATTTATTTTGATGTTCTACAGTACCTTGATGATCCCATGAAATCAAATGATGAAGAATTACGGAATTTTTAATAAAACCACCACATCCACAATAATGAAGAAAATCGTGCAGCTACTTGAACGCGTTTTTAATAATAAGGAAACAGATAATACAAATGAGTCAACTGAGGTCATAGATTCCGATTTCGTGAACGTTGCAACTTCAGATCTGTCGACATCGGCTGCATTGTTGATGAAAAACCAATTGGCGATAAAGAAAAAAACTGATGTAGCCTATGAATATCTAACTCAAAAACAAAAAAAAAACACGAAAGACCTCAAACATGTCGTGAGAAAAGAAATGATGTATTTTCAAGAAGAAAAAAGAAGTCGAAGATATTTTTAAATGACTTTCGATTTCTTAATGACCGTTCCACCAGCGAGTGTCAAATCAGAAAGCGTTTCTACGGTAGGGTTGATATGCACAAAAATCAGGTCGCGGTTAGGAGACAAAAGTCTGGATAAATTATGTTTTCTGCGAGCCTATTTTAGCAACCAAAGAGACAATAAATAAAAGAGAATCAGCGGCAATAACTTTTGTTTTAATGTTATCTTTAATTTAATTTTTAATACATGTATGTGCTACGGAAAGGTTGAAATCGGCAAATGTGTGCATTTCCCGGACTACGCACATTGCTCATAACAGATATTTATCAATATATAATAAAAATTAGCATTGTTCTGAAAATGTCAAAAATTGCCGATAAATTACCGGTTTACCGGTAATTAGGAAAACATTTACTGAATTACCGGTAAATGAATGTCGGTAAATTTGCAATCTCTAGAAACGTGTATACCTGCATATTTATGCATTTGAGTATAGCAATGTTTCGACATATTCCTTTGTTGATACTACGCCACTATCAACTAATTAAAGCAAAACTTATTGCCTAAAGACATCAATATTTCCAAATCGATAATTTACTTATTTTACATTTTTTCGCGGCACCCCTAAGAATCAGCTGTGGTACCCCAACCTACTGCGGCACTCTGTTTGGAAACTACCGTTTTAAATGAAATCAACTTTAACATAAAGTGGATTAGAACCTTTATATTGGTACTCGGTTGCAATCTGATTTATGGGAAATACTTTTAAAATTTCACAACTCGTTTTTTATTTAACGAAAGATAATTTTCTTAAAATAGTTTCTCTCATATTTAATGATGAAAAGCTTATCATAATATTTTGCAGGGGGAAAAAATAAAATCATTTCCGAGAGAAAACGCAATAAAAGTATCACATAGAAGTATGATATTATTGTGGTAGTATACTTTTATTATTATGTTATTTGTATTTCAAGAGGTCGAAAGAACGAGCTTCGCTATCTATCGAAGGTCTATGACAGCATACCTTAACCTCGAGCGATTTTTCTCATTAATGGTTTCCATAAATACATTCTAAAACTTTTCGATATGCGTTTCTTTGTGTGTGTTTTAATAACCACGCTATACCTACAGGTATAAACCTATTTTCCGAATTCGACTTAATTTAGCGATCATTCGAAATCTTACAGATGTATAGGATATACGAGTTGCCGAACTCCAAGGCAAATATTTGTAATTTAATATTTTGATTGTATTTGATTTAAATAAACGAGCGATTGCCTACCTAGTTTTCAATTATGTTCATTTGCTGGAACTCTTAACAGTTCGGTATTCATTTAATGTGATTTCGTGAAGTTTTACAATAAAATTAGGGGGAAAACATATCTTACCTTTAAATATCCCTCCACCAAGTTGGCTTCTGGAACAGGCATTGTATAAACTCAAGATTGAAAAATAGGCTTCAATTAGAAGTTTTACCAAGGAATAGAATTGTTGCTTCTCTTCACCCCTCGTCTAAAAAAATGAATTTGAAAGAATGAATTTATTTTGCCTTAAATATAAATTTCAATGTCTTCATATTTAAATGCCTGATAGCATAAAAAATACAACTTTTTAACATTTATTTTCTCCTACTTATTGCGTTAATAAAATATCCGTCTATATTGAAATTTTTAGGAACTATTTTCACATTCTTGCAAATTAATTCTTTGCCCAATTTAAGTCATAGCTTTGCATATCGAATTCTAGATCCGAAACAAATTACTGTTAACTACAAAATCCGTCTTACAATTAGAGAAATTTATAAATTTGTAGCGATACTTGGTGACTAAAATAAACATTAAAACAAAACTATATTAAATGAGAACCAAATGCTAAGTCGTTCAAAACTAATATTAAAATTATTTTAGTTATGACCATCCAAAAATATCTACGATTCATTCGTGTTGTTTGATGTGACTAAAACCGAAAAATATTTTTAATGATATGCAGCTTAAATTAATTATGTATATAGATCATAAAATGACATTTGGCTATACTGCACACATGACAGTTACTATAAAAATTAATGATTTTACAACTCCACGATCTTTTATGAAATAAAATTTCTACTCACAAATAAAAACAGCCTGCAGAGATTTAGGTAAACTTTCTGAAAGGCTTGAAAACCAGAGATAAACAAACTTTCCGTCTCGTAACCATAGCTACGCTGATATCGACTGGAACTGCTGAGCGATTGGGTACAGCGGCAAATAAGATGGGATGGTCGATATCAGCGATGAATGTAACAGCAATAAATCTCTTTTCTCTTTTTTATTCTATTATGCCTTCCGTATTTTCTATGTTTTTATGCTTGAAACCTGCAGGAAAGTTAAAACTTTTAGTTTCGACGAATAAAGGCAAAATGATTTCTCATTACGCTCACACGTTGTTTACGAACATCATGCATTCCTGAAAAGTAGCTCGAAAATCGGGAGCGATTTTACCATAACTATAGAGTTCAAATAAAATGATGCGTGCGTCGTGACGTCGTGAACCCGGATAAAAGGCTAGTTGAAGATGACCGCCTCAATAGTATCGTATTAATACATTGTATGTCCAATTCAATGAAAAAGTAACTTTTACTTTGTACGTGCTATAAATATTGATTAATATGTGTATTTAAAATGTATTTATTTTCTGAAATTTCTCGGTTATAATAGCAATGTAACGTACGTTAAAATAAAAGAACTGCGATAAATGCTAAATTAAGCATTTTCAATACTAGTCCAACGAGAAATTACTGCAGTAGCAACATTATTACATTATATTGTTAAAAAATGTACACAATACTGTACTGTGTTGTATATGTATGTACAGGTATACCTCGATTTACGTCAAGGATACTTTCCTGAAATGGGCGGTGTAAATGGAATCAACGTAAACCGAAGCAGTTTTTACCATAAGAATCAATGATATGAGGGGGGATGAGTGCAGGAGTTTAGGATAGAGTTCGGCACAACCTACTGCAGTAAACTCACTTGAGTCCGAGTTAGGACGGAAAAAAACGCAATGAAAATGGGATTAAGCGGCCATTCGGACGAGAAATCCCTGTCCAAGTAACAGTAGTGCTGCGGCTCAGGGTCACCCGCAATTGGATCGCAATACTGCTGCTTTCTAATTCGAATTTCAGACGTAGTCGCCCGGACGCACTAGGCGATTCTCCTCGCGCAGGAATTGTTTTGTCATCAGGAAACATGCAGGTCTTTTTTGCCGGGAATTATTAATCATTGAAGTAGAAAAGTGCCGATTCTTTAGGATAACAGTGTTTAAGAATACTAATAGTGTTTGCATCTCATCTCACCTTGAATAGACATAAATTTTTCAGAGATATTTCATCGTTGGAAATATTGTTTTAATTAAAAATATTTCGCCTCTGTACCAATTTTTGTTCTTTCCTTACGAAAAAATCTTGGAGTAAAACATTACCTAAAATTTGCAATTTTAAGAATAATATACTTTTCTATAATGCCACACCCTTGTGCCAAATATTTAAGTTAAAGCACATCTATAAGTGAAATAATATTTATCTAATTGTTTAAATTTTAAATATTTTTAACGGCCGCAATAACAACTTCATGGAGATATTCAAATATTTATTTGTGCATTTGCACTAACAATAAGCTCTAAATAACTTTAAAATTTCAGCACTCTGGCTAGCCCCATTTATTTTATTTATCAATTTGTTTAAATTTTAAGAATTTTTAACAGCCAAGCAAATTAAAATATCAAAATTTATATATTCCCTATTTCGTTTTTTTTTTACAGATTCTACCTTTAAGAAAAAATTCAGCTCTGTAGCACATTCGGAAAAAAATAATTCTTGAAAATTTGTTTAAACAATTGCGAATTTTTAGTGGCCGCATTGTTGAAAATTTTTAATATTTTTGTTTTTTTCTATATATAATTTGCTACAAAATGTTTGTAAAAGCTCGTAGCTACGATTTATAGTTTCTGTGATAGAAATTAATAAACTTGAATGTACAAATGGGGTAAAAACAACCGCTAAAAATTAACAATTATGAACTTTTCGATTTTTCTAATTGGTTGAGCAAATTCCTATTATCATGCAACATTTCAGCTCCGTATTCCTTTTAGATTGGTCTACACATTAAAATTCCTTTTCCCCATGTTAACTTATGGCTGATTTTTCTCTAATATTTCCTGTTTTTGGATTTTGCCATCGTTATAAGTTTACTCTATAGTTTTAAATAAATTGCATTATAATACATTCCACTGATTCTCTTTAGAAGCATTAAATTAAAGCTATTATTATATACAGTTCATCAACCCCCATAATTGAAAGGAGTAACGTTCTTTTATTTAATAACATGTCGCGTTTTAAAATTATGATGTCATCATATGCACACGTCTTTGGTTGAAATCAATGGGATAATAAGAATTTCCCTATTAAAAAGCATAAAAGCAATGCTATTATAATATGGATTGTCAATTTCCATTGAAAAGCATTGTCCTGGTTGCTATTGTAGCTGAAGTTCTTTATTATTTTTGTTATTATTATTATTATTCTTGACGTGGATTAATTCCGGGTTTTCATGCTTACAACGGAGTGGGCTCAAGCTGTATGCATTACTATTGTATCATTATGGTGTGTTGTCATTTAAAAATTGCCGGACAATAGAGCATATGTTAATTATGATAGATTTTTATAAATTTATGTATTTTTGTGTAAGTCTAGAGTTTCAAGACTTGAATAGTTTATTTGGGATGACACCTGTAGATGATATTATAATAGGTACTATAATAACTTTATTTTGTTGCCACATATTTTTAATTTCTTCGGCTAATGATAAATATTTTTGGATTATTCATTGTGTTTTTTCTCTATATTGGGTGTGTTCAGTAGTGAAACATCTATTAGGTATGTTATTTTTTCTTCTTTTTTTATGAGTGTGATGTCCGGTCTATTGTCTGGAATCATTTGATCAGTAATTATATCTCTGTTCCAATAGATTTTTGTTACTATTTTCAAGGATAGTTTCTGGTTTATATTTATGCCATGGTACTATATTGCTTTCTATTAATTTGTGTTTCTTGCATAAGGTTTGGTGTATTTGTCGACATGCACTGTCATATCTTTGTGTATATTCTGTACTTGATAGGGTGCTACATCCACTTGTAATGTGTTCTATTGTTTTGTTTTCGGTTTTTCATCTCCTGCATTTATCGTTACTTATTGTTGGAACTTTTATCACATATTTCATGTAGTTCTTAGTTTTTGTGATTTGTTCTGAATGACTATGTGGAAACCTTCAGTTTCAGTAAACAGGTTCCCATTTACAAGCCATTTATTAGATGTTTCTTTTTCAGTTGTGTGGTTGTGAGAGTTGGTAGGGATGTTTGCCATGGAGTGTTTTGTTTATTCAGGAGTCAATTTTTTGGATTTGTGTTTTTATATGATTGCTTGTGTAATATTCTTTATTTTGTAGTTGTAGTGGTGTAGCAGATTTATCTATTAAAATGATAGCTTTGTGTAGTGGACTATCTTGTCTAGAGTAGAAGTACTGACGGAGATTTTCTATTTGTTCATAGTGTAGGTTTTTTATGTCAATTCATCCTCTGCCTCCATCTTTTCTGGGTAAGGAGAATCTTTCACCGGCTGAATGTTCATGGTGAATTTGATACTTATTACAAGTCATTCTGATGAGTGTGTTTAATGAGTCAAGGTCTATATTTGACAATTTTATTATATCAAAGGAATAAGTGAGGATTGGTACTGCATAGGTATTTATTGCTTTGATCATGTTTTTACCATTTAATTCGGTTTTGAATATTTTTTCTAGGCATACTTTAAACTTCTCTTGTATTTCTTGTTTTATTGCTGAGTGATCTATTATGGGTGTTTGTGAGAATCCTAGATATTTCTAATATTCATTTTCACTCGTGGCTTCAATTTTCTTTCTATATGTACTGGTAGAATATCCTTCATGTTCTTTAGGTTTTCCTTTTTTTATGTAGTATGTTTTGCATTTGTTTATACCAAAGTTTATTTTAATGTCTGAGCTGAATATTTCTGTTATGTGAAGTTCTGATTTCAATTTTTCTTTGTTTGCTGCATATAGTTTTAGGTCATCCATGTACAGTAAGTGGTTTATAATGTAATGGCTATCTTGGTTATTGTAGATTTTAGATACATATTTCATTCGGTTAATTAGGGTAGAGAGTGGATTAAGCGCTATGCAGAACCAAAGAGCACTTAGGGAGTCTCCTTGAAATATTCCTCTGGCTGTTGTTATTTCTGTAGATTTTATTCTCTTGGTGGCTGTTTGTAGATGTATTTCAGTTCTCCATGTTTTCATGATATCTCTCAAGAAGTCAATAATTGTCTTATCTACTTTGTAGATTTCAAGAATGTGTAGTAGTCATGAGTGTGGGATGCTGTCATGTGCTTTTTGGTAATCTATGTACACCCAATAGAGATTTCTTTTGTTAGTTTGTATTTGGTTGGTTATTTCAGAATCTATTACAATTTGTTCTTTGCAGCCTCGACGATATTTTTTGCATTCTTTCTGCTCTTCACTTAAGATTTTGTTGAAACTAAGATGTTGATCTAATTTCATTGTTTTGATGGATGTTAGTATTTTGTATATGGTAGGTAAACATGTGATAGGTCTATACTTGGTTGGATTTTTTGTATCACTGTCTTTGGCTTTAAGATAGGTAATTCATTTGGTAATATTTTGGCATATTATGTGGATTATGCATACAGTCATTGAATAATACACTTAATTTTTCATGCACACTTTTGTGATATTTGTACCAATAATTTTGAATTATTATTATTATTATTATTGATTGGTCCAGGAGGTATAGTACAGACAGGACGTGTCAGAGAGAATACATACATAAAATCACAGATACACAATAAATTAAGAAACAAGTTACAGTACAATTAATTTCCATTAAGGTATTCAGCCACTGAGTAATATAAATTATTCAATAAATGCTTTTTAACTTTGGTTTTAAACTGATTTTATGTCAGTAGGTAATTTATTATATATTAGGGTATGATATGAACTTTTATCAGATATTTTTAGATTATATCTTACATGATGTATGTTTAGATTATGGTGAGTAGAGTAGCAATGTTCTTGTCTATTAAGACTGAAAAGATGGGAATGGGTTTTTGCAAATATTGCTGCTTCGAGAACCAGTATGCATGGAAAAGGGAGAATACTGTAAGTTTTAAAATATGGTTTACATGTGGATAGATTATTTACACCAGCAATTGCTCTAATAGTTCTTTTCTGTAGTTTAAAGATGTGGTCCATATGGCAGGATCTGGCCCAAAAAATATGCCATATTTAATTTGGGAGTAAAAATATGCATAGTAAATTTGAAGAGTCACATTAGAGGAAACCAAGTGATATAAGTTATTTAGCATATAAATGTACATGTGTAATTTATTGGCTAGATAATCTATATGTTTTGACCAGTAAGTGTTTCAGTTAGATTAATACCTAAGAATTTTATTTCACTGCAGTTCATGAGTGGGAGATTGTTAAGTTCAAATGATGGATACACGACTTTTCTGATATGTATGGAATAATATGTAAGATGTTTTTTTGTTGGTTTAACCCTCTCCAGTCCGAATTTAAATGCCCAGTATCCCCTGTTTTGAGCCTTTTAACCCTTCAGTGGTAGCATGAGATTTAATCCCCCCAGTGGTAACGTTGGGTCCAAGGGACCCAGGTAACAAAATGGCTTGTGAAAAATGAAGCTTTAGAGAATACAGCATGAAATTTGCTCTTTGTTACATTTCAATACATACATACATATATATATATATATATATATATATATATATATATATATATATATATATATATATATATATCTAATACACAAGTTTCTTTGAAAAAAAAAACAAAAAATTGCCACCAAAACAGATCTTATTTAAAAATTCCAAAAATTTGCAATATGAATTAAAAAAAAAAAGTGCACAGAAATTGTTATCAATGCAATCACTGCACATCATTGATGCATGTTTAAGACAGATATACTTCAAACACTTTTGGCAGTAATGCATCTTCCTCTCATATTTGGCTGCATTAGTGGATGTTGCTAAACTTGGTAGCCTGAATACTTTTGAGTAAGTAGCCTCACATCTTCAGATAAATGTCGTTGATATCTTCTTTTAAGTATTCTTCAATTAAACATTTTCCTGAAAAATATTCTACTTAATGCCTTGACACACACTTTAACCACCGGAAATATCAATTCAAAAAATATAAATGAGTTCTTACCAAGATTTTTTATAAAAAATCTTCACTCTTCAACTGAATTGTTGTTTGATTTGAATATTGTGTGTGCGTTGATGGCACCAATATTCAACAAAGTGAAGAAAATAGTCAAAGGCCACTTTCTCGAATTTCTTGACACATTGTAGTCAGTGCACATGGCATCCACCACATCTACGCCTCCTTTGGTAGCGTTGTAGAATGTGATAATCACCGGTTTTTTGTTGTCTCCCATTTCTGTGTCTAATTTTGCATCATGGTGCATACTTGAAAACAGGTTAACAACCTTATTCTTGTGCAAATATTACGATTTTTAGGACTTGTGAATTCAGTAGGCAACTCGGCCTTATTCCTCTATACAGTTCCTACAACAGTTAAAATATAGTCTTTCATCATTTTTTTCACTATAGCACAACTGGTAAACCAGTGGTCCATAGTGATTTTTCTTCCTGTATTGTACACAGACCTGCACATCAGTTCTACAACATCGTCCGGTTTGTTGCTTACTTTTAAAACTTCTGACTGCTGATTTCTAGCATATATTTCCAAATTCAAAGTATAATTCATTCTAGCATCAACCAAGGCATATATTTTTATTCCATATCGGCTTGGTTTGTTCAGCATGAATATCTTAAAGGGACACCTACCATGGAATGCTGGAAGCATTTCATCAAGAGTTAGGTACTCTCCAACAGAGTACGACTTCGAACAGTTTGCAACAAATGCTTCAAATAATGGTCGTATAGGTGCCAGATTGTCCAGTCTATGTCTCTCATTTCTTCCTTTTTACTCAGATCAAAGAATTTCTTGAAAGACATAGAAGCCACCACATGAAAAAACTTGCACAAGTGGTAACGTAGGGTCTATCAGACCCAAATTTAGAGCACTCAGCATATTGGAGCGTAAGGAGTAGGTTTGCTTACTCACAGCATACCACTTCCATCTCAGAAGAAAAGCTCATGTACCCGAGATGATGATGACATATTATCTGGCTCATATATAATGTTTTGCTGTTTCATTCATCAGTTGAACCAACAGGCAGTGTTCAGAAAATTATTTTTTTTAGAGTGTTTATAAGAGAATATGTGAATATGTGAGACAAAGGAAGTGTATATAGTGAGAAGAAACAGACCCAACACAAAGAAGACCAAACACTTTTGAAAAAGCTGTTGTTAAGGCTATGGGTCGGTATTTGTTAGGGTTTTCAGCTGTTTTTTTGTATATTGGTATTATTTTGGTTAATTTTAGCGATGAGTGAAAAATACCCTGACATCGTAATTAATGATATGGGTAAGGGGCGGTGTAATTAAATGAGAGCATTTGGCCAGTATGTGACCAGGGATATCATCAGGCCCAGAAGAATGACGGGTAGTTAATTTCAGAAGGCATGAGTAGACATCTTTTTCATCAGTAGGTAGCAGAAAGATAGTGATGTTTATGAGAAGAGGGAATAGAGGATCTGGAAGAAGCAGATGTTTGACTGGAACTAGTATCTATTGAATTTACTGAAATTTCATTAAAATCTTGATTAAGTAGATTGCTAACAGTCAGAGGATGCACATATATAATGTCATTAATGTCTAGTTTAATATTGGATTGTTTTGATTTTGGCCTATTAGTGCAAGTATTAATTATATTTCAGGCAGCTTTGTTTTTATTTTTTGCACTTGATATAATTTTACTATGATAATCTTTTTTGCTTTAGTAACTTTTAGCTTGTTCAGTTTAAGTAGTTTTTTGTAGTTTATCTTGTCTTGTGGATTGCCTGTTATTTTGATATTTTTATGCATAAAACAAATATATTTACTTGATCTGATAATTTCATCTGTGATCCACTTTGAAGATGCGGAGGTGACAGTTGTGTATTTTTTGTTGAAATGAAAGACAAAAATGTCCATGAAATAATCAAAGATCTTATTGAAATCATTTGATGAATAGATGAATTCAACAGATGAGATGGCATATACAAAGGTGTAAATGTTTTAGGTTCCAAAGTTACGCTTTTGTTCATAGGGTGTTTGTATCTTAGTATTGGCAAAGGTGAAATACTCCTTTAGCCAAAACAACTAGAGGGCTACAAAACCCAATGCATTTCGCCCACAAGGTGGGCATCGTCAGGGGTAAAACCTGTTTCAACAGTGACTGGGAGCCAACTGCCAGGTTTGAAACGGAAAGTATTAAGAAGACGACCGAGAAACAAGTGAAGCGCGGAAAGATTTTTCAGCGTGTGTGTCGTTTAAATCTGTCAGTTTGTTTAGGGTCTTGTTGAAATCTGTGTCCGTGTTCATAAGTGTATCGCGGTTTTTGTAAATGTGAAGGTTTTCTAATGAGTTTAGTGAGTTATAGGCTGAAGTTATCAATGTTAAATCGTTTACGTGTATACTATGACCTATTTCAAAGATGTGGTTGGTAATGCTTGATTTTTCAAATCGATTATATTTATAGTGAGCCATGTGTTCCTTGAAGCGTGTTATTAGTTTCCTTCTTGTTTGTCCTATGTACTTTTTGTCGCAGTGTGAGCATTGTATTTTATAAATACCGGACTTGTTCAAAGATTCTGTTGTCTTTTGTACTGCCCAGTAAATTTTTCAAATTATATGGATTTGTATATGTTATGGTATAATTCTTATGTTTAAAAATTTTGTTCAAGCCTCTGTTTAATGGTGGAAAAGAAGGCAATTTTACATATTTGTCCTCTTTTTTGTTGTCTAATTTGAGGGAAGTGGCATTGGACAAGGTTTTATTAAAGTTATGTTTTCTCACTAATTTATTAATTAAATTAATATCGTATCCAAGTTTAGCGGCAATTTGTTTTATGTGTTTGAGTTCCTTTGCATATCTGATTTTATTGAGGGGGATGTTACAAAATCTGTGTTAAAAATTGAAACACAGCTATTTTTTGGTTCATAGGGTGAAAGGAGTTGTTAGGAATGAAGTTATCAGTATGTGTAGGTTTTCTAAAAATGTCAAACTCGATGTGTTGTCTATTATTTATGATAAGCAAGTCCAAAAATGGCAAGGTGTTGTTTTCTTGAAGTTCATAAGAGAACTTAATTGAAGGATATATGTTGTTTAACTGATTAACAAATTCATCTACATTTTGTTTCTTTGTTTTGGCTAAAGGAGTATTTCACCTTTGTTAGTTTTGGCCAAAGTTATTGAGCTACTATCTATTATCTTAGTATTGGGTTTACCATTAAGTGAGGTGATTTGAGCACAATGATCTGAGATACCTGTGTCAATGACAGCAGTCTTATGTGGGTATTTTGGTAAGTTTGTTAAAAGCTTATCAATTAGTGTACTGCTGTCAAAGTTATTCTAGTAGGCTGATTAACAGTAGGAAAGATGTTATGAGATACAGTCAAGTCAAGAAACTTAGATTGATGAGGGCTTTTTTAAAGTACCTATATCAATATTAAAGTCACCACAGATTATCAGTTTGTCATTTTTTACATTGTGATAGTAAGAATAGTGTTCTTCAAATTTAGCTAGGAATGTATCAATATTCTCCAATGGTGATTGGTATATGGCTAACAATAAGGGGAAAATATAGTTTTTGCCAATTAAATATTTATTGTTAAGCATCTGCTTTTTTCTGATTATAAACATATTTCTTCGTCAGCTCGGCACTGATTTGAATTTAGGCTTCAAAAATAAGAAACATTCTTTTAGCTATAGAATTGTTTTTGTCCCAAGTTTCTATCTTAATTATAACTAATTTAAAAATGTAAATTTATGAAACTGCAGATTTCCTTGTTTTTCTTATGAAGTAACAAAATGGAATATTGGGGTCAAGAATACCCCATTAAAAATTTAAAAAATTTGGAATTTTCGATTTTTCTTGTTGGTTATACCTAATAACTACACTGCGGATCTTAGGTAAAAACCTATTTATTTTCTGAGTGGATATCTGAATATACAATTGTATATATACCTTTCATGAATAATAAACCCCGAAAACGTATATTTTATAGTGCCTAAAAATGCTTATTTTGACATTAATGTCTAAAAATGCCTATTTCGACGTTAATGCTTATTTTTTCCATTTTGATGCAAAAAAGTCTAAAAAGGGCTAATTTTGTAGAAAAAATCGACAATAAAAGTAGATTTTGGTACTAGTCGTATTTTTTAAACTGGCTGTACAATGTTCAGTTGATGGTTGGGAAAATGTCCTTCACACCACGGTCATGATCAGGTGGCGAACACCAGCTCAGACCTGTCACGCATCCGGCGGTGCTATTCTGTTTCCCTGTGTCGCGCGATGCGACAATGGAACAATGGGTTTAATCTGATGTTGCGTTAATTTCTCGTCGTTAAATTGTCATATTATGTGACACGGGGAAAACGAGAATAACCCTGCAGTCCATCTCCAGACCGCAGAGGGTTACGGTGAGAAGTGTGAACGTAAAAATTGTGGAAGTGCAATGCATAAAATAGCAGGTTCGAAAGCTTATTTAATACGTCAGTGGCTACAAGAGTTTCCGTACTTCACAACGAATGGAAAAATTATCTTCTGTCAAGCATGCAACAAGGCGGTAAGTACATTATAATGCTGGCTTGCAACGAATTATTGGCAGTGAATTGCTTGTCATCTTTTAGGCAAAAACCATCTACATTTTTTGTTTATATGAGCCATTTTGTGGTAACTATAGACGTGGTTATTCAAAATGTTCAGTAATCCAGCTGCGGACCTTCGTATCTCTAAAGTAAATTTTATATTTTTGCCACATTTCCATATTTCTTAGATTATTTCCGTATTTTTACGGTTAATTATTTCTTCATAATTTTTCTTTATAAGTTTCGAGTTATAAAAAAGCCCACCTAACTCAGCATGTCCAAGGAGTGCTTCATAAGGCAAATGTTGAACGCAAATCGAAGATGAAACAAACGCTTTTAAGAAAAACTTCTGAGGGATCCAGCAAGAATAATCAGTTTTATGCAGACTTGTGTCATGCAATTGTGGCAGCCAACATTCCATTCAGAACACTAGAAAATACAACATTCAAGGGGTTCCTAGAACAATACTGCCATCAGTCGGTACCTTCCGAGTCAACGCTAGGCAAGAATTACGTTCAACCCACGTACGATGATGCAATGTGCAGGATACGGGAGGACATTGGAGATTCACATATTTGGATATCAGTCAACAAAACCACTGACGCTCTCAACAGACACATGGCCAACTTGGTTGTTGGAAAATTTGACCCAGATGTGCCATCCAGAGCCTACCTAATCTACACGAAGCAACTTGCCAAAACAAATCAGGAAACAATAGCACACTCTGTGAACTATGGACTGAAAGTGCTGTATCCCAACAATCTAGATGAAGAGAAAGTGCTGCTCCTATGCACAGATGCTGCGTCGTGCATGGTTGCTGCCATGCAGTTGCTCAAGGTGTTCTATCTCTCCCTTGTGCATGTGACATGCCTTGCCCATGGTTTGAACTGCGTAGCAGAGCAAATAAGACTGGAAATCTCCAAGATGAACAAATTGATCTTTACCGTGAAGAAGGTTTTCGTCAAGGAACCAACAAGAAAACAGGCTTTTTGAGAAAAACCGCCTGATGTCCTCTGCCACCTGAGCCTGTGCTCACCCGCTGGGGCACATGGCTGAAAGCAGCTGAATATTACAGTGAGCATACCCTTCATGTCAAGGAAGTTGTGACAAATCTAGCTGAGGATACTGCCTGTGTCACTTCGGCGAAAATGTTGCTGGATGATCCCTCCATTCCCAAGGATTTGGTGTATATTAGATCCCACTATACATCCCTTGTGTGGATTATTGCTGAATTGGAGGGCTCAGGAAAACCGATCTACGAAAATACTGCTTTGCTGAATGAAGTGAAACAATAAATCAAGTAAGCGCCAGGTGAAGTGGGGGAAAAAGTATGAGCTAAACTAGAAAAAGTGCTACAAAAGAACTCAGGTCTGCAGAGCCTATGTACAGCAGCAGATATACTGGCAGGAAAATCCAGTGAAGTTGAGTGCAAAATTCCATTTCAACATGTACCTAAGTTGAAGTTCGCCCCGTCACATCAGTTGATGTTGAACGTTTTTTTTCTGCTTACAAGATGATATTAACTGGCAAATGCCATAGTTTTGTGGTAGAAAACTTAGAAAAGGTGCTTGTTATTTGCTGTGAGGCCAACTACGGGAAATTTGTGGAATAAACACAGAGGTGACAAATTCATCACGGGAATTTCAAATGAAACAGTTTGTCAAACATTCTGCATAGTACTTAAATATATACTTGAATAGTGTTTTCAGTCAGTATTATTATGTAATGTAGATAGTATTTTCTCTGTAACGCATGGTAAATTAACCATAAGAATAAGTTTCAATGCGTAGTAGTCAAATATTTTTATGTTCTTTGAAAACACAAATCAATAATGTTTCGTTGACTGGTAATTTTTGCGTGCGTGCATGTTTCAGTCCTTTTTCATGAATTAAAGTTGATAGTTGACAGAGATGATGTTGTTGTTTTTTACTGGACACAGTTTTTGGAAGTAGTTTTAGAGCTTATTTTACGTTTTATAAAGATTAATTAAGCTACTTAAAGAGCCTATTTTAGTCGCCTAAAACTTAATTTTTAGAACCTAAAAATCCGTGGTCTACTAATAACCTATCATCCTGCCAAATTTCTGGTACGTGGCATATCTAGAAGTACCTTAGGTTTTATATTATATATATATATATATATATATATATATATATATATATATATATATATATATATATATATATATATATATATATATAGGAGTAGTTAGAATCATATCAGAAAGGGCAATAGAATACAGTCAAGATATCTGCGCATGTTTCGTAGACTGGCAGAAGGCCTTTGATAGAGTAAATTGGGTAAAGTTGATGAAGATATTAAAGGATATAGGTGTAGACTGGAAAGACAGGAGACTGATTAGGAATCTATATGAGAATCAAGTTGTAAAGGTCAGGGTTGAGAATGTGGACACCTGCGGAATAAATATCGGTAGAGGAGTAAGACAAGGCTGCTGCCTATCGCCAACCCTATTCAATATATATGGAGAAAGTCTAATGTAAGAAGCTTTAGAAGGCACAGGGGATTTCAAAATTGGAGGAAGGATTATAAGAACAGTAAAATACGCAGATGATCAAGTACTTCTAGCATGAAAGGAAGAGGAATTCCAGAAAATGGTAAATAGACTAGTAATAACAAGTGGAAAATACGGTATGGAAATAAATACAGAAAAATCCAAGGTCATTCGAATATCAGGCAAAGAAGAGAATCTGAACATAATTATTGGAGGAAAGCCTTTAGAACAAGTTTCAGAATATAAATACCTTGGAAGCATCATAACACGAGAGGCAAAATGTACGGATGAGATCAAAACTAGAATAGGAAAAGCAAAAGCGGCTTTCAGGAGAAAGAAACAACTACTTACAGGGAATATAAGGGAAGATATCCGCAAGAAGTTGATAAAATGCTACGTATGGAGTATAGCATTGTAAGGAAAAATGACATCAAATACTTGGAAAGCTTTGAAATGTGGACTTGGAGGAGAATGCTGAAGATAAAATGGACAGATAGGATGAAAAACGATGGAGTGCTACGAAGAATAGGAGAGAAGCGAATTATTATACAGACTATCAGAAAGAAGAAGGCTAACTGGGTTGGACATTACCTGAGGAGAGAGAGTATGATTAAAGACGTGTTAGAAGGAAAACTAGATGGGAAAAGGGAAAGAGGTAGGAAAAGGTTTCAGCTGATAGACGATTTGAAAGGGAAAGAGAGTTATCAAGATATAAAGAGGACAGCAGAAAATAGGAGTATATGGAGAACCAGGTTTAACCAAGAATAATCACGGACCTGTCTACGGACAGACTACCTATGATGATATATATATATATATATCCTTTATCCTCTGTTAGAAGCAGCTATTTATAAAAGATAGAGACAGCATTAATGAAGTGTATTGGAATTATTACTATTGTTACCATGCCGATATTTTTAGTTTCTCAAATATTAAATAATTTTTCCAAATTTAAAAAAAATTATAATATGCATAGTCCACATGAAATTTATGCTTTTCATGTTACCAATCAATTAAATATGTGTTAATTCATAATTTCATAATTTTGAGCAAGTAATATTTATGAATTACATAAAATAATCGGGGCCAGTTAGTCCTACAGACCATATGCTAAATAAACAATGCTCTTCACTCATAAAATTTTGACTACAGTACTTAATCTCATTAATTGGCAGAAACCATTGCTAACAAGGAGACACTGCAAGATTGATGTCATGGATCCGGTGGAGGATTTTTTTGGAGAAACTAGAGCCAAAATAAGGAGACGTGAGTATCGGTATTCTCTCCCATAAGCCCAGATTCAAAAGGAAAAAAATAAAGAAGAATTTCCAGTCTAGTATCTGCTAGTGGCATTAGTAATTTGCCACAAATTGCAGTGGCCGAGTGGCTGAAATGCTTGGATACGGATACGGAAGTGGACCAGCATAGATCTCGAGTTCGCCTCACTAAGTGCATATTAAAAAATTGTATGATAGAAAATAGTGTTTTGCAAATATTTTAATTATTGTTATTTACAAGACACATGTTTTACCTATGCGCATATAGAGTGGATGTTAAAAAGGTGAGAAAATAGTGCAAGTTGCGATCAGGGGCATGAATAAAGTTAGCCACTCATATAAGCTGTTGCCTCAGGTATATTTGTTCAGGCAGGAACCTGCAGGTAAATTCAGTCCCAGAGTAAGTGAAACCATCCGGATACTTGATTGTGAGTTTACAAATGTTTTTTTTTCATGGATCAAAACCATTGTTAGTTTCCAAAATTTTGAGCACAATTATTTCTTGAGAATGTTGTGAAACTGTATGTGAAAGAGAAAAAGTTTTGTTTTAATCGATTATTGGGGCTGACAAATGAATGTAGGGATGTATGATGAGAAATTCATTGACAAAAATGATATACTGATGTGCGCAATAAAAATCATTCCACCAAATTGCATGCCATTGTGCCAACCATGTGATGTCTATTTTTATGGGCAGGTAAAGCAGTTCATTGGGCAGCTCCAGAACTGCATTATCTACTGCAATAAAAAAGAGAGATTATCTCTTGAGAGAATGGTATTAAAATATATTTCTTGGTACATACATAACCGTCTGTACCTGCCTTCCAAGACATGATTCAATATGCTTTGTATGGAGTGAAATTAATGGAAAATAGAAGTGTGTTAAAGAATGTTTGTGAAGCCTGGTTTTCATCCAATCTGCGCAAGCATAAGTGCGAGTTTCTGCAAGTCAGCTTTATTAGATGCGCTCGGTGTAGCCAAAATCTCTGCTTCCCTTGCTTTTACGATGCTTACCATCCAAGGTATGCAATTAGACAGCAATGTATGATTGTATCTGACCGTGACATAAATGTGATCAGAATAAATATTGTTTGCAAAATGACAGATTTTCATTTATCTACTTACTGTTCTTTCCTAATAATCTCATATTCGTTAATTAATTATGAATTGTTTCATATACTATTTTTTTTCTACATCTATATTAGCATTCTTATTGTACAATATTTGCCACCCAGAAATATAGGTAAAACATCTTGTAAATAACAATAATTAAAATATTTGCAAAATACTATTTTCTAATTTTCTAAAATTTTTTAAAATGTGCATGTGGTGAGACTTGAGCTCGATCTCTATGTTGGCCCACTTCTGTATCCAAGTACCAAGTACCAATCGTCCAATGCAATTTGCGGCAATGTACTAACGCCGCTAGCTTATAATACACTGGAAATTCTTTATTTTTTTCTCACAAACCTAGGCCTATGGGAGAGAATGCTGAGACACGAGTCTCTTTATTTTGACTCTAGTTTCTCCACAAAAATCTCCCACTGGATCCACGACTTCAATCTCGTAATGTCTCCTTGTAAGATATTTCTGTAGGAGAGAATGAAGAAAAACTTCACTTCCATACAAATCATGCATTTTATGTGAAAATGTACAAAGCTCGTTCATTTTATAATGATGATAACCCTTTTCCTCAAAGTTGATCCTTATTGATGATAATTATTTAAACATGGACTTGAACAAGGTTCACCAGCTGAAAAAGATTGGAAATATGTTAACAAAATATATTTCATATAAAAGAATTCACACCATATGTTAGTTCTAGTTATTTGTTTTTAGTAGGTTGGTATAGCACTTATATTGAAGTTGGCTGACATGTGCAATACATATGCTATACATAAAAGCCTACTTCTGTATTTTTGTCCTGGCCTAACCATTTGTTGTAGAAACAAAACAAACCATAGGAGCCTATTTCATTTGCATAATATTTTTATGTATTAATTGACGTATTTTTTCATTCAGTAAAATAAAAGGTCAATTACAGCATTATTACTATTATTTGTTCATTAGCATTTTAGTACAGGTAACTTTTGTTCAACAAACGTTCATTGAACGAATGTTTGCTTCAATGAATGAATTGAATTTTATAGGTTTACTTTTCGCTGAAAATTCTGTTTACTTTAAAGAATTAAATAACATCTATCCAACTCAGATCGAAGAAATTCGGATGTTTATGAAACCTCTTGGGGTCACAAAGACCGTCTTGTTTACACATGGATTCTTCGTGTGTCCACTTTATCATGCATTTTTCCTATTGCCTGCATTTCTTGAGAGGCTTAATATGACATCACCAAACATGCTGTTTGTTACTCAAAATATATTTACAATTGTACACTTAGAGTTGAAGGACCTATTATGTACCGATAAAGAGGAAATGCTTTACGCAGTTTTTCCCACAGCCATTCTATACTTCAGACTGTGACTTGGATTGACTATGTTAGGTTGCATTTGTTTTCTCGCAGTTCATATATAATCGTTATATCACGAGGATTTGTTTTAAAGCCATTGCCACATTTATCGTACTTGCTCGTAATTTTCTCATAACTCATAACATAACTTTTTGTTAATTATTTTTCTGGAGATGTTTAAATCACAAGGAATTTTTAATTCCTTATTGACGGTGTTGGGAGGTTCTGTTTTTTATTCATAAGTTGAATTTTTTCAGATCATACAATAGATAGCAATGTACATACTTCTATGTTCGATTGTTGTTGCTTCTATTTTCCAGTTGATTCAATATTGTACTTGCCTAAAGATGTTCATACCATTGCAGTGATAGGTCTAGTAGAGATGGCTTTATTAATTTTTGTATTTGACAAAGGACATTCATTAATAAGTCTTATCCTCACAGCAGAGTGTTCAAATATTGAAGGATCAAATACACTCGTCACATAGGACCACTTATTTAGATTTGTAATTACATTATGCAGACATGCTAATAGCCTTGTTGGTTGAAAGTTGGTGCAATATAGATTAAAGGAACTTAATAAATCCTTAAAATAGATAGTTTCAGTATTCTTATGTTTCATATCAAGATTTGAATCTGAGCATATAACAACCTTGGTATTAAAGTGAACTAGGTATGTCAACAACTTCTCCATCAAATCAAAAAAATGCTAATGTCACCATTAGGTGAGCGATAGACTGAAATTACAATTAAGGATAAATCTAATAATAGAATAGCACATACCTCACAGAGAATATCAGCACAAAACCTATTCACATCGACTAATTTATATCTAGTACCTTTAATTACATTTATACATTTATTTATATTGGTTTTAATAGCTTTAAAGCCATCAAAGTAGCTCTTTGTGTTACCACATTTCATAATTTAGTATTATAAAATACTACAAATACATTCAGACTGAATAATAAATTGATCATGCATATTTGTGCAGCAAAAATAATGCATTAGAACATATTAGAGTACACCGAATCCGAGTCTGACAATAGTTGTTGCTATGGCAACACTCTCGTAATGAGTTATAAAAAAAAGGCAAAATTGCCATTATTTATGCGAAATTCTAAGAAATACAATCGATAAGCGAAATTCTACAATAAAATTAGAATATTCACTTCTTTCCTCAGAGAATAGTACAAAACTCACATCTCGAAGATATTTTAATGTGCAAGAGAAAATTACCCTGCACAATGGATTTCAGATTTTCCATGCACCTAAATGAAATGGAAGGATTATTTCAGGAATCGAACCCGGGACTTCAATCTTTGCAACAAAAACTATCCTCAGGAGCTCAGCCCATATAGCAAGAGATTTCCACTAAGTTTCATGAAAATTGATCTATTGATTCAAAAGTGAATAGGAGGGACGGACAGACAGAATGACAAAACTATTTCCATTCTGGAAAGTAAGCTAAAAAGTGAGGTCTGAGATGGGGTTCAAACTTTTTTCCAAAACTGAGGCTTCAGAAATAGGGGGAGGGGAGACTATATTCAGGGAGGGACTATATTCACACTAATAAGGTATTTTGGTGTCTTAATAGCCTTCTTCTATTCGATATTTTATTCATTATTTGATCAGGAAGAATGTATATAGTTTCTACAAAAGCAGCATACTTAAGCATACACCGGTTGTTATAGGTCGGGGATCTGAACAAAACCTTTTTTCGTTAATGGCAATGGTAGCTTTTTGTGATCTTTTGGAAAGGTATGAGCTAATCCAGTCAAGTGGTATGCCTCTAATCCCTAAATTTTGGCATTTGTGCAGTAGTAGTGAATGATCCACTATGCCAAAAGCATGGCTGAAATAAAAAAATAGGGCAAACGTTACATTGTTTCTATTAACCGATGATGAAATAAAGTCAACAGCATGAAAGAGTGCTGATTCGGTCAATCGATTTTTCCTATATCCCCACTGGGAATCAGAAATTACATTATATTTTTCAAGGTAGGCCATAATATGGTTAAAGTAAACAAGCTCAAATAGTTTTGAGAATTGAGAAAGGAGAAAGATAGGCCGGTAATTTACAAGACTATCACTCTGACCTTTATTCTTAAAAACAGGAATAACTTGACTAATTTTCAAAGACTCGGGGAAGATGCCCTGCTTAAGAGATTAATTTGTTAAGTAAATCAATGGTTTTATTAAAACGTTCCTGCAAGCAAATAGCAACTTTTCAGGTACATCATCTAGGCCTGGTGCCACAAATTTACCTAATATATAAAAACAGAGAAGCAATTCATTTTCATCACAAGGTTGTAAGTACATTGAGTTGGATGCATTGGATGATGGATCACAGAAAAATTTCTTAGGGCTATTTGAGCTTTTAGAGTGGTCTGGAAGTTTTAGAAATTCATCATTGATGAAATTACATATAGAAATTGGGTCAATAATAGCTCTACTATTCTTGCCATAGACTTTGGGAATATAATTGTCTCTTTACCTAGTCCAGATTTAATAATTTGCCATGCTTCTTTGGTTTTATTTGGGGCATTAGCTAGCCTGATATCATTATATGTTCTTTTTGCTGTTTTAATTAATGATTTATACTGTTTTTTAATATTTAAGAATGCAGAGCAAGTTTCAGGAGTATTGAGCAGTCTATGATGGTAGGCAAAGTTTTTAACAGTGTTAGAAATGTTGACTATATCATTGGTAACCCAGCTTTTCTTTTTGCTTGAGCTATTATTGATTTTCTTTCTGATGACAGGAATAGCACAGTTAAACAAATAAAGGAATTTATGATAGAAATAATTGAAGCCATCATTAAAGGAAACTGCACTGTACACATCATTCCAACATTCATTCTGAAGAAGATTACAGAGATTAGAAATATTTGATTTTGAAAAGATTCTTATGTTACTATAACTGGTAGGCCATGTTTGAGATGAGGAGCAAACATCAAGATTAGCTTCAACAGCAAGGTGGTCTGATATTCCAAGATCATAAGCTTTAGATTCTACTTATGTTGGGTCATAATTTGAAATTAAATCATCCAATTGTGTCTGAGAAGAAGTAGTAAAGTTTGTTGGTTGGGATATATAGGATTCCATACCAAATGCATCAAAAAGATAGTCAATTGAGTACTTAGAGGGGTATCAACTAGCATATCACAATTTTAATCTCCTGTAACAATAATGGTTTTATCCTTTCCATAGATTTTGTTCAACAAGTGTTCAAATTTTAGCATAAAAGAATTAAAATTGCCTAAGGGAGAGCGGTATAAAACAACTAACACAAAACTTTGGTCACCTATTTTGAAGGAGCATGTTGCATTTTCAAAGACTTTCTCCTCATGGAAAATTGCACAACTTGGAAGTCCCAAACAATGGTCTTATTAGCAAAGATAACCACACCACCGTTTTTATAAGTAGTCCTAGAAAAATGACACAATAATAATAATCCTTGATATTAAAAACACTTAATTCCTGGTTCCTGAGCCAATGTTCACTAATACACAAAATGTCTGGTTTAATATCCTTCAAGGCGATCTCTAATGTAAGGGCTTTTTGCCTAAGACACTGAACATTTAAATGTAAGATGACAAACTTTACACCACTATTAACATGGGTAACTCTGAGGTGAGGGAAGGTGGTTATAAATTTTAAGTATAAATTTAACCAATTCTTTTGTGCTCTTCTTCTACTTTTTGAATCCTGTTTTCCAATTAGGATTAGCAGACCTAATACAAGGAAAAATAAGCGCACAGCAAATTGGTTTACTCCTGAGCTATTTCAAATGAGAAATAAACTAGTGGCATCTTCCCTGAGCCTCTAAAATTAGCCCAAATTATTCCAATCTTCAAAAAGGGTTCATGAAATGACCCAGGAAGTTACAGGCCAATATCAGTCTTACCCTCAATAGCCAAGGTGCTCAAGATTGTTATGTTGAAACATATTACCACCACTTTGAATCCTTTGACCTCTTCTCTCCTGTCCAATATGCATTCAGAGTTGGAAAGTCAACAAGGTCAGAACCATACATTAACTTTATAATGAAATACTTGAGAAGTGCACGCTTGGGTTGTATGACTTGTTAGAGATGGCTAGCAGAGAATTTAGAGTAAAATGTCTATAAGCAGAAGTAATGGTTTTGGGCTATTTCTTTGAAATGTCCATTTTTTATGGATGAGCTGGTGTTTGCGATGTCAGATTTTTCGAGTTTATGCACAAGTGTATTCCAGACGTCACATATTGAAATTGCAGCCATACTTTTAAATGAGCGTGTGTCCCTTCTGCTAAGAATTAAATATAATAATAAAAGACATCATCTCTCAAAACTAAAATGCATACTAAAGTGGTTTGATAGTTGCTTTTAAATATAAGGCACAATTATTGGTTTCATTGAATCAGAAAATAGTGAATAAATATGTGAAGCGTGGAACTGAGAAGAATGAAAATTTCTAATTTTGATGTTGGCGACTGATTATTAGCTTTGTTTTAAAACATTAAATTCAATTTCCTCAAAGAGTGAAATCTGTTTTTTTCTCTTAAATTTCTGTATATTTTTTCTATTTCTGAAGCTAATCATTTTTTAGGATTCTCCTGTGGTTAATGTATGTTTTATAAACAAAATTGATATTAGTTATAGCTTTATTTTTTGAGCTTTTTTAAATTGGAAGAAAGTGTTATCTATCTGGTTTTTAATTTGAATTAAGTCAAAATTTCTCTTTGTTTGAAGTGAATAAAAATTTGCGCTTGGAAAGTCACTAGAAATGAAAAATTTCTATTTTTTTAGTTGTTTTAAATTAATGTAAAAATAAGCAAAGACCTCAGTTGATTAAAGAGGCATGATTTAAAATTGGTTAAGAGTAACAATATGTTAACAACATAAGTGGTTATAAAGAAACTCTTAAAACAGAAAAATATCATACTATACATAAAAATAATTTAGTGTCTGAGGTGGTGTCCGATCAAGTATAGGTATGCATCCATAACTCAAAAACTACATAACAAGAGACCAGTGGAATGTGGCAGTTTAACTGCAATAACAAGTATAGGGTGGTAGGCTGGTTTTTAATGAGATTCATTTGACCAATTTATTTATTTTTTAATAATTTATTTTTTCATTTTCTCCATTTAAAAACATGGAAATGAGTGTAAACTATTATTCATTTGTAGATTAACATTACTAAAAATCATTGTACAAAGTCAGGACTTGAACTCGAGGAAAAATAAAATTATGAAGTTTTTTTTCTATGTTGAAATTTAAATACAGATAATTTTTTTTTCCAGAATTGAATTTAAACTACAAAACCTTGAAGTGAATTTAAGGTCAGTTAATTATCCGTGTAAATAAGAGATGGCATAACAAGCTATTTCTTCAGTTTTAACTAGCAAGGGGAAGGAAGAGACAGAGAGAGAGAGAGAGAGAGAGGGATGGAGAATGGGGGAAGGGAGAGAGAGGGAGAAAACAAGGTTGAAAATGTCTTTAATTGTTGTAAGGCATTCTAACTAAATAGTTTGTTACACTCTATCGACATTTGACTATTATTTTTCTCTTTGCTCTTCATTTGTTATTGCTTTTATCATTTTTGTTAGTCTTTGCAGTTCTTTCTTTGTTCTTATTTGTTTGTTCCTCATTTTCCGCTCTCTGCCAGAATTTGATTCTTCTTTTCTGTTTGTTCTTCATTTATTATAATATTTTTGGACATTTCTCAAAATTTCCCACAAAACGGTGGGCTCTCCATTATTATTATTAATCAAAATTTATTTAAAATTATGAAAAATTTCTTGTTTGCCGAAGCAATAAAATTTCTATATTCAGAAATTCATTAAAAGATGACCTTATGATAAGATACTGTAAAAGTTTTAATTATTCAGATGCTATTATAAAATGTATGCATAAAATTTTTAACACAGGTTGAAGAAATGGAAATTATGATTTAAAACAATACAAATTTGATGATGTTAAGTTGATCATAGAATTCATTTTCAAGTTAATATTATTATAATTCTGTAAGTCATATTTTTATAACATTTCTGAGATTTTCTTTTGATACACAGATCTCAAAATTGCGTTTTAAAGGGGGTTCTTTAACCGGTTAATAAATGACTCGGACATAATTAGTAACACATAATTTAGGTTGTAAATCATAAGAATGAATAGTTGTAGCCAATAAATAATGTGTTATATATGCAAAAAAGTTCTTGGTTTTAGAGGTTTTGACTTGCTTTTATGCTGCTTTATTAATTTAAATAATAAAATTGACCACTGTTAACCCCTCAAGCATATGTTTTCAAGAGAATTTATTCTCTTTAGTCAGTATCTACCTAAGTGATGACTGTTACAGTGGATTTAACCTAATTATTTTACATTCATTTAGTTTTGAAACCTGTTTGTTTATACTTGGTAATACTTATCTTTTGTTGTTTAATGCTTTATTGAAACTTTACTGACTGGCAAGCTTGTATAATTCCCTAATTTCTTCTTAATGTCTGACCTTATCACTGGATGAATTATGCACACACGCAATTTTTCCAGTTCAACTCAAGAAAGATAATACCTTCATATAATTTCATCTTTAAAAATGGAATGATAAAATAGGTTCAATTGGAATGGAATGCTATGATGTGATGCACCCACAATTTCTTAGAAGACTGCCATTATTATAATTGCATTTATCAATAAAGAGTGTTCATTTACTGGAAATTCTTTATACTTCAACTTAGCAATAAATGACCAATGGAGAAACAATACCATGATCAATATTTGTGAAGAGATATAGCCTTGCGTCCCATGCCAAAACTGTTAACAATTTTTGATTGGATTGGCATATGGAGACTTAATAGCTCATATATGTCAAATTTTATACCTTGGGTTATAGGCCTAACTTTTTCATGGATTCATGAATTGAAAAATCTTAAAATTTTCTTGATCTTTGCTCTTTCCTCTTGGAAATATAATCGTTTACATGTTTTAGGTTTATCCTTGTGTTCAAATATTTTTTTACAGCACTGCATAATTATTCTGTTTTGCTTTATCTTCATTGAAGTGATGCATCATTTACTTCATTGAATTCTCAAGTTACTCATAATCTATTTCATCACTCAAAGTTATTTGGGAAAGTTTTAAATTAATGAAGATAAAATTGGCTTAAACAAGTTAGTTTAAAAAGTTGAAGCCATTATTACTTATCTGAATAAAAGTACACTAATTTTCCACTGTACATCAGAGATGCATTCCTGAAAACTGCAAACTTTTATCAAATTAAACCTCATAGACAATAATAAAAGTTGGGGTTATGTTCCTGGCAGACTTTTTTACACATTTGTACCATTTGGACCACTAATAATATGTGATGTTACAGCACATAAGATATAATATGTTAAAAATAAGCTTAACACAATTAAACAGTGGGTAACAATAGGGCTTCTCCAGAGTTTCCCTGGGCCCCTGGGGACCCATGAATATTTCCGAATATAGAAAAAATTAAGATATTTTAGCAATTTCTTTTTTATCCTAATTTTTGAATGAATTTCCAGTTTATCATCATTTGTAGACTGAGTAATTCAAAAAACCTAACCTTTTCAGTATAGTTCAGAGAGTTGATTAATAAGTGCAACTTGCTAGGTTTTACAATGGGCCATTGCTCGAAATGGAAAATACTACAAAATGGAATGCTTGGTCTGGTAGTGGAACCAAAGGCAGTGAACATGAAGTTCGCATACTGAAATAGCTGAAAATCATAATAGAGGATCTGTTTGCATGTGTCCTCTGCTCAAACAGTTTCCAGTGAGTATTTATAGAAGGCAATATTCTGTGCATTCTTTGCTCTGGTTCTGGTGCGTTCTGGTTCATTCCGAGCATTGCAATGGGTTTCAGTTTAGTTGAACATATATATATTTGTTAGTTGAGGCGATAGGGGAAGAGGGCCCACAAATAATATTTTGCCGCAGGTCCCTCTGCTCCTATTTACGCCACTGCAATTAAATAAACAAAATTAATGCATATAGATACACTCACCTGGGATGATTCTCAAGTTGAAACTACTGCGTAATACTGTGACCACCTACAGGGTCATTCAGCAGTAAATGGATACAATTTGCGACCCAATATGGGGTGACAAAATGAAATTTCATGAATAATAATAAACATGATTTTAAAAACAAGACTAAAGGAATTTCAAGTTATGGTAACATTTTTATATTGAAATTTCTTCAATTTTGCCTTTGGCTCTTCACAAATGACTTACAGTCTGGCTCTGATTTAGTGCCACTGTTTGCCCATCACTGACATTGGCACTAAAGCAGGGATGGCAGCAAGTTGAGGTATATGCTTACTCTACTTAACCATAAGATGGAAGTTGTGTTCACAATGATTCATGGGTAGTATGCAGGGTAGCATTATATAGGTGGATGCTAAATTGGGGTCTGGCTGAATATGCAAAATGATGCAACTTATAATGAAAAATGATTATGAATTCATTGACAAGCTATATCAGAAACAATGTATAGTGAGGGGACACAGCAGGGAATTACTGTATTTTATCTTCCTGCCGAATAAATTGAATGTCTTCCCACCTAAACTAATACTATAGAGTGGCTGTGTATTTCAAGCCTTATAACCCAAAAATAATTTTATTGCTATAAATTGCAGTTAAAATTGGCCTAATTAAATGAAATAGTATTCATATTCCATAAAAACACTAACTTTGAAAGGCATTTAAAAGCTAGCTTACTATTTGAATAGTGAGACAAGGGAATATTGCAGAGTTGCAACTGCGTTTATGGTTTACATCTAATCAGAAAACTTTTACTTTTTTATATGGTAAATTAAATGTATTTTTTTCTGCATTATCAAATTCAGCAATGTGTTGATTTAATTCAATACAGGATTTTCAAGCTTGCCCTTAGGCTGAAACGAATTAATTCAATCTCCAGTTGCCATTCAAAGATTTGGAAAACTTGATGCACATGACTATTAAATAGTTAACTCTCAAGAGTAGATATTCATCAATAGTGTTTCTTTATAAGAATGTCATCATTGGTTCACTACAGATGGTAGATGCTTTTTAGTAAAAATGCACATCCGAGTTTGCTTACCTTTTTATGGTTATTAGAGAGATACATCATGTCATTATGATGTTTTATTATTTTTATACAGTTAAACACAAAATTAAGTTGGGTGGTTAGAGCATTTGCCTTCCATGCAGTGGTCCCGGGTTCGAATCTCACAGAGGTCAGATTTTTCAACTTGGAATTGTCCCATCCCCTAATTGTGTGCTTTGATGAGACTATGTAAGTCAGCACTCTGTCCTTTGGAAGGGACATTAACCAGTTGGTGCTCTTCATAAAGAGTAGGTTAATGCCGGCACCGGGTTACCCTCCTCCCTTTTGAGTGTGTCTGGTGTGTAAGGGATTATGGCTATAATAATCCAAGAGTTGATTAACCAGAAATACACATGCACACATACACAAAAGCCAGTTGTGTAATTGGATTTAATATTTATTATCAAAATTAAGTCACTGTAATGCAGTGCTCATCTGTGTAAAATAAAATTTTATTGCCTGAGACAAATGGCTGCTCCAGATCACAAGTGTATACTTTCATTTGAATGGGGGTGTAATTTTCAAACCTACCAAAAATGCCTTATTCTGGCTCTGCCTATAAGACATTAAAAAGTGACCACATATTAAATAATTATTTGAAGTAGATAGTAGTTAAAATTCAATACAGTTTCTTTTAAATAAAAATGGTGATGATATTGCTACATTTTATTTTGCATACGTATTTATTGTTACTAGAATTATTGATACATGATGATCCAGAATACCCATTGCATGTTCTTGCTATATTGAAGTATTGGGAGGAAAGTTATGATTTTTGGTGATAATCACTGATGTAGGTAACGAAAAACTTTTTTGTTCATCAAGAAATTTGGACACCTTCAATTTAGCCATCACATCTTCAAAATACTATTCCTTAATTGTTGGACTAATTGAAAGTGGGAATCTCTTTGTGAATATTTTATTGCCAAATTTTTAGGCATACGATCCTCTCACTACGAAGTTTTGCATTAGAACCTCTCAACCTAGTCATACATGGGGGTTATTTCTTTATTCCAGAGTCTTTTCAACTCCTTTATTTAAATTTGTATGGCATTTTCAACAGCATGAGAAAAATTCTACATCTTTATCTCATACAACATCCCTGAAAATTTTACATGACAGTAAAGCATACCATGAGCAGTGTCAATTGGTTTTTTTGGTGATAAACTATTTTAGTGAAACATTTTCCTATTGAATTTTCTTTTGATCTCCCAGTAATTTGCTTTATATATATATATATATTTTCAATTGACATTCTTCCTAACTAATATGTTTTAACATTCTTATTTGTCAACATTTAAATATTTAGTCATCAAGTACCTATCATGTCTAGATTATTTAACCAAATTGTATACCTAATGTAGTTTTAAATATTTTATCTTGGAGACACTATATAGCAAGTATTCATAAATGATGAATTCAATACTTTCAAAGGCAGAATAAAATGTATTTAGTAAATAAATAATTTGAAATACAGACGACCCTCGGTTAACGATGCCCTCGGTTAATGACGATTCGATGTTACCACCAAACTAGGACCAATTATTTTTCAAAATCGCCATACGACGTCGCAGTCGTTACTTACGACCAATAATATGTAATACAAAGGTAGCAAAGATCGATCATTAAATTAAGATTAAGAATACAAAAAGAATTATCTATCGAAATCTAAAAATTTGTATGGACGTTAAATAAGGCAGTCAGAAATGACAAAAAATCAAGCATATTAATAATTGTAATTTTAACTCGATGCTTCTCTAATGAGGCTTTTATTTCGAACGGAATATTACAATCCAAACTTGAATCACTTCATCAAAGTGAATTACATTCCTAAAGAATAAGCAATGATGAATGACGAATATTTAAGAAACAATTATTATTCAATGAAAACTGAAAGCATAATGTAGGTAAAGTCTGTATTTCATTAAAACATTTGGGTGAAAAGCATCTCTCTATATTTTATTTTACTATACTCTTTTTGGTATTTAGTAGGCACTGTTAAGGACCAAATGTGTGTTAAACCATACATAACAACCACTAGGGATGTATGATTTGGTTAACGAACCAAATTCGGTTAACGACCATTCACAGGAACAGATCACCATCGTTCACCAAGGGTAGCCCGTACACCGATATCCTATTGGGAAACATTTCTGAAAAGATTTTATTTTTAAGTATGCTTGTGTAGTAAATATAATTCTATTTATATTTAATCTCTGTATTAGGTACTGTATTCTCTATAAGGAAACAACAATATCGTCTTGTTTACTTTAATATCATTATACTGTGGTTATTTCATCATCAGTACTTACTATCTGCATCTGAAAGGGATCATAGTACAATATGTTATTATAAACAATTCATTAAATTTAGGTATGCA
The DNA here is from genome assembly GCA_028673005.1 of Tanypteryx hageni. NCBI lineage: Eukaryota > Metazoa > Arthropoda > Insecta > Odonata > Petaluridae > Tanypteryx > Tanypteryx hageni. The sequence continues at coordinate 132,630,526 of CM054112.1, read as the reverse complement.
TCAATACGTAATTCATTCATAATTTCTATTCCATTGTAACTTGTACTTTATATCATGTTTTAAAATTTTAAACCATTTAAAATTAAATTACTGCCATACATACTGAAATAAATGGAATGTATGATATTTTATGACATGATTTAAAATCTTTTAGCATCTTGATTTAGGTTTAAATGGAAATATGCATCTTCAATGTCTTCATCAATACATTATCACTGGTTATAATAGCAATCTTTGGTAAGGAAATACTCTCTTGGAATCTCCTAAATAAATCCAAGGACTCGTATTCAAATTGTTCTCCGCCAGTTTCCTCCAGTGCTATGCTTTATATAAGAGATTGCCAATTCTCATGAGGAATTTTGCATAGTTTTATTCTTCCAGTAAATGTCAGCACATTATATTGTCACATTTTATGAGATGATGGTTTATGGTGCTCCAATTATTGATAAAAGTATTGTAACCAGCATCTATAAAGGAAAGAGAATAAATTCATTTAAACAATATGTAAATTTTATTGCCAGAGACTATTATTGTCATTGTTCCTGTGAGGGGCCATGTGCATAAAAGGAGAATAATTTTGTCTTAGGTAGTGAAATCTTTGGAGCTTAAGAAGTAGCATTCATAATACCAAGTCAATATTTTTTCTTTGTAATTTAGCTAGTGGCAAATTTACAAATATTAAGCTCATAGGGATTTAGATATTTATGCTCCCATTTCTATTTTTTAGTTAAAATAAAAACAATTTTTTTATTAAAATTTATAATTAATTTTTATTGTTTCTAAATAAACAACACATTAACAAATATCAGTAATGAGGTCAGGCTCAACTCTGTGGAATTTCCTCATATTGAAAAAAGAACTTTGTTATTTCCACAGATTTGCTACTATGTTGCTTTCGCCTTCCTTTCCCACCCCTTCCTTTTCCACCCCTTCCTTTTCCCAACCGCTTATCCAATTACCTTCAATTTGTTTTCTTTGTAACCCCTCCTGTCTCCCTCATTTTACCCTATATATATGGAAAGATTTTTATATTTTATCACCTGATGATGCTACGATCGCAGTGAAACTGCTCGCTTTTAAATTAAATTGGTGGAAATAAAGTTCTTTTTTTAATATCACATAAACAGTTTTTAATCATATTTTTTACTATATTCAGTTAATAAATATAAAATATTGCCTAAAATAAAAAATTTTCACCCCTAATTGTTTGCACCCTTGGTCACTCCTACCTCTGATTTAAGGTAAATCCGCTATTGGATTTAGTATAATTTATTGGGTTCCCTTGCTGTAATAATATCTTAGCCAATTATTTGTACAACCTCAGTTTTTTATCTTTCGAGTTTCTTTAGGAGTAATTATTACTTCTAATTATATCAGAGGCTTTGGTTAAAATTTACAGTAAAACCCCTTATTTACACTTGTCTAGGGACCTGGGGAAAAAAGTGTAAATTGCAGGAAAGTACAAATTGAGGGAAAAGGAAAAATAGGTAAACTGATTGTACTTTTAAACTCTCTCATTTGTTACAGTAAGACTAAAAATAAAATCAGTGTTAAAAGAGCTAAGTTTATAAATATATATCTATTTATTCATTTACTTAACCAGCACACTTTTTTATGATAATAATAGTATTAAAATATACGCCGAATTAAAATGTTAATATAGTATGCTTGTGTTTATATTACATTCCCTGCATTACATTTGTCTGGAAAATTGTACAGGGAGCAAAGGGAGGGGGTCACATCTCTGTGACTTGCCCCTAGGTGAAGGAGAACCTTACTACACCACTGGCCCAGCCTTTAAACACACTCAATCATCAATGGCTTTCTCATTTTTTAATGTATATCATACTAGAGGTTTCTATTAAAGGATTTTTTTCAATAATTGAACTTCCTTTGAAGTGAATTTCACCAGAAATAAGATGTCCTCACAGCTTTCAAAGCCCGTTAAATCTGAAATTTCATCATATATTATAATGAAACAAAATGCACCTAAATGGTCACATCTTATAATGTCAAATGCAGTACATTAGGAACTCGGTTAAACAAGAATAATGTTTACCTAATGCGGTCATCATCATCATGCTGCTGTCTGAAGACAGGTTTCAGCTGATTTGCTGCCTCCATCACTCTCTCCCCCTAAAATCCTCTTTTATATCTCTATATGTATTATATTCCTGCTTTATATTATCTAATATTCCTGTTCTTTTTCTCCCTCTTCCTCTTCTTCCACTAATTTTGCCCTCTAAGAACGTCCTTTGTAAGCACTGTCTTCTCAATATGTGCCCTATCCAATTTGCTTTTCTTTTCCTGATTGTTTTTACTAGCATACTTTTTTCTCCCACCATTTCTAATACTTCTTCGTTTCTCTTCCTCTCTGTCCATTTCACTTTCATCATCCTCCTCCATACCCACATCTCAAAACTTTCTAAATATTTTTCCTCCTTTCTCCTTACCGTCCACGTCTCCGCACCATAAAGAGCTATGCTCCATATGTAGCATTTTGCTAATTTCTTCCTTGTTTCTAAATTTATTTTCTTGCTTGTGAGAAGCTCCTTCTTCTCGTTAAATGCTGCTTTTGCCATTTCAATCCTACTTCTGATGTCCTGTGTACTACTTCCATCCTGCGCTAAAATACTGCCGAGATATTTGAAACTACTTACTTGTTCCAATTTTTGGCCATGTACCATCATATTTAATTCTTTATGTTCCTTTGAAACCACCATGACTTTCGTTTTTTCAGCATTGATCTTCATTCCGTACTGTTGGCCAACCTCCACTAGTCTGTCTGTCATCTTCTGAAGTTCTTTCTCATCTTCTGCTATTAATCCCTGATCATCTGCATATTTAATGGTGGTAATACTTTCACCTCCTATTTTAAATCCTTTCTCTTCCATCAACGCTTCTTCTGTTATTGTTTCTGCATAGCTATTAAATATCGCTGGTGAAATAGGACATCCCTGCCTCACTCCCCTCCCTATTGAGGTACTTTCTGTTTCTTCTCCTTCAAACCCGACTCTAATCTTTTGATCAAAGTAAAGGTTTTTAGGCAGTCTGTTATCTTTCCAATCTATTCCTATTTTATTTAAAATACCCAACATTTTATCCCATTTCACTTGGTCAAAAGCTTTCTCCCAATCTACAAAACAAAAATACATACCTTTATTGACATCTAGCGCTCTTTTTATCATCATCCTCGTACATCCTATAGCGTCTCTTGTCCCTCTTCTGAAACCAAACTGATTATCTTACAGCTCCTTTTCTATTTTACCTTTAATTCTTTTGGTTATTATTCTGGTTAGAACTTTAGCTGTATGAGAAATTAAACTAATAGTTCTGTAATCCTTACAACTTTTTGCGTTGTTCTTTTTCTCCAGTGGTACCATAACAACATCTAAAAAATCTTCAGGCCATATGCCAGTATCATATACTTGGTTAAAGAATTTTGTGAGTTACTTAACTGCTTTAGACCCAAAAACCTTAAGAACGTCCACTGGTATATCATCACTCCCAACAGCCTTCCTTCTTTTCATGTCATCAATTGTTCTTTTAACTTCAGACTCGAGAATACTTGGTCCTAGCTGATCTTTTTCCAAATCCTCTTTTTCATTTGATTCAATATTTCTTGGCTTTCCTTCTTTGTCATACAGCACCTCAATGTATTCTTTCCAGACATTCTTTACATTGTTTGGCTCTGAGACTATTTTACCACTTTTGTTCATGATTCCTTTACATTCTATCTTTCTTGCCTTTTTCTTGAATAGTTCCCTTGCTTTGCTATACATGAGGTCTGTTCTACAAATTCTTTCACACTCGACAATCTCCTCGCATTTCTCATTTATCTACTGTTCTCTGACTTTATCTGTTTCCCTTCTTAAAGCATTATTTAACTCCTTGTACTTTCTTTGGCCTTCTTCAGTGTTTATGTTCTTCCACTTTCTCCTCTCTTCCATTTTTTGCAGCATTGCTCCTGTGACCCAGGGTTTTTTGTTTCTTTCACCCGTTATATTTCCTACCTTCTTTTCCATTACATCTTTAATGTTGCTATGGATGTATTTCCACTCCTCATCTACATTGTTCCTATTTTCTTCAGCTCTCCCCCAACCTTTCCTCCAGCTTAGTCATGATAGCCTCTTTGTTCTTAAGGAGTTCCTCTAAGTTCCATTTCTTGTTAACTCTTATGTTTTTCTTAACGCTCTTCAGTCTACATTGTGTATTTGCCACCAAAAGGTTGTGGTCGGAATCGATATCTGCCCCTGGTAGTGTTTTCACATTTTTAATGATATTTCTAAATCTTTCATTGACTAGAATGTAATCTATCTGGTATCGTCTCTGGTCTCCTAGGCTTCTCCATGTGTAAAGTCTCCACTGGTGATGCTTAAACCATGTATTATTTACAATAAACCTATTTCTATGGCAGAATTCCACAAGTTTCTCCCCTCTTTCATTTCTCTTCCCTAGTCCATATTTTCCCACTATGTTATCTTCCTGTCCCTCTCCGACTACACTGTTCCAGTCTCCCATTACTATGGTGGTGATCCTTCCTTTTCCCTCCTCCTCCAATATCTCCGTAATCTGTTTATACATTTCATCTACTTCTTCGTCACCACCATTAGTTGTTCGCATGTACACTTGAATTATAAGCATTTCCACTGGCTCCATCTGAAGTTTTACGGCTATTAATCTATCATTTACTGTCACTACCTTTCTAATTCTTTTAGCTATCTCTTTTCTCGTTATAATCCCCACTCCCCTTTCCTTTTTCTGTCCTCCCGAGTAAATAATCTTAAATTCGTCTGAATTTATCTCGCCTTCTCCTTCCCACCGAACTTCACTAAGACCTACTATACCTACATTATTCCTTCTCATTTCCCCTTTTAAGTTCTCTAGTTTACCCCCTGCATTCATAGTCCTCTCATTCCATGTGCCTATTCTTAATTTCTCACTACTTGCTTTCTTCTTATTAATGTTACATCCCCTAGGGTAGTCCCCACCCGGAGATCCGATTGGGGGAATATTTTACCTCCGGAATATTTTACCCCAGAGTGATCCATAGAGGTATTTGCAACTTTTCAGCTTATCATGAGAAATATAATGAGGTAGTTTCCCCTTGCTTTCCTCATCGCAGTTTCACAAGACGATTAAACATCTGTAGCTGTTCAGATCCACATGGTCACCACCTACAGAGGTACTGTGCAAGCTGCTGCCCTTGCACAGGGGGATGTAAAACCCCCAAGACTGCTTCTTAGTCTGACTCTTCCCCTCAGACATTTCCGGCTTGGATTGTCCTACCAGGAGAATTATCTCCCGCCCGCATAGCTCTTTGGTTCATAAGTGTACACAAACCTTCCCACCTCTGTAAGGTTATGCAGTCCTTAGGGAGGGCCTAATGCGGTAAAACTCGATTAATTCGCAGAGAATGTATAATTATGACTGAAATTTCTGTGCGCCTGTCATCCACAGTCTCCACTCTCGCCGCTTCACTTCCGACCGATGTGGTTTTTTTCTATTTACGTAAATATTCTATATACATCACGTTTTTTATCAACATAAAAGCGCAAAAACTAATAGACTGGAACAGTTGGCAGTCTGAAGACTTGGAACATAAATATCACAATCCAAAATTACCCGTTAAACGTTTTTTTTTTAGTTCCTCCTCTCTCGAAGCAGTCACTGCATTCAACTAGTGATTATGCTTTCTCCCCTTAAAATTTAAATTAGCATGCCTTTTGTTTCATTCAACATACTACTCCACATTGTTTCCGTCTCGTAAGATACTAATTAATGCGCAGAAACGAAAAACATCGCCGTAGCAAGTATGAACTCCTGCGGAAAATCTTGTGCTACCGAGAATAGAACCAATGTATCCCTAAGTGCAGCATAACAAATGAATTCGTATTTCCACTGCCTCACTATGCCTCCTTTTAATTTCATCGATCGGCGCTCGACACCCTCGCCAAACATACTTTCTCCTAGAAGTTTCGTCGACGATCCGGACGGGAAGTTCAAAAGTGGCGAAAATTTTATGGCTATAACTGAAGTATAGAAAAACATCAGACAGGAACCAAACGTCAGACAATACAGCTCTTTGCGAACGGACTGCCCTCGGCATCGACGGACGCTGAGTGGTCTGAAATCGCGGACAAACGAGGATAGGGAGTTGATTCTCAGCGACCGGACGGCCGTAAGCCATGAGTCCGTTAAGTTAAATCGATGGTTCACTGGAATGACATTTGTGTATTTATTTGTTGTACTACATGACTAGTAAGTCGAGAAACGCCATTAAAAACAATTTCGTAATCATCGTTACATAATCATCGTTTTCTCAGGGATTAAACCCTTAAGTTGTGGAAATATAAATTATCCTACGTGCTTAAAATGCGTTTTATCGATACAACTTCCTTCCCTTCTACCTCTGGTTTTAATTGCGCTCGGAATGTCTTTTGTCGTCCTAAATCTAACAACTCTTGTGAAAGGGATTTAAGGAGACGACTTGACTGGTTCTCATGTGCGATCGCGTTAAATTACAATGTAGAACGTTTTGCGTGGCGTGTTTTTCCCTGCATTGTAGCCTGAATCGACCTTAAGGCGCCAAACGTTTCGGCCAGGCCGGCGGGCTGAGTGTCGTGTGGAGCGGCGCCTTAAGTCCGGAGCACGTTCCAAAATTTGTAAATGCTGTTCCTGAGTAACATCTGTTAACGCGAGTGTCCAAGTGCTGTTTCGAAAAGAAAGGGGCGCTGTTCCTACTCTGCCGCCATTTTCGAAATCTTCGCCCAAAAGAGTTAAGATTTTTTTTTCAAAGATAAGCCGAGGAATGTTTTAAACTTGAGAATCGCATGCTAAATTGTTTTTTAAAAAATTGTAAATTCTAACGTAAAATGACTCGAATAGCAGGAAAACTTGAAATAACGTAAATACAGGATTTTAATTCATTCATAACAGTAGACTATAACAGTACACTTTTTGAATACCTGCTGATATTAGCATGAAAAACCATCCCAGCATAAAAAAATTCGAGCCATTCAGAGTCATAAAATTTTACAAAAAAATTAAACTTGGAATTGTTATTGCTCTATAGCTTTTATTTAATTTGTGTTGTCTTTTTATTCCTAAATTTATATACCTAAATATGTTTAGTCTAGAAAGGAAGATGGCAAGACTCCGAGAATCAATGATGATAAATAAAAGAAGTTGCACGATAATCGATCATCTATATTTTAGAATAAGAGGTTGAAATTTCATCAATGCATCACAAATAAATATTGATTGTCTCCAAAATACATGCTAATTAATTTTTAGATAGGACAGGGTGGGGCACAGTGAAAGAAAAATTACTATTTTGGCTATATAATCTATGCTTTTGCGATTAAAATTTTCAAGAAATAATAACAATTTATTTTCAAGCATTCTTTATTAACCCATGTAAAGACATTTAAAATGTTGATGATTCAAGAAATTATAGGTATTGAAAAAAAAATTAAAAAATTGTTTCACTGTACCCCACCCGTGGGGTACAGTGAAACAATAGTCCATTTTCCCGTGGGGCACAATGAAACAGCATTTTTCTGGAACAACAAATGGTAATTAAAAATAATCTTGAAAATGAACACCTATACATAATAATGGAAACTCATCGAACATATAAATTGCAAAATGAAATTTCAAAAGTCACAAAACTGTTTGTTCTCAAGGTTCCTTTTTGATGAACAGGTGGATTTAAAATTAATTTAATATCTTTCATTCTAACAGATGCACTATCTTCAATCTGGGGAAAGAAAAATGAGCCGATTACTTTAGTACTTTTTCTCAAGTACATTATCTCAGCATCTTTCTCTCTGTTTGCTTCTTTGGTAATTTTACCTACATAATAAAATTTATTTTTGAAAAAAAATTGACCAAAACAAAGTCGCCTACTTTCAGTGAGTTAATTTCTTTGCCAAAACCTTCAGGGAATTCATTGAGAAAATCAGAACCATTGGAAAGTATCTGACCGTTGTTCAAAATCATCATCACCACCACCATCACTGAATAGTCTCGATACCTCATGATCACATAATTTTGTATTAAACATTCTTATTTATTTTCTTTCCAGTTGTATTTTTAGATTTTTTGGCAGCAGCTGCAATGACCTTTTGCTCGATTCGGATTTTTTCAGAAGTATCAGTAAGATCATACTCCTTCCTGGCTCTCTCTTTCTAGAAGAATTCTTTCTTGGACCAGCTTTAGGATAGCCCTTAAACTCTGCAGGACTTCTGAAAGACTTTCCATTCTCCTGTTTTTCATTGTTTCCTTTGTGAACTGCAGGAGAGGTATTCGAATTAGGTTTAGTTGGAGGAGTTAGCAAAACCTGTGAAGGACCAGGTGCAGGAGAATCGGGTGCAGGAGAATCAGGCATTGGCAGTAACAGCTCTTCATCGGATGTTCCAGCGGATGCTGCCTCATTAATCACTTCTGGATTTGGTCGGTCAAATACATAACTACTCAGGAAATCTGCCTCAGAAAATATTTCTGTTAAAAGGATAAATTCCACATTTCCGAAATCCATTGATTATTGTTGAAGGAGGCATTGCTTTTGATGGGCCTCATTCACACAACCAGCAATATCGTAAATAGAAAGAACTTTTCCAGGTTTTATTTTGTTCCACGAATCCATTGCTGCAGCATATTATGTTTTAAACGGAGCGAAACAAGAGACATCCAATGGTTGTAGTTTAGCAATATAGTGAGGTGGGAGCGTTACAATTATGATGCCATACTTTTAGCTAAGTCAATGACTTCAACGCTTATATGGATGGCTCTTATGGTTATCCATTATTAACAATGTTGGATTTTCTTTAGATGTCAACGTATGGTTGACAAAATGTTCGATAACTGCAGGAAAAAATTCTGCAGTCATCCATCCACTTTTAGATGCCAATCCCAGAGAGCCAGAAGGGGCATTAATTAACATGTGATCACGGAATTTTACCCTGGGAAAAACAAAAGCGGGAGGTATAGTATTACTAGAGGCGCTCACAAAACAGCAAGTAGTGACCAGAGTACTCCTTTATCCAGCTGTTAGATTATTCACTCAAGATCCTTTTTCAGCAATAACTTTGGCAGAATTATTTACAACCGTTGTTGTACATGTTTCATCCAAATTCCATATTCTGGAACCACCAACAAAACTATCCAAACGTTTCAAAGCTAAGTTCAGATTGTCAAAAAATGTTTCAACTGTATGCTTACTAAATGATGTGCAACAAGATAGAGAGCAGTATTCAGGTTGCCTAACACTCAAATTATGATTTCGCTGCAAAAAGCCCCTCATCCAGTCTAAGCCTGCTGCTTCTTTATCATGCCAGCTTTGAGGTACAGTTACCGAGTTTAGCATTGCCATTTCATAAGCTAACTCCCGAGTGTAACGAGTTCATTGACCGAAACACATTTTATAACATATCAAATAGTCTGCTAAATCTTTTTCCTGCTCAGCACTGACTATCAGATATGATTGATACTTTGAAGTCAAACGGATCTGTTCACCAGTTCCCTCGTCATTGGCCTTTTTCTGCTTCTTTACATACCTGCACAGAAAAAATTATTTAAAGAATTTAATTTTTTAAATTACTTCAAAAAATTGTTCATAATATAAATTCTTATATAGCAGGAGCGTATCCAATAAATTTTCTATTAAATCAAGGTGGTATGTGCCTATAATAATTATTTAAAAATCAAAAAGCAAGTTCTCACCGACTTAATGTAACATAGTTGACATGTCATTCCAAGGAGGCTCTCCTGATTTTGTAATTGTCATTGAGTACTAGATGAACAGCTCTGCCCTTTTCTTCTGCACTGAATGACCCAATTTAGGTTTTTCTTTTCCTGTTCCTCATCTTTAGAATGTAGGTAGTTAGTCCCTTTTTCTTTGGAGGAACTAGGTACATAAAAATTATCAAGGTTAGCAAAGAGTGCTTGTCTCGAATTTACCAAAAACCTACATGCTAACCTACATGAGTTTATCATTAAGAGATTAAAAATGTGAGTTCTACAGTGATAGTCCTTGAATTACAAAAAACAATTCTTTAACGCCGTAATAAAAGCAAATACTTGTTATATTACACATACTATATTTACTGACTAATATGGGGCACAGTGAAACATGTTTCACTGTACCTCGTTTTTCTTGTTTCAGTCTACCCCACATGGACTTTTAGAACAAATATCGTCAAATTTCAAAATAAATCAGATACCAAAATTAATGATATGGTTTTCGATACTCTAACAATGGAAGTATGATTAACTCGTGCAGCAAAATTATCAGTAGTGACCGGAATAAATATTCGACAACAAAACAACTGACAAAATTATTTACTTACCTCAAAACAAACAACCTTCTCTCCCAAGCAACAGAACGCAAACAACTGCGAGTTGGTTACTTCAGCAATTGTGCTAGTAATAACGTATTTTACCATAGAAAGTGCCACTTCACAGAACCCTACATATAAAAATCATGAGTTTTCATGGAAATGTTCTTGTGAATGTGGTACCTTAGAGAGTTTTTTTCAAATACATCTTTTCAGCTCTACTCACGTCTGGAAAGAAAAGTTCTTTTTTCCTGTAATATTCTAGTTATCAATGTTTTATTGACAAATTCATTAATTTGACGTCATCATATTTATATGAAGTTTTAAAGAGCATTGTTACTTAATTAGCCCCACTGCTTCCCTATCTCATGAGTGAAGCAATTTTTATGCTGACAACTTATGATTTTTAATGATTTTAAGAGGAAGGGTTGGCTGTTGAAAAGGGCTTTTTCAATGACAAATTGCCAGTATGGTTTTACTCTCACTGGTATGGGTACCCGCAATAAGGGGTAAGATGAGTATTTGTCCCCCTCCCTGCATTTCACAAAAAATTCCACATTATACATATAAAATTCCATGTCTGTTCATTGGATGGTTAAATGTTATACATGTTTTGCCCCACCCTGAAAAAATATCTGCGGGAAGCCATGCTTACAGGCAAGCGATCACATAAAGCAGTTTTTATAACAGATTTTACAATATTTGTGAAGTCAAAATTAGTGTTTTGTATGGAGAGTTAATGATGTAAAAAATATAGATAGATGGTATTTGGATGAGAATGGTTCCAGCATGTATTGAGCCAATAAATTGCTTGAGGAAGTGAGATAATGCAGTGGCTCCCAACCTCTGCTTGTGACCCAAATCAGGGTCGCCGGGGACGTCATAAGGTTGCAAAGGATCACCAGAAGAATTTTTCTTACAAAATAATGATGAAGAAACCGTTGCCGGTGGTAATGGAGGCGTATTGGATGCTATTTTATGATTTGAATGTATATTTATCTTTATTTACGTATCCATAGCTTACCTAGGCCATATTGGGTAGAGTTACCTTACATATTTCAATTTCATCACAAGCCTGAGGGTTAAGAGGATCTGTTGAAGGCCAATTTAGAGTCTCAACTGGATTAAATTCATGAGCTCTAGTCACTTTAAAATTTGTGATATAACTGAACCAAACTTTATTGCATGCAACGACAGTAGAACTCCGATTATCCAGATTTTCAGTTATCCGGATAAAGTTTTAAATTGCTGCATGTTTCGTAATTTCAGCAATCAGTTTTCTTCTCATCAAAAGATGGTTGATTTCGCTCTAACGACAAAGTTGGACGTGTTATTCCTCTAGTTAAGGTAATATTGCCTATTCTAATGGCGACAACGACCCATCCGTATGCATCAGAAGTAGTTTCTAACGCTTCTTGTTGCTAAATTTTGTCACGTCTAACCGTCGCAACTCAAAAAAATGTTGTACAAATGAAAACACTTGGTAGTTTCCACTATATATTTTCGAGTGTTTCCGTTGTACTTTATTGAACGGTTCCACAAAGTTACGCATACCACCGTCAATTTTATTCCAACCGGAGTGGATTATCTTGGTGGCAGAGAGTAGGCGGGGAAGTCGCGTTGACAAAATTGCCCCAGTAAAGATACTCTTCTTTTTTATAGATGGCTTTTGTCTGTATTGAGCATAACAGCGCGCTTTGTGCTACATTGAAAATCAAATTGTTTGTTACATTTTTAAAAACTGAAAGTTGCTCTTAGTTGGGATGAAAATGTCTTCTTAACGTAAAAAGAATCGTTCTTTCGTTGAATGATAACGTGAATATTGTGAAAATTTTCAAGAAAAAAGTTAGCTGATATATGATGTTAAAACATCAACAATAACCTGCATAAAATACTCAATTTTTAATTTTTTTTCTTTTTTGGAGAAGGAAAATAGGACTCCAACCCTTGTACTTTGAAATAAATCTTACGAGTGAAACGAGATAAAATGTTGGGTATTTTAAATAAAATAGGAATAGATTGGAAAGATAACAGACTGCCTAAAAACCTTTACTTTGATCAAAAGATTAGAGTCGGGTTTGAAGGAGAAGAAACAGAAAGTACTTAAAGAGGGAGGGGAGTGAGACAGGGATGTCCTATTTCACCAGCGATATTTAATAGCTATGCAGAAACAATAACAGAAGAAGCGTTTATGGAAGAGAAAGGATTTAAAATAGGAGGTGAAAGTATTACCACCATTAAATATGCAGATGATCAGGGATTAATAGCAGAAGATGAGAAAGAACTTCAGAAGATGACAGACAGACTAGTGGAGGTTGGCCAACAGTACGGAATGAAGATCAATGCTGAAAAAACGAAAGTCATGGTGGTTTCAAAGGAACATAAAGAATTAAATATAATGGTAAATGGCCAAAAATTGGAAAAAGTAAGTAGTTTCAAATATCTCGGCAGTATTTTAGCACAGGATGGAAGTAGTACACAGGACATCCGAAGTAGGATTGCAATGGCAAAAGCAGCATTTAACGAGAAGAAGGAGCTTCTCACAAGCAAGAAAATAAATTTAGAAACAAGGAAGAAATTAGCAAAATGCTACATATGGAGCATAGCTCTTTATGGTGCGGAGACGTGGACGGTAAGGAGAAAGGAGGAAAAATATTTAGAAAGTTTTGAGATGTGGGTATGGAGGAGGATGATGAAAGTGAAATGGACAGAGAGGAAGAGAAACGAAGAAGTATTAGAAATGGTGGGAGAAGAAAGCATGCTAATAAAAACAATCAGGAAAAGAAAAGCAAATTGGATAGGGCACATATTGAGAAGACGGTGTTTACAAAGGACGATCTTAGAAGGCAAAATTAGAGGAAGAAGAGGAAGAGGGAGAAAAAGAATAGAAATATTAGAGAATATAAAGCAGGATAATTATAGAGGTATAAAAGAGGCTTCTAGAGAGAGAGAGATTGAGGAAGCAATTCAGCTAAAACCTGTCTTCGGACAGCAGGATGATGATGATGAGACAATTCTAATAATAACAAAATAAATCGTTGGATGTACGAGGATTTTAGGATCTACTGTTTACGTTTTCGAAACATTATAAAATTAGGTGCTATCATGTTCCGATCCCGCAAATTTTATTTCCTTATTTTGACCCGCAAATTTATAAATGATCAAACATTATACAATTTATAGATTTATACCTTTCTACTTTGACTAGGAGAATATAATTTTTACGAAAATTCTACAAATTTCAAAAATAAAATTAAAAATATATATTTTTATTTATTAGGTATGGTTTTAGACTTTAATACAACTTTTGCCTCCTATTTTATCGCCCTTCGAGTTGGGTTGGGGGCGATGGGTAGGTAAGTCGGACTTAAAAAATTTACGTGGTCAAAACAGGGCAGTAATTAAAATTAATGCTCAAATTCTTATGTTAAATAGTTTACTGTGGTTGCAGGAAAAATGCAAAATGAGTAGGTTGAAGATCGACATTTATTGTAGCCTCTCATCACCATCATCATAGCTAGTCTGTCCGTAGACAGGTCCGTGATTAATCTTGGTTAAACCTGGTTCTCCATATACTCCTATTTTCCACTGTCCTCTTCATATCTTGATAACTCTCTTTCCCTTTCAAATCGTCTATTAGCTGAAACTTTTTCTTAACTCTTTCCCTTTTTCCATCTAACATGTCTTTAATCATACTCTCTCTCCTCAGGTAATGCCCAACCCAGTTTGCCTTCCTCTTTCTGATAGTCTGTATAATCATTTGCTTCTCTCCTACTCTTCGTAGCACTTCATCGTTTTTCACATCCTATCTGTCCATTTTATCTTCAGCATTCTCCTCCAAGTCCACATTTCAAAGCTTTCCAAGTATTTGGTGTCATTTTTCCTTAGCGTCCATGTTTCAGCCCCGTAAAAAATCTATACTCCATACATAGCATTTTATGAACTTCTTGCGGATATCTTCTCTTTTATTTTCCGTAAGTAGGTGTTTCTTTCTTCTGAAAGCCGCTTTTGCTTTTCCTATTCTAGTTTTGATCTCATCCGTACATTTTGCTTCTCTTGTTATGATGCTTCCAAGGTATTTATATTCTGAAACTTGTTCTAAAGGCTTTCCTCCAATAATTATGTTCAGATTCTCTTCTTTGCCTGATATTCGAATGACCTTGGATTTTTCTGTATTTATTTCCATACCGTATTTTCCACTTGTTATTACTAGTCTATTTACCATTTTCTGGAATTCCTCTTCCTTTCTTGCTAGAAGTACTAGATCATTCGCGTATTTTACTTTTCTTATAATCCTTCCTCCAATTTTGAAATCTCCTGAGCCTTCTAACGCTTCTTTCATTAGACTTTCTCCATATGTATTGAATAGGGTCGGCGATAGGCAGCAGCCCTGTCTTACTCCTCTCCCGATATTTACTTCGCAGGTGTCCGCATTCTCCAACCTGACCTTTACAACTTGATTCACATATAGATTCCTGTTCAGTCTCCTGACTTTCCAGTCTACGCCTATATCCTTTACTATCTCCATCAACATTACCCAATTTACTCTATCAAAGGCCTTTCGCCTGTCTACGAAACATACGCAGATGTCTTGACTGTACTCTATTGCTCTTTATGATATGATTCTAACTACCCCTATAGCATCTATAGTTCCTCGTCCTTTTCTGAAACCGAATTGATATTCTCCTAGCATTTCTTCTGCCTTTTTCTCCAGCCTATTATTAAGAATCCTCGTGATGATCTTCGAAGTGTGTGACAGAAGGCTGTTGCCTCTATAACAATTTATTTTTGTATCTAGTGATTCCAAACTATATGCGCAGCAGCTTCTCACAGTTACGCAAAACCACGGTGCATTCCACTTTCAGAGAAGGTTATTACAATTTATAACTATATTAAATTTAACCTGTGGAAGAATTATATTAATGATATTGAAGCGAAATCAATTTTTTAATAGTTTCTTTTAAACCAATATAATTTTTCAAACCTTAATGAGTTCTTTGACAAATTTTATTGCTGCACACCTGGCGATCCACTGCTGGAACCGCCGCGAGAAACATTGCTTTGTCATTTTATGGCACTGGAGATAATGTCAAATAAAAATATATAGTTCGTGATAATTATGTATGCGAATTTTACATTTACTTTCATGTTTTGGTGTTAAACCTCAGAAAAAGGAAACAATAGGTGGTAATATCAACGTGGAAATGCTGCAAATGCATCGATAGTAATTCGTAATTAGTAAGTGAATCTTGAGCATCAGAACAAAAGTCAGTAAATAATTAAGTTCAACATTATACAAAGGTCAGATATAAAAAACCGAAAAATCTTTACCTTCATCACATTAAATTTACAGTAACGTTTTACAAAAACCCTAACTTATATTTAAATTGATACTATATCCATAATATACAGATATGTTAAGATCTTGTTTCTCTGCATAAAGTGACTTAATACCAGTCATTTATCAATTCATAGAAGCAGCTTGTCCTATTGTCGGAAGACAATTCATAAACTTGATAGCTGAAATAGCCGCAAAATGGTTGGGAAAACCAGATGAGCATTTCTGCTGCATCAATATGTAAGTTGGAGTATTTACATAAGTTACGTTTGCATATATTCGAAAGATTATTACTCTAATATTAAAAGGTAATTAGGGAGTGAAAACAAAAAAATCGGATAATTAGACCATATTTGGTTAAAACTCGCCGGAAATTTAAACCATGAAATCAGGAATATACAAAACTTGGTAAAAATTCTAAAACTAGGTGCCATCAATATATTTGTCCTTGTATTTAAAAATTACCGTTGCAGTCTCGACGCTAATGGTAATTTGGAGGGTAAAACCAGTGGCGAAACTAGACCGGGGCAGGGGCCCGGACCCTTGGAGGATCGCGGTCTGCTACCCACTCGATAGTTTATAACTATTAGCTAATGAAATAGCCTTGAGAACCATTCCACGTATCATTTACACCTATCCAGACCCCATGTGGCCCGCGAGGGTATTTTATGTGGTCCGCGATGCCATTGTTAAAGCGATCCGTAATATTAAATACAGATAATTTCATAGTTGTAGCTTAAAATTATGGCCGGAAAACCTTTTCCAGTGATGTTATGGGGATAACATATTATGTATTGATTTTCACGAACAGGATCCCTCGCATTATCTCAAATAACTTCCTATGTGAATCCTAACGTTGCCCGCCGAAGCATTTTCATCTGTTAATGTGGCCTGCCACGTAAAAGGTTTGCCCAACCCTGGCCTAGCGAGTAAATACGATCTGTAAAATACAATGTGCCATCAGGGGCGGGTCGTGGTGTTAAAAAGGAGGAGGACTATGCGTCAACCAAAATCTACCTACGTACCTATATATGAAAACAAAAACTTACTTCATGATGATACCTATTGGAGATCTAAAGTAGTGACTAGCGACTGATAATTTAAGTCACGTCGTCATTCATTAGAGCCTGAACAGTATACGCAGAACTCATGCTTCACTTAACAAATATATTCACACATTATAGACAAATAAGCACAATCTTCCCTAGAAGTGTTGACACATGAGAAAATACATTGGCTTAAGAGCGAGAGATGTCTGAAGGCATATAATCGTAACCTATATCTTGGACTGTTTCTCGTGCCGAGAAATGCCTCTTCTCAGCGTTATAAAGCCATATTGTAGAAGTCGCAATTTCCTTTTTCGAGTTCTTAAATCAGGCGTCAAGATGCCTTCGTCAGTAAGGTTTGAATGATTGGGGCCCCCCTAAATCTCGGGGATCGCGGGGCCTATCAGTACGCCCCTGAGCATCCTCCAAAGGCAATACAATCACTGATCGGATACGGCACGGCTGTTGCGCGGACGTGTAAATACTTGTGTCGGCACTGGTACCACACGGGCCCTTATTTGCCTTCAACGGTTTATCTAGTTCAATCATATGTAGCACGAAGCAACATTATTTCAAGGTTAAACGTTAATTTTAATCCTTAGGGAGCTTTTATACCAAGGTGACTCGTGACGGTGATTTGATTTTGATATGACGGCTACTTAAGTCACTAGAAAGTCATCATCACCTGACCTTTCATTCCAAAGTGATTCAATTTTGACATGATGCGATATTTAATTCACACCAATTTGAAAGATGTTTGGCGCTATCATAGTAATCCCTTTTCTAAGTAAGTGCAAAGCTGTAGAATTAATTTAATATTGGTGCACAATAGATAATGTGTTAATCTCTAAAGTTTCAAGAGTTTGTGTAGTCATTGATGAGTATTTTTTACTTATTACATACTAGCTGAAACGCCCGGCTACGCTCGGGAAAGTTCTTTTAAGTTGCAAACGATTTTTATTATTTATTAATTGCGGTAGCCCTGCTCTTAAGCTCAGCTTTAAAAATCTTGATTTCATTATGGTATTTTGCAAAAACCATATATATAAAATTTAGTTGACATCAGTTGAGCCAATTCCTTCCAAATCCATAGTTACTGGAAGAGTTTAATTTGTATTTGTGGCACCCCTGTTTAGTTGATCCAGTGCAAATATGCTATTATGGCTTTATATATATGTGTACATAATAAATATTATAATATGGTTAAGATCGATGGGGACAGTTCAACACAAACACTTATAAAAATAAAATTTTTATTACTTTTATTTTGGCAGCCCTGCTTTGCATATCTATCCTAAAAATCTTATTTTCGATTTTTTTAATCTTGCACAACTCCGTACCAAATTTCGTTGAAATATGTTCTGCCAATTCCTTCCAAATTCATGATCACCAAAAAGTTTAACTTTGCAATTGTGGCACCCCTACTTAGTTAATCGGGTCGAAGTATGTCATTTTGGTTATGAATTTATGTGAAAATTCTATGTATGTAAATTTGGTTGGATTCGGTTCAGCCAATTTCTTCCAAAAGCATAATTACCGAAAAGATTTATTTTGCAATTGTGGCACCCCTGCTCTGTCGATCCGGTCCAAATATTCATTTCATCATGAATTTATGTGAAGATTCTATGTATCAAATTTGGTCGAAATCGGTTTTGCCAATTCCTTAGCTACCGAAAAGTTTATTTTGGAATTGTGGCACCCCTGCTTTGTCGATCCGGTCCAAATATGCCATTTTGGTCATGTATTTATGTGAAGATTCTATGTACCTACCAAATTTGGTTGAAATCGGTTCAGCCAGATATTCTCTGATTATACGTACAGGCAGACGGACATTGCCAAAATTTGGACCGACCGTTCCATGGGGACCCCTCGAAATCGTGAATTTTGAATTGTCCCTTACATTATGACCCTTGACCCCGTAGACCGATTTTATTCATTTTAGGCTCGAAAATTTATCATCAAGACATTGATATTAGTGGAGAATTCATCATAATAGGTCAATTGGTTGCTGAGATTTCTTAAAAAACCGACATTTGGACCAACAATGGGAACCCTCAGACCTCCGTGGGCCGATTTGAATTATTTTTAGCACTGAACCTCTCAGGATCAACCTGAAGCTGCCGCCAAAGTTTGAAGCTCCTATGTCAATTTTCTGAAGAGTTATGACTGCCACAGAGACACAGATACACACACAGCTTCTTTTATTATTATGATTTTTAGTATACATTGTTGTAATTGTGTACTAAACAGCATAGGCGAAAATACGGGGTGTGCCAAGTGTGCCCAGGCACACCCTAATGTTTCAGACGCCAAGACAATAACGGAAAATATTTAAATTATAAATAAATGAAAAATTCGTGACTCATTTACAATTCCCATAGCGGAGCGGTCAAATCAATTTGTGTTTTGGGGCCTATTTGCGCGTATTGTGGTAATAAAATCAGCCACTAAAATTTTAGTATGCGACAAATAATAATGGTACGCTTAGTCAGCGCTCCGTCGTATGTCGCTTTGCTCTCCGCGACACGCTGCCTGTCTGAACGCACACAGTCTCTGTGTGTCTGCGCATCTACATTTGAGCTGCCACAGCTGAAGTTTTCAAAAAGACTGGTAGATATGGTATTTGTTATTGGACAGAATACAGCAAACCTCTTGGTTTTTTGTTTTTTGATTATTAATAATTTATAGTCATATATTTTGTTTATTTTCAAATAAAACTATAAAAAGGACATTTTTTTACTGATGCATGGTGCACCCTAATAAATTACTCTAGTTTCGCCTATGCTAAACAGTGCAATTTGTTATTGAACAACCAACACATGCAGTGGATGATCTCCGAGAATTTTTTTTATTACTAAACAGATTTAAGTGTTCAGTTGAGTTTCATTCTTTCAGTGTCGCTGTATTTCTTTTATATATACTATATATATTATATTATATATTATAATAGTGTATATATATATATATATATATATATATATATATATATATATATATATATATATGGTATTTTTAATTCTAAGCTAAAACACACATCATGACTGCTATGATAATGACAGATTAGATTTAAATTGAAGTGAGCAAATAGTGAAAGCAAATTGGCAAACTGGTTTTCCCATTTTCATTTCAATTTGGTTATTACAAAGTAAACAGATCCCTTAAAGTTTGTGTTAATGAGATTATACTATTATATTAAGAATATTTTCTCTGTAGTTTTGCTTTATATCAGCTCTAAGTGAACAACCACTAATTATGTGACGGAACGAAAATTTAATTAGAATGGGAATGTGGGTAGGAAACCGTTACAACATGCAGGGGATTATAGTTTAGTGCGCTTTCGAATAGCGAGTAATCGTTCAAAAAGGTTTTCATTTTAGGAAACCAGTTTGTTTAGCGCTCTTATTTGCATTAACGATTTTATATTCACCAGAGTTTTTGGAGGGTAGTATGGGACGCGTCGGATACTTAGAATGCGGTAGTCGCCTCGCAGCGGCATCGTTTTGCTACAAGAACTGCGCTGTGAAAATGTGACGTGTGATTAACATACAAAGAGAATCTACATGTCTCGGCTATCGCTGCTGCTAAGAGGTGAACTAGCAGTGATTTTGCGTCTTGAGCATGGCGATCGTGTATTTCGATGGACATGGCGCAAACCTCTATATGCATTAATGAGAAAAATAAAGTTCCCTGGTAGGATAATAGGTTGAAACGCCATTTACCACCATGGGAGTAAATCAATTTCAATTTTTAATGGATTATACATGGGCTTATTTTAAAGCTTAAACGACGTTTTACGCGTAGCAATTCTTTCATGTTTGTGCGTAATTCATGCTGTGAGGTAGATTTTAAAATTATATATCTATAAGTGCTCTTCAAAGGACAAATCCTTTGCGTATTGCACGTATTCATATAATATATCGATTCTTGCTTGGCTTGGAATGGTTCAGCGCGACATTTTTCAGGAACATATTTAACTGCGCTGAACGACACGCGCCTGTCTTTAACACGTCTGTTGACGAATACTTCACGGGAAAAGTTAACATTTTAAGGTGTTGATCCAATTCTTTTAAACTCTCCATAATTTATATTCTCTTTCGAACTCTTCTGCTTTTTTCCCTAGACTCCTCCCGTCTGTGTCTTTTTCGACATTAAATATTTGTCCCATAAATTTCTTCCTTTCTCTTTGTAGTTATTACTATTTAGTTCTTCTCTTCTCCTTCCTTAAAGCCGCTTGCTTTTTTTCCTTCTTGCCCCAACTCTCTATAATTCACGCCAAATCCGCATGTTAAAAGGTTATTACCTTTTCTTTTAAGGACCATCTGTAGACTTCTCATTACTTATCTTTTAAATTCGAATCCAACTGAAATGACTATTTAACCTCACGCTTTTACCCCTACATATTTATCCTTAAATGTTGGTCAAGTTTTGCCACTCTTCTTCCTTGTAAATTATTGGAAGCAATTCATACAAAACTTCCTTTTCCTTTTTTCCTAATGATGTTAGCAGCTTTTGCTGACATGTTATCTACTCATACAGCTTACTTAGGTTTGTTCCATAGGTCTTTTAATGATACTATCCGGGCATTTATTGGTTTAATTATCACTGTTCACAAAATCTTCCTCATTTTCTGTTTCGACTAATTTTGATTTAAGGTCTTTTGCATAAAATTCCACATTACAGATTTACCTATCTGTTCTCGAGAAATCCGCGATGGGGGATCTCATTATAATTTGGGGGATAGGACAATTAACATCTTATACCCAAAGTCATATTTTAAGTCTAAACTCATATAAAATGATTCAGCATTGAACTACTGGAAATTTACATTACATTTATAGCATGAAGGGAAATTAAACTTTGAAAAAAGGGGATTTTTTATTAAAGAAAATATAACATAAATACAATTTTGACTTGAAGACTTCCACCAATAGCCCGAGACAATTGATACAATTGAAGTCGATGACTTCAAGAAGTCCTAGCCTGCCTGTGCCTGGTGATGTCCTTGTAGACCAGATGGCATAGAGTCACAGCCTGATCTATGGCTCTTTTGAAACTGAGATTCCTTTCATAGAAAGGATGTAGCTCAACAGCAAAGTCTTTCAAGGATTCTAAAATCTTGAATATTTTGGCCAGGCTCTGTGTATTCAACATGCATTCATCTCCAGATTCTTCCTTCACAGTATACTAACATCAGAGAAATGAAGCTCCCCTCGCTCCTCATTTGTTATTTCCTCCTGATGAGACTCAAGAAGCTCTTAAACCTCTTTTTCCCAGAGATCTTCGAACCCTTCTTCTGACATGATTTTCCAAATGAGCAATTTTGTTGACTTCAGCTTCAACAGTGTGGAATCCTTGGAAGTCAACCATAATTCATTGTGAAGGATTTTACCTCGTGCCATCTTGGCCAGACCAGTATTTCACTTTCTCATATACTTGGTATATAGAACGGACGGATCTAGGTGCATCGCTTGGGGGGAGGGGGCAATAAGAAAAAAAAATTTACTGACGCCTATTTATGCAAAATAATACCGTCTCATCATAGTAAATATATAGCCTATATTATATACTGCTTAGATATTTGCAAAATATTTCTAGAAAGCCTACAATAGAAAATAAATTAATTGAGATATATTTATAGAAGATTTTACTAACGATTTTTGAAACCTACTCTAGTTTGTAGCCTCCATCTTCAATTATTTACTTAAACTCGGAAAAATATATAACTGCAGGCTCCCCTGTTAGTTTTAAAATTTTCAAGATGAATCGCCTGTTGAATTTATTCAGCCATTCCTTGATCCCCTTGAAAGTTTAAGAGGGTTCATCGCCAGTCTGAGCTCTAATATGACCATGCAACCTTACTGCTTTGGCGCGAATAAGTCCACCACTGACAATGAGATGCATATTTTTGTGACTCCTATCTTGAATTTATGATTGTAGTCATTTGTCCATAACTTCCATTGTTGGATCTCGTCGAGATGAGTGCGATCCTTCTCTTTTAATTGTTGCAGATGCTTTATTCTTCCCCTTGCTCTTATACATGTTTCTGATTGTCGATTCGTTAATTCCGTACAATTTTCCAAGGGATGCAAAAGTTGATCCCTCAAACTTTTGCCTAAGACTTCAATTGCCAGAGCCGAAGACATCACAGTTCGCGATTACGTTGCTTTTTGTTCACTATAACTTGAAATCAAACTTTCAGGGTTCAGGATTAAAAAAATGCATTTTGCTGTTTAGCGCAGATTCACAAAGAGCAAGTGCACTTTAACCTGTTACGGAGGATTCCAGAACGAACATAACGGACAACTCTCGGTCTATCGGGTGGTGCCGAAGCGTGGTCACAGATTAGTCGGTTCCGTAAACATGAAATGTTGAAGGACCGCGATGGTGGAGGTCAACTTGTATTAATCTTTTTCCACCTTATACTACTATCCTCTGGCCCAGTTTAACGTTTACCCATTTTAGTATTTCATTGTGACAACAGTTTTTACTTATTACGGCCGCAACTTTTCCAGTTAGTCTTATCTTTCCCGTCTCTGCAATTCCTCCACAATCTTCTCCGCCCCCTTTTCTTTTTGTGGTTCCTTCCTTAATTTATTGCTTAATACTCATCTCATCTTTCCACTTTACGTATTAACTTGGCTCCACTTCATATCTTTCATCTAATTTATCGTCTTTTCTCTATTATTATAGCTTGTAGATTACCTTTCCTGTCATTTTTATTGTGCTTTCTACTTTGCAATTTTTTGTAATAATGTAGTTTCTCTCGACAGTGTTTTGCATATCTCCATTTTCTGAGACAACCCAATAGCTCCATGTGTAGTTTTCCTTTCCTCAAAAACTTCCAGGTTCCATTTTAATATTTACTGCCCTTCACTGATGTCATGGATCGTTCGTTAAAGCATTACTTTTGGAAAGGCCGCTTTATCGGAAAGTTGTTCTGCGAGAGAATTTATTAGTACCTACGTCACATACACGTTTAGTTTTATTAGGGGGTATTCAGCCTGTCAGACGCTCTTCCTAGCTGCCATATACATTTTGGAAGAAAATTAAAAGGCGACGGAATGGAATTTTTATAAGTCTATACTGTCATTGCATTAAATATATGAAAATACGTTTCCTCTCTTGCAGCCGTCATTAATAGGGTTTTTGGTCGTTTTATGTTTCATGGACTGTCTATGCTTTGTAGGTTTGGACGCATTATTCGCCTGAAAATGGCAATAATATATTATACAGTGTGATTATCACATAGAACGAAACCCATATATTTGGCTGTAGATTCCTGGGGCAATCTACGCAGGGATTTTCTGGGAAACTGCTCCAACCTGGCACGCACATCCGCTACCGTAGCCTCGGGCATCTGAGGACGATGTTTTCCGCGTTCATCCAAAAGAGACCTTGTCGTCTCCAATTTTCGTGTCAAATTATCTATCGTGGACTTAGCTGGGACATCGCGTTCGCCAAATTTATTCCTGAATTCCGTCTGGGTCACACGGTATCAGTAAGTTCGCACAAGAAGCACACGCTCCTGCAACGTGTGCGACATGATGCAACAATGACGGACGCGCGGGAAATGAAGGCCTCCACAACCTGCCACCTAGCGTGAACGGGGCGAATGACTCATGGAACGACTTGGCATGAAATACCCGCGAATTTAAATTAGAAAGTAAAATTTAAAAGTAATTTGCTGGCAATCAATGCCCAAATATTTGGGTTTCGTTCTATGTGAATCACCCGTTATTACAGTGTAATGCAGATAATATTGTAAAATGTTTGGATAAGAACGCAATATTAGTCGTGTTTTTATCCTATATTTATCCTTACATGACTCTCTTTGTCCTTAGAAGTAAATACACCCGTCGTTATTTTAGGTAATTCAAAAATGAATTTTAGAGCTTACCTTAAAGCAGTAAGGCAATTGATTATGAAGATAACTCAACAGTCACAAAGAAATCGGAACAGAGTCGACTATCGGTGGATTTCCTTTGTATCTGAAATGCGAAGATATTTTCTCCGATAATTTTATTATTTTTAGTTTTCTTCTTCATCATTTAAGGTAATTCGAGAACAAACACTTAAAACATTTCTCTGAACTGTATGCTGTAGGCTCACGAAAGGAAATTAAAAGTATTTATAGTAGATCTTGTTTAATTCAGTTGCTATGAAGATTATTTTCGTTGAAAACAATTTAAATACACTAGGAAAATTTTCTAAGTTCAAAGTGGATAACGACTTTAATCGTTCGGTTTTCCTGAAACGAGCTACTCCTTTGATAAAAATATATCGAACAAAAAATATTTTATTTTACTAGTTCTACAAATTTTTTTTGAAGACATTTTTGATATAAATAATGTTATACGGAATATGACGGAGTTCATTTTTTGCCTTCAATAAAGTGGTACTCCTGATTAGGCCATGTAAAATTATTTTCTTATTTCCCCTGCCCTGAAGTCTAAATACCAAATTTCATGAAAATCCGCCCCATAGTTTCGGAAATGAAACTTGGCGGATAGACGAACGGACATGACCTGACCATAAGGCGTTTATTTTTTACATTTTGTAAATAATGCCGAACAATATGAGAACGTTCTTGGAAAAATTTTGAAATATTTTTTTATGGCTAATTTTTTATAAATGGATAAGCATATCTATAGTATTATATTGAAAAATGGAACCACGGAGCAAAAACCAGCCGTCTTGAACCGTTAACGCCATATCGTATTTTGAATTTATGAAATAATACAGTTTTAAAAACAATAGAAAAGAGCGTTCAAATAGTCTCTGTGCACTTGGCATGCGTGTAATCCATGTTATTATCATGGACAGTTTCATAATTTAGTGTAGTGGCGACCAAACTTTTCGACTCGAGATCCACAGGTCACACTTGGTTGAAAATAGAAATGAAGAATAATTTAATGAAATTATTCTGTTTAGTTATGGGTCTATATTACCTTATTTGTTTTAAATGTATTTTTCTATTATGGGAATAAAGGGGTAAAGGCAAAATATATTACGTATTTATATAATGCTCTGTTTTCATTTAATGTTACATTGCGTCCTTTAATTGCCAAACTCGTGACGGTCCGGTTGAAAACACTCGACGGGCCGTACGTGGCCCGCGGGCCATAGTTTTGTCACAACTGATTTTATAGGCAGTGACTTTTTGAACGCCCTGTAAAAAAGTGTTTACACGCATGCAAACTATTTTTGGAATTAAAAGTATATATATGGACAAAAACATAAGAAAAATCTTACCTCACTGCAGAGAGAAAATTTGATACAATTTCCCTCGAAAGACGCGTGCATTGACGAGAATCTCGAAAATATGAATTTTTGTTCGGTGATAAGTCTCGCGAACAAAATGAATCACTTTTCCCTAGTAAGTAAAATGTTCTTTTAATAATTGGTTTTTCACTCCGCATGGTGAAAATCTAGCCATTGTTCTAGAATAATCAGCAAATACTTGACGTTGTTCTTAGTAATAAAAGAAATTTTTTGGGCTATTAGATTTGGCTGTAACGCTTTTCTTCCTTTTGAAATCGCTCTCTGTCGTAAATATGCCACTTTTGGTGGTTCTCGGGCGACGCACTCTTTTAAGCCTTCCCTTACTTCTTCTTCCGGCCTTTCTTCTATCAATGGCAGACCGTAACTGCCAATATTTCACATAGAAAGCTCTGAAGGAAAAGGAAGAAAGTTAAGGTAATTTCTGAAGACGTTTGAAGATAAAAGTAGAAAAATTGCTTATAAGTATAACTCTCCTTATCTTTAATAATGTACTAATTTAATTGCCCGTAAAAATGACGGGTATGCATGAATAAACTATTAATTTAAAATAAAATTTATATAAAATTCTAATGAAACTACCCTTTATATGCACTGAAAAGTACAAGACAAATATAAAATTCATCTAATTGAATGCTTCAGGAAGTGAAATATAGTTTTGGGTACATAAAAATTGTGTGGCAAAAGAATTAGTGATGATTTATTTGTTAAAGATTGCGCCACAACTTTTGTGCGACAAAAATTACTTTTACTTTCCGGAAGATTTAATTATGTGAATTTTATATTTTTACCTTTTAGAGCATATAAATATCAATAACAATAGCATATATTAATTATAAACAAGATGATCCAAACAGAACTTATGATGGCTACTTTCCATTTTATCATTTATTTAATACTTATATTGGCTTTAATAGCTTTAAAGTCATCGCGGCTATGTAGCTCTTTGTGTTCCCAAAATTCATAATTTAGCGTTATAAAATACTACAAATTCATTTGAACGGAATATTAAATTGATTACGCGTATTTGTGCGGCAAAAACAAGATGAAAAAGTATACTCCATAAATGGAATACAATGAGATTTCGAAGGCGTTCTTAATTGGAAATACGTATGAAACGGTATCGAAGGATTGGGCGATTGTCGAATTTTTATCTCCAAAACTATAAGTCGTAATTATATGGTCCCGGGAACTATCTTGTAGTAAATGTTGCTCTCTATCCAAATAAATTTTTTAATCTGTACTTCACGGAACATTTAAGAGCATGGGAGAGAAATATAAGGATTTTTAATTGTTGTTTGCAGACATAACCGTCTCCGCGATCTATGTAAACAAAATATGCGATATTTTGATCGGGATTTTCTCGAATTTTTATCTCCAAAGCCATAACTCCTAATTATGTGTTCTCGGGGACTATCTTGTAATAAATGTTGTCCTCTATCCGAATAAATTTCCTCAACTATTCCTCACAGATCATATAAAGGAGTGGGATAGAAAAGCATGGATTTTAATTGTTGTTTGCGAGAGAACCGCCTTAGAGATCGATGTAAACAAAATATGCGATGTTTTACTCGGGATTTTCTCGAATTTTTATCTCCGAAACTATACCTCGTAATTATGTGGCTTCACGGACTTTCTTGTAGTAAATGTTCTCTATCCGAATAAATTTCTTAATCTATGCCTTAAAGATCATGTAAGAGCTAGGGAGAGAAAAGTTTGGTATTTTATTGTTGCTTGACGGATGCCATTTAACGAGATTGGAGCATAAGATTATTAAAGTAAATAAGTAAAGTGAAAGTTCTAATTTACGGATCTGAAAACCATCGTGCAGGGTAATTTTCTCTTGCATATTAAAATATCTTAGAATTGTAATATCGAAGCAGGATTTGTACTATTCTCTGGGGAAATGAATGAAAATTGCCGATTTTGCCGTATAATTCGGCTTATCGATCGTATTTCTTTGAATTTTGCCTAAATACTGGCGTTTTTGCAGTTTTTATCACTCGTTATGAGAGTGTTGCCGTTGCAACGACTATTGTTGGACTCAGATTTGGTGTAGTCTAGTGCAGTGAAGCCCAACCTACGGCCCACGACTGGTTTTTGTGCGTCCCGCGAAACTAGGATGATAGAACCATCCGAAAAATTTAACATAGATGTTAAAATTAAAATTTAACTCCTTAACCGTAAGATTCAAAATTCTAAATCTAAGGAAGAAATTGTCTTCGGGTGCGTGTGTGGGTGAGTGTTTTGTCTGATAGGTCCCTGTCGTTGCCGAAAGCAACATAAACCTACAGACAACTGTGTGCGATACTAGGCTCCTGGCGCGGTTTAATTTTCCGTAAACCTTAGTGTTATTCCCCTTAGTATTTTCCCGTTTTCCTCTTGGTGTGCGTGTGTTTGTGGTTGCCTAGTAGGTCCCTGTCACGGTCGTACAGACACACACAACTTCTAGCAAGTGTGATTTTCGGTTCCCTGACGCAGATTAATCTCTCGCAATCCCAGCCTTTTTATCCTGCTTCCATGTTTAGGATTAATGCTTCAGTGAGTGAGTGCATGGGTGAGTGACAACAGATCCCTGGCGAGAAGTAACAACCTGTAAATTTGTATTTTTTGTTTCCATTTATTGTTTTCTCATCCTACTTTTTGCTGTTTTTTCCCTTTTCCTTACTTTCTTTGTTTATTATGGCATTAATTTTCCCAGCAAAATGTATTGCAATAAGTATGCCACAAATAAAAAATAAGGAGAAAAACAACCCAACCAAAACCAATTTTTTTAATGTTGTAAATTATGAATGCAGAACTAGTTTCAGGTATAAATAACAATAAATGTAACAAAATATTCACGGATTAGTCTATTGTTCTGCATCTATAAATAATGAGACCCAAATATATTGTTAACAGTTCAAATTTGGAAATAGATTTAATATCAAATCTTAGCACAAATTTGTCTGGGTTTATTTTTTCATGTAATCTTTAGCGCTTCTTTCGCAAAAAATGGCTTGTTTTTCGCTTCGCCCGTCCGTGCGCAAAATTTTGAAGCAACGAGAGAAGCTAGGATGCTGAGATTGTCAGGATAGTTTTGGCTAGTACCAGAGATAAACCTTGTTGAGTTTGGGATCAGTCCGTTAGTCCGTTTGGCTTTTTGATGAGGTTAAAATTTTTTTTATGAAATATATGCAGTAATACCCCGATATACGTGAATGAATTAACTGTTTTCGCAAAAACTATTCAGATACTTTTAAAAAATTCAGCATTTTAAATCTCTATATCTGACGTAGGAACATCCATTAATACAATATCAATGGATAATGAAATATCTACTTATTGTGTTACCGTCGTATTGTTTATCTTTACCAAGGTAGTGTTTAAACTTCAAAATGGCATCGAAATTTTGGAAATATGTGGACAGATGCGACGCGAATTTATTATCCCAGTAAATCATATGCAATTACACGGATCCGGTGACAATGCTAATCACCTAGACAACGAAAGGTTTTCAAGTCAATTTTTCGCACATTTTCATTCATTCATTTTCGGAACGGTTAGAAACGAATTTGAAAGTCAACATAAAGAACATAAATTTTTATTTTTTAGGAGTTATTTTCTTCAAGTCCCGAATTCTCACAATGATTTAAACTAATTTTAGAAATGGAAATAAAAAATACGCTGCACCCTCTCCCGGGTTATTCAAATGAAAAATGTAACGCTCGTGGAATCGAATTCGTAGTCATCAGTGATTACCTAAAATCATCTTCATGTATCACACCGACGAAACAGTGAAAGAATGATGAAAATCGAATCGGCCATTCTCGAATTACATACTAAAATCTTACTGGCAGAATGACAGGAGGAGTACTGGCTTTTTTATATTTGTACTGAATATGTAAAAATAAAAGCACTTCTATTTAATTGGAACTGTACATTAACGTAAAGATACCATGAATTTACAATTATATTAATAGTAAAGGATAATTTCAATAAGAGTTTAATTATCTGCATTCGTCATGTTTTCCAGATTTTTTTCGTGTTGAATATGTTTGCAAAAGTGTTTCCAAGTTC
This sequence comes from Tanypteryx hageni, assembly GCA_028673005.1. NCBI lineage: Eukaryota > Metazoa > Arthropoda > Insecta > Odonata > Petaluridae > Tanypteryx > Tanypteryx hageni. Next base: position 132,600,464 of record CM054112.1, on the reverse strand, counting down.
GTCGTTTACTCTGTGTGTTTATATGGTGAAGTTACTTGATCAAGGCAGTTAAATTCAACTTAAGGAAACGAAAACATAGTATATTATGAGAAGGTATTAATTGTTTGAGTCTATACGTCTTAAACCCAATTAATATATTTTGCAATATTATCACGATTAAAGTAAAGAAATCTGAGAAAAGCAAATTTTTATATTTATTTTATTAAATGATAAATTTTGTTATTAAATGATGTTTTATGGCGAATAAATCCTTCATTTATAAAGCTTTACGCAAGTCTTCATCGTATTTAAAATCCACACCCAAAGAATAAAAATATTGTGTTCGTTTAAACGATTCACTTACAGTCATGCATTTAAATTAAATGCTGATAATAATTATCTTTTTATTTGGGAACTGGAACTTCTTGTATAAGATAGAAGAGAGCTGGAATTAAATAATTACAAAGCAAAAGGACAAAAATGAATGCAGAAAATGGCGTAACAATGGCGGGGTGAGCGGACCACCCCGTTGCGGGGCACAGAAACTGTGCCCCCTCACACCGTCTTATTTACGCCGTTATTAAAGGGAGCAGTTTTTCCGAGCTCTTTTCAGTACAAGTGGCCTAATTTTCTCATACTTTGTGGAAGAATGGAGAAATTTTTTAATTTTTCAAATAGGAACGAAAACCGATACTCAGAGATACAGAAATCAACGAGAATTAAGAAATAAAAGTAATCATATACGGAAACCGATATAAAATTTAAGACATGAAGTTATTCGATGCAAAACCATTACAGTGACGAATCAATCAGTGCGTTTAGCCACTTTAGCCATTAAAGACCGCATGTGAGAAAACATGCCTTGGACATAAAATCACCCATTTGGTGTAGAAAAGGAGTGAGAAATCTACGTCCCGCGAGCCATAACACACAATTTCGAATTTTTTAATTTAAATTATAATAATAATGAAATCTTTAATTTGGAAATTTCAACACTAAAAATCTTATTTATTCTTGATTTTTACTTACACGTATGATACCTCAGAATCCCCAAGGAACTTCAGATGAAACTGTATCCTGCGCCATCAAACCATTGGTAACTTCCATTCCGGCCTGCCGAAGAATTTGCGACCACCAATGCGGCTCGCCGTGTAGAAAGGTTGGCTCTCCCCTGACGTGGAGAAAAGGAAATAAAATATAGGTATACACTACCTTGCAAAGAATCCACACTGTATATTTTATTAAATGAATACTAGTGGAACTGTCCGTCAAAATGACGGGTAGGCATGACTAAGGCGGCCGGCCGGCCAACTCGGCGACAGTAGCGCTCACGCGCGGTAGCGCTGGTCGCGTGACCTAATCGGGCGGCCATAAGCGCCTCCTGGACACGCTTTTCGGCCATTATCAGACCTCGTGTACATTTTTTCACAGATTTTACTGAATTGTGCAATCCGCGCCGTGAATAGGCGTAGAATGACACCTGGACCGACCCGATCCGTTGAGAACCCTAGGAGTAGTTCTGCGGACAACGGTCGCATGTCGGCGTTTAAATATATAGAATAATATATTCAAAAGTCAACTCTTATAAGAGCACGCCCAGCTGTGGAATAGATTTTACAATACACCATTGAATTATCCCAGTGTTTCTTCCGTAGAAAAATTATTTAACCGACATTTTTATTTGATTCCGAGTCAGCAAATCTTAGAAATTATGGTTGGTGCAATTTTATTAGATCAAGGGTCTCCAAACTTTTTTTACAGGTGGGGCACTTTTAATAAATTTTATGCTCGCGGGCCAGAGTATCAACATGAATAACATTTTGAAAATATAGGCTTCCAATGTAAAAATGTAGGCTATTTTCGTATTAAAAGGTGGTTTAGTAAAATGGTAAATCACGATTTTTTCGGGAAAATTTTCGACATGTCCAATCTAACTTTTATTTTTATTCACCGAATATGAATCTAAATCAGACATGGAGCACAACTTTGGTGAATCTCTGCCACGCTTTGGGACCAGAAAGACCCCCAATCATCCCATTCACGGTGCATTTTATGACGGTCTTACAATTAGTTGCCTCCACGTGCAGACGTGAGGGTTACTAATTGTAAGACCGCCGAGGAAGATTGATTGATTGATTGATTTGGTCTTTATTTGGGGCGAGATTGAGACTAGGAAGCCCCATCTTCCACCTAATCCCTCGTCGTGATACATATAGTAATACATAAAACATCAACAATGTAAATACAGGTAACAATAAAAATACAAGTATTTGAAAGGAAAAAATGTGATTTTGTGGGAAAAAATGTGAACTGCTGAGTAATGGAATCCATGTAAAAAAACCCACTGCAGAAAAACACCCACACAAGAAGGGGGGTGTGAAAAACCTGCGAAACCACTGAGATTCAATAAAGACAGAGAACAGAGAGAGAAAAGAAATGGAAGAGTTAACAAGGGACGAAATGTCACACAGTAAAAACGCAGATAACGAAATTACGATTTTTTTCGTTACGTTATTCGTTAAAGCTATTTTGAAATTTTCGTTAACGTTTTTCGTTACGTTATTCAAAAACCATCTCGTTACGCATATCGTTTTCCAACACGGCTAGATTGTTATATCTAGTAAAAAATGGCAAAGACTTATTACAGAATCGAGGCCCACATTAAATGGGATCGCGGGCCATGGTTTGGAGATATTAGATAATCATCCGATAAATCTAAATTCTTTCCTTTACACACTCGCACATTCGCCTTGCTCGGTAAGTGATATAGATCAATTTTTTGCGACAGCTCAAGCAACTCTAGATTTCGACTTTATCCTAGGCTAGCGTCCTCGCATATTGTTTTATAACTATTTCAAATATAATTTGTTCCTTGAAAAAATTTGACATTAAACACAACAGATATCTTTCTGTCACCCTATAACACAAGATGGGATTTATGAATGATGCGATACTGTAGGGCTAGAGGCGGCGGGAAAGCAATATTTTATTGCACCTGTTTAAAAGTCGAGTTCTCTTATTTAATATGCTATGTAATTTTGTGCTACAGTTCTCTCATGAATGATTGTTTAAAATATAAATTATCATACCAATAAACTTAATTATACAGCTGTTTTTGTACACTACGCTTTCCTCGAGCAAATCTCTTGGTTGTGCCCTCTACTCGAATTCTTTCCTCAACTGCATGAAGTTGAAAATTTAGATCTGCTATACCCAAGAGGATTACGGTGCTCGTCAAACCTGTGATTAACAGGTCACCACATTAGCTACATAATGCAACATAAATGCAATATTTATTAATAGGAGGTGCAATATTATGAAAATCAATTGGGGTTCTATTATTTCTTATAAACTGGTATTATTATTCTATATTATTTATTCGGAAATTCTTTATTGTTATTAAGTGTAATAAAGTTACTATTATTCATTCATAAAAAAGCATCAGCAGCAGTGTACATGCACCGACAAAATTGACATTCACAGACAGATGCGTCATTTATAACTGCAAATTCAAGGCTTCTCTTGTACTTATTATGCTTTTAACAATACTCTTAAATTAAGCAGGAAAGTAAAAAAAATTATTATCAATGAAGATCTTCGATCTCCGAATGCCTTCGGCATATTCGCCATAAGTGACGAATGGTGACCGTGTTGGGCAGCCCTGATTTAGACCCACCCTGTCATTTATCGCTCCTTCTTGTGGACATAGAGAGAGGACGAGGATCCACGCGATGGACAGACTTAAATTTCGATATCTTGGCCTTGAAGAGAAGGTATGAAAGGAGTTGTTAAAATGGAGCAGAGTGACAGCGCTTCTAGGAGTCGTCCACCTGGACGGCGTTGAACGTGCGAATCTACAGAGAAGAGATATTGGAGAAGACGAGAGGAGGCAAAGAGGTTAGGCGATTTGAAAGATAGACGAAAAGACGAATATTTGAACGAAGGATGCTGGAGACATATGGTTATGAGAGAGTATATTTTGGTTTGGCGGTTAATAGATGAGGATTTTCATAGAAAGGAAAAGGTATTTGGAAAGAGTGAGGAGAATGTAGATGTATAAAGGTGATGGATGGTTGTGCCTCGATATCATGAGGAATCCCGACAGCTACTATTTTTAACAGATGTGGGGAACTATTATGGCACGTATTCTTTTTACAGTTTTTACCGCATATCCAGGTCGTAAATGTTATGAGTTCTACGTTCGATGATGCTAGGTAACGCAAAGCACCTGTTAAGGAGCTCGCGGATTTTGATGGCCGCTAATATCTCTCAGCATGGTGTTGTTAGCTCACATGCATGAAAACTCTCGCGCCTTCTTCTGTAGAATGCGGATTCGGCGGCATTCCATCTGATTGTCGGTCTAAACCCACTAGATTTTACTCTGGAAAGTGGTACTATTTGTTTTTGTGTAATTGTACCGATGCATCGCGATGTTAAGAAGCTTATGATTTTGGAAATAATTTATACGCAGATATCACCATAAACTGCTATCTTCATAACAAGAAAGTGACAGCATAGTGATCTACAGTACCGGCCCGAGCTACGGGCAAAATTTCGAATCTCCAGCACATTTGGAAGTGCCTAAACATTAGTATCCTCCTATATGTTATCATTATATATAGACGTTCCTTACAGAGGAGGATATAACATACATATAACAGGAGGATACTAATGTTTAGGCACTTCCAGATGAGCTGGAGATTCGAAATTTTTTTCTTGGTTAGGATTTTGTGCAAAACCGACTAGAAAAAACGAAAATCTTGAAAAAGTGCAACAATGCGGCCGCTAAAAATTCGCAATTGTTTAAACAAATTTTCAAGGTTTATGTATTTCCAAATGTGCTACGGAGTTGAAATTTTTTTAATAAGTAGAATTCTTAAAAAAACGAAATAGGAATTATACAAATTTTGATATTTTAATTTGTTTGGCAGCTAAAAATTCTTAAAGTTTAAACAAACAGATAACTGTTTAGGTACTACTTGATGAGCTAGGAAGCTGAAATTTTAAAATTATTTACAAAGTAGTAAATTTGCACAAATAAACTTTTCAATTTCACCATATATGAATTGCGGCGGCCATTAAAAATTATTTAAATTTAAACAATTAGAAAAATATTATTTTACTTCTAGAAGTGCTACAACTTTAAAATTTGGCTAAAATGTGTAGCATTAGTACCCCATAATGAAGATAGTGTAAAAATTTTTAAATTGCAACATTTGGGGATTGTTTTAAACTAATATTTTTTCATGTGAGAAAAACGAAAATCGCTGCGGAGGTAAAATCTTTAGAATGAAAAGACTATTTGTAATGATGAAATGTCTGTCTGAAAAATGAATGTTTTTTCAAGTTGCGATGAAATGAAAAGCACCAACTACTAGTCATTCTATATAGACGTTCCTTACAGAGGAGGAGGATATAACATTTAACATATAACATACTAGTAGAAGGTGCTTGCATACTGCAAACATTTCATCTCACCTTGAAAAAACATTAATTTTTTAGAGAGATATTTCATGGGAAATATTTCTTACCTTCTTACCGGAATAACTCCGAAAGCTTCTACGTTTGTGATGTTTCTGTGTTGTTTTAGTGTTCTTTACGTGTGTCACTTCGACATCCCCAGGGCCTCGCCAACCTGAAGTCGCCCGATTGGTGAGTGTTCACTGGGCTTCCTCATCCCAACATCTTGTTGCCATCCACATACATACATACATACATACATACATACACATATATATATATATATATATATATATATATATATATATATATATATGTATGTGTGTGTGTGTGTGGGTATATATATATATATAATAAAATTTACATTTAGTTGCATATATAATATTATACTTTTTATTTACAATATAATTTTGAACTATAATTAACTCGTAGGACTTGAGTGTACTAAACAAAATACAGATTAAATGAAATGCTGCAGCTAAAATAATTTTTTACGAATCTTCCTCGAAGCAAATCATTATATTGATTCTTCTCAACTACTTTTCCTTTCGGTATGCGCTATCAAAATCTGAGATAAGCCAGTCAATCGTTCTTGGCTAGTTGAGTGGTGGTTATTCTTCAAGGCATTTAGCTTACAGCAGCAACTCGATATAGTATCCTCCAAGCAGTAATGCAATTAGAAAAAAATGTGTAGAAATTCTAACCTTAGGACTCTAGGCCAGGGATTTCCCACCTTTTTAAATATTTCTAGCACCAATTCCTGTGGCTTGAAGTTCACCATTAACTTTTTATCCAAGAAATTAACACTAAAATTAACGGAAAAAATAAAATATTTACACTAAGGATGTATACACTGACTCTGAAAACTGTAAAACCGCTCTTTATTATTCAAGAGAGAGAACTAAATCAGAAATAAAACTGATAAAGTGAAATTTTTCGCACAATTCAATGTTATCACGAGCAACTGACTCGTCTTTTTGTAGAAAAAATACCTCGCTTGAAAAATAGAAAATAATATACGTCATATGAATTAACATATCTCATTCTAAAACAGTTTTTGAGAGCTATTTTGTTAGTTGTTTTAGTTTAAAATCAGCGCCGATTTTTCAGGCGGATAGTGGACGAACCCAGCAGGCCGAACAGTAATATCGTAAAACTTCATTCGTTGAAAAATGGTCGGCTGGGTACTTATTTATTTCAATTTATTCAATGGCGACTGCTCATTTTATTTATAGTTACACGTATGGTATGCTTCAACGTAATATATAAAACTATAGACGGTTTCTTTTTAAAGTTATAGAATATTTTTGCCAGTTTACGCTTTAAATTGTCATGTTCCCGAAATTATGGGATCTCTAAGCAACCGCTTGGGATGTTTTACTCCCTCCTCACAAGAATTATTATATAAAATATTAAAAAGCGAAGAATTTACTATTAATTTTAAATTCTTACAAAGATTATGACAATGTACTACAACTTTTGGTGTCAATACTGCGATGTTTACGCATTTCGTTTGAATATATTATTTTATTCCTTTGGCAAGTGACCAATGCAAAGTATGCTAGGGGGATATTTGGCTACGAGCGTATTTTCGGTAATGGGCAGGTTTTGCAGGTAGCTTCTCTTCCGCAGCCAACCCAATATGCTACCAGCAAAGAATTAGAAAGGTGCCTAAATATATAATGGCTTAAACTGTATTTAAAGTCTTGATCAAGTGATTCGGCAAATAATAACTTTCGCAAAAGAATGCATAACATTTTTTTAATTGAGTGAATATATATTTTGATACCATGATCAATGGCACTGCAACATTCCAAGTATAAGATTAATTTTTATCCGAAAATGTTTTTCATTTACATTCTAGCAACGAATTAAAGGATAAATACGATTATGTGTGTTTTTTGGCGTATTATCCTCGGGGGCTGTTATCGTAGATACGATTATGCCATTTTAAATATGCTAATTACAACCTTAAATTACTCGTATTTGATCTCGTGCTCATCTTAGTTACCACATTAAGGAGTGTTATCACAAGGTATATTATGTTCTTGATTATTAAACTTTTATATATGCATACCATTCTTTCTCGTTGCAATTGAAAGACATTGCGAACTGAATGTTTTGTTAAAACGGAACAGTAGCTATATAGAACCCAGAGGTAGCCGAGAGAACGCGAACTGCGTTAAGAGGGGGTGGGGTTGAGGAAACGATGATGCTGTCACGTGCTACTTCCCTCCTCAAAGGAACGCATACTTCTCAGTCTCGATGATATTCCGCGCGAAGGCAAACAGGCGGCATCGGCGGGACCAAAATTCGACGATATTAAACATGAATAATGTAAGGGAGAGGGTGGAGATGGTAAAGAGGGAGGAAGGGTAATGTGGGAATGGGATGAAGGGAAAATGAGATGGAATGTCGTGCGGTTGTGCGCTCGGAAGGGAGAGGAAAAGAGAGAGGAAAAGAGAGAGGATAAGAGAGAGAGGGGAGAGAGAGGGGAGAGAGAGGGGAGAGAGAGGGGAGAGAGAGGGGAGAGAGAGGGGAGAGAGGGGGGGAGAGAGAGGGGGGGAGAGAGGGGGGGGAGAGAGGGGAGAGAGAGGGGAGAGAGAGGGGAGAGAGAGGGGAGAGAGAGAGGAGAGAGAGGGGAGAGAGAAGGAAGAGAGAGAAGAGAGAGGGTGGAAGAGGATAAGAGAGAGAAAGAGGGAGGGAAGAGGGTTGACGTGAAGAAGTTAATACAGGGTGAGGGGGAATTCAGGTATGAGGGAGGACACTTTTGAAGAGGTCCTCAGAGTATTTATAGGGAAGTGAAGTGAAGGACGTGGGAGGAAGGAAGAGGAGGGACGGGGGTGAAGGAGGGAGAGAGAGAGAGAAGAGAGAGAGAGAAGAGAGGGAGAGAAAGGAAGGAGGGAGGGAGAGAAAGATGGGAGAAGAGTCGATAAGCTTGAATAGTGTAAGAGTGGCGAAATATTGCGAATGAGGTGGAAGAGTCGCAGTGTTTTAAATGACGCTTATAAAAATCGTTTCAGAGAGAACGTAGGTAAAGGAAATGGACTCCGATAAAGTGAAAATTCGGAAATCAGTTGAGGTAAACAGTAGATCGGCTAAGAAAATGTCGGAACTCAAGGAAACTCGGAGAAATTTTCCAGAATTTGCAAGAAAGTTTGCTTTTGAAAATAATAGGAAATCAATCGATCATTTGTTACTATCATGATACTTTGACATCGAATGAGACTCATGAAGGGGATCACTGGGGCCAACTATAGCTTTGTATAAGAGTACTAGCAGTAGAAACTTATGCTTCATGCTGGATGTGTTGCATACTTTTTGGCGATTAATTGAAACAAATCTAAACTTAAACTACTCCATTAAGATTGTCTTATATATTATGTGGCTTACAATGATTTCCAATAATGCTTCACGTAATTTTCTGTAAACTAATTAACACAGTATTTATAATGTGTGGCTGAGAGAAATTGTCGTGACTGGTGTACGAACGTGAAAATATCTATAATTAGGGAATAGAGCAATGAAGCGCTAAATATCTCAGTAAACTATGCTTAGTTATAAGATTTATTTACAAAAATAGTTTTACAAAGATTTTTAATGCAAGCGACACAAGGAACAAAACTGAATTCATTACAGCCAATACGATGTGAAAATTGAAAAGGCGATAAATCGACTCCATTCTGTTTAAAACTGACCCATGAAACATTAGAATACGCCAGTTATTCTTGTTCATTATGAAAACTATACTATCATTCATTTTTACTTCGTCAATAAGTTGGACAGAAAGGAAAGTGTTCGTGACCGACCTTCCCCTTAAAACCGACAGAGAACTGTAAAAGTTTTCGCGCCCTTTTAAGAGAGCACGCAAAAATTTCTAACGGAACAACCAAGCAATTCTAAACTTTTAAACACTTTCCTGGCAGTGAGTCGACAAAAGAATTGCGGCGGTGACGTTAGAGATTTTCCGCCCATTTCGGTTTTTCGTCTTCTCTTCACAGGGCTTCCGCCACTCGCTATTGACATTCGAGAAAAACAGAGGGAAGTCTACGACTGCACGACTCCTCCGGGAGTTGGGCTGCTCCGCCGGGAGCGATCGCCGCACATAGCGGTCAAGAGTCGGGAAATGGTCGGCGCAAGGAAAAGGGTTTCGGAGATGAGTGGCGAGGAGAGGGCGAGGGTGAGTGGGTGGAGGAAGGTAGTGGCGGGGTGAAGGCGAGAGTGGGTGGGTGGAGGAAGGGAGTGTCGAAGGTAGGATAGGGAAAGGCGAGGGAGACAGCGATAAAAGGAGGAAGAGGTGAGTTTTTTTTTGTTTTCGCGGCAGCGATGCTTCGTTCGACGGGAATGGGGTTGAGGGGATATGCGAAGCGGAAGCGTAGCTGAAAGAAAGAGTCGGAATATTACGCTGCACTCATTCTTAAAAGACTCCATGTTGTTTTTAAAAAATCGACCGACAAAAAAGGCGCGGTTTTCGTCCACGTTGGAGACTATTCACACGGAGGATGAAGCGCTTGGTCGAATCCATACGGCTGCTATTACGTTTCCCAACTCAGTAAATAAACGAATTTCTTTTTTTTATGCCTGAAACCGTCTCCTTTTATGCGGTGAGCCTTATTATCCGGTCGCGTTGATGGGGGAAATTCGAGGACGGCGCGGCGGTAATGGCGGCCGAAGTGCGAATGAATACGGGAAGAAATGTTGGCGGGAAGCAACAAAATCGGCATTTTTGGATTAATTCCAGAAAATGAAAAAAGTGAAAGAGCTTGGAGCGGATGAGGAAACTCGGAAGGATAAAGGAAGAATTTGGTAAGCGGCGATGGACGGAGGGAGCGGAGGAAAGAGATGGAGGGAGAGAGGAGAGGGAGAGGAATGGGAAGCGAGAGTCGTAATAGAATTACAGTCGGATTAGTAAGTAAGGAGCAAGGATAAAGAGGGTAAGGGATGGATAGAGGAGTGAGTGAGAACGCGGAGAGGGTAGAGAGAGAGAGAGAGGTGAGCAGATGGGGGTAAGGTAGAAAAAGGGAGGGATACGGAGGGTGAAAGGGGAAGAGGATGGAAGGGGTGGGGGCGGTTGAGTTTGGCGGAGGCGGCAGCTATGATTAATGGAGTAAGTTTCGAAGCAAGCGTCGCAGAGTGAAGGGGGCGTACGAGGTGGGTTGGATGTTGGGGGGGAGGGCGAAATGGAGCGAGGGGTGGTTAGAGGGGAAGGGGGCGAGAGAGAGAGAGAGAGGGTGCAGGGGGGCGAGGAGACGTGCTGGCTGAGCGGAAGACAGTGGGACAAAGACGCGGGACGGAACATGGAGGGAAAGGGAGGCGGAGGGAGGGTGGAGACAAGGGGTTGGGAGAGCGGCAGGAGTGTTGAGGGGGAAGGGGAGGGGGAGGGAGAGTGCGAAGGGGGAGCGGAGTAGGGTGCCATGGATGCGGGACGAGGTTGGGAATGGGGAGGGTGTGGCGGGGAGTGAGAGGCATGTGCGATACGGGAAAGACTTCGCGTGTGGCGTCGGAGGAGTTCCAATATCGGCGGATGCAGGCAGATTCCGAAAGAGCGCTCGTGTTAGGTGGTCAGGGTCCGCGTGGAGCTCTCGCTACTTCTGGGGGCGGAGAGTGGGGCGGGCGGGGCAGATGAATGACGGGCCAGGCGTTGCTTCTCATAGCGTCTTCTCCTCCTCGATCCAATTACGTAGCAGCGATGCTCGGCTGTCGTTCGGAGACGGGAAGCAACGAAACTCCCGCGTTCTATGCTTCACAAAAGGGGTTTGGATGAGCGACACCGTCTAGTTCCGCACGGTACAGCCGATGTTTTCCCCCTTTCACTTTCCCGAGCCTAACAAGATGATTTAATTAGGAGCACTCCATGATTCGCGAAAGACTGCGCTTTATGCCTCCCATGGAACAATAGTGAACGAGTACTCTTCTGTCGATGGAATCGAGGAGCGATTCAGAATCCGTTTGCTGGGTTAAAGATAGGGAAAACTGATCGTTGAGTTCGCGTACACTATTCATTGAGGTAAGAAGGGAGGAATTTTAGAGCCTTGGAAATGTAGAGCAGCGATTCTTTTTTGGGCTTATCTTCTTATAAATTTTCATTAGTTTTATTTTTACTGGACTTATTATTTTCTTAGTAAAGTCTGATATGCGATGACAATATTGAATTATGATTTTCTGGCGGTAAGTATTAGGCATCTTAAATTAGAATAATAAATTCGCACTTCATGGTGTTTTATAACTTTAGAAAACTCATTGAAATGGCGTAAATTAGTAAATGTGTGCCTGTGCGAGAAAAATAACAAATTGTTTTGTTCCATTTTAAATTAAAAGATGAGTCTCAGGCGTTTGGATTACTCATATGTAGCGGGATAGCGAGCAAGATACTGAAATGGCGACTGCCAACGTTGCCATGTCGGACGCCCTGCTTCCCATGGCTCTCATGACCACCCACCTTCCTTCTTGGCTGTCGGAGGCTGCTCTACGGTCCACTGAACGATTTCCTCACAATACCCTTTAATTGCTGAATAGACTTTTGCTGCTGAATCGATGAATAGGCTATGACTCTGTACAAATTCATTTTTCCTTTGCCACCATCTTGCGAACCGGCGGCTTGGGAAACATCAAACGTAACTGTCTCCTACGGAAATCACAAGTTTTCCGTCTGGCTTGAAGCGTCCTTTACAATCTTCTTATTGTAGGTATGAATGAACATTATCATTATGAGATAATATTATAAAGGTTTATCTTTGTTTTATCATATTCAAAAGATGTTATTTCATTCAAGTTGGCATTAAAACCATTTAAAAATGATGTGGTTACCATAAAACTGTTTTCATAGATCTTACAACAAAAATAGATAAATATTTTAAAATAATATATAATATAAATGATGAGTTATAGATATTTCACACAAATAAGATTAAGTGTAATGCTATTGATGAAGCTACATTACTTATGATAACATACGGACTAATTCGAAATGATTTAGAAATTCGGTATTAGATTGGTTTATGTCAGTATAGAAAATTGAAAAAGCTATAATTTTTCGCAAACCGCTTTGAATCACGCCACAACGTTTTACGAAACAAATCCTTTTATTCCATTTCACTTTCATACATGAAATATTGCATGACTGACTATTTTTTCTTTAAACTTTTGATACAAACATTCAGTTTGATATACGAGGAAGGTAAAAGTATTTCTCTTAGCTACTCTCATACTACTGATAAATGCATGGTAGTTTATTTCAGATTATTATTTTCAACAATAAATATATATATATATTCCATCCAAGTATTTTTCTGACATTCAAAACTTTGAATCCTTTGGTTTTCGATACTTCGCGGTTCTTATTGCGTGAAAGAATAGTGTTATTTCCATCATAGAATACATGCGATGTCTGTTGTGAAGATATTATTAATTGTATTAGTAGATTGCATTAAATAATGTCATAACTAAAAAAATAAATTAAAAATAAAATTGTAAGAACCACTATTTAAAAAATCTTTTGAATAAGTTCCAAAAAGTGATAGTTCAACTGGTATATTATTATGTTATTGATATTTATTGAGTTAGGTGCTTTAAAGTGAACGTTACACGAAATTTACACATCAATGTAAATTTTAATATGCAAATAACAAGACAGAAAAGAGAGAAATTCATATATCACAAATAAGGTGGTTTGGCATTCGAGGGCGTGTTTTTCTTAGTCTGACACTGAGATCCAGTAGCCATCTCCTTATTACTGGTTGGTGATTAGCGGACGTAAATATTTTTATAAATTTTTAGCACCATTTTCATCTTCATAGGTTTTCTACCTATAGGAAGATTATAGACTTCCCAAACCAATCTGTACCATTTAAGGCCTTCCTCATACTCATCTCCTTTTAATGCACGCAATATTCCTTTTCTCTCCTTCCTCTTTGCCTCTTTCCTAACATCCTCTCTTCGATGACTACTCTCAACAGATCGATGCATCTCAAAATTAGATCCGCCCGTTTGTCTGCCTTTCTCTAAGTACCTACTTTAAGTAAGCTCCAGCCCTACTCTACTGCATTAAAAACTTGGCCAACTTATTTTCACCCGTTTACGCAACACCCACATCACAAAAGCCTCTAATCTGGTCACATCATTTCTCATAATCCACGTCCCTGGCCCATATGATATTCACTCCATATTCACTAACCTCATTTATTAAGTAGTATGCCGAAATATTACAATTTTATTATTATATCAAAGCGCATCGTCGAATATGGCGAAGCTTGGAAGCTTATTTTTCAACAAAAGTGACAAGAAATAAAACTTTTGTTTTAATAACAGAAGCACAAATACATATGGGAGACCGGGGCTAGTTATTACCCTGGGCATTTTGTTACATCGTAGTTTTAAGAAGTCTCATTGGTGGCAACTAGTAATTGATATAGAGAAATTGTGTGTAAACCTGACCTTTAGTACCATAGAGGACGTCACTCTGAACCGACGTTTTGTTTGGCTGTGGGGATAAAAAAGTGTTTGTTTAGTAAAAAATAAAATTTTTGTATTGATTTTGAAGTCTAATGGCTCAATTACTCTTTTAGGTAAAACGTTAACTAATACAATTTCAAATATCTTGTAGTATAGGCCTCGTGTTGCTTTTTTGTTGTTTGTCCTGCGTTGCACCGTTGTGGTTAAACCGGAGAAGAAATAAAATGGTTAGGTCAGGGATAATTGTTAAACTTGTAGGTGGGGCATGCCGATACACTGTGACAACATTCCCCAATGGATGCAAGTACTAGAATTCTGAAAATTAATGGACCAAATATAGTTATTTGGCCTCTTTTAGTCTACCAAAAATGATTAGGGTATACATAAGGAAGACGGACTGGAGGAAATACCTGTGGACATTTTTCATAAAGCGGCAGAGGAAAGATGTCAACACGAGACTGAAAAGACAAAAAATAGGAAACGCACAAGAATTACAGGCTCATTGAGGTCGGACGATGAATTTGAAGAATGTATTTGTATTGTTTGCCTGCAGCCGTGATCAAACATAAGTTAAAACCTGGCCAAAACTGTATACAGTGCATTTAATGTAAACGAAAGGTTCACGTTGTTTGTGGCTCCTACAATCCGTTGTATTTGTTCATCTATTGCGACTCGGATATAGATTTAGAAGATTCCTAAATTGCCCAATGATTAGAAGGACTATTTTAGATTTTAAAATGTGATCTATTGTTCTTTTAGTGTGTCTCTATTTTGACAAAGCATTGTTAAATATTTTAATCTCCTTAATATTTCACTATTGTCTTATATCCCTTTATATTCAGCTATTGTTTCATACACATACTGAAAATATTACTGCCTTATGCCTATAAGAAGGAAAAATAAAGAGTTCTAAAGGAAGATAGTTCAGTGTATTTGTTACGGTAAAGGTATGTAATATGGAAATGTGTGCATTTACCGGTAAATGTGCACATTTACCACCAAGCTCGGTAAATGTAAGTTTAATTTTCCAGAAATATGTATTATCCGTACATTTCCCGGTAAATATGCACTTTTACCAAAGTGCCTTGGTAAATGTGGAAATAAGTAAGAATCAGAAATGATACACTTTAATAATTACGTTAATTTATAACAATAATCTGATGTGACTACCACATGACTTTCTGTATATCTGTAATATTTCTAAAAATTCAAAATTGGTTACATAATAATAAATATTTTAAGAAATTGCGAGAAATTTTTAGACTTGACAAAGAACAGAAATCAACTCAAACCATAGCCTTCTGATATTGGATATATCCACATAGCTCCAACGATTAAGAAAAGAAAAAGGAGCGTTACTAAGGCGTAATTAAGCGTCAATTGTTAACAATAGTCATCCGTAGGTGGCGTGGTGGTGGCAGCTAAAAATATAAGATATCTCTTAAGCAATGCATTATATAGGAAAATGTTTCAAACAAAGATTGTAGAAAATTAGATTTTCTACAACTTTTGTTCAAGTACATTTTTACATTAATAAAATATTAAAGCAAATATATCAAAATAACGGATAAGTGAGAAGAGTAAACACCCATTTTCGGATGACCGATTTTTACTAAAAACTAATCAGCTCTTGCAACTTTTATAAAAATGTTAAATATGAGATTTCGCATTGATCTGATTAATAGTTTTTGAGTTAGAGCACCCACAAAAAAGTTATCAGATACACACTCGCACACAGACATCATCGAGAAAATGGTCAAAACGTGTTCAGGGGACCTCAAAACGTGAATTTTCGTTGTAATCTCGAAGTCGATTTTTTCATGAAAACAATACTTGCCACTATACTACGTATATGGAGAAAGTAAAAATCATCGAACGTTCGACTCCACTGGTATATATTAAGATGAACGTATCCCAATTCGAGGAGGAACACAGTGAACGTGAGGAGGAACGAAAAACACTTCGACTAATCTACCCAACCCGGTGGGGCAGAGTAAAATTTTCTTTCATGCTCAAATTTAGTTTAGTTGTGCACATTTACCAGGACATTTACACATTTATCGGACAACGCACATTTACCGTACTTCTAAACTGCAACAGATGTTCGCGACGTCGCCAAGTTGTGCCCTGTGTTGCGACATTTATCCACATTTACCAGTGTCTCTAGGTAAATGTGTACATTTCCCCAATCCAATCGGTAAAAGTATGTTATACTTACATTTACCGAAATTGGTGGTAAATGTGCACATTTACCGGGAAATGTACACATTTACCGGACTACGCACATTTACCGTGACATATTCATTCTATTTAACATCAATTTCGCCGTAGTCTCCATCTTTACTTATTTATATTCATTAGCACTTGCAACTTTCCTCGGGTTGGGACAAGTTGTCACAATGTGCCTTCTAAAAAAATCCTGTTAAAAATGGTGCTAGGAACATATTTAAAACTATTTTTTACGAGATTTCTGATAAAATTTTCCATCAAGAAACTGCCATTTGATTAATATTACCTTCACGGGTTACGAGAGAAAACTACAAAGAAAAGACTTTAACAACTCGACCCCAATATCCCCTATCTATTAAAGATAGAGAAAAATAAAGGTGGGATATAATAAAAAAAATCAACTGAAGGCATTGTTTTGCATGGAGGGGAAGAATTTCGTGGAAACCTCGGGAATCGGTTTTCACACGAAACACTCTATACAAAAGAGCTAAAGCGAAACAATATACCGGTGGAAATAATAAGAATAATCTGAAGAGAGAAGGCCATTGTAAACCTTGTAAGAAAATAAAGGGAGAAGGGGAAGATGGAATAACCCACACGGAGTGCACTCATTCATATATTAGAGATTCTTTTGGAGGATTTGAAAAATATTCAACACACGTATATAAGTCACCACCATTTTTAAATGGAGTTTTGAATTTTTGCGTGGGTTTATTGCTATTAGAGTTTAGTTGCAAGTGGAGTGTGTATTGTGAATTTGGAATTTTAAAATGCTAACTGTGGACGTGACCTGACTTTGGATCCAATGCACCAAGTCGACGTGATACATGCCAAATCTCCAGAATTCTATGTAATATCTTCTTTTGTTTTGCTCCTGGAATTTTTTATCTCCATGCATATAGTCATTTCGTTACATTTCTTGAAACGTCAGCAAAAGTAAGTTCGACGATAATATTAAGTTCTTATATTTGTGTATTTAAAAAAAAATTGTTTCGTTTCCATTTTATAGCTCTGAATAGCCAAAAATTATAAACTGTCAAATCTTCTAATGCATGCATCTCAAAACTCGCGAGCCGCATGAGAACTGCGTAGTGCATTTATACTGCCCGCCAAGTAAATTACTTTATACTACACGACCCGAACTCAAATGCATTTCTTGCAAAATATTTCACGTAAATATTTGTAAATAACCTAAGGAGTGTATTAAATAAGTACTTTTAAAATATCCGCCCTTTATTCTTCAGTTGGGCTACAGAAGACTATTCATCCCACTACCATTGTATTTCTTGCGTGTCCGAAGGACCTAACCCTCGATGCTGATTCTAGTATTTTTGTAATGACTGGGTTTAAGACCGCGTTATAGAGCAATTACACTTTTGTGGAAAGGGAGAGTGAATCTCCTAAGAATACGAAAAGGTGCAAGGACTGCGAAAGTATGGAATGCGGCCCGCGAATTTGGTACGGTGCCTTAATGCGGCCTGAAGATTTGGCGGAGACCCATCATGCGGCCCGCCCAACGATGTGAGTTTGAGACTTTTTTCTAATGGAATCGCAGCTATTAGTTCACAGTAGTACCGGAAGATTAGTCTTGTTACGTTGAAAATTTTCAGGACTGAGAAGATGCAATTCTCTAAGCAATTACGCGTTAGGCCTTAGTAAAGGGCGAGCAATTCCTGCAGCTAAATTTGTTTGTGTATCTGAACTTGAAATCTGAAAATCAAAGTAGAAATTAGCTATTGAAAATCGGAAACCTATCCCTAAGAGGTCGGTGAGTTTTTCAAATCGTTTGACACAGATTTGTACCCATATGTTCAATCACTACTGCGAATACTAATAAAAATTACGTCAATATTTCAAGCGCTGAGACAATTTTTTCGGCACTTTGACGATTTAAAACTTGTAATAGAAATCCTGTGCTTTCAGTATTACGTGAGAATTTCAATTATCTATGATACTGTCAATCACAGTGCGTGATGCAATTAGTGTTTTGGTTAGAGTAAAATCTTACATATTATCGGAAGAAAATATTGGTGATGATGTTTTCCTAATATGCATGATATTGAAAATTAAAGTCATATGCTTATGGGAATAAACTTGATATTGATTCAATTAAAGAAAAATGAAAAAAGTACTACTTGGTTATCCCGTACCTCTATTAAAAATTCTATTATAATTTCATAGCACTCTAGTATCCGAATGCAAACCCCAACCACTTTAACCCAACCCGGGAGGAGGAAAATGGAACGAATCCAACACCTAAACCAACCCGGAAGGAGGAGGAAAATGAAACGAATCCAACACCTAACCACTTAACCCAACCCGGAAGGATGAAAATGGAACGAATCCAACCTCCAGCCACTTAACCCAACCCGGGGGGAGAAGGAAAATGGAACAAATCCGACACCCAACCACTTAACCCAACCCGGAAGGAGGAAAATTGACAAATCCAACCCCCATCCACTTAACCCAACCCGGGAAGGGAGTAAATGAAACGAATCCAACCCCCAACCACTTAACCCAAGCCGGTAGGAGGAAAATGGAACGAATCCAACCCCAAACCACTTCACCAACTCAGGGGAGGAAAATGGAGAGAAAATTTTTAATAGGGGTCCGGGATAACCCAGTAGTACCTGAAAAAATATATTTCCGTAATTCGAATTTTCTATAACTCGAATAATTTTGCTTTCCTTTGAGATTCGAGTTATAGAAGTTCCACTGTATATATACAAATTTAAAAAAAAATCTCCCTACCTTGAATTTTTTATTACTCGAAAATTATTATGCGTTCTTTGCACGAAGTGGACGCCGATAGGGGAGGTCGTTTCCGTCCGTCCGTCCGCATGTTAAAACGCGGAAACCGCTGGGCGTATTATGATGAAATTGAAATTGATCGACCGATTTTAATTTTGATCATAATCGGACTACAATGATGACCACTTTACATGAAGAACTACAATGCTCCTTCGTTTCAATTCGGGAACCACTTGATGTATTTTGATGAAATTTGGTATAGGGGAGTTTGGTTAAAATCGGTCGACCGATTCCAATCTTGTTTAAAATAGTACAGCAACGACGACCACTTTACATGAAGACTTACATGTAGTTTACAATGTTCCTTTGTTTCAACTCGGGAACCGCTTTACATATTGTAAAGAAATTTGGTATCGGTGAGTTTTGTTAAAATTAATTGAACGATTTCAATTTTGGTTGAAATAGGACAATAATTACAACTACTATACATGAAGACCTACATGTATTTTACAATGTACCTCGCTTGCTTCTCGTTAAATTCTCATATGAGCGAAAAATATTGAGAACATTGTGAAATCTCAAAGAAAGCATTTGGAAACTCTGTGTACTCCGACATGGAGTACACCTTTCCAATCTTATTACCTTTCCTTGAGATTCGAAGTATGGAAGTTCAAGTCTTATTTATTATGACGGCATTAATTTACATTAAAAGCATTAAATCACTGCAGTCGTAAGGTATAATATCAGATCCTTTTAAATGCATTATGGTCGATGCCATAGTATTTAAAGATTTTCATTGTTTAAGCTAATTTCGTACGTATTTGAATTCTGTCTTCAAAAATTAAGAACTCCGTTTTTTTGCGAATTTGTATCCCAATTTTAAGTAATTTAAAAATGCATTTTTAGAAAACCTTGCACTGAATACCATGCTTTTCTAATGGGATTGGGGTTAATAAAACCCCTTAAATATTTACTTTTTTGCGATTTTCGATTTTCTCGTCGGTTGTGCCACTCGACCTACCTACATGCCAAATTTCAGATTTCTAGCCCTTCTAGAATTAACTAAGAGTTTTGTGTCAGTGAGTGAGTGAGACACAAGTAGTTTTATGTTATATATATATATATATCATCATCATAGGTAGTCTGTCCGTAGACAGGTCCGTGATTATTCATGGTTAAAACTGGTTCTCCACATACTCCTATTTTCCGCTGTCCTCTTCATATCTTGATAACTCTCTTTCCCTTTCAAATCGTCTATCAGCTGATACCTTTTCCTACCTCTTTCCCTTTTCCCATCTAGTTTTCCTTCTAACACATCTTTAATCATACTCTCTCTCCTCAGGTAATGTCCAACCCAGTTAGCCTTCCTCTTTCTGATAGTCTGTATAATCATTCGCTTCTCTCCTATTCTTCGTAGCACTTCATCGTTTTTCATCCTATCTGTCCATTTTATCTTCAGCATTCTCCTCCAAGTCCACATTTCAAAGCTTTCCAAGTATTTGATGTCATTTTTCCTTAGCGTCCATGTTTCTGCCCCATACAATGCTATACTCCATACGTAGCATTTTATCAACTTCTTGCGGATATCTTCCCTAATATTCCCTGTAAGTAGTTGTTTCTTTCTCCTGAAAGCCGCTTTTGCTTTTCCTATTCTAGTTTTGATCTCATCCGTACATTTTGCCTCTCGTGTTATGATACTTCCAAGGTATTTATATTCTGAAACTTGTTCTAATGGCTTTCCCCCAATAGTTATGTTCAGATTCTCTTCTTTACCCGATATTCGAATGACCTTGGATTTTTCTGTATTTATTTCCATACCGTATTTTCTACCTGTTATCACTAGTCTATTTATCATTTTTTGTAGTTCCTCTTCCTTTCTTGCTAGAAGTACTTGATCATCTGCGTATTTTACTGTTCTTATAATCTTTCCTCCAATTTTGAAATCCCCTGTGCCTTCTAAAGCTTCTTGCATTAGACTTTCTCCATATATATTGAATAGGGTTGGCGATAGGCAGCAGCCTTGTCTTACTCCTCTACCGATATTTATTCCGCAGGTGTCCACATTCTCAAACCTAACCTTTACAACTTGATTCTCATATAGATTCCTAATCAATCTCCTGTCTCTCCAGTCTACACCTATATCCTTTAATATCTTCATCAACTTTACCCAATTTACTCTATCAAAGGCCTTCTGCCAGTCTACGAAACATGCGCAGATATCTTGACTGTATTCTATTGCCCTTTCTGATATGATTCTAACTACTCCTATAGCATCTCTAGTTCCTCGTCCTTTTCTGAAACCGAATTGATCTTCCCCTATTATTTCTTCTGCCTTTTTCTCCAGCCTTTTATTAAGAATCCTCGTGATGATCTTCGATGTGTGTGACAGAAGGCTTATAGTTCTGTAATCTTTACACTGCATTGTCTTTGGCTTCTTCTTTAGAGGGATCATTGTTACTTCTAGGAAATCCTGAGGCCATTCTCCCTTGTCGTAAATCTTATTAATTAATTTCGTGATCGCTTTAATCCTTCTGATCCTATGACTTTAAGTATCTCAGCCGGTATTCCATCGCTGCCCGTGGCTTTCCCCTTCTTTAGTTCCACTATCGCCTTTTCTACTTCGCTCTCCATAATACTTGGTCCTAAGTTGTCTTCTTCAATGTTTTTCTCATTTTCCAGTTCTATTTTCCCCTCTCCTGCCTGTTTGCCGTATAATTCCTTAATGTATTCTTCCCATACCTGTGCTACATCCTTTGTTTCTGAGACTATCTTCCCATCTGTATTCATAATTCCTTTACCACAAATTCCATTAGACTTCTTATCTTCTAATTCCAGTGCCCTAGCGTACATCATATCGTACCGTCCTAACTTCTCCATTTGTTCTATTTCATCACATTTTCCTTTAATCCAGTTTTCTCTAGCTTTATCTGTTACCCTTCTCAACTCATTGTTTATACGCCTATAGTTGGCTCTACCTTCTTCACTGTTAACGTTTTTCCATTTTCGTCTCTCATCCATTTTCTCCAGCATTTCCTTCGTGATCCATGGTTTTCTGATTTTCTTCTCTTGTTTTCCAATCTCTTTATCCAAGGTATCCTTGATACTGGTTTTAATTTCATCCCATTCTATATCAACGGTCTTCGGTTTGTTTTCCAACTTCCTTAGGTTATCTTCCAACTTCATGCTGACTACATCCTGCCTTTCTTTCAGTTTTTCTAGGTCCCAGGTCTGTCTTTCTCTTCTCGTTTTTCTTATTTGTTTGAGCTTTGTACTCACGTCAACTATTAGAAGGCTGTGATCTGAATCAATGTCCGCTCCTTGCAATGCCTTGACATTCTTTATGCTGTTCCTGAATCTTTGTTTTACAAGGATGTAATCTATTTGGCATCTCATTCTATCTCCTGGGCTTTTCCATGTGTATAACCTTCGTTTATGGTTTTTGAACCATGTATTAGTCACTACAAGGTCATTATTGATGCAGAATTCTACGAGTTTTTCCCCTCCTCGATTTCTCTTTCCAAGTCCGTATTGCCCGACAACATTTTCTTCCTGTCCTTCTCCGACTATGCTGTTCCAATCTCCCATTATTATGCAGTTTACCTTTCCTCTTCCGTCTTCTTCGTAAATTTCATTAATTTGCTCATAGATCTCATCTATTTCTTCATCGTCATGAGCTGACGTTGGCATATATACCTGGATTATCAGCATGTCCACTGGGACTGCTTTTAGCTTTATTGCCATCAGTCTATCGTTCGTTGCTATTATCTTTGTCACGCTTTTCATCATATCTTTCCTAAGTACCAGAGCTACTCCCCTTTCCCCACTATTTCCTCCAGAATAAACTACCGTGAATTCTTCCGAGTCGAACTGTCCTTCTCCCTCCCATCTAGTTTCGCTTAGCCCTATAATGTCAACTCTATTTCTTCTCATTTCTTCTTTCAAGTTCTCTAGCTTTCCTGCCTTTCTCATAGTTCTTACGTTCCAAGTCCCTATTCGTAATTTACTTTCGACAAATGTTTTCCTCAAGGCAGTCCCCGCCCGGAGATCCGATTGGGGGACTATTTTACCTCCGGATTGTTTTACCTCGAGAGAACTCATATTGTCCAACCATATAATCTTTACTAGGGATTGTAATGTGGTAGTTTCCCTCTTGCTTTCCACATCGCAGTACTGTAGCCGTTCAAATCGTCCTGATCACGCCTACAGCTGTATTGGATATAGACCCAACCAACATCATTTGTTTTCGGCTCTATACCATACTGACAGTACTGCTGCCTACTGCCAGGCACTGATGATAGTTTTTTTTTTTTTTTTATAAATAAAACCTCCATTCGAGGGGTTTGAACCCCCGAACTTTGCAATAGAAAGCCGACACGCTAACCACTACACCACCAGTGCGTATATATATATATATATATATATATATATATGTATATATATATATACACACACACACGAGTTGTCGGTGCTTGCATACTGCAAGCGCTTAAAAAATCACCTTACACAAAGATCTAAACTCGTAAATAAACCAACGCGATCTCCAGGGCAACAGCATTTCAGCCACGATGAGCCTGTATGTATTAGGAAATAAGTTCCATGAGTTCTAGCCAAGTATTTATAATTTTCCGCGAAACAAAGTCAACTATCCGTAATTTACGCATTCACTTGCATTTGGCTCGTGTTCAAGCTTTCGTATTTCAAGTTTTGTGACTCAGATAGCATGAGCAATAAGAATAGTATTCATTAAGATAATACTCTATACACTAAAATGATGGAAAAATTAGAATATTTTGTGTCAAGATTTTGACATCATCTTCCGTGACTTTAGCACGTATTTGGATGTAAAAAATCGCGAATTAGGTATGACGCCATTATATTTAATAATTGAAAGGTTAAAAATTTCTCGAAAAACTACGAAACTCCCTAATACCAAATTTCATCATAATACATCAAGCGGTTCCCGAGGTGAAACAAAGGAACATTGTCAACTACTTGTAGGTCTTCATGTAATGTGGTCGTAATTGTCGCCCGATTTTAAATAGAATTGGAATCGATCGACCAATTTTATTAAAATATGCCAATACGAAATTTTATTAAAATACGTCAAGCGGTTCCCGAGTTGAAACAAAGGAACCTTGTAAACTACATGTACTAGGTCTTTATGTAAAGTGGTCGTAATTGTCCGATTGTAACCAAAATTGGAATCGGTCAACCAACTCTAGCAAAACTCCCCAATAGCGAATTTCATCAAAATACATGAAGCAGTTCACGAGTTGCAACAAAGGAAGATTGTCATATATTTGTAGGTAATATGAAGTGGTCGTAATTGTTGTCCGATCTTAACCAAAATTGGAATCGGTCGACCAATTTTAGCAAAACTCCCCAATACCAAATTTCATCAAAATATGCCCAACGATTCCCGAGCTGAAACAAAGGAACATTTTAGGTCTTCATGTAAAGTGGTCATCATTTTTGTCCGAGTTTGACTAAAATTGAAATCGGCCGATAATTTTTAGCAAAACCCTCCAATACCAAATTTCATCATAATACGCCCAGCGGTTTCCGCGTTTTAACATGTGGACGGACGGTCGGAAACGACCTCCCCTATATTCGTTCACTTCGTGCAAAGAACGCATAATAATGCAGTCTTGAAGCATTAAATCAATGCTCTTGAATGCAGTGGAGTTATTGCTATGGTAGTTTATATTTTTCATTGTTGACGACCGAAAAAATGTTCATAATTTTATGATTAAAATCACATTCTTACGTCAATTTAGCATGGATTTGAATTCTGTCTTCAATAAAATTAAACTACATTCTTTCATCCACCGTACGGCGCATGTCACAACTTTGTATCTTAATTTTAAATAATTAAAAAAAAAACAATTTTATGTAGCCCTACTGAATTTTCAGTGCTTTTCTTATTGGTGTTTAAAATTGTAATTTGGGGTCAAAAACATTCCTTATGTATAACTTTTTCTGTAATTTTAGATTTTTTTTCAG
Source organism: Tanypteryx hageni (assembly GCA_028673005.1). Taxonomy (NCBI): domain Eukaryota; kingdom Metazoa; phylum Arthropoda; class Insecta; order Odonata; family Petaluridae; genus Tanypteryx; species Tanypteryx hageni. Next base: position 132,575,591 of record CM054112.1, on the reverse strand, counting down.
AGGTTGTACCCAATGACCTATCTTCATGCCAAATTTCAGCTCTGTAGCACTTCTGGAAGTAAGTGCCTTAGATTTTATAAGATATATATCCTATATATGTAAGAAGCAGCTATTTATAATGATATATCATCATCATCATAGGTAGTCTGTCCGTAGACAGGTCCGTGATTATTCATGGTTAAACCTGGTTCTCCATATACTCCTATTTTCCGCTGTCCTCTTTATATCTTGATAACTCTCTTTCCCTTTCAAATCGTCTATCAGCTGAAACCTTTTCCTACCTCTTTCCCTTTTCCCATCTAGTTTTCCTTCTAACACGTCTTTAATCATACTCTCTCTCCTCAGGTAATGTCCAACCCAGTTAGCCTTCCTCTTTCTGATAGTCTGTATAATCATTCGCTTCTCTCCTATTCTTCGTAGCACTTCATCGTTTTTCATCCTATCTGTCCATTTTATCTTCAGCATTCTCCTCCAAGTCCACATTTCAAAGCTTTCCAAGTATTTGATGTCATTTTTCCTTAGCGTCCATGTTTCTGCCCCATACAATGCTATACTCCATACGTAGCATTTTATCAACTTCTTGCGGATATCTTCCCTAATATTCCCTGTAAGTAGTTGTTTCTTTCTCCTGAAAGCCGCTTTTGCTTTTCCTATTCTAGTTTTGATCTCATCCGTACATTTTGCCTCTCGTGTTATGATACTTCCAAGGTATTTATATTCTGAAACTTGTTCTAATGGCTTTCCCCCAATAGTTATGTTCAGATTCTCTTCTTTACCCGATATTCGAATGACCTTGGATTTTTCTGTATTTATTTCCATACCGTATTTTCTACCTGTTATCACTAGTCTATTTATCATTTTTTGTAGCTCCTCTTCCTTTCTTGCTAGAAGTACTTGATCATCTGCGTATTTTACTGTTCTTATAATCCTTCCTCCAATTTTGAAATCCCCTGTGCCTTCTAAAGCTTCTTGCATTAGACTTTCTCCATATATATTGAATAGGGTTGGCGATAGGCAGCAGCCTTGTCTTACTCCTCTACCGATATTTATTCCGCAGGTGTCCACATTCTCAACCCTGACCTTTACAACTTGATTCTCATATAGATTCCTAATCAGTCTCCTGTCTTTCCAGTCTACACCTATATCCTTTAATATCTTCATCAACTTTACCCAATTTACTCTATCAAAGGCCTTCTGCCAGTCTACGAAACATGCGCAGATATCTTGACTGTATTCTATTGCCCTTTCTGATATGATTCTAACTACTCCTATAGCATCTCTAGTTCCTCGTCCTTTTCTGAAACCGAATTGATCTTCCCCTATTATTTCTTCTGCCTTTTTCTCCAGCCTTTTATTAAGAATCCTCGTGATGATCTTCGATGTGTGTGACAGAAGGCTTATAGTTCTGTAATCTTTACACTGCATTGCCTTTGGCTTCTTCTTTAGAGGGATCATTGTTACTTCTAGGAAATCCTGAGGCCACTCTCCCGTGTCGTAAATCTTATTAATTAATTTCGTGATCGCTTTTAGTCCTTCTGATCCTATGACTTTAAGTATCTCAGCCGGTATTCCATCGCTGCCCGTGGCTTTCCCCTTCTTAAGTTCCACTATCGCTTTTTCTACTTCGCTCTCCATAATACTTGGTCCTAAGTTGTCTTCTTCAATGTTTTCCTCATTTTCCATTTCTATTTTTGCCGCTCCTGTCTGTTTGCTGTATAATTCCTTAATGTATTCTTCCCATACCTGTGCTACATCCTTTGTTTCTGAGACTATCTTCCCATCCGTATTCATAATTCCTTTACCACGAATTCCATTAGACTTCTTATCTTCTAATTCCAGTGCCTTAGCGTACATCATATCGTACCGTCCTAATTTCTCCATTTGTTCTATTTCATCACATTTTCCTTTTAGCCAATTTTCTCTAGCTTTATCTGTTACCCTTCTCAACTCATTGTTTATACGCCTATAGTTGGCTCTACCTTCTTCACTGTTAACGTTTTTCCATTTTCGTCTCTCATCCATTTTCTCCAGCATTTCCTTTGTGATCCATGGTTTTCTGATTTTCTTCTCTTGTTTTCCAATCTCTTTATCCAAGGTATCCTTGATACTGGTTTTAATTTCATCCCATTCTATATCGACGGTCTTCGGTTTGTTTTCCAACTTTCTTAGGTTATCTTCCAACTTCATGCTGACTACATCCTGCCTTTCTTTCAGTTTTTCTAGGTCCCAGGTCTGTCTTTCTCTTCTCGTTTTTCTTATTTGTTTGAGCTTTGTACTCACGTCAAGTATTAGAAGGCTGTGATCTGAATCAATGTCTGCTCCTTGCAATGCCTTGGCGTTCTTTATGCTGTTCCTAAATCTTTGTTTTACAAGGATGTAATCTATTTGGCATCTCATTCTATCTCCTGGGCTTTTCCATGTGTATAACCTTCGTTTATGGTTTTTGAACCATGTATTAGTCACTACAAGGTCATTATTGATGCAGAATTCTACGAGTTTCTCCCCTCCTCGATTTCTCTTCCCAAGTCCGTATTGCCCGACAACATTTTCTTCCTGTCCTTCTCCGACTATGCTGTTCCAATCTCCCATTATTATGCAGTTTACCTTTCCTCTTCCGTCTTCTTCGTAAATTTCATTAATTTGCTCATAGATCTCGTCTATTTCTTCATCGTCATGAGCTGACGTTGGCATATATACCTGGATTATCAGCATGTCCACTGGGACTGCTTTTAGCTTTATTGCCATCAGTCTATCGTTCGTTGCTATTATCTTTGTCACGCTTTTCATCATATCTTTCCTAAGTACCAGAGCTACTCCCCTTTCCCCACTATTTCCTCCAGAATAAACTACCGTGAATTCTTCCGAGTCGAACTGTCCTTCTCCCTCCCATCTAGTTTCGCTTAGCCCTATAATGTCAACTCTATTTCTTCTCATTTCTTCTTTCAAGTTCTCTAGCTTTCCTGCCTTTCTCATAGTTCTTACGTTCCAAGTCCCTATTCGTAATTTACTTTCGACAAATGTTTTCCTCAAGGCAGTCCCCGCCCGGAGATCCGATTGGGGGACTATTTTACCTCCGGATTGTTTTACCTCGAGAGAACTCATATTGTCCAACCATATAATCTTTACTAGGGATTGTAATGTGGTAGTTTCCCTCTTGCTTTCCACATCGCAGTACTGTAGCCGTTCAAATCGTCCTGATCACGCCTACAGCTGTATTGGATATAGACCCAACCAACATCATTTGTTTTCGGCTCTATACCATACTGACAGTACTGCTGCCTACTGCCAGGCACTGATGATAGTTTTTTTTTTTTTTTTATAAATAAAACCTCCATTCGAGGGGTTTGAACCCCCGAACTTTGCAATAGAAAGCCGACACGCTAACCACTACACCACCAGTGCGTATATATATATATATATATATATATATATATATATATATGTATATATATATATACACACACACACGAGTTGTCGGTGCTTGCATACTGCAAGCGCTTAAAAAATCACCTTACACAAAGATCTAAACTCGTAAATAAACCAACGCGATCTCCAGGGCAACAGCATTTCAGCCACGATGAGCCTGTATGTATTAGGAAATAAGTTCCATGAGTTCTAGCCAAGTATTTATAATTTTCCGCGAAACAAAGTCAACTATCCGTAATTTACGCATTCACTTGCATTTGGCTCGTGTTCAAGCTTTCGTATTTCAAGTTTTGTGACTCAGATAGCATGAGCAATAAGAATAGTATTCATTAAGATAATACTCTATACACTAAAATGATGGAAAAATTAGAATATTTTGTGTCAAGATTTTGACATCATCTTCCGTGACTTTAGCACGTATTTGGATGTAAAAAATCGCGAATTAGGTATGACGCCATTATATTTAATAATTGAAAGGTTAAAAATTTCTCGAAAAACTACGAAACTCCCTAATACCAAATTTCATCATAATACATCAAGCGGTTCCCGAGGTGAAACAAAGGAACATTGTCAACTACTTGTAGGTCTTCATGTAATGTGGTCGTAATTGTCGCCCGATTTTAAATAGAATTGGAATCGATCGACCAATTTTATTAAAATATGCCAATACGAAATTTTATTAAAATACGTCAAGCGGTTCCCGAGTTGAAACAAAGGAACCTTGTAAACTACATGTACTAGGTCTTTATGTAAAGTGGTCGTAATTGTCCGATTGTAACCAAAATTGGAATCGGTCAACCAACTCTAGCAAAACTCCCCAATAGCGAATTTCATCAAAATACATGAAGCAGTTCACGAGTTGCAACAAAGGAAGATTGTCATATATTTGTAGGTAATATGAAGTGGTCGTAATTGTTGTCCGATCTTAACCAAAATTGGAATCGGTCGACCAATTTTAGCAAAACTCCCCAATACCAAATTTCATCAAAATATGCCCAACGATTCCCGAGCTGAAACAAAGGAACATTTTAGGTCTTCATGTAAAGTGGTCATCATTTTTGTCCGAGTTTGACTAAAATTGAAATCGGCCGATAATTTTTAGCAAAACCCTCCAATACCAAATTTCATCATAATACGCCCAGCGGTTTCCGCGTTTTAACATGTGGACGGACGGTCGGAAACGACCTCCCCTATATTCGTTCACTTCGTGCAAAGAACGCATAATAATGCAGTCTTGAAGCATTAAATCAATGCTCTTGAATGCAGTGGAGTTATTGCTATGGTAGTTTATATTTTTCATTGTTGACGACCGAAAAAATGTTCATAATTTTATGATTAAAATCACATTCTTACGTCAATTTAGCATGGATTTGAATTCTGTCTTCAATAAAATTAAACTACATTCTTTCATCCACCGTACGGCGCATGTCACAACTTTGTATCTTAATTTTAAATAATTAAAAAAAAAACAATTTTATGTAGCCCTACTGAATTTTCAGTGCTTTTCTTATTGGTGTTTAAAATTGTAATTTGGGGTCAAAAACATTCCTTATGTATAACTTTTTCTGTAATTTTAGATTTTTTTTCAGAGGTTGTACCCAATGACCTATCTTCATGCCAAATTTCAGCTCTGTAGCACTTCTGGAAGTAAGTGCCTTAGATTTTATAAGATATATATCCTATATATGTAAGAAGCAGCTATTTATAATGATATATCATCATCATCATAGGTAGTCTGTCCGTAGACAGGTCCGTGATTATTCATGGTTAAACCTGGTTCTCCATATACTCCTATTTTCCGCTGTCCTCTTTATATCTTGATAACTCTCTTTCCCTTTCAAATCGTCTATCAGCTGAAATCTTTTCCTACCTCTTTCCCTTTTCCCATCTAGTTTTCCTTCTAACACGTCTTTAATCATACTCTCTCTCCTCAGGTAATGTCCAACCCAGTTAGCCTTCCTCTTTCTGATAGTCTGTATAATCATTCGCTTCTCTCCTATTCTTCGTAGCACTTCATCGTTTTTCATCCTATCTGTCCATTTTATCTTCAGCATTCTCCTCCAAGTCCACATTTCAAAGCTTTCCAAGTATTTGATGTCATTTTTCCTTAGCGTCCATGTTTCTGCCCCATACAATGCTATACTCCATACGTAGCATTTTATCAACTTCTTGCGGATATCTTCCCTAATATTCCCTGTAAGTAGTTGTTTCTTTCTCCTGAAAGCCGCTTTTGCTTTTCCTATTCTAGTTTTGATCTCATCCGTACATTTTGCCTCTCGTGTTATGATACTTCCAAGGTATTTATATTCTGAAACTTGTTCTAATGGCTTTCCCCCAATAGTTATGTTCAGATTCTCTTCTTTACCCGATATTCGAATGACCTTGGATTTTTCTGTATTTATTTCCATACCGTATTTTCTACCTGTTATCACTAGTCTATTTATCATTTTTTGTAGCTCCTCTTCCTTTCTTGCTAGAAGTACTTGATCATCTGCGTATTTTACTGTTCTTATAATCCTTCCTCCAATTTTGAAATCCCCTGTGCCTTCTAAAGCTTCTTGCATTAGACTTTCTCCATATATATTGAATAGGGTTGGCGATAGGCAGCAGCCTTGTCTTACTCCTCTACCGATATTTATTCCGCAGGTGTCCACATTCTCAACCCTGACCTTTACAACTTGATTCTCATATAGATTCCTAATCAGTCTCCTGTCTTTCCAGTCTACACCTATATCCTTTAATATCTTCATCAACTTTACCCAATTTACTCTATCAAAGGCCTTCTGCCAGTCTACGAAACATGCGCAGATATCTTGACTGTATTCTATTGCCCTTTCTGATATGATTCTAACTACTCCTATAGCATCTCTAGTTCCTCGTCCTTTTCTGAAACCGAATTGATCTTCCCCTATTATTTCTTCTGCCTTTTTCTCCAGCCTTTTATTAAGAATCCTCGTGATGATCTTCGATGTGTGTGACAGAAGGCTTATAGTTCTGTAATCTTTACACTGCATTGCCTTTGGCTTCTTCTTTAGAGGGATCATTGTTACTTCTAGGAAATCCTGAGGCCACTCTCCCGTGTCGTAAATCTTATTAATTAATTTCGTGATCGCTTTTAGTCCTTCTGATCCTATGACTTTAAGTATCTCAGCCGGTATTCCATCGCTGCCCGTGGCTTTCCCCTTCTTAAGTTCCACTATCGCTTTTTCTACTTCGCTCTCCATAATACTTGGTCCTAAGTTGTCTTCTTCAATGTTTTCCTCATTTTCCATTTCTATTTTTGCCGCTCCTGTCTGTTTGCTGTATAATTCCTTAATGTATTCTTCCCATACCTGTGCTACATCCTTTGTTTCTGAGACTATCTTCCCATCCGTATTCATAATTCCTTTACCACGAATTCCATTAGACTTCTTATCTTCTAATTCCAGTGCCTTAGCGTACATCATATCGTACCGTCCTAATTTCTCCATTTGTTCTATTTCATCACATTTTCCTTTTAGCCAATTTTCTCTAGCTTTATCTGTTACCCTTCTCAACTCATTGTTTATACGCCTATAGTTGGCTCTACCTTCTTCACTGTTAACGTTTTTCCATTTTCGTCTCTCATCCATTTTCTCCAGCATTTCCTTTGTGATCCATGGTTTTCTGATTTTCTTCTCTTGTTTTCCAATCTCTTTATCCAAGGTATCCTTGATACTGGTTTTAATTTCATCCCATTCTATATCGACGGTCTTCGGTTTGTTTTCCAACTTTCTTAGGTTATCTTCCAACTTCATGCTGACTACATCCTGCCTTTCTTTCAGTTTTTCTAGGTCCCAGGTCTGTCTTTCTCTTCTCGTTTTTCTTATTTGTTTGAGCTTTGTACTCACGTCAAGTATTAGAAGGCTGTGATCTGAATCAATGTCTGCTCCTTGCAATGCCTTGGCGTTCTTTATGCTGTTCCTAAATCTTTGTTTTACAAGGATGTAATCTATTTGGCATCTCATTCTATCTCCTGGGCTTTTCCATGTGTATAACCTTCGTTTATGGTTTTTGAACCATGTATTAGTCACTACAAGGTCATTATTGATGCAGAATTCTACGAGTTTCTCCCCTCCTCGATTTCTCTTCCCAAGTCCGTATTGCCCGACAACATTTTCTTCCTGTCCTTCTCCGACTATGCTGTTCCAATCTCCCATTATTATGCAGTTTACCTTTCCTCTTCCGTCTTCTTCGTAAATTTCATTAATTTGCTCATAGATCTCGTCTATTTCTTCATCGTCATGAGCTGACGTTGGCATATATACCTGGATTATCAGCATGTCCACTGGGACTGCTTTTAGCTTTATTGCCATCAGTCTATCGTTCGTTGCTATTATCTTTGTCACGCTTTTCATCATATCTTTCCTAAGTACCAGAGCTACTCCCCTTTCCCCACTATTTCCTCCAGAATAAACTACCGTGAATTCTTCCGAGTCGAACTGTCCTTCTCCCTCCCATCTAGTTTCGCTTAGCCCTATAATGTCAACTCTATTTCTTCTCATTTCTTCTTTCAAGTTCTCTAGCTTTCCTGCCTTTCTCATAGTTCTTACGTTCCAAGTCCCTATTCGTAATTTACTTTCGACAAATGTTTTCCTCAAGGCAGTCCCCGCCCGGAGATCCGATTGGGGGACTATTTTACCTCCGGATTGTTTTACCTCGAGAGAACTCATATTGTCCAACCATATAATCTTTACTAGGGATTGTAATGTGGTAGTTTCCCTCTTGCTTTCCACATCGCAGTACTGTAGCCGTTCAAATCGTCCTGATCACGCCTACAGCTGTATTGGATATAGACCCAACCAACATCATTTGTTTTCGGCTCTATACCATACTGACATTACTGCTGCCTACTGCCAGGCACTGATGATAGTTTTTTTTTTTATAAATAAAACCTCCATTCGAGGGGTTTGAACCCCCGAACTTTGCAATAGAAAGCCGACACGCTAACCACTACACCACCAGTGCATATATATATATATATATATATATATATATATATATATATATATATAGGCTGCTGCCTATCGCCAACCCTATTCAATATATATGGAGAAAGTCTAATGCAAGAAGCTTTAGAAGGCACAGGGGATTTCAAAATTGGAGGAAGGATTATAAGAACAGTAAAATACGCAGATGATCAAGTACTTCTAGCAAGAAAGGAAGAGGAACTACAAAAAATGATAAATAGACTAGTGATAACAGGTAGAAAATACGGTATGGAAATAAATACAGAAAAATCCAAGGTCATTCGAATATCGGGTAAAGAAGAGAATCTGAACATAACTATTGGGGGAAAGCCATTAGAACAAGTTTCAGAATATAAATACCTTGGAAGTATCATAACACGAGAGGCAAAATGTACGGATGAGATCAAAACTAGAATAGGAAAAGCAAAAGCGGCTTTCAGGAGAAAGAAACAACTACTTACAGGGAATATAAGGGAAGATATCCGCAAGAAGTTGATAAAATGCTACGTATGGAGTATAGCATTGTATGGGGCAGAAACATGGACGCTAAGGAAAAATGACATAAAATACTTGGAAAGCTTTGAAATGTGGACTTGGAGGAGAATGCTGAAGATAAAATGGACAGATAGGATGAAAAACGATGAAGTGCTACGAAGAATAGGAGAGAAGCGAATGATTATACAGACTATCAGAAAGAGGAAGGCTAACTGGGTTGGACATTACCTGAGGAGAGAGAGTATGATTAAAGACGTGTTAGAAGGAAAACTAGATGGGAAAAGGGAAAGAGGTAGGAAAAGGTTTCAGCTGATAGACGATTTGAAAGGGAAAGAGAGTTATCAAGATATAAAGAGGACAGCGGAAAATAGGAGTATATGGAGAACCAGGTTTAACCATGAATAATCACGGACCTGTCTACGGACAGACTACCTATGATGATGATGATATATAATATATATATATATATATATATATATATATATATATATACATATATACTCACACACTAGAGAGATGCCCGTTGAAACTCAACGGGAAAGATTTTTAAAATGAAATTTCGTGAATACATGCGACGCGAAGCTATTATCCAAGTCAATTGTACCCAATTTCACGAAACCGGCAACAATGCGAATCACTACGAATGCATCAAATTCTCGCGTTAAAAACTGATCGAATGATCGATTCGAAGCAATTAAAAAATCGATGGCAGAAAAACAAACTTTGTTTTTTTTAGGTTCGTCGTTTAATGCCTTGAACTCCTACCATGATTCTAAGTAATTTTAATATGCCAATGATTAATATTCTGCATTAAAATGTACTCCTCGTAAATAACGCAACGAATGTTGTTTACATTCGTTGCTATGAAAATAATTTCCCTCCCCTTCCTTCTCATCTCTCACTCTCGTATTAAAAGCCTTCAAAGCATGCTTTCATCCATAAGGATTGAAATAACAATAGGATTTCGAGAAATATGTTAATTAAACATTTAACAAGAGGAATTTCGAACTGCTGGCTGAAAAAGATGAACAGAATAAGAAACTTCTATAATTTTTTCTTTAAAATGGTTTAAATCCGAAGATCGTAGGTTAATATTTTTAAAATTAAAAATTTCCTTCGATTCAGTATTGATAGTAATGTCAAAATATAGTCACCGAAAAGAACTTACTTTAAATCTGGATTTTGGAGGTTATTATAAAGTTTTAAACCAATTTTCCTCATGTCATTAGTTCAAGGATATCCCTTTTTGCTCACCAGCTATATAGTTATTACACGAATCATTACCGTTAAAATTTCACTGTTGGGGAAGCATACCTCTGGGTTTCGTTCAAACTTTTGTTCATAATATAAATTAAGTCAATGAATTCGAAAGTTCACTTTATCACGTTATTTCAGGTCAGTTTATGTTTCATGATGTGGTTCAAAAATCCAATGATGTAATTTTAAACCTGTTTTGGGTTACAAAACGGGGATAGACTTAATAAATAGATAGTACACCTTCAACATAATATATCGGCGAAATAAAATAATGCGTAAAAGAAAAATTTGTTCCCTTCATTTAAAAAAATTATATGGAGAAAATGTTTATGAAAGGTAATGCATTTACTTGCATAAAATACTAAACGCCCCCTTCCCCCAGGAGAATTTCAGAGAGTAGTCTGAAAAGGACATGATAAAATTAAGGGAAGTAAAACAGGAACATAACGTGTCCTGTAGAAGAAAAACCTGGAAATAACCGGGACAATATGTGATTATTAGTTTTTCTGTAGTTTATATGCTATATAAATAAATTTTGCGTATCTCGGCTGTAATTCTATTGAAAAGGTAGCAGGTAATTTTATAATTTCCAGCACAGGATTGATGAGTAAAAGTAACGGGAACAAATATTTAATCACATTATATACGAATTGCCGATGTAATACCGGGACGCAATGCATTCATCACAAATAGCACGAATGATTAAAAAAAGAGAATGTTGTGTCCCGAAAAATTCTTTCGGGACACCATGATATAGTACTGAAAACAGGGAGGTCTGATTGTCCTCAAGTAAATATACACATTATATTAAATTACGATTTTGATAGTTCTTAGGATAAATGTATCATCGGTGTGCATACCGAGTAAATGAAAGCATACCAAAGTCTCTTACAGTGTGCTATGAATTGGTGGAAGTAATCTAAAATCATTTTAATATTACTCTTAAAAGAACATTTTTGTCAGTCAAATAGACTAGGTAAAAGATTTCGTTATTGCAATAGCCATATTTTTCCGTAGAAAATAAACCATTTCTCGAGAGGCGGTCTTTTCAACAGGCTTTCATACAATAATACTTATGTCATCACTTTGTCTGTTCGCCTTGTCTGCTTGTTGTTGTTTGTTAAACATATCTGGCTACTTTTAAAATATACTTTTAACCTTGGAAAACTATCGGTTTCCACAGATTAGGCTTTTACGGATGGGTTATATTTTTTCATTAGCGCCTCTTAACAGTGGAAGATATAAAACTATCGGAGTTTTATGTTTGCTTTCTTATATTTGACTTATATACTTAGTTCATAAAATGCCAGTTGCTACTTCTTGTTTGAGAGAGGGTAATTTTTCTCTTTAACGGATACATGATGTTTGTTAATTATGGCGGGTAAAACTATGATGATGTTATGCGTATTAAGAAATTGATATATAGCAATTAAATTGTATATTGGCTGTAAATGGTCATTTTTTATAGCAAATGATGTTTGCTAGAAATAAATTATACGTCACAATAAGATGGTTTAAATAAACTTTAAAAAGAATCGATCATTTGAAAATAACATTGAATGCAAATTTACTTACACCTTAATTAATAATTTTATATCTACGAGATCCAGCCCCAAATTATTTTGCGAAGGATATAGCCATAGATCACATAAGAGACGATAAAGGCCAAAACAATACTTATTATCTTTCATCTAACTAATAATCATCTTTCCGGCTTTCCAGCCATACGTGAAAGAATTAATAAGATTGGGCTCATTACAAAAACGTTCTCCAGCTTCGAAAGTATACGAAAAAAAACACAAATCATTCCGACAGCGCATGACCCAAGAGCTCCCTGCATAGTACTCATCAGACATTTTTAGATACGCTAATGACTCTGATCTGCTTCCGTCTCATGCGGGTTCTCACCGCTTGAGAGACTGATGTAACTAAGTTCCGTTGAATTCACATTTTAAAAGATTTCATCTCATTATACATTACTCGAGACGCCATTAATATTCCGCCTTACCGCCTCACACTGTTGCATAACAATGGCTACTGCTTCGCCCAAGATTCGCTTCGTAACCTGTTTTCAAGATTCGATCCTGCGAAAATACGGTTGCCTACCCCTATAAATTAATAGAGGCCCGCAATTACGGATATATACAAGTAAACGGAAGTTTAACGCTTAAGGTATGCAATTATTACCGCTGGGTGAAATCCCTTTCTAATGTGACTGCAATCTGGATTCGCACTGATATCGGCTTTTTTTATCACACACCGCACGGTAGCAGGTTTATGTCGGGCTGATGTTTTGTGCGCTCTCTCATAACCGCCCCCGGTGTCATCCTCCACTCTCAACCATCTCCGGACCGACAATTCTTTATGCGCGTAATTCCGCATCTGACAGCGTTGATGTTTTCGCGGCGACGTGGTACGTAAGGGTGGGAGGAGGAAGGGAAGAAGAAGGGAGGGAGGAGGAAAGGGGAGGAAAAACGGCCTGGAGCGGTCACACCACCGCGCGACACGCGAAACAGGCGCCCCCTCCCCCCTCCCTACACCCCGCCCTCGTCTCCCCTCCCCCCTCAAACCGACGGCGTGCCTGCGTGACGGCACGGGGACGTGTCCGGCGAGAGGAGGAGGAGGAGGAGGCGACGACGGCGCCGGAATCCTCTACGGAATCCGCCTGGATTTGGGACCCTCGAAGAGATGACGGCGGTCAGTACACGAGGGGAAGAGCGAAGAGCGGGAGGAATAGGAAGAGGGGGAGAGGGGATGAGGGGGGGGGGAGGAGACGGGGGTGGAGGTTGCGGACGCACTTGCGCTGCGTGCGTGCCTGAGATTCCCGATGAGAGGTCGGATGAGTTTAGAGAGAGAGGTGAGACAGGTGTCGAGTGAAAGAGAGAGAGGCCGGCTCCTCTGGTCGCAATCATCTTTACGGCGCGAATTAAGGAGCCCTCTAGAGATAAGTGTGGGTATGAGGCAGAAAACGCAGTTGCCGCACTGTCATTCTAAAGGTCATGATACAAATGCGGAAGGAAGAGGTCAACCTTTGTATGAACTCTTATATGTATTCCGTGGCAGCAAATTTAGTGCTAGTAACGCCGAGATATGTAAACTGTAAAGCATATTCCTCTGCTATAATGTGGAGACGTATTTCTCTGGTAAACACTCCGAAAAATTTTTCTCGCAGGAAGAAAAGCTAATAATAAATGCAAGCTTCGGGTCAACCTGGTGGAATTGTCTATTAATGTTCATAAATTAAAAGTGATAAATTTCCATGCATAAAGTTATCATTATTTTAAAATTTTGAGCACGAGGAAATGCAGAATATAAGTTTCGCATACCATCGTGAAAATGCACATTAATAAATATGCAAACCCTCGAAACTTTTACTTTTTTTAGAAATATATCGTTTTTCGTACTAACACAATTCTCTCTCTAAAATATGTAAGAACATTTCAAATTGAATTAAGTCCTTGAATTGAATTTCAGGAAGATCATCAAAACCATAATAAAAATCTCGATGCCATATTTCACTCTATGATCATAGAGGCGTTTGAAAAGTGACTTTTCTTCATTTATTTTGTCTTGTAATAAATATTTGCATGAAAAGAAAAATCATACTGCACTTTAACTTTATGAAGAAACTATTTAAATAGAATATGGTCACTTAAATATTTAATCGATCATAGACGGCATTTCTTCGAGTATTAAACTTTAAATTAAAGTAGAAATGCCGATTTTTTTTCTTCTCTCAAGGTTTGAGCCATAATAAGAGTTAGGACTGCACATCAGAGACCATATGTTGCACACACCACGAAAATCTAAATTTCCATCAATCATAAATACATGAATATGTTATTTATAAACACTATTGGTAAACGATATTTGTCACGACAGTCACTGAACGAATTTCCCAGGGAAATATTTGCTATTTCATATTCCGACACTCAGCCTCATAGAGGAAAAAAAGACCTTGCTTCCCTTTTGAGTTTTTAAGGCTCAGCTTAGATCGCTAAAATACCTAATCATCGCCTCTAACCAACATGTCTTGTACCTCGCGATGAGCTTGAAAAGCCATTCTGTTCGCGCACTGAAGGGTTTCCTCACCGCGGGTTCCTCGAACGCGCCACCCTGCTAACAGCGCAACACGCCAAGCCACCGTTTAGTCTTCGGGGACGGCTTCCTTTGATTCGCGCCGCCGCTTTCCTCCCCCCCCCCCCCCCCCGCCCACCACGTCCCCTGCCACCGCCATCTCCCGCGTTATGTCCTTCCAGAGGGTCCGATGGGGGAGAAAGGGGCCGCTCACGACTGCGAGTCCATCGCGGTGGCCCCCGAGGGCTCGTGCGGGGGTGGCCCCTCGTCTCAAACTTCCCAGTCCTGCCAGTCACCGCACTCCCGTTTCATCCTTTCTTCATCACCGCCACATTCTCCGCCGTTTGTATCTCCTATCTCTCTTTCTCTGAAAGCTCTCCGCCTACTCCCGCCTTTTCTCCTCGGCCGCTACCTGGCCGGCCATGTGACTGAGCACGGCCGTGTCCTGGGTGCGAACTTCCTCTTTGTGCCTCGATCATTTTCTCTCTCTTCTTCTTCTATAAGATCGGATCTCGCGTCAGTGGTTCGGGATACTCTGCATCATTAGGGAATATTCTATCCGCTAATATCGTAGCGTTAGGCAAGTGCAGGTTTAATTACTTAAATAGCTCTTTTCTTAACTTTTGCGTAATGCTATGGTGAATTTCACTTCTGGAACTGCTTGAAAGCATCGGTGGAAACGAAAACACAAACATTAAAATAATAATGGGGCTTCTCACGACTTTTTGTCGTCAGAGATTTCCTCCTCGATAAAAATCACAAAAAATATTAGAATTGAAAGTAAACATTTGCTTACGATTTGAAAGTCCCTTCTCTGGAGCATGTGGCAATGCCGGATTAGCCGGAGTGCAGTGGCGCAGTTGCACCAAGGCCCCGTGAATAGAGGGGGCCCACAGAGGCCCCAGACACTGTGTGTGGTATTGTGTGGGGATGGTCTACGAAAAATTGTGCGCCAGAGCCTCCGATTTTCTTAATTCGTACTTGGCGTGTATTAACATAACGATGAACCACAAAACCAGAATCGGCCAGCGAGATAAGCTCACTGCTTGAACAAATTAAGTTACTTTCATAAATGATATTCGGTGAACTTCAGCTGGTGAGGCTTAATTCTGATTGAAATATGTACATGGTGTACTCAGCCGTTCTTTCTGTAGCTGTGACATTTACGCACAAATTTACCCCAAAAGTGTAACAGATCTTAAGCCGTATTTAAGATTATTTATTAATAACTGACCTGATGACCAGTTGATTCACTTAATCCATTAATTTCCTTTAAAGACTTTTTATTTGATAAAACATAAATATTCTTGAATCGATTAAACATTAAAAAACAGTAGTAACAGTAGTTTATCCTGTATTTCTTATATAAAACTAGCTGAAACGCCCGGCTTCGGGAAAGAGTTTTCTTTTAAGTAGCAAACGATTTTTATTGCGTATTGTATTGTAAAGTTTTACCATTAATATAATTACGTATTAACGTCTTACTTAATATTCACATGGATAGATGCACCAAATCCTTTAAAGAAGCAATAAAACTATGTGGATTATGTCAATACTATTAGCCAAAATGTCAACAATAAACAACATCTTGGTTACCGAACAAATGTAAGTAGACGTATCAATTTATGTTGCGATAAATCTTTCAATGTTAATGGTAATAGATAACAATGTTCTAATATTCCTTAAAAATCATTTGACTCATTTTAAAAGTATTCACAGACTATATTTAGGCATGAATCCATTTGTATCGTTTATCTTGGCATTGGCTATTCTTCCTCTACGGCGCGCCACGGCGTGGATTTTCCTTGCATTAATCTTTACGTGGCTATCCCCTTTGAAGAGGACAACAATTAAGAAATTTAGCTTTGTTGCCGCCTGGAAAATGGTAATTTAAACCGATAAATTTTGAACTTAAAGAAAACTTTCGAGTGATTTAGCATGTAATGCGACAAAACATGAACAGAATTTAAATATTCAGTCTTTCGTGTGTAAAATAAGCCATTTCCGTGATCGTAAGTTAATATTTAGGTATATTTATATCCACATCAGTGAAGGGCTGCATGGCATTTTGGGGTTTCTCCACACCATTTCCCATGCATTCTTATGGGAATAGTATTTTGTTGATCCCATGGGGTATAGGAGACCCCACGTTCTGCAAAACTAGACCAAGTTCTTCCTTTGGTCCATAGGATGGTCCATGAAACTTTTGAATACGATACCTTCAACGGTGTAAAAACGTATAAAGAACATACATACATACACACACACACTCTCTCTAAAATATTTATAAGATTTTAACGCGTATTTATCACGACTAAAAGTTTATCTTTGAAGATTTTTAATTTTAAAGCACCTTCCGTTGTAATAGAATTCGTTGGTTTTTTTAAATAAAGAAACATGAAAACTACGTTTGCGGTAAAGACATGTCAGTGACATTTTACCATGCTTAACAGAGATTATATTACCATTTAAATCCCTCGGTTCTCTTAACGCTTGTCAATTTTTCCGTCAAATCTAGACGATACAGAATATCCTGCTCCAATGAGAAAATAATAAGAAAGTCTTCTTGGTCGACTTACCGGTGTGCCGGGATCGCCGAATTCTATCGGGTTTTCAATTTTCGGGACTCCGCCGATCTTTGGGGTTTCCCTCTAGCACCTCCCTCCACCCAAACGGGGAGAGCGCACACACACGCAGACGAACGCCGTAGCCACCTGGCATGCGGATGGCGCCGCGGTCGGTGACCTGTCGAGAATAGCAATGAAGTGGGGGAGATAAGGGTGCTTGAAGGGAGAATGTGGAAGCGGAGAGGGAAGATGGAGGAGGAGAAAGGGGTTATGGAGGGGGCGGAGATAGTCTTTTACGTTTCACGAATTGGAAAGGGAAGAAGGAAAACGGTGAGAGATTTCTGGAAAACATACATAAAAGCTAAAATCGATGTTTTGCAAATTGAAATGCGAATTAAAGTAAAGCGTTTGTATCAATTTTATGTTATTAAGAACATTTGTATGCAAGAAACATTATTTAATGAAGGAAAGTATTCATATAATAAGCCAAAAAATAATTATCATTTTGACACACTTAAGTGCAATTATTAACAGCCTATTTTTCTAATTGTGTCTGAAGATAAACAATCATCTAAGTTTGAATATGCCTAAGGGAACCTGTAATAATTGAATGTATCTACTTACCTTTCTCTACGCCCTAGTGCTGAATTTTGTATCAAGAATTATTCCAGTAAAATCACAATGTCAGGAACGCTGAGTGTGGATCTGAAATATAACTTCAAAGAAATTAAGGAGCAATTTGTGAATGAAAAAAATAGGTGGTGGGAGCAAAGGATACTCAAACGCCTTGGACTTAAAGCGCCTGCGAGTGGAATTCGTCACAAGACAGGACGACTCGGAGTCCATCCAGACCCTTATCACTACCCTTATCACCACTCAACTCGTGTAGAATCATCCCCCAACCAATGCCGCAATCTCTTCAACAGTTCGGATTCCATTCGTCCTTCTCCATCCTCTCCCTTCCGTCTCCTCTCCATTCATATTCCGCGTTCTCCTTATACTACATGCAAACCAGCGTCAAAACTCTCCTACGTCCCCAAAGGCGCAGCAGCTCCGCCAGAATTCTTCCGGGATGCCTTGCTACCGGGCACCCTGCGTTTATTAGGCCCGTCTCCTGTGGACGAACGTCCGCCTCCTCCGACGCCGTTGTCCTCGTCCCGTTGGGAGGACCTCCTCTTGTCTGACGATCCGGTCCCACCCCTATCTCCTCACTTCTCCGTCCCCATACGGCCCCATCTCTGAATCCGGAACACCCGCCGCCGCCCCTCGGATCCATTCACTCCGTGAATCATGAGCTGAGAAGAGGGAGCCTTTCCCCCTCTTACCGTAGAAGTTTAATCACACCTAATTACTCGCCGGACAGCGAATTTAACGATGACAAATAGAATGTGCTAGGGACGTGGAAGCAGATGCAGGGAGCGGGACGGTAGCGCCAATTGCGAGCCAAACTCCCGCCCCTACGGCCTCCGCCAGGATGATAAACCTCCTCCAGGCATTCCATTACGTGCCTATTTTAATTATTCTAGGTGATCTGAGACGGAGAGGGACTGTGAGATTTAAGGGAGATCTGTACGTGTGTGCGCGCGTGTCTGTTTGTGCATCCCCGTTGGGAAAGATGACCGGCGAACTGCCCTCGGCGCTTTGAGCGGTAATTAGCGATGCGCTTCGCCAAAGAAAAAAAGACCCTTTCCTTCTCTGTTCTTCCACACGACTGATACAAATTATTTAATTAAGTAACGTCGAGAACATAATAATGGATGGTTGAAGGCAATTTTCACTTTGCGAGTTAATACGGGAATTAATACTAATTTTAATCCAAGAATAAGTACATATCAAAAATTGAAAAATCAAGTATCTTAGGTATCTCCAGTAGCCATAGCAAGGTTATAAAAGCCATATATATGCGCATTTTGGCTACAATTCACCCGTCTTCATCGGAGAACACGTATGGCGAGATTTTTGTTGTTTTTACTCGTTGGCGGCAGTGGCGGATTTGGGGATGGTCGCAAATGGCGCGCGCCAGGGGTCCCGTGAAGTATGGGGGCCCGTGACGTATGGCAGTGCTTCTCAACTTGAGTTACGCGGAACTCTTAGATTACGTGGAACCCTTAGGTTACGCGGAACCCTAAGGCAAGATTTTCCTAACGTTCAGTCAACTTAAATCTTGAATTTCTCTCTCACCCTCAGTGGCGGATTTAAGATGGGTCGAACTTGGCGCGCGACAGGAGCCCCTTGAAGTAAGTTGTCCCGAAAAAATGTTCGTGTATATAATCTCAGAAATATTAAATGTCTCAATTAAAAAACCAGTGGAATCTCTCTATGATTCCATAGAAAAACGATCGTTAAGAGGTGTCACAAAAGAGGGTATCCGTCAGGAGCGGTTACACTATACATATATTTAGGCAGCAGGACCCTCGACTGCTTAGCGCCAGAGGCTCCAGGCGGCGTAAATGCGCCACTGGTTGGCGGTAGAAGGGAGGCTTGTTGGTGGGTGTATGTTAAGGGTCTTGGGTGTGCTAATATTGAAAGGAAATGTATTTAAACATTCGCAAGCGGGAGGTTTATTACAGAGAAGGGCTGGCTTGCGTTACACCTGAGAATTTCTCAAAGAAATTGGCATTGAGTGTTCTGTCAAACCCCCTTATCTACGAAAATCCCATCATACGTATTATTTTATGCAATCCACTTTCGCTTAATCACAACTAAAGACTGCTACATTGTAGCCGAAATGCGCATCTGCTTTTTACTTTCTCCATGCACGTAGTATAGGGAAAAGTATTGTTTACATGAAAAAAATCGACTTCGAGATTTAAACGGAAATAAACGTTTTGAGGTCTCCTGAACAAATTTTGGCTATTTTCTCGATGATGTGTGTGTGTATGTGATAGCTTTATTGTGGGTGCTCTAACTCAAAAACTATTAATCAGGTCAACGCGAAATTTTATATTTAACATTTTTATGAAAGTCAAAAGAACTGATCAGTTTTTGGTAAAAATCGGTGAACCGGAAGTGGATGTTTACTCTTGTCACTCATCCGTTATTTTGATATATTTGCTTTAATATTTGATAAATATAAAAATGTTCTGGAATAAAAGTTATAGGAAATCTAATTTTCTACAACCTTTGTTTGAAACATTTTTCCATATAATGCATTGTTTAAGATATATCTTATATTTTTAGCTGCCACCACCACGCCACCTACGGATGACTATTGTTAACAATTGACGCTTAGTTACTTCTTAGTAACGCTCCTTTTTCTTTTCTTAATTGTTGGAGCTTTGTGGCTATATCCAATATCAGAAGGCTATGGTTTGAGTTAATTTCTGTTCTTTGTCAAGTCTAAAAATTTCTCGCAGTTTCTTAAAATATTTATTGTCATTATGTAACCAATTTGGAATTTTTAGAAATATTACAGATATGGAGAAAGTAGTGTGGTGGCCATATCAGATTTTTATTAACTTGTCACGATTATTTGAGGTACCTAATATATGTACTTGTTTTTTCAATGTTTGATACTTATTGTTAGTGCTTATTCTCGAATTAATTTTCAAGCATTAGACGAGCTCAATGATTCCCTAGTAAACGCTAACGTTGTGAAATCACAAGATTTCTTTTAGAAATAGCTTAAACCTTTTCGGAAAATAGTTCATCCATGGATATGAGATATCGTGTTAGCTTACTTTCGCGTCGATTTTTCGGTATTCTAAATTTTTGTTTTAAATCACTTTAGGCGTTTTATTCATTAATATCCATACAATAAAAATAATTTTATACAATTAATACATAACAATTCTCTAGAAATCCTATTCGTGACAAAAAACTGCCAAATGGCACATTAGGTCGTAGGAGAGATATATTTCTCTCTATCCTACTTGAGAGACACGTGTTCTCCCTTACTTACATGCTGCGAAGACGCGATTGATAACTTTTCATTAATTAAGTCTTTTTATGCTCCTACTCATTTTCTCTCTTCTCACATCATCCTTTGGTCTCCGGAATCTCTTTAATATGTCTCCCAAATGGCGACGGAAGTTCATCTTATTGATTTTCTTTCCAAGGGTTTCGGCGAACATCTCACTCTGGGTACACCCGCAAACCAGGAATGATTTAGCGACAGGTGTTGACAGCGGGAGCGGTAGGATGAGGAATGATCGAGGGAGGTGGGATTTGGAATTGATGGAGTACCCGAAAGAGAGGAGAAGGGGAGGGAGGGAAGGCAGTGGGGAGGAGGGAGAAGGGGAGGAGTAAGAAAGAGGGTAAAGGGTTTCTGTGTGAGCTTAATTAGTAGTCCCTCTACTACGTAGTTTGCAGTCTGGAGAAGGGTCGCGGAACGGCTTTCCGTTCGGGTCTTTTGCTTCGGAAGCAAACAAATGGTGACCTTTGCCTAATGACATAATGAGGCTGGAATTCTTTGATCGTCGAATACTTTAAAACATCTTTTTAATCCAAAGCAATTGTTTTAGAAGAGAACATTTTCAGGCTTACTGCCAGGAGTCTATAGATACAGTTAAATATTTATACAGGCATACCTCCCATAACGAAGTAGATGCGTTCCTAGCAACCACGTCGTTCTCGGAAACTTCGTTGTCAGAGGTTGATTTAACATGTAGTAGAAAGGGATAGGTTCCAGTACTTCGTTACACATATCGTAGAAGATGTATATGACTTAAAATAATAGAAACCGTTGTGTGTATATATATATATATATATATATATATATATATATATATATATATATATATATATTAAATAAAAAGGCAAAAGAGCATTTAATATCTCTTGCCAGAGGCTTTACATGGAACTTAAATCATTATAATTACCAACGTCTTCGCCTTAACTTGGCAACGGAGAATTGCAGACCTTACTGGGGGTTAGTAGTGCTGGAATCCCGGATTGATGGACCTTGGATCTTGGGGCTGTAGAGTAGACGATTTATTCCTAAGGAATGCATCAAGGGTAGATTTTCTTGATTACTTCTTCCTTTCTTGAAGCATCCCACGATAGCCTGCCTGCCTCCACTCGTCGTATCGCTTGCATTTTCTCAGCAAGTGAGATGGATTTGCGTTTCTTCTTAGGAGCACTAGGATCACTATCATTCGGTGGTTGTTTGGCAGACATTAGGGTTGCTGTTAAATTCACTTAACGAAACCCTAAAATATGGATTAAAATTCCAAGTATAGCTTTTGAGGATCATAAAAAACACTTCGTAAAAGGCATCTGAGAAAGTACGAAAGTAATGCTCACTGCGCGTCGGACGACTTAGAACTAAAAGCGAACGATATTTTCCTTTGATATCAGGGACTTCTTTGGAGGAAGAAATACGAAGTAACCTCCATACTTTTGCCGCCCGAAACAGCATTACTATTTTTCTCCGTTTTCGTTTTTTAGATTATTTTTCGTATATTGAAATGATGACGAGGGAATTGATAATATGGGAGGGTGAGCTAGAAAGATGTGGAGTGCTCCTGATGGTCTTTTCTGAAAGATGGCTTACTTGAGTCTACAGAGGAGTACAACAATGCTATTAGTTAAATATTTGGTTCTAATTGTCATTAAGTTATCTCGTTCGCTTTACCCTAAAGGCAACGTGTTCGTTCTTTGATTCTTTATTCGGCGCAGAAATGTCGAATATTTAGATGCGAAGTTGTACCCTTTGACAAAATTACTCAAATCCACAGTTTTAAGTCATATTTTTAGGCCGCCATCCGCCATTACGGATATTTTTTCTGAGTCCCCATATATAAAATGATAAAAACGTTCACATTTCTTCTGCGTGCTTATAGAAAGCAAAAAATTACATTTGCGTCAAACTAAGGTATGTACATCCCGCTAATGTAACATGTCATACAGAGAAACCACCAGCGATCAATCAAATCGGCCAATGCCGGGCATCTACTGTGTACAGAAAATATGCCACCTAAATTACACGAAAACGACAAAATTTCCTAATTCTTACGAAAACTTTTCATAAAAAAATAATTAGAGAATTATGGAGCTAGTATTATAGCTGGAATTAAATCTTTTAAATACCAAAACCGTAAAAAGATTCTTTCGAAGAATCGATGATCGGTGACTCATCGCTGAGTTGGCTGCTTTGTAATCGAACTTGGCATCTGGTATTCATCTATATTATCAATATGTTTAAGCTCTTGGTAATATTTTATTATTATATTCGACGCAGGTAATCAGTTCAGGTAGGTCAAGCTAAATCAACTTGTTCTCTTACTGCAGAAACATTTGTCGGGATGAGTGCAACGTTTATCATATCATTAATCATTTGAAGTCCGTGTCTATAGGTTAAACCGTCACATCGTCCGTTACTCTGCAACCTTCTTCATTATTTGATAACAACTCTCTCTCCTCTTCAACTCATGTAATTTATGAATCGATTTTCTTCTTCTTCTAACTTTGCCCTCAAGTTTTCCTTCGACGCAGTCTCTTTCTAAGGAAATAATTCCCTTTCTAAATTGCCTTTTCATTCGTGATAGTTGTATTTTCAGCTTTCTCTTTCCTATTCATTCGGTGCTTCATTTTTACTTTATGCACATTTTTTCTGCATTCTTTTCCAAGTCTACAATTACAATTTTTCCAGTAAAGGTGTGCGTTGAATGGCAAATCGGCCTCTTGGATTATTATCACCGTTACATTACTCATACAATTAATTCATTTTCAAGAAAAATATCACAAAACACGAATAACATAGACAAGATTACGTAAAATTAGCTCAGTGACGTTCATCGTCTAGTGGAATAAATAACTAATAAATAATTTAAAACAGACTGAGAAAGACTGTAAAATCTGTGAAATAAAATGTCCTCTCGACAATAATGGAACAAAATCACCGCAAGGCTTTAAAGGGCCTATTATGGTCGCTACAATCCAGTAAAAGTGGTGCACTGGAAATCTATTGTATTAGTATTATTAGCATTTCTGTTTCAGTACTGGTATCCAGAGCCCTATGAAGCACGGGAATCTCATTATGTAAGAGTTATTCCAAAATAGGATTGGTCTAAAATCGAGCAACTGCCGTATTAAATGTCAAATATCCGCATGCGTCTGTGGCCTGAATGTCGTGGTGCTGCTTCGCCTTTTAAAAAAGAAGAAAATGTGTGTAATAATCTCCGGCCTTTTAGGAGCGTTTCCTAGAGGAAAAATCTTCCACTCAGCCCGTCAGTCTGTCTAATTTCCCGTATATATCAGCCGTTTTTCCACCTCTGTATATTTCGATTAAATCTGATTTTTGAGATTTATTATTATTTATTATGTTATTTTTTATATTATATATTATTAGTTAAATTGTTATATATTAGTTATATTATTTATTATAATATTATGAAGTGGGATAGTAATAAAACCCTATGGTAAAATTTTATTACATTTATTATATATAAATATTTAAAATTTCAACCAGATCATTCCGTGTTTGAATCATTTCTCTCCAGTAAGGTTGCCAACCCCCTTGGAAACAAAAACTAAAGCTTCAGCTGCATTATCTGACGGGCCTACGCTTCTCGACAAATTCTTGACCTATTTTCTGTTATTATTGTCATTCGTGATTATGCTTGCTTAGAAGAGATCAAGTGGTAATACAGACGGCCCTAGGCTTAACCTATTTTCGCGTAATACTGATGTATTATGATCGTTACTGGAATGCATTTTGTTTCGCTATATTCCCTTGAAATAGCTAAACTTTTACAATCTTTCCATAAAAATAATTCGCAAGTAGCATCTTTACCATGTTTAGCATGTTATTTGATAATTTTGTTATTTCACGAACCTGTAGGTATATATTCCCTTTTTTGTCGTTTATTTATTTTAACTAGCACCATTTCATTACGATACGTCGCATTCCTAGGAAAAACTGTCAATTACATCGGGGTTTATAAAATATTAATTTCTATAGTTTTATGCAATAATGCAATGAAATTAATTAATGGGTCAATGGCTAAATTAAATTACACGGGAGACACGCTAGGCATATGTTCCATACCGAAAGAATCTAGTAACTATAAAATGATAATTCTCTTGGTCACTTGGTTATTATGTCCATAACGCTCAATATTTCAGTTGTTTCTTTAGCCAGTTTAACCAAGTTGGGTAGGATTGGATTGATCACGTAGGAGAGAGAGAGTCGGGAGACAGGAGAGAGATGGAGGGAGACAGAGGAGGCAGGTGGAGGGAGACAGCGAAAAAGGTAGAGGAAGAAATACATAATGTTCTTTATTAGGGCGAGATTGAGACTAGGAAATCTATTTTTCCAGAGAAAGAGAGAGGGGGAGGAAGGAAGAATGGGAGGGAGGAGGATTGGAGAGAGGAAGAGAGAAAATGAAGAAGAATGGAAAGTGCCTTAAATTTAATACTTGATCCACGCAACCAAATTTGGTAGGATTGCTACGATCACGTACCAATAGCGAATGAATAAAAAAATTCAAAAAAGGTCCCGGGTTCGACTCCAGAAGACGATTTCAATCTCCCATAAAGCGAATGAATAAAAAAATTCAAAAAAGGTCCCGGGTTCGACTCCAGAAGACGATTTCAATCTCCCATAAGACAATAAATATCTCAGCCGTTTGTTTTATTACAAAGTCCATTTTAAACGGACTATTTCATCTAGTTCTTACATAGTTTACGTGCTTTTAATATTCTTCTAACTACAGCACTTAACCTTTATCTAGCAGAAAAGTTTCTGAATTGAATACCTGGAGTGGATAACTGATATCGCAGTAATTCGTGGAGTTACCACCTGACAATGGGTGTCTGGTCGATTAAGGCTGGATTATTATGAACAAAGGAAATGTAAATGAATATTCAGGCAGAACACAGCGGAATCTATTCCAATGAAATGTAGGCCGCTTTAATATATGGACATTTTCACTATTTCTTACTCAAGCATTTCCTTAATAACATACATACACTCCCACAGAATTTGAACATAAAAAACTTCAAGAACAAGCAATTAAAAAATGCTTGTCTCAGGTATATCCAACAGCCAAAACAATTCTTTTAGAATCTATTTTTGGTGAATTGCCACTGAAGACGGCTGATTTGTAGCCAAAATGCGCATCTGGTTTTTTATAGCTTTGTTGTGGCTATTGAAGATACCCGAGACAAATATTTTTTAAGTGATTGTTTTTGAAATTTTTAGCTATAAGACGAGCTCGATAATTCCCTGTTGAATCGGATAACTTGCTTCACGTCACGAATTCTGTCATTTTCATTCCAGATCCGTGTGTGAATATTCAGGAACATTTATTAATGTGTAAGGATGAAATAACTATTATATTTGTTAATTAAAGCGAAATGGCAACAATATCAAATAAATTACGTCTATGTTATCACATTATTTTTCTGAAAATATTCGCTGTAATGTGGCTTTCTTCTTTGGAAAATAGGTGGTATCAAGCATACGGCGCTTGCTATTTTCTCTGCCTGGATCTGATGAATAAAAGAGGACATTAAAAGTAGCGCATGGAACGCGGCTCTTGAACCTGTCTTAACATCTTTTCTTGGTGGAAATGCGTTTTCGTATTAAATATCCTATTTTTATCAAGTGCATAGATTCTGCTGTTTAATCGAGCATCACTCGCTCACTCTCTTGTGTCCCCTGCTTTAATTAAAAAATTCCCTTTGAATCTTTTCCACGTCCTCTTTACACGTCATTTTAACTGCAGTCCTTATTTCGCCTTTCTAAGACGTAGCTAGTGCAATTTGAAGAAACAGATTCGAAAAATTTCATACATCCATGGAAGTTTGCATTGATAGTCTACACATAAACAAGAGAGGAGAGATGCACGCATCGTGCGTGCATACATGCGAGGCAGAGGCGTTCTTTACGATCTATGCAATCATGTCAAAAAAGAAATATTAATGGCTTAGCATAATGTTCAAGAACTGAAAAATGATAAGCCAGTAGTGATTCCAAGGATATGTTAAATTTTTGAGTCACCTATTTATTATCTAATCAGTTGTAATTAATTAAACAATCAACCATTATTTTAAATAATGCGTCACTCGAATAGTAGTAATATAATCTTTATGTTCACGTTCATTCCTTCGTCGTAAATTACCCATTTATTATCGCCGTGTTTACGTAAAGAAAAGAGCCGTATTTACGTTCAGTTCTTCGTCGTAGATTATTCATTTCCCTTAATTTACCAAACGTTGCGTGCGCACGAAAGAAAATTAAATTATTTAATAATTTACAGCAGATACTTCATTTGTCATTTCATTTGTCACGAAGATTATTTTCGTTGACAACAACTAAAAAACACGCGAAAAATTTTGTCCAAAGTGAATTACAACTTTCTCGTTTGATTTTCTTGATATCGGCTAATCTTTCGATAAAAAATGTACTGAACAAAACTTATACCATTTCACAAGTTTTACAATTTTGTTTGAAGACTTTTTGTTATAAGTGATATTTTACGAGAAATAAAGAAAAGTTAATTTTTTCTGCCACCAGTTTTTCATTTTCTTAGTTCCTTCGCCCCTATGTCTTAAATAACAAATTTCATCAACATCCGTCTAGTAGTTTCGCAGATGAAGCGTGCGGACTGACTGCCGGGCGGATGTACGGACATGACCTGTCCATATGGCATTCTTTTTTTACTTTTTGTAAAGAACGCCTAATTATTCTTAAAAATAATCTTGCTTGTGAGGCGTAAAGAGCCCTCATATTGCCCTTTTTCGGAGCGCATAATGTGGAGCAGTGGTCGTCTCAACAACCATTGCTGTGATTGGGTGCGGACATTTTAGTCCAATTTAAGAGTATCGCCATTAGAAGAGCGGCGGTGCATAATAGCAAAAAGCGGATAAAAGTTAGTCAACCCTTTCGAGGGATGGGCGAGGGAAACGCAACAGGTTACGCATCACAAAGACGCCATTCGGGTTGCGTTTTGTTTTGCAGGGGACAGCTATAGTCCTCGAGTTAAAATCCAAATTAGAGCAATCAAAGCCGTTGCATTTTCTCAGCTCATCGTTAAATAAGTACTTCGGCTGGTTTGAGACGTGCGATTGCAATTTCGATGCCAGTGGTTCTGAGTTGTTGGCAAGCTTATTTTTATCACGAGTGCATCAGAAAAAATATTTCCGCCATATCTTCCTCGCTGCAAGCGCAATTCGCCTGTATCAGCCATAGAGTTTTGTAACGGGGAATTCTCGTTCCAGGTTCACAGGAATTTGCTCAATATTTTTTTTCTCGATTCCCGAGAAATTTTTTAAAGATTTCCGGGAATTGTTCGTTTGAATTTTGTGCCGAGTCAAGATTTTCCAGAATTGCCTTCATAGCTGGATTTATTAAAGATATTCCTCCGTAGTGCAGTCCCAAATTTTAAGCTATCAATATTAGTTTTGATTTTTTTGATTTTATACATGTTGTAGAAATAGAATTTCTGATGAATACTAAATATAATTTCAGTCAATGATATTTAGTAACTGAGTTATTAGGAGTTTGAGATTAAGAATCTGGTTGCGTTTCTCGCTATTAATTCAATTTTAATGGAATGTTAATACAATGTCAAAATGGCTTCTTCTCGCGCCCGTGAAAGTCGTCAGTAAACAAAAAGTTATGGTTGCATGTTGCATGAAACATTAGTTTTTGATAAAATCGGTCAACCGGAAGTGGGTGTTTACTCTTGTCACTTATCCGTTATTTTGAACTATTTGCTTTAATATTCGATATATGTAAAAACGCACTGGAATAAGAGTTGTAGGAAATCCGATTTTCTACAATCTTTGTTTGAAACATTTTTCCATATAATGCAATGTTTAAGCGATATCTAAAAAAACTAAATATTTTAGCTGCCCCCACCACGCCACCCACCAACAACTATTGTTAACAATTGACACTTAGTTACGTCTTATTGTTAATAATGCTCCTTTATAGTTTCTTAATTGGAGTTTCGTGGCTATATCAAATGTCAGAAGGCTATGATTTGAGTTTATTTATTTTCTTTTTAAAGTCTTTAAAAATTTCTCTCAATTCCTAAAAATATTTATCATGTAACCTATTTGGAATTCTTAGAAATAATACAGATATTGAGAAAGTAATGTGGTGGCCACATCATATTTTTAGCCTACTTTCCAGAATTGAAATAGGCTTTATAGTTTTGTCGTTGTGTCTGTCTGTCCGTACCCCCTACTAACTTTTGAACCAATACACCGATTTTCATGAAACTTGGTTTAAATCTCTTGCTACATGGGCCAAGCACCCGAGGATAGTTTTTGTTGCGAAGATTAAAGTCTCGGGTTCGATTCGGGGAACTATCTTTCCCATTTGATTTACATGGAAATCTGAAATCCATCGCGCAGGGTAATTTTCTCTTGTACATTAGAATATCTTTTAATTGTAATATCGGTGCAAGGTTTGTATTATTCTCTGAGAAAAGAAATGAAGATTTTAATTTTTATCGTAGAATTTTGCTTATCGATTGTATTTCTTACAATTTCGCGTAAATACGGGCGATTTTGCCGTTTTTATAACTCATTACGAGAGTGTTGCCATAAAAACAACTATTGTTGGACTCGGATTCGGTATATTCTGATATGTACACGCGTTATTTTTGCCGCACAAATAAGCGTGATCGATTTAATATTCCGTTCGAATTTATTTGTACTATTTTATACCGCTCAATTATGAAATTTGAGAACACAAAAAGCTACTTTGATGACTTTAGAACTATTAAAGCCAATATAAGTATTAAATAAATGATTACATGGAAAGTAGGCATCATAAGTTCTGTTTGGATCATCTTGTTTTTTTGACCTCAATTTTAACTTGGAGGGAATTGCCATATTGGATACATGAGTAGTTGGTCTCTTGTTATCTCCGCATCGTCAACATCGAGGAAAGAACGGTTGCGCAAATCAAAGTGCGTCTGAATATTGAATCTCCTAACAATTTGCCGCAAATAATGTTTCACATGTCATTGGAATTCAGTAAATACTTATGTATTTACGTTGTATCAACAACAAATAGGATGTTTAAATGAAAAATGATGTATCAAATATTAAAAATGCTAAATCATTGTAATTCCCGTTTCCCGGGGAAAAAAATCAACTTCGAGATTTGAATGGAAATACATGTCCCTGAGTCCATAAAAGTGGTTTTAGCCATAAAATAGAATGATATCTCGCAATTATGCAATATATCATCTTTTTCAGACCCTTTTTACTTTCTCTATACGTAGTATACGAGATTTCAACGAAAATACACGTTTTGAGGTCCCCTGAACGCGTTTTGACCATTTTCTCGATGATGCCTGTGTGTGTGACAGTTTTTTGTGGGTGCTCTAACTCAAAAGCTATTAATCAGGTAAACGCGAAATTTTATATTTAACATTTTTATAAAACTCGGAAGAACTGATTACTTTTTGATAAAATCTGTCAACCGGAAGTGGGTGTTTACTCTTATCACTTATCCGTTATTTTGAAATATTTGCTTTAATATTTGATAAATGTAAAAATGTACTGGAATAAAAGTTGTAGGTAATTTAATTTTCTACAATCTTTGTTTGAAATATTTTCTCATATAATGCATTTTTTAAGAGCTATATTAAAAACTATATATTTTAGCTGCTACCACCACGCCACCTACCGACGTCTATTGTTAACAATTGACGCTTAGTTACGTCTTAGTAATGCTCCTTTATAGTTTCTTAATTGTTGGAACTTCGTGGCTATACCCAATATCAGGAGGCTATGGTTTGAGTTTATTTCTGTTCTTTTTAGCCTTTAAATTTTTCTCTCAGTTCCTTAAAATATTTATTATCATGTAACCTATTTGGTATTTTTCGAAATAATACAGGTATGGAGAAAGTCATGTGGTGGCCAAATCATATTTTTTGTTAAAAATCATATTGCATAGAGGGTAGTTTATTCTTGGCGATTTTTAGAAAAATTTGATTTACTCAAAAATGGCTCCATAGAATTTGATTTAAATCAAGTCAATTATAGAGCCTCATTTCAAAAATTATACTACGTAAGCTATATATCTTTTAAAATCACTATGTGGCGTCCAGTAGCATTACAATGCACCCTAAGCTACCTTACCTAAGCGTTATGACGTCACGCCTTCGCCGCGATCTACTCAAAATCTTTCTACAGCCTAGATGGTTAAAATAAATCGAATTATATCTCATATTTGTGGATAATATCATTCATAATAGATGATCTGAAGAGATGAACGATATTGCGCAACAATTAAGGGTACTTTATTCTAGGATATTTTGGAACAATTCGAATTACACGAAAATTACTATAAGGATTTTGATTAAAATCCATTCACTCGTACAACCTGTCACAAATTATACTAAGCCATATGTCCCAAAAATTAATATATATCGTCCAGTGGCATTTAGATATACGGTAAACTACGGTTACCTTTGTTTTATAAACGTTTTTCTTTTATAAGCGTACACAGTCGACCACACATATATGTACTACGCACATGGAAAAGTTTGTGCAATGTATATTACGCCGTTTATTCTTTACGAACCGGTTTGCTCTAAAGGTTTAATATCGATTTTTATACACGGACATTTTACCTTTTATAAATAAAATTTAATTCTAAAAAATGTAATGCAGATTAGTGAAAAATCCACCAAATACACACAAACCAACGTATACGACTCAATGAAAATTTTGTTGTACGGTGAACCGGAATGGGTTACAATTTCCAGTTGTTCCCAAGTATTGTCTTATCTCTTTTGTTTTCAGTGTGGAGGATCTTTGGTATGCAATCAGAGGTGATCACTTATCTATAAGTATGGCATTGATTTTTCAAGTTGAACCCGATTTTTATGATTTTTTCAAATTCGAGTTATACCGGAAAGAACCCGAAAATTTTATTTTTTTATTGCCTTCACTGCAAAAATCAATTTAAATCCTTTGAGAGAATGAGTTTCTGATCTGAATTTTTAAATGACTCGGTGGTAGCCGAAAGTAAAAAATAGTAAAAATCAATGACATCATTGAAGCTTTTGGCCAAAATCAATTGTACCTTACTCTTATATTTAGAAGAACGATCGGCAGCAACTATTAATTTACAAAAGCAAATGGAAGGGAAAGCGCATATACTACATCAAATTGACCACATTGTTAAAATACGCTTAAAGAAGCGTATGTAACTTTCTGTAAATCATTAGAAACTGTAGTGTACGCCGCTGTTGTGAAGACGCTACCTATAGCAGTAACTACGGCTATAAAAGTATTTTTTGAAAGTTCTTTATTCAAAATGGATTGCTACAACCAATGGAAATCTTCATAAATCCCTTAAGGCTTTCTGGAGAAATATATACGTTTTAGATCCATTTAATAAATCTATGCATGTCCCAGATGCTGAAGATCAGGTCGACGTTTTGAGCATATTTGAAGATGTGAATGAGTAGATTTAATTCGAATTTGCAGCATATTTATTAGGGCCCTCATCTCTCAACAAAGATTTGGATATTTTTAAGCTATGAATTAGTGCTGGAGTCCGATATCCTAAGTAATATAAGTTTGCTTTAACATAGCTATGAATGCCATGAGGTAGCTGTGATGTGTAGCGTTTATTTAGCTAGTTACATCATTTACAAACGCCGGAATGGAGTAATAATACCGAAGAAACATTGGTCATGCAAATGTTGCTGTATGTGAATCATAAATGCTAAAATAAAACCCGAAATGTTTTAAATAATTTTTAAGCCCGATTTTATCACATTATAAAAATAATAAAACCCGATGATTACCCTCCGAATGAACCTTTTTGAGCCCCAAAAATTCATACCCTATCTATAAGAGGTATGAAAAAATGGGAATATAAAGAGCGTTTAACAAAAGATTTTCGGTGTCCTTGCTCTCGAAGGTTGTCATTCCTTTGCGTTGGCGTTGCAGTCACTGCAGGTAAAGTTGCATAGTACTTATACCGCACTTTCTTTCCTTGTCTTTGGATTTTACGATAAGTTTGTTTAAATTAATACTGTTTTGGGAGGTGAATTTTAACTTATCCTTTTGAAAACAATTGAATATTTTTTACTTAAATTTCTGATGAAAGTGGGGTATTTATAGCCACGGAAGCGGGAGAAGAAAAGATTTGCTTAATGGCTGATTTATATAGAATTTATAAAGATAAGTTGGTGACAAGAGTCGGGGTATAACCATTTATAGCTGTTAGTATTTAAGTTAAGCTCGTTGTTGAAGTTTTCTTTGGTGAGGGGGATTATAACTAGTCTGTGGAGCATAGAACTGAAAGCAGCATATTCATGGAAATAATGAAAGGATAACTTTGTAGTTTCCACAACTTGGAAACTACAAAGTTATCCTTTCATTATGAGTAAATTTCACAAAGTTGAGCCTGACTTCATTAATTATATATTTATGGAAACTTTAGTGTTTGGAGGCAGTATGGGTAAGGTGGTCGGTGTAGGTAGATTTGCAGAAAACGGAAAACAGCAGTTTATTATCAATTCTGGTTAGAGTTAAGTGGAAAAAGCATAGGGCATTATAAAATTCTAACTCCTGAGTGAATTGCATAGAGAGGTAGAGGAGGATTGGCAACACTTTCATCTACCTTAACGTATTGTTCCGAATACGAATAATTTCGTCTAAACATATATGTTAGGAAAAATGTTACATCAGAGACAAACTGCCATTCAATCATTTATAAGATTTAGATTAAATAGACTTCATACTTCGGTAAAACTAGTAATTATAACCCATTCCTGTTCAACATTTAACAAAATTGTCATTGGGCAGCTTTTCTCCTCCTACTTTCCCCTCTGCTAACGCTATTTGCAACCGTCACACTTCAAATCTATTAATCCTTCCTTTCCGTTAGAAAACTTCCTCAAATCTCTTACGAATCGCCGATCACCATTCTCCCTTTTTTCTCCACCTTTCTCTATACATTCTCTATCTTCTCTGATGATGGTTAAGAGTCGAAACCATAGTCGTATAACTTTGCGGAATTTAGTGGGATTTTGTGCACATTACAATACATTTATAATTAAATTTTGTGAAATTTAATTACTCAACGTTACTTTCGATTTTACTAATACCTTTAGTTGATTCTAAACCCTGGTTTTAAGCATTTGTAGTTGTTACTGATTCATTACCGGCTCAAAAGAATTTTAATCTTTTCATATTTCGTACATTATTTTTTTGTTTGTAAGATGTTACATAATCATTAAACCTCACACCAAAGGCAACTCGTTCACTTATTTTTACATTGAATGAAGGCCTCCTAGATATTTTCATTATTGTATATTTTGCCTTTTTTCTATTTTTGATAAAATCTAATCGCATAAAAATAATATTTTTTATTATGCACTAATTTCACGCAATGGTTTTTCATTTTATAATTATGCGTTGGTGTTTGATACCAAATTTCACAATTTTTTTATCCGCTTCTGACTTCTATCGTTCGTACGATTTTTCTATCTTGAAAAAAAATTAAAGCTAAGAAACTAATCCAGATTCTATCCTACGTTATCCATCAATCATGTAATATCGATTTTTTCTCGGAATGTTAAATTCGTTTGCACTTATTCGTAATTAGGATTTTCCGATTCACGCCTTGACCCTGAAAGTGACCACTACATATTATAACCGCCTCAAAATTTCCGCGAAATCGCAGAGATCGTCATGTTTTTTTCGCGATATTATTCCGTAAAATAATCGATGGACGCATGGTAAGAACGAACGACGTTGCTTTTTCACTTGTCTCCGCACATAACAAAACACAGCCCAGGGAATTTTCCTTCGTAAAACGTCGCTCTCGACGTTGAAAACTTTGGGCGGTCTCGCCTCGCAGTCTCTCTTTCCCGCTCATCCCTTTCACTCAAATACAAATTCCGAACACAAAGCAATAAATAACCTGACGATCGTGGTTGTACCGCGTATCGAAGCATGAGCTCCAATCCTCCTCATCCTCCTCTTTGACCCCGTCCACGATGCTGGTGGAGGGAGGAAGGTTAGCCTCTCCTCCCTCCCGCCCCCCTCCCCAACTCCCTCTCGGGCACCTCTCCTTTCTCTCTCTCTCTCTTCCTCCGAAGGAGGAGGAGAGATAGCATCGGAAGGAGAGGAGTGTGGACATAGGAGGCCACCCACGGGGCCCATCAAACAAAACCGCATCGCCGTGGGAGACACGCATCGGCGGCGCGGGACTGGGAAGGGTGGAGAAGGGGGGAAGATTGGGGGGGGAGTGGATAGCACGGTCGCTCGGCGACTACGGCATCCCACGCGGACGAAGGCGGAGTGGACGAGAGGACGTAGGGGGGAGGAGGAGTGATCTGATGTAACTCTGCCAATGATATCCTCCTTCCATCTCTCTCTCCCACTCTCTCTCTCTCTCTCTTCCACTCTCTCTCTCTTTTCCACTCTCTCTCTCTCTCTCTATTCCACTCTCTCTCTCTTCCACTCACTCCTTTTCATTCTCCATCCCCCTCTCTCTCCCAGAACCACTCCTCTCCCTACCCACTCACTCTTCAGAGATGGTTCCCTGCAGTACACTTTCGGCGGAGGCATAGTCCTTATCATTCCTCCCGCTGGTTTTTCGAGCTTTTACAGAAATATCCTATCATAATTCTAAAGATAAATTTTACTTAATTACTTCTCATCGACCGTTATTAATATTTGTTGGAGTGTTTATTGAATCATATATAGAATCAAATTGATGAAAACATCTACGCTTGAACTCGTAAAATGAATGAGTTATTAACTGATTCATTGTGTAGAATCGTTGGATCCGGTACGAGAAAGTTTTTCTTTTACGTGCATTCTAATTTTTTTTCATTTTATAAAGTCACTGGATTGGGAAGAATATACTTCAAAAATGTAATATTCCGTACAATTCCAGATATCGTGTCATATTGTATCTGGCACTTATCTAAAAAATAATCGCCTTCATCTTTCGATTGTTTAACAAAAAGTAGCAACGTTCAAACCCGTACGGCCAATTTGGAGGAAGTCGGCTTTATTTTCGCATTCAGATATGTGAGCCTCCGCATAAAGAATCGGGCGTGCAAAAAGTTTGTCACTCCTAGCCCACACCCGGTGATTTCCATTGAGGATCGTTGCATGGACCTCTTCCGCTCCCTCTTTCTTTCCTCGCTCTCTCAACCGACTTTCAGGCCTACGACGATTGGTCATAAGAGACGGTGTTCTCTCAGAACCGGCGCTGTAGCGGTCTCAAGCTAAAAGATTAATTCCCGAGATAGCGCAAGCATGCCCTGCTTCTAAAAACATTTTTCGAGCTCTCATCGGTCCAAGAGATAGCCGACTCTTTAAAATGCTGCCTGCTAAAAAATGCATCTAATACCAGTAAAATGATATGAAATGAGGCCCCATCTCTTTTAAAAAACTAAAAAGTTACTTAACGCCGTTCGTTGTATCTCAATTCTAATGAGTTTGTGGCGCACCCAGTTAAATTACATTGCGGGAGGTAAATACAGCCAAGCTACATTTTGTATATCGAATGCAATCTTCCATTATCTCCAACAAATTTGTGATAATGATGAGGAGGAATCTTGTAGTTCCAAGGAGAAGAAGTGCCATGGGACAGTTGCACTCACATGATGTCTAGTACGAGGGATCTTAAAGTGGCACACGTGAGATAGATAGATAGATAGATAAATAATCGTCTTTATTCTGGCGAAATTTAGACCATAAGGTCCATTCTTGCATTTAACCCTTCGCTAATATAATAAATATAAAAAATGGTAAAGTAAGATATTACAATACGCATAACATAAACAGTATATACCTAAATCATACAGAGTAAAAAAATATATATAAAATTGAAGACAGATTAGAGATTGTGGGGAAAACCTAGGTAAAACAGGCATGTCCTCCCTAGTAAAACCCACGCAGGAAAACACCCACTGAGAAGGGGGGTGTGAAAAACCTGCGAAAACCCTAGATAGTGTACATATTATAATATAGTAATACAACATTAAATAGAAAGGAGTATGTACAGTAAGTCTTCGTATATACAGCATCGTTGTATACCGTCATAAAAAATACATATATAGGTATTAACGTAATGCAAACCAAGAAATATAATACAATAATTAGGCAGAATAAGATGAAATATACTTGAAATATATACAATGAATAAGGAGATTGTTGTTGGATCAGCCCGGGAATATAAAATGCATGATTATTTTTAATACAGTGCGGACATTGGGTCCTCTGCACTATTATAAAAAATCCATCCATTTTCCAGACATAGGTACCGTAAGGGTTCTCGATCACCCCTTCCGTGGTCTTCTATTTCTTGCTCTCTCTCTTTTACAGGTTTTATGGAATTTTCTATTCGCCTTTAACACAATTCACTATATGATTCTATACTGTAGACTAGATTTTTCATAAAAAAATTTGTCACAAATATGGCATCGCATACACACGTACATGGCAACACTCGTTATATATGACGCTCCTCTATATCAGGGCCCTCCAAACAATGGTCCGCGACCCCATTTTATGTGGCCCTCGAGCCTGGAATGTCTTTGGCATTTGTTTACTAGGTAAAACAACTAAGCAGCGTTGGAAAAGGTTATGCGTAACTATAGTTTTGGAACCGGGAATTCCCGTTCCCTATTCCCGGGAATTGACTTGATATTTCTTATTCCCGATTCCCGGGAAAATTTTTAATTATTCCCGAGAATTAGAGTCAAGCTTTTCCAGAATTGCCTTCACAGCTGTTTTTTTTTAGATATTCCTCCGAATTTCGGCCACAAATGTTAAGCTCTCAAAATTAGTTTTGATTTTTTTGACTTTATGCATGTTGTACCAATAGAATTTCTGATGAAAACTAAATATTTTTTCAGTGAATGCTATTTAGTAACTGAGTTATTAGGAGTGTGAGATTAAGGATCGGGTTGCGTTTCTCGCAATTAATTCAATTTTAATGGAACGCTAATAATGTCAAAATGGCTTCTTCTCGCGCCCGTGAAACTCATTAGTAAAAAAAGGTCCAAAAGTAATGGTTACATGTTGCACGAATCTGAAACCCCTCCTATTCTTCTTCCTTCCCCCCTCCCTCCTCCCCTAATCGACCAAATTAGCTAATCAGACCAAGCGAATTATATATAAATTTGGAAGAAGACCGTTGAAATTCAACGGGAAAGGTTTTCATGAAATTTCGTGAATAGATGCGACGCGAAGATATTACTCAAATTAATAGTAGCTACCCAATTTCACGAAACCGGCAACAATGTAAATCATGAAGAATGCGTCAAGTTCTCGCGTTAAAAACTGATTTGGTGATCGATTCGCCGCGTATTCATAAATCGATGGCAAGAAAATAAACGTTCTTTCTTTTAGGCGTTCGTTTTTTTCAGTCGCGAATTCCTACCATAATTCTAAGTGATTTTAATATATTAATGTTCTACATTCAAATGTATTCCTTCTCGCACATAACGCAACGAATGTTATTTATATTGGTTGCTATGAAAATCATTTCCCTCTCCTTCCTTCTCTCTCTCGTATTAAAAGCATTCAAACCACGTTTTCAATGAAAGGAATGAAATAACAATAAGATTTCGAGATTTAACAATGTAATTGGTTTGCAAGGCAACATTCCGTTAAAATGGCTAGATTTCCCCAAAATATGCGAATTGAACGTTTAAAATGAGGAATTTCGAACTGTAAGATGAACCGAATTAAAAATATTATAATGTTTTCTTTAAAATGGTTTAAATGGAAAATCGTTGGTTAATTCTTTATAATTTAGATCTCAAAAAGAAGGAAAGCATGCACATCGAAAAGTCGATATTTTACGTGTTTTTTATGGGAATTGGAAATGTCTTCCTTGGAGTCGAACCAAGGACTTTTTCGAGTTTTGTTTCGTCATAACCTTAAAATACTATGTAGATCGATCATTCCTGCGAAATTTCATAAATGTATCTCGATCCTTTATCGAGTTATTTGCACTTTTATAGCGTGACAGAGGGTCCCACAAAGGGACAGAAGAAGGCTCTTATAGATTTTAGATTGTTTTAAAACATCTTTCATACATTCTCTACCCTCAATTTTAAATACGAGAGAATTTCAACATAGGATACATTAGTAGTTAGTCTCTTGTTATCTCTACATAGTCAACATCAAGGAATGTTCGGTTGCGCAATTCAAAGTACGTCTGAATATTGAATCTGCTAACAATTTGTCGCAAATAATGTATCACATGTCATTGGGATTTATTAAAGACATGTATTTACGTTGTATCAATAATAAATATCATGTTTAAATTAAAAATGGTGCATTAAATATTAAAAATGCAAAAGCATTAATGTTCCCGGGATTCCCGGGATATTTGAAAATCTAATTCCCGTTTCCTGGGGAAAAAATCGCCCGGAAACCCAAAACTCTATGGGTAAAGTAACGAAATAATGTAATGACTTTTGAATAACCTAACGAAAAACGTTAGCGAAATTTTCAAAATAACTTTAACGAAAACGAAAAAAAAACGTTATTTCGTTATGTTTACGCTTCTTCTGAATCTGTGCTGCGGCTGAAACTGTAAGCTTCCCCAAACCTCTGGTTCTCCACACCATAATCCATCAGCAGGCGCTCTGTAGGAAATCGTTGGATACTTCTTGTGTTAGACTCTTGTTGTTTCTACGGTAAATCTTATCCGTACCCATTGGCTGAGTCATCGCCAACTTCGTACTTTCTTAGAAGAGTTTGAATTGGAGTACCCCGACGCTCAGTATCACTCTGCAGTTTGGTGGTTAAATCGAGTTTTTTTTATCTTCGAGTAGAAATTGATATGTTCCTAACTGAGAAAAGGCGACCTCTCACCCACCTTTCCGACAGTGAATGGATATAGAAGCTAGCTTTTCTAGCTGATTTGACTAAGCACGTGAGCGATTTTAATTTGAGACTACAGGAGGAAAATCTTCTAGTTCTGTATTCTGTATTTAAAACAAAAACTTTTTGGGAATCAGTTCTCAAGAATCGGTTTCTTTCATTTTACTGGTTGCGAAAAGTTTCAAAATGAAAGCAAGTCGTTGTTTCCAAAAACTTTCGCCTTGGAGATCATATCTGAATTGAAACAACAGCTACAAGACCGTTTCAAGGACTTTGATGAGCGTGCTGAGGAAATACGACTCTTACAAAATCCATTTAAATGTCACCTGGAGAAGTTGTCGCCAAATTTACCAATGGAATTAATAGACACCCAATCTACTGACTTGTTAAAAGATAAATTTAAAGACGGAAATGTGCTAGATTTCTATAAATGTCTTCCTGAGGAAAATTTTCGAATATGATTTCAATCTTGGGTACCACCTACAATTGTAAAAATACGATTTTCAGAATGAAATTTATTAAGCCAAATGCCGATCCTGTTTATCTGATGAACATTTGCAATAAATTCTAATGATCAGCAATACA
The DNA here is from genome assembly GCA_028673005.1 of Tanypteryx hageni. Taxonomy (NCBI): domain Eukaryota; kingdom Metazoa; phylum Arthropoda; class Insecta; order Odonata; family Petaluridae; genus Tanypteryx; species Tanypteryx hageni. The sequence continues at coordinate 132,535,408 of CM054112.1, read as the reverse complement.
AAACTTGAACCCCAAATTGATAAAATTGTAGCTGACAAAGGACAGTATCACAGGTCTCATTAAATCTATTTCATCATTATCTCAATTTATGTTTGTTTATTATTACCTGTTTTTACTTCTAAGTAATATTCATTCTAGGAATAAGACTGAATATTTTCTACCTTTTAAAATAATTGTGCCATATTTGTCTGATTTCGATTAATATTTGGTGCAGAAAAGATAAGTTAGATTGGACTTATCGAAAAATTTTCCGGAAAAATCGTAATTTACCCAATTCACTAAACCACCTTTTAATACGAAAATAGCCTACATTTGTATATTGTAGACCTACATTAAAAAGAATTTTCATGCTGATACTCTGGCCCGCGAGCATTACATTTATTGACCAAGTGTAAAAATGTTTGCAGACCCCTATTCTAAATGAAAGCCTACATTTGTTACGTTTTGATGGCTAGTTATGTGGTAACATCCATTGTCCTGCTGCCAATATTATTTACTTCACTTTCCTTTGGTTTAATTTAGAGTCTGGACTGCTGTATAATTGTTGATTTTGGCGAAGCTTTGTGCTCATAGCCAGCAGTTTCATGTTTTACTTTACTGTGATATTCTCATCAAAAGATCTAATCGGAAATACTTTCTCCTTATCTCATTATTTTTAATGAATTTACTTCCAGTTGCTTGTTCTTTTGCAAATGTTTTCTGACGATTCCAACTTTGATAAATGCTTACCATAAATAACATTATTACTTAGTGCAATTATACGGCCGATTTACGTATTTTCAGCGATAAAACATGACTAAAGATGAATTGAAAAATTGGAAATATTTCAGTGGTCGATGACTAGCAGGCCTTGTCAGTCTCTTAATCCACTTTCTCACAAAAAAACGAGCAGTGTCCAATTTCTTCATTGTTTATTTTAGTTTGGATTTTTGGGAGTCATTCCTTTAAGAGAATGTCTATCGCTGTATAATTTATTAGTCCATTAGTCTTATTTTTATTCTAGCATTCATTTAGTTTGCATCCGTTTGTTTTTATTCCAGATATTTTGCGAATAATACCTATCGTACTAAAATTCCCCGTATTAGAGGGTGGTTGGTGTACGGTTTTCTTTTCACGTCCTCCGTCCGGTCGGAATTTTAAAATATAGTGAATTTAATTAGGAATGTCCTGTGCTTATGCTAATAGCTACCGCGAACTCTGTAAGAGAAGTCGATGAAGGAGACGCGAGGGGAGAATGGTCCGATCTCCATATTCTCAGCCAACACTTCCTTTCATTAGTAAAATCTCTAGGAAAGGGATATCACACATTAGTTTTAGGAAGCACTCACACTCGGAACCGTCCCCTTTCGCTGGCAGGCTCACTAATTGCTCCTTGTTGGTTTTATCCAGTATGAAATATCAGATTATTTATTATGAAACTTTTGCCCACTTACTTTTCGTTAAATGCATACGCGGTGCCACTTCAAGAATTAAGGTGGAGCCTTTACTAATTATTTGAAAATTCCAGATATTGCGTAGCATCGATACTAAAACCAATAGACAGGCAAGTGAATTTAACGTTCAGTGCTAAAAGCATCGATAGCAGGACAGTAGATTCGGAAGGGGAGATCGAAAGACCGAGTGGAAGGGGCCGCCACCAATCTCTTAACCAATGAAATGAGAAATGGTTGTATGTAAATGAGTTCTCTTCCACAAAATAATTTTTTAAGAGAAACCTTTGTATTGAACAAAGAACTGTTAATTTTAACTGCAATATTATCGTCGTAGGAAGTGTAAAGTTCGAGGACCAAACGGAAGAATTAAAGTCTTTCAAATATATTTCTATTGCTGTACAAATAACGGAGAACGTATTAAATTCCTAATAAACATTGGACAAGTAGCGATGAATTAATAAGAACCGTAACTTTACATTCGTATTTATAGGGAAAACATGGAGTGAGAGAGTTACTCCAGGATTAAATTTTTCTATTTTTTACATCTAAATATGACAGTCCGAGAATTATGTCAAGGAAAGAATTATACCAGTAAATAAGGTATTTATCCAGCTTTATCTTCCCATGTCCGGCTTTTTCGCCTTCGCTCTCCTTTTGAACCTCTGGTATCTGATAACCCTACCGTATAGGGTACAGTGCATAAAACTATTCCCAAATATTTGCTGCTTTAGTAGGTACTCTTATTGCGGACCCAAGCAATCCTGGAGAAAAACATACTTCTCTATCGTTATTTCCGAAATTCATTTTCGCGTATTTTGTCTAGACGATGGTGCGTTCTGATATACGGATAAAGTATTTTTGCTAGTATCTTCAGTTTTGACATTGTTTTATCTGCATAAAATTTAAATGATCTAATCATAACGTAATGCTCTGCTTCATAGTTTCTTTATACATATCTAGCAGTGCTAGGTAGAAAATTTTCCAATTCCAAAATATTACTCTATTCATGCGGATCCCATATATATTACGCGCATTTGATTTGCGTCTTTAACTTGCGATAAGTTAAACTTCTTCTCATTTCTAACGTACTTACTATATAACCCTCCTATGAAGGCCACCAATACACCTAATAATATTATGCGTACCCCGCAAGGTATCATTATAAACGGTTAGGCTTTGTTTATTCACATAATATTTCCACATAGCTGAACGTATTTCTTTTATCTCTTTGACGTAATCATAAGAAAAATGTATTTATTTTAAATATCTATTTCTACGTTATATTAATATGTAAATCTATTAATCAAATAACTGTAAACATTACTTATTGCTATATAAATAGTGATATCAACGAAATGGAGGAATTCGTTTGAGTGAAATGCATATTGAAGTAACTAAACATCATATTCTGTAGAATCCCTAATTAATTGATTAAAACTGATCAACAAAAATTTATTCTGACATATACATCAAGTAAGCGTGTAAAAATCTGAAGTGACATCCTGGAACACTCTTTCAATGTTAATTAAATTTATTTTTGTATGATGGTTAGCCATTTTTGTATAAATTTGATCAACGTACCTCTCAGCTCCATAAGATGCCTGAGCTTATCAAACATATATTTCAGATATTAAATAACCGTCTACACCGATTCACCGAATGTTGATGCGAAAATGGAATTTTAGAATTACTTATCGGTGAATTAATACTAAAGACGTCTTCTTTCTAATAGAAAATTTCTTCAGGTTTACTTTGGGAAATAATTTTTATGACCATCTGCATAGGATCTTTAGATCATATTATCCCATCTATTTCAGGTTTACTTGATAATTGGATGGGTTCAGGAGTTAACTTGATTATCTATACCCAGGACTTTAAAACTATGTTCCGCGGAAGCTTGGTTGTGTTCTCTCCGTTAATGTTTGTTGAGATATTTACAAAGTACATGTTAATTTCTTCATCGCTCTGTAAAAATTATTGATAATGAAAAAATGAAAGGAATGTCATGAAGATTCTAACATGTTTCTCGATATAAATTGGTATCCATTATTTATTCACTTGCAATTAATGCATTGATAAATGATCGGGATAGCGCCCCCAAAAATTTGGCGCCCCGGGCAGCCGCATGGCTTGCCCGTAGCTCGGGCCGGCCCTGAGTATATTATAGTATAGAATATTGTAGAACTTTTGCTAATTTACACAAAAAATATGCATGACACGACCGGTTTTGGTGATGAAGGTGATTATTTACCGAAACCGGTAGTGTCATGCATGTTTTTTGTGGAAATTAACAAAAGTTCCATAATAAAATATACTATCTAGTATTGTTTATTTTATTTGATTATGGAATTCCACGAGGTCTCGACCTCGTCCATTAACTTTAAATATCACTTAAATATAAATATAACTTTAAATATAAGAGCCAAGTGACTTTATAAAATTTGGAAACCAATGATATATCAAGTTCCAGCAATTAGCGCGAACTTTATAACTAACTTTTGAATTTGAATTTTCTGAGAGAATTTCAATGCTTCACAAGCTGGTAAAGCTTTCATCCTAAATCAAATATACATATTTAAAAGCGATTAAATCAAATTGAAATAATCATTTTATGTCCATGAGCAAATTCTCCATTAAAATATTTCTACAATATTGAAAGAAAGCATTTCACTTTTCGGAATATTTTCAACAGAAAAATAAATTTTACAAAAATATGAAACGATTGACATAATATGAACTTCAAAATAATAAACGGATGGATGTGATTTGGCGTATTTTTTCGACACTTTAAACCTTCTCCTGTCTCAGTTAAAATATCCAGCATCCTCAGAATTAATCATATGAAATAAATGTATACAAATACAGGGCGATAAAAGTAACACAACAGTTTAAATTAATTATTATTATTTTTAAAATATATTATTGATTATTCTTTATGCATGGATCTTTCTACTTTTATTTATTAACAGTGTAACTTTTCAGGTAAAGCGTTAATAAATATACTTAAAAAATTTAGCATCAAATGCTCATGAAGCTCAAAAGAAGAGCGTATTACCGTTATAAGAATTCTTGGGACAAAATTTTTAGTAGCTGTAAGAACAATTGGTTTAGTATTTCAAAATCAAGCTCCAGCTGTCCCTAAAATCGTAAGGTTAGAGGAATAATGTGCAAAAGCTGGATCCATTCTTAATGAAACGCGATCAGGAAAACCTTGGTTTTAAAAGTGAGAAGTACCAAAATGTTCTTGCTGAACAGCTAAAACAAGGCATTGCTGCATATATTCGCTGAGCTTCGAATTTATTGGGTACTGATGATCATTTTGCATATAAAGTTAGCTACCAAACTAAATTTAAGTTTATAATAAAATTATAGCGTACACATTTGGAATACCCTTTAGTACAAGGAGACTTGATAAAGTAAACAGTTCAAAATCCTATGAGATGACGCAAATCACAGAAAATATGTAGAGGCTTCTTTGAGCAACTTATAGCGGAAGTTCAAATTTCATGCTGAGCGCCTCCGGGCACTTTGGATGAGAAAGGGTTAATTGCTATTTAATTTAAAAGCATACCCACGCCTTCTGATAATCAGTAGCTGGTAATAAGTGAATATAATTGGAGTGCATGAATAACAACCACAATACTTCATTGGTACTATGGCTTGGTAGACTGGTTCGGTGCTCTTTCACCCTCTGTTACTGAAAATGTAATTTAACTTATCTTCTCCATCGTAAGTTAATCGTCGTATTGTACATCTTCCATAAATTAATACAAAAGTCTAAACATGATAAATTATTTGAGATTCCAATCTCGTAATCCTCGACCCATTAAGCTCTCTTGGAATGAATCCCAAAGACACTTTTAACTGCCTAACTTAAATTAGATGCATCCTAGAGCAGATGTTTTCAGATGGAGGTAGGTATATCCCTGAGGGTACATGCAGCGTTTTAAAGGGGTACGCGAAAATATTAAGGTTATTTTTTCTACTTCAGCTTTCACGCATGGCTTCTGAATCAAAGACTGAGATTTTACGTTACTGACAAAGGTGAATTGGAATAAAAAATTATTTATAGTGTCAATATAAATAAATTATATAGATATCGGTAGGTCTTTCTCACACAAGAATTCGCCAAGGGTTGTTAATTATACTAAAAATATAAGTATATCTCAGGGAGTTAAATTGATTACATTTATAAACATCAGTTATGTAATTAAATACAAAATGTTTGTTCGTATATTTATCATTTTAAAATATGATAGGAAGTATACGACTATGTATTTATAAAATGCTTAAAGGGACATACTTATCATAAAAAAAGATTGAAGACCCCTGGTCTGGAGACAATGACCGAACCTTGGATGCAGTATCACAAACCTAAGGCAGATTAAAAGATTCTGTCCATCCATATTTTCTAGCATGCTCTTCTACCGGATTGATTAATTTCTCCATTCTTTCCTCGGCCTAAAAACACGAAGTAGACGTATTGAAGTACTCAGCACTAGAGCGTGGTGTGATTGTTTACCAATAAAAAGGTTTTGATCGACATTTTCTACGCTGTAGGATCATTATTTCAAACATAGCTATTTTTAAATTGCCAATTCGGCTCCATCGGATTCTCTTCAGATAATTTCTAGCCGCAGAGGCTTTTTCTTCACGCCATTATCTCACCATCGAACTCATTCCGCACGTGTTCCCGGGCCGCCGCCTAGCCTGCGTTTCTATTTCACATTCTCCCGCCTTTCTTTCCCCATTCGCGCAAAATGGCGGAACCAATTTATTCTTGAAACTTTCTTGCTTTATCTCCCGATGCACTTGCCCAATTCTCGCATATTTTAAAATCTTTTGAATGCACAACCACAGATGACTGAAAATCATGTTATTCGACAAACATTATTTCGAACGCCTAGAAACTTTCCTTGTAAATTATTTATTTAACTTTAATTACTAAGATTGCTTCGCTCGCCTATCTAATATGTTTTCCAACCATAATTATTAGTGGAAGACGGAAGCCACGCGCGATTCGCCGTTGGCGGTTATATTTTCTTGGGACGGAGGGCTCAAGGAGCGCTCTAAGAAAGAAAATGGCCGCGGCGGGATTGACCCCGTGTGAGGAAAATACCTAGACGCATATTTCCTCAGAAATACAAAGAAGGCTCTTTTCAGGGAAGTCACGGGAGGGTCCTCGTTCCCTGATAGGCAATGGGATAGGAGGATTATGGGTGCCATCGGATAGGGAATGGAACTAGACGCCAGGAAAGGCGGTGGCGTAGCATGTGCGGTTCGCGTTTCTTTTTTTTTCTTCCTTCCTATTCCGTGTGTCCCTTTCTTTTTGTTCCCTCCCTCCCGTTCTCTCCTAGAGCCCTTCTCTGAGAGATCTCGTCCGCCATGGCAGCGAACCGGAGAGGCGGTCCCACCCCTCTTCAGGTAGGCTGTGCGCGCATGGGGCCCCGCTCCGAAGAGGGATCTCTCGGCTTCTCTTGACGTGACATGACAGCCCGGGGCATAGCAGCGGCGTAATTAGAATTTTCTTTCCCGGCTCTTTTGCTCCGATCCCTTCTTCATTTTTTATTTTTTTCTCCTCTCCGATCCTACTCTCCGTTCCAGGTTGCTCTTTATAACTAATCCTGGAGGAGGAAAATTACAGGTCGAGCTTTCTTTGCGAGTATAACGTTTCAGATTTGGCATTGAAATTTACTTATGCAAAAGGAGAGATTTAATCGATTCGTCTTTTTTCATTATAGACCAATGGAAGTTTCTTGGCTGAAGAGGGAGACGGGTTGGTACGTTATTCATGAACTATCCAGAAAAATGCGGCCATCAATAACACTTGTGAGCCTATCGCCAACGATAGTAATGTTGGGAAAATAATTTAAGCATATCTAAGTTTTAATCGCTTATTTCAGATATGACAGTATTTCATCAACATTCTTAGAATCAAGTCCCAGACCATTTCTCTGCATGCCGTCGTCTTAAGAGTCCAGTTTTGCTGACGCCACGACACCAGCATGCGGCATCGATTACCTTCTTCTTCATTCCTCTTCACCACAACCCAATCAATTTGTTTTATCTCGTAATAGTTTCCTTGTTCACATTTGGACATTTTTCGGGCATTTATAGAGTAAGTTTACTCATCAGGAGCGATGATTTTCATGCTCTTAACCCCTATTAATTTAATACGACCGACTTAAAATTATTGTCTTGAACGTTTGCTGATTTCCTGAGAGTAATTTAGTTTTGTCAAAAGAGTTTTTTTTTAATCTTCGAGCAAAGAAAGCAAAGAAATGTAGGATGACAATCATAGCGCTTTGAATAGAACTGCATACGAGTTTAAGAGGTAGGAGTGAAGCCATCTATGATCGTGCAACTGATTCTGAGAAAATGTTTTCTCTTTTTATAAAAAATGGTTTATTTGTTTTGAATAATAGTGAATATATGCTGTTGCTTGAACTTTGATCTGTTCTTCGGTCATATGCTGATTTGATTTCATAATATATTTTCTACGCGATTTTTAAATATTTACTGGTCTATAAACAATTCATATCTTCGTATTTGTAGTAAATAACGTCTTTGTAGTAAATACCGTCTTTGTAGCCAAAATCATCAAATCTCTGATATAAAACACTTATGGGCGAAAGAATAATGCATCTTACATTAACTAAACCCAAATTGAACGCATTTATGTTTTTTAGAGCTCAGTATTTGATATGGATAAGGCGGACATTAACGTCATTCACAACTTTACAACCGTTGCAAGTGATGGAAAATACATTATTTAACTATTGTCTTCAAAGGATACTGCTTCCTATGATTTTTGATATTCCCAATACAAGGATTTGTAAATGCGTAATCGATTCAATGTTGCATTTCATTTTTCACTCCTACTTTTGTTGCTTAATCGTAGAGCATGATAAAGAGAAAATTATGTATCTTCTTTTGCTAAAGGGAGTGCTAATATTTCGAGGATTAGGTATATCGTATATACGTTTACTACATATAAATTTAAGACGTTACTAAATACTTAAATATATTTTTGCGAATCACATGAATATGGCATTCAACCATTTAAATATAAGTTTTTAAAATTATATAAACTTTAGAGAGTAGCGTAGCTTGGACTAACTAGATTTTTTCCAGATCTTTATATTCAATCTCTGGCGGGCTACCTTCTACTATGAATCCTGGTTTTCGCCCTGACTGCTACGACTATAGCTATGCCACCGTTCTTTGACATTTTCCATGAAAAATTAAGTTATTTTTATTGTACGGATAAAAATCGCTACATCCACAATACAGAAAATCATCGTTTCTATTTTTTGCATAGTGTCCGTTGAATTATCCTCGTGCATGTCAGAAAGGCCAAAGGTTTCAGCAAAGGGATCTTTTTAAGATGCTATTTGAAAAAAAATAACCGTGGAGAGCGGCAAGAACTTATCGACGCCCAGAAAAAAGTGGAAAACTAATGGGGCATTCTTGTTTCTCAAACAAGAGAATCAGTGACCCCGCTGAGAGACAGCTCGAGTGCTATCTCGACCAAAAGGCTTGCCGTGTCCAACCTCCCGGGAGAACCCGCGCGCAAGAAAGGGGAACAGAGGGTGCGAGGGAGGGGGGAAGGGGGTGGGGGCGACCTCATCAGAGGTAAGAGGTTGAAGCCGCGTGCCTTTTCCGAGGTTCTCAAGATGAGAAAAGCGAGATAAATGGGAAACTTCGTAGGGAAAATACGGGCAAAATGGCGGAGGGCGCCCCCTATCATCCCTCCGAAAGGCAGCGCCCCCTGCCTCCTCCGAAAGCTCCCATTCTTCCACGCTCGCCTCCCTCGTCCTACCCAACAACTCGTCATCCATCACGCCGCAAGGGACCATAGGAAGAGCACAACAAGGTCACGGGGAAGGGGCACGGAGGCCGCGACTGCAAGCAATACGCCGCAAACAACACGCAACATTCGAGTTTTGGGAACGCGGTTACGGACCTCCCACCGCGGGCCGCAGTCCTTGCGGCGTTCCCCGCAAAAGCTACCATTGACGCCCGTTAGGCTCCTTCCTTTGCCGACTCCCATCGCCTCATTTTTCCGGGAAATCGATCGAAATTGTCGCCTCGGGAACGATCTTCGATCCTATAATCCTCACCATGCCCTTCGATCGATGGTGTTTGCACATTAATCACATTTTCACCGCGGACGAAAATCGATTTACACGTTTTATTTCCAAAGCAGCTCGCGACATTTTGCTAACGTTTCATACGAACCAGAATCAGTTTTTAGTCTCTTAAAGGAATAATTACGTACTTGCTGTGTCGTGTAATCCCAGTTATGTTTGTCCGTTCGTCGGTACGCATATATCTGGCGCTTTATTAATGGACTTATTTTCATGATAGAAAATAAGAATTTACATTAAGATGGATATGAATGACTCGAGTCTAATAATACAAGCAAGGCCGCTTCTTAATAGGAAACAGCTTTTCGCTCAAATCGTAAGATCAGAGAAAAAATGTCCAGTGGTTGCGGGATTATTTTTTGATCTCTCATCTAAACAACATTGTTATCTTTTTGTGTACACTTATTTTTATAGGATGCGCTTTTCGAGAAATACGCCAACCGCAATTTTGTTTTACATATCTTATGGAAGAATATATTTTAGCTTTTTATGTTTGAGCATTTCACCAAAATCCGAAAGAGAAATGACATATCTGGGTTATACGGTTCAGTCAGGACTGTCAACTTTCATTTGTATTAAATACGAGATGAAAATTGTATATCTGGAACTTTATTTCAATTATGGATGTTAATATAATATAATGTTGAATAAAAAATTTGAAATGTCAAATCCTAAATGATGCAGCACAATTTTATTAAATTGGGTGTTAGATAATTTTTCTGTAATTTAAATAATAATAGCATATTTTTTATCATGTCGCTTTACTACTGAAGTGGTACAAAATTACCATTTCAAGTACAGTAAACCCTTACAGTTTGCAAGGGCTGAGTTTCTCGGAAACATCGCGAACAGCAAGACCTTGATTAAATGAAAAACTAATGGGTTAGGAACCTGGATTATCAGTTCGAAACCTACTTTTGCTTAGAGATCACCTTTAACAACAAATAAACATTCAATCCTAAAAACAGGTATGGTTAATCAATCCATTATTTCAGTATGATACAATTAAAGTAATTTCTATCCTTCTTTATATCTTTGTGTAACCCTTAAAGATTCATTAGTTTACTGCTTGATATAAAAAGGTAAAGCATATTGTTATCCCAATAATCCGAAAAGTTGCATAGTTTTTCGTAGATTAATATTTGAAAATCTTTGATAAGAATAACATTTCGTCAAAATTTATATCATAAGTTTAAATCGAAGTTGGATTTTAACAATGTTTACGATTGAGGTACTAACGTGGCACCGGGACAGGTGTGCATAAGTTCTGGATGTCATCTTTTTCCAGAATATCCCATTCTCATCCGCCTTTAATATTTGCTGGGGCTTATATTCATTTTCTTCTACGATGTAAATGTTCATAATAATTGGATTTTATGCGAGTTTATATGAAAAAGACATATTTTAATTAATTAACACCTTTCGGCGATCCTTCGGTCAGTGCGAAGGCATTTTCAAATTCGATCGCGATTCGCGAACCCTCGGGAGTCTGCGTCGCGAACGGCAAGGTTTGGTAAACAATAAATGAATAGCGGGTCATCATAACCGCAGACGGTAAGCTCTCCAACTGTAAGGCATTATTGTATTGAATCTACTTGTAGTAGCGATTCTAACTTATATATACACATTTCTTCCAGTTTCTGTTATAATATGACATATGTTAAACATGAGTTTCGATGAAAATTGGCAATATTGTATTTCTTGCGTCGATGATTAGAGGAGTGCTTGATGAGTTGGTTTGGGTTTGCAATTTTAAACAATTTACTAATGCTATGAAAATTTATTTAAAGATTCGTTAATTTAATGAAATAATTATTAAATCTTAGGTTTTCTATGTCTCTCCTCAACATGATATTAGGATAACTTTTTAAAAATAACCGGCTGAAACGATTTTAAAAAGTAATTGGCCATTTGGCCTTTCCCGAAATAATTATTAAAGTGGTGCATACTTATGACTATCTTTTGAATATTCATAGTGAAATTGCATGTGAATACACGAACATAACAAGCCAATCTATATTATTTTGGCCTTGTAGAAATATGTAATATATACAGAGGTTTAAATGTTTTAACATGAATCAACAAGGAAGTATCCGGTGTGCTCGTTCATCATGTTAAAAGCAATTTTTTACCTTTCGAACATTCGCCAGTTTCTCATAGCAAGTCAGAAGAGTTACCTGTGCCGCTGTTATAGGTTTCTTGGTTCTAATGAGGCACTTAAGGGAAGCGTCATTAGCGTCCTAAATAGGTTCGCCTAGGGAACCATAAAGTTCCAAGGTACACTGCGGTGCGCTTTTGCGGTGAAAGTACCGAAAGGGTTGAGTGGGCGAGGCAATGGTTCCCAAGGGAAGAAACCGCTTACGGCGTGCTACATCCGCGGACGGACGCCTAGGTGTAGTGTGGGTTTCCTCAGGTCGGGACCGTGAGAAAAGGGTTCATTTGGTTTGGGCTCAGTGCACATCTCCAGGGGTTTTGGGTATTGCCATTCCCTCGAGCGTTGCAAATTAAGGCGTGCCGATTTGGTGCGGCACGCTTTGATGGGTTTAGGTCGGAAGCGCAGCGGACGAAAGAGATCCTAGAAGGCTTATGCATGTGTCGTTGGAATGGACGCGAGTGCTTAGGCAATGTTTACCTTTTCACGAGCTGCTGTAAATCGCATCGAGAGGAAGTAAGTGGAGCATTGGTGAGAGAGAACTTCAAAATTAATATCTCTTCTCGTGGTTTCGCGACTTTTCCTAGCATCCCCTTTTCTCGATTTCAAGGATATTGCCTCCTTATCCGTCTTCGAGATACGGCCCTTATGATGTCGGCGATATGGATGGCAAAATATCTTACGAAAGAACTGGGAATGTGGCACCCGTTAAGATAAATTGTCCTCGTGTCGAGAGCTCAAAGAATACAAAGATATGGCGCTTTGAAAAGGAGAGAGGAGTGCAGGTCGAGAGGGCGCAGAGGTGGATACCGTGATGTTTCATCTACGAGAAATACGACGTTTTAAAAATGAGTTTAGAGAGATTAACTTTATACTATATGTGAATGGTGTAGATCAGTGTTTCTCAACCGGTGGGACGCGTCCCGCTGGTGGGTCGCGAAGGTCGTCTAGGTGGGAAGCAAATTTTCGAAGATAATTATTATAAAATTTTTTCTCAACAAAATTGCTGCGGTATTCAAGGTCCTTAAAAATTTCCATAATACTGAAATGCAATTGAGGTAAAAATCCACTTCTTGGAAAAGATGGGGTTTGTTTCTATCATGGCGGAACCAAGATTTTTTGACAAAATGGTAGGCGGGACGCAATATGGCAAAGATTGAGAACCACTTGTGTAGATAACTCCTACACGAAATAACGGTTGAATCTTCGTATTTTAAAATGTCTGGTTTTGTTGGCAATTCATTGTTCAGAAAGGAATCAACTCCTATGCCGTAATTTACAGTATAGGAGAGGATTCGCAGACGAAGTATATACACGAAAATTGAAAATTTTTATGGCTACTGCAGTTATCTATATTGTTTATTAAATATAATGGGTATGATGATCTCAATTGTCAAATTTTAAATTAAAATACTAACAAAAACAATGATCATTGCAAAGAGAACTAATCAGAAAAAATAGAACCTGCGTACTTTTGATACGTTCAGATACTGTATTTCTTTACTACTACTACTCATTTCGTGAGAAAGTTATATATTGGTTATAGGCATTAAAATAAGAAAATATATAATTTAATATTATATCCGAAATTGGATTTCTGATTTTCGTAGAGAAATTTGTGTATACTATATAATTGTTCTGTGAAAGGTTGTCCAACAACCACCATTTCATACTTCAAATGTGTCGAAACTCAGAACAAAGGAAATAAAAAATAGGGTTTTCCGACGAATGGCAAAATTAAATAAGTATTAAATGATCCTCTAAAAAAATATCTTTTCAATGTTTATCTCAAGGTAGGATTGTATTTTCATGAAACGTATATTTACATGACTGATTCAGTGACACAATAGTTTCAATAAATTATTTTTAATGTAGACTCACAGTTATTCTACTTGAAAAAATACATCAGCGTAGCATTTTTGTGCCAATTAGACTGAAAATTGCTAATATTTAGGAAAATAATGTAACGGGATGAAACAATCATCAGTTACCACGTAGTTGCTTGCTTATTGCAGTTTGTATCGTGATCACAAATGACAACGTGTAACTGTTTATGGCTACTCACACAAAACATTTCGCACACTTAAAATTTGACTCATTTGTCACCGATTGTCGCTCATTTCTCCTTAAAATGGAGTCCGTCTCATATGGCACAAATTATATTTTACAATGTAAAAGCACTCTGCAGTTTTTGTCCGATAAAAACACTGGCAGGCAGGGAAAGCTCCCCATCCTGCATCAGCTACTGAAAAGTTTGGTGCAATCCTAAGTTTACTCCAAACGTACAATTCCAGGCCACACGCTTTCGTTTTTGCGATCCATGTTCTTTCTCCACGACAGTTTATTTTAGACACTTGTATTTCCTTGGTAACCTTTTTCGTTTGACCACCGTATGAGCACCGGTAACCGCGGTGAGCTAGGACCTGTAAGTACCTTTGTCGAAGCTCGACCCGGACGCGAAGCGAGCCCACGAAATCCTTTCGATTCGCGGGGGCGGTTAGTACGGGAAGAATTTTAAATTACTTGGCCTACCTACAAAGCGGTGAGGCCGTAGTCCGACTTCATCGGCGGCGGCGGAAGCGACGAAGGCCCACACGACTGAGGTGTCAACGGCGTCAGCTGGTGGTGATGGTGGCTCATGGCTATTCCCGGAGCCGTCAGGAGATGGGTGGGCGCGGAGGTGGCGTGAGGCGTCGGCGGCGTCGAAGGCGTCTGCGGGGTGGACCTCTGCGTCGAGACGGCCTCCATGCCTCCTCCCTCGACGCCCCCCGCCCTCCCAGCGGAAGAGGAAGATGACGAGGAGGAGGAGGAGGAAGAAGAGGCGGAGGAAGTTATCGTTTCTCCCATGCCGAGGTGCTGCTGCCCCTGAGTCTGCTGCTGCTGCTGTTGCTGCTGCTGCTGGAGGTCGGAGGGGGCGCTCGCGGAGGCCGCCGACCCGCCCTGGCGTCCGCCTCCTCTCGCCCGACCTCCTTTCGCCGTCCCACCGGACGCCGTCGAACCGGCCGTCGTGGTCGTCACTCCCGCGGGGTTGGTTTTCCGTCGGACGTTCTTCGTGTTGGGCAGTTTGTTGTCCTTCTTCCACTTCATCCTCCGGTTCTGGAACCATATCTTTATTTGGCGCTCCGAGAGGCACAGGGAGTGCGCTATCTCTATCCTGCGTCGCCTCGTGAGGTATCGGTTGAAGTGGAACTCCTTCTCGAGCTCTAGGATTTGGTGGCGGGTGTAGGCAGTCCTCTGTCTCTTTGGTTCCGTTCCGGGCTGGAAGGTGCCGTTGGCTAGAATTGGAAAGTAATTCGATCAGTCATGATACATCCTGCTGCGTAGGTGCCGATATCTGACTGTTGTTCGTTAAATATTAATCCGAAATATACATGCATTATACACTTAATGTTCTACAATAGAGTTTGTGCATTATTGCACAATTAAGAATCAATCATAATATATCTAATATCTATAAAAGGCTGCTTCTGTCCCTTTGTGGCTGTCACGCTATAAAACTGCGAATAACTCGATAAAAGATGGATATGTATTTTTGAAATTTGGCAGGAATACTAAATTTGCATATTTTAAGGCGATGACAAAAAATCTCTAATAATATCCTAGGTTCGACTCCAAGGAAGACATTTTCTTTTTCCATAAAATAACACGTAAAAATATACTTTACATTATTAAACCTCGAAATACTATTGTTATTTCAATCCTTATCAATGAAAGCATGCTTTGAATGCTATTAATACGAGAGAGTGAGAGAGAGAAAGAAGGAAGGAGAGGGAAAAGATTTTCATAGCAACGAATATAAACAACATTCGCTACGTTATTTACAAGAAGGAATACATTTGAATGTAGAACATTAATCATTAAAATTACTTAGAATCATGGTAGGAGTTCAAGGCTTGAAACTACGAACGCCTAAAAGAACGAAAGTTTGTTTTCTTGCCATCGATTTTTGAACATGCATCGAATTGATCAACAGATCACTTTTTCACACGAGAATTTGACGCATTCTTAGTGAGTTGCATTGTTGCCGGTTTCGTATAATTGGGTACCATTGACTTGGATAATAGCTTCACGTTGCATATATTCACGATATTGCATTTAAAAAACTTTCCCGTTGAATATCAACTGGCATGTTAACAATATAATTAAACTGCGTATGTATGAAACCTCACAAATATTGAGAAATAATCGCCAAGGCAGCATTGTTTAATTGTTGGAATGTATAGAGAAAAATATTAATCGTTTAAAACAAGTCCTATAAAAGTGAACTGATTGTGAAATAGAAGTAAAAAAAGATGAATTGAATTAGATTTTTCTTTTAACCTTTCAAATATTATAAAATTTACATTTGAAAAATAAAAATATAATTAACACAAGCAAATAAAAAATCAGGACAAAATATTTATTAAGTGTAACCCCACGTTTATTAGGACTTGCATGGGGGAAATTCCCATAGCAAATATGTCTGTTGTTATTACGTATTTTTTAATTCTTAATTAAGATTTTAGTATAATAGACAATTTATTAAATAAAATGCCAATGATTGGATTCCCAAGAAACGCCTAATACGAACAAAATAGCTATTCATAAAATAGAAAGTGTAATTTTTCAAATGACAATGTGTATGCAGTAGGTATATTGAAAAGTGTTGATTAAATAGACGTTCAGAAACAGTAGCCGATGAAATGTATCTTGCTTTAGATAATCTCCACTCAGTGGAAGATACGTTTTCATTGCATCAAAATTTCATTTTAAATCCAGGAGTTATTTGAAAATAGTAATTTCTCTTAAGATTTAGATTGTCTTGGAAGATGACGTAAAATTTAATCATTACATTTCTTCACTTACTCACGTAAGCATCTCTTAAATAATTCAATTTTCAAATTTTTAACATTTAAATAACCTTGCAGGTATTTAAAACGCACTATAAAAATTCCTGAATATCTAGACTCCACTCTCATCTTATCTTCTTATAGTAAAATGAAAGCTGCTAGATTTTCCTGTGTGGTTTCCTGTCTGGCGACTTATTATTGTTGCACTCTACACGCAGATGGCATTTGCTCCGCCGCTGTTTAGCGTATTTTTTAGCCTACTTTCCAGAATGGAAATAGGCTTAATTTTTTTAAATTATGGAACAAAGATTTTTCTACTTTTGAATGATATAAACTTCTAACAAACATTCTATATATATACTTAATTTTGCATGAGATTTTTGCTACGCCTCTGCAGAATTACTGTATAAGAAATGCTTTGAAGGGATTTGGTGGGACATTATCAAATTTTTATCTCGGAAAATATACGTAAGTCGTAAATACGTGCTATAGCAGACTTTTTTGAACATGTTTTCGTCTATCTGAATAAATATTTAAATCGATACCTTACAGATAATATAAGGGCTAGAGAAAGCAAAATATGATTTTTATATAAGGTAACTCGACCCAATATGGCCTATCCAAGCTTTATTAATTTTTTAAGCATCTTTCCCAAATGCTGAAAGTAAAACTAACATAATGTACTCTTAGACAGTTTATGTAAGTAAACAGAAAAATATGTTACCACTATAACGCTTCAACATGGAATTACTGGTTAGCATTTTTTCAAAACCTTGCTGTTAGGCCATATTAGGGACATATGATCTCAATATGGCCTATTGGGTTATTGTTAAAAAAAATAAGAGAACAAGAATCAGAAATATTTATCAAATAATTGTATCAAAATTATAATGCTTGATTGCTCAAAAATGGTTACAATAAATTGTCGGTAGGCAAAAATAACTAAAAAATGAAAGTCAAGGTTCTAATTTTACACAGGTCAAAATCGTAAAATTGTACCACCAAAGATTTAGGCACATGAGATAAAAATTTAATTTATATTAAGAAATGAACAACAAAATGAGATCTAAAATCATTTAAAAACTCACTGTCATTATTTAAGGCTCACAAAATGGGCAATATGGCCTACATAGGCCGTATTGGGGAGACTTGGACTAGTAAAACATATTCGGTTGGAACCAGATGGCATCTTGATGAATTGCCAAACCAATCATACCACTAATAGTAGAGACGATTATCTTGTAGAATGCCTAAGGTCAAATTAATTAATTAACTTTTACCTGTACAAACAATGGCTTAACCAACGTCTTGAAATTATATGCATGCAACCACAGACGCTGGTCTCAAACAAAACACTTCAACAAATTCAGCCAACTGAGTGCGTCCAGATGAATTCCATATAAACACAGTTGTTAGCAGTCTACAGATATACTGCAAGCGCCATCTATCAATTTTGTCACGTTGTACATTCGATACGGCGATTAGGCGATATTGAGAAATAGGCCATATTGGGTCGAGTTACCTTAGTTGATTTCCGAGTCAATTTATGATCATGGCCGACGGCATAGTCGTAGCAACGAATGTTTACAATTTTTATATTAACATAAACTGCAAAATATAACTTAGTTTGACTACTAAACGACAATTACCAAGTATTTATTTGATTTGTGAATTATGGATCAGTTTAATTAAAATGTGGATATCTTGATTTCACCTTATAGTTATGTAATAACCAATTTTACTAGTTATCACAATTTTATTACACTTGAGAAACTTGAGACACCAATGAATGTACTTGTATATTTTCCAACGATGAATATATACTTCAATTTAGAAAAAACGATAAAAGTTGGAATTAATAATTAGTTTTTACATGTCAAATTGAATTGAATTAAACTGATCATACATTTTAAAAAGACTTTGTTTGATAGCATCGTTGTTGTATAACATACTTATATTAAAATTTTATTAATATGATAACGTAGTATATAGTGCCAGGTTTCTGAGAATTTCCAAAACTGTTCAAATTTATGAAAACAGATTATTTAGTTTAGTGAAAATCCCAAAGCTAGGAAACTGTTAATTTAAATGTTTTGCATTTTTACTGAGGAACAACAAGTTTGATGATAACCAATTTAGGCAGGAAACAGTGCAAAACTGGAATAAATTTACACATTTTTTTGGGATGGAAGAAAGTGGGAGGAGTTTTCATCTCATATGAAACGCAATGGAATTTATTAACTCACGCATATCCGTCATATGTTTTGAGCAATTACGTTCTGTATTACGTGTAGAGGAACAAAGACATTGGCGGAAATAACAAAGTTAAGCGAACCCTTCTGAATATCTAACATGCAATGCAGCATACAAAGGCAAAGACCTCCAAACCAATCAACGCAACAACGTGAAATTTTTGCTGCAGCTGAATGCGGAAACCAAAAGAGTGGGCCGTGCAGCGCTTGATGACACTGTGCAAACCCAGTAGCAACATGGTGAGGCCGATCGCTTGTGACTCAATCATCTAAACATTCAAAACGACTTCGGAGACTACAGAACCCTGCTGAAAATCAACGATATCGCCGAGTTGCATTCATAATGCTCTATAAGTATACTTTGCATCCCTCATGCATACAGCTGCAATTCTTGCCGGAATGCAAGATGTTGCCGCTATAGCTCGTGCTGGCCGTTATTCCTGTGGATATTGTAGCGCTAATATGTTGCCCCAAGAGCGCACATGAAGTAAACTTTGTTGTCGACAGGGTCAGATTTACCTGGAAAGATGGAATATGCTTTCCGCAGGGACTCCGCAGCACGAAATGCTAATTTTATGGGCAAATCAAGGATCTGATAATGTGCAACTTCTCACAGCAACGTAGCAGTGCTCTGGAATCTCAAAAGGCGAAAGAAGTTCTACCACAAGAATAATTTTGCTGTTGAAAAATCCATTTGCAGAAAATTGCTTTGTTTGGGCGCATATGCCATTGCGGTTGGTGAAAATGCAGTAATGTTCCTAATCGAGTATCTAAGCTCTCTTGAGCTTTGTGGAATGCCTCCTAATCGACTTTGCCTGTAGCCTTGAGTGCTTATTATGAAACTGCACAACCTATCCCCTAAGGATCGTCATTGCAATGGAACTCTGCTTTTGTTGCAGTGTAATATCAACGAACGTTTGCTGCAAGCTTCAACAGCAAGATCACACCAATTGGTGCTAATTCCCTGCGTCGCACTAGGGACTATTGACGTGTCCTTCCCATTTGGGTGGCAACGTCGTCACTTGCCAGTACAGCTAGCTTTTGGCATGATCGTAAATACCTAATCTTCGAGGTCAAACACAACAAAATATAGTGTGTGCCTTCCTGATCCAGTTTTAACATACGACCAACTATTCGTTGATGCTTCCCGCATTTTCTTCACCAAATATTCGGTTCGCAGTGACAGATTCTTTCAGAAAACCAAAAATATTGTATATGGAGTTCATTAGATTTCTTACATAAATTTATTTAGTCGAAAAATCTTTAAAAATCATTTTGTAATTAGAGCTGAAATGGGCAGTCCATTTATAATGTTATTCTTATAATAATTCACATGAAATTTCAGTCAAGGAAAAAGTAAATTTTGTTTAGATTCCCATCTGGTTGCAGCATAAATATGAACGACGGTTGTCATAATAACCCGAAATATCTGTATAGAATATTTCATAGGATTCCATATTATTGATTATTACTGCAAGAGCTTCAATTATAAATTTATTCGTTTCAAGTGAAAGTTTTAAAAAGATTTTTGGCCAACTTTCTCCACAAGATTCTTAATGAATTGTTATAAAGAATACATATATTTAGTTATTTAATAAATACAGTTATTATCTATAAGAAATAAAAGAGCATAATTTATAAGAGATTATGGACGATGCATACACTTTTTTACACTAATATGGCGTGCTTTAAATACTCATAAGTAAGAAAGCTAATCGTGCGAGTAATGTGAAAATAAAATGGTTAAATAAATAATCCGTTAGCCCTTGCGTAATTCCATGATATTTAAAATATAGATTTTGTAGAAATAAATAGTGTTATTATCTTAGTAGTATTATAGCGAGCGAAGAAAAAATCAAAATGAAAGCATGGGTGAAATAATGAAAAGGAAAGAAAGAAAGAAACGATTAATACCAAGGAAGATTAATGAGAAACTAAGTTTGAAGTTGATAAAATGCTATGTGGTTTCTTGTCTTGTATGCGGAGGAAATATGGAAGTTCAGGAAACATGTTATGAAACACCTACAGAGCTTCGAAATGTTGGTGTTAAGAATAGGATGAAAATAAAATGGGCAGAAAATGTAATTGAATGAATGATATGAGAGAAAAAAATAATAACTAGAGACCCGTTACAGTACTTCCTGCAAACATTTAGGGAACTTTGGGTGAAGTGGCCCAATGCGATAGTTCATATGACAAAAAATTGTTACACACGGTGTTATTAGTTGAACCACTTGTATTGCCCCTCTCAAGATAACCATATAACTCACACCATTTTTATAACCAAAAACATAGATCTACATGATTTAGACTAGCAGTTTTTGTTTTGTTCGCTTTCTGATAGTACAGCAAATCGTATGTTCTGTGGTTTGTTTAATATCAAGTATGCACTATAAATGCACAGGCCACGCGCCTAATATATACTTAATTACGAAAAGAAATTAATCACAAACCTTGTCAATATAGTAATTTGCATTAAACTGCCCAATAAAATTTGCAAACAATACGATATTTTCAATGTAATCGTGAAATATCTTTCTATTTGAAATGTCCAGATGTCCATTATTACAATCCATTGGAATCGTTTCTGACTTCAAGTTTCTTTGCTACGTGTTTCATATGTTTTATATTTACAATCAACTTTTCAGATAAATTTTCAATAGGGTTTTGTCCTTGATGCGTTTGTTTCATTGTAAGATTAGTACAAATTCAATTGAAAGCACGAGTCCAACAATGCAAGCATCTGATATCAACAATGCCAGCAACATTAGGAAACTTTTTGAAATGTTGAAAAATCGGAGAAAATCGAACATAAACTTAAAATATGAGCAAACCCGAATTAAACAACAGAATCGGCGGTAAGAATAAGAATCTTCATTTCTTTCTGCGTGAAATGGTATAAAACTGGAGTCAGATCGTAAGATATTTTAAAATGTTAAAGAATAAAGGTCTAAACTTCGTATTATAGCAGATTACGTGTTAATCAAATGAAAAAACGAAAAATATTCTGGTATCGAACCAATGCCTTTTCGGGGGACGACTACCATTAAAACCTGCAGGAGTTCGCGCCGAGTATTCAGGTGAAAGATTTGTCGAAATCGAACCAACCATTCCTGGTTTATTCGCCTTCATGCCGGGAGGTGACGTCACTCGAGGCTTCAGACGCAGGCAGGCAGGGACGCACGCAGAGACATAGCGGTTATAATATATTAGATAAGAGGAAGGGCTGCTAGATTGGACATTTCTTGTTAAGAGGCTGCAAAACTAACGATTTGATTGGAGACAAATGTGATGGTAAAAGTGGAGGAAAAAGGATTCAGATATGAGGATAGAGAGAGGTTATATAAAAAATGGTAAGCTCGGCTTTTATTCAAAATGACGGAATTGTACGCGGAAGGATTAGTAAAGAATTAATTGTGGATAAATAATTCAGAGATTGCTATGTTACCAACAGTTTGCTAACATATTGGCTTAAATATAAATTAATCAGCTGTAACGGGAAAAAGTGCAGAGTAATATATATTTACATGCAGTTCTAAATACGAGAGAAACTGTTCGCGGAAAACGTTTTCATTCATAGAAAATCTGGGATGTGGAATATTATGAAAACTTCACAGTTGTTATTAGAACATTCATTATCTTGTAGCGTCATTCTACATAAAATTGAAGCAGAAGAAAAAATTTAGTGTGATTTATATCGTTAATAGGCGTTCTTTACCAGCAAAGCGATAATAGCGGAACGCCTTATGGATGTCTGGTCCGTCCGTCCGTCGTAACTTACACCTGCTAAACCGCTAGACGGATTTTAATTAAATTAAGTATGAGTGATATTTATTAAAATTAATCGTTCAATTGTGATTTTGAACTGAATCCGTCAATTAGAACTTCCACAACATAATCTAACAAAAATAAAAGGCTCCTTCTGTCCCTTTGTGACTCCCTCTATTACGCTATAAAAATGCAAATAACTCGATAATGGAACGAGATTCATTTTTTATAATTGGCAGGAATGATTGATTCACATATTGAAAGATGATGATTAAAAGAAATCTCGAAAAAATTCCTAGGTTCGACTACAATGTAAGCATTTCCATTTCCCATATGATAACACCTATAAATTGACTTTTTGACTTGCAGGCTTTTATTATTTTTGAGATCTAAATGAGAACTAATTCACCTTTGATCTTCAGATCTAGCCCATTTTAAAGAAAAGTTTCTTATTCTGTTCATCTTTTCCCGTCTACAGTTCGGAATTCCTCGTGTTAAAAGTTTAATTCACATATTTTGGGGAAATCTTGCCATTTTAACGGGATGTTGCCATGCCAACCCATTAAATTGTTAAACCTCGAAATCCTATTATTTCAATCCTTATGGGCGAAAGCGTGCTTCGAATGCTCTTACAATCAGTACGAGAGAGAGAAGGAAAGAGAAATTCTTTTAATAGCAACTAATGTAAACAACATTCGTTGAGTTATTTACGAGAAGTACATTTGAATGTAGAACATTAATCATTCGCGAATTAAAATTAGGTACTTAGAACCATCGTAGGAGTTCGAAACTTGAAACAATGAACGCCTAAAAGAACGAAAGTTTGTTTTCTTGCCATTCAAAGAAAGTCAAGGCATATTTATGTTCATTTTTTATTTCACAAAAGGATTTCCCGTTGAATTTCAACGGGCATCTCCCTAGTTACTTTAATAAACTTATACTCGTATCTCGTTAAATGGCATCCATTAAACAACAATGAAATACCAAACTTTTCTCTCCCTAGCTCTTATATGATCTGTAAGGTCTAGATTAAAAACTTTATTCGGATAGAGAGCAAAATTTACTACAAGAATGTCCACGAGACCACATACTTATGAGTTATAGTTTCGGAGATAGAAATTCTGGAAAATTCCGAGAAAAACATCGCATATTTTGTTTACATCGATCTCTAAGACGGTCTCTCGGTAAAAAACAATTAAAATCATTGTTTTTCTATCCTACTCTCGTATATGATCTGTGAGGTATAGTTTAAAAATTTTATTCGGATAGAGCAATGGTTCTCAACCTTTTGGTGCTCGCGGCACACTTTGGATATTCACTTTTTTCGCGGCGCACTGGAATTAGATTTGAATAAAGAAATAGGATTTATCATAAATTATATATATATATATATATATATATATATATATATATATATATATATATATATAATATTATGTCGTATATGTAATCGACCAAATTAAGTTATGATATTGTAAAACAGAACAAATGATGAAATTTTGTTAAAAAAATCTATTTTAAAATCTTACATAATGTGACACTTAGCTTGGCGTATTCTAATGATTGCACTGATATAAGGACTTATCCGTGATAAGATGACTCTCATTTCAACTTCAACACAGTTGAACCGTTCCCTTTTTCTGCATTTAATGTTTGTAAGTGTCGAGAACCCCAACTCACACAAGATGTAGAAAACTGCCCAAGTTTTTTTCGCAATTTCTGAATATTCTTCTCTAACAGATATCCAGAGTATATCCAAAGACAATTCTTCATACTTGATTTTCAGAGTGTGATCAGTTGAAAGAGGAGCTAACTCTTCTTCTTCGGAGGGAGTAAAAACGTATAAGTCAGTTGTCACTGGTGTGAATAAGTTTCTTACCCAGTCGTATTTCTCTGTAGTCAAGGATGGAAAGTAACTCGCTCAATATTGTGCTCTAGAGTTGCTAAATTCTCCACCACTAGAGCAACAATTTCTTTCATATGGGTTTTTGCAATCAGAGGAAGCATTTCGAGATTACCTTCTCTAGCTATCTTTTTCCAGATGACTATTTTTCTCTGCAATTCCAGTAGCTTATCCGTAGAAGTCAGGATGTTTTCATTCCGCTCTTGCATGTTGGTGTTCACACTATTCAGATACCTAAATATATCTGCCAGATATGCTAATTTGGCGCAACAAAGTTCCCAGCTAAGATATTCACAAAAATCACTGTTTCCCTCTGTTTAAAAAAATAGTAACATCTCTTCTTTAAGTTCATATACACGAGCCAACACTCTTCCCCTTGGCAGCCATCTTATTTCTGTGTGTAAAACTGAACATTCGTACTGCGAATCCATAGCATTACAAAGCTGTTTGAAGAGGCGGGTCTTTAGAGGTCTTGATTTCACAAAATTAACCATTCCGACAACTTGGTCTAATACGGACTTTAAGTCAACTCCTAAATTTCTTTCCAACAAGGGCTTCCCTCTGCAAAAAAACAATGAGTACCTAGTTATTTTAGTTGGATTCTGTTGTTTTACAAGTAAAACGAAGCCTTTGGCAGATCCCAACATGGATGGAGCACCGTCGGTACAAATTCCTGAAATTCCATGAAATTTCCAAACGTTCTAAGTAAGAAGTTAAAGTATAGAATATTGTGTGTTCTGGCAGTTCTCTGTAGCACAAAAATTGACTAATTGTTTCATTTTCATGAATAAAGGGAACAAATGCTAATGGTTGTGCTTTGCCATTAATATCGGCTGACTCGTCAACTTGCAAAACAAAGTCTCACATTGTAAGCATATTAGAAACATTTTCCTCTATGTTAGATGACATCTTCTAACCTTCGAATTGTATCATAAGAAAGTGGAATTTTGGCAATTTCTTGTCCCGCTTCATCACCGAGCATTGTCCTAACTATCGTACGGCACGCAGGCAAAATAAGTGACTCAGCTATAGTGTGGGGCTTCATTTTTTGAGCTGTGATTTCTGCTATCTGATAAGAAGCAACTTGAACTCTCAGACATTTTAACGTTTTTTCGAAGTAACTCGCTTGCTTAGAATGCAGTTCCATCAACCTTTTGAAATAGTTCACATCTTTTCCTTCAAGGTGTGCATGTTTTGTGGTGAAATGTCGCTTCAATTTTCTGGGAATCATGGCTTCGTTTGATAGTTCCTCACCACACACAACACATTGAAACAGGGCAATCTTTATCTCCACACCAAGAAAAGTCCAGACTCAAATAACTGTCCATATACGTGCGAGAAACCTTAGAAATCTTACTTGCCTTGATCCCGCTGGTACTGGGTTTTTCATTAATATGTTCTTCATACTTTTCACCGTTAAGGTTTCTTGTAATAAATCTGTCCATTTTTAGAGGTGCAAGTTTTATAATTTTTAGCAATGATAATTGGACGAGACCACAAATATCAGTTTCCTACCAACGGTATTACTCAAAACACTTAATAAAAATTATTTTATACAGAATAAACTCACGAAACACATTCACAGACACCAAATTGTAGTGTAAGCCAGCCACGAATCTAGGCTAGTACTGATTTGATAAAGGAATGCGCCAAAGTCGCGGGCAGCCAGGAAGGTAACCGCAGGCAGAGCATGCTACATACGTCATCGTAGAGACTTAGAGAGCAACGAGAATCAATCAGTTGTCGATGACTCATGCACAAGGGATTCGGTTACTATGACAATGCTGACAAAGTTGTTGTAAGGCTTACTGTTTACGCGCCTTCCAAAACAGAGATACTTTTGGACTGGATTCAACTAGTCTTAATATTGTGTTAGTTTCTTTGTTAAAACTGTGTATATAATCAATGGAAGACGCGCAGATTAGCAATTTCTCTTCCAAGTCTCGCGGCACACCGGTTGAGAACCACTAGGATAGAGGACTACATTTCCTACAAGATAGTCTACGAGACCACATAATTACGAGTTATGGCTTCGGTGATAAAAATTCGAGAATGTCCCGACCAAAATATAGCATATTTTGTTTACATCGATCGCGAAAACGGTTCTCTCAGCAAACAACAATTAAAACTCTGTATATTTCTCTCCCATGCTCTTAAATATTCTGTAAAGTACAGATTAAAAAATTTATTTGGATAGAGAACAACATTTGCTATAAGATATTCCCCGGGACCATATAATTACGATTTATAGTTTCGGAGATAAAAATTCGAGAATCGCCCAATCCTTCGATACCGTTTCATACGTATTTCCCATTAGAACGCCTTTGAAATCTTTGTGTATTCAATTTATGGAGTATACTTTTCCATCTTATAATTAATGTAATCGACGATAACTTCTTTAATATATACACAACAAATTTATTTAGATAAACCAAATGCTTCTTTAAAACTTAACTTTTAATCAAGAAAAAAATATTATTTATGAAAAACATTACCTATTGCTACAGGCTAACACGATGTCATATGTATTAATTTTCGCAAAACTTTAACAAGTAGAAATCTGAAAGCACGATGATGGCGCTAGATAAAAATGTTATTATAATAAATAGATAATATTCATGGAGTAACTAAAGCGGGGGAGGAAGATATTATAGCTTTTGAAAATCTCGCACCAATTCCTAAACCTACTGCTTTTACAAATGGAGAAATGGTTGGAACACTCGGTCGTATTTTATGATAAATATCTATGGAAGAAATTAGGGATCGGTATAGGCGTATACGCGGGTATACGCCGTATATCTACAGTTCTTTAGTGGATTTTACGCAGCAATGTGTTGGTCATCTATACCCTCTCCACTGCTCTTCCAATGATTCTTGAGCGTACACCTAATTTTGAAAACCGATTACCCCTTCAGATCATAATACACCGTAACAACAGATTCTCATCCGATATGACTGCATTTGATTATAAACATACAGTAGAAAGTAAGAGATTGAAAGTAGCGTCTTCAAGTGTAAATATGGCATATAAGTAAAGGATATCTGTTTGAGTAACAGTGTATGTTGTTGGCCAAAATAACAACTGATAGAAATGTTCTAATCGTGCAACGCGACATTTGCCGCATTCACTAATGGCTGAACAAAATAAATATTTATGAAATAATCCCCTATCAAAGATTATTTATTTGAAAAAATATTTCTTCGAAGCAAATTGCGAATTCGCATATTACTGTGCATTGGACTCTTAACGCAAAATTTTTAGCGTTTTTTGTAAATGCATCCAGCGTAAAATCAAATTTTATGAACTGTTTAGCGTATTTTTGAGTAATTTTTTCCCAAAGTTTCGATCGTGTTAAAGAACGTGTCATGTGTCATTATTAACAGCCTTGGGAAAAAGGGTCTTCTGAACTGTACTAAGAGAGAGTTTAAATAAATTTATGGACATTTATAAGTTAAAAAAGTGGATCTCTACGAAAGGGAAAGACTTGCAACACCAGAAAATGACATTGGCAATTCTCCGATCGATTACTCTAATAGTAAGGCGGGAGAAATAATGAATTTTTGAGCTAGCATTGTTGACATCTAATTTGTCGTTGAAATGAGCATATGGTTTTATGCGTTTAGTTGCCGTGGTTGCTACCTTCATCAGCAAATTGGTCCGAGACATGAATATAGCTCGCTAACATTAATTTATGAGCCAATTATTTGAAGGAATTTGTCTCAAATTACTGTCTTTAACAGTAGAAAGCACAAGAGAAGCTTCGAAAAATGTTTACGAGGTTCTAAGTAAAGGACATGTTTTCCATTCAATTATAATAATTTTCATTTCTGCTTACGGACGAATCTATATAAAAACAATTCCTTTCGCGATTTTAGATTTGCAAGAATACGCATGCATCGTTATAATGATGTATTGCATCCAGATAAATCTTGACTTTATTTTATCAAATTAAAGATTATGCTACGCATTTATCTTTTTAATATCTAACAATAAGTATCTTTCGTTGGATTCTTGGCATGAACTTGTCACTTTTATGTAAAATGATACAGATCGAATATAGATGTAATTCTAAAATGGCATTCAGTTTTACATATGCGTATATGCCAATCAGTAGCGGATTTTCTAATCTTGAGTCCTTAGGCATTTAGAGATTTACGTCCCTCTCTTTTTCTCCTTTTTCAAGTTAAAAACAAAATACCCGTTTTTTATCCAAATTTATAATTCCATTTTATAATATGTCTAAATAAACATCATATTAACGGTTTTTAATCACATTTTTACTATATTCAAATAATAAATATAAAATATAACGTATAATAAAAATATGCGCCCCCCTAATCGTTTGCACCCTTGGCCACTGCCTTTCCCTGCCATAAGGTAAACCTTCTATTAATACAAATGTTTTTTTAACAGATAAGGTGGTGTATTTTAATTATCGGAATTGCCGTGGAATATTCCCAGTATTTTAATCTTTGAGATATATGAGATTTAACATTCCGTTGCCAATTAAAATTAATAAATTCAATGCATACGATTTCAAATCACTAGTTTGTCAAGTTTTGAAATTATGACTTTTGCGAAGCAATAAAAATAACAGCATAGCAACAATATAATAGAATAATAATGTGAGGAGTCGTTCTGTGATTTCGAATATATAAACAAGACGTATAAATTCTATAATTTAATAATAATTTTGCCTCATTGCCTTTCATGTTATTGCCATTTCTATATGATCTAATTTAAGGATTGCTAAGCACTAATAATGCAAGGTTGGAATTTGGCCTAAAAAAATCATTTACTTCACACATTCCTGCTCACTTAGAGTTTTAGCTTCCCTTGGTTTTCGTTTTCGATTTTAAAATCATAACGCTGAGAGCAGCAAGAAATCGCTCATTTCCATTGCGTCTCAGGGGGATACTAGTTCAGGAATAGTAGAAATAGTATTTCCTTTCGACTCTTGCACGCACCTCGACTTCGGGACGCTCTGTCGTCTTACATCTTCATCCGAAGACTATAATGAATGGAGATTCCATTGGATCGGCTGCGGGAGGCCGTCGTGTCCTCAATGCGATGGGACACCAGATAGAGAGCGCGGGGCGTATCTAAGGAGATAAGCTCCGGAGTCGTCCTCTAAACCGAATGCGACACTATGGACCTCGAGTGAAAGAGAGAGAGAGAGCATATCCCGGTGCGTTGAACAATGCTTGTTTACACCCTAAGAAGATTCGAGGGGCAGGTAAGGCACACACTACTCCTAATAGTCTGAGGTCAGGCACGCAATTACATCATCATGAGCGCAACAGTGGGAGCCATGTGTAATTTATGGTTATGGGAGGCCATTTATTGCCGTCGTTTCGTGGTCCGGGCGAGGGAAGGGGCGCGGGGGGAGGGAGGAAAGGGGGGGAGGTGATGGGGAGGAGCAGGGCGAGGCAGAGATGGCGAGGTGAGGAGATGAGAGAGTGAGAAAGAGGAGTGGGGTGGAGCAGGGTGCCGTCGGTGGAGAGGGAAGGAAGGCCGAGATTTATGTCGGCCTGGGCCTTACCGGCAGGAGGAGGGCGAAGAAGAGGTGGAGAGGGGAAAAGGGGCGAAAGGGGTTTTAACGGCGGGAACTGAATGTTTATTTTGGTTTTTGGATGAGCCTGAGGTGATGTAAGACATTGCAGTTTGATGGCGACGGTGGCAGTCTTGAAATGTCGATTTGGGTGTCTCAATGAATGATAGGGCACGCGGCTGCCTGTGGAAAGGGAGCCGTTGAAGGATATTTGGTTAACTTTATTTCTCGCTTCTCGAGGGCAACAATGCGTCGAACGACAGCGAAATCGATGGTATCCTTTATTTTCGTATAAATTTTATCCTCGCATTTTTTTGTCTTATACGTCAGCATGCATGATTTTAACATTAAAGGAAATTTTGGTCATGATTAATGAATTTTTTCTGAAATAATGTTAGACTTGAAAATATTTGCGCTGCTTTATTTGTTCGCCAAATATTCGGACGCATTATCAAATTCACGTACCTGGAAGAGGAACACTTCAGGTATAAAATTCTCGGAAGTGGCGTAGAAAGTGGGAGAAAATGTGAAAATGAAATAGAGAGACGGAGCAGCTACAACGAGTGGCTACAACACGTCTGTTTCACTGAGAAAAATTAAATCTGTACGTTCTACAAGGAATTCTCGGTTACTATATTTTTTCGATAATGGTTGTTTAGATTATGCCTCCCCAAACTGCGTCCCGCGGGCCATATGCGGCCAGCGCATTTATTTTATCCTGCCCGCCTTATCAACTTCCCGAGACACACATATTCGTATATGTGCTAATAGTGTCGTTAGATATCATTAATGAAATCTAAACGGTAGTTTTTGGAATGTGTGGAGACAACATACTTTTAATAAAAACGCATGTACAATAAAAAAAATCTCAAAACGTATTCTTTGAATTTTACACATCAGTCATGATGTCATTTTAAAAGTTGTATGTGGCCCGCACAGTGATATATAAAGCCTCATGTGGCCCTTTGGGCAAAAGTTTTGACGATCCCTGGTTTATATTATCGTTGTATATTCTATAGGCATAGAAAAGTCGAGTCACACATTTCATCGGCTGTATTCACTGCAAAAAATACCAATATTTGCTGCTAATGTGAATTTATTAAGATTAGTAGCTTTAACACAAAACTTAAGCTAGGTAGTCTGATTTATAATTTTGTATTTTTGGTAGTTTTTATGGCAACCTTGTTGCATAAACCTTCTGGCAACAAAAGGGGATGTACTCGCTTATTGCAAGGAAATATTTCCCTGCGGAATTGATAATAATATACTATATTGTGATGGATTTTTTGGTTAACTGTTATAAAAATACCAAAGAAACGCAAATTTTGCAGGACTCTACTGCGATTTTTTTAAACAAAGAAAGTTATTTGGCTTCACTCAGTCCTTATAGCAATCGATCCCAAACTGGGTGCCGCCGCTGATTTTTAGGGGTGCCGCGAAATGCCGCAAATGAATGCATCAAAAGATTGTAATACACGTATGTAAAAATATGAAAACCTTGCCACGACTGTTTATCTTTGAGAATGCTGCGCCTAATAATAGTTTGGGAACCTCTGCCTTATATTACTGCAAATAGTCAATGCATGATGTTTTGGCAATTTACGTCTCATCAATTTATAGAATATTACCTTGTATACGCAAATGCATCCATAATAGAAGCACGAGTTTTCTGTTCAAATTAATGATAATGAGGTAAGACGAGTTGATGAACGTTTCTTGTGAAGCGTTCAACATTCTACAAGAGAAACTTTAGCGCTAGTCAGTTGAATTACCTGATGCAGCTAAAGGCTATATGTATATGATAGATTTATCGGGTAATTATATTTTGTAAGGTTCATCATAACTTTCCAAGCGTAAATTTAAGGCGCCATTTCGATATTTTAATATGTAATGTAATTTAATGCCATTAACCCGAATTCTAATTTCAACGAATGATCTGAAAATGTAGGTATCATTGCCTTACGTTTAATAATTATATATATTGTTCCACGCGAATTTCTGGAATACAAAGCGCACCATTTTAATTTATCGAGAGGGACGCTGATTTCGATGATAAGATCTAACAGTCGAATGAGTGAACTTGTGGGAGTGCATAATAATGAAAAATAACGGAAGTGAAACTACATTTAAGCGAGAAATTGTCATCCTACCATTAATGTAAATTATACCTTGTATAAAATAAAGAATGTTATAATATTTTGTCGCAAGGAAAATGAAATTCATTCAATATAAATTAAATATATTCACGTTTTTTTATATTCATAACTTTGATTTGCGATTCTTAGCTGGAAAGTATTTACCTGGAGAACATTTGTTATCTTTGCATCGAAATACAGGTATCTCTTGCATAACCACGTTCATTCGTTCCACCAAAAAGCGTCGTTATGCGAAAAACAAAATCCCAAATGAACTGTATTATAATGCGTTAATTGATACCTGGCTGATGGCTGTCGGATAAAAATTCATACACGATTACAAAAATTTACATGGAAAAGTACAGGAAATGCTGGCAGATAAATATGAAGTACCTACCCTCTTTTGGTGCTGTTGATGCGTTCCTGAAAAATACCTCGTTACTCTAAGACACGGTAAACGGAAATGAATTTCGCATAGAAAAGGAGGTAATAAAGAAGAGATGCATTTCTTGCCCAAAATTCCTACACGCACACATTAAAAAACGCGTTTTTTGGTATTAATAAATGAGTAAGGTCGTATACGCGTTACCACAACGTATGTAAAACCATTCGCGGATAGTCACGAAAATATTACGCTATGAAGACGGCGGGGACACCTAATGCAACGGACACGTACGAGTACAAAAACTATTCAACACAATTTCCATTACAAATGTCGGAAAGCGAAGCAATGCAAGCTCACGTCCGACGGATGGAAAGCCTAAAACTGAACTACGGACGAACACACGCGACGTAACGAGTCTCATTTTTTGTGAGTGCTGAGGGAGCAATGAGACAATAGCGAAGATATACCTTGATCTGTACAAAGTTTCCAGGGACTGCTACGTATTTAAGTCACAAAGTCACCATTATTTGGTTTATTCTCATTAAGTAGGATTCGTGTGGATTTTGTTGCAACAGTTCCGAGCCATCGTGCAGAAGTACTGAGGACTACGCCGGCGATGGTTACTTTGTAACTTAAATACGTATCGGTATCTTGCAACAAAGTGGGAAGACTGAAGGCAAGCTGAGTACCGTGACTGATAGGCTTGAATAATGGCGTCAGCGTCGTAACCGCGAATTACGCACGTCGTAAGAGACTAAGAGAGAAACGTGGACATAATATTATGGCATCGTAACCGCGAAACGTCGTCTAGTGAAGAATCGCTGTGCGAAGGATGCCTGTGTTTGCTTTCATCTTTGTCGTGAATTAGGATAGATTCAAATCAATCTACAAAAGAAAATGTAAAGCACTGTCCAAAACATCCTTTAGGCTTAAAATTTCTTAAAGAAAATTTATCTTTCATATTATGAGGTGTTTCTAGTAACAATGTTACTGCACACTTTGCGCTGAACTAGTGAAGAAAAATAAATGCATGAAATTCCTACAAATATAATACATGTTAACAACTCGGAAGACGATAAAAAGGAAATTTAACTTACAATTAGTTCAATTTCGAAAACAATGTTTTTATTTTATTTCAAAGGAATTCCACCAAACGATTGAGTACTTCGAGAATTTTGTTGCTAACCATAGTTCTTTATGTAATGCCATTTATTAAAGAGCAGAATATATATTTTCACAGTTGTTCGTTCGTCGCGCTTTTCTCCTGCCACTTCCAGATAGAATTTAGAACTGGAATTTTGCACAACCATGAGTGATCCTATGTTATGATTCAGAAAAGTCCCAAATATTTGGAAAGACGCCACAGTTCGTCTCCACAAGCGTTGATATTCTCATTATTGTTAATACGAAAACAATAGTGCAATACTTTTAATTTTAACGATTTTAAAAACTAAGAAGTATTATGGATTACTATTTTAACGTACTGCTTCGGAGGGAATTCATGTGACCAAAACTTGTAGGCATTCCAGATACGTAATATATCGTCACAGCAATTATTGAAAACTTCTTTGATTTTATTTGGTTTTGCGTATATCTAATAAAAAATTTCTATACAATTCATTGAAGACGCCGATATTTGATGGAAATCGATGATATTGGTATTAGAATAATTTGAAATAAAAATAAAACAAATTACACACTATGCTATTAACTTTGTACTAGTTTACCAAATTTTGATTAGAGGACCAGTTTCGACGGATGACGATCATTAGCTCTTCTAGTGTGCTAATAATGTAAACAGAAGTTATTTATTATTTGACGTACGGCATTTATCTACATGTCACCTTCTTGTAAATATTTGAAAATGATTCCTGAGGAAATATAATCAGCACAATATACCTGATTTATTAGTTACCAAATAGAATCTCCTATAAATCCACGGGTTGCGGTCAACAGTTGGTGTGTAGAGAAAATCAGGCGGTAAACATCTCTGAAGATGTTCCGTCTGCATTTATAAGTATTGACTATCAAGAAGGAAGCTCTACAACTTCTTCCCGCCGCAGAATGAGTACTCACCGACTCCGCTCACGTGGATCTTCTTCATCCAGGGATAGATGACGCGAGACCCGGAATTGCTTCCACCGCCATCGCCGCTGTCCGAGCAGTCATCGCCGCCCGAGTCCATCGGCGACCCAGGAGGCGTGGAGCAGTCACCGCCGCTCCCTCCCATCTGCCCCCCCGAGCATCCCATCATCATTACGGGACTCCCGCCGTCGTTCCCGCTGCAACTGCTGCTCCCGTCCGCACCCAATAGCATGCCTCCGTCCCCGTCGCTCATGTCTCCGTTACCGCTCATTCCCATCGACACGGGAATGGACGGCACCATGGCACCGCCGCCTTCCCCGCCGCCGCACCCATCGGGAGTCATCTGCGGCGGGACCTGCGTCTGGTGTGGAGCCTGCTGCGCCGCGGGGGCGGGTGCGAGGTGCGAAGACGCCACCACGTGCATCGCTTGCGGAGGTGGCGGATGCGTTGGGGACTGTTGCATTTGATGAGGATGCTGGGGTACGAGATGGTGGTGAGGGTGGCTCTGGAGGATGTGGTGCGGAGAGTGAGGCGCGTGGGGGAGGAGCTGTGGATGGTGGTGCTGGTGGGTGGGCGGCTGTTGCTGGTGCTGTTGGGCGAGGTGTGGGTGTTCCTGCGCCTGTTCCCGCACGTGATGCGGGTGTTGGTGTAGCGCAGGATGTGCCATGTGATGCTGGGGAATCGGAGCGCTGTGGGGGAGCATGGTAGCGGGAAGCACGTGCTGCTGCACGCCTTGGTGGTGCACGTGCTGCTGCTGAGCGTGTAGGTTGGTATTTTGTGCGTGGTGCTGGCCGTGCGGGTGGAGGTGGTGGTGATGAGGAGGTACGTGATGGTGAGGTTGTTGCTCTTGCTGATGTTGGTGGTGTTGCGGATGGTGGTGCTGCGGGTGATGGTAGTATCCGTATCCTCCTCCTCCGGGCACCACTCCGTCTCCCCCTCCCACCTCGCAGCCGTTTCCTTGGAAACCTCCCATACCCACGCTCGTCTCCCTCCCGCCGTACGACCCCGGGTACATAGCCCCTCCGCCTCCATACTGGTGGTGGTGCTGCGCCTGCACTGGAGACGCGGTCGGGGGCACGGCGCCCGCGTTCACCACGCCGGTCGAGGCCGAGGTGACGGTGGCAGCCGCGGCCGCGGCGGCGGCGAAGAAGTCTGCGGCCGCGGGCGACGGAATGTAGCTTCCTTGGGAGTAGTCGTCGCTCGACGGAAACTTCTGTTCCACCACCGTCGAGTACGGCGCCGAGTTCATCAAAAACGAGCTCATGATAGTTTAGGTTTTTTGGACGCCAAAGAAAAAACCAGGCGGGACTAATTTCACTCTTAGTCAGTCAGTTTAATGGCTTCGCAAGCGCCGCCCACCGCCGGGGATTGGCATATCACGTGGTTATCGTGGAACCAATTAGGGACATGGAAATACGTAGTGGCGCGGTTACCGCGATGAAACTCCCCGACAAATGGAGGAGGCGGCGGCCAAAGAAGCGCCACGGTATTCCGTGGGAGAAGGACCTGGACGCGGGAGGCTCGGGGGCAGGCCTCTTTGGCGCTCCGGCGCCATCATCAGGGCGGCCGAGGCGCTGCCGCTGGATGTGCGGGGGTCCCACGTATCCTCCGAAGGTGCGAAGACGCAGGAGGCGGAGCGCACCGACTTACGTCCTATGTTGCGGCGCTCAGTCGCGGGCGCGCGCGTAGGCAGAACGAATCTCCTTCCCTTTCGAAGTATGTCTCACTAGTCCTCCGCGGCACGATCGGTCACACATACACGAACACTGGTTCAGGGGTCTTCGAAGAGGCAAAACATCACTTCCCGATGGAGACCTCCGGTTAACCAAAAAACCCACGTGGTCCTCCCGGCCACTCCTCTCCCTCATCTATCGCTCGCCCTCTCTTTCTCTCACACTTTCTCACCCCTTTTTCCTGACGACGAGCTCCCAAAGTTTTGTCGCTCACCGGCGCGGCTGCCGGGCTGACAGTGAGTGCGGAGCAAGTAAGAAGAGAGAGAGAGAGAAAGAGAGAGAGAGAGTGAGAAGGGGAGAGAAAGGGGAGGAGAGCGGAAGGGAAGAGGAAGGGGAGGGGCAGGCGGGGCGAGGAGGGAAGGGCGGACTCGTTGACTGACAGCAGCAGCGGCGGCGAAATAAGGGAAAAGAGAGTGAAGGGAGTGGGGAGGAAAGGGGATCCCAGGGGTGGAGGTGGGAATCGAGAGGGGAGGAGAGAGGAGTGGATGAGGAGAAGTGGTGGGGGGTCGGGCGGTGTGGGAGGGGTCTCGGTAGACGGGGATAGTGGTCTGTCAGCGTGTGCAATGGAAAAAGGGTGGGCCTGGGGCCCCGATAAAGAGCGGGGGATTTGGTGGGAGGAAGGCGATGGGGAGAGAGAGAGAGGAGGGTGATTCGAAAGGGGGTATGGGGGAGAAAGGTGGAAGTAGACTTGGAGAGGGTCAGAAAAAAATGTCTTTCCTGTGACGTCACTGCCACATAGCAAACAAGGTTCACCGGGTAAGCGAGGAGGGAGAACGGCGAGGAGGAATGCTATACGACAATTTCGAATAACCGTGGGTCAAGTTCCCGCGAAATACTTCCAGGGAGCCTCTTTACGTTTCACTCGCTACCGTTGCTTTCGTGCGCTTCGCTATGTATCGAAGATAGACGATAATCTCACTGCGCGATTTAACCGAGTGTTAACCTCGTAAACTTCACCAAACATGCGAGGACGTCGAGTCGAGGCGAAATTGTTGCACAAGAGCCTCGGAATTAGGGTTTAAGTCTCAACAAAATAATGGGTGGTTGTTACATTTTCGCGCAAACGAGTAGACCATCCTCGTAATTATCCCCTTAGTTTCTGATTGGTGTGACCCGTTAAAGAGTACGCAGTCATTTTTTCTCCTCCTGGATGAATGTGGTGGGGAAAACTCGAGATTGAATGAGCAACTGACTCCGTTGGCCGAATTAACTCCTGCGTTCACTTTTGTTCGATTTGGGGGGATAAAAAAAATAACTCGCACATTCCATAGAGATCAATCAGTTCATATCTCCCAACTTATCACCCTCGTTACAGGACGAGTGCCGTCAAATTTTGAGGGACACACATCGGGAACAAATAAAAAAAGACATTTCGACTCACTGCCGAATGCTTCCGGGAGTGAAAAAAACAAATCGCCGACCTGAATGGGAGTGAGAGAGAGAGAGAGAGGTCACGTGCCACCGCGGTGGCTGTGTGTTAGGCGGCGGAGAGAAGCGGAACAGCGATGACGAGCCCAAATCCACCGCTCAAGCCGACGTCAATCCCGGTTAAGTGTGTGTAAAAAGTCCCTCTCGTGCACGCATCACTCTCCGCGGGGATCGCAACTCATTGCTTCGGCATTAATCGATTCAATCGAGGCGTTGATCACTCCGCGCGCAAGTCACTCTCCCTCCTTCTCTCCCTCCGTCCCACTCCCTTTCCACCCACTCCCTCCCCGTGTTGCGGTGGTCCGATAGCACCGGAGACTCGTCTCGTAAGTGGGGGAACGCGCGGGATGGGCGATGGGTCCGCCGCCGCTCGTGGGCACCGCCGGTCCTCCAACTGTTCGCGGATCTCCTTACCTTCCGACGACATTCGAAGCTCTCCCTCTTTCCCCTCTTATCTCCTCCTCCGCCTCGCACCTCACTCCACCTTTCGGCCTCCTCGATCCTCCGTCGAGAGAATTGCCGCGGGTCGGCGTGGGAGCGGATGGTGGGAGAGGGAGGACTCCGTGAAAAGGATAAGGGGGGCGGGAGGGGGCGAAGTGGGCGGGTTAGAGAGGAGGGAATAGGTTGGGCATCGCAGGCGGCGGCCGTGTCTGGTGCGGAGGCGGCGGCATGGGCAGCGGGGGCAGGGAGGCGGAGAGGGAGTCTGCGGCGGCGGCGGTGGGTTGGCCTTTGGAAAATCCCCCTTCCCAATCCTCAGCAGAGGCGTGGCTTCTTTCCTCGGTACCGAAGGAGAGCGAAGGAGGAAGGGGGAAAGAGGGAGAGCGGGGGAGGAGGAGGGGGAGATGGAGGAGGGGGAGATGGAGGAGGAGGGGGGGAGGAGGCGTACGGATCGGAGGGAAGGCGGGTGTAGGGGGAGAGAGAGAGGGAAGGGCCGAGGGAGATTGGAGTCCGGCGAGGTGGTCCATCGGGAAGTGCGAGTAAGGTATGCAGGAGTTACTTTTGTTTGCCGGTAGAGTGGGTGGAGCGAATTGGGTGGGATGGAGTGTCAACCGATCGGGAGCGAACATCGCCCATTACTGAGGGGCGGTGGTGAGGGAGGCCGTATGTGTGGTCGACGGCGTGACATTTTTGTCGGCTGTCCAAGGGTAGGGCTCTCCTCGAGCGCGGGAGGAAAAATAAAAGGACTTTTCTGAAACTTTTCCTTCGGTATTAATTTGCACGTCCGGAATTCTTTCGCCGCGCTTTTTATTTTATCTTTTTTTCATCCTTTCGGGTTTCGCATTTTCTCCACGCCTCGCATCGCTCTGTCTGCCGCTGCCATTCTCGGCCGAGGTTTTAGACTCTGGAATTCCTGCGACGGGGCGAGCGGAAGGGTCTTTTCCCGCCCTTCTCCCCTTCCTTCCCGCGCCGAGGCTCCTCGTGGATCTTCCCGTCCCTACTGCACCCTCGCCACCCTTTAACCATGAAGCTTCTTTCGGATGAGTGAGAGAGGGAAAGAGTGAGGATGGTCTGCTAGAAGACCGAATCACGGTCTCTCTTTCTTCACGATCGGGACGACCTCTCCATCGAATCGGATCCCAAGTCGAGAGAGAGAGCAATAGATAGAAGGTAAGCGCCGACTACTCTATCAGAGTCACGTTTAACCATTCCTCGTCTCCCGGACGCCATTGTGTTAAGCGTACGCGCGCAATTGCGCCATGTGCGTGACCGTGCTTATGTGTTTTAAAAGAGAGAGAGGGAAGAAATGAAAGGTAGAGAAAAGAGAGAAGTGCGGGACTCAGGACCACGTGACTTCTACCGACGTTCTCTCCACACTCCCCCCTCCCCTCCCCCTCCTCCTATCCACCTTCAATCCTCCTCCTTTTACCCTCTTCCTATCCTCCTCCCATCCTCCTTCTCATCCTCCCCCCTTTCATCTCCACCTCTCCTCTTTCTGCGCCACAACACAATCAATCACTCCTGCCACGACGTTTCCCTCCAACCCCTCCTTCCCCCCCTCGCGACGCTCCCCTCCCGTCTTCCCCCATCTCCCCTCCCACTCCCCTCCATCTCCCCCTCCCTCTTTCCTCTCCTCCCCTTTTGCGTTTTTCCTATTTTTCCCTCCGCCGTCACTCTCCTTCAACGGCTTCGCGAATATCTCCCTCTCTCTCTTTCTCTCCCTCCTTTTTCCCTCTCTCTCTCTCCTTCCTTTTTCTCTCTCTCTCTCTCCTTCCTTTTTCCCTCTCTCTCTCTCCTTTCATCCACTTTGAGTCTCTCGCACCGAGAGATAAAGAATAACCGTTGATCTGCAGGTACGAAATGCAACCAGCTTGCTTGCGCGAACGCGCAGTGCCGCTGCTTCGTTAATCAAACTTAATTTGTTGAATGATTGCGAACGGTTCTTGAATAGTCCACGAGGCGCATGTGATATTATTCCTGCCTAAACAAGGGATTTCGGTCGATTTTCTTCTCCTGCTCGTTGCCTCTTTTTTTTCTCTTCCCGCGCTTCGCACTCCCTTCCGCTTTCGCTCGAACCGATCTCCCTGTCCCGCAAATGAAAGAGGGATGTTTTTGACGACATGGCAACGCCGTATATTTGAGATCGATTGTTGTGTTAGTAACGTAAGTTGAAGGAGGTGACTGTCAGTTGGCAGGCCGAAGCAATGAGAGCGGATAAATTGTTAATTTGGTAATCGGAGCATTGTTAACCGCAGACTGTCCCGGAAGAATATTTTCCTATTCATTATTCTTGTCTTATCTATATCAGTTCAGTTCATTTTTTTCATTCTCTTGTTGTGTGATATGATAATAAGCGCTGTTTTATTTCGATGGCATTTATGGCAAGCTTTGTAATGTTTTAATAGCGGCTTATTACATTAGAGTTTATTATGAAATGTTTCGGTCATATTTTTACAATATAAATTTTATTATTTTCTAAATTTTCAGGAAAGGATACAATTTACATAATTTTATAGTTTTCTTCGTAATTTTAATCCAAAAAACTAGATCATAACTCACAGAGTGATTCTGAAAGAAATCAGATCAAGATTATTCTCGACATATTATTTCTGTGGCGAGAAATTATCTCTATATAAATACTTGATGATTGTTGTAGAATTGTCTGCATTTCTTTTATAAAGCCAGTTGATATTCAGCTATTAACGATTTAATTTATCAAGAGATTGCAATATTTATTGAAACTAGTTTAAAAATTAAATTAATAAATAAAAAACGTGCCCCCTTCGCGTCCCGCTATGTTTTATGATACTTAGAGGAGCAGTCTATGTAGGTATTCGATTTATCGACCCATATTATCTGGATCTCAAGGAACCCGTACAGCTTGGGACGTAGACATATTTCACTACAGCAAATAAATACCAATATCTTTTTATATTGGAGATATGAACAAAAAAAGGTAACCGTGGAACAGAGCAGAGTAATTTTCGGTCAGTATTGCTTGAAGTTACTCATTCATGGATTTCATATACACATGTTCGCAAAAACTGGTTCAAATGAAGGAAGTTGAAAAATTGGCTAAATGAATGATAGATTAATCTTCATATCATTGATAGATGGAAAAAAATGCTAAAATAAACTTTAAACGAACCCTTGATTTAAACTCGGCAAAAAATACCGTTTGCGTCGCTGCGACCGAGGTGGTTGATGGGAACCGAATTATGACTCGCCGCCGCTCTCCCTAAAGGTTCGAATACTGCCCCGTCATAGGAGGTCTTCCTCACCGTTTGTCATCATTCATCTTATGTTATCATCAACTCATCGGTGTTATTATGCCAATATAGTCATAAATTGGACGTAAAATCCTTTTGTATCAATCAAATTACAAAATCAACAGGTTCGAATTACATAAAAACTTAACGTAACGTAAAAATTCATTCAGTGTGTTCGTAATTGTTTTCTCCTAACAAAAAAAAACAAGAATAAAATAATGACAACAAATCAAACATCGAGTTGATATTTCAGTACGTGTAGGTCTGACAGTGCTGCATTATCAGTTACAATTAAATATAAGGAAATAATTTTGCAAAAATTATTAATTTTTTCATCGTTTCAAAACGATTTATAAAATGTTCTGGCTATTAAAAATTTATAATAGGACCTTTTCTCGTAGAATCTCATCTTGTCTACAAATATCTGTGACATCTTAATTTTCCATTAAAATCAAAAAATTATAATAGGATCTTTTCTCGTATAATCTCATCTTGTTTAAACATATCTGTGACATCTTAATACTCCATTAAAAATACAAATAAAAAAATTTATGACTATATTCGTTCATTTATTGCCTCCTATTATTATAATATTTAGGA
Organism: Tanypteryx hageni; assembly: GCA_028673005.1. Lineage (NCBI taxonomy): Eukaryota > Metazoa > Arthropoda > Insecta > Odonata > Petaluridae > Tanypteryx > Tanypteryx hageni. Next base: position 132,493,296 of record CM054112.1, on the reverse strand, counting down.
AATTTCAGGTAATGGTAGTAAAATGACAAAATACTGTCCTCGACGGAAGACCTTAATACACATTTAATTTAATCATAATCAGTGTTATATTGAATTAAACTATCATAAATACATTTTACAACTAAAATATAAAATCTACATGCTTTAGAAAGACGGAAATACTATCTGTTGACATGTATTATGACAGAAAGTTTAAAAAAAAAACATTTTTATAGAGATGAATATCAGTAACAAATGTACTGATATATGGCAGTGTTAACAAGTAAAATGTAAACTTCTTCAAAATTAAATCCCACGATGTACTGAAACATATTTTTTGCGCCTTCACAAGATTGATGAAACGAACATTCACAGGAATTCTGAGCGAGGAAAAAAATTCCGCCTAATGATTTCCACCGAAAGACTATCTCAACCAGTTGTCTCGGGAGTAAAGCTCCTTCTCGGGAAATCTCTTTTTCTGCGCGCAGCTTCCTTGGCTGCAGCCACGCGACTACCCAGGGGCCATAAATCTTTCGTCTGAGCCGAGACCACTTCACCACGGAGTGGCTCTTATTCGTCCCTCAACACGTAAAGCCTCCGAGAGTCGTTCATTTTTCCCTCGAGCCGGGCTACTTGGGCGCGCCGACGAACGCCGCCTATCATATCCATGGGAGGCAATTAGCAGCCCCGCTAATGGGCAAAGGCCCCGCAAATTGTAACTGTCCAGAAAAGCTCGATTCAAAAGTAATTTAGACACCATCTATTTCTCGTCTTTTAGGGAAGTTCTAATGATTATTGCGATGTTATGTTTAAGAACTATGGGGCGCAAACATTTTTAAATCGCAATCAAATAAGTTGGCTACATTGAAATATAATATGTGCTTCTTAATTATTCGAGGGCATCTGACGTTTCTTCTACAAAAACATTGTGCTCACTGCCGACTTATCGTTGAATTTGCAACGAATGCGATGAAGATACCAAAAGAAGTACAAGCTATCTTAAAATTTCTTAAAGTTAATCTTTGCTCGGTTTTAATTCTGTAAATGCATTAAAGCAGTAAATGATTTGTCTTTAATTTTATTTAATTATTCAAAATTAAAAACGTATCCTTAATATAATGTCTCTCTATGTTCGCAAATTATATGCTAGTTGTCACGTAAAAGCATAAATGGGATTAGGAACTGAATAATAAAAGCGCTTTATTAGAGGTGTTACCTTTGATGTTAGATGTTAGAGGATATATTATTTTTCTTTGTTTACAGTTTCCATTTTGATTAACGAACTAATATTTCTTCTAATTTTTTCTGCTCTTGAGTAATTTTCTAAATTCGTACTATTTAATCTACATTATCCTTTTTGGTATTAATATGTACAAACTACTTGGTTGTGAAAACATTAACCGAAATATGAATATCTTCTGCTGGACTGTATCCTGAGTGTGGTCATTTTACGATTCATTCAAATAATATCAGATAATTGTTATCAGTATTGTCCGTTGAAGCCTTGTGTTTCATTACATTCAAATCTAAAATCTCCCTTTTTCTCTTCCAAAATGATAAACAGATGTTCTCACTTTCTTTAAATAAAATCATGGAATCATCTTTGAATTTTTAGTGATATCTGATTTAAAATTTTGGTGCCGACAAATCGGAAACCATGCTTTTCTTTCTTCCATTGATGGAGCAAACCAGTATGACCGGTTCTTTCGTATCATATTTTGGCTACAAACTATTTTCTCTCGAGCAGCTTCCTTCGTATTTAATGTTACTTTTGCTGTAAATTGTGTGTATTAATCATTTATTTATTGAAAACAATGATTTTTATTTTCAGTTCCTCTATACAAATATATTAAGATTATTTTCCCGTCGGCGGCGAACTCTCTAGTCGCAGATGTATTTTTATCTGTCCACATGCTCACTGATCGGATAAGATGGATATTTTGTTGGGATTTGTTAGTATGTACAGGATTTCGTTACAAATATTCTGTAAATTTTAATGTATGAATACGAAGACATGTTCAACGACTATACTAAAACATGGCTCACTCTCCGTCTGTTTATCTTCTTATTTTTAGTCGACTGCGACATATCACATGAAAACCTGCAGTTGATTTATGCAGAAAACATCTTTAATTAAATATCGGAGGATTTTTAGATTGGACATATAACAATTAAACAATTATTGTCTCTCGTCTATACGCACCTGTAAGCAACTATATATGTAAGATGTCCTTTAAGCGACCTCCCAGGCTTTGATTCAGTCTCCCATGGAAGGAGTAAGGAATAATGCAAACCTTGCTGGTCTAATGGAAGAAGTGATTGTATATCTTGGTAAACTGAGAGTAATTTCAAAGCAGAGGCTAGAATTCATTTCAGAATGCTGACAGAGGGATTTATTGTCAAGAATGAAGCAGTCATACTCACATCATATTGTGAACATGCGCTGTTCATGTTTATAGCTGTAGTCGTTAGTTAAAGTTTATAGTCCGTAGATTATATTTTATAAGTGTTCAAGATTTTTATTACAAAATAGAAGCAAGCGTAAAAATGGCTAAAAAATCAAACATAATACATGAGCTATATCAGAAAAGCTAAAAATTTAGTTTACAGTAGATAAAACTGAAATAACTTCAGAATTTGCTATTCCGTTATCTACTTTGTCGACTTATGCAAAAAATAGGAATAGCTTAGAAACAGTCACGACAGAAAGAAACAGAAGAGCATGCGATGGGCAAAACGTATGGACTTGTAAAGGGAAGTCTTCGAGTGGTATTGCCAGGCGAGGGCTAGTAACATTCCGAATTCGGGTACTTTCTTAAATGAAATGGCTGATGAGCTGCGGCAGAAGATTGAAATTCCTTTTTAAGTGCTCAAATAAATCGCTTCAGCGCTTCCACAATAGATGTGTCTTTTTGTGCCTGAGTAACGAAACATCATCTGTTGACACCGTAGCTGCTGATAATTTGTTTGGCATTGTAAAACATTTTTAACTGCACGCCAAAAAACACATTCAACTTCGATGTAACTGGGTTGTTCCAATATTTATGGCCATATTGGACAGTTGCCTTCAAACGTGTAACTTACCACGATGAGGAAATCCAAGGAAAGAGTAATTGTGTTATTAGCGTGCGATAAAAGTCGTTGAACCCTCCTTGAGCCTACGCGTCCTACCCGCAAAGATGCCTTCGCAGTGCTTACTGTGCTCGAATCACTTGCAAATTGTGATGTAGGGCCTACATTATAGACGATAGTCTTGTAAATGCAATGGAAAATTTAAATAAATACAAGTCTCAAAGCAGAGTGAAATGAATATTTCCAAAATCAAATAAACCAGTCATATAAATAATTTAAATTACTATTATTCACTATTATTCAACAGATACAACCTATCCATTACTTGTTTTCCATCGACGATGGTATTTGTATCCACCAGACTTCTTTTTCTTTAATTGTCACTATGACCATTAATTGTGATATATGTATTCCATATTTTAGTTTTCATTGTGTTTGCGCTTGTTGCAGCTAAAATGTAAATACGCACTTTCAACCCGCTCCAGCTTTCACAGGATTCAGTATTTTTTTTAAATAAATAAATAAATATAAATTTTGAAAATTTTTCGCCAAAGTGAAATATCGGATCGTATTGGGCCTTCGAGATTCACTCTAACTAGGTTTTCCTGTACTGATATTTATCGTTACCCACGGAGATTTATGACCAGTTTGATTGTATTTTATTAGGAATATGCGGGAAAGGAAAATGACTCTGAGAGTCTACAATGGCTCACTTTACATGGGTTCCCATTCGATAGCGCGTGTCCAACTCAAAGCTTTCTCAGACATAAGGCCTCTGAGATGTTAACAATGGCCTTATCATTATTGTAGCCCTTCCAAAACTGTGTGAGGTGTGGTTTACCTTCTCTTTCCGTTGGCCCGGGAAAAAGTGCTCCTCGGCAATTATGATTACATATTACTTTTACTCTCTGGTCCACTGGCAGAGGTGGTGTTTGGAAAGAAAATCCAACTTTTATATGCTAAAACAGATAATCAAGATGGTAAGAATGACCAGGAATGTTATCAAAAGTTAATAATGGTTTTTATCTATGTTTCTTTAAATATCCACCAACAGCAGGAACAACAAAAGGAGTGAACCGGTCTTCATAATTAATGGTTGATGACACTTTGAATTTGAGATTTTTATATTGGTAAACAAACATTGGTTTTAATTTTAAATACCCAGTAGTATTAGCCCCAAGTAATAATGTAAGTCTGTATTTGGCTGCTTTAACGACAGGCATACACTTCCCATCTACGAATCTATCTGGCATTTTCTTCCATAGCAAATCCATTTCATTTCAATAGAAAATATGTTAGTCTACATGATACGCAAGTCGCCTTTTTGGTGGATGGCAGGGGGTACAGTGCACCAAAGGTCCCTAGCTTTCCTACGTTATCTTTTCCTATTATGTTCTCTTATCGTCCTAGGGAAAATCGATCCTCTATATCGCTCCGTTCTACAATCGATCTCGCTATCCTGCCTTCCGAGATACGTCGGACTTCTGATAAGCCCTACTACCTCATTCACTAGTCCCTCCGACATCAATTTTTCCAGTAGTTTAAATCTAGCCTGCAGCCTACGTTCCTCTAACGATGTTCATTTCAGATTTTCTATTAATGATGTTACGCTTTGTTTACTATCGTAATTTCTCTTTACAAATTTAGCTGCCCCGTGCTGAACCTTTTCTATCTCGTTAGTGAGTCCCTTTTCATAGGGATCCCACACAGCTGACGAATATTCGACCTGCGGTTGAACCTATGATAAATAACGTAATTTTTTCACTTTTCGGAGCTATTTCGAACTTCTCCCTATAAAGGCCAGCTTTTTGTTAGCGGCACCTACCAATCGGCGAATGTGGGTGTCCCACGATAGATCATGATGGATCGTGACTCCAAGATATTTAATCGAGTCTGAAACTGGAATCTCTACTCTGTCCAACGAATAATTAACATCCAACGAGATATTCTTGGATCTCCAGAAATTGATGACGCAGCTTTTATTTTGGTTGATCTCTAACTTCCATTCCTTACACCATGCAGAAATATCTTCTAGATCATTTTGGAGATACTGATGGTCTTCCGGATTGCTTATCTCTCTATAAATGACGGTGTCGTCCGCAAATGCCTAATTTTACTTCTGACTACTGAGTTGATATCGTTTATATAAATTGGAAATAATACGGACCAACTACACTACCCTGTGGAACTTCAGAAACGACCTCCACTAAGTTCGAGGATTTCCCATCTATAACAAACTTCTGTTTCCTATGATTTAAAAATTCACGGATTCAAGTAACAATTTTGGAATTAACGCATAAGGTTTTCAATTTCGTTATTTACTTCCTGTGAGGTACCTTATCAAACGGTTTCCTAAAGTCTAGGAAGATGGCATCGACCTGCCTATTATATTCTCCGCTTCTCACAATCAGTATACAATTAACAAAAAGACCGATCTGAGTATCGCGAGACCTATATTTCCTGAAGCCGTGTTGACAATCATCTAACAATGAATTACTATCAAGAAATAGCATTATGTTGCTAACGAGTATATGCTTGAGAATCTTGCACGATATCGAAGTTTAGGAAATCGGACTAATTTTCTGGGTTCTCCTTGTCGCCGCCCTTATGAATTGGGGTAACGTGCGATGACTTCCAGTCGTTGTGGACCTTTCCGCTGGAAATAGATTTCTCGAATATTATCCGAAGAAAAGGTGCTACTCCTTCAGCTAATTCTTTTAAAACGCGAGCAGGAGTTCCTTCGGGGCCAGTGGCTTTGTTAGGTCTGATGGAACTTAATTGCCTTGCTATTCCCACCTAAGAAAATACTATATCGTCCATAAGGTAGTGTAACAGCTTTAGCTGCTTCAGCATCTGCGCTAGCTCTCTCTTCTTTTAATTAAACCTGCATCTTATTCATCGTTACAAACTTATCAAACCGTCCGCGACTGTCATAGAAAATTACATCCTTAGAACTCTCCCTATATCTTATATATCTATAACCCTTAAAGCGATAAAAAAATGCTCCAAGTTCTCTCTCTATTCGTATGAAAACCGTATGGCGCATTCATTTGAGCTTGATTCTTACACCAATTTGTAAGCAATTTTTGCAGGTGCTAATTCCGTGTCATTTATAGCATTTACATTAGCAGCTGACTGAATATTCTTTGTTTTTATCAGATTACTCAAGAAAGGCCCTCACCATGAAAGGCGCAATAGCTTCTCCAATTTATTTTGCGAGATTAATGCCTCTTTATTTGGTATAATATATTGCGCTTTCTCACTTTTTGTGTGTATCACTTGCGCTGGTTTTTCTTTTCTCGCTTATATCGGTAAAAATTATTAGAAATTTCAAAGACTTTCACAAAACTATTACGTTTTGGGGAACATGGATAACTACCTGGCTCCCAAGCATAGAGGGCTATTTGGCCAAAAATGTCATGACACTGGCACACCATTCGATAACGCGCGCTACGTGACACGCCCAGGTGCTATGAGAGGAGTCATAAAACAAGAAGAAGTTCAAACCAGGACTAATTCAGGCTGGTTTCCCAAAGTTGACGTCCCGAATTGATTACTTATATTGACAGGAAATGTTTTGGTATGTCTTAGTCATTCCAAGGAATTCTCATTCCATAGATACCACTTGAGGTTCATATTTTATCAATGATAGAGAAAAATTGGAAAGCAAATTAATAGAGCATTATCAGGCTTAAAATACTAAAAACAATATCAAAATATCTCTGACATATTTTTCTTGTGTATTTTTTAAATAAACGAATTTAATAAATAGTACTGTTTATACACTAATATGTCTGGATCAACTGCCCATTGCTGAAGAGTAGTCGAGCGGAAAAGAAAATAACCCATTTGTTCACTCGTCTATGCTCAAGCCGAGTTCGGTAATAATCGTCTCCATGGCAAAAATCCAATAAAATGCAATTTAAAACGCTAAAAACCTATGTTGTAGTAGAAATTCAAGAAAATACGATCAATTATCAAAATTCGGTGATAAGAATTATAGTCTACATTCTTTCCCGTTAGAACTGTACACACCTCGCTCCGATATCACAATTTTAAGATATTTTAAAGTATTAAAGAAAACATCTCTACCCGATGGATTTGGGATTTCCTATGTAAATCAAATAGGGTAAAAACGTTCCTGGAATCGAATCCGGGACTTCAATCTTCGCAAAATAAAATATAGCCCGGAGGTAGGCCCTGGCAGCACGAGCCTCATACCAAGTTTCATTGGTGCAAAGTTTGTTAGTAGGGGACACACACACAAACAGGACCATTTCAGAAGTCTATGTTTCCTTTGGAAACCAGCTTAAAAACTTCGCGTTATGTTGTGAATGGGAGTGAATGCAAATACCGAGTTTATATGTAAAAATTACGTTATTATGTGTTTATAGTGACGTAGCGACGGGGCCGGTTTTAGGGATTCAAACCAAGGTCAATCTGATTTTAGTGCCTTTATAATTTTAGATGTTATTATTGAACTAATTTCTATAGTTACAAGAATCAAGACCCGCTTTAAGTGTCAAAATTCTAAATTTCATAAATATATTTTCATGTGCATAGAAAACAAAATTTTCGCCTCCAGCAGGATATTGATTATCTACCGCCACTGTGTACATATAATATGTTTCTAACGTATTCAAAAATATTATGGTAGTAAAGCCTAGTGGGAAAAGCTTAGGATTTTATTGATGTCCACGTCCGAACGCATATTAATTACATTAGAGTTCTGCTAAAAAGTGAAGACATGCTTGATTTAGAGTTATGCTGTGTTTTATTTGCAATAAAACCCTAGTTTCTAAAATGTTTTATTGTAGGCGCTACAAAAAGTGTTATTATATGTTTATAATTGGCTCTAATCTAATTCTATACATAAACTAGCAATCTTGTATAATTTATATTTTAAGGACTATTACATTGAACTGGAATAGTATTTTCATTATATTTTTCTTTTCTAACATTTATTCATCTGCATTTCAGTTAGTGCGGTTAGTTCATTTTAGTAACTTACATAAATTGCGATGGCAATTTCATGAAAAACTAATACAAAGAAACAGGTTTTTCATTTTATAAACAATAATCCAGCTCACGATGAATTTCAAGGTACTTACACTGTCTCATAAGCCTTAGTCCGATAAGTTTCTAAAGCAGTTTCACCTATTTCACTTCTATTAGTTGAAATATTCTAGCCTGTATTTCCATCTGATTTAACAGCAATTGCACACATTAAATATCGACATTTATTTTCCCATTTACACGATTTTCTTTCGCCTTTGCTTCTTTTCGTTATTATGCATGATTTACGACATATTTAATGTATCAGATCTTAAATTGCGCTCCCAAGAATTTCTTAAAAGAGAAAATTTTTCTCTCCTAGTAACGTGATTGCTATTTTTCTGCTCCCAGAGCTGTTCTCTCTCTCTCTATCTCTCTCTCCCTATTCCTCCTTGTTTTTCTTCTCGACTCTCTACCTCCGTTAACCTGCTTCACCATTAACCCCTATTTTCATCCTTTCCCATTCCATCTTTTCTTCTGCTAGTCTCTTTGGCCCTCACCAACTTGGAGGACCCATCAGGGTCTCCAGAGAGAAGACCCTTCCTCCAGTTACTCCTCTTTTTTCTCTACTCCCTTCCATTCCAACTTCTCCGCCCATATTTACCTCCCTTTCTCTCTCTCTCTCTCGCCATAGGGGCGCAGATGAGGAAGAACCAATTAAAAAACACCGTTCCGTGGAAAACCCACGACCACTGCATTTGATAAATGGTAGACTCCCCTTCTTACCGACTCTTGTGGGGCGGGGAAGCGTTTGGAAGGGTGCAAAGGACGTAGCTGGGAGTGTGAGGAATAGAGGGTTACGGATGGACTGCCTCAATCCTGGGAAAGATACTACGAAAAACCCACAGCAGGAAGAATGAACTCGAATAACCGAGAAAGTCATGAAAGTTTATGCTGTCGAGTGTCATAAAATTACGATCAGGGCTTTATATTGTTGCGATACTTATTCCTAGATTATTCGCATTAGTCGCTTGGGGAGGATAAAAATTAAATATGAGTATTTACGTACCGGAATCTTTCTGCCCCTCACCCTCGCCACCTAAAGTAATACTTCTAAATGGACCAGAAAACTTAGTTGTATTCCCCCACCTCTCCTAGTGCATAATAAACCTGAAGCACTCCCTTTCAACGAACGATAACAATAAGAATTCTTACCTTAGTTAAGGAATTGACAGTCCTCGATGTTGGGCTCCCTCTGGCCGTCGTACCGAGTGGTGTTGGTTTCCGATTCGCCACTAATTACGAGTGAAACATGTGATAGACTGAAGTGTTTCGTTATTAAACCTCATATATAATTGCGCGAGTAAATATATAAAAAAGTCTTTAAATTTCGATTTGCCAACATTATTTGGGATGATATCTGTCTCTCAGTATGTCATTAAATGGTGATATTACAGTGGAAATCTGGTAGGAATGTTAAAACTCACCAAAAACTTTGTAGAGTTATTCTATACAAACATTTTTTTCGTAAAACTAACCTCACGTTGATAATTTAGATAGCTGTTAAGAATTTACTTCTGCGCATTACTTCCGTATGCCAGTATATCGACTATTAAGTCCAGTCTAAGTAATACCGTATAAAACTCTCGCTAAATAAAACCTTTTTAATTGCACCTTAGGATTTGTATGCCTTATCATGCATCATAAATTAGCCTGGAATAAAGTGATAAAGTAAGATTTTGGGTATCATACAGTAAATACATGTTGATGACAAATTTTGGCGAGAGCCAAGACTACGCTTCTGTTAAATAGGAAATCTTAGAAGTGATATTTCTCTACGAAAATCATAATTTTGGAAAGTTACCATTTATAATAGAAATGATATTAAAACCATTTTCATTCGGCTTCAAATCAACGATTGAAATGTGGTTACCAAAAGAGGAAGAAAGTCAAAAGTTAACCCGCAGTTAATGAGGTTTTTTTGCTTATTTCTTTATGTAGAGCACAAATCGCTAAATAAATCGTATAGGAATTAAAAAAGAAATTGCTTTCTAAAAATTTTTCTCTTTGTTTCAATGTTTCCGATAGAAATACTTTTTCAATTTCCATGTTCTCGCAGAATTGATTTTAGAAATATCGATTAACAAATTTACATGTATTACAAGAGGAGTTCCCAAACGGGAGATAATTTTAAAATTGAATTTGTAAACCAGAGGAATGAGGCGTGTGTGTGTGGTGAAGGATGTATCGAAAATGTAACAAGTAGTTCTGAAAAGAACTAATCCGCTTACTTTCCTTTCACTTTAACTTTCATGTATAACAAATAAGGGTGTGCACAGGTTTCCCGTGGTACAGAAGTGCTTTTCGTCAAATTCGCCTTAGTATAATCGTAATGTATTTGCTTTGAAATTAGAAATTTATTTTTCCTCATATTGTGGTAGCTCTACTTTTTTGGTCCGTTCTAAACATATTCATCTCGTTTTGCCATTCTATACTCGCCCTATAATTTATTATAATTTCTTTAAAATCCGCTCAGCCAATACCTTCCAAATTCATAGTTACAGAAAAATTCTAACCTTGATATTGTGGTATCCCTGTTCAGTATGATATGATATTTTGGTTATTTATTTATATGAAGATTAAATATACTATATTTGGTTCATTTTCATTGTGTCAGTTCTTTATAAATACGTGTAAAAATATTATTTAACTTTTCATTGTGGTAGTCCTGCTCTTTAGCTCATATACAAAATGTAATTGAAATCCGTTCAGCCAATTCCTCCCAAATCCTTAATTACTGAAAGAGTGTAATTTGTAATTGTGGCACCCCTGTTTGACTGATTCGATTAAAATATGCTAATATGGTTTTATATATAAGTATGTGTATGTTATAAGTACTAAATTTGGTTAAAATTGATATGGACAGTTAAACACAAATACATGTAAAAATATTTTTTTATTCTTGTATTGTGGCAGCCCTGCTTTCTATATCTATACTTAACATCTTTATTTTGTTATTTTATGTTGCACGCCTCCTTCATACAAAATATCGTTGAAATCGGTTGGACCAATTCCTTCCAAATTCATAACTATCTAAAAGTTTAACTTTGCAATTGTGGCACCCCTGCTTAGTCGATCCGGTCCAAATATGTCATTTTGGATCCTACGTACTACCAAATTTAGTTGAAAACGGTTCATTGATGAAGATGATGTTTGGGGGACGCACACACATACATCACGTACGGACACCGATACGATCTCAGAAGACTACTTTCCGTTTTCTGAAAAGTAGGCTAAAAATGTTAATTATTAATTAAGACGCGTTTACTTGTAAATTTTGTGGGAAGAATATTTCGCTGAATATGTTCATATTATAAAGTAAAAATTCCAATCATCCGAATTAACTTCGGATTTACGTAAACACCGATGATCGGACATTTAATAAAATTCTAAAGTAAAGTAAGCTTTAAAATATACTTTATCATGTAACAATTATAAATTTGCAAGAACATTCACAAATATACATAAAATATAATAAATGGTATTAAATGATTTTTTAAACAAGTTTAAAAGAAACGCGCGAGAATAAACCTGAAAAGATAACGTAACAGATGTTGTGAGTGTCAGTGACTGGTTGCCTCGTGTAAATCAGCGTCGTGGCCGTATGCGACACAAAATCAGCTTAGATGGAGAAATGATGGAGCTCTTGTTCGACCTTCCAAAGTTACGTAGTATTATGACTCTATGGAGTGTGACCATGATGGATAAAGTGACCGAACGCGATGGTTTTCACAACTTTTAACTTATTTACCATTTATGACGATTAAGAAAATTTGCACTGGTTTTGGAATAAAACAATTTACAATGTCATAACATTTCTTGATGTGATCTTTAAGTCAATATTTTGAAACCTATTTTTCTGTTCTCTCGATATCTAGATTACTTGCATATCTATATAACTTGCGAAGTTAACAGAATTTTACGGGTAAATCCTGTCCGCATTTCCAGTAGAATATTGTAGTGATCCCAATTAATATTTGTCCCACTTTTACTTTGTCATGAGTTGAGGTTTCTCATGAAAAAAGTGCTATGATGAGAAACACGTTAAACTTTGAAAATCCTACAAATCAAGAATGATTGAAAATTAGTATATCTTACGTACATAACTATTAGAAATGGTTCCTTTAATCACCGGAAATTTTTAAAAATTGATAATGAAATCCCAAGGACATGTATCAGTCACCGCTTGTGGTTTTGATTATGATTATAACGAAAGTTTTTTATATTTCCGCTGTCTAGTTTTAAAAAATTGCGTAGGTAGTAGCACTTGTTTGCGTGACTTACTAAATAGGAGATCAGAGTAAGACTTTGCCTTTTATGTCGATGAAATTTTTTTTCGTTTATTCATGATATTTCAAAAGTCGTGCAATCCAGTACATTTCACTGTAATAATTACACATTAGTTGTGCATTATACATCATTCATCAGCTGTACATTATATCCACATCCATGTCGTAGTAAGTTTAGAAGCCTTCCTCTAAACTATAACTGATGTGTAGATATAACAGTGAAATATACGGGGTTGCGCGACTTTTGGAGCACCTTGTACATACATATAGGTCTGTCTGATTTAGAGTGCGAGGCAAGTTTTAGACGGAAATCTTCAGGAAGAGTATTTTGCTGACTGCGGGAAGGGGATTATAAAGACCATAAAAACTCAAAACAGCTAAGGTGTTAGCGGAGGTGATTAATATCGCAAACGAACTAAAAGTGAAACCCATTCATAAATAAAGGAGCATCAAGTTCAAGAGAAGCATTGGCTCTGTAATAGTTCCCTAAGTAAAAATTAATAACAATTAAAAACAAAAGAAAGACAGCTTCCGATCACAGGATTCCTGAAGCCAGCCTCTTTATCTTCCACCTTCAACTAGCACCTTTCTCAAACATCTCCATTCTCCAAAACTTAAGTTTTCCTGATTGTGAAGTAAATATAATTTAATTTTCTCTTTCTTGATTTTCCTCTTTTTATCTTGTTCCTTTATTTAATTCTCTATACTTGTTTCTATTTTATACGGTGGCCAATACGGTAAAAAGCCGTTCATTCATGTAGATATAGGAACAGACCCTCATTTACCTCGCTACTTAATTTTTTTGTCCTTCCGGGAAGGCAATCTTCGCAGACGGCGAGGTATAACCGTAATTAACATTTAATAGCACTTATCTTACAATAAAACTAAAAATCGACTATTTCCCCTGTATTTCATTCTCAGAATATATCGTCTAGTTATTTTCATTCAAATAAATGTGATATCACGGGTTTTCTTTATTAGAATCTGATTACTATATCATAAGATAAATTGGATTACACCGCGGTCAAATAGGTTTAGGTTGTCAACTTTTCAGAAATGTAATTTACCCCCGTGATAGAAACATTTGCAAAAATATAACCATCCAAAGGACATTACGAATCATGTCTAAAATGTACACACATAATTAATGGGAAGAATTACTTTGAATTATCGAAGGACGTAGAATTTCCAGTAAATCAATGTAAACCTTATTTATAAGGAATTTCTACTTTAAAACAAAGCATTGTTAACGAAAAAATCGAAACCGAGTTTGGAATTCTTTAAGTTATATTTTATATTTCTCTAGTTTCAGTAAAATAAAAAAAACAGCCAGATATTTTTGAGTAGCAATTCATAGGGTCTTCGATAACTGAAAATGACCAAATGTCTTCCAAAATATAAGCAAGTCATGAGGTGAGCTCAATTATGATTTTTAATCGACAACACGGAAAAAATTAGAAATCTCTCCTGATATTTTTGACCAAGCGCTGAAGAAATCATTAAATATTTAAAAAATCCATAGAATTGTACAAAAGTGAAGACGTGAAAATGGAATCCTTTGTGTGATTTCTTAATTTTTGTGGCGTAATAGAACGATTGATTTCGTATTACACTAATTCTACACAAAACTGGAGAAGCGGTTTTTTAAAGTAATAAATTAACTTTTCAAGGAAGAAAAATATATAACAACACCGATGTGAAACATTTGGCAAATAGAGTGGAGTTGCAACATAAGGTAATTTTACAAGCCAAATTTCATGGGTGGAGAGAGGAATTATTTCGATCATTTGGAATCACTGCTTAATTCAGAATAATGCTCGCCCAAGAAAAATGTAGGCAATTTTACATAAAGATTGGATCAAGCTATACCGATAATTGGTGCGAGGATCTTCTCAACGGCTAATATTACAGTTGGCTTCTTTAGGACGAAGTTATTTTGCATACTATGGCTCCGCGTATTTTTATTCTAAACACTTTTTCCCGACATTGTAGTTGAACGTTCTGTTGCTGCTCCATGATTATAATTGATTCTAAAAAATAGATATATGAGAGATAAATTGGTTTATGTTTAAAAAAATGAATCCGATCGTACCGCTTTTATCCTTCTTAACAAAATCAGATAGTTTTCAAGACAGTGAAACTCGGTTTAGTTGTTCAAGTTGTTTTATACGTCTGCAAAACCATTGAAGCGTTACAAATGAGAAATAGTTCCTTAGAAAAGAAGGTAATTCATGATTGCATGCGTCATGCCTTGGAATCGTAAGATCGCAGGTATGTAGAGTGCCGGAATATTGCTGAAGATGTTCTATTGGGTGTAAAGAAGTCAGTACTTCGAAAGAGATCTCTCTATTGATAGTGACGGAGGAAAAATCGTCGTCAGATGTGTATAGAGATATTTCGCAATATCGTTCATCACCTCCCGAACCAATGACGGAAGAACAAGAGGGATCATTCTCCAAAAGATGAGCCATAGGATCGTGTCCCGATAACATGCAATGCGGTGGCCATTTATAAAGCTGCCGATAATAATGTAAAAGAAATTCGAAACCAGTATTTTGGCTATGTATTATAATAAAGTTTTTTTAAGAAACTAGAAGCCGTTTCAAAATTCCATTATTTACCGTTTATAGATAATAAAAATGGACAGAAGAAGGCATTTTTTGAATCGCGGTTTTCTTTTCGCTTACGATAGTTTACGCTGAATATAAATATTGTCATTGGTGCTAGTTGTTCATTTTATCGAAACCAATATAATTTATTTTCATTTTTCATTGCGAGTGCATTTGACTCCATACTTTCTGCAAATATTAATTAGTAATATTTATTAATTGGCGTGAGGACATAATATGAAATCATCTTTTTGCTTTTATTAGTTTCAGTGGTGCTCTTTTAATGTATTATTGTATTAAATACTATTAGTATATCATGTACATTGCAGAATAATCTTGACAGGCTGATAAAGAGAACTACTAAAGATTATTCTTTTGTGCCTGTAATATCCAAATGGAAGGCTTCAGCGAAAGTATTTCGAGTGAAAAAAAACACGAAATATATATTTTTAGTTGGAGATATTTTGTAAACGACTACATTATTTTCAGAACCAAAAGCATTGGAAGTAGGAGCGAAATAAACCCAATTCATAGAATGCGCCAGAGAACTTAACTTTTTATCTGTAGTATTCCATTCGCCTTCGCTAAAATCAGTTATTACTGCCAATTTCGATCTCACAATCGGGTAAGAGGTATACGTTTTTGGAGTGTGTTTTGGTGCGAGTCATAAAAAATGCCTTGATATTAGTCCCATTTGCTCCTTTCCTAAGATTGAAATTTCAAGGAATGAAAAAATTAAAATGAAATCTAATATCAAGGAAAGCTCTGCAAAAATCGATGATTTTTTGCAAAACGCTATATCGGGATTGTTGTAGACAAACTGTACATCATGTAATCCAAACCTTTTAGATGCAATAACCAAAGCCAGTCGTGAATGGCATCATGAATCTGAAGAGGAAGAATTCATTGCTATAAAATCTTTTATGGACTCAGTTAACGGTCACGATGGATTAGAATAAAATTTACTTCACAACAACCTGATACAAATATCGGGTTATATTCCTTTGGATATCACGTACAGAGATTTTTATAGAGATTTTTCTCTTTTTTTATATTGTATTTATTTATACAGGTAAATATTTATGCATAGGTATGTACATACCTATATGAAGTCAGCAGAAACATACACGGTTAAGCGTAATTGTATTTTAGCCACATTAAAAAATTAAAATATTTTTTGTTTCAAGTTGAAAAAGTCGCCGTATCTATAAACATTTTCAATCAGTGGGATTTCCCCCGTCTTTCTCCGGACGAACGTTGATCTTACGGAGCGAATCACTTAACGTACTGCGAGAGGGACTTAGTTGATGTGCTCACGTGTTATCTTGGCAGATATCCTCCGCTCTCCTCGGAGCCCTCCCTACCTTGAGGCATCTAAACCGACCCTCCCTCCGTCCCAACGTAAGGGTTGGTTTTCCTGCGAGGAAAGTGACAAATGATCGCCACCTTTTGCTCTGAGCGAGACACAGAAGAGAGTGTGTGAGTGAGAGAAAGAGAGAGAGATAGAGAGAGAGAGAAGGGATACGAAATAAACAAAAAGGCGACTTGGGAGCGGAGGGAGGAGCGAGGCCAGAAGGGGAGGGGCGGGAGGGAGGGGGTAGGCGAAGGGGTCGAGAGAGTGAGGCGGCATCGGGAGAAGTGATGAGGTTGAGAATACGAAGCATGCAGTCCCAAAGCGGGTGACGGCGAGGGCGGAGAGATCTGGAAGAGGAGTAGGGAGGGGAAAGGAGATGAGGAGAAGAAAGGGTGCAGGGGCAGGTGCCAAGGGTGTTCCGACAGAGGAAGCTCGTTCGGTGAAAGTAAAGAGTCGATGGTTGGAATGTCACTCATTGAAAGTACACAAGAAAGTGAAGCTCGCGATGGATCATTTATTATGCGTAAGAAGATTCTGAAATGAGTAAAGGGCGAAATGCTGAAAGTTTCGTTTAGAAAGTACTTTTTAAAGATTCTTTTGCAGTATCACATGGAAGACTGCTTTATTTGAAAATACCACATCGAGAAAGGAAGGAACTCAATATGGGCATTATGGGTACAACTGAGAAATTGGTAAACGTATTCTTCCTTTATTTGAATGGGGTTAAATGAAAAATATGAAATTTAATGTTGCAATCGCATTTGCGTGCAATATAGTTAAATAATGTACTTCAACGGCAATACGAAGGAAGTGCTTGTGCATGCATATAAGACATCGGTGTGGCTTGGAAAGAGTCCCCTCAAGAATGGAAAGCCATTAATCTTTATCACTCCAAACGCGGACCACTGTGCGGGTAAAAGAAGATTCTTAGTCGAAATAGAGAGCTTAACAGATCAATCGGTGATCTCTTCTTAGTAACAACTTCGGCTCATTTCGAAATTTTCTTTATTTTATATTATGTGGCAATAAATAACGCGGTGAAGTTGGGTCATTGGAATCCGTGTGATAGGGCAGCGTGTTCCCTTCAGAGGGAGCCTGTATCATCCATCCTATTCATAGCCATAGAGGGAGAGAGAGAAAGGAGTGGGAAGGGGGGGAGAGAGACAATCGACAAATGAAGGCCACCGTGCGAGATATTTTGATGGCGTGGGGAGGGAGAGGAGGGAAGGAGAAGGGAGAGGTTGGAGTGAAAGGGTGAAGGAGAGAGAGAAAGAAGCGAGGCTGCTGCGTGTGGGGGCGGGGCGGCGGCCACCGAACGGATGAGTTCTGCCGTGCGAGGCCGGGAGTCGTGGCGGGGAAACGCGTGTTGCGGGCGCCCATTCCAAATGGAGAAGAGAGATAGAAAGAGAGAGGAACACGCCCCAGGTACCGCTCTTAGGGAAGGATGGACCGATGGAGGAGGAGCGGCGAGAGTAGGACATTTTGGAGTTCCTGTCCACCGGCCACGGACGCCTTCCTCTCCCCGCAAGAGAGGATCTTTGGCCTCTATATTTCTCCATCTCTCTCTCTCTGCGCGCACACCCGACGGCGCCGTGGCCACCTGCTCCTCGTCTTCTTCAGCCGCCATCTCCACTCCTGCGAAGACATAAGGTGAGGGAACGAAAGGGGCAGAGGAAGGAATGGAGCGGGTTGAGGCGCGAGGAGAGATCTTCGAGCGAATGACAAACTCCGCGCCGCGTCACTTCGGAAAAAAACGCGAGGAAGAAGGGTGAGGTTCCTCTTTATTTTTCTCGTTTCCCCCTTTCCGTATATTTTTCTTTAAAAAAATTCGCAAATGCAATTTGTTGGATTCCCTCTCGTGACGTAGTCGAGACGACGATAATTGAGTCAGCCTATATGCGGATTCACGGTGATTAATCACTTCTATTTTTGTTCGTTACATCTTTCTAAATGCTTGATGCCTGCTTATAATTCAAATCTGCCATTCAGCCAACTGAGACTTTTTTAGAGTGAAGAAAATCGTTACTGGTTTGGTAGTTTCGTAGTTTCGGTTTTGAAACTTGGTTTAAGCCTCAGAAAAAATTATTTCTCTCCTCATTGATATGAGGACGGAAGTGATATTTTATAAAACACATATGTTATACTGATGTTAAAAAACATTTTAATTGAAATTTTTGTAACATGTTGTGTTATTCTGTAGTTAAAATTAATAAGTAGATCATAAATTGTCTTCAAAAGTATCGGTTCATTTCAATTTATATGGAGCATATTCATTCGCTGTAGATAGTATTATAACTATTTTTATGTAAGAAGATATTGTAATTAACTAATCATTTTTATATTTAAAAAATGCATCGAGTATACATAAAGCCCCTTACACAATATTTTAGACAGATCTACTAAAATAAGATATTTTTTACAATTAAAAATATTCCAGCTCCAGAGCTCAACGAGAACCAATGGCATTAACAGGTTATTCGTGAAATTTCGTTTCGCCAGCTACCGGCGGATGTGAGTTAATGTAAAAACTGTTATTGCATGGACGATACAAAAAATTCGAATATACGTACTCCTTTTATCGCCGTTTATTTAAAAGCGATCATTTCCGGGCTTTAAATGACAAAGCGTGACATTTAGCATTGCTCGAAGCTTCTGACTCTGCAATCAGCGTCCCATATCCATCACTTTAATCAGGCAGCCATGGAATATTTTTTTGGAAACAGAGATCGTGAGATCCTTTGAGAGAGAGAGAGAGGTCGTTTCCTTCCTGCTTCCGATCCCTCAAGAAACGACAAAATATTTTCGCTTCTCGCTCTCCCGAGAGACATCGCCAAAACGGACCTGGTGCGTAAACAGGATCAAAACAAATTGTAACGCTCACGAGACGAAAGCGCAACGTATATGGGTACGGACTGCCAAAGGGATCCATCATGCTGATCTTAAGGATTTGGGACACCATCTTCGTCTCCTCCGAGACCAGGCAGTTTCTTATTTTTATTCTCGAAGCAAGCGTACCTTCTCGCACGCTCGTTTTTCTGCTGTTCGGGTGGAAGTGTGTGGAGGCGGACGCTCGAATCTCCTGGGACGGAGGAAGGCTAAGTGGTAGGGAGGGAAGGTTAGGGAGAAGAGAGGTGTGGGAATGGTGAGAGGGAGAAAGAGAAAGGGAGGAGGTACACAAGTCATCCCTTTCTCCCCCTTCCCCTACGACTTCGCTGCGGATTCCCCGGTCGCATCAAAAGAGTGTTGGAGAAGGTGTCACCTGGAATTTCGCGGAAGGGCACTTCTCCCTACGCGTCGCGCGGATGCGTCGTTCCGCAGAGCGGTTGACGGCGGAGCGGCGTTCGCTCTCGCCACGGGAACGGAAGGGGCGCGGCAAGGGAGTGGGGGCGTGTCGTGGATGGCGGGGAGGGTGACGGTGGGGGCGGGCTGTTGGTTTTGACGCGAGGTAGCAAAGAGATGACGGATAATGGAACCCGGGAAGAGGCCCGTGAGAAAGGGGGGCAGTGGAAGACGGGGGGAGACGTAAGGGTTTATAATCGCGTTACGGATACCTCCTATGAGGCTGCTCGCGCGTAAAGTGTTAACCGAGTGCTATGAATTGGATCTGATAGTTTCTCTCACTTTCGGTCGGAGGAAAGTGGATGTGATGGGGTTTCCTCCTTACTAACGTCATCAGACAAAGTACTTTATGTTTAAAGGTCGCCATTCGCTAAATTACATGTAATTCTCGAATAAGTATGATTCGTTGTTCATTACGAGAAACAAACGCAACCGATCTTCACAATTTCAAAAAAGAAGAAATTTTATATATGTTGTGTAAAATTTTTATACATTCTTGTGATGTATGCAGTAATAAGTATGCTAACATATAAAACATATAAACTTATGTTTATTTAAAATATTACGCAGAAAACGTTATTTGGAAATCGTTTCTTTATGCTGAAAAGTTTATAGTTATTTGATTACGATGATAACTGTCATTAAATATTATTTTGCTTTAAATTTTTTGACATTTTCCTGAATGTTAAGCAGATTAAACGATGCAGTTGGAGAGTAGAACTAAATACTGAGAATGATTATATGATTTTCGACGTAAGAGTAGTGTATTTATTTTACGTAGTTTCAGTGATTATATCAAAGGCAGTCGACGGTATTACCAAAGCGCTTGGGTTTGGAGCAATTGACGATTCATTCTCTGAGTACACACATAAATTAGGCCCATGTGCATTGTCTCACCCGTGGTCTGCGAAGTATTAAATTAAGTCAAAGACGTTGCGGTGTCGCCGCAGTCGCCTCGGTTAAAAACTAGAAAAAGTGTCGAACTTTGCGAAGCCAAAGTCGCACAAGGCCTTTCAGTAAGCACGTGAACCGACTCCGAGAAATCTTTTGCGAAAAGTGGGACTCGTGATGCCTCTGGGGTTCTTTCGCACAAGACCCCTTGCCCTAACCATCCCATTCCAACGGTCAACCCTTTCTTCGCCGATTTTCACGCAGCGGGGTCGGCCAACCTGCTGCATCCCGGGATGGCAATAAATCAGCCTGCCGCGGGAGACGTCCCAAAGTCCGGCCGCGCATCTATTATTAGACGCATTGTGAGGGAATGTGCGTCTTTGCCGCCACCAAAGGGCTCTCCTTTGCTCTCTTTAGCCTTACCCTCCCTTCCGCTCCTCCATTTCACTCGGATGTAGGTCACACACTCCTTAATGGTCTTCTTCTCTGAAAAAACCAACTCCTTTGTTATCACTCGGCAAAGGAAGTGACTGAGATGCTTTAATGCTTCTTTCCCTTTCAAAAGCTCGTTAGTATGGTCATTCCGTCCATTAAAGGATGGCTTAAGTTGGTTTAAAATAATACTCGCAATGTTTTTTATGCGAGATTATTAACGAGATTCGGGAATTGTTTTCTGTATGATAATTTACGTTATTTTAAGGATTTTTCAATGCTATATTTACATTAATTTTAATTTTTAAAAAAGTTTAATGAAAAATAATCTTGGAATAATTTGGCGTCTCATAGAGATATTAAGTCCAGTGTAGTTTGGTGAATAAGAATACATGCAATTATACATTTACAGCTATTTTTATGCTATTACAAGCAAAAACATTTTCTATTTTCATTCAAAATACTCATCCCGAGATGAAAATACAAAAATTATCGAAATATTTCAAATAATTAATAATATTTTTCTCAGCAATTGACAAACTAAATTAATATATCAATAGTTTAGTATGCATTTACTTCTGCGATTGTACCAACCTCTTATTTTGTCTCATAAAATGCTAAATAGGTAAAGGTGAAGACTACGGCGAAATTGATGTTAAATGAGAAATCTAACTCCTTAAACGTCAAGTTCGAATATTAGAGACACACAGGAAAAAAGGGGGAAAAGTTAGCAGGTGAAAAGTCAATGAAAATAAAAAATGCAAACTCACAAGTTTAGGAGGTGTTACTCCACTCCAGGGACCTGAAGTCACTCACACATTTACTCACTCAATCGCAAAAGTACTAATCCTAAAGATGGAAAAAGGATTAAAAAGGATTAAAAAGAAGCCTGGTTTGCGAGAGATTAATCTGCGCCTGGGACCCGAAAATCAAACCGTTGTTAGAAGACTTGCGAGTCTGTACGACAGCGACAGGGACCTATTAGGAAATTACAATCACGCGCACAAAGTACACACCAAGAGGTAAGGGGAAATAAAAGGAAAAAAGGAAAAAGGGTGGGAAATAATATTAGGTTTACGGGAAATTAAACCGCGCCAGGGACCTAGTATCGCACACAGTTGCCCGTAGGTTTATGTGCGGTCCGGCAGCGACAGGGACCTAGCAGACGACGCAATCACGCACTCAAGCACTCGAATACACGCACACAAGATCTCTAATATTGAGGTAAACGTACTAAATACGCATTTCGAGAGCAATGCTATCATCATCAGTAGCTGATGTGTAATTGTATTCGAGTGCTGATGTGCATGGTTAATATTGTACCTTGAGATCCGTCTGAATACATTATACAAAGTATATTATTTCATATTATTAGATATGTGTGTCCCAATTCCTCACGCGCCTTTATCCAAAGTATCTTCATTGTCCTCTCCCTAGATGGCTGCTGACTTTTGTGCTTTCCATAAAATAAGAAATATAAACCCACACGTTTTTTGTTGCGTGTCAATAACTTCGCGATAGCTTTGATTTTTCACAAATAATTAAAAGTTTTCACAACTCTTTTTAACGCCACACTCATAGAACTCCGACGCCCATAGGCACGTGGCTGCGGCGCCTAATGGAAAATCCAGCCATTTTTGGGACAAAATACCTAATTAAACAAATTGGAAAATCCAGATTCTTTTTTCCCAACAGTCCTGAATTTATGAGAGTACATCTGTATTAAAAACATAAGCACGTAAAGACATTCCGTAAGGCGTTCAGTAAGTGCTTCTTAAGAATTTTAGGATGAAAATCCGTGAGATGGTTGTTACAATGAACATTAGTGCTTGCACATTTTATGGAGATCTACAGGACTACCTTTGCGTGACTACAATGAACCTAAGATAAGCAAGATGGTGGTATCAACCATTCCAGTTGACCTACCCCCTAGGGAATTTTCCCGTTCATCCTGGTATATTTCAAAGCTACCCTGATAAATTGAAAATGCTTTCGTTAAAATAAATAACTTATTTCTTAATGTATTCATTTTATTTAGAATGCATTGCCGTTTTGGGCGATTTTTTCTGATTTGATGATTACGCAAGATGTGAACCCCTGGTCTAAAACAATGGTTCTCAACGTATAAATTGCAAATAACTCGTGTTCCGCGTACTTGTTGATTGAAGACTAAATTAAAGCTATTAAAGATTGCAATAATGGTGGGATCGTAATCATGGTCCAAAAATGTTGGTAGATTGAAAATTAAATTCAATTTAAAGTGGTGCATGATTATATTTTATTTTTGTGAGTGTTCCGAGGTTATATTCATTACTAGTGAGTGATTTGTAAGCGAGAAAAGGTTGAGGATTTAGACAGCGTTTCCTAAACAGTTGAATTTTAGGGGTGCCGTGAAAAAGTTTATAAATTATATAGATCAACGATTTTTGAAATGTTGGCAGGTCGTTAAGACAATAACTTTTGCTCTAATAACTTGATAATGTTATGTTACCAACAAATGGATGCGCCCAAAGGTTGTAGTACTCGTATGTATAAATATTAAACCTTG
Source organism: Tanypteryx hageni (assembly GCA_028673005.1). Taxonomy (NCBI): domain Eukaryota; kingdom Metazoa; phylum Arthropoda; class Insecta; order Odonata; family Petaluridae; genus Tanypteryx; species Tanypteryx hageni. The sequence continues at coordinate 132,469,728 of CM054112.1, read as the reverse complement.
CAATTAACGGTCTGTAGGCAACCAGCGACTCGGGAGAGTATTTTAGGTGGTTCGCAAAGCTATAACGACAAAGAGATCCCTGAAATTTTACACAGAGTTTCAGGTATTTTAATTTAAATCATCTTCTTTAGTGAAATTTTCGCACAAATTGTTAAGTTTTGAACTTGTTTTCATGATGCCACAGAATCTTTCAAGTAACTTCAAATGCAAATTCTCATTCTAACTTCTGAAGCACTACCAAATACTAATGAGGCTGTCCAAAATGGGTTTCTCACTTCAATTTTACAGATATGGCGAACGCTAGGAAGTTGCAGCGAAAAACGGGAACGAATCTTAAGGTTAATTATAACAAAAATTGTCTACCCTTGGCGGTTCTTGAACGAAACCTGATTCGATTAAATAGTGAAAACCTTAAGATGGTAATTCTGCCGGGTATTGAACCATGCTCTAACTCAGCGGTTTCTAACCTTTTTCACTTCGCGACCCCCTTGAGTTAACTTATTTCTTGTCGCGAACCCCTTGAGTTGTAACAGTTTTGGCGGCAAACCCATTATAATGGAGAGTAAATTTTGTAACACAAATGTTTTCGAACGCGATAAATTCATGAAAAATAAAAAGTCTATATAGCGCATAGTATGTAAACGTTTACAATAAAATCAGAAGCTCTGATATTGTCATCGGTTTCTAGTTAGTATGTACCCGATAAAACACAAATATAATTCTCGAAGCATAAGAAAAAGTAAAAATAAAATCATGAAACTAATTTAAAAGAAATTAAAGTAATGATAAGAATTGTACAACCAAGAAAATGAAAAAGACGCCATTACCAAATTTTTCACGCTAACCCCTCAGATTTATTTCACGAAGCCCTAGTAACCCTAGTAACTCATATTAAAATAATGCCGAAAGTTTCTACAACCAATGACGCTAATTATTGAGGGTAAATAATAAGGATATTTCCCATTCACTAATTTAGTATGGCTACAACGACAGTTATCATCTAGGAGCTATGATATTTAGTAAATTCCCAATATTCTAAGACTCTAGAACTTGCATTGATTTCATCTTCTTAATGCTCTACCAACTGTATCGCCCTGCACACTCTGGTAGCGATAAAAGCTTCTTTAACACACATAGAGCCTCTTTACATATTTATTCATTGAAGTCTTTAAGTAATTGATCTCACAGTGGAAAAAGTCCATTGACTTTGAAAGTGATAAAAATTGCACATTCGCTTAAATTCTTCGCATAAATTACTTTAAAGCGATTCCGTCAAGTTAAACAAAAACATTTATTAAAAATATACATTTTTATCCGTTTGCACTGTTTACATTAATTAGGGAGATGCCTGTTGAAATTCAACTGGAACGTTTTTATGAAATTTAAAATGAACAAAAATATGCCCCGACTTTTTTTTTGATTGCAGGAAAACAAACTCTTGTTCTTTTAGGCGTTCGTTGTTTCAGGTCTCGAATTCCTACGATGATTCTAAGTAATTTTAAAATGCGAATGATTAATGTTCAACATTCAAATGTATTCCTTCTCGTAAATAACGTAACGAATGTTGTTTACATTGGTTACTATGAAAATCAATTCCCTTCTCCCTTCAAAACACGCTTTCACCCATCAATATTGAAATAACAATATAATTTTAGTTTTAATAAAGTAACTGGTTGGCAAGGCAACATATCGTTAAAATGGCAAGTTACTTTATTTACTAATAATCTGGATATATTTATTCATGCACCCGCAATACACATAAAACATCAGTAGACAGTTATAAGTGTGCTATTCACAATAGAACCCCCGTCGCATACCAGCGCCTCCGACGTATTTTATTTGAACCTAGTAATACCAACATATGAAAAATTGAATCCTGTGGGTTATACGTCCCGTTTTTTGCACTCTCCATCGGGTTGGGTTTGTTTTGGGTTTGGCTTGGTTTTCCTTCCACGTTCACATTCACGTTCACTCTCCATCGGGATGGTTTTTTGTTTTTATTTTGGTTGTTAGGTTTGTAAAAATGTGGCGGCCCTATTAAGGTAAAGATTCGTTGAATTTGTTGTTTCGAAGAACGGGACGTATAACCCACAAGATCCAAAAAATTTGTTAGGTTGCCAAAACAACAAATGACTAACGTTCATATAAATAAACATGGCTTTCATATGACTGCTGTATGTAATTCATTGCTTGTCTAAGTTATGGGGCTAATTTCCCTAAATCTATGGCCGATTTGTCTAATCCTATGTCTCGAAAACCAGCCTGAGCGGGATCGAATCCTGCTAAGGTAGGATTTTTTGCTGGTGACAGTGTTGGCTTAAAATTGAAAAAGGTTTGTGACTGAAAGACCGACGACATATTATAATAAATTATAATAGATATATTTACACATTAATAAGTTTATCACTTAGTTTTGTATCTTTCTCTAGAAAACATATTTAACACATCTATCTATCTACATATGTTAGTACTATCTGCTTCTTCCTATAGTATCCATATTATTCTTTTAATATGATTAAGTGTAAAGATTTAACTACAATAAATGTAACAGGATGCTATAAAGCCTCAACCTCGGAAATAAAGGCAGTTTTAATTATTCATTTCTTCCTTATAATTTGACAAACTTTCTCTCGCTACAATATTTCTATTCTCTTTCTCATCTTGTTCTGCAGCAATATTTGCTCTCATCTTCTCTAAACATTACAGGTCTTTCATTTCGTTCCTTGTACATTCCCAAGACATAATTTCAAATTATTCGATCAAGAAAGTCTGTTCAAATGAACATTCTCTTACATTTCCATAGTATTTTCTATGGATTTACTTATTTACATCCAGTAAGCATAAAATAAAATTTTAACATAATTTAAATTTCATTCATTTTAAGTGCATATGTTATAGGTACATAAAAATTCAAAATTGGATGATTCCCTAATAATATGTAAAAAAGCATTTTTTAAATTTACATTGATATCCAATTTCTTTAAAATAACAAACTGAGAGCTATGCCATGATTTTTTCTACAGCTTGTATTAGGATTTTTATTGAATTTTTGTTTGGAAAAATGGAGCAAAAAAACTTTTATGTCACACGCATTATATTGTTATCGAGAAATGTTTTCACTCATTTAGTTTATTCAGTAATTATTCGTATATGTTCAATAACGAACTAATTTGTCGTAATGCATTCAGTAACTCAAAGTACCCCAGCTTGTTTCTCAAAATTTTAAGCAAGTTTTCTACGAACATGTAAAAGATGATTTAATTAATGTTGTAGTTTTTCCGTTTCGTCTTCATAGCATATAATTATAATTTTTCTTCGACTAATAAATATTCGCTTTGAATAAATAATTTAGTATATGTAGAGTCGCTTGAAAATTATTAAACATAAACAGCAAATATCCTTGATAGTCGATTTAACGTGGTGACAAGGTGAACTTTTGCGTGAGCAATAAAAAACAGCAGGTGCACCAAAAATTTAGATATATGCTTATGAGAAAGTAAAGTGTAGTAAGCGCGTATAAAGGATGACGAACTTCAACCAACTTAAAATGCTAGTTCGGATCGCGAAGAAATTTTGGTACATATTTTGTGTTCCGTCCGCGTGCTTGAATCCCGAGTTTACGTTTACATATTCAGAAAAATATTACACTACAGAAATTCATTGTATTATTTACAATTTTATATTTAAAACTATTATTTTAATGTGGAAAAGGGAGATATCCAGTCTATTTATAAATATCTCAAAAAGACATCTTGTTGAAAATACGTAATCTAATTTTATATTCTTTGTTTTCCCAATTAAACTTTCTTTTACATCATTAGAAATTTTGAAAATCTTACGTATATTTAAATAGATTTAAAGAGTCATATTATTAGTTCAACATTAAAAAGTGTTATTTTTTTAAATCTCAGAAAATATGTAATTTGTTTAGCTTGAAATGAGGTATTTCTTTAATTATTGTTTTTTGAAATCTTAATCATTGAATTCCCGCAAAAGTTTGTAGCTCATTGATTCTTCTTCCTCTCTTATTTTATAGAATAAATTGCTAATTTATCCTCTACATTAAAGTTACATTTAATCATATGTCGAAAAGAATTTCTATTTCATAAATAGTTTCATAAAATAATTCCACCTAATTTTCATATGAAACTATTAAACTCCAAAGAAATTCCCCTCCCCTTCCTCCTACAACTCCTGAGTTATCGAAAAATAATAATTCGCTTTCTGTTTGCCTTTTCGTAAATTTATGATTTATGAATACGGCGCAGATTGTCCCAAGAACACAAAACTAAAAACGGTTCGTTTTCAGTCAACGGCGTGCGCTTGTATATGCACGTCGTTACTAACAACGAATGTGTATCTTTCGGAAAGACGGAGGCGCCCGACTTCGTTCGACCTACGGCTGTACCAATTCCTAAGGTCGCAGTCGCCTTAAGTAGATCCTTCACACAATTTTCTTTTTAATTAGCTGAACGAGCATTTGTTCCGCTGGCCTTTCCCGTCCTTTGCCCACATTCTATTCCTCCCATCCATCCATCCATTTCCCTCTACTCCATCTTCCCCTCCACCCCGAGGAACTAAAATAAGGCACTTAAAATCTCCACCATAGTGGCCTGCTCCTCCTCTCATCTTCCGCCCCCTTCTCCCCTCCCACCCACCCCTTCCCTTCCTCCCCCCTCTTTCTGCCCCCGACCAATCCCTCCGCTCGCAGCCCTCCCGACCCGATCCCGTTTCCGCCGTTCCCGTTTTTTCGCCCTCCTCGCCCTACCCAGCCTCCGCCCCACAGAACCGCCCCTTTGGGTTATCCTCGCCCACGCCTTCTTCTTCTCCGCCGCTGCCGCGGCCATCTCCCTCCCTCTTCCCGGGACCGGAATAGAAACCCGTCGACAAAAATGGTCGTCTAGCTCCTCTTGCACGCATTCTCTCCCGTTCTGCGCCTTTTCTTGTTCTTTCACGAGTCAGTTTCGGTTTAACAAATGATGCACTTGTTTCCATTGGATACGGGAAGCGGCTGAAGGATGTGGGATGAGTGGTGGGAGGGAACGCATTCTGCCCTTAACCACGTGATTATGGCACCGAGCAGAAAACGCCACATGCCGCAAACGGAAATGTTTCTAAATGCTTATCAGCGTGTTCGGTTAATTGGCTTTCGGATAAAAATTTATCTAATTTTGTTCGACGAGGAAATCAAAGTGAAATTGCTTGGGCGATTGTCCAAATCTTTTTGCAGGCACAGGTATTATTAAATGCGAATATGAACTTAAAAAATTAAGCGTTTAATGTGGATCAGTAAAATTTAAGATGCACAATTGTAGAATTTAAGAGAAATACTTTACAATTGGCACTAAAATGATATTAGAGTAAAAGAATTGTCTAACGCGGCTAGAGCGTGGCTATATAGCAACCTAGTTCTTAAAATATTTCTAAAAAATGACAAACAGTTCGGGTAAACATAGAAGAAGAGTGCCAGTAATATCTGTTTCTCCTTTTTGAGAAATTGAATAGAACATTTTTATTCAGTCTTAGTTTTTTCTGTAGCAAATGCAGCGACTTCACCTTCAACTGCAGATTATCGCATGAAGAAATCTCTCAAAATTATTTCACAAGTCAGAATTTTTATATCACCGACAAGACCGGATTAAAGGCGGGGCAAATGCAGCAGTTGCTTCAGGATCCCCGCCGGCAATAGAGCCCCAGCCCGGCAGTTCCCCGTAAAGAAGTAACGTCATAATCAATATGTGAATTTGAAGTTGCTCCAGAGCTTTCTTCCACTTTAATACGTCCCTGATTGCCGAGACTAACATTTGTATGATACAGAGTTTGGTAGAGTAATTTTAACGACTGAAACAAGTGTCCTGTATTATCGCACGCAGCCTAAGTAAGATATATATTATTATATAATAGTTTCCTTTACTTCGATTTTGATCTTAGAATAATGACCGCTGTAAATACCAAGTGGGATATGAGCGAAAGAAGCAACTGCCGTGAACACCTCTAATTAATCTAAATTAAATCAAGGTCTAAAATAGGGGAAAGGGATCTAAACAATTGGAAGCATAACATAAAATTAAGGTTATAATTACATTTAGAAAATAAAATTGTATTCGTATTGCAATTTTTTTCTCAAAACTTAGACGATGAATGTTTGGCAACTTTTGCACCGTAGCGGTGTAAGTCAACTATCTGATAATTTTCAAAATAAAAGGTAAATATCGATAATTAAATAAAAATAAAGGTGAACCATTATTTCCCAACACGAGTTCACGAAGAGAGAAATTGAAGGGATCTTCATTATCAGACTTTCCACATGAGCGTTACCGATCCTCCACCTCTTGGGGTCAAACATTGCAAAAACTCCATCATTCACAATTTTTATTTTGCTACTCCATCATGAGTGTCTATTCAAGACAAGATTTGCGCGAGCCACGGAATGGGAAACTCTATCGAGCAATTAAATAGTGTATGCGCCGATACACGAGAGAAACGCAAAATCGATAATATGCGATGTGACGGAGTCTTCATTTGCATTTAATGAACTCGGCCGAAGGATCCTCTAACCCTCTCTCGATCTCCAATCGCCCCTAAATCATAGACAATATGGAATCTCTCCCGCTATCATTCAAAAGCTAAAGTTCCCTCACACAAGATGACACTATAATCTAATGCGATTACCGTTTTCGGAAAGCGAGAAAACGGGCGCAATAACAATTATCGTTCTCACGCAGAAGGAAACCCCTTCCTTCTGCGTCCCCTTCGCCGCCCTTTTCACTCGCGTTCACACAAACACAAATGTCCCCGCCGTTCTGCACGTCATGATGTATTCCTTCTCCTCGCGCGCCTATCTCTTTCCATCATATCAGGCCGAAACTCATCCGGCTCTCTCGACAACCCGAGGACACCTTTCCTCCCTTTCGCTCGCTCTCTCTTCTCCCTCCAATCATTCCTCCACCCCTTCCTCCACTCCCTCCACTCCTCCCGCCTCCTTTCCACCCAAAACCCCACTCCTCCGTCGCTAAAGTAAGCACCTCCCCGAAAACCAAACGGCCCACTTGATTAGTCCGATCACTCTCGCATACGCGCTCGCTCACGCACGCGCCCCGTAAACCGGGAGTCGCAGCTGCGGCACGAATTAATATCTCTCTCACTCTCTCTCTCCCTCCTGGTTTTTTTTTCCAGCGCAGTCATCCTATATAGCTCCCTTCTCCCTCTCTCTCACCATTGCTCTTCCACGCTCTCCCAGCGATCCCAGAATCCTCGGCAACCGATACATCGCCCCCTTTTGTCGAGTGGCTGAGAGGCTTTTGATGGTCCGATTGGACAGAGGGTGGAGGAACCCATCCTCCCTCTCTTCCCCCTCCCTCTCTCTCACCCTCCTCCCTCTCTCTCCCACCCTCCTCTTTCTCTCTCTCTCACCCTCCTCTCTCTCTCTCTCTCTCTCTCTCTCTCTCCCTCCTCCCTCTCCCTCTCTCGCCGATATGATCCTCTGGGAACGCAAATTTCAAAAGGGATGGATCCAGTGCTAAAACCAATCCTTCCATTTTATCCAGTACGCTCTCATCATAGGGGTTTCCAGAAACCCTTACACTTCGCGCAGACAGACAGTAGGCCAGTATTCCCCTGACGTGGGGCCGCAGTTGATTTTTAGGGATGCTGCAAAAAAGGTTCTTCAATAAATAGAGTCGGTGGTTTGTAAATGTTGGCAAGTTCTTAGGGCAATAATTTTTCTGTAATAAATTGATATTGGTGCAATACAAGCAAGTGATATATTTATTACAAGGAAATAGTAAAATATGCAATACATACATACTACCTTATGAAATAATGCAATGATTTAAACACGGATAGTGTGATTTATAGTAAATCCGATAAAGAAATATTCTCCAGGGTGTAGTCATACGCACTTATATTAAAAGAAATAATTTCCGATATATTGATCTTCATCAACAATTTTCTTCAGCTCTTTATAGCGCTCCTTATTTTGATTCTCTTGCCTTCGTATTCCTCTTTCATCTTAACGTTTTCCTTTAATTAATTCTTTAAACATCCAGGATATTCTCAAGAAATGTCCGATCCAGATCGACTTCACCTTCATTGTCAGTCGTTGATTATTTTTTTCCGTCTTACTATTCCTGATACTTTTTTATTTCTCACTTAGTTCGTCCACTTTATTTTATGCATTTTCCACGTCCACCTTTCGAAACTTACAAGTATTGCATGTAACATTCCTAAGCCTCTATTTCAGTGGTTCCCAACCTTTTTGTAGACGCGGCACCCTTTCAAAGATAAACAGAATTTCGCGGCACTCCAGCCTTCAAACAAGGTTATTATTTTTTCGCAAACGAGTATTACAACGGTTGGCCAAATTTATTTGTTGGTACCACACTATAATCAATTTATTAGAGAAAACATTAATGCTCTAGTTACCTGTAAACAAATCCAAATTTTTTATTTATTTACAAAAGTAATTTTATCGAGGCACCCCTAAAAATCAGCTGCGGCACCCAGGTTGGGAAACACTGCCAATCCTTTCGTCCTGTAAAGGAATGCACTTCAAATTGCATTTTTACCTTCTTCTTTAGCTCTACAGTACTTCAGAAGAACGGGATGACTATATTGCAAGATCTCAGTGAAAGAATTGGGACAGCAAACATTAATTTGCTTGTCATAATTGTTAGTAAGAATGTCATATTCGTGAAATTTTACGTTGAACTATTTATTTCGAGCCCAGCTCAAGCAATATCCAGTGCAGCCATTTCCTACTCTCTTCTGACCTGGTCTGTTTATAAGTTTTGGTTAATTTACTTTTCTTGCTTGAATAACTTGACCATCAGCATATTTGAACGATCGTATACTTCGACCTCCTATCTTTAAATCTCCGGCGCCTCGTAATGCATGATGATGATGAATTTCTTACTAGAATTCTGTTGTTTCTTCCTCCGCCAGTATTAATCATCATCATTATCTCATCAGTTTCACCTACTTTTGTCTATCGGATACCTTCTGCCAATCTCTTAAGTATGCTCTACAATCCTATTGCGATTTCTTGTTCTTTTGAGTTTTATAAAACCAAATTGATCTTAGAATTTTTAGATTTTCTCAGGTCACCAAATGAGGATTTTTGTAATTTTTTTCATGCTTGCGACAAAAAAGTATTGTTCGTAATCTATATATTGGATTCCTTTAAGAAAACTTAAGGACACTCCCCCGCAACGTAAATCCTGTTCATGAATTCTGTCATTTTTTTACGACCTGCTCATTTCCTCTGGCCTACGTGCAATGGTTATCTGACAATGAGAGGTAGTGCAATGAATATTTTAAAAATTTTAGGAAGAAAGGTAACTTCCCAATTATTATCATCTTTTTTACGACCTGCTGATTCCCTCTGGCCTACGTGCAATGGGTAGCTGAGAGGTAGTGCAATGGATAGCTGCTCAGTTTAAAAATTTTAGGAAGAAAGGTAACTTCCCGATTATTATCATCATTTTTACGAACTGCTGATTCCCTCTGGCTTACGTGCAATGGGTATCTGAGAGGTAGTGCAATGAATAGCTGGCCAGTTAATATTTTTAGGAAGAAAGCTGACTTCCTAATTACATAATAATGGATAGTTTTACTCTTAGCATAATTTTTTATTATTTTTTTAAAGACCTGCTGACTCCTTCTTGCCTACGCGCAATGGATATCTAAGAGGTAGTGCAATGAATAGCTGGTCAGTTTCAAAATTTTAGGAAGGAAGATGACTTCCTCTTGATTATTTTTTATTTTATATAGGAAGAAACTACCATTTCAATCCTAAGACTTAAAGGATTTTTGCTGACATTTCATGCATGTTATATATAAATTAATAAAATTGAGTAAGCGGTGAGGTAAAATAAGATATGGGTGGCGACTAGGTGCCGCAGAAAGCCCAGTGAGGGCTTACCCTTGAGAAGAACTACAGGGGGTATCGGAGAGGAGGGGTGGCCCGAGGTATTTTGGCTCTCCGGGCGAGAAACCGCTCCAGCGTCCCCTTCCGTAAATTTTTGTTAAGATATTTTTAAAGGAACTTCTTCATTAATTCATTACTCCGTAAAATAACCGATGGTGAAAAGTTAAAGGAATGTCATCTAGATACCCGCCTGTTCCGCGATATTAATTGGTATCCAATATTTATTCACTTGCAAGCAATGTTTAGATAAACGGTCGGGGTAACGCCCATGCCTCGAGCCGGCCCTGTCGGAGAGAGACATATGGAGACACGTATGGTGAAAGCTTTTCGGGTAATACCCTTCTTCACTCACGAAGAAAATAATACACACACATATAGGCATATATGCGCGTATGTGTGCGTGTGAGGAAGGTTATCCACAAACCCCACCTACGTCACTCGGGCGCTCCTTACCTCTAGTCGACAGCTCTTGCATGCATGGATGAGGGCGGATGATGGCTTGGCGTGGGGAAGAGGGTCTGCGAGATGATGGGCATTGGTCCCAGTGTTTGGGTGCGGGTAAGCGGGAGGGACATATTGGAAGAAGAGGAGGAAAGAGGTGACTCTGGGATGGAGATCGGTTTTCTGGGAGGGAGAGGGGAGGACGCTGGATTCTGCGGGAAAGGAGAGAGGGTGACATCGACGGAAGCAGCCGCATATGCCGTCACCGTCGCTGAAGGCAGAAATCCCAATATCCCTCCTCCACTTTCGCATCCTCCCCTCCGGAACCTTCATCCCCTCGCCCCTCCGTCAACCTATCGCTCTCTTAACCCTCTCTCTCCCTCCCACTTGCTCATCTTCTCTCCCTCCCTCCCCCACCGCCACCCTCGTTTCATCTCCTTCGCACTCAGCCTCCTCCCCCGCGTGTTCTCTCGTTCGCCCCTCCTCTCTTCCGCCTGCCATATTCACCACCCCTCTCTCTCCCTTTTTCCCTCCCTCCCCCTCCCCTCTTCCGCCACCTCCCTCCCTTTCCCATCGCCGCCTTCTCTTCATCCGAAAACCCCGTGATGCGTTCACGGTCCCCTCCCCAATCCATCACTCATCCGCCACCCACGCCCTCCCCTCCTCCTCACTCACTCCCCTCCGCATCTCTTTCCCTCTCTTCTGATCCCCTGCAAGGCGAGCCTCTCGTATTATACTGGCGCCCTCCTGACATCCTACAATACACCCATTCATTATCGGGCTTCTACATAAAAGTTTTTTTTTCCAAAACGCCGCCCTACACTTTCTGTTTTTTATCCTCCCTCTTTTCTCTCTCTCACTCCCTCACTCTCGAACCCTCTCTTTTCTGCGAGAGAGGCTCCTGTATGGACGCGCGATTATTTTCCAATATCGCTCTCAAAATCCCAAATGAATGGCCCGTAACAGCTTCATCTTTGGGACATGACAATGACAGTGTGATCTGGGGAGCAACAGAAGGATGGAATAAGCCTTCGTTTCTGCCATCCCCTCCCAAACTATGAAATAAAAAAGCAATTACGATCTCTCTTCTCCTGGAGAAGCGAGAAGAGCCAGGTTGCCGGTCTAAAAAAAATGTTTCTTTTTTTAAGTTTTTTTTTTGGAAATTCAGAAGGAGGATCCAAAATGTGCCAGGGTTCTTAAGAGTATAAAAAGAACATTATCGCTCTAAAACGATAGTATGGCAAATATTGCATGCTTCGTGCGGAGAAAGAGCTTTAGTAATGACTTAAGGTTTATTTTTGCGTATACTTTAGTGAAATCCACATTATACTAACAATAAGCTTCCCATAAAATAGGGCAGTAGCAAAGAAATGTTTATCTTTAAATATTGGATACAAGCATTACTTATGATTTTTGATGAATATTATGTATTTATGACCAACACAATAAAAATAATAACTGCAAAATCAATAGAGAAGATAATTAATAAACTTAGGAATCCGATATTTGATGGATCTCAATAATAGGAGAATGGGTGTAATTTGAAGAAAAATGAAACGAATTACATTTTCTGTTTCAAAAGTTGTATTAATTCCTCATGAATACTATGCACGAGCGATTTCGATTCCATTTTCGTTCAAATTACACGCATTCTCCTATTGAAGAATGTTCTGAAAGGACACGAGTGGTGAAACATGCAATTTTATGAAGTCCTTCAATAATAATGAAAGATATTTTTGTTATATAATTGTACCTCAGAAGCAATTTATAGGCGTTATTGACGCATAGAAAAGATATCCTCGATTTAAACCTTACTGTTAATGATGTTGGATAATAAGTTTACGGCTTTTGTGTATGGAGGGAGCCGAAAGCGAAAAAACTATTTTAATTTTAGCTTAATACAATTTTTAATGTTTCGCATATAATCCTTAACAATTTCTTCCTTTATTTCTATCATCCATGCCCATTAATTAAAAATCCGCATCTAATATTTTATTTATCGAAGACTTTGAGGTCGGTTTTGGAATTCCTGCGCAATGTGCCTATACCTGTGGAAGCGAATCTCATTATTATGAGAAAGAATCCACCGACAGACAATCCATTGCGAAGTGAATGATCAGCTTTTAGCGTCTCCCGCTCTCCGAAGGTGAGAAGAAACTCTTAATTATGTAGTCACGGTCTGCTGACAAAAAACACTCGGAAATACGCTCTCGCCAACGCTAAAAATCACCGAATACTACTGGCAGCGACATCATGAATCTCTCGGAAAAAGTGCGCGCGTCTACACTCTCCAACCTCGGGCGCAGTACCAGGTGTTGCCGCGTGCGCGTGGGAAACTGAAGGCGGCACCCAGTGCTATAGCGTGCTGCCATATCGGGGAGCGAACGGAGATCCCGGCGGGGATAGGCGGAGGCGGGCGTCGAAGGGTGGCCTCCGGAGAAAGGGAAGGGGCGGTTGGGATAGCGAAGGAAGAAAGGTGAAGAGATGGAAAGGAGGAGGTAAAGAGGGGAAATGGAGGGGGGATACAGAAAGAGAGGATCAGAAGCAGCGAAGAGAAAGAGAGGGAGAGAGACATAGTCAGTGGTCTCTCTTTCTCCCTCTCTCCCACTCTCTCTCTCTTTCTCTCCTATATTTTTTTCTCTGAAAAGTTCCCGAAGCAAAGTTGCGCCCGGCGTGAAGAACCATTAATCATGACTAGGGAGCGAAAGAGAGAGAGAGAGAGGGTAAAAAGGGAGGGAGAGAGAGAGAGAGAGAGAAAGACAGAACTTGGAGGCGAGTTTTGAAGAGCGTACTGACGGAGGCCTCCCACCTCCCATCCCACCCACCCTCCCCCGATCGCGCCCCCCCTCACCCTCTGCCACTTCCCCCGTGGGATGGACCGCTCTAGCAGTGGCCCCCGTAAGACATGGGAGACGGAGGTCCTCTGGATGCGAAAAGGGATTGAGGTTGTGGAGGGGGCGGATAAGGAGCGGGTGGATGGGGAGGCGGCTGGGAGAGAGGGAGGGGTCAGGAGCGGCGGTGTTCCCGGAGAGGGTGGTATTCGAGCCCCCCGTGGGCGTAGAAGGAGCCTCTCTCTGGTGATGCGCGGAGTAAATGGTTGGGTGACGGGGGGTTGTGAGAGGGGTAGAGGAGGAGGCGACGGGGGTGGGAGCCCGGGAGAATGTAGCTCCCAGCAGGAATATGAGTGACGTGTCTTCTGCGCTGGGCGCACGCAGTCCTCTCCTCCCGAATATCCCCTTGTCCTAACCCACATCCTCCCGCCCTCTTCAGCTGCCATCACGGGGAGACTCTTCTCTTCAACCTCTCTTGTGCCTCTCACCTCCCCGCCTCACCTTCCCCCCTCTTTCATCTCTCCTAGCCACTCGCAAGGCCCCCTCAAACGAAAGAAATCCAAGCGGAATGCCCTCGCTCTCTTCCTCTACTCAATACTCAGGTAATCTATCCCTATAGACATCTAATTTTTATCAAATTAAAATATAATAATTTATATGAAGCGTTCCAATTCCGTAAAGTATATATATATATATATATATATATATATATATATATATATATATATATATATATATATATGTGTGTGTGTGTGTGTGTGTGTGTGTGTGTGTGTAAACAAACAAATTTGACACGGAGGGAATAACATCGCGGTTGTTATACAAAGTCACAATTGCAAGCGTTATGAGCGAGTAGTTTAAATGTTTATTTTGTTTACTTGGCACACTATACAAGCGAAAAGCATTCATCATTAATTCAGTAATGAATCGTCCGTGATACCGCTTCGAAAATATCTTTAGGTTGATAATTTACAGTTAGTTTCAAAGATAACAACATTGGAAATAAATAAGATATTCAATCTTAAACAATTTTTTAAAATTTTATTTTATTTCTCCTAAAATATCCTGTTCATAATTACTTCGTCTTATATCGGCGTCATAAAACACGCATTTTCTTATAAAAACCAAATAAATTTAGTTAACGATAATATGAAATATAATTTCGGCACTTCCAAGTTTATTCATAAAATTCATTATATTTTTATGATAATTTTCTATTGCGACTATATATATATATACATACAATTTATGAGGTTAACCATTGCAATATAAGATTGATTGATTGATTGATGTGATCTTTATTTGGGGCGAGATTGAGACTAAAAAGTCCCATCTTCCACCTAACCTCTCATCATGAAACATATATAATAATACATAACACTTTATGAAAATACAAGTAACAATAAAAATACAAGAATTGGAAAAGAAAAGATGTAATTTTGTGGGAAAAATAAGGACTGCTGAAATAATGAAATCCATGTAAAAAAACCCACAGCAGGAAAACCCACACAAGAAAGGGGGTGTGAAAAACCGGCGAAACCTACTGAGATTCACTAAAGACATTAATAACTGAATATTTAGAACAAAAGATGAATACATGAAAAACTTAAAGCTATGCATCAGGAAAAATTTGGCACAATACGAATACATCATTGATGGAATGAACATATGAAAATGACAAAATGAATAGAAAGGAAGAAGATATGAGTAGGTCGATTTTTGAGATCCAAAGGTCTTGTGAAAGCTGCCATAAGGGGAGATGCTAGGAAAGAGGCGAAGAGGCAGAATGAGAAAAGGAGTACTAGATTTGTTAAGTCAAGGGTATGGGTATGAGGAAATTAATTCCTTGGATGGAACATATCTGCTCGGGGAGTATTTAACTTTCCGAAGGAGAACTCTCAGGAGTATCAGTTTTCATTTATGAAATTACTTTTCTAAATTTATTTAATGAAATTGCTTTTCATTTAGGGCTCGTTATTAAATAAAACTGCATACAAAATTTAGCTCAATACATATGAAGAATTTTGTCTGCTAATTAGAATTTAATTATTAATTAATTTTTAATTAGAATTCAATTTGCGAATATTTTTGATTAGATGAATCGCCACAAGCTTTCTCATCCTCAGTAACTCAGTTTCATATTTCATATTCCTCGTGAGAAGGAGTGTTAAGGTCGGTGACCTGTTTCGATGATTTGTTAATATATACTTTTACCAAAACGTTTTCAGCCAACTATACTACAAGAGAATAAATTCCAAATATCAAGAGATATTATAGCGAGTCCAAATGAGCAAGTCCCTAAAGAGCAACTGGCTCAAATGAGCAAGAGGACCAAAGGGCAATTTTGGCAAGGCAACTGGAATATGGGAGCTAATTTTTCCAAAGAGCCAGTCTATCATTATATTCTGTGCCCAGCCGATTCGCCTCTTACGCACAAATGGGTATCTCAGAGGTAGTGCAATGAATAACCGGGGAGGGAGGAGGGAAACCCAGTGTTGGCATTTGCCTGCTCTTACGAAGAACACCAGGGGGGCCAACGGCTTAACGTCCCTTCCGAAGGACGGAACAGCTGAATTTGCGCGGTCTCCTCAAACTACACAAATAGGGGGCCGGCGACCTTGGAAAAAATCCTACTTGCGCAGGATTTGTGCCCGCTGCCTTTTCAAGCAGCAGGCGAGTAGCAGCCAGCGTCCTAACCACTACACCACCGGCACCCCTCTATCATTATATAAAATCTATTTATGTCTTATATTAAAAAAAAAGAGCAAGGGAATCTAATCAGCAATGCCGCAGTTGGTGCTCTGCCGATGCTGCGCGACTTCCTAGTTCTTGGTTTGGGTCCGTCGTTTTCATTACCAGAGCGTGGTTCCTTGACGGGAATTTTAAAGGAAGGTTTTGAACAAACTCCACCCGAAGACAACGGATTCAACTTGGAATTTCAAGTTGCGTAACATCGGTAGAGCACCTAACAAATATGTTTTGTGAGCAATGGTTATATCATTCCCGAGGACCTCTGCAGCGAAAATATTTATCATTAAAAATGTGCTTCAGGCAACTAAAATTTTGTCGACTTACCATTTTGCTAAAACATAATATATTAGGTGATTTTACAATTCAATACTTGCTATTTTGGTAAACTGTCTCATACAGTGCTCTTGCCTTTGTTCCACTTGCTCTTACTTCATTTGCTCCTTTGGGATTTTGTCTTTGGAGCGCAACGATTTGGCGTAGGAGGAGAAAAGGAGTTTCCAGTTGTTTTTCAAGAGGCTAAATAGTACATTTGAGTGTTTATCCTCTATTGTATTTACAGTTATACTCGTAATTTCAATCATCATATTATATACTTCAGATGTTTTATGAATGTCCTTCACGAATCACGCAACGAATTGTTAAAATAGGTCAGTCTTAAGTTCATTTACCATTAACTTTGAAATATAAAACATCTATTTCTTCTACAGAGTTCATTTTAGCCCAAGTATATAATTTTTACTATTTTTTATATTTTCCGTTTTCCCATGTTTTTACAATCTCATATACGTAGTAGGTACTTATATTAAGCAAGTATTGTTATCGTGAAAAAATTCGACTTCGAGATTTTGATGGAAATACACGTTTTAGGTGTCCCTGAGTCCATAAAAGTTGTTTTCGCCATGCCGTCTGTCTGTCCGTCTGTCTGTCCGTCTGTCTGTCGTCTGTTCTAGGGCCCAAACGCGTACATTAAATCCAATGATATTTCGTATTTGTGCAATATATCATCTTTTGCACACTCTTTTTCATAAAAATTATATTGCGCAAAAATTAAGGGTGGTTTATTCTTGGCGATTTTTAGAAAACTTTTATTTACTCAAAAATGGCGAGAGATAATTTGATTAAAATCAATCCAATTGTAGAGCCTAGTGTAACAAATAATACTACGTAAGCCATATATCTCTTGAAATCACTATATGGCGTCCAGTGGTATTAAAATGTATGCTAAGCTACCTTACCCAAGTCCTATGACGTCACGCCTCCGCCGCGATCCACTAAAAATCTTATTACAGCATAAATGGTTAAACTGAATAGAATGATATATCATATTTGTGGATAATATCATTCATAATAGACACTCGGAAGAGATGAACGATATTGCGCAACAATTAAGGGTACTTTATTCTTGGATATTTTGAAACAAAATTTTATTTACTCAAAAATGGCTCTAAGGATTTTGAGTAAAATCCATCTAATCGTACAGCCTGATGTCACAAATAATACTTACTAAGCCGTATGTCCCAAAAAATTACTAAATATTGACTGGCGACATTCAAATATACACTAAACTACGGTTAACTTTGATTTATAAGCGTTTTTCTTTTATAAACGTACACAGTCGACTTAACGTATATGAGAAAGTTTGTGCAATGTATATTGCGCCGTTTATTTCGTTTTAAAATCAATTACGGCGCTAAATTAGAGGGTCGCCAGATCAGAGTTACCCGATCAATGATTGGTAAATAGTTTCTACGTGAAAAGCACAGATCAACACGCACATACTTATTCCAGAAAAGGAAGGATTGTTGTTGCTGCGCAAAACGAAGCTGTAATGGATCGGAAGGAACCAATGGACAGTTACCTATTTGTGTAGGCGTCAAAGTTTCAAAATGACTCCTGAAATGTACTCAATAATCTTTGACGTGCAGGGCTGGCCATTCCCTATTTCAGCGTGACCTACCGATTAACAATTTTCAAGGCTCTATTTAACCTCGAGTAATCCCTTGCAACCATCTATGCTGCGATTGAACTAATGACGACGGAGGGAGGAGAATTTCGCGTATCCGCCCTTCTTATGTAGTATGTGTATACATAGGTGTCTGCGCGTGTCATTTACTTATTATCATTCTTACACTATCTAATGCCGGTTGAATTAATATCTCAGATTTCTTCCGCTTCCCTTGTTGCATGATACTTTCTGAATTTCCTTATATCCTTGTCCCACATTTCATTGTGTCCTCAAATAATGCATCAAAACGCATTTTTCCTTTGAGTAATCCGCTGTTGACATCTGTTTCTTTGTCTATTTTGAAGACCTTGACTTATTATTGAGTTAACGGGAAATAGTTAAGGTTTGCAATCTAAGAAAACAGAAGAAGCTGGTAATACTCTAAGCTTACCATACTCTTCATTTACATCTTCATCCATGTTGTTGTTCTATCAAAATAAATTCGATGAGTTGATCTAAGTAAGCATATAATAGATTTGCGATCCTTTGATGTCAATATCCTGATGAAGTTCGACGGATTTTTATTCTCTTGGTTGTTTGTTATTCATTTAAGCCATTCTACCGCCTAGTATAGATCTTTGGTTTTTCACAGGATTTTTTTGCCCTTGGGTAAACTGTAAAACACCATGAGTATCATAGAGTACCGTACTAGAGTATGCATTCTCCTTTCATCTCCTATTTCTTATTCCAGGGCTTTGGGAAAAAGTTATAGCGCTGATTTGGTGGTGTGATCTCCAGTGAAGAATGAGGGAATTGTGGCACACAAAGGAAAATGTGAGATGGCTTTACCTGATATTTTTTTTGGTAAAAGAAGTAAATATAATATCAGTTTCATCAAAAGCAATTCGTATAGGAAAATTTAATTTACGAAATCTCGAAACACCAGAAACATTCCGGGGATCTTTAATTGCTCGTTGCCCATTCCTATTCCAGTGACCTTGGCTATAGATATAAATGGTACACCCTCTATATACGGTCCCAAGTCCAATTCTGTTTTGATTGTAACTCTTTCTTCGTGCATGACATGAAGTCATGGCATTTTTGTAAACAATCTCCATTAAATAAATGTAACCTACTTCATTTTTATTCATTTATTTTCTGAAGATCCAGGTGAACGATATTTCGTTATCGATAGAGTACATACAAAAGGTTAATAAAATTTGCGTGAATATTATCTCTCAAGACTTTTGTGAGATTGTGGGTTCTGCTAGATCTGCTAAACATTAAAGGTTTTTAGTAATGCCCATAGTCGTGTTGGTTTTGAATGAGCGCTGTAACGATGGTTATGAATAATTCCTAAAATGATCTTAGGGGACCGCTTTGCCAGTAATTATTGTCTACTCTTTCGCGAAAAGTACAAAGCGATAGCATGAGTCTGATACGCTCTTTTTCTCCAGTTATCTTATTAAAACCAAGAAAAATCGTCTTATCCTCAAAATTGCCCGGTGAATATCAATCTAAAATGCTTTTCTTTTTCTTCCTTTTTGGAGACTGAATCTTTGTCGAATTAAAACAGCACACACAGAAAACAAGTAATTTTTATTATTTCGATTACTATAATAAAACTCAATATAGTCTATCATAAAACTTCTTCTGTTTGTTCTCTGTTATTTTAAAATTAAATTTTCATAATTAACGAGCATGGGGCGGCAACGATCAATATAATGCTGTTTGCCGGGGAAAAATGTTGGGAAAGCATTTGCCAGTCGGACGATAAACAAAGCCCCAATTCAACTTTTATTTGTACGGAATATCTCATCTTTCGCGTTATTTTCACTCCCAATTTTTTCTCGTCATATCTCCTCGGATATGTCTCTCTCTCTCTTTCTTTCTCTCTCTCTTTCTCTCTCTCTCTCTCTCTCTCTCATGCGGCTTCCCATCCCCTCTCATTCTCTCCTAAGTCTCTCAGCCGTGTCCTTATTCCTCGCCACGTCCTTCACTCAGCGCATACGATTTGTCTTCCTCCTCATCTCTCCCCCCCTCCACCCCTTCCCCCCTGCCTCCTCCTTTCCCACCCGCCATCCCTTCATCTCCCCCAATACTTTCCTCCCCTTTTGCATTAGTCACCCGAACTTAGCTCGGACTACTTCATACGCAACGCATATTCCTAACGCCTTCTTCCCTTTGCTTCGCCTCAAACTGTACCCTCCCCTCTCTCCCTCTCTCTCTCTCTCTCCCTTTTCATCCCCCACCCTCCTCTCGCCCTCCTTCTCCCTGCACCCCCTCCCACTTCCCAGCCCGTCTCCCTCCCTCCTCCGACGCCGTCTAACGCACTTAATCTCGCAATGTTTCTCTTCCCACTTACTCCTTCTCGACACCCGCTTTTCCTCCCACAACCCGTGCAACCACTTCAGATGCGCGCTTTTTCCTCCATCTCGTAAACTTATCTTTTCACCTCCCTTCCCCCATTTACCCCTTCGTCCTCCCGTCGTGTTTTCCTCGTATTGTTTCCTAGTACTCGTATTTAAAATTCTCGTATGAGAGCGGTTTTTCCTTGTTCTAGCTCTGCATTGCTGTCCATGTCTCTCCCCCTTTCCTCTCCTCCCTTGCCGTTTCCACCCGCGTGTCACGGATGGTGCGATCTCTCCGTGACACTCGGCGCCTTTCCCTCCGCACCGCCTCTCGATTTTTTCCCACCTCTTCCTTCCTCCCTCACGCTCGCTGCCGCGCTCACACGCTCCCTTTGAGAAAACCTTTTCCTCCATTGTCTTGTAATGACACCTTTCATCCTTCGCATCGCTCCAGTGTGTGTGTGTGTGTGTGTGTGAACGCCGCCCAAAAACCCTTTTCTGATTTATCGTGCCCTTCGCTTCGTCCATCGTCTCCTTCCTCGTGCTCTCTCCCGCGCATCCTCTCTCGCTCTCTCTCACCCCGGGGCTCTCTCATCTTCGCCCCAACCGCCGTTACTTCCACTGGGATAATAAAAACGGCCTCGGCTTTACTCTCTCGGTAACCGCGCTACAACTTCTTCCGTATCCATCTCTGTCTCTTTAGATTCTCATTTTTCAGTGCGCATCGCCTCCTGTTTGCACAAGCTCTTCATCGACGCGATGCAAAAGAAACGCTTTGTCGACATCACAAGGGCGAGGGAATCTGGACGGAGGCTGAGATAGAGAGAGGGAGAGAGATGGAGAGAAGCTGGGTTACTCTCTCGTCGAGGAAGTAATTGATGCGATAAAATGTATTTTTCAACCAAAACGTCTCGTGGAACGAATTCAACACCGAGGGTAATGGCACGTTTTATGTATCATCGCTTTCATGTTTTATTTCGTCGAATTTCTTTTGCTCCAGATAAAAAGTCATGGTGACAGATGTCGCAATCATATTTATGTTCGCTGTAACTTTTACATTCTTTCCGATTAATGCAACATTTCACATGCTACATTCTAATCTATAAACAATTATTTCTATTTTTTGGCTCCTAACTCGAAAATATACAGTGCTGGTCCATCTTCATCTCCTCATCTTGTTCTTTCATCTCGAAAAGTGTCTCGTATTTAATTTACATTCGTTTCTCAAAGTCCCTTTGATCACCACCATGAAATCTGAGAACCATCACAGTTATTGTCTCTGCATTCTTGTTGGCCTACGCAGCTCCATCTGGTTAATATCATCAGTGGGATGGATCTGGCCAATAATATTTCTTACGTTGAAGCAGTAGGAGAAATTTTCAAGAAAAGATCCTTAAGTGCAATTGAAAATTACCAAAAAGCTATATTAACCATTTCTCCAAGTTTCTTCATCAGTGTATCTGATTAGCAGCAACATCTAATGAAGGAAGAGGAAGGTGTAGCATAGTTCAGGATCAACTAAGAATCGAAAGTTAGTAAAATAGACGCTTACTTAATATTTGTTCGGCGGTAGAGAAGTCATAGTCAAGATCTTTGATTGACTATTGAATCTCTATTATTGAAATGGCTTTAAGTCGATTTTCGGATATCTGAAGAAAAAATTCTCTTTTGTAGGTACTAGTTTTATCCTATAGATTAAATTTAAGTTCTATATCTCCAATTGAGTGTATGTATGTCCATTTACACTATCTCAAAGTGCCATAACTAGGGCGGGGCATCTGCCCCGGGCACAACTAAAGAAGGGGCGCAAAAATTTTTAATCGCAAATTGTGCGAGATTGCATGGCACAATGACGGGCGATTTCACTACTATACTTGTTCCAGACAATACGCATTATAAGCCCCCTAAAAACCAACTAAATGATATAAAGAATTTTATTTTTTCTTATATCTTTCACTAAAACTACAGGTGCATGGGGGTACATGTGATAGTGGCCGTGCGGTCCCTCCAGGGACCAACGTGGCTTCCGCTATTTCTGGCCGGATTTGCTTCGATAGGCTAAACACGTTATTGTGAGAACAAAGTATAAATTTTCTCCTTAAACTACTTTGTTTTTTTTAATTACATCATTTATAGTTTATTTTAATTTATTATTTGTTCAACCAAAATCCATATAGTAAAAAAATATAGGTTTTAGAGAATTTTTATGAAGGGGACGCATATTTGGTAGTTATCCCCGGGTGCTAAAATGTGGACGTCCGCCAGAGAAGGGCTCACTTTATCGATTCTAGTTTCGGAGATATCAGCATTTTTGTGAAAAAGGGTAGAAAATATAGATGTCTAGAAAAGTGCATGGAACGATTCTCTGGTTTATTAATAATAACCGTATCGATAAATTATATCCATACGTAAAGTACGAGTAGAACTTATTTTTAATGTCGTGATTTTGGCTTCAATTTTCTCAAAACACCGTTTTTAAATATCATCTGTAATATTCAATAAAAAATTTATTTTTCAAAATAGGAGTGTGATTTTTCTTTTATATTACTTGTAATTTATCACAAAATACCGCTGACAGGGCCGGCCCGATCTACGGACGAGCCGGGCGGACGCTCGGGGCGCTATCCTGATCATGTATCTATGCATTACTTGCAAATGAATAAATATTGGATGCCAATTTATATCGAGGAACAGGCTAGAATCTTGATGGCACTCCTTTTAAGTTTTCATTATTAATAATATTTACAGACCGATGAATAAATTAACATGTGCTTCGTAAATATCTCAACAAACATTGACGGAGAGTGTCGCTGGAGTACTATCTCGCCCGGGGCGCCAAAACTCCTCGGGTCGCCCCTGACCGTCGCATTCATAGCTCCATACCGACGAAGTGTGCCCTTCTCTGACGGACGTCCACAAGTAGCTAGTTACTGCGCTGCTATCTCGTACATTTGTTTGAATTAATGTTATGCAAACAAGATAATAAAATCCTAGACTAAAAGTTTTTTGTTGTGTGATAAATCCTGAAGCGTTCAGAAGTGGGGAGTAACTTCATACACTTAACAATCATTTCTGCTTGGAGTGTACTATCGGTCCTGCAACATCTAAGACAAAAGTCCTCTTTTCTACTTTAAATAGCACCGCAATAGTAAGACTAATGTTTGCATTTCAATTATCCGTTGAAAGCTGAAATCTAAGAGCAGATCTAGCTTTCCATCTGTACACAGCAGTGCTCAATTACGTAGAGATTGAGCACGACATAAAGGATCATTACATGATGCCTTCTGTGATATGGGTCAGTCAGGCGAGGCCCCACACGGCGAGCCCGTTTGACAGACTGATAGGTCAGCGAATTGGTTAAAATGCCAAATTAATCAACTTTAATATGATATTTCCTATTTTTTAAATGGTATGTTTTTATAATGCGATACTTATCCAATCGTATTTTAAATTGAGGACATAAATACTATTTAATGCAGTTCCTTTACACACGGTTAGTTTTTGTGTAGTTTAGAGGGAGGTCATCAGTAATGTTATTAGCATATTTTCAAAGGGATTATCCTCAAAGAATTCGCGCCACCAGGGCAAACTGTCAATATCCAATATTAT
The DNA here is from genome assembly GCA_028673005.1 of Tanypteryx hageni. Lineage (NCBI taxonomy): Eukaryota > Metazoa > Arthropoda > Insecta > Odonata > Petaluridae > Tanypteryx > Tanypteryx hageni. The sequence goes on along the minus strand of CM054112.1, from coordinate 132,445,872 downwards.
CTGGGTGTGATGGAGTGTTTACTGGCGAGAATCCGTCGCGTGCGACGTAATTGGTATCACCACGGCAAGTGGAGTCTTTTGCGCGATAACGCGCCTTCACACACGGCAATTAATGTGAAAATATTTTGGCTAAAAAGGGCGTCGTTGAACTTTACCACTTCCTTATTCACCCGACTTGGCTCCGGCAGACTTTTTCTTATTTCCCAAATTAAAATTGAAGCTTAAGGGGAGAAGATTCGACAAGATAGAGGGCATCCAAACGGCGGTGACGGCAGAATTAAACACTATAGATTCAGGTGACCTTTCAGACTGCTTCAAAAAGTTATATCAACGTTGTATTAATTGTATTTCGTCACACAGGGGCTATTTTGAAGGAAACGAGTAAAACAATTTTCTATGCTTACGTTTTTAGTTGGAATTTTTGTCTCATTACTTTTTAGACGCACTGTGTATATATCCATAGACATTGCCGTATTACTGCCTGGAGAAAATGTCAATAATTATATCATTTGCTTTTTGAGATCATAAACGGTTGAACTACCAACATTATCGTCTTCGGAGAACTTCTGAACAGAAGTGCCTCTCTCAGCTTTTTTAGACTTTTTTAAACAGATTGGTAAAGATGCCTTTTCTTTGCAACATTACTGATGGAATTGTCTGTTGGCCTTTTCAATATGTTGAATGTCCGGGCACAGAAAAATTTGAAAATCTTTCACAACGCACCATTTAACGCTATGCAAGTCCAAAAACAGCCCAATCATATAGAACAGTGTTGCCCAAACTTTTATAATGGCGGGCCACATCAGCGGTTGCGAATCCTTCGGCGGGCCGCATTGGAAGTTGCCAATTCTTCGGCGGGCCGGATTGGAGATTTAATCGGAAGTTTTCTATATATTCTGAGGTGCCATATAAGTGAAAATCAAGTCTAAATAAGGGTTTAATGGCTAACATTTCAATATTTAAAGTTTTATTATAAAAATTTTCAAAAAATGTTTGAATTTGTGTGTTAAAATTTTTGAATAGCTTTTTCTCCATAGCTTCGTGGGCCGCCCAAAAACCCTTCGCGGGCCGTAGTTTGGAACTCCTGATATAGAAGACTGAGCTTGGCGGCTCGGAAACAAAGCAGTGACTCACAGAATAATTCCTGCACCGAGTTTAAGTTAATTTGTTTGCCGCAACTCTCGTGAAACTTTTTAATGAAATACATTTTTTTTAATTATGATTTTTGGACAGCCAGCTTTTGAGATTTGGACTTGTATATTTAAGAACGTTTCTACTTCTCATCTTCTTTCCTAGTGTTATAAACTTAAGCTCAGCAAAAAATAATCAGAATGTTATGTAAAAGATTTTGTTTACTTATTTTTGTTAAGTATTAAAAAAATACGGCATTATTTTGATAATTAAAAAAATAATTCATGGTATCTATAACTTAAAAAAATATTCTTACCAATTTTGAATGAAAGCATCTTTGCGTAGCAATAAGACAAAACTTTACCCAATCGATTATTTAGGTCGAGGGTCTCAAGCTCAAAGTGTATGGGGGCCAAAGAGTTCGTGTCGGAATATATGACGGGCCGCATGCAATAATAATTCTGTTGCAATTTAAATATACAATATTTAGAATGGTACATATATATTTTAATTGAAAATCTCATATAATTACTTGATATTGAAGTTTTATTATTTCATCTCTCTTTGTTACTGTATTTGTCTCGAACACGCTCTCTCTCTCTTCCACCCAGCAACAATGGAGTGTCAGTAACTGGAGGACCGCACTTTTTGAACCGTGGCAACCTCTGGTTCAGATAGCTCGAATTAAAATAAAATAGGAAATCCTATCCCAGACTTTCTGTGGCCATACCTGATTGTTCTAACCCAGAGGTGCAAACGCCAACTGCCCCTCTCAACAATTAGGTAAAAGAAATTAATAAACGTCGAGTTTTTAGTAATGGTGTGAGAAAATTTTTTCGATTAACCCCTTTTCTTATACTTGCATTATCAACGCCACCCATTTGGGTATTTGGTGTAAAAGTAGTTAGAAAATATACTATGCATAATTTTTTCATCAGTCAAATATTTGAGACTTCTGATTCCCTTAAGAGAAAAATCCTAAGAGCGTTAATGTCTTTCATTGTTTTATTAAATTATTATCCGCACTTTGACTCAAATGAAATCACCATACATCTTTTGTTCTTATTAAATGCTAGAGTACCACGGTAGGCATAAAAAGTTTACGTTTAGATTAATGATGATCAAATTTAGAACCAGAAACTTGGATGGTTAAAATAACCAAGATTTTTCAATGAAGTGATATCAAACAACCCTAAAAATTAGTTTAAAACCAAGGAAATGGGTTTTTTAGCCATAAAACTATGAACAATTTAAATACCATGAGTGCATTGCAAATTTTGCTGCGTCATCATGATAACCGCCAAAAAACCGTCAAATATTCTTCAAGTGGAAATGACATTGGGGAAATCATCGTAAAATGCAAGTGATGCAACATTCAACGCAGCAGGTGAACAGAAATAGGTGAATAAATAACGCTTTCGTCAGTCTTTCGCTCTATTTCCGCTATTCGTGAATCGAAAATTTCATTTAAAGAATTGCACAATATCCCGTGCTAAATTTTCTATAACTTTAACGACAAATAACTTGGACCATTCTTGATTCTTAAGAGCACATCAAATCAAAATGAGGATTTTATAGTCTATTAGCCAAAGGAGTAATGTTTTTGTGCACTCGTCTGGATATTTGACCATGAATTTATTGCTGCCTGCTTTCGAGCGTGATAACCAGGGTTAGTTTTTAAATACGACCGTGCCCTTAGCGTTATAAAAACACAATTTATTTTGGATTTCCATCTATCATATGAATATGTGGAGTCTTCTTTGTTCATTGTGTGCATCACAGCTTCACGTAACGTCGACTTTTTTAAGAAGCCGTCCTTAAAAACGGGCTTTTGAAAATGGAGGACCGTGATGGTGGGAGCTATAGGAGGGGAAGCAAGGATGAGGGCTACACCCTCCCCCTCTCGCCCCCACCCCTTCCCCATTTCATCCCCTCTTCTCCTCCCCTCTCGCCCCCTCCCCTTCTCCCCTCTCGCCCCCTCCCCTCCTCCCCCTCTCGCCCCCTCCCACCTCCCCTCTCGCTCCCTCCCTCCTCCCCTCTCGCTCCCTCCCTCCTCCCCCTCGCCCCCTCCCTCCTCCCCTCCCGCACCCACCCGTCCTCCACTCTCGCCCCCTCCCCTCCCTCCATTTTCCCTATCCTGTCAGTCTTCACTCCTGAAGAGGCAACTCCCCTTTTCCATCCCTCACTTGACCAACCTCTCTCTCTCTTTCTCTCCCTTCCTTCACGACGTATATCCTTAGTTCCCCGCCTCTCTCCTATTCTCGTTCCCCCCCTCCCCCTTAGTCTCCCTTTCAGATCATGGATCCCGGCCCACAAAAACACATCCGAATAGGTCACACACCATCATTTGTATCCTGCCTTGACGACGGCGGGTGAGCCAAAGTGTACGCGTTTATGGCTTCCAACCGATGATGGCAACTTCTCCGGAGCCTTCTCCCCATTGCCCTCTTACTCCACCTCCCTCCTTCCATCTGCCTCCCTTCTCATTCTATGTATTCCGTCTCTCCTCCCTCCTGCATCCTTCTTCTCCCTCCCTCGTCATTTTTTCATTTCACTGACTTCCTGTGACCTCTCTCTCTCTCTCCCTACTCTCCTCCTCCCCCTTCCCCTCCATCTTGTCTCTTTTCCCTGTTTCATTTCCATCCTTCAACATTCCTGGGCATCAATTTCAAGACCACCCGCGGCGAACGTCACACCATCAAATCATCTTACAAAGAGAATGCCCCTTTGGTACCTCTCCGGTCCGTTTTTTTTCCGCAACCCCTATTCATTTCGAGGCCGTACTATGCGGAAAAATGTGTTAATTGGCTACGCATTTTGTGACTACCGCGATCCAAAAGAGCGTAAACAATTATCGACACAAGAAATATCGCTATTTTATGTATGACCGTTCGCGTTGGCGTTCGATAGACTTTTTTTCGTTGCTTTCGATCGTGACTGAATGTAGTTTCTCTCGAAATGAGAGACGTTATTTAAAAAGCGCTGGGAATGATTTATGGAGGTCCAGAAATTAATATATGAATTACATGCCTTATAAATTTTCCTGAAAAATTCTTTAACTTCAGTTTCATTTTATCGCCTGTAACGAGTAAATAATTGCACAATTCGACTGAGCGATCATGGCGCTGGACGGCACGCACCGAGGGTCAAGCATAATAGTTCAGTTCGTTAGAGAATTTTCGAGCTCGTCTTACGGTTGAAGACAAGTTCAAGAATAAGCACTTAACTATCGAAAATTGAAAAATCAAGCGCTTATCTTAGGTATCTTGGTATGGCTGTTGGAAATACTTAAGATAAGCACTTGATTTTTAAACTTTTGATACTCAAGTACTTTTTCTTGAATTTGAGCAACTTTTCAGCGGTAGAAGTAATTTCTCGCAATATGAGATGTTTTTCATTTGGCTCACGGTGAAATAAACGTATTATCGATTCTGTTGTCGAAGGAATTGGTTACTGACATCCTAGGACTTAAGATCGGCAGAAAAACTTTGGATCTAAGCTATCCCGCCCTTCAAGTGAAACGAGTAAAACTATTTGCAGCACGTGGATTTTCGCATTGAAAACCAATTTGCCTTTTATTCTGATTAATATTTCAAAGTTGTAACAATCCATACTTAAACGCTAATTTCTTCTCCGTCAATTCATTAGATCTCACATTTTTCACCGCGTCTTCCGACGTTTAGCGTTACCCTGTGGTTATATTTGAAATCCCACATGAAAATGACGTACGGAAGGATGGCCAAAGACGATATTCAAGGGTCGGGAGAAGGATGATTTTTCTCCCATCATGCCTCTCGGCGGATCGCAATCCGTGCCGTGATCGTCCCCGCTTCCATTTGTTTGTGTTTGTTTGCCGGATTGGTTCAAAGCTTGTCAACTGGCTGAGGTGGAGAGAATAAGTGAGATGGAGAGAGAGAGGAAGAAAGGAGAGAGGAAGAAAGGAGAGAGGCGAAGGGAGGGGTGAGGAGGAGCTTAGGGTCGCAGGAATGGAGAGGTGGGAAGGGGAATGATGGTTCTCGAGGGGCAGGGGGAGTGGGAGATCGCAGGTAAAAAGGAACGGAGAGCAGAGGGAGTGGGAGAAGAGCAAACTCCTTTTGATCGACGTCAACGGAGACAGATTCCCATTTCGCATCGTAGACTTTGATTTTCATATCGTGAGGTTCTCGTCCCACCACGAAAGGAGAACTGCTGAAGAATGGCACGGTGTGTGTGTGTGTATGCAGAGGGTGGCCAGTTAAAAATGGTTTATATAAATACGATCCCAGGCGTGATAAAAGGGTTGGGGGATGCGATGCGGAGGGCCCTACGGCGCGCCGTGCATCGCTATACAGCGCGGCGTGTCGGATGCGGCTGAAAGGAGAACTTGGGGAGTGCAGCTGAGACCCTAGCGCGAGCGCGTGTGACTTTTCTCCGGCCGACGATTCGATGGCGATTCATTAATCTTGGCTTTTAAAAATAAAATCATTTTTTTCACGCATATGTTGGGAGAACGGGTTGGATGGCGGCGGTGGAGGGTGCTCTCCATTAGCGGGTGAATAGGAGGGGAAATAGGAGGGGAAATATAAGGGGGGAGGGGATGGAAATGGGAAGGGGACGTCGAAGCGTGGAAGTGGGGCCGGAGGGGGGGGGGGGGGGAGGAGGAAGAGGTGCATGCGACGAAAGAAGGAGAAGAACGAGGGTGTCAGGAGGAGCGGAGGGAAGCGAATCCGCGCGGCGTGGCAATGCTCAGGTCTAACATAAGTGAGACGCACGTTTGAACTCCTTACCGATAAATCTCAGCAGAGGAAAGCAGGCAAGGGCAGCGGCGAAAAACCTATGACAGTGTTCCTTCTTACTTTCGATACCAATATAAAAATCTGAATGCCTGTCTCAAGTTCACTTCGTCCGCTCATCGCTCCATTATGGGGCAGTGAAAAGAAAAGTAAACGGTTGATTATCAATCACGAGGAGAGTGTTAGAGATGGTGATGCGATGCCATATAACATCCTCCGATTCGATTAAAATTTTGAAAGCTTCGCGAATATATCTGCCGCCGGAAAAAACTTACCTGGCGTATTTCAGATGAGAATCAAATATCGAGCAAATTCGCTTCTTCCGTGCGTTGCATCAAATTATGTTCATCACCAAAATTAGTCATGAAATAGCAGCATTGGAGTCTTATTTTGATAATCTTCTATAATTAAAGGACAATTTCCATTTTATTAACAATATTTTTCGTTCAGCGTAAAAAGTTATGAATCAATGCTTCGTGTTACCTAGAAAGTATGCAACCTCATTCAAATGGTTAGCTCGCTTGACACACTTGCGGCTGTTGTATGTTATATATAATCGTTTTCGCATAGGCCATAATCTAGGAATTACAAGGATTTGAAACTGATTATTTGTAAAGTGCAGTTCAGGCCTATTTGATTAGTAGATAAAAAACTAATGATAGGTATCTTTAAAAAATTTTAAATCCCTGATTATTTTCTTTTAGAATCAACAATCAGTGAATTCATTTCTGAACCGTTTCGTAGACACAGGAATCATCATGAATTTTAGCCATTATGTGAGATTGCTACTTCTTTAATTATTAAGTTCTACTAAAATTGTAGTACTAATAATAATAGTAATACAGATTTAGTCATTATATCTTTATTCCAGTCCAACGTTTAAGTCTGTGCTTCCAAGACGCTTTCCTTCACATGTGTAAAAGGATCCAAGTGTCTACAGTGGATCTGTAACAGTTCGCTGTAACTAGCAATTAGTGAGCGTGTGATAAAGGAAAATTATAACGGACATCCAGTCGCAGCTTCTCTTACAATTAAAATATTACAATGATACTAATTCAGTGGTAGAGTGCGCTGTATTATCAAGCCACGGAAACCTTTTCAGTTGTTTACTGACTTAGCAAAAAAATGCTTTTAAATTTTTAGTAAATGGAGAAATAGTCGTAATTTCTCTAAAGGACACGTCTAGAAATTCATTGCTGATCTTATTCCAAACTTTTTGATGGTGTTTTCACTAAAATTCTCTGAAAACGGCGATATGCCATGACGTCAATAGCATTTTCTTGAAGTCCATGCAAAATATATGAATGACAGCATCCGTAGAAAAAGAAGACTAAATCCAATCACTTCCTGCATCGGAATAAATTTTCCGATAAAGTGAAACAGGAATAAATTAATTTCTTATTACCTCTAAGTGAGAGGTAAATATATTTCGAGTTCCAATGGGAGCTCCCACTGATCATTATCATCCTGAATATTCACTAGAATAAGGAAGGGAACCGAGTTTTCTGTTTAGGCTCTCTAATTCCAAGAAAAAAAGAAAAAATATTTATGGAATGCGTGATTTCTATCTTCCTTCGAAAATCTCTAGTAAATATCAAATTGTAATAAAAAATTAGTTGTTTAACATCGAAAAGTTGTCTCTGAGCTACGAAAGTAGGTGAAGTCATTCACAATTTTCATGGTGATTGTCCAATTAGAATTTAACCAAACGCTGGGCATTTTCCCCCTATTATTTACTGTGAATGGCTATTTCATTTTTTTTAATCTCTTAATACGAGAGTCAATAAGTAAATGCAAACTTTTCGTAAAAAAATATCTACATATATTATAAAAATGGAACATCGACTATTTTTCTACATAATTCCCCTCCTTTTGTATACAATGATTCCATCGTTTAGGAAGCTTCCGTATACCTCCAAAAAAGAATGATTTCGGCTGTGCAACGAGCCACAAATGCGCAGTCTCTTTTAGTTCGTCATCATCGCTAGTCTCATGGTGAGAGATCCGGACTGTAGGCCGGGTGGTCCAAAACCTCAAACTTTATTTTTTCTAGTGTTTCCATAGTTTTCGCAGCGGTGTGAGGGCGTGCGTTGTCAAGAAACAAAATCACGCCATTTTTCAACATTCCTCTAAGTTTCGTACAAACTGCCCGCTTCAAATGGTTCAGAAGCATGTCACTGTAATTTTGAGCATTTACTGTAGTACCCCTCTCCAGATAATGCTCGACAATTACTCCCTTCGAGTCCCATAACACTGTGAGCATTAATTTTCCGGCAGACGGAACAACTTTGAATTTCTTGACAGTTGGCTTGGTCGAATGTTTCCAATGCATGCTTTGACGTCGTCCTTCAGGGTCAAAGTAATGAACCCATGTTTCGTCACAAGTCACATTGCGATTTAAGAATGCTTCCTTCCCCTTATCCAAGTGCCGCAAACAGATTTCTAGACGATTCAGCTAGTGTTGATCTGTGAGGTCTCTAGGAACCCACCTAGCACAAACTTTGTGGAACCCAAGAGTATCATGGACAATTTTATGAGCAGAACCATGGCTAATTCCCAAATCTGTGGCTATTTCATCAATAACAAGACGTCGGTTATCAAGAATCTGCTTTCTTACTGCTTCAACAATGTTGTCAGTTGTTGCTGTTGAAGGTCGTCCTTCCCGCGCTTCATCAAGAAGATTTGTACGGCCCTCTTTAAACCATCTATCCATCTGTAGACACTGCTTTGAGGCAAAACGTTATCACCACATTGTTGAGACATTCTTCTTTGAATTTCCACTCCTTTTACTCCCTCCGACCACAAGAATCGAATCACACCTTGTTATTCTTCTTTGGTGCAAACACTTAGTGGAGCAGACATGTTTAACAAGCAACAGTTTCGAGACAACTGAATTAACTGAATTTAGCTACAATGTGTAACAAAATATTAACAATTTGCATTTAATTATTGACTCCCTCTAGAACAACTACATTTGGAAGTCATATGGGGACATACTTTGTTTTTTAAGCGGTCATATTATCTCATGTAGGTATATATTTGCGTTGAAATTATACGAAAACAAGAAACATCTGAACTAAAACAAGAAACAAAGGTGTTGAAATTACGTGTTGTGCATGTTCGCGTAAAGCTGAAACTCAAGTTTGACATTTGAGAAGGAGAAAAAATCCTGTACTTGATCGGGAATAGGTTCTATTCTCGGTCAAGCACACGACTTTTTCTCCTTCTCAAATGTCAAACTTTTATCTGAACTAAAATTCGTTTTTGCGTAAATATTGAAATACTCCTGGTAGTGGAGCTCAGCTTGGTACACTTGGCGTTAAAATCTTCTTGTAGTGTACCATGAGTCGGGAAGTTTCTTAGGATATCCTTTTTTGCTGCAAATAATACCGCAATAGTATGAGGAATATTTGTTTTTCAAGCATCCGTTGAAAACAGAAACCAAAAAGGTCTGGCATTCCATCTATTGGCAACAATGTCGAATTATGAAGAGATTAAATCGATAAGGAAGATCGTTATATGATACCATCTGTGAGATGGTGAGATGGCAGACCGTTATATTTTCTAAGAGGCGGGCTCTATGATTGCATTTTGTAATCTATCATTCAGAGACCGAATTTATAAGATCAGTTATATCCATAACTTCATTCAATGTACGTAATAGTAAAATTGCCTAAGTTTTCTCGGAATGAGAACATACGCGTGAGTAATGCAGAGCTTCCAAGTGACTTAAAAATTTCCTTTCTCCTCCAGAGCAGCAATCCCAAGCGTTTATTTGCCGATATTTGGCTAAAAAATTAGAATCATCACTAATTACTGCTGGTTTGTAACCGAAATGCCCATTTGTTCCTCTAAAACGTTTTTCGGCGTTTTTTGAGCTAAAAATGTCTCTGGCGCTCACGGCGGTGGCCACCGGATACACCTAAATTTGTTACTGTTTTGTTAGTATTTTCGATCTGAAGGGCGAAGAAGCATTCCTTCTTCTCCGAAGTACAAGAGTTCGAGTCAAGGTGCAACTTTTTCCTTCTTTTTCGAGACTTACGTGTTAAAAATTCTCGATTTTTTATTATATCACAGTTCATATCGAGATCAGCGTTGCAGTTCTTTGGCGTCATAAGAGTTTTACATTAGAAAACGCAAAATTTTCGTCTGAGAAACGAATGCGTGGAAATTCTCTATTCCTGGCAATAAGGATTCTTGAATTATTGAAAGAATTGGAGAAGAGGTCTGAGAGCATTTTTGCGACACTCAATATAGGTGACAGTAAATAATAAGAATAAAGTTCTCCAGTTTTATATACATGAAGTATTTTATTCTCCTGGCCAACGCTGGGTACTTGAACTTGTCTATATATATAATTATATATATATATAAATATATATGTTTATTTTTCATTAAAATGGTCCAGGTCCGAAGATCGTAGGTCAATTACTTCTAATTTAATTTTGCAAAAGAAAAAAAGCCTGCAAGTGAAAAAAGGTATTTTTAAGTGTTTTCTTATGGGGATTTCTATAGTGCGTTCCGGCGGACCAACAGATGGACGGACGGACGGACCAACGTACAGAATAAGGATATTATGTATATAATTTACGAGTAGTCGGTGCTTGCAAACTGCAAGCGCTTAAAAAATCACCATACATCAAGATCTAAACTCTTAAATAAACAAACGCGATCTCCAGGGCAACAGCACTTCAGTCACGTGGAGCTTATATGTATTAAATAATAAATTCCATGAGTAATAGCAGTATATTTATAATTTTTCGTGAAATTAAGGCAACTATCCGTAATTTCCAAATTCTCTGGCAATCGGTTCGTGTCCAAGTTTTCGTAATTCAAGTTTAGTGACTCAGATCGCTCTGCATTAGCAGTAAGAATAATCACCATTAAGACAATACCCTATACATTAAAATTATGGAAAAATTAGGGTATTTTGTTTTAAGATTATGGCATTATCATCCGTGCCTTGAGCACGTATTTGGATTTAAAAATTGCGAAATAGGTATGACGCCATTATATTTAACAATTAAAAAGAGTTAACATTTCTAGAAAAACTACGAAACACAACATTAAAATACTTTTCAAGTTTTACCGTCACTGCTATCAGGGTTGCTTCTCCTATTGTGTCCCCTTATAGCCCTAGAGAAAAACAAACCTATTCGCTCCTTCCTACAGTCTATAACCCAAATTTAATCGTCATGTTTGCGCTTTCAGTAGTATGTGAGAATTTCAATTATCTATGATACTGTCAATCACAGTGCGTGATGCAATTAGTGTTTTGGATATAGTAAAATCTTACATATTATCGAAGAATATATTGGTGATGATGTTTTTATAATATGCATGATATTGAAAATTAGAATTATATGCTTATGGGAATAAACTTGATGTTAATTCAATTAAAGAAAAATGAAAAATATATATTTCCGTAACTCGAATTTTCTATAACTCGAATAATTTTTGCTTTCCTTTGAGATTCGAGTTATAGAAGTTCCACTGTTTATATACAAATATTTATAAACATATTTCCATAAATTGAATTTTCTATAACTCGAATAATTATTACATTTCCTTGAGATTCGAGTTATGGAAGTTCAACTATAATTCGTTATGACGGCATTAATTTCCATTAAAAGCATTAAATCACTGCTATCGTAACGTATAATATCAGATCCCATTAAAAGCATTGAGGTCGTTGCCATAGTTTTGAAAGATTTCCATTGTTGAAAAGAGGAAAAAATTCACACTTTTTTCCGATTAAAATCAGATATTTATTCTGTAGGTATTTGAATTATGCTTTCAAAAATTAAGATCTACGTTCTTTCAGGTAGACAATTTTTTTTTACTGAAATCGTATCCCAATTTAAAGTATTTTTAAAATGCATTTTTAGAAAGCCTTGCACTGAATCTCATGCTTTTATTATGGGGTATTGAAATGGAATATTGGGGTTAAAAATACCCCTTAAATATAAACTTTTTTGTGATTTTTATCGTCAGTTGTGTCACTCGACCTACCAACTTGCCAAATTTCATATTTCTAGCCCTTCTAGAAGTACCTTATAGTTTTGTGTCAGTGAGTGAGTGTGGCACAAGTAACTATATCATTATAGAAGATATGCTACACGTCGGAAAATTGACTTTTACGAGAATTTTTTCATTGCCTTTTGATATCTGAATTAAGCATTCCTACCAAATTTCAATCTTCTATCTAAACCGCAAGTTTGTTCAAATGCGTTAAAAAGTTACATTGCTATTAAACAAAGACTTTCGGATACAAATACCTTATTTCACTATAAGATTATTATACCCGAGGAAAATGGTTTGAAATTAACGAGTTCGGTCCACGTTGTGTTTTTCTTATGATCAGTTTGTCTTGCGATCAGGTGAGTCTGCGATCAGTTATTATTGCGATCGGTGGAGTCTACGATCAGTTTGCCTTCCGATCAATTGAGCGCGATAAGTTGTCGTACTACCCAGCTCTATACTAGTCTAGTCAATGTGTATGACACTAACACAACACCATAGTGTGCAGAATGTGTTCTATACAGGTGTCTTTCAGTGTTATTCGTATTGTTATGTGACAATTAATGCAGTTAAATCAGGTTAAGCACTTCTCCATTTTTTAAATTATAACCTATGCTAGATTTATTTTACTCCCTTTAATCATGGATCAATGTCTTAAAACAGATAAACTTGCAAATAAAAATTAAACAGCTTTTACTGAACCTGTGGATCACAGAAACATTGCCATCAATGGAGATGGAGCTTCATAAAAGCTCAATCGTTAATTGCGAGGATTTTTTTCTTCCTTTTGCAATAAAATGTGTAGGCAACACATTACGCTGCTACTTCACACTGCGATTTGATGATTATCCCGGGCAGAATGTGATGATGACACCTTTTTGAATTACGCAGTGAAGTACAAATGTTATTTATGGATCACTCTTTTAACCCATCTTCTTTTTGGATGAATCAGTTTGGTTCCAAAGATTGTCGTACTTGTCTGATATATTTTTTCACTTAATATAACCTAAAGCTTAGTATTCAAAGTCTCAATAACAAAATTTTCAATGCACAAGATAAAATGGAATCTATGATTGGCAAAATGATGCTTTGGGTTACTTGTTTAGAAAGAAATATATTTGATTTCTTTACAACGCAACAAGAATATCTCTCTATAAATGAAATAGCATTAGATAAATCTATAAAAGCTGATATTAAGGAGCACTCGGAAGGACTTACGAAATATGTACGCAATTCAAACGACTGGGTGAGGAATCCATTTGAAGTAAGTCTGCCAGTGCAGCATCTAAAATACGTGAGCGGAAGAACCGCTTCGATAATGCTTCTTACGGCGAACTGAAAGTTAAATTCTCAAAATTGCTATTAGCTCCTTTCTGGCTTCCATTATTATGCGTTCTATGCACGAAGTGAACGCATATAGGGGAGGTCGTTTCCATCTGTCCGTCCGCATTTTAAAACTCAGAAACCGCTGGACGTATTTTGATGAAATTTGTTATTGGGGAAGTTTTACTAAAAATTGTCGACCGATTTCAATTTTGGTTAAAATCGGACGGCAATTACGACCACTTTACAGAAGACCTACATGTAGTATACAATATACCTTTGTTTCAACTCGGGAACCGCTGGACGTATTTTGATGAAATTTGGTATTGTGGAGTTTTACTAAAATTTGTCTATATAAAAGAACACATTTGGAAACTCGGTGTACTCCGACATGGAGTACACATTTCCATACTTGTTTAGTATAGGAAACTGTCAAGAAAGGCTAAAGTATTGTTGTCTTTCCCCACTGCATATCTGTGTGAAACTGAATTTTAATTCTTAACTTCAATCAAGACCAAATATCTACCGCTAAAGATTACATGTTGAGGCTGATTTGAGTCATCTTCAATTGTCCCTGAAATTGGAGTTTTGTATCTTGAAAAACAGGCACATCAATCACATGTAAAATTATTCAGTTTAAAAATGAATAAATTGTATCGTGTTAGAATTTTCTAGTAATAACTTTTTAAGGGGGTACACAATTTGACCGATTGGGTTCATAGGGATACGCAATTAATAAAGTGTGGAAAGCCCTGAGTTAGTGTAACTCTTAAGATCTTCCGCTACGTCAAGTATACAGTCCTGAGGTATGGAAACGATTAGGTGTACCAAGATATATACAATAATTTTGCTTTTGTTAAATTCATCGCTTTTGGCATTCTGTATGAATGGATGCTGTTGCCATACCCGATAGCTAGGAAAATGGTTTTATTGCTCTGATTGAATGGAACTTTGTGTTATTTAATAATTCAATAATATATTTTAAACAGCCGTAAATTTTTCATCACATTCTAAATAAAATAGTATATTTAATATTAGGAGTATATATTGAGCCTTTTACGGAAATCAGGAATTCATAATAAATTCGGGAAATGGCATTCAAAAATACCTTTTTTAATGATTAAAATTACTTTCGAGCTCTTTCAAAAAATTTAAACACAGATAGATAAACCAGTGATAGATTCTCGGGGAAACTTGTCTTGTTATGAGGTCCGTCTGAATCGACATAATTATTCTGAAATTTTTAGCTGCAATATATCGAGAGGTACTTGCTTCAGATCCGACCCACTTCCCTGTCCTGTGACCATGTCTTCCGTTTCAATGTCATTCCCTAAACACTCTGAATTTCACCCTTGATTTTCAATAATTCTATAGCGTTCTGAGGAACCATACCCTCAGTTTTCTATTAAATTTGTTTTAGAATTCTTGATTTGCATTTTTGAGTTTCGTGTTTTTATTTTCAATTTTCTCCGGTACAGTCCGATTATTTGTTTTTATACTCAAAAAGATAATTTATGTTTTTAAATTCTCTTATTTCTTGCTATTTATGTTACACTCACTCGTTGTTTCGTGACATTTGTATCTGCTTTCTCGGGAAACTCTTTTCACGCTTAAGCTCTGGTTGTGATGAAAATTTGTATACGTCCATAGAGTGTTGTAAAACACGCCGACCGTAGGGTTTCATATTGGATGCAATTATTTTCAGACGATGAATGAACACCCTATACTTTTCGCCAAATTAGTCGCTTACGAAATATATCGTATCTTCAAATTGTATACCTACATGTTTTTTTCGTTTTTAAAATTTTTAACGTTGCAATGACTTTCATTTTTACGTTTCAATTTAGTTCAAATTTTCTTATTAATTTCATTGATAACACTTTTTTAAATGTATAAATTAAGCTGAAACAAAAAATAAATTATAGGAATTCAAACAAAACAGCAGCCCTCTAGTTGTTTTGGCTAAAGGAGTATTCTACTTTTGTTAGTTTTGGCCAAAGTTATTGAGCTACTATCAATTATAGGAATTCAAAATAAAAATTTAAACCTTTGATTCAAAAATTTAATAATGAAATAAATGTTATGAAATTGATATTTTCTTGTTTTTGAATGTTATTTTCAATTTAATGACTGAAGAAAAAATAAAACTTCTTATTTTTCCAAATTAAATTTTGCAAAGAAACCAAGTTTAACTTTTTTATCACAACCGTGCAACTTTTTCCGCACGTAAATAGTATTAATATATTGATAACCTTATATATGTAAAAATCGAACTTGATAAATAGTTGTGCCATGCATAAAAGTAAAGTATCATGTGGATTGGCAAAGGCACTAAGCATTATTACTGCACGAAGATGGATACATGACGTAAGAGGACAGGAGAGCTGGACGGCAGCTGGGCGTAAATTCAATACACAGTAAAAGCTCAGTTATCCGGCACCCATATGGAATGACCAAATATTCCAGTTAAGAGAGCACTGAGTTTGGAAGACCATTTTTATTTATTAAATTATAAAATAAACATTACAACTGATATTTAAAATTTATAAAACAGTGAAGCATAAATACGAGTATAAAATATAACCTATGTTCATAAAATTCCAGGACTGTTAGTATAAAAATTAATACAAGATAATTGCACGCTATTACTGTTAATCCCATTCGATGTAATCTTTCCATGCATCGACACGCTGTTTCCAGCGTTTCTGAAGGTTCTTAAAACAGCTCTGGAAGGCATTTTCAGGAATGCTGCGCAGTCACTGAACGCGAGACTCCTACTGCGGAAGCTGACAGAAGAGCAAAAGGAGACTCGTTCTGAAATTGGTGCTGATCTTTTGGAAACTGCACGCAGTTATGACACATTCGCCTCCTCTATAATTGCTGGAGATGAAACCTGGTACCTATAGTATGGCCTTCAAACAAAACGACGTATCGCCGAGTGATGAGATACCTACCCGCTCACTTCGCGCACAGCCGTCGAAAACAAGGGCAATATTGATTGATTTGTCTATTGTAAAGATATGGTGCATAAGGAATTTGTTCCTGAGAGAAAAACAGATGTTTATAAACAGCATGAAGAAGGACTGCCGAAAGCGCTTCAATCGGTGACGTTCCCAACTAATCATCAAAATGGAAATATTACTTGTAGCGATCGTCTGAGATACATATATACTCGAAAATGTACTTCTCAATTTGCGATTGAATTCGCGGTTGCTGGATAAACTTAGCGCTAGTGCCCGTTAGTGGAATTGAGATTTGTATTGAGGTTATGGAAAATATGCCTGTCAATAGACCTTTCCGATGAGTAAAGCGCCGAATAACGGATATTTTACTGTATTAAAATTAGGGTATGAATTTGTCGGGCTTTAATCAATTTTTACCAGCTTTATATCCTACGAAAGATTCTTTTCATATTCGGGTTAGACCGAAAAACCCCAAAAATATTAATGTTTTAACATCTTCAATGCAAAAATCAATTTAGATTGATTAAGACCAATGGCTCTTAATTTTTTCGTTTCGCGCCCCTTTTCTGATCCTCTAAAACACCCATGCTCCCCTCCTTCCCCCCAGAAATATTTTTTTGTGTTTTTAAGGCTATTTATAAAAAAGTATTAGTAATATTATCCAATTTTTATGACGTAGGTTTCTCTCTGCTTACCTAAGCGAATGAGCTGAGTTCGGCTGTGTGTTTATTTAGTGAATTTTAATCTGTTTCATTTTGGTTTCAACGCACAACTCACAGATGACAATCTCGCTTCATTTTTTGGCAGTCGGCAATAAGTTGTTATTGCAAAAAATGATCCGTGTAGTTTTTCACATATTATTTCTAGGCATAATAAATCCATTTGTCTTCACTATGGAGGTGACAAGTTGGGAGAGCATTTGAACACAGCAGCACAAGACGTATATAATCTAAATAGGCTTAAAAGAAATTAAAAATATTAAAGCGGGTAAATTGGACAGCATTAGAAACATATGGGAGGTAGACATTTGAGGTAAAACTGATTTTGGTCTTCTAGAATCCTCATAGCGCCGCAGCGATTTAATTTAACTATTAATTAAAAAGAGAAACTGGAAAGCAAATCTCCAGTACTTCCTAGAATTGGCCACATTGTCAACATACGATTAAAGAAGGAAATGGATTTGCTTGGAAATCACCGGAAACTGAAGACACGACCTAAATCAGCAGCAATCACTATGGCGATAAAAATGTTTTCGGAAGTTGTTTATTCAAAATGGATTGTACATTTAATTGAGATCTTCATACACCAGCGAAAGATTTCTGGAGAAAGGCTTCTATAATTAGATCTTTTTAATAAATCTGTGCATGTTTCAGATATTGGTGAGCACGTCGAATTTTTGGGCATATATGTATGAGGAGATTAAAGTAAAACAAATATTTGAATATTAGTGTATTGCCCGTCATATGACGGGTGTCAGTTACTATCTGCTATCCTAAATTACTCGGCAAATTACAAAAGTCAAATATTGACCCAGTATTAATTAACTCCACTCCTGTACCGTTTTCCAAGTCAGTAAAAAACCTTGGTGTTATTATGAATGATACACTCTGCTGGTCTAAACATGTAAACGAAATTTGCCGAAAAATCAACTACTCACTTTATTCACTTAGGCTACTTAAAAACATTCTTCCAGTAAAACTAAAAATTTTACTTGTAAATTCGCTTGTAATTCCTCATTTCGATTATTGTGATTCCGTTTTTCTAGATCTAAAACAAGATTTGTTACTAAAGCTCCAGAGGACTCATAACTCTTGTGTTAGATACATTTTTAATATGAGCAAAAGTTGCCATATAACAAACGCATTCAAAGAATTGGGCTGGCTGTTCTTGGAAGAACGTAGGAAGATGCATATCCTAACGCAACTAAGAAGTATCCTCACCTCTTCCTCGCCTAAATACCTAAGCTGCAACTTCAAACCCCTTAATTCTGGCCTCTCCCTGAACACCCGAGGATCATCCAAATTACTCATTCCCACTCATCGTAGCAGTTACTATAATAAATCCTTCACCGTTACCGCCTGCAATCTTTGGAACTCTCTCCCCTTTCACTTTTACTCTGTCAATGGTATTAACCAATTTAAGAATCATTGTGCTAAATACTTAGCCAGCATTAGGTCCTCATAAAAATGTAATACTTTCCTCTGTATTTTTCCTTCTAACTTTCATTTAAATATCAGCACATCACTATATCCATCAGCAAACAGGGCAGTGATGATGATTTTTATTATTTTACTTTGTGTACATTTGTGCTGTACTATTCTTATTTTTTTATTATTTATGAATACCTTGAAATGATTTTCATTTCTCTATATTGATTTGTATTGAATTCTGTACATTTATATTTATCATATTGTGTATCATAATGGTTAGGTGGAAGAAGGGGCCATATGGCCTCAACCTCGCCGTAGTAAGAAATAAATAAATAAATAAATAAATATGGTTGAAAAACCCGTCGTAAGACTGGTAATCCTACTGAAACCATTCATCTTATGTAATCTTAACTCATTATTAAGGTTAATCACAAAATTAGTTTATTTTTCTAGTGTAATTGTCTGTTGAAATTCAACGGGGAACTTAGAAATGAATAATAACAGCTGTAATTATTGAGTAAGAGCCGGTATAATATTAGCCAAAATAGAGATTCGGGAGAATTTCTTTCACATTCTTGTTTTCTCCAATGATAAGCCCCTTGTCAAGAATGGAGTAATAATAAGAAATAAATAATAATATTCCCACCCTCGCTGTCGCCGTCCCTCTCTCCCTCCCTCTGTCGCCCTCCATCTCTCTTTCCTTCCATCTCTCCCTCTCTCTGCCTCTCTTTTCTCCCACCTCCCCCTCTCTCATTCTCTCCTTTCCCAATTCATAGCTCTCCCTCTTTTTCTCCGTCTCTCTCTTTATCCCTTTCCTCCCGTTCTTTTCTAATTCTATACCTCCCTTACTCTCTATGCATCTTCCATTCTATATCCCTTCCTTCTTATCTCCCTCCCCACATCTCCCTCTCTCTCTTACTCTACATTTATACTATAGTCGTTTGGATAAGCAAAAGAATCCATACTAAATCCCAGTCCCATTAGGATTACGTTATTTCGCGAAAAATCCTACGATGATTTAAGGCAATCTATGCACTCGTATATATTACACGTATTCGGGTTGTGACAACAATTGATTCTCGAAGTTTAACAATAACGTGGTCGGCAAGGCAACATCCGGTTTAAAAGCCGATATTTTCCCAAAATATGCGATTTAATTGTTTAATATGACAGATTTCGAATGGTAGGCGAAAAAAGATGAATAGAATAAAAAACTTCATTAATTTTCTCAAAATATAGTTTAAATTCTAAGATTGTACGTCAATTCTTTGTAATTTTAGTTTCCATAAGACTTTAAAAAGTCACTTTTTACGTGTTTTATTACTGGAAATGGAAATCGACCCCGTGAAGTTGAATCCGGTTCTTTTTTCGTATTTTTATTTCTTCATTTAATTTTTATATCCTAATTAAACATTTCTGCGAAATTTCAACCTTCCACCTAATCGGGAAGTTTGCTAAAAACGCGTTAAAATGTGCCATTGATGACGTCAGCGTTAGGCACAGAGTAAGGCTTTTATTAATGGTGACTAGAAAATTTACCCGGCTTAGCACGGGCTGCTATTTAAATGAAATATAGAACATATTTTATTACTAAAATTTGTATACTTTATTTAAAACTTTTCATATTGATTTTTGAAATACAAATAGTTTATTCCAATATTTTTTATGGGCAATATAAAAACGTAAATACTCACCAGTAATGTGTTGAAAAAAACGTTAAATTCAAATTTGATTTAAATAATATACTACATTATTACATCACGTTTAAGCACGATTCACAAAATAAGAGTATTTATTAAGTAACTAAATAAATAAATCGAAACAACATTAAGTCCTTGTCGTCCATTGTCGTCAAGGTATTTATCGTTAAAAATGCAAATTTAGTCCAAATTAATGGGAATAAACGTGAAATGCGAGCGATTTCGAGTCAAAGACAAAAAAGACGATAAGAATAAGAAATTATGATCATTCTTCTTAAATGCTGTGCAGGTACGAAGTTCTTACGTCAATTTCTCGAATTTATATAGGCAAATGAATGAAAGTCTGCACTTATAAAAGTCAATTTTTACGTGTTATCATACGTGCAATAAAAAATGCAAATACCTTTTTATGGGAAATCTGTTGAGAATTTAAACTGCCCTATAACCTTTCCCTTGGTGTTCCCAATAATCGTGCCAAGTTTCGTTACGATACCTTTGAAGGTGTGGATTTGTATAGCATAACACACATCCAAACATTTGAAATAATAGTATAGAAGATTAAGTTTTGAGTTGATGCTGGATGCTGGAGTCCGATACCTTAAATCAGGGTTGCCCTACCTGCGGCCTGGTTGTGGCCCACTAAGCAACTTTATGCGACCCACCGCCAGTATTCCATGGTTTTTCATATGCTGCATAAAAATCTCCAGGTAACCTCCGTTTTAACTTTAATGCAGTTCGCCGAAGCATTGGCAATTTCCAATGCGACTCGTCAAAGGATTCACTGCCGCCAATGCGGCCCACTATCCATAAAAGGTTGCCCACCCCTGCCTTAAATGAATAAGTTAGCCTTAACATTGCTATGTATGCCAACAGGCAGAGCCGCGACAGGACATTTTTGCACCCTAGGCAAGTTTTGACAATTACAACCCCCTCATAATGAAAGTTGGCAGTAGGCAATTTTACCTCTTAAAATCGTAGTTTCTTTACAATGTAGAAATAAAGTAAAAAGCATAAAATATATTTTATATTAAAAAGCGTTACACGTAAAAGTTCAAATCATAATTTGTTGCGCCATCGGGCAAACTGCACTCTAGGCGAGTGTCTCGCTCCCCTGGCCCTTCTCCTGGCTCTGCCAACAGGTAGCTATTGAGCGTTCGTTTAACCATTTGCGTAATTTTCAAATTCCGGGAAGGATTAATGTTACCGGAGAAACATTGACCATGCAGGTGTTGTTGTGTGCAAATTATAAATATAAAACTCGAAATTTTTAAATATTTTTGCGCGTTTTTCTAATTCCTTTATAGTTTCATTTTGACCTCCGTCTGTGCACTTGCTTAAATTAAAATTGTGACGAAACCGTAAAAGACAGAGAACTGAATCTTAGAGGGTAGATTTCTGTACTGCTGCCATTTGTTTTTCTTTAGATTTTAGTATTCGAAAATATAAAAGTTTGGATTGAGATAGAAATATGAAAAATTGAACGTACATTTCCACATTAATACCACCGATTCATGAAAAGTTTGAGAAAAATCCAACATGGTACAAAATTTCCTTTCGTGTGCACACAGAGCATAGTAAATGAAAGGAAATGGATAATCTACGATGAAGGAATGAATGTAAATATGTATGTACGGGTATACCCCGATTTACGTCGTTTCAAGTTACGTCTCCGATTAATTAATACCTGTTTATCGATTTACGTCATTTTGACTCGAAGTTACATCGTCTATGGTTGTTGAAAGTTTCGTTGCCACCTTTCTGAAGTAATTATCTGATTAAGTACTAAATAAAAATCACAATCCGCGGTCTAAATATCGACTCTCTGTAATATAACATTTAAATAAACAACGATCTTAAATATATTCCGTCACTCCAATCTCTGACCAATGCTCTCTTGATGAATGCTTAATGTGTTGACTTTGAAGGGTTTTGTAACGAGAGAACTTAGCGATCGAAAAAATTGGCTAATGCGGACGAGAAAGGCTGGGAGCACCCGAGCACACGCTCGATCTGACCGCGGAGTCACACGACGTCCGACTTCAGCTTCCGTCTCTATAATTCGTCGTGATTATGGTGAATTTGTCAATTAAGTGAAATTATAACGCTCAATCGTAGTAAATTTCACCCAGAGTCTTATTGTGCATATTATTAGGGGCCCTGCCTCTACATGCTACCTCCGTCAACCCCGCCCTCGGGTTACTGCAATCGGTTGTGCCGTACTCCCCTAAACTCCTGCACGCATCCATCCCTCATTACATTGATTCTTATGTGAAAACTGCTTCGATTTACGTCACACTTTTCCGGAACGCGTTCTTGACGTAAATCGGGCTATACCCAATACGTTACTTGTCCTTTCGTGCGCACGAAGCGCTTAGTAGGTTAAAAATAATGGATAATTTACGACAAAGGAATGAACTTGAACCTGAAGATTACTTTACAATTACTATAGTAAGGCGTGTTTAAATATTTTTTGTTTTTTTTTTATATCTCCGAAGGTATAAAAGATAGAAAGCTGAAACTTCCACATTGATGCCTGTAATTGTTGAAAAGTTTGAGTTTTGAAAACTTTATAGAGGCGGATAGGGAAACTTTCAAATTTTAAGATAAAATT
The DNA here is from genome assembly GCA_028673005.1 of Tanypteryx hageni. NCBI lineage: Eukaryota > Metazoa > Arthropoda > Insecta > Odonata > Petaluridae > Tanypteryx > Tanypteryx hageni. The sequence goes on along the minus strand of CM054112.1, from coordinate 132,423,201 downwards.
GACTGCGTTCTAAAGTAAAATGTTATTTTGGAAGTATCAAATCCAAAAAAGTACATTTTAATGTAAAATATATGTTATAAAACAAAAGAGACTCTATTGATATAAACACGTGAAAAATAAAAAACGTGCTAATTTTATTCATGGATAATACATTACTTGTTTTATTTACAACAGAGTTTACCCGAATTAAAAATAATAAAACCCGATCATTACTCTCCAAATGGACTTATTTTATTCCCGAAAAATCAATACCCTAATTATAACGAAGCTGCACGCTATATAGTTACTTTGTTGAAATATGGCTTAAAAATTATTATTTATGACACCAAAATTTATAACTGATTGGATTTTAATCCAAGTTAGTTGAGCCATTTTTGAATAAATCGACATTTTGTGAAAATCCACAAGTATAAAGTGCTCTTTGATATTGTGCTATATCGTTCGTCACTTCACACGGCCTATCCTGGATAATAGTGTGCATGAATAAAATATATCATTCGATTTCGTTCAACGTTTAGGCCCTATAATCGCGCACAGACAGACGGATAAACAGACGCTATGGCGAAAACCATTATTTTGTGCTCGGAGATACCTAAAGCGTGTATTTTCCATTTAAATCTCGTAGTGGAATTTTTTCGAGATTACAATACTTTCCATTTATAATAAGCATATGAAAATGTAAAATATACTACGCCAGAGATGGTAAACCTTTTTTACTCGCGTGCTAAAATTCCAACAATTGACTTTACTTTTCTAGCTTACCAGCCAATTTTAAAGACATCCGAAAAGAAATATTTTTACGGCTTGACTACAACCATGAATTCTCAGTCAGATCTCAGAAAACGATATTTTTATTTAAAATTCAATTTACCATTTTAAAAGACAGATCATTTTAGCTGAACAACTATTGTTGAGCAACAAACATCTTGTTCTCTGAAAAAAATCACTATTAGTCAGTTATTTTATAAACATAATTGTAATATCACTGACAATAGTATTTTATATTGTGTCAGAATGGAAAAAAATTAAGGAGACAGTCAATAAACCATTTTTTTTCTGTTGCGTCTCAACCAAAATCGTCTCGGGTGTAACTTTTGGCACGCGTGCCATATATTAGCCACCTCTGTATTTGGGGCTCCGCCTATAGACCCTAACGAGGGCCAACCCCGTCTGACTGCTCACCTCGCTCTTATATTATTTAAAAACTAATTTCACATGAATTTAATAAATATATGAAATATAAAATACATGTTCATTACCTGATTAATACCATTAAATAAAAGGGCAAGGTGTTCTTTTAATAAATAGGGTACTTCGTATTTTACGATATGATATCATCATATGTTAACCTCGTCGTTTAAAATCAACGGTATAATAATATGGTCTATTACGTCTCATTAAAAACAGTAAATAACTTTTATATATTAATTTCTTAGTGTAGTCGTGTGCGTGCTTGAATCACAACGAAGCGAAAGCTCTAGATACAGATTAGGTGAAAATCTGAAACTTGGCAGGTATCCTGATATAAACGTGAAAGCGCCACGAAAAACCTTAAAACATTTTAATGGGAAATATTTGAGTAAATTGATTTTTAAAAATAAAAAATTTCTTTCTATAAATACATTGCGTTACGATTTATTCCTTTTTTAAAATTATTTAGAAAAAAACTTGATAATTTGACAGTTGTACAGCCGAAAGAACTAGTAATATGCTTAAAATTTCGTTTAGTAATTTTTCGAGATTTCAACTATCTCACTCCCACTGACGAAATCAAACGATCGCAAAAACAACCAAAATGTCTAAAATTCAGAAATGATTTTGCAATATGATATCTAACTTACCACCTCATGTGTGAAATCTTTCTGTAGGATATTATTTATAGGATTCAATTGATTTTATATATATATATTTAATTTGAAAAAAATATTTTTAAGAAGCGGTTCTGTATGTTATTACATTATTAACATCCGGTTTGACCGAAACGGTGCGATTGAAACTGAATAACACCACTGGTAATAACTATGTCATTTAGAGTAGGTTGCTTCTAAATTTCACCAAAATCCTCATTATTCTGAGATACCGCTTGCCTGCCATCTACCGACTCTTGGATTAGACTTTCTTGCGTGACTTTTATTTTTATTTACGTGAAATTTTAGTACACTTTATCCTTGATACTGCGGAAAAAGTCGATTCCTGCTTATAATCGAGTCGTATATCGGATTGTGGAGTGGTTCATTTTTATCTTCAGTTTTTGTTCACCGTCTAATGTTAAGTGCATTCAATCAGTTTTCTGTTTTAAAAAATTTCAAATGCGTGTGTCGATTCTCGAAGACCATGGCTGCACATCAATAGGAAAATATTCTACGCCGCACAAGAGCCGGAAAAGGATCTTAACATTTACTCATTTCGTTTAATTTATTTAAAAAGTTTTATTATAATTTTATTTATAGAGTAAAGAGAAGTAAAATACAGGCAGCGCCCGTTTAACTTACGTCTGATTAACGTACAACTGCCGATACGTACGTTGAATGAAGATACCGTATTATTTTTATAAATGAAATGTTTCTATGCTTTAATGTGTTGCTTATATGTATAAAGTTAATGTTTGTTACTTTATAAATTTGGTGGTACAATATTCCAACTAAATTTTGAGTGATAAAATTCGTGGACTTGAATGAGAACATCTACATTTATAACAATCGCCGTCCGCTTAGCGCACACGCTTTCGAGAACAACCTGTAACCTACGTACGGCAAAATATTTTTATCTTTTTTCTAGTAAATTTATAATGCGTTTATAGCCTGTGGACAAGGGTTTAATATTGTTGAGTTGCAAACCAAGGACGTTTATCCAGTGAATGTTGGTTCAAATCAAGCGATTTTTTTATTTTTATGATTATAAATACAAAGGTAAAAGTGGGGTGAGGTGAGTTTTGTATTTCTTTCAGTAGTAGATGAAATACTGGAGCTAGGAGGACAACCATTCACGATTATCATGTCATCATATGACTGTGGATAATCTAGAAATTTGAAAATGATTCTAAAATCAATAACTGTATGCTGTGTAACGCACCAGTTCTAATGCTTTTCCCACTATTTTCCTTGTGATAGATATTTGTGTATTTATGGGTGCTCTACCTCTGTAAATTTCATACTCTCCATGCACAATCTGCCCTATCCACCTTGAAAATAATACCCGTAAAAAAAACAAAATCTTTATTTTAAACTTTGAATTTATATATAAGATATTTTTGTAGCAAAAATTTCTAATTTTTTTATAGAAAACAAAAAGTGCGAAATAGGCCCGATTTATTTTGAATTGAATTGTTTTGTTTCGTCGTCTGTTTTTAAAGAATATCATCGTAGAAGTTTACAAAGATTGTGTATAACTCTTTATATATCATCTTGCAAATTTTCTAAGATAAGGGAAATTGAAGGACAAGGTTATTTAGCCTGACATTTTCTGGCAAGACGCTAGAGGACGACTTCCTTTTCGTAGAAATGTAAAAATGCATCATTTTTTCCTTTCAGAATTATCCGTGAAACAAGAAAAATGAATCGCCCCTCGTCACACTTCTCCGCTCTCAGATACGGAGACATCTTTCTCTTCGGACACGGAACAAATCGCTTTCTCATTTGGTAAGCTACTCGCGCAGTCATAAATATGCTATTTCTCGAGATTCTTTTTCAGAAGAGTAATTATTCACGAGAAATGTTATATTTAGAAAAAAATGAAAAGGAGGGGAACCGGTATATCTCCGAGTAGGAGAGGCAGCGGGGCGGGGCGAAGAAAAAGGGGCCAAAGGGGTTCGGATCGGGGGATCCTGTCCGTGATGTTATGAAGGAATTGGCTTCAAAGGAGTGAGAGGCAGTGCGGAATAAAAGAGTGGCAGGGAAAGAGAGAGAGAGAGGAGGGGGATGGATCGAGGAAGAGTTCCAAAGTAATCAACATCGAGGGGGATGGGCCATTTATTTTTCCTCCATTCCTCTCACCCACCCTCCTACCCCACCCTCCTACCCCACCCGCCTAACCCCTCCCTTCCCCGCAGTCTCAATGAGGAGAGCGATTATGTAGGGGACTGTCATGGGATCGGGCTCGCTGGAAGAGAAGGGGACCGTGGGAATTCGATGGGGGAGGGATTGGACGCGGGGGGAGCGGAGGGGAGGGGAGTGGGAGGGGCGGTAGAAGTTGCGGGATTTTGGACGCTGGATACTGAGGAGATAAAAAGTGCGGTGGAATGTGGATATGCTGCCCGAATGAAAATGTTCCTATAGGTTTAAGCGGTGGTTTTGAAGGGGCGATGTTTTTCCGCCCCTTCCCTAGTCGATGCGCGAGATCTAAGACTCCGTCCCACGCAACCAAATTCCTTCGCAAACACAGTTGCCATGAGGAAGCGATGGGAAATCCGCTCACTAGGCTACGATAGGTTTGGCGGAAGTGGCAGCCCAGGGAATTCGGGGGAGTTCCTGAGGTTTACAATCCGCGGAAGGTGTTAGGAGGGCATTACCGAAGGGGAGGATTTTTTTTCGGAGAGCTTAAGGAGTTTTCGGGATGGAGTGGGGAATGTTTAATGATAATTTTCTCGGCAGAATGAGGAGAGGATTTTTTCCCTTCAAAAAAGAGAGCAAAGGTAGTCATTAACTTGATTGATGTGGGATCTGGATTGAACTAGCGGGGTTTTGTTACTTAAAAAAGTTCCGGTGACCCTCTCTCTCTCCTTATCTTTCCGCTGTAAAGTTCTTTTTACCGAACAATCCGGAAAAATTAGTTCGGAAAAAAGTTTCCATATTTTTAATGAAGGTGCGTGCGAGCAAGAAGCTAATTGATTTCCGTATTAAAAATGAATATTCTTGTTGGACTAGATTAAACTTGGTTCCAAGTAATTATTTAGTTTGTGGACATGATGACGCATTTTCAAAATTTGGTTGGAATTTTATGATGATTATAGTAAAAATAATATGAATAAACGGATAATGTATATCTTAAATTTACTTTGGTAATATGTTTAGTTTCTAGCCATTGAAAATCAAAATGGTTTCACACACAATTTTAGAAATTTTAATTTATCATATAGACATACTCTTCGACAAATTAGTTACATAATTTAAAAAATGAACTTACATGGAATATCTTGAGGCTTGTCAAACTAAAATAGCTCTTTGAGTCTCGATACTATATTTCGTCTTTCATTCTTATTTACCTTAATTTTCAATTCGTCACTTTTGTAACTAAACTTCAACTATTGACATTTTCCGTTTTAGATATGTCTTTCTAAAGGTATACTTCCACATTTTATTCGTTAACTGAATCTTGCAATTAACCTGAATGAACTTATGGTAACCATGCATGTTTTATGCTTTATTTAAAAAATACTATATTCTTTAGAATGGATAAATTATTTCTTTAACAGATTTGGTAGAATATAAATGATACAGCCAAATTTAGTATTGTCAAAAATGGAAAGCTGAAAAGGCCTTGTTATTTGCACTGTAATTTTAAGCTCACATTTTTATAAACTAGGTTTCTACTAATTAAACAATAATCACTTGAAAATATAAGTACATATTTATCTCAGGTACCTCTAATAGATATAACAAGGTTATGACTACTGGATATACCTAATTATTTGTTGATTCAAGTGCTTATTTTTGAATTTGCTTTCAGCCTTAAAGACGAACTCGGTAATTCTGTATAAGCAATATTTTTATAAATACATTCCTTAGCACAAATCCACGCTTTAGGCATTACTGAATATGCATATTCATTTAGAAAAGTTCTCTCTCTTATTATCATGTTGTAACGTTTTGGCATTCGCCCTTAATCATGAAGTTAATTTAGATATTAACCTGATGATGTTTTCTTTGAAAATTGAGTAATGTTTGATTAATCCGATCTTTGAATTCAGAATCAGAATAGCCGCCATTTTTCATTTTTATTTTTAGGTGCGTCCCCAAAAAAGTAAAACGCATATTGTGTTTGGTATGTCCGTCCGTCCGTCTGTGCACAAAATAACAAGTCCGTTGGCAAGTTACAAAATCTGCGTCCCAAACCACAAAGTCCCAACTTAATGTAGCATGAGTCGAGCATGGATTTTCGGGTTTAAAAATGAAGATCCCTCGGAAGGTAATTAACGGGTTTATTATTTTTGAAAAATTCGGATAAAATCGACTTTAAATAAAAAACCCATCTAAATATTTTCAGGATTTATTTTAGCTATTATGATTCACGTACAACAAAATTTGCATGGCCAAAGTTTCTTAGGAAATACATATTACTCCTTTCTTTCTCAAGAAAGCTTTAACGGATTACTGCAGATTTCTATTAATTGTTCAATCCATCTTGAAGAAACAACTTCTGAAAACAATTTTATAACCAGTTTTAAAACTGCAAATGATTTTGGCAGTGAAAGTGTTAAAAAACTTTTGTTTTTTTCGAGTATATCTCGAATTTGAAAAAAATTTAATTTCTGGATATTAATCCTGTCAAAATCGAGTAAAACCCGAAAAATCCATACCCTATGTATGAGAGATGGGGTGGAAACCAAAGCATACTACACACAACATTTTGAGAGCATTTGTTACATCAGTTTTCTTTTTTCGCACTATACTGTTTCATATACATTATAAAAACACAATACGAACGTCGATATGATTTATAAAAAATGAACTATTTAATCTTTTATTAAGAAAATTACGTTGAAACACCTACATTAACAGTTACAAATGCATACGTATATGCTTTTTCTTAATTTGTTTGTTCCGCTTCATCATCAGATTCATGTCCGTGACGTACAGCAACTTAGTTGAAACTGTGAGCTTCTTAAACACAACCCCTTAGAGAATTAACTCTTTTTGCCTTTTACTCGTTTAATTATGGTCGTTGTTAATTAGTAATTGGATTGAATCGGAATTAAATTACATTTTCTAACATAAAAAATTACCGACTGCGAAAATAATGTCGAAAACGCTGATCTGTCAATCGAAAATATTAATTACAAACAAATACCGCATTACTGTGAAAGTTTCTAAAACTTAATGGATACATACCGATGTGGTTGAGACGCTTTCGATAATTCTTCATAATAAGTTAGCGTGAAACGGCGAAAATAATGAATGCTGGTCCATTGCTGGGACCCTGAGGCTGAGAGAGGCGCTAAATTAAGGAGTTGGGACCAAAGTCGCCAAACTTTTTTGTTTCGATGGGCTGCTAAGTCAGATACTACATTCATTATTATTCATATTAATTTATATTATGATTATTATTAATCATGAATGCCATTCACAACCTAGAGGCCCTCCAAATCAAGTCCAAACTAAAACGTAATTTTCGGTTCCTGAGTTTGCGCCCCCAGAGCACTGCGCCGGAGGGCAACTGTCCCTCCCTGATCTTCCCCTCCTCTATGCCACTGTCACTTCACTAAAGAACGCTTTTGGTCGAAATTTGGTAGTTACGATGTACATCAAAGTAGAAGACGGAATTTTTGTAAATCGGTATTGTATGAATTCATCCATTTTAGCGTTTTATATTTGAGGCTTTAATTGAAATGCTAGACAAAATGACCTATCTGTCATCTATTCAGCAGTGCAACATCACCTGAAATTTGAACTTCCAGGTCCTTCATCTTATGATTTTACTTAATTAAAGTTGCTATTTAGAAAAACCAATAATGCAGCGAGGTAGTAGCGTAGTCGAAGCATATCCCTCTAAAGGAGAATGAAATTGAATTTTACTCTGTGTCCCTGTATATAAATACTAGTAGTTGGTGCTTGCATTCTGCAAGCATATCATCTCAACATAAAAAACATTAATTTTTCATATTTCATCATCACAAATATTTTTTTAATTCTAAATATTTCACCTCCGGAGAGATTTTCGCTTTTCCCTTATACAAAATTAATAGATTAAAACAATCCCCAAACTATGAAATTTTATGAATTTTATATTTTGTCCATTATGGAGTACTAATGCAACACATTTCTGCCCATTTTTAAAGTTGTAGCACTTCTAGAAGTGAAATAATATTTTTCTAAATGTTTAAATTTAAATAATTTTTAACGGCCGCAATAACAATTTCATGGATACAATGAAATGTTTTTTCGTTTATATAGACTAAACTCTAAATAATTAAAAATTTCAGCTCTTTAACTCACCCCGTAGTATCTAACCATTTATCTATTTGTTTTAATTTTAAGAATTTTTAACTGCCAAATAAATTGAAATATCAAAATTTCTATAATCCCTATTTCTTTTTTTTACGAATTCTACTTATAAAAAAATTTCAGCTCCGTAGCACATTCTAAAATACATAAACCTTGAAAATTTGTTTAAACAATTGCGAATTTTTAGCAGCCGCATTGTGGCACTTTTTCAAGATTTTCGTCTTTTTTAGTCGGTTTTGCAACAAATCCTACCTAATAAAAAAATTTCGAATCTCCAGCTCATCTGGAAGTGCCTAAACATTAGTATCCTCCTATGTAAGAAACGTCGATATATAATGATAACCTAGATCACGCCTCTATAGTTCATTGTCCTGCTTGTTTATAAATTGGTGGAATGATTTGATTATAAGATGCGATAGACATAAGTTCGAATATTGAGATTAATTTTATATCAGGAGAATTTAAAAATATTCCCTACTTTGAAAATTAGTGAGCGTTATTTATAGCCGAGCACGCTCTAACCTATTGTCCCTCACAGCACCTGTGATAGTGGATTTTGATGCATATAGATCTAAAATTTCTCTAGTTTGTTTGTTTTGTTTGTTTCGGAATAGTGTTTCAAATAGCTAATTCAATATTTCTTGTTATATCTAATTTTTTCACCCGATCAAGTTTATTCGAACATTTTCAAGCTATATAAGCAATAAAAAGTAGTATCTTGATTCATAAAAATTTCTAGAAAAGGAATTTCTCAGAGAAAAATAACGTCTGCTCAGCAGGTTATGTAAATTAAATTAAAAATGTATCTTAACATTTACTTGATGATATCGGTTGATTGGACATTTAAATTGCGATAGACGAGAAACGCTTTGTTTAAATAAAAGTTGGGTGTGTGAAAATTTTTCATCAATATTGCCCAACCTCTACCGAAGTGCGAGCCAGTAAAATAGTACACGAATGCATTACCCCGAATTCAGAAATATGTACTACGAGCCTTATAATCAAATTCTGTCTATTGTATTTATACTTTTCTTATAAATTAATTCAGATTGCTACATTCTAAACATTTTTCCTAAAAGCCTTGAGTTACCTTCTTATTTATAATTGCAATATCCAATTCAGTCGCTATGCAGCTCATACTTTTCCAAGTTACGGATAAAAACCTGTCCTGTATTATTTTAACGAATCATCGTTCCCAAAGAATTTCAGTATAAAGTTTAAACATTGAAATTTTTTGAGAGCTGCTTAATAATGCTCCGATTTTATCAGTGGCAGATTTTCAATGAATTTAGAGATAAATAATTTTTTTTAATATGGAGTTCGCCGAATCATTCGTCATCCATATTAACAATATTTCATAAAAAGAAAATATTTTCGTCGTTAGGATTCAAAAATAGTTTTTCCTTAGGTTCCACGTCTTGATGAATATTATGTCGGTTTGGGACCCAAAAAATAAAATGAATAAATGCCATTAAAAGCGGAAACTTGTAAACGTCACTCTGGGAGGAAGAGGAGGTTAGGGAAGGGTGCGAAGTGTGTGACGGAAAAAACGTAGAGAAAGGGAGACGGAGAGAGGAGGAGGGGTGGCTGTAGATGAAGTGGTACAGAGGAAGAGGAGGGGGGAGGGAGCGGTGTGGAGGGAGGGAGGGGAAGAAAGGTTCCGCTGACGGGGGCGGAGGGGCTGGGCCATTGGCGGAATCGGTAAATTGCATTTAAAGGGACTTGTCAGTCAAGCGGCACGTCGGGACTGAAGACTCGACGTCCGAAGGTGTGAAATGAAAATCGTGTTCCAAATTCAACTGGTGACATCATAGAAATTGATAGACCTCCTCCGAATCCCATCGAAAAAGACGAGAAATTCCATATATATCACTTTAGAAATTCCAATCGAGAGCGCAGTGTATTTTCTCTGGAATTTCAGTGTAAGTGAGAGTCTATATTCTCCATTGCGTTCAAGATGCTATAAACTACTGAGCACTTACCTTTCGTCGAAGTTCGCGTCTGCGCTCTATGCTGTTGCTGGAGATTCCTATAAGCAGATATCCAGAGCTAGAACTTTGAAGTCTTTCTGAATTTTAATTGATACTAAACAAAATATAACACCAAGCAAAAAGGAATAAGCTGAGAAATATTTTGTTTATAATGTATTAATAACTAAATCATTTTTATCAAATTATTTATTATATCTTACACATTCCGAAAACTGGAATAATTAGAATAAAATTTCACATAAATTGGATTCTCTGTATACCAATTCGTGTTTCTTGTTCGACTCAACAGTTTACCGTCCACAATTAAGAATTTTACGGAAGTGTTACCTCAGTCTTTTTAAAGTGACTTATCTTCTTGTAGCCAAATTTACCGACGGTATTTGTAGCGTTACTTTTTAGCAGCTCTTTTAATGCGGCGCAGTTAATCTCTGATAAATTCTTTGTTATTACTTGTGCATATTCCTGTAAAAACTAGAAGCATTTGAAATTGGTCACGACGTTCTTAAGATTCTGGAAAATTAAGATAGATTGAGAAAAAGAAAATGATAATCACAACGAACCAAAACATTTATCCGAGATTTATAAGTGTCGAGTTGTGAATTTTCCCCGCGATGCAGAAAAAAACTGGAGGATTTAGTTCACGTCTTCTATTCCAGTGCTCCGCAACCTGTGGTCCACGGCATACTGTTGCTCCGTGAAAAAAATCGTGTTGTGCAGCGGTACTTTTGGAATTATAGGAAAGGGAAAAATACTCTTATTATTCTCGAGCTAAAACCACAGAAACGAAATCTTTCACAAATAGTGATGATTTATTGTGGGATTGGTTACTCTGTATCAGTTATTTGAAAGCAAAACCATGCTGCTTCGTAAATGAAGAATTAGCAATATTTAACAAAGTTATTTTTTAACCCGGACTAAATATTGGAACGATTTAATAAATGTAGATTTATAGCAATAATTTTATTAATATTTGTGGGATAGGCGTATTTTATTTCATTTTTCTGTCTTCAAAGTGGTAAAAATGTCTCATAAAATTAGATTCGGTGTTCACCGAAGCTTGAGTGAACTCGAAAGTTTGCTGAGGAGCACTGCTCTATTCAATGGAAAGACGGGAAAATGACTGTTTATGATGAAATCTGTGACCATTACTAAAGAAAAAGGAAGTTTGGCGTTGCTAACATCAAATAGATATTAATTTTTGAGAATAGACTCCCGAAATTAATAAAGATCTTCAACTCAAATGAAATTGATATTAATGAGTTCGACCGAATGTACATCTCTTATTAACACAGCGAAAATTTTCAAAGATAGGCATTAAGTAAGTTAATTCAAAGCCAACACCCGATGGCAGAATAAATTCGAGGAAGAATTTACCATAAGTTTTTGAGAATTATTCAAAAGGACATAATGGATTTCGTCTGCAATTGATGAGCCTCTCGAAAACATATAGAGATGGCGTCGATGAGCAATTGAAAAAAAAAAAACAATCCTTCGAGCGCTCACTCCGGAAGAACCTCCGACATTCCACAGATGCGTAAAAAAATATATTTTTGTCCATCACAGGACTCAGTGCAGGAAAAACAAAATCTCGGAATAAGGTCCAAATACGAGACTATTTCATTTGATTTTTTTAATGGCATAAAATTTTTAAAAATATGCTTCAACATTTTTTATATTTTAAATTAGAAAATTTTCTTTCTAAAGCCTATATTTAGATTATCAAATTAAATTCGATTATTTATAGTGCCATTTAAATTACCCGTAACTACCGTTGAACAGCATTACGAATCGCGAGAAAAACGTTACTCGTCGAGATATAGAATATTCTCAGAAGAGAACAATTGTTAAGCGTAAAATTTTTTTAATGAAAGCTCAGTTTACATATTGGTTTCATTTCCAAAATGGGAGTTGCCATAAACTATTTTCAAAATTAAAATGCTGCTTATTATCCCGATAAGAACGGATGATAATTTGTTTAATAATAATGGTTGCGGCAACCATCGTAAATTTGGAGAAACTGGTTCAACATGAAAACATTATCTCCTAAATTTACTACCAACACTTATTGAACCGCACCATCATCTCATGAAAACAGTTTGGTTTTGCAGCAGTCTGTCGGGACAGGTCAAATAAAAATTTATTTGAGAGGATTTAACATTTGAAGTCCTACTGTGACTTTCATTTTTTTATCTTTATTTGCAATTTATGATGCTCGCTAAAATTTAAATTCATTTCTTGAAAATTTCATTCTTGGTATTCAATCGCTTTATAATAAAAAATATTACAAATATATAACTTTTATTTTGTATATAAACACGACAATAAAATTACTTTCATTTAGAAGTATATAATGTACCGCTCCTTAAAGAATATTACTTGAGGACAAGAAGCTTAATCATTTTAAAAGAATTATTTTTTAAATAATCGTTTATATTAGTACACATTTAATACAGCTGTAACGTAGTTGCTGGTGATACCGCCGATATGGAACAGTGCGATTCTGGACCGATGCCTTGTATGCACCACACAAACCTCTCTAGAACCGAATTTGTCGCCCTATGTCAAACAAATTCGGATCTACAGGGTAGATGTAGAGCATTACCGTGCCTTCATGTAGATTTTTTCTAAAACCGAAAAAAATACATAAGGCGGTCACAGCGACTCTCCTCAGCGAACGTAATATATGGCTCCATCTTCGCTGCAACTGCACTCGCAGGCGGTTTACATGACAAAAATAAGCATTTGAATGAGTGGAAACAAATCAAAATTATAAATTAATATATTATATGTCTCTTAAATTACACAATTTTTCAAGTGAATGAAATAAGTGTATGGAATATTTAAGAATAGGATTGGAGTGGAAAATTTTATGCGAAAATATGTAAGTTTAGGTTGTCAAGTCATTCTAGCTTGGTGTTTGGGATTTAAAACACGCATTTATTTTATATTTTCTTTTTAGTCCAAAAAGAAATTTTTATTGAAAAATAATTCAAGTCCATACAATAGATTGCATAGTCTAGAGAGATTTTTAAAAATTGATATTTCTACATTGCTATAGCTGAAATAAATCGAATTTCAAAATCTATAGATTCCATATAGTAAAATGTTCAAATTAGTTCAAGTGAAGCAATAAATAATTTCATTTCTTAGTATTCGTTGAACGATATCAAAATTTAAAAACAGTGAAAATTATAAAAATATTTGCGTCTTCTTAAAATTAAACATGCATATATGTTACCATAGGGAAATATCAGTACTAATACTTATTCTCTGACCAGTTTTCAATAGGTATCAACGTGTTTATTCGTTTCATTTCGCCCGTGTAGTAGAATTTGACTTTATGAAAAGCCTGTGATATGGAAAAACTGTTCTGGTTCAGCTATTTATTAAACATTACTTTAGGTTAATATTTCACCTAACATACTTCAAGAAATCATTGCTCTTCATTTAATGTGAAGAAAACCAAAGTGTTTTCCATATTAATTTTTTATGCTATGAAGAACTAATTAATGATGCGTGTTTTCATAGGCACACCTCGAATGAATTTGTGCTGGAACAGTAATTAATGCTTTACTTAAAGTTATACGTTACTATGATGAACACATTATAAATAAAACTAAAGTTACAGCATCTAAATTAAATATAATCTAAGGGATAATATTTCCCGAAATTCAATCAACATGGAGTTTTAACTAACGAATGATATTATATGAAGGAGTATCTTGCATGCAATACGCTATTGATTTCTATTCATAGGACTTCTCACATCTTTACGGAAACCGTGCTAACAACATCAAGCATATCCATGATACAAATGATTCACATTCACACAGGACTGTTTTATGAAGATTGTTTCCTGTGGTTTTCTTGAGCAAAGCGAACAAAGTGAAAGGACGACGTTCAAGACGATGAATGGTTGTTATTGCGAAACGAAGCGACGCAGTCTTCCTTCACAAACAAACCCTGTGGTATCTTAAGTCAGAAGCACTATTGCACAGCAGACGCCATCGCGAAGAATTGGAGTCAGGCACGTCTCGCCACCATGTCTCAGCTCTTCGCCCCCGCCTACCTCCCTCCCACCCTACTACTTACGCTCTCCGCTCCCAACCCCAATTCCAATTTAATTTCTTCCTAGACATCCAATTGTTTCTTCAGACAACTTTTCTTTCCCCCCCGTTACTTTCTGTATTTTATTTCACGAGAGCCCTTTTTTGTTTACCTATGTTATCTTCAACTTATATATCGCCAGATCAACATGGCGATTATTTATTATGTTTACATGCCTTGAGCTTATCAGTATTAAATATAAAAATATCATAAGACATTTCGCGTTTTTAAAAGATTGTTTTTAGGATTTAAAAAATACATTTATTTTTTTATTCGAAATTGAAGTTTATCGAGACCTATTACCGGCCCGATGCAACAGGAAGCCGGGAGGTTCCCAAGGACGACATAATCTAGGGGGCGCTAGTATATTGCTTGCAAGTAGATTAATACAGGATAGCAATATATATCGCTGAAAAGGGATAATATCAGTGGCATTTTTTTCAGTTTTCGTAATTAATGTTTAAATTTTTAATCAACGATAAAGAAATGAAAGTTTATTGTTTTCTTAAAATTGTCAGATATTTTACTTTAATTTGGTGAGTTTGGGCTGGTGATCCCCCTCTTAAAGCTGAAATGGCGCCGAACTTGATTCTAACCCGGGGTGCCGAAACACCTCGGACCACTCCTGCCGAGATCATCAAATTTCAATGTCATTATTTCCTGAGATAACCCAATCTTACTTTTCATTCCCGTGTTCAACCTGCCCACTCTAATTTGTGTCGCACCCATCTCCATCTTTCCTCAATGTCTAATGCTTTCATTTTTCCATTCCCAACCCTCATATTCCGCCACATTAGCCTTTCTTTTCCCGCCGACTCCCTCTTCCAGAGTAAGACCTATCTCACGATAACAACGATCTCTTAAGGCCTCCATTACCACCTCGCACCATTTTCACAAACCCCACCAAGTCTCCAAACCACCCTTCAACGAAACCTTTCCCTCCCTCTCCTTTTCCTCTCGTTCCCTGGAACCCCTCCGTCGCCCGGGAGACCACTCCCGCCACCGCAGCCGCCAACTCCCTTCAAGAGGCCCCGACGCGCGCATCAAGCCCCCCTCCCCCCTGCCTCCCTCCATCACTTTTCCCATCGCCGCTTTTCCCCTCATATTTGCAACGACTGCCTCGGGACGACCCTCGCATCGTCCCTCGATGAAGGCCGTCCTCCCTTTCTAAACCCTACTCCTCCCATCTCCTCTCCCTACCGCATCCTTTCTCTCCCCTCCGCCCCCTTCATCTCCCTATCACGAATATTACCTATTCGGCCCTCCGCCCACTCCACTTCCGCCTCTCTTTTCAGCAGTCCCCTACACTCCACCTCTCCCCCTCCCTCTCCCCTACCTACTACTCTCCCTCCCCCCGGGGGAGGAAATAAAAAGAGAAGCTCGGGGGTGAGGGTCGGAAGAAAAGAAGTCGGTCGATAACCGTCCGAATTTCCCCGTCGAGGGCAAGACGCTGACTGGCGTGATAAAGGGAATGGGGAGAGATGGTGGGGGAGAGGATGAGGGGGAGGGGGTGGGTGGGCGAAAAAAAAAGAATGGAAAGGCTTTCCAACGGTGCGGTTATTACTGCGGTTCATTTATGAGCACGCACCCTCGCCATTGCTCCAAGAATATTCCGGAGAAGTAGGAAACAGTGATCAAGGCAAAATCGCAAATTCATGGCGAGTTAGCGCATAATAGAGACTCCGCGAGGGGGCATCGGGTTAATATTGCGTGGACACGAGGAAAAATTGGTGGCGCACGAGCGATAAATGATTTGCGGCATGCATCGCATTTTTTGTTACTATGACATACTGCGCGGTTTCACGTTTATTAAGAATCTGTCGCTCAATAGTATTTATTAATTAAAAATATCGTGCTAAAAATGGAAGACTATTGGGATACGCAAAGTATTGGATAAATAAATAAACAATCTGCTAAAAAAATTAATTGGAAAATACATAAGGGAAAATATGTACACTAAAAAAATAGCATTGGGAAAATTAAGTGAATGTAACGCTGTTTTTAATTAATGGTCTTTCACAATTTTTCCAGAAAAATGTAAAGTAACACGGAAAAGATAAAACTGTTTGTCAGATTGGAACCAGTAAACAAATTACAAATGGATTATTTCTCGCATAGTTATACCTACGTCAGTTGAGTGAATTGCTTCCCTGGTAGGCTTTTTCGTTTAGTAAGTAAAGCTATTTTTTCTTAAAATAATACTCCGAATCATCAACGACATTTTCCTTTAGAGTATGGCAAGTGAAGTCTATTGAATTTCACTGCCTCGATTTTGAAGGGAAACGAAGCGGTGGGCGACGTAATGTGGAGTGGAGGGAGGTCGGAAATGGGAAGGAGAGAGGGAGGTGGGAGGGGATGGGCAGGAGGGGGCGGCAGGAGGAGTCGTGTAAAATGGATGTGGGCAGGGGGAAGGAGTGTGGCATTGCGGTGCCAAGCGTCGGCGTCTCTGGCGCCGAGACGACGACGTATTTAGTCGTGTCGAGCGGGCGATTGGTTTTAAGGGTGACCCCGTTACCCAGAGTAATTCAGCGAGACAATATGCCGGAGCGCGGCTGGCCAACACAACTGAACTGCTGAGACGGATTAACCGAATGGTCACCGCACATTGAAAGAAAGAAAATTCTCCCGCTCACCACAATAGCCTCTTAGTTACGTCTAATGTGTTGTCTTTATGTTTTTTTTCAGTGTCATGCAAGCTATAGTGTACACGATGCCAAATGCTTTATTATTCAAATTTTTCGGAAGGGGAACGTTTCGCTATTTGAGTTAGCATAAAAACCTGTTGCATAAATATCACTTCGCGGTGCTCTGAAACTCGGCGACGCAGGACATTTCCATTTTTATTATTGAAGCATTGAATGAAAATGAAATAGGCGTAAGGTACATTATTCTTACCAATGTGCAGGGTGGCCCATAAGTCCCAATTGGTTACGATGAAGCAGAAATTAAAAATATCAAAGTAAAACTTTAAAATAAATTTAGAGATTATTTATTGAGACGGTTGTGTTTTGTAGTTTAAATAATTAGTTAATGTTTTAAACTTATTTTTCCAAATTTTCTTTGATTTTTTTTTCATATTTGCTTTATAATATAACCAATTGGGGCTTACTAGCCAATCTGTTCATATAGTTCATCCAGTGGTTTTCAACATTTTCGTTAGCGCGACATCCTTTGAATGATAAATATAATTTCGCGGCACCTCCACTTTGAAACAAAGAGGTATATTTTTTAGTACGTATGATTGCGCACATTCATTTGATGATACAACATTATCAATATTTTATAGAAATTTTTTTTGTCCTAATTACCTTCCAGCATTTCTAAATCGTCAATCATAGCTATCAGCAGCGGCGTTCCAATTGGTCGCGAAACCTCATTTGGGTTAATCTGTAAATAAAACCCTAACAAATGTGGTATCATTCATCCATTAAACTGGAATTTTAAAAATAATAGAACAAAAAATAGCTAGAGAAATAGTGTATAACGGAAATAGTTGACTTATTATTCAGTCGCAATTTAATTAAATTCAAATTGAGCTATATTTTAATCAACATTTTCTTAAAGTAGACTACAAAGAAAAAATATGAACATGTTAAAAGTCAATATTCTTTTGACAAATTAAACAGGAGTTAAAGTTAGGAAAGGTAGTGTTATAAATAAAACATCGATAAGATTTATGCGTAACTAACTATTAAACTGGAATACATTTTTCCAAACGTTTATGTAAATTTTAGCTAACTTTTCCCTGCCTGTAGTTGAAATTTAAATTTGCTATCCTATCATTCTAGGCATAAAATTATCTCTTGGGATGCGTATATTCGTGGGTGACACGCCCTGCCTAGTAGTCAATGGCTTTCAAAGCAATAGCAGTACGGAATAGTTCCATAAAATTAAAGAAGTACGATATTTATCTCTGATCAGGCCTCAGAGCAAATAACTGCAAACTTTAGTACTATGGAATACCAATGAGATGGCTTACATATTCGAGATTAAAATATTTCACTCTAAGGAAACTTGATATTTTATAAAAATCTATCAGAAAACAGCGTTGCATTATTATTATTAGATTTTTATTGGATGTTACCGACTGAAAGAGGTAGAATTTAAAAGAGGGTTATGTTTCGGAACTATGGATCTTTTCGGAACAATCTGAACATAAAAAAGCAGGACCACAAAGACAATACGTATTTGGAAGATCAGTTTAAAGATGATACCACAAAGCGATTTTTAAAATCTCAAGGATTGTTAAAGACCACTACATTATTACAAAGCTTAAAGGCAAGAAAGAGGCTGGTAAATTTCAGGTCATTGCGTAGATTTCAGGAAAACTCTTTGCGGCATGACTTATTTGAGCAATTGATGCATGATTAATTTTATTTGCTAAAGGAAATTTATTCACGGAAAATACGTTTTAGCTAGAATGCCCTCCTGAACATATACATGCTCCTTGAAACTTCAGCGTTCGTCACTATCTTACCATTTCAAATCAAAAAAGATTTATTAGAGTCAAACTTATAGTTTGTCGCAGAGTAGCAAGGCGACCTAAAGGCCGCAGCAAGTAGTGTAAAATTTGAAGGGGGGTTTGTGTCTAATCTTTGCATATTACAGTGTCGTATCAGGCCAATAGTCTTATTATCAGGGAGTGGAAAACAGAGGACGCACCCACCCACTTCAATCGAGAGGCACTCCATTTACAGACCTCGCCTGATAGGGAGATGACAAAACGCGCGCGCGCCACTATCCGGGAGGCGGAGGGCGGGCAATCTGCACGGTGGAGAATGGCAACATCGATCGACTAGGGCGCCCTCATGAGGCCTCTCGTTTAAACTCTCGCGCGCCCGCCGACCGCAAAAGCTAAGGCTGAGAGAGAAAGAGAGCTAGCTGGTCTTTTGAACTCGGCCCACAACTTCCGCCAGCGTCACATACACACGCTCAGCAGTCGAACCGTGACCATTCGGATTCCTGAATCACATGACTCGGCGCTTTTCCCAGACTCGCCCACCAGAATGCACCCAACAGTTGTGAGGAAACTCTAAATGGAGGGAACCGCTCGACTGAGAAGAAAAATAAACGGCTCTAGTTCAAAAAAGCATGCAATCGCTTGATTGGTGCAAAAAACCTGAGAGATTTATCACGCTACTCAATCGACACATTGACAACATCTCGAGCGAACAACTCAAATGTAATTTGAAGGAAGCTAATGAGGCCAGCATAAATATCACTGTTATAAATACAATCCATTATTTCCTAAATTTACTCATGCTTCAAATGCATATGGCAAACAATTTCTAATGTAGAATGTAGCATACAATATAATTCATGTAGGTAGAATAAATGCAAAAAGTGTGTATGTATTAATATGTATGTACATGCACACACACAAACAACACACACACACAAACATATATATATATATAATCTAAAATTCTGTCGATTCTAAATTACTCATACAATCGTTTGATGTAAGTTAATAACATGTTGCAAATTTGGACTGAAAATTTATCTTAATAGTTTAATCTTTCATTCCTAGTAATTTATATAATAAATTTTACAAGGATTTTTGTCAGTTTTGTTCTAATTAATGAGAAGTGTGAAATTGATACAAATTAAAATTTGCAAATGAAATTGAAGACACTCCTAAACCTCTACCTACATATTGTTTCATGCAATTCGAAAATTGTAATTTTACTCCTAACCTAGCGCCGATTAAGTCACCAAAATATCTTTAGTACCAAATGATCATTTAATTCAAGGAGAAATATACCCATAAGTAAACATTACTAATAATTATAACTAGACACATCATCATAATAAAATGCATGCTGCCATATATTTATTTAATTTAAACATGACGATATTAATTCTACGGTAGAGATCACAGAAACACTCATTACCTTCCAATAATTAGTGTAATTTGTGTAGTATTACCTTATGCATATATCCTATTAACAGTGAAAGTATTGACAAACAATTTCCATTTGCATTACGTTTGTTTCTCTTGAATTCATGCATTTTTTAACAAAATGCGAACAAAACTAGAAAGCTGATAACATAATGAAATCTTAATTACTTACCTGCGTAAATTTTTTACTTATCACTTAAAAACTATTGCTTGTCCATCGTATTCCATAGTATTTTAAAGATAAGTGGAATAAAATAACAAAGGTAGAGAAAAGAAAATCTGGATGAAACGAAATAAAGGTAGTTTATAAATACTGGCAGTTAATGAACATGTGATGAAGCATTGTCCGATAGAGAATAAATTTGTAAATATTCAACCAATGAAATTAAAAAGGAAATTGTTATTAAGCGTGCATAGAAATTCCACTAGTTTTAGTGTTAAATGAAAAGAGATAGAAAAATAATTGTCAATAATTGTCTTTGAATATGTTTATACAAATTGACCAGAATCAAAGGCAACGTAACTCATAAACCCGATAGCAATTCCTTTATAAAGATGACCTCAAACTGTGGGTTATGTAATCAAGTAATATGCAATTCTAATATAGCGGTGCACCAATTCTAATTTTAGACCTAGTAGCGATGCATCAAGTCGGTGACAAATTTAATTTTTTCTCACAAACTAAAAAGAGGATATATTTTATAACTCACTCGCCGACCGTATCCCCGAATCGATGTCATTCAGGCCATATTTACTCACTATTCGTAACTTATTTGAGACACATCAATCACTTTCGACATCTTTTGTCAGGTTCATACGATTCACTCCCATAACATGCATCACAATTGCGTATTTCTAGATATAAATTAAGTGAAACACATGCATTAAACGAAAAGAATAAAATTAGCACGATTCCGCTAGCATATTCCTTAACTTTAAACAATAAAATCAAAAAACATGTATTTTCACATAGGAGGTTCACATAAAGTGTCACAAGATCCATGCTTAACACAACCGTTCACAATTCCTTCGCATATGCAAGCGTGCACGATCATACAGAATAATAACAGAAAAGTGATTGTCCAAGCACTGAAAGCATTATCGACTTACTGTTCCATTTTCCCCCCTCCCTTTCGATACGTCTACCGAGCGTCACACAGCACACTGCTCTTTCAACCTTGCACCGATCCTCTTTTTCTTTCCCCTTTTCATCCCTCCCCCTTTCATTAACCACCTTCTCTTCCGAACCTTTCTCTCTTTACTCCTCTATTACTCCACCTCTCTTTCACTCCATCCCTCCCGAAAAAAACCTCCCTTTCCCTCTCTCTCCGTTCTTCCTCTCACTTCCGTTCCGCCATGGCCGTTCCGTATCCCAACATGGACGCCGCCGAGGACCGCCATCTTGAATTCCACTCGCGCGCCCGCCCGCCTCCCGCTCACCCGGTTACGTAGCCGTCGTCTACAGCGAGCCGCCTGTCAGCCGCCGCCGCTCCGACCCGAGGAGAGGAAGAGAGAGAGTCAGAGAGAGACAGAGAGGAAGAGAGAGGCCATTCTCGAGATTCGGCGGCAAAATGTATCTGCCGGAGAGATCGAGAGAGGAGAAGTGTGAATTGCGGTGAGTTTTTCTTGCTACACTTTCAGTCAAGAGACACCGAAACGATTCGAGGTTCCCTCTTCGATATATCGCACCCGCCGTCCAACCCTTCCCGCCTCCCCGTAGCAACGCCGCCCGACGAGAGAGAGAGGGTCGTACTAACGCGGAGGCCGTCCCGCGAGAAATGGAGGAAGCGCTCGGGGAAGGAAAGTGCGCTGACCCCCCTCCTCCACCTCCTCCCTTCCTCCTCCTCCTTCCTCCCCCCTCTCTCCTCAAACGCGTACTCCTACTCTCCGTTTTCATCCTACACCACCCGGACTACGCCCCCTGCCTCCTCATTATAAAATCTCCCTCAGCCCCCCTCACAACATCCCCTCCCGTTAATTAAGGGATAAAATCTCTCCCCCTCCTATCCCTTTCTCGTGGTGCAGAGTGTCGCGGCGGTGCATGTGGGACATCGGCGTGGGCGGCTTGGGTGCCTTCGCAGGCTCCCGAGTCTTGGCACGCAAACGCTGACGTTGCGGTGACGTCATACCAGTACAACGCGACCCCGTTCCTCACCCCCATCCCACTCTCTCTCTACCCTGTCTCTCCAGCTCTCTCTCTCTCTCAACTCGAAAAAAATTCCCTACTACTTCCTCTTTTTCTCGCCTTTATCCGTCGTTACGCTATCGAAATGTTGCCCTAGCCCGTTGATGCCTCCGCTCATCTCCGAAAGAAAGTCCTTTCCTCGATAAAGAGAGAGAGCCGAACTCCGCGCCTTCGGAGGTATTCGGGCGGAAAAGCGAAATGCAAAGAAAGTGGAGAGAGAGAGTTCGGTTTTTGCGCACAGCTAGTTCGCATCTGTGTATGCGGTGGCGCGGCGCGTGAGTGTGAGACACACACCGACATGCCCGCGTGCGTGTGCGAATGTACATACGTTCCGTGGGAGAATTTGCGTCGTCCTGGTCTTGGTAGCTCTCTCAAGGAGAGAGAGAATCTTCTCTATATGCATGCGATCCGCTTGGAACGGGGGAGAGGGTCGAGGATAGTCTCCATCACTGGCGGAGTGAAGGAAGGATGCGGCGGGGGCGGCAGAGGGGCGAATTTCCTGAGGTGCGTGGGCGGTTTGAGAGAGGCGTAAGTAGGCAACTTATTCCCTGTCGAACGAGGGTAGAGAGAGAGAGAATGGAGGGACGAGGGATGGAGCAGATTGACGGACGGAAAGCGCCGCGGGGGAGATGCTGAGGGGGGGAGAGAGGAGTAGGAAATAGGAGGGAGGAGGGGAAAATGGGAGGGAGATGTGAGGAGAGGGAATAGGAGGGAGAATGGGAAGGAGATGAGAGGAGAGGGAATAAGAGGGAGGAGGGGAAAATGGGAGGGAGATGAGGGGAGGGGAAAATGGGAGGGAGATGAGAGGAGGGGGAATAGGAGGGAGGAGGGGAAAATGGGAGGGAGAATGGGAGGGAGAGGTGAGGGAATAGGAGGGAGATGAGAGGATCCGGAATGGAAGACGAGGGAGGACAGATCGATCCAGTCTCTCTTTCTCCCCATCCGCCCCATTCCTCTTTTAGCGACCTCTATCTCCATCGGCTCCGAAATTTCAACGCCGTATCCTTCTCCTCCTTATTTTCATTCCTCTCTCCATCCCCTGCCTCGCTAACATTCTCCCTCCCTTCGCCTTTCCTGCTCCATAGGCACCCGCGGTTTATCTTCTCGAAGAATACGCGGGATCAGGGTCGCCTCCGCAGAGCATAGCCGCTAGAAGTAAAAGAATTACATTCCTCAGACCCCATAGCTCTCAACGGCAACGACTTTTAAATATCACTTATTCGTGCTTAAATTTCATGAAATGCGCTTACGGCTTACTATGAAGCTCATTGAATTAGTTAAACCGCCCGAATAATTACAAGGACGGACGTAGAAAATGCTTATTTTGCTGTGTCTTCAGCAAACCCGGAGGAAAACTCGTCTCATTCGCTACCATAACGTTTGAAGGCAAAAATCACAGAAACCTAATCTGTTGTGATCGTGAAGGATCGTGCAATAGAAAGAATATAAGGACGAAATGACTATTATGTATTCGATTCTTTTCTTAAACCCTCCAAGAATATCTACGAGCAGGTCCTGCTGACGCTCGACGAGATAACCACGCGCACCGCTTTTGAAAGCATCGCCGAGTAAGCCCTTAGTCACAACGCCCACAAAAGAGCAAAAGAAGCCAAAGTGCAAGGGAGTGGTAGCCGCGGCAAGCTGAAACACGAGACAATCTCCCCGCGGGAGATAAGTCGAGCCCCGCTCCCGGCAATGATTGCCGTTCCCGTTATACAACCGCACAGTTCTCACTCGGTTACGGCCATCGGAGGAAATGGAGGCAGCTGTTGCTGAACAGCGGGAAGTACGTGGGAGGAGGAGATGCTGGAGAGACGGGAGGAGGGGAGAAGAATGTGGAGGGGAAGGAGGGGTGGGTCGGAGGAGGGAGCGGGGCGACCTGAAGGTGACTCGGAATCACTGCCGAAATGTTTCCTTTTTTGCGGGGAGGAAAGTGGCGATATGAGATTGTGCGGAAATTAATGGCCCGAAGGTGGTCAACTGCTAAAGTGGAAAGTAGCGTCGTTTCGAGAAACTTGATATTTTTTGTTAACCTGTTTCAAGATTTAGATTTGTGACACGAAACTAGATAAAATTAGAAGTGGTACACGCATCAATAACAAGATATAACAGAGAAGATAAAGCGTGAAACTGGTATTTCCAATAAAGTAAAACAATTCTCCCTTCGTATTATGTGGATATTTATTTCCTGGAGTCTTGCTGTAGGATATCCTTGATTCGATTAAATACTTCCATTCCATTTTTCCAAGATAAATTAAAACATCCTTGATAAAAAACGAGAATCGTTTCGGCCTCTAGCATCTACTAATTGGATAGATCGTTCATTAACCCGGACCGCGCGAAAATATTATAACAGATATATTTTCGCGGGATTAACTTCTTTTTGATGGTCGCGCTAAAATTAATTGGAACGACAGAGGAGGATTTTACGGGTGATAATAAATCATCCGAAAAATAATCCATTTCGAAGTCTCGGTGCATAATCTCGGACCCTAAAGAGAAGCAACGAAAATCCGACCACCGTGCCCTCCCCACCCACCGAAAAAAGTTGAGTATCGAGGCCATTCCAACATGGCCACGACGCGGAGAACGTGATCCTCACGCTGTAGGGAAACCAGGAAGGTTTCCTTACGAGGCGGGACATTTCAGGCCGCTCTCGACGCATCAGAAATGCAAATCCTTCGGGGCGAGGACGCGTGTCACTGGCGGTCAATCTCCAACGTCTCTTTTTGAAAGAAAATACCATCAGAGAACACGGGGAAATCCGATGGAGACAAGAAAACCTTCCGATTCTACGAGACTCGGTCCTCTTCCCCACTCTCACTCTCTCCCTCTTTCTCTCCATTACACAATCCTGAATTCCAACACGCGCAAGGGGAGAGAAATCGTCGAAATACGTTTCGTCCATTCTTCTCCCTCCTACCATCGCAATTTTGCAGGCCATCGCATCTCTCTCGCTTATCATTTTTCTCTCTTTCGCTCCCCTTCTCTCAGCCAGAGATGTACCGTACACAAATACACACTCCCTATGAGATACTTTACTTCAAGAGACATCCGAGGAACACGACCTTCTTAAAACAAAGAGAAACACCAACTGCGAGGACCTCCGGTGGAAGAAGAGGGAGGAACGGAGAGAGAGAGAGAGAAACTCAGGGAGACAGAGGGAAAGGGGAGAAAGGCCACAGTTTTAATGCGGCCCTTGGTGAAAGCGAAGTTCGGAGGGAGCTGAGCGGTCCCTGCGGCCGTTCTCCTCGAGGGCTCCAGAGGCCGCGCTTCCCAGTGGCTCTCTCGAGTCTAGGCCAAAGGCTCTAGAGGGCCGTTACGCGAGACTTTCCACGCTCTTCTCACCATTAAAGCGGCCGTACCTCTTCTCTTATCCCTGGAGCTGCGGAGATCGGGTGGGCGGCGTTCACGCGGGTAGACAAACGGCTTCTTCTTCGTCCGTGACTTGGTGGTGAGCACTCCGAAAAAGAACGCGCGATAGAGAGTCGAGAGCGTTACGATGCGTGCTCAACCGTTCGCTCCCGGACACGAAATGTTGAGGCGCACACAGCACGCGCTCGGCAATGGTGCTCTTTCGTCGGGGATAAGTTCGAGGGGATGGAAAAAAGGAAGGGTACGATAAATTTCTCCTCGGAACACATTTTAGTTGTGGGAATGTCACATAAATAAGGTCGGCGTTTGGTAGGGAACTAAGGGAGGACGGTGAGGGAAGGGAGGGAGTGAGAGAGAGGAAGATGGGAGACGGAGGGGGAGACAGAGAGATTTCGAAGGAAATGTATTAAGGGAGAGCTTCGGAAGATTTTGGGCGGGAAAGGAGGGAATGCGAGGAGGGGAAGAAGGGATGGAGGGGGAGAAAGGGAGTGAAATGTGGTTATGTGCGCTTAACAATGTTGATTGCGCTGGTTGCAACGAATCCTCATGTTATGAGCGTACATGTGAAAAATGATTGTTACTTTACGATAGACTGCCACATTTTTACTGTTCAATATTTTTTGGCTTTCTTACGAAAAAAGCAAGGGATATTACAATGTAAATTTACCTTGTTCCATATAAATGTCAATAAGACATTTTTATCAATTATTAAAAGCCTATTATATCCCCAACTTGATATGCAATAAATGCAATTATCGTTTCTTTTCCTCGATTCAAATCGCTCATAATTTTTTTGTTTCAAGTCTATTGATGTACCGAAATTATTCGTATTTTTGCGATAATGTATTGACGAAGACATAAATAGTATAACGATTTATGCAGCGCCGTAACTAGCTATTTTAGCACACGGGGCAAAATACCAAATATGCGCCCCCTCCATAAAAAATTCTCTAATACCTATATTTTTTACTATATGGATTTTGGCTGAACAATTAATAAATAAAAATAAACTATAAATGATATAATTTCTCACTATAAATGTACATAATTTAAATACATGATTAAAAATATACCTACATACTTACATAATTTAAATACAGAAAGTATAAATATTTTAATATTAAAGAGTCATTCTACGTGATTTTAATGCAGCAAACTCATCAATAACATCATCGAAATTTATAGATTCTGCTATCCGTAATGTCTGGAACAAGTTTAGTAGAGATATCGCCCCTGTCCTTGTGCCATGCAACCTCGCACAACTTCCCATTAACAATTTTAGCGCCCCTTATTTAGTTGCGCCCGGGGCAGATGCCCCGCTTGCCCCGCCCTAGTTACGGCACTGGATTTATGTGATAGGGGTTCATCTCTTTAAAATAGAACGAACGAATATTTCATGGTGGGTTTTAAAAATCGAATCTGGCGTGAATGGCTTTGCATGATACTTCCGTTGTCGTTTGGGATGAAGTCGCGGCAATTTCGTCCTCTCTATTGTACTGACCATCTTGGGCTAACCATGGAGGAAGAGTATCGATGCAGCTTCCCGAGTCCAAATTTAGCCACGCACATGCTCGGAGAATCCATCGATACCACTCACCGGGGGCATAAACACCCGAAGTTTCACTTTTACGACTAACCGGTAGTAAAAATCAGAAGTCGGACGCACAATGGACGGATCGTCGACTGACCCACCCCTCGGTAACGGCCGTTACGGAACACGTCGAAGGAACGTCCACGGTTTCATGTATGTGGGATAACGGCGGCACACCGTCTAGGCTTCGGCACATTGATAGAGAGAGATATTTGACTTGGCGACGCTTTCATGTTCTACACAAAAGGATTTGTGAATATAATGGTATTGCCGATTCCTCCCTCTTAAGAAGGAAAGAGAGAGAGCCGCATAACCTCAAAAGAAGTCTTCTGGGGATTGAGCCAACGCACACGCTTTAGCGCTTTTCCATTATGAAGAGACATTTGGCGACAGACATTTTATGCAATTTTGGACGTTTCCCATTTTGGACGGAACCGAAAAGTCCTCCAAAAAGCAGCGTTTTTTAATTGCATCCCAGGAATATCACTCCATAAATAAGTACATTAATTTTTAAGTTAATTTCAAATGAGCGCCAGGCTGAATTTTTTAAAAGATACTTTTTAATTGACGATCAATAACCTGAAATTTCTTTGCCACTTCATTGGATTATTCAAAATTCAAAGTCTGTGGTATGATCTCAGTTATAATTTGTACCACACTGAATATTTCCTGGGCGTTTTTTGGGTAAAAAAAATCAAATTACGTGTGGCCATATATTTAGTGTGAAAAGGAAACGGCTACTGCCAGGGCACAGAGAAAAAGGTTACCATTTGGTATGCCTGCGAAATGCTTGTTTCATTTTTTTAGCGAATAAAAAGGACTTGTATTCCGGAACTAATAATTTTTAGAAATTAATAGAATGAATGGAATTATGGATCGACGTTAGGATAATCTGCTAGGCGGGTGCGAAGACTATATTATATTGTTTCGTTGAATACAAACCTGTTCGTTTATTGAGTTACCTGATGTATTAAATTAAATCAACGACCGTATATAAAATAATGATAAGCAAATTATATTTTCTTAAATATAAATAAAATTTGCTGCAATTTTTGTGCGGGAAAGATAACAAGGCAAATATTTCTGAGCTTTTAAAGAACATAAAAAATCAAAATTCATCGATGTCGTAATTAAATCTGAAGAAATACGTTAAACTTAGTTTAATAAAAATAAATTTACATTTATATTTAATTATCATGAACATACTAAATCCACATATTTTCCTCTTCGGTAACTGCCGACGAAAACTTTAAGCAGGAGAAACCATCCGCCAATTTAATACCTATCTTGAGTCTAACAGCACTAATGCCAAAAAATCTTTTCTTCGATTTAATGAAACGTCACCCGCTCTCCCGATGATTTGTTATGTTTTATAGGTTTGCTTAATGGATGAGAAAGATTGAACGGAGTCCCTGAGGAGCGGGTGGGCATGTTCTCTCTGAGCCACGTCGAGTCGAAGGAGCTATGGTGAGGGAAGGCGAAGAAACCGGCGCAGGTATATGAGTTCTGAGCGTGTGGTGTTCATGTGTGGGGGGGGGGGATAGATAGGGTGGGAAGAGTGGGTCGGCGGGTGAGAGAGAAAGAGAGAGAGAGAGGAAAGATGGTCCCTTCTTAGAAATCCGACCGGCCGTCCATCGCCCACGGCCCTCCGACGGGATCGAGGTTCCGATGCGCAGTTGATGAGGAGAGGGCGCCATCGGGAGGGCTTTCGAGCAAGGAGAGAACAAGAGGGGAGGGGCAGCGCTTTGTTTGGAAGTCGAGGGAATAGGTGCCGGGGGACGGGCGGCGGATGGGGCGGGAGGGGCAGAAGATAGTTTGGCTGGGAGCGGCGTTGGATGTGCTGATGGGGCGAAGCAATCACTGGAGATTCCCAAGGCGGTGAAGTTAACCTCCGTTTTGAAGAGAGCCTAAGAGGTGAAGTGACGCGAGCGAAAATCTAATAAAGAGAATGAAAAAGTAGCGCATCTCTGGGAATGCGAGCGATATCGGATGGAATGCAGCACAGCCTACGAGACGATATGCTAACCTCGCGAGGCACAGGAAGGGAAGGATATGCGATCTAAAGACTAAAAATTAAAATTTTTAATCGCAATTGAAGCTGAGAGTATTTTATGTGTGAGTCAAGAGTCCTGTGGAATGAATCATTCTCAACAAAAATAATTTCATTCTCCGTCTGATCTCCGATACATTTGAGTTTTAAACGAGCCCATGTATTTTATGCCTATGTCAGTAACGAGTAGGTTCGAAATCTACAGCGTACGGAAATGAATCCGTAAATGTATCTTTCTAAAAAGTTTCATATTAATATTTTCACGCTGCGTTTAACTTTATGGATAGCAATTATTTTTGCCTGATTGAAACAGATGTTTAGAAAGTACTTTCATTATGAACAATAAAAACATAAAGTTAGAAAAATGGTCCATGCAATCAGCAAACAATAATACTTTTCCAAATGGACTTTTTGGAAAATGTTAATCTTCACAGACATGTTTCTGTTTTCTCATTGTCCATGAGCGAATGGAACTTAAACTGCAGTTAAGAAATTGTTAATATGGTAACTTCGATATATACACAACGACAAAAAATTACCATTACGATAGTAATGACTGATAGTCGTTAATAACTGGCATAAATAGAAGTTATATAATTTTGATTGCCCATTTATTTAACATTTCTATTAAGAAAAACAGCGGTTGAAAAATATAATCCGTATTATGAACGTGAAAAACGAACGTTTGACATGGGATTGGTCGGCGTATTGATTGAATTTCACAAAACCCTCTCTATTCCATTATTTTTCTTTATCGTAGTCTTTTTTTAAATAAAGTATTACGCCATTGCCAAATCCTTCAGCCAACGAAATGAAAGACGAGTACACAGAAAAATATAATTCAAAATCCCAATGCGCATCTTCCCATGATTTTCCCTTCGTACTAGGCTTCATCACAAGAATTGTTCGAATTGCTTGTTACTTCTCTTTTGCTGTCTCTCGATCTCACGGCCTTTCACCCTGTGTTTATCTCATCCTTTCCACTCTTTCTCTCCTTATTCCTCCCTCCATCTTTTAGCGAATCTTAAAAGCAGCCTCCATTCCACCCTATCATCTCTTCCTCCCGACACCCTCCCCCACCAATTCCCCGCCCCCTCTTTTCCCTTCCGCTCCCCACAACCCTCCCACCATAGTCCCTTTCTCCCCCGAAACGAAGTAGACAGTCTGCTGATTCTGTTGGCTCCACAGGGCTGAGTTCTCTGGGAGATTGGGGTGGGAGTGGGTGGAAGGGGAGGCCCGGAGAAAGAATGGCGGCCGAAGAGAAGGGGATGAGGAGGACCGCGGTGCCGGAGGGAGGAAGGGGGAGGGGAGATAGGAGCCTCCTCTCACCGGAGAGAGGGGGAAATAGGATTGTGCCGCGAGGATGTGGAGGTAGGAAGGGATAGGAGGGAGAATGGCGGGTGAGTGACAGGGGAAGCAGAGGGGGTGAGGGGGGAGGGGTTGTGCGGAGGTGAGGAGGGCATTCGGTAGGAGATCGACGCTGACTGGAAGCGTCTGAAACATCTGGGAGGTTCGCTCGGAGGGGAGGTGGAGTGGAGAGAGGTGTTAGGGAAGGAGGCGAGGGAGGGAGGGAGGAGGGTTTGAAGGTTGGGAGAATGAAACGAAGGGTGGAGGAGGAGGAAGAAAGGAAAGTGGAGCGCGCGAGAAAAAGAAAGAACGCGAGGGAGGGAAGAGAATAGGAATTAATAAAAGGAACGCCATTTGCGGGCCTCGTGCCATCCCAGAGTTGGCGTATCTTTTGAAAGGAATAGATCGCGGTCTTGCGTAATCTTGTCTTTCAGCACCGAAGAATATGGTTTGATGGAGCGAGTTGCCAAAAGGATTGGTTTTTGAGGTATCGAGTAATTCGCCTCTTGTTTTCTGAGAAATTAGTACGGAAAAGGTTATTAAAACAAACCTGATGTGTGTCTATATCGATAGATGTAGCATTTCGATTTTTGGTAGTTGGAACCGCATTCTGCTCCCTAACGGAGATTTTGTAACGTAAATGGCAACGAAATAGGTTTGGATAGAAAAACATGTGAGCGTTTGTTGCCAGAGAAAGCTTTGCTTCTTTCCAATATCTTATTGGCGAATGGAGGAGGAGCAATAAGCAATGGGACTGAGTGGATGCGTAGAGAGAGAGAGAAAGAGAGAGGGAGAGGAGGGATAAGGGTGCGAGAAGAGGGGAAGAGCGGCAGAGAAAGAGGGCGGGGAGAGAAGAGAGGGTTGATGGCTGTCAGTGGGAGGATTTTCGGGGAGAGGATGTGAGTGGGAGAGATAGAAAGATGGAGAGAGACTCACTCTGCTCTCCAACTCCCTTCCCAACAGCCCCGGAGAGCTTACGTTTCCCTCCCTCCCCTCGACTCCTCTCTTCCGTCTCAAGCCCTCCCTGCGGAAGGGGAGGAAATAGAGATGGAGAGTGGGAGTGGTGATGACCACTGCCCCCGGGGACCATCCATGCACAGAACTTCTGTAGTTTTGATAGGAGAGGTGGTGGTGGGCTGAGGGGAGGGGATGACGACTTGGATAGACTGGAAGGTACATCACGAAAGGAGCCGACTCCTTTAATGACTGAAAGCACCTTGTGTCTAATTAGGGTTGAATCAGATGGAAATTCTAGCTCGGGGTGGCGGTCGCAGGATTCCATCAATGGGCAACGCGGAGTGTTAAGGGAGCTAAGAAGGGCGGAGCGAGAGAGAGAGAGAGGGCCTAGAGACGCATGCGGGATCGCGGTGGGAGGGCGTGTTGGTAAGATTCGCTCTGTTGATTACGAGCAAAATGTGATTTTTATCAGAAAAGTGAAAAAAGTTTGTTCATCTCACAGCGTGTAGCTCTCTTAGATTTTATGTTTTAAAGGAGCAACAACGGCGATTTTATTCATTTTTCTTTAAATTTAACCAGCAAATAAAATATAGGCATTACTATATCAGTGTAATTTGATGTAAATACTCTGCGAATGCCTTGTGCTTATCAGTGAAGAGGCAAACGTTATATTTTCAGAAATAATTTTAGCGATCATTCATCAGAATCAACCCTTGACAATGTTTATTTTTCCTCTAGTATTTGGTTTTTGTTATTCCACATTATATATGATTTTTACTGAGGCATTAATTTATCGATTCATAGTGTTTATAATCCGTACGCGAGAAAAAATGATTTTCTGTTTGCATTGATTGTGAGAAATTTCTCGTCTTTAAACCATGCCCATCAAAATTAATTCTTATTAAAAATGTCTTTATCTATAAAATAAATTAATGTAATATAAGTATGATGATATTATATCTTAAAGCGAGATATTTCATAATACATATTCGTATGTAGGCTACAGAGCTTCGATTCGGTAATATCGCACTTATAAAGCACAATATACATAGCAACCTATTTTGATGGATGATTTTCGCATCTTTAAAGTCTCCATATCGCTGTATTCCTTCCGTCTGATAAAGAATAAGATAAGCAAGCATATGCCCTCTTTGACTCATGAGCACGACTCGCTAACTAAATGTTAAATTATTTGCAATGTGACCACGATACTCCACGGCTCTGCACTTGAGAGAGAAAAAAATTGAGGAGGAAGATCGAGAATCGAGAGGGGAACGGAAAATCGCTCCATATCCCTCGGTATCGCATGCCCCTCGTCACACACACACCACCCTACATGGAGCGGTGATGGGGTTAGGTGCGCACATATCAGGATCTCTCTCTCTCTCTCTCTACCTCTACCCCTTCAAAACCAAACTCGCCCCCTCCTCAAACCCTCTCTCCTATCATCCCTCGTCCCTCCTTACCCCCTTCTCCCCCTTTCCCCTGGCACGGCCTCTCGACTCCCTTGTGTTCCTAACCTCCACATCTCCCTCACCCTTCTCCCTCCTTCCTCTCACCACATTCAAACGTCACCCGTGTCGCCCCTTCCTCTGCACCCGCGCCGCGCTCCAAACCCCTCGCCGTATTCCCCCCTCCCACCTCCTCCCTCTCTTATATTCCCTTCCGAAAGCTCAACCGCTCACCCTCTCTCCCTCCCCCCTTACACTCCTCTCTCGGCAAAACCTTTTCCTGCCTCCGAATCAACAGCAGCAGCAGCGGCAGCCAGGCCTCTCTCTCTCTTTATCCCTCGCCTCCCTTCATACCGTTCTGGTTCTCGACGATGGGAAATGGAAAGAGAGGGAAAAAACGGACGGAAGAAAAGCGAGAGAATGGATGAAAAAAGCGAACAAGGCTGGGCGGGGTGAAGGTTTCGGGGACAGAGATGCTGAGAGGGAAGATGAAGAGGGGAGGGAGAATGGGAGAGGGTAGGGGAGGAGGGAGAAGGGGAGAGGGTAGGGGAGGAGGGAGGGGGAGTATGGGGGAGGGGGGAGGAGGAGGCAGGTTGACGTTCGGAAGGGTTGGCGAAAGAGAATGGGATGGAGCTAAGCAGGGGGTGGCGTTTGATGGGGCCTGAGAGGTGGGGGCGTAGAGAGGGGGATGGAGGGGGGCAAGAGGGAGGCAGATAGGGGCGGAAGGGAAAATGGAGTTCGCGATTCCATGCGATCAAAGGGTGATGAGGGAGCCGAGCAGTAACTGGCCTTGGACCTAATCAATAAGTCCACCATTTTGCCGAGTGATGAGTGCTAGGCCTGGGTATATACAACGTAAGCGCTTCGCCGTTAAAATCCTCGCGATGCAGTCGCCTTTGAGGAGCGTTTGTTTTAGGGAAGGCTATCAGTATTTGCTTATCGATGGGTTAAAAAGCTATTGTTCGATCCGTGCGAAATTTCTATTCGCCGTGGTGTAAATATTTAACAGTTTTGAGATTAAGCTATCATGGTATTCATTATTTTGAAGCAATTAATCAATTTTGACTCGTTTTATAGTTTTTTTTATGCACTGATAACGTTGGTCTTATTTTAACCTTTAGCCTATCATTAAGAGACTCAGTGATCAATTAGGTAGGCTTTTCTCTCTAAGATTACATGGCCTGATGCGGTAATATGTGTTAGTGTATTTGGATATAAATTATTATTAAGGATATTTATCATTAATAAATGTCCCATCAAGACGGCATGCTTAATCACGAGTTATACCATATGACGAACAATGCTGTAACGCCAAGAGAGACCGATTTTCATCACAAAAATAAATGGAGCAGTGTTAATCGTCATGCAGGAGGCGTGGCTTAAGGAGACCATTCGATCCATAATATGTTCAGGCGCAGCATAGAAGAAATCATTTTCATCATTTTATACACGAGTGAACAACTTATAAATCTGTCAGCCGCGGGATATCCAGCGTCTTCCGCACGAATCGAATATCATACGCAGGTACTATTCAGCGGCGTGTCTCAAGGTACCTTTATAAATAAAAACCGGTGCCTCCCCTCACTCCACTTGCCCCCTTTCTCTCTATCACCTCCACGCCCCTTCGGCCCCCCACCCCTCCCCCCATTCACCTCCCCCCACCCACCTCCCCCCACCCACCTCCCCCCCAACCTTCCCCACCCCCTTCCCCACCCCCTTCCCCAACCCACCTCCCCCGCCAAACACCACCTCTCCCTTTTTCCGATTCATAGCGTCCGTCAGCGGCGCCCGCCTCTCTCTCTCTCACTGGACTTGATTCAGCGTAGGTCTCTCGCCTCCTCCCCGCTGGGCACAACGCTCTCTTCCGCTTTCAACGCCGTTGACGAATTCTGGCTCCCGCCCAAAACATCGTGAGCGTGTTTTCGCAGTGTGCACGAGTGAGCGGGGCTATCGATCAGAGGGTGAGTGGGGCGAGGGAGGAAAAAATGGAGGAAAAAGGATGGGGTGGGTGGGATCGAAGGGGAGAAATGGGAGGGGGGAGGCGAAATGGGGGGTGGAGGAAATCAACCAGTCCGCGAGGGAGGCTTTCGTATTGCACGCACCCACCCTCCTACAGACATTTGTACCTTTGGTGGAACCATAAATAGATATTTTAAATAATGGGTGTGGTCCCGATATAAAAAAACAATAGGGAGATTTTATCGCAATGTAACGCGCGCAGTTTAACTAACGAGCTGAGATTTTGGTAGGATTTCTGGCATAAAGATACGCTTCGAAAATGTTTATTAGAATAATGCCGGTACCGAGGTCATCACTCGTGATTGTAGATGAAAAAAATTGACTTAAATCATTTAAGTAGGTATATCTTTGGCTGGCTGCTTTTTGTAAGTAGTGAAATTAGCAGTTATGAATGGATATCAAGGGTTGCATTCGATCTATACTATCAAAATAAATTTGACGACCCGATCTAGCCAAATTTCTTACGATCACAGTGAAGTGAGAATAATTACGAATAAAACGCCAACATCACGCATTAACAAGCGCCGTTATACGGAAATTTAATTTGCTGTTTTCTGCTGCTGAAATTATCGTTATATAATATGTTTTACATAATTTAAGCAACAGAAAATATAAATATATAATACGATTTTGGAGTTGTCAAAATAAATTTTATGCAAAATTTTACTTTTGTTAATTTATTCAAGTTTATTATCGCGAAAAAAACGAGGCGTTTGTTCTCAAATGTGTGTATGTGTGTTCGAGAGAAAAATAAATGTTTTCGTCATACCTTACCCTTGTTCTAGATCTCATAACCGCTTCAATGGCCCCTCCTTTTTTCTTCCTCAGCCTCCTCGAGCGATTCCCTCTTCCTACATTGTAATCGCGTGCCACTTGTCTACCGGTGAAAGCCCAATTTCTGCACTATCATTACCTTTCTTCCCCCTCCGCCCCCTCCACTTCCCCTCTCCAATACTATTACTGACGATGAGATGAGGAGAGGAGTGGGTGGGTGGGGCCTGGATATGGGGGTGGGGAAGTGAGGAAGGGCGGGTTGTGTCGAGGGAGTTAGGGAAGGAGTGAGGAGAAGAGGAGGAGGGAGAAAGGGGGAGGAAGATAGAGGGGAGGGAGATAGCGGGGAGGGGAGAGATATAGGGAAGGGAGAGGGGGGGACTGGGACTGAGCAAGGTGGGTATGGGACGAAAGGCCGTTGATCGCCTTTCCTCTTTTCCCACTCCCTTTCCCTTTCTCTCTCTCTCTCTGCTCTCGCGCGCAAGATTGATGACACTTTACCCACGGCCTTGGGAGGCGCTAGTCACGGTGTGTTTGTGTATACGGAGCGGGAGCGGTCTGGGTGAAAAAAAATACATAAAGTCGGGGAGATTCCGTTCTAGAGGATAGGGCGTGTGTGTGTGTGTGTGCGAGAGCGTTTTTTTTGTTTGATCGTCGTAACGGGATTGAGACGGATAGAAAACAGTAAGTCAGGAGGGTTTGAGTGTTTGAAAACAATAGACAGCAGGGGATTACCACTATTCCCGAGAAATACGCGCGGGGAACGAGGCGGGTGGTTATTAATGTATTTTCGGACGGGACGCTAATAATGGAGAAACTTATGTCTGCTACTGAACATTATTATTTGTTCGATTTATAACGATCTGAATATCTATATGTCCGTCTAGTTCCTCGCTCTTTAGACAAAATGTTTCAAAGTAGCGATTGATAAGTTCATAATTAATTTGTTTTTTTATAGGAATATATTTTCACTTGAATGATTTAAACTTTAAAGTGTCTTTGCAAAGATTATATCTACTTGAATATAATACTACAAAAACATGCAAATGAAATAATGTTAATGCTATGATGCTTATTGTATCTATTGAACCTTAAGTTACATGCTAATTTCAGCCAATTTCTTTAATTATGACTATATTTTCCTTTTCAGATGTTCCAAAATGCAGTGAAGGACAAATAAATAATATCAAGTAGACACTATAAAATGATAAATCAATAGCATCACGCAATATTTAGTTTATGCCTCGACCGACGTCTTTGAAGATGAATTGTAGCCTACTTTTTTATTTTACTTAAGTTGAAATTTGAACGTTCTGTTGGCGAAAGTAATTCATTACTTCAAACATTTAGGTACATCACATGGATGAAACAAAAAAATAAGGATTTTAAGAGAGTCCTACGGCAAAATATCCATTGTTGTAAAATTAGAAACATATTTAGAAAAGGAATTATTTTGAAATAGGAGAAATATTTTTTAAAAGTAGCCAACAATGGAAAATGTTTAATGGAAAGAAGGATGTTAATTTCATATATTGCAATTTATCTCATAGTTTTTTATATTTGTTAAGGATTTGTGAGCATTGACGGATCCTCGGATATTTAAAAATGCTACTTGATATTTTCTTAGATAACAACCAAAATAACCGATAAAACTGATGCTGCATAATAATATTCTTAGTCTACATAACCGCAGAATTGTTACTAAACAACGAAATGTGAAAATGCCCCCGAAAGTAAAAAAACGGACGTTACCAAAAGTGAAAAGAATTTCAGCACCAATAGGGAACGAGGTTGGCGCGGACGGTGCACCCTACCGGAAGAGGGTCTCGGGTGTCCAAGGGCCACCGCCGGGGAAGGCGGCGTCACCGTGCGTCCAATCAGCGATTGGTTATATTCTGGGACGGCCGGTGGGAGGAGGGGGGAGGCGGCTCCCAGAAGGGGCTTTCATCGCCACGTTTTTCCAACAACCCACCCAACCCCTCCCCCTCTCACCATCCCACCCCCTCATCCCACCCTCTTCCAACCCTAATTCTTTTCTCACCCCTCTCTACTTTATTTTTTCGTCAACAGCTCTCCGCTCTCTCTAACGGTGACAGAGACTGATGATGGCCCGGTAGAATTCGTCCAATAGAGGAGGGGTGGGGGCGAAATAGGAAGGATGGGGTGAGTGTGTGCGTGTGTGTGTGTGTGTGTGCATGCGTGTGGGTGGGAGAAAGAGGAGGACCGAGGACTGTCGCGAGGGTTTGACGCAACGGAGAAGAGAAAGAGATAGAGGAAAAGAGAGCGAGGAAGGGAGCCGGGGAGAGATGGAGTGGTTGCGTGCGTGCGCGCGTGTGTGTGGGGTACAAATAGAAGCGGAGGAGCTTGCGGCGAGGAAGGTGCGACATCTAGCGGAAGGGAAAGAAATAGGTCCTCGATGGATGAGGGATCGGATAAGGTGGAAGGCTCCTCTCTTTCACGCTTCCTCGTTATGGCAATCCTTATCTCACTTCAGGGAATATGGAGGCAATTGGGATTTGTGAAATCTATCGACTGAATTCCGATGGTAATTAACGAGAACGAAAGCGTAGCTGTTAGAGAGAGAATGAGAGGGTGGGAGAGAGAGAGAGAGAAAAGAGGCTGAGGGAGAGAGGGATCGGGAGTTAATGACTGTGTAAGCGAGGACGGACTATATTACCCATCCCAAAAGACACGAAGATGCACACTCACCGCGGCTGAGGCGGCGGGAGAGGGAGAGAGATAGGGACGTGTTGAAGGATGGCGTGTAATCAGGAGTTTTCAAGGGTCACGGGAAGGCAATGTGCCTAGTCCACAGCGTTTCTTTTTTTTGGCAAATGATCCCAATCCGATCGAGGTGTGACAGTTTTGCTTCGTGATCAATTATTAATCTATCCGTTTTTTGTTTTCTATCTATGGCTCAACGTGTCTCTAGTATCAGGACAGGAAAATAATTTTCGAGAAGACCTTTATTGGAGAGCTTCTGCTAATTTAATTGATTTTTTCCTGGATTTTTGTTGCTTTTTTATGATTTGCATTACTATGCTGTTATTATTCTTCGAGATTATTTTTTAACGCTCAGTCGATTATAGTTGCCAAAAACTTGAAATGCTTCCGTTGTCGATAAATTTGTTGAGATAGTAAATGTGTTTTTTAAACAATTTATGAAACTTTTCAAATGTTTTTATATGTTCCAGACTCATAAAAATTCACACAAATCTTCAAGAATGGCGTTTTTGTGGTACGGGTGTTTTTGGCTATTGGTTCAACTTACCACGAGAATCGTATCAGTAAATCGCCTTCTAAGAAGTCATAACTTCATTTTGTCTTTACCGAAAATTCGAATTTAGTTCAAATTTTATCTTAACTTTTTAATTCCAAGGTAAAAAATCGGATTAGGACAATCTTCAGCCGCACGAACGTGAGAATATTGAAGGTCACTTCTTGCGCTACATTTTGCTGGTAGATTAGGTTACTATATTCTTAAAAACATGAAACCAATTATCCTGCTTGATATCCTTTTCTTTTTTACAAGCATAATAAATTTCAAATTTTTCATGCACAGTTTAAGACCCGGAGTGAAGATTGAAGCGATGTTTCAAAGAGTTTTTTTTTTACAAAAACTTATGACTGTTGTGAAAAGAGAAAGTCTATCTAATAATATTGCATAATATAATTATTTATAATAATAACTATACTATATTACTATTAGGAGCTGGTCTCAAATAGAACTTTTCCTCTCTCGTATAACTATAAATTAAACCTGAGACAGAAAAGGCCTGATATAGACAATATTATGGCTGAGGAATTTGTGCTACATAACAACTCCTTTGAGATATGCGTGAAATTCGATTTACATCGCAGTTGTATCCGAGTCAATTAGGGGTCGTGTAAACGATGCCATCTCTCTAGCCGTTGGTGAGTCGGCATTTTTTCTTTATCGGTTAACGCTGCCCGACTCCCGCCGATAGGTCGAAGGCTACTGCCGCCGCTTAGTGGCATTGACCCCCCGGCGTAGTGATGTAACGGTTGGGACAGTTGCTTTCTGAATGTATTTTAAATTACTATGAAAAATCTAACGCTTACGTATATTCCGATTACATGCAGACACCGTGTGCCTTAGTATAAAATATAAACTTGACTACCGGCGTTTTTAACTCTTAGTGTCATGCATAAGTTGTTGCCTTCAATATGTAAGCAGGAGATTGTTATGTTTTCTCGCGATATCCATGTGTTTGTGCATATATTCTTGCCGTCTCGTTTGCTTTTTACCCGAAAATGATCTTATTCTAGACAAACGTTATCTTTATATTTTTCTTCGAGCTTAAGATATTTTTACCCCTGCGTTCAGATGAAAACTTTAGAAATAGTGTTTCGTATGTCGCCTGCACATTTACTTAATAGAATTGTTATGAAGATGGCTTTTCTCAGCTTTATATGCTTGTTTTTCAGGGTCTCTTTAATATATATACCCACTGCACAAGTGGTTCAGTAATTTTCACAATCATTCTTTATAATTATCTCAATAAATTGTTCTAATAAAATATTTATTTTTCGTAACTAAGATATGAATTTCACTTGCTCTAAGTTTATTCTTACCAGCCATGTACCATTACCTGGATCTCTGATATCCGAGGTCCCACTAACCCGCTTTACCCATAAGTTTATGGTTTTAACTTTAGCGGATTTGACATTTCCGGCAACCACTCCAGCTAATGCTGAAATCCTACTTTATACAATAATAAAATCAACAATGAAAACTAATAGACGCTTTTATAAGAACCGATATAATTTATAATGTATACAAGCACTGAAAGATCTTTAGATACTGTAGGGGTTTACTAAAATATTCGAATTGATGGTAAATATCGTTGATATGTTAACGTGATATGTAAGAGGATGCATTCCTTTCATTATAAAGTTATGTCAAGCTGTTTAACTTTAACTTAGAAGCAGATCAACCGGCGTGTGTGTCTACATTTTTATATAATAAATTTAAATTTATTTCACAGAATCAAAATACAGTAACGACGCATATATTCAAGTTCTTAGCAGTATCGCATGCCATAGTAGATGAATCTAAAAGATAATGATTATTGGGATTGAAAACATCGATTGAATGTCACCAAGGAACGACACGGAGCCATTTCCGCAATGGGAGTAGCTTTGCTTTCGCTCTGCGCTCTAGAAGATCAGTTCGCAGACGATCGATTAAGTTGTTTTTGAAACCGGAAACTGAATAATTTTATTCAACAAGCCTTTATTCAAACCGAAGGACTCGAAAAGAAAACACGAATCGTTCCTTCCTCAAATTGCGAACACTCGTTTAATATCCACAATATGATGTACTAACAACACACAGATGTTGCGTGCGATAGGATCCTGACCGCAGACAATGCCATTTCTTCTTTCGTTTATGTAATTTTAACACATACGCGATATGCCGGTAGTATTCTAATAGCGAATCCCAGCGAATCTCATCGATACACCCCATATAAAATTCGACGTAGTAAATTTGCTTTGCAGGTCTTTTACGATAACAGCGAGAAAGAGTATCGCTTTTAACTTCCCATTTTGGTCTCGTGGTCGTTTTATATCGTAGGAAGATGGCGGCGGAGGGTATCACTGGAGGCAGAAGAGAGGTTATGGCGAGACACGGGTTTAGAAGGGCAAAAGTGGGAGAGGACGGAGGAAAGGAGGTTTGGAGGAGTGTGGGGCGGGCGTATTCAAGAGTTAGAGAGCGGCGGAGGACTGGAGGGGATAGAAGGGGATGGAATGGGTTGGGGAGGAGGCGAGGAAAGCGAAATATGAGGGCGAGAGAGGGATTGGCGGCCATGTCCTTTTGAAGAGAGAGAGAGAGTAGAACCGGTTTTTGGGCTCTATCAACCTCAACTGGGTGCCAAGTCGGCGGGCTTTTCTCTCGCTACCTATCTCTCCCTCTCTCTTCTCCCTAATCTCCTATGTCTTACGAAAAAAGGACAGGAGGACATGGATGTAAGCGTAACCAATGGAATATATGCAGTTGCTTCGATGAAGAGGTAAGGTTTAGTGGAGTTCTTACGGAGCACTGGGCAATGCATGTCATACGATAATAATTTTCGCGGAGATACTTTTGATTGCAAGTATTAGGAAATAATAGTAGCCTTCCCATTACAAATGCAATATAAACATTGATAGTAAATTTACATAAAAGGTTTAATGGCAATTTTTTCGGCATGAATAATAATTTGACTCTTCGCGTTGTGGTTATTATTTCTGTATTGTTAGGGTTCATAACGTCCGCAATCCGTCCGGCCGATGGAGCTAAGGTTAAATGTTCTTCTCTTTCATTCCAGTGTTATCATATTACAAGCTGTACACGATAACGAGCCAAAGTGTACTAGAATTCATTCCTCACTGTTGCATCATACAAGTGTTGGAAACATATGGAGAAAAACTGGATGAGCGACTCAATCCATTCCTCTTCGAATTTTGTGCGTAAGACACTTCTGACTGAATTTTTCCTTTCCCCTGAAAATACAATTCGGAGCTCGACATTTTCCTCCAGACAGCCTGTCTCCACTGCGAATCCCATCTCCCCACCCCAAACTCCCCCTCCCACTTCATATCCCTCTCCCCTCCTCCTCCCTTCCCCACTCCGCGCTCTCTTCGCCTGCGCCGTCTCCCTCAGACCCAACGTTCTCTCGGCTTCTCTCTTTGCTTCTCTCCATCTCTCTCCTTCCCTCCCTCTCTCTTCCTGTCTCCCTCCCTCCATCCCCATCCCTCTCCCTCCCTCCCTCTCTACCTGTGCACCAGGAGAATCGATACGATTTCTCAGCAGAGAGAGAGAAGGGCCGCCGGCTGTTGCCTTCCAATCTCTATCTACCAGCATTATTGAACGTTTTTAAAATAAATGCGTACACTTTTGGAAGGTAAACGAGGGATGTGCAACCAGTAAATCAAACAGAATTTTTTTGTTGATAAAAAGTTACAGGTATCCCGGTAATTTCATAGGATCTGGTGCGATGAAATCCGGAATGGTGAATCAGTATTTTGGAAGAGCCTCGTTCGCTTGATTTTCTAAAGATGAAAAAATCGGGCCTATGCTGTACTCGTTGACCCTTAATATAATTTTCAATCATTTTTCTTGGCTTTGTATTTCATGGATTTATGGCCATAAAACTGTTTTCTATCTTCATCGTGTATGGATAACGTTGGCATTGTTTATGCTAAGCTGATTGGACTCGTCTAAATAGTGTTGCTATAAGGAAAATACTGGTGAAATGTTTTTATGGTGGCATAATAATTAATTTAAATTTTCAGCTGTGGTTGGAGTTACATTTTTTATCTATATTTTATCACAAATGCCTTTTTAATATTTCGAAGGAAAAGCGCGATTATTTAGTCTTAATTTAAATTCGAATGGCGAAGAATGACAGCATAAAGATCACCAATTCCAAACATCCTGACTA
The DNA here is from genome assembly GCA_028673005.1 of Tanypteryx hageni. Taxonomy (NCBI): domain Eukaryota; kingdom Metazoa; phylum Arthropoda; class Insecta; order Odonata; family Petaluridae; genus Tanypteryx; species Tanypteryx hageni. The sequence continues at coordinate 132,379,848 of CM054112.1, read as the reverse complement.
CACAAAGCAAATCATTGAAGGACAAAATCCTGCGCGAAAATTTACAAAATAAATTATAATAATGTACACACAAGAGCTCATTAACTCTTTTTGATATTGCCTCGTGAGCAGTGCAATGGAAAATGGATGCAATGGCGGATCAATGGAGGGGAGGGAGAGCGATCGGGGATATCGCCCTTCCCCCCCCCCCCCCTAGAGCTGAAGTAGAACCAAAAAAACATTAGCTTCACATTTACGAATCGACCCAGTAAAACTTGTAAATTGTAATTTCATTATAATATTATTTTATTTAATTCTTTTGTATCAAATGAAAAAGAATTTATGTGAATAACTTTTCATTTACAGTGAAAACAGTATGTAACCGGTATATCGCCCTTCCCCCCCTCTATAAAGACATTTTCTGGATCTGCTGCTGAATGAATGTAACATTCACACGGTCTTAAAAATCTCATAACCAGCTATTGTACATAATGGGGCAGGAATTGAAAAGTGCATTGTCGTCGACATAAGATCCGACTTCAATCGATGAGCAGCCTTTATTCGAAGCCATTAGACAAGGAAACAAAAATTAAATTTCTCCTGATTCCTGGTGGAGTCACTTGGGGCGCACAAAGACACACGTATCAAGGCGAAGGAACCAGTTGGATAGCTTTCCGGTCGCAGAATGAGGAAAGGGAGGGGGGAGAGAGAAGGAGTCACACCCATTCATTCGCACCACTGTCAGGGAGAACAATGGGCCGAGTGCACGGACTTCTCGTTGTGACGCCGGTGTACGAAGTGCTCGCGGGGGTGTAGGGAATGGGTTACGGAGTGAGTCAGGAGGAAGGAGAAGAGGAGGAGAGATTGGAGTTTTTTAGAGCTCTTGCAAGAGGAGGGAGAGGGAGAGATAACGAGCATACAACTTACCGAAAATGGAGAGAGAGATGCTGAGATGAATGGAGGGAGGAGGAGAGGAAGCGAAATGGGTGGAGAGAAAGAGTAATGGGAGGGGAGGGGAGAGAAAATGCAGCGCGAGGGAGTGATCATGAAAGGGCAAAAGTTATTTGAGGGAGAGAGTTGGAGGAAAATTGAGAAAGATAAGAAATTTATGGAGACAGAAAGGAACCAAGAGAGAAGGTAGCATCTTTGCCACAAAAGAAAATAAGAAAATGCGCGAGGGCTATTAACAGCAGCTGTGCAGGTCTTAGAATGACACGTGTAGAGGATCAATCGAGAATTATCGAGCTCGTCTTGTGGCGAAAAATAAATTTAAAGAATATGTGCTTAAAAATAAAAAATTGAAAAAAGTGTTAATTATCATAGATATTTTCAATGGCCAAAACAAGACGATTCCCCAGAATTGGACTTTAAATATTTAGATTTTACTTTCGGCGAATCACCATTGAAGGTGGTTGCATTGTAACCGAAATGAGCGTCTAGTTTTTCATAACCTTGCTATGGCAATTGAATAGATCTAAGATACGTACTATTTTTCAATTTTTGTTTTAAGTGCTTACTTTTTGAAGGTACAGAGATATTTTAGTCAACTGACAAAGAATGATCGTGCATATAATGGAAGATTTCAGCGTAAAAATAGCAAAAAGAGAGGAAAGGAGAACTCCTCGCCGGAAAGCAGAGTTTTCAATTGCGTTGTTTGCGATTTGGTAATCAGGTGGTGAGTAGTCGAAAGTGTAATTGGTGAATATGCTCCAAAGCATTTTTGCCGAGAACATAAAAGGATATTCTGTAAAACGTTTCATTTTGAATCCCTTAATAGATTAAGGAGACGCTGACAGACCTCCAGAAATAATAATAGAATTTATATTAGTAATATTTTATTATTTAGTCGTTCAATATTTTAGAAAGGTTTTTTGGTTACGCGCATAATTAACTAGGTGCACGTGACAAGTCATTCAGGCTATTCGACATAGAGGATCTCAAATTGATTATTATTATATTTATCTCAGTGTATTTGAGCGTAGTTGTCCCACAACAAATTTCATAAAAATCGGCGAAATGGTTTTGGATATGGAAGGTGCTTACGGACAAAAGGGCGGGTACGACCTGCCTTCTCTTTGTGAATGCTGCTTGCAAAGAAATCATATCTAGGGAAATTGAACAGGGAATAGAGCTGCAAATAATAAGATGGACCTCGAGTGGTGTGATGAATTGGAATATACAAATGGGCAAGTCGATAAATGCGGAAGTGATGATATAAAAGAAAGAATATTCGGAGATAAATGGAGAGATGGTTTTAAGGAAAACTTGAATCGGAGGCAGAAGGAAATGAGTGGAACGCGAGCTTGGGTGATGGGAGGGGATGAAGCGAGGGAGAGAGAGAGAGGAGTAAGGGAGGAAGTTGGAGAGCGCACGGCGTGTAGGAAACGGTTGAAATAGCCCGGGAGGGCGGGCTCTTCGAGAGCACTGCGAAGGGAGCGGGGGCAGACGAACGTGGGTGGAGGAGGAAGAGAGAGGTGTTTTTGCGCCGTAATTTATTTGCATAAATTATCATCGAGGACAGTTAGTATTGGGCCATAAATTCTTCGCAGAGACCGCCGTTGATGCCATGAAAGCCACTGGTTAAGGAGGGGGGTGTAGAGATAGTGTTCTGAAACTCGTACGGCAAGAGACAACGCGGCGAAAAAGAATGTGGGGGATGTACGGTTATAATGGGTGGGAAAGTGTTTTTTCCTGCGATTTTTTTGTCCTGGAGGAATTTTGGTGCTAGTGGTCTGAATGTTGGCGTGAGGTATTATTAACATGGTGTTATTCGCTATTCGGGTTACAGGGTTAGAATGAATTTCTCGCCAAAAAAAGCCATTGTGACGAAGATCCTTGGAAAAGGTCAAAATTTGCATAAAGACGAAGTGTGAATGAATCAGTGATAATTTTTTTGTTTTTGATGATCCCTTAAATGGATGCGCTCTCGTGAATAGCCACATTTTATGGGTTGGTGAAAGGAAATAGATTAGCACAAATTTACAAAACTTAAAAGTGAAAAATCCTAATGGTTAAACGAATGAAATACATTCCGAATATTTTTGAAAAGGAAATATATCAAAGGTCACATACTAATGTATGTTTCCAACTGATTAACCACTTGCCTATGCGCAATGGGTATATAAGAGGTAGTGCAATGCATAGCTGGATAGCAAGGGAGAAGAGAAACCCGGTGTCGGCATTAGCCTACTCTTAACGAAGAATAGCAAGGGGCCAACGGCTTAACGTCCCTTCCAGAGGACAGAACGCTGAATTTGCGCGGTCATGAAAATATTGATAAAAAACTTGATATTTGTATTTGAATTGGCAAGTTAGCATTTGTTCATACTAAAACAGTTGGATAATTTATAAAACAGAACAAATGAAATTCACCGTGAATTGATTATGGAAATAGAAATCATTCCATGGAGACTCTTCTTACCAAGGCGGATCCAAATATTCAAAGGAAAAATAAATTTTCTCTGTCACATTTTATTTCATCATCATCATAGGTAGTCTGTCCGTAGACAGACCCGTGATTATTCATGATTAAACCTGGTTCTCCATATACTCCTATTTTCCGCTGTCCTCTTCATATCTTGATAACTCTCTTTCCCTTTCAAATCGTCTATCAGCTGAAATCTTTTCCTACCTCTTTCCCTTTTTCCATCTAGTTTTCCTTCTAACACGTCTTTAATCATACTCCTCTCTCCTCTCCAAGCCAGTTTGCCTTCCTCTTTCTAATAGTCTGCGTAATCATTCGCTTCTCTCCTACTCTTCGTAGCACTTAATCGTTTTTCATCATATCTGTCCATTTTATTTATAAACTACAAAATCATCCAATTATTAGTCATAACAAGTTCCTAGTTTGAAATTAGTCTTCCATTTAATATTAAAACGCAAGTTTTTACTCTAAAGTTGTTTACCTAGGCGGACAAAACAGTTTCACCATAAAATCCTCACAAAAATAGCTTGATCCAAGATCGCAATCGTTAACTGATTATAGGTCTACCGCGATCGAAAGAATATTTTGGGTGTACAGTGAGCGTGGCCTAATCCCTCACTTCACTTGAAACCCTCCCCTCTCGCTGTCTCGGTCCTTTTCTAACTACACTTGCTAATTATTCGCAAAACCTCGTCTAGGCTGCAACTGTAAATAGTGAGAACTGACAACCCAAGGAGGAGAAGGATGGGCTAGTAGTGAGGTGGGGGAAGTCAAGATGACCGAGGGAACTTCCCCTGCGCGCGCAGCCGAAATCCGCGCATGTTCTTATGTTTGCGGTATACCTATAGATGTCCCTCGAATTTCGGGACGCAGGGATAAACAGAATTTAACTTTAAATTTGCCTCAGCGGTAAATAATATCCGCAAGCTGTCCGGTGACCCCTTGAATCCCCAAAATTGGAATGGGGTGCTTAAAAGTCAACAGGAGGCGCCCACCCCCTCTCTCCCCCACGTCCTATTTCGGAAGTATAGAGTGTGTGTATATATATATATATATATATATATATATATGGCGCGTGTCCTCTCAGGCACGATCACGGCTGCGGGAAGGGAAAGGTCGGTCACGGAGGGACAGTGGATGCGGAAGCGGAGGTCAAAGGAGGGGTAAAATTAATGAACGAGGCGAGTGCGGGAGGAAGGGCGCGGCGCGGAAGCCCTCGAGCTGGAGGGACGAGTACTCCGGATTACGTGGGTCGAGGGGGAAATCGGTGGGGGAGAGGGAAGGAAGGAGGGAGTGGGAGTACGTCGAGGGATGAGACCATGAGGGAAGAGCTTCGGCGTTCGGGGCGGTGTTGCCGGTTGCAGGGAAATGCTCGTTTTCGCCCATGTGGGGAATTAAATTAGGTTGGAGGAAGAAAGGGATAGAAAGAAAGGGAGGGAGGGGGAACTGGGAAAGGGGATAATGGGGAGCAATGTGTCGGTAATTGCAAATTTAAACGCCCCCGAAGCCAGATGCAGGATGCCGTTGTGGGCTCCCCGTCCCATCCCCTTTCCTTATCTAACTGGTGACGAAGCTGCTGCATGCTATTTTGGTCGGATGATGTCTGAGCTTCATTCATATGTCCGCGCGCGAGTACAACTTTATAACGGAACGGCGTCGCGAATCAGCACTCATGAGAGTGTGTCCACTTAATGTCTGGAACGCGCTCCATTGAAATTACGGTCGTAGGGATGAAATGTCACCCCGGCGCAGTGGATAAATGGAAATAAGCTAGCGCAGCGTTGTGAATTGTTATATGATTTTAATTATTCGCAATTAATTTAATTTTTAACCTTATCCGCTTTGTTAAATTTGGTTGTCGGCATCTGCTTTGAAGTTAATCCTAGTTTATGATTCACAAATGTTTTATACGGTTATAAAAGAAGAGGATCCATTAATTTTTCATTGCTTTCTGATACATTAACACTTTTGCGTTAATTTAAAACGTCCGCCGGTCGCATTTACAGCGCTTAGGAAAATACTTTTTTACAAGGACAGTTTCGGTGAATCAGCGAGGAAATGGCCGAAGAAGCGTTAATTCTTTTCTATGGAGGAGGGAAAGTAAGAATGGAGGAGAGGACTGAAGGAATAAGCGGTAAGAAAGCGCTGCCGAAAGAGCCATTCTCCTTCACACTACGACCCTCTTCCCTTGCCTCCCCTCTGAGTAAAGAGGTTTTTACGACACATTCTGGCGGAGAGAGAGAGAGAGGAAGAAAACCGTTGCATGCTCCGTGACCTAGGAGGTCAGCAGAGGGAGGGCGGAAGGACAACGTCCACCCCTCACTGCCCTCTCCCACCGAACAAAATAGTGCGTGTCCCCTCACGCTTCGCTCTCGCCCTTTTTTCACGGAACCAGGGTGCGCCACACGCATTCCGACCCTTCTCATCACACACACACACCCACGTCCCGTTCCCTTCTTTACTTGAGGCCCGGGCCCTAAAAAACCGACTAGAGGAAGACACCCCTTGCCTCTCCCCTTTCGCTCCCGGGAAAAATAAAATAAAAAGAATTGTTGAACCGCGCGCTGCACAGGGCGGGAGGTTTTTACAACCTCCGTTTCGAAGAATGGCGGGGTCCTCGAGGGTTCGCAAGGGCAATGGGATGAGGTGGTCTACTAAAGGGTAAGGAGGTGGATTGGGCTTCACCGAAGGATGGGTTTTAGGGTAAAGTGTTAGGGTGGGAGGAAGGGTATTAGGAAACGAAGGGGTATGCACAGAGGAGGGGGGTGGTGTGGGGGGAGGGTCTGATGTATGGATAACGCAAGAGAGGCGCATAAGGAAAGGAGGGAAAGGGAGGGAGGAGAACGTGTTTGGTGCCAGAAAGAGGACCTTTCTTCGGCCCAAGGGAGACCCAAACGGTGCAGAAACGGGGTGCGTGGGTGGTGGGTTGGAGAGGCCCTGCCCCCTCACTTAAACCCTAATTGTCTCCTGTAATCGACTCCACAAAGAATAACCCAACCCTTTCAAAACAAAGGACTCCGGGCAGCGAGTCGAAAAGGATGCACTCTCCTCATTCTGTAAGCTAACTTCTTCAGGACGATTTTTAGCACGGTTTCAATTTAGGGATGCCGGATTCACATGATGTAAATATGAGCTAAATCAAATCTCTGATGCCGAATTAAAATAAAATATTACAATACACTACATATCAAACCGATATGGAAGATTTTTAAGTAAATACCTTGGTCTGCCTATTTTTAAATATTGGGTATTTGATTTTATTTGAATATTAAAATAATTGTATTCTTTTAGAAAGGCTGAAAACGATTAAATTTAAGCAGACTTAAATGACACAAAAATAATACTGTAGTTAGGTTAAGTACAAAATTTTAAGCTATAAGATACCTCGGAAAATTATTCCAAATCAAATTTAATATTTTATTTTAACTTATATGCAATGTTTATATAAATAATCTTATTTGTACTGATTTTTATGGTTTAAATGTTGCCAATAACACATGATAAAGCTAAAACTTAATAAAACTTTTAAAACGAATTTGCCATTCAAAATTTAAAAACACATTTCAGGTACTTGGTGAAAAATAAACTATTTAAAATAATTAATTATAAATAAATATGAACTTATATATGCTGGTATGCATATGTATAAATTTGTGTGTGTAGGCATGCATGCATATAATTTGAAGAATGTAGTCAATGTTGCCAAAAATACCCGAAAACAAAAATAATCTAATGAAAACGATAAACTGGAGGAGGATTTCACCGAACCAAGTCCCCGTCCTTATTTTCTCCTACCGGAAAGTGTCCTTGGTATGAGATTCCCATGAATTTCCTTAGGACTCTCACCGTGGGACGGAACGAGAACCGGTTCCTAGGGACGACGATTGTAAACGATGCCGCAATAATCCTCACCATAGCGCGCAGTCTCTTGGATCACTTATATATCCCGCTAAGTGCTTCCGCCGTTGCCTCTCTTTTCCTTCAAGTCATCGCAGTTCACCTGTTTCTCCCTTCGCCGGTCGGCTGGAACGCAGCGCCGAAGAGGAACATCACGGAGGAGATGCCGCTAGTTCCTCTCTGGAAAGGAGCACCTGCGGCGCACGGCGGAAAAAAACCGAAAGCCACAGCTCGCACCCGCGGTATTTCCATTTGGAAGGGCGGAATCTCCTCCGTTGGGTAAAAACGTCCGAGCAGCACACCTCACGGAAACAGACCCAGGATGGAAACTGAAGGGAGACGCAGAGAGTTGAGCTCAAACGGGGCGTTATGGAGGTTGCAAGGAAGGAGGAGGAGACGGGGGAGTTAGAGGAGGAGACGGGGGAGTAGGAGGAGGAGGGAGGATAAGGAAGATAGAGGAGTCGGGTGGTGCTCGAGGGTGGTGGGGGTGAGTCAAAGAAGGAGAAGACTGGAAGGAGGAGGAATGGGTGGGGTGACTGAATTTATGGGGCGCATGGGGATGGGATGGGCGGGCAAGGCCGGCGAGAGAAAGAGAGAGGGGAGGAAAAGAAAGGGTGAGGAGGGGTTGTTTGGAATGGGTCTGAGTGTGTGGAAGATATGAGTGTGGGAGGAGAGTGGGATGGGGAAGTTACGATCATAAAGTACGTCTTGACGGAGCCAAGTGCCGAGGAGAATGTTAGTGTGGGTGGCGGTAGTGTGGGGTTGGGGTGGGGAAGGAGTGGTGGTGAGGGGTTCAGGGACGGCGGGATAGGGATCGTAGGCCTCGGGAGCAAGTGGGCAAGGAATGGGAGAGAAACGTAGAGAGAGTGAGAGGGTGGGGTGTGAGGGTTGGGTTGGTGGGTGCAAGGCTGTAAAAGTTTTTCCGCTAGTCCCATTTCGTGTCCTCCTCCTTCCCCTTTTTGCAGTAAAACGACTCCTCGCCCCTTGACCTCTCTCTCTCCGTCCAAAACTTCTTTTGCCTCCATAACAGCCCTTTTCCTTTACTTTCTAGTCCTTCCCAGAAGGCAAGAAATTCCTTCAACCCGCCCTGGAAATATAAGCTTTCTTAAAAAAGAAACAGGAAGACGTCTCTTTTTCCTCTCCGCGGAACGTTTCAGCCCGTATTCCCCTCTACGGTTTACGCGGAGCTTCCATAAGAAACCTCATTAGTGCGGAGAGCGTGAAGGAGCCGCCGTGGGCCGCGCACGAATTCGGATTCCATCCGGGATAATGTATGAGGTGAAGTGAGCAATTAATCAGGAGGAAAGGAAATGGGAGTTTTTTATTCCTAGAAATTGCCGTAAATTCAAAATCAACAGATGAGATGTATTTCGAGGTAAAATTGACAATTCCTCGAGATGTTTAAATCCAAGAAAGAAATTTGATTTTGCCTAGTCACATGACGTTTTTGTTCTAAAAATGATTGATTTCTTAAAAATTATGACGATTTAGCGATTTTTTATTGTCCTTTTCATTGTTTTAAATAGCACTGTCTTGGCCTTCTACATTGAGGTAATTAACAATAACATAGACAATAATGCACACTTGCCCACGGCAGGATTCAAACCATCGACCTTAGCATCGGAAGCGGGTTACTTTATGTAAGCTAAATATTCGTGTAGGTATGTAGAATTACGCGCACGCTTAGCTCTGATGTTTCCAAAACTTAGCCGATTTACCTTGGCCATCGTCTAAACTCATCTGGGGAATGCTTTTTCAGTCATAGTTTTCCATGGAAATACCACAACGAAAATCAATAGGTTTTGCCTGAGTCTTTGTTTTATTCGGTACGCATGCGAAGATGGAAGTAAGGAAGGAATGTTATGCTCCCGCTGTTAGCTCGCGATCAACCTACATCATTTGTGGACCCAGCTGCGTAACCGTTCCCCGTGCAAGCCTCCCTCCACTCCTTCCCCATCTCATCTCCTCGGTTCACTTGCTCTCTCCGCCGCATTTTAAATACCGCCATTATTTCTTAAAACTTCCATTCCCTTTCTTTAAAATAAAACTTCAACAGGCCGAAACTCTTTACGGGGTAAGAAATTTATTCCTCTTCCCCGCCCTTTTATTATTGCGGGATTTATGCGCCATTCGCTTGAACTCTCAGAGAGAGAGAGAGGGAGGAGGGGATTCCCCTCGTGTGCTTCCTCTACCAGTTCGGCTCCGAACTCAAGATGGCGTGTCCAATCTACCTTGCTACACCTTAAATTAAAAAACATAATTAGAAATTAAAATGACACTCTATCTTGGGGAACAAAAGGGCTTTGTGTTGATAGATTTGACTTTTTAAAATTTGTAAATAAAAGATAACTTTCTGCATAATAATTAGCAATTGGCACTCAAGACAACTCTGTATGGGAAATGGCTAGGTCCTTTTGATAATGATAGCGATAACATATATTCAGTTCTCAGCAAAAGATTATAATCGGTCATAGTTGGCAAGTAAATAAAAATGTTAAACATTCCACTATATCATAAAGTAATAAAGATTTGCTTTTCTGTCAGCTAACCTCCATGGCGCTCATTCATGGTGAACTAAACTCGCGGACTACATGTGGCCCCAGAGAGCGCTTTATGTGACCTGAGAAGCTGTAATGAAAAAGTGACCGGAAATTTTTCACATGGGCAATTTCACATTTTTCAGTAAAATGACAGCCTTAAAACCTTTTCTGGCGAAGTCTTACGTTAACGCTAGTAAATTATTTACACTTGATTTTCGGTAATACGAGGTCACCGAATCTCTAGGTAACTAATGATGTAAACGCTCATCCGGACCGCAGAAACTCTCCCGACGTACAATTAAGCCCTCCATGCAGAAAAGGTTTCCGACCCCTGAGCTAAACCTCCAAAGCCGGTGTCTGAAAATTACATCTTCAAAAATTCTAATAAAATTCATCTCTTTTCGTCGATGCGATAACTCAGCAAACAAAAATCGTAATCAGCTTACGTATATTATTTTAAATATATCGATGAATTATTTTGGTTGGTATTTTTAGTAATGCTAACTTTTTTCCTTATCTTCATTTCAGAGGCGTATTTTCACATTTATTCGTTTTGACTAGCCCATAAAGAGCCGTTGACAGTCTTTTACGGCGATATTAATAACGATAACATAGAAGATAACATGCAGGATTCGAACCCGCGAACTTGGGAGCCATACACGCTAACCATCCCTCTGCCATGGTCGGCAAATTAAAGCATCAAAATAATGAAGCAAACTTCAAACTGATACGATTATTTACACGCAAGAATTTTCCTTACGTTCTAAAGTACTAAAAAATCCAGACAGGTTTCTTAAAAATATATACATCCCAATTAATATTAAATTATAACCTGACATATTTTTCTCTCTTTCAAATATCATCTGAGTTTGAAAACTGTAACTATCATTTAAGGTAATGAGACGCAGTATATCTTTTCATCAATGATTCCTAAAATTAATCGAATTCCCAGATATCGAACGCTACGGTCGATCGTCGAGTTTTACATTGAAAAGCGGAGTAAATTATAAATACGAGTAAATAAAATTAATCCGTAGACCAAAGAGGATGACATCCGCTTCTTGGTATGGGTGTAAATGGCGTATTTAGGAATGTTAGTTTTAATATATAAGGATTTTTGTCTATGATTAATTCGAAGGTTTTCAATTTAATGTGAGTAATTAATATTTGGCATTTCACCATTCATGTGTTTCACTAGAAAACATTTCGGTGTCCGATATCGTATGAATCAAAAATAACACCGGGTTATATTTAAAAAGGCTACGTCAGTGAGCGCTAAGTAGAGCAATGTTTTAATGACAGTAATGAATGATTTAAGGAAATCATATTCTCTGTTGAAACAACGTGGAAATATGTATTGCAATTAATCCGCTAAGACGGTAATCAGAGCGGTGGTCGTGGGTCAGCCTCTCTTTTACCAATGGCTAACCAAGACCGTTTGCTCCAAAACGCGTCACATAAGTACTGAATCGATAGCAAAAATATACATGGCACTCTATTCATTCCTATCGATCGTTATCGGACACCGTCTCATTAACTGTTATTGATAATTCCGTCTCTTTTTTATGTGTTCCAGTCAATGTTTCGTGGCACCTCCGAGATGAGAAGAGGGAAGACCAAGAGGGCGACTCAACGGAAGCAATCAACCCATGAATAAAAGATTGTGCAAGTCATAATAAACATTCGACTTCGTGTGTGTGTATCTTGGTCAAATTATAAGATCGCTTTCGCAGGCAACTTCCTCTGCTTTGCTCTTGATACTTCTCCCTCTCTTCCTTCTTTTCGCCTCGGTTGATGGAGAAGGCTTTCCAGCGGCATAAACTGAGTGGGTACATAGGAAAGTCAATATCCTCTGAGGCGGTGATAGGAGAGAGGAGGGGGGAGAAGGGAGTGGAGAGGGAGGGAAGGCGGAAATGGGGAGGGCAAAGAGAAGATGAGGGGAGGGAGAGAGGGAGGAGTTCGATGGTTGCCATGACGACGGCGAGCGACCTCGATGAAAATGCAAGGCGTTACCGAGAAGAAGGAAGAGAACGGAGAGTATGAGGGTCTTGCTTTAAGGAATTTAAAATTCCGATAAAGTAAGAGATATTAGCGCGTATAAATGTAAAATTTGCATTTTTTTTCGCAATGTCGAACATACAAAGGGACTGCGTTATTTTTGTAACGCTCTAGTCGACTTCAAAGACAAATGCCGCACGCTATGGAGAGGACAAATTTTTTTATCCTGCATCGAATAAATAACTGACCATGTGAAATAAGAATGGAAGCGGATAAGCTCCTTTCTTGGAGTGCTTTCTTTGCTTCTTGCGTGCTTACGCTAAGATGAGCATTTTAAGCAGTCGCGGGTAGTTAATTATCTGTCGTCATATTCTAAATGTAAGCATGGCGTCCATCGAAATCTACGTAGCCGATCGTCTAGTAAAATTTTCCTAAGTAAAAAACCGCCGCTGACGTAATTCAAGGGCGGTAGAAAAATCGAGCTTTTCTTTATGTCATTAATTTTCGTCTCCTGTCCTATATGGTTCTCAGTTCTCGGATTACTAATTTTAACTGTTATTTAATGCAGTCTTCATTCATATTTTAGTAGCTGATAAGGCCAAAAATAAAAGTCTAACTGGCCCTTTAAAAGAGGAGCCGTCACTGATAAGCCTATGTTCCATTCTGCCGAAATATGTGTCTCCGTCGCTCGATACAGGTTGAATAACATTAAGCATTAACGATTTCCGTTATCCATAAGATAACACGTGAACATCGACTTTTTAAAGTGGCTTTTATTCTTTTGGAAATTAAAATAAATAAATTGACGTACGATCTTCGAATTTAAACTATGTTTTAGGAAAATTAACGAAGTTTCTTATTCTATTCATTGGTTACGTTTCAACTGATTTGCAACTGGAACTCAAAGCATGATCTAGAGTTGATTTAAAATCCAAATAGAGCAAGTTAAAGGCGACCTAATAATAATTTAAATTGTATATATATATATATAATTAAAATATACTGGGCCCGAACTATCCATGGTTTTGGTTATACATGAGAAGTATTTAATAACACCATTTCTCACTCCCTCCCTGTGACCTTATGCTGTCCGCGGACGCATTCCCGCCTTTGCAGTAAGAAACCTTTCCAACTTTTCCGAAGTGGGAATCATTGCGCGATTGAACGACACACGTACATTCAGTTCCTTTCCGCTACATTCGTGTTAAATAACTTATTATTGCTCTTAGCGGCAATGAATTCTAGGAGCTGTAGCACAGTAATTCTTCGCTACGCCCAGTTTTGTCTTTCGAATTAAAGCTCTAAGATTTCATTTACCCGAAGTTTTCGCACGTACGAATGAACTCTCATAAAAGTACTCATATTTGCATAATTGTTTTATAGAGTCTAAGATGCTTTCAAGGCACTTCAGGGAATTTATGTAACTGGCTAAATCATCCCTGAGGTTTATCACTATGCCCTAAACAAAACTGGGGCTATAAACAGGTATAAATAAATAAAAATCATTTCTAATCAAGACGGTCGCAAAACGGGAGACACTAGTCTTCCCGGCTTTATATGAATTTGTTGAGCGTTTAAAGAAGTGGTCTCCAATATTTTTGAAAGCGCGGTAAACGAAATTTGGCGGTATCCACACCTTAAAAGAAGGCTGTATATTTTTACTAGTAGAAGGTGCTTGCATACTGCAAGCATTTCATCTCACCTTGAAAAAACATTAATTTTTCAGGCAGATATTTCATCATTAAAAATATTCTATTAATTCTAAAGATTTCACATACGCAGCGATCTCTGATCTCTGATCTCTCTGATCTTAGGATCTCTGATACAGTCTTGTTTGCTAACTCAGGCTATTTTCTGCCCTCCATTATCTTCTTCCTCTGGTTCTTCACCAGAGATAATTAATTCTTTCAATTCCTCATTGCTTAATTTCTCCTGATGGGACAGTATTACACCTATAAACTCTTCCCATTCAGTATCACTAAACTCTTCACTTCCAATAGCTTTTGCAAGGTGAACAATTTTCTCAACCTCCCTTTTAATGCTGGGGAATTTCTTAAAGTTGTTGACGGTTTCAGCATATAACTTCTTCCAAAAAGCGTTGATGGTGACTGCTTGACTTTAGCACGAGCCTCTCCAATAATTTCAATAGCTGTCAAAATTGTAAGCTCAGCCCATTACTTGCATAGATTTTTGTTTGGAAAATTATCCATGGCATCAGTAATGTGATTTAAACTTTTCTGTGGGTACTAGGACAAATGTTGTAATGTCTCTTGGATCCATAGGTTGTAAATGGAAGTTGTATTTGGTGGTAGGAACATAACTTGAACATTTTATTGAAGGTGGGTGACTTGGAGCATTGTCTAAGAGGTGATAAATTCTTTCAGGCATCCTTCAACTTCAGGCACAACGTAATGCTTCAACAGGTCATTAATAGTGCGCCTGTTATCCATGCCTTTTTATTTGTACTATGAATTTATCGGAGTCGTTGGCTTAATTCACGACTTTCCAGCGGATTTTAACCAACTTTAATGCGTTCAATAAATGTTACGAAGAAAAGAATTTTTAATTGCTTTCAGACAATTGGTACTAACAAATATAATTGCCTCATTCTGACAAAATGAAATAGGAAGATGTGATAAAGAATGGTTGGACAGCTCAACCAAAGAAGTTATTATACTGGAAGTCACAGGCTATTGATATAGTCCCGATTGTAAATGCACAGTCGTAAAAAAACTGAATTGCTCGTAAGCATTACAAAAAAAGGTTCGGGCAGTCATGGGGTTTCGATTTGTTAAAATGTCAGATAATTGCGATTTACCATGGAGACACCAAAAGAACTTGATACCTCATTGAAAATCCAAATTGTATAAATTAAAAATCTATTTGAAATCTAATATATTATAACCGCTGTGTCTCTGCCTGCCTCTCTGTGTCTCTTCATGCGTCCCTGCCTGATGCATCTGAAGCCTTCCGGGATGAACGCAAATAAACCGGGAAAGTAAGCTCGATTTCGACAAATCTTTTGTCTGAATACTAGGCGCGAACTCATGCAGTTTTTAAGTGGGAAGTCGTTACCCGAAAAGGAATGGGTACGATATCAGGAATGTTTTCGTTTTGCATTTGATTATCACATAATCGGCTGGAATACGATTTGTAGAGCATGTCTTTTTACATTTTAAAATATCTTACGATCGAGATTTTGACTCGAGATTTACACTATTTCACGTAGAAAGAAATGAAGGTTCTCATACTTACTTTCGATTCTGTTGTTTAATTCGTGTTTGCTCATATTTTAAGTTTATATTCGATTTGCTCCGATTTTTCAACATTTCAATTGTTCACCTCGGATTTTTGCATTGTTAGACTAGGCCTTTCAAGTGCATTTGCACTAAGCCTACAATGAAACAAACGCATCAAGGACAATAACCGATTGAAAATTTATGTGAAAAGTTTCGTGTAAATATAAAACAAATGAAATACGTAACGAAGAAAAGAAACGATTCCAATGCATTGTAATAATGGACAACTTAACATTTCAAATAGAAAGATATTTCACGCATATATTGAAAATATCGTTTCCTTTGCAAGTTTTATTCTGCAGTTTAAGCAAATTACATTATTGATAATGTTTGTGATTAATTTCTTTCGACATTGACCCCTGGCCGGTGCATTGATTACTTCATATTAAACAAACCACAGAACATACGATATGCTGTACCATCAGAAATATTGAACAAAACAAAAAATATTGTGTACCGGTAGTATTAGCCATGTAGGTATGTGCTTTTGATTATGAAAATGGTGTGAGCTATATAATTATTTTAAGAGGAGCAAAAAAGTGGTTCAACTAATAACATTCTTTGTAATAATTTTTTGTCATTGGAACTATCGCATTGGGTCACTTCATGCAAGGTTCTCTAGATGTTTGCAGAAAGTACTGCAACGGTACCCTAGTTATTATTAAAACCTTTACAAATATGTATAGTGCAATACAAAATAGGAAATTTATGTAATAATAAAAGACAACAATGAATATCGGTGACATTGGTGTGCATCTGCCTCTCGAGAGATAATACTAAAAACCCTGCTAATGCAAACTACATAAGTGCCGCATGGGGTTTTGGATTCCCGGCGATATTTTTTTCCCGGAAACGGGATTTAGATTTTCAAATATCCTGAGAACCCGGTAATAACAAAGATTTAGCATTTTAAATATTTAATACACCATTTTTCATTTAAACATGATATTTATTACTGATACAACGTAAATACATAAGTAATGAACCCCCATGGCGTGGAACATTATCTGCGACAAATTGCAGATTCAATATTCAGACAGACTTTGACTTGCGCAACCGATCTTTCCTCGATGTTGACGATGTGGAGATAACAAGAGACCAACTACTAATGTATCCAATATGGCCATTCCCTCAACGTTAAAATTGAGGATAAAAAATGTTTGGAGGATTTAAACAGCAATGTATATAAAATTCACTTGGTCAGAGTAGCTATTTGGTCGATTAGGAGCAGAGGAGGGAGGGGAAAAGGAAGAAGAAAGGAGGGGAAGGTCGTTCGTTTCAGCGCTTAGTTTCAGATTCATGTAACATGCAACTATTACGTTTACGACTTTTTGTTTACTGACGACATTCACGGGCGCGAGAAGAAGCCATTTTGACATAGTATTAGCGTTCCATTAAAACTGAATTAATAGCGAGAAACGCAACCTGATCCTTAATCTCAAGCTCCTAATAATTCAGTCACTAAATAGCATTCACTGAAATAATATTTAGTATCCATCAGAAATTCTATTGGTACATCATGTATAAAATCAAAAAAATCAAAACTAATTTTGTTAGATTAACATTTGAGGCTGAAATTCGGAGGAATATCTTTTTAAAATACAGCTATGAAGACAAATCTGGAAAAGCTTGACTCGGTACAAAATTCAAAAGAACAATTTCCGGAAATTATTAAAACTTTTCCCAGGAATCGAGTCAGGGGACCAAAAAAGGTGTATTTCCGTTGAAATCTCGAAATCGATTTCCTTCATGAAAAGAATACTTTTCCTTATACCATATGGAGAAAGTAAAAATGGACGGTAGGGCGACCGACAGCGCCAGGGAGTGGAATGGGGGTAGCTAGGGGTCTCAATATCGCGGCCCAAATACGACCCCCGTGGTCCATTTCTGCGGCCCGCGAAATATGGTAATTTACACTAGGCGGCCAAAATTTCCGTTGAAATCTCGAAATCGATTTCCTTCATGAAAAGAATACTTTTCCTTATACCATATGGAGAAAGTAAAAATGGACGGTAGGGCGACCGACAGCGCCAGGGAGTGGAATGGGGGTAGCTAGGGGTCTCAATATCGCGGCCCAAATACGACCCCCGTGGTCCATTTCTGCGGCCCGCGAAATATGGTAATTTACACTAGGCGGCCAAAACAAATGTAATTTTTATAAAATATTTCATGTAAATCTAAGAAATTCAAGAAGTATGTTACATCAGCACTTTTAAAATATATGCAGTTTATTGCTCATTCCGATTTATAAAAATTCTGGGGCACTAAGAATGTTCTTCTTGTTGTCAGTGTGTGCTTTGCGTGTCAAAAGAACCTAATACTCGACGCCGAAACTGTCATTTTTGTTTAAGGCCGCATCATAGGGTTGGGGCGATTTATTCCCTGTGGAAGGGGAGAATGAATGTCCAAAGAATATGAAACAGTGTTAAGACAGGGAAAATTTGCGGCCCGCGGACTTGACACGGTGCCTTAATGCGGCCCGCGGGTTCGATGAAAAGCCATCATGCATCTCGCGTACCGCTGTGAGTTTGAGACCTCTGCTCTAAGTGATGTAATAAATTTGTCCAAGGAGCAACAATGTGATTTCCCTTAACGACGGAAGATTTTCAACCCATAAAACACGAAATTATCGTGTTCAAAACAAATATATGGTCCGATTGGACGCATATTTGAAAATCGACGGTAGGAAAATGAACTTTCTATCTTTTAGGCGTTGTTTGGTTCAAGTATAATATTCGTACAACGAGTCTAAGTATTTTTAAAATGCGAATGAAAATTATGCTGCATTGTTTCTCGTAAACAAAGTCCCATATAAAATACGGAGATACAGACTTGCGGAGATACATAAAAAACCGAGATTCTAGTCTTTCAGTGATAGATTAATTGATTACATTGTTGAATGTGGCTTTTACTGTCAACGGGACTCTAAACCAGTGTTTCTCAACCGCTGTGCCGTCAGACATGAATCATTGTGCCGCGGAATTTTGGGAGAAACGAGACAGCCACATTGAAAAATGGAGGCGGTGTGCCGCCAATATTTTTTTATTAGCGTAAATGAACCGTGGAATGGAAATGGTCAAGAAATACTACTATAAACAATTATTTCTTAAATTTACCTTTTTTGTTTGTTTTTTTTTTTTGGTTATGCCGATTTCCAAGGACATATTTTCGCTTAGTACGTCGTCGCCATCCAATGCGCGAGAGCTAGAACCCATCTTGAGCTGATTGAGTGTTGTACTAAAAGGCAGACCCGGGGAAGAAAAAATAACTAAGTTATAAACACAGACAACAAAGAACCACAGAACGTAAGCAGAAGAAATGAATTCATTAACCAACAGAAGGAGGGCTAATAAGCCAGAGCCCCGAATAATGAAAACGTCGACGAAAATGGTACATTACGCACGCTAGATGGATTAACTCGAACTCTAGAGAAGTGTTTGGAAAAAACACACAGAATGAATACTAGCTGCCTTCTTATATATACAAGGGAGAAGTATACAACTTGATTAGTTGACCAGAGTGTGGACGAATGGCCGTTTAGTAAGCTTCCTTAACCATCAAAGATATGTGTATTTACTAGTAATATCACGTTATTAACTAAATTTCTGCTCTTAGAAAATATTTAAGATGCATATATATTAATATTGTCCAAAATTTTGTAAGTGCGGCCTCGGGACAGTATTTTTATCTTGAGAACCCCGAGTTCAGTGACTTCGATATTAACAAATAAAAGCGTCGAATTTGATATGGGATGTTTATGTTTGACTGATAAATAACCAACATTTGCTCACTCCGTAATAACTTTTGAAATTTAGATAAACCTTTTCTCAAATAGCGTTAAATATAGCTAGGAATATCAGAAAAGTTTTTCAGCCCAAAATTTATTTTTAATGGGAAAAATTATTAGTCTGGCAATGTATATTTTTGTTTGCACTAAACGTTGACAGTAAGACTCTTTATTTGTACTAGAGAAAGCCCGTTCTGCGAACGAAATGAAATATATAAATGTAAAATAAAAATAATTTTTAGTTATGTTAGACTCAATGATGTTTAATATATTTCCTTTACGATTATTTATTTCGTTTTACATTAATTTAATTTTCACGTTCATTTGAATTATGCAATTACATAGTCACATTCAAAGTATTTTACAGCAAAATTTAAAACCATATCTAATTTAAAACTTCAGGATAAACTACAAAACTACATTTGCGGTAATGTGATCTAGTGCAGTGTTTTTCGAACTTTTTGCATCGCGACCCAGTAGAATGCCTCGCGGCCCAATCGAAGTGAAGGGGATCATGGAGAAAAATATTTTACTTATATTGAATTTTCGTTAACTCTCGAAAAACAGTAACTTATACTTAAAGATTGGCATTCATATAAAGAGAACATTTAGTTCCCCGTCATTTTCTATACATTTCAATTGGTTATACATTGAGTACTCAGATTTTCCTCATGAGCCTCGCGATCCGAGGGCCGCATGTAGGCGTAGGTTGCCAACCACTGCCGTAAAGCAATCGGGAACCGAGTCCTTTCCGGTGATAAGACTCTCCATTTAATCCAAAATTTATGTTACGATGAGAATATGGCCCTTGGTAGAGAAGGAAATTACACGAATGCCGATAGGAATTCAATTCACGAAGATGTGTGGAACTACCGATCGCGGTTAAATCATCTGATAAGTGTTCCGAATGAAGCTGGTAATCGTGGGTTCTATAAAAAAAAATCCGGACGGTCCTATTCTCTTTAAAAATTAGAGCAAGATATTTTCAACGGAAATGAGCCTATTTTTGAGCTACGTGTTACCTCATTCTGTTGAGCAAATAACTCTTATTTCGGGCCAAGTAAAGCCGTCTCTTATTACCGTCGGTCGGAAGAGATCTCTTCGAATGATCGTCTTATTAGCAATGGTGACACCATGCTTGGGAGCCGTTGTTGATCTTGGCAAGCCATAAAGGGCGCTAGAGCAGTCGGAAACGAGTGCAGACAGAGAGCCGGGTATTTAGAGTGGCTGTCAAGGAGGGAGGAAGAAGGAGGGTTGAGGAGGTTAGATATCTAGGGACCAGAGAGATGTTTTGCTGTGCGAGGTGCGAGAGAAGAATAAAAAGATCTCTCCAGAAGAAGAAGAAGGTTTGTTGTTTTAAGAGTGATTGGTGTCTTCTTTGACAATGAAGACAAAGAGGCTTCTGGGAGGGCGGATAAGGAGTGGGAGGGCGAGTTAGGATAGGGCGGGCCGGCAAGAGAGAGTTTGCTGCAAAATTCCAAGAAACACATTTCACTAACTGGCAGGAATAGATTGTTTACACAGGTGATAAGTATTTCCAAGACATAACGACCATTGAACAGTAGAATGGCTGAGGTTTAAATGTGAGGGAAAGGGGTTGGCGACCTTCCTCTTTTATTTACTAGATGTAGTGTTTTCAGCACTGTTTCCACTAAAAGTCGAAATAATTGTGTTTGCTGCACTGCGCACGAATGCGAAATGAATTCTAAACTAGTAGCGTACGAAGATTCTTCCAAATAAGAGACCCAAACGAAGATGGTTGATTGTGTTTTCACAATTTTTAGAGCGTTTAATAAACGAACTTATGTTTTCGCTCTGTCTGTCCCTCTGGGCAATCAATTAAATTAAAATAGCAAAAAATAGTAAAAGATATGACTAAAATTTGCAGGATATATGTGACCTTAAATGTAATCTATAACGCTGCAGAAGAAATCTTTTTTAAAAATCGGTGGGCGGCAGGGGGTGCCGTCAAATGTTTTCAAATTAAGATTCTAAGCAAATGGTTATAGATAGAAAGTTATACTTTTTAAATTAATTACTGAATAATTTACTTAATTTCATGTTATTATATTACTAAATTTAAAAGAATTTCATGTTTAGAATTATAAATAAGCTTTAATAAATGAAATGAGCTTTTTTATATTGCGTCAGCAAATGAAGCCCCCATTTTTATCTCATATTATTAAATAGTTTAAAAATAGTATATGCTTTAGAGTTTTGCTTAAAATATTAATAATTTTAGTTAACGGATATATAGGTGAAAGTTAAAAAAAATTGATTTTTGCAATTAAGTTTTGTATTTTAATGAATTGTATATTTTTTCACAATTACGTCAACTAATCATAAATTTTTAACTTTGATTTCCAATTTCAATATTTTAATTAGTCATTAAATTTATACTTTGCAATTATTCATTTATTACAGCAGAAAAAATGAAAAAGATCTCATCTGAATAATAAATCTATCTATTACGAAATTAATCGGTCAAAAACAAAAGATAGTTTTTTCTTTCGATCACAAGCAGCGGAATTACTAACAACCTCATTTAAAACACTATCGGTCGAAAGTGTTCGCATTACCTTTAATCTTCGATTCAGTCATGCCAGGAACGCTAACGATTTTTGTAAACAGTTGGAGAATATTAATTGATTTAATATTAAAGTCATTCATAAGAGTCAACTTCCAGACAGTTGAGCTACGTAATTTGAAATAATATATTCATGTCCATAAGGATGTTGAATATTTCATGTTAATTTTTTTGAATAATAAAGAATGAAGTATGGCATACCTAAAGAAGTACATTTTGTATTCAGGCTGAATCCTAGAGCACTATTTCAATATATCTTTCTGCGCTGATAAAAGAATTACCTATAGAAAAGCGGACAAATAAATAATAAGAGTTCCGGAAACAAAAGAATTCTTGTGAAGACAGAATAAGGTGAGGGCAAAGGGTATAATTTCGTTGAATTTTATTTATGGCTAATAAATCTCTAATTTTGTTTTAATGGATTACAGTAAACAGATGAATTCTGTTTTGTTTGCATTCTTGTTTAATGTTTATGTTGTCTAGCAAGTCCA
This sequence comes from Tanypteryx hageni, assembly GCA_028673005.1. Taxonomy (NCBI): domain Eukaryota; kingdom Metazoa; phylum Arthropoda; class Insecta; order Odonata; family Petaluridae; genus Tanypteryx; species Tanypteryx hageni. The sequence continues at coordinate 132,357,846 of CM054112.1, read as the reverse complement.
ATTTTGAACTTCATGTTGAGTTTGTGCGAGTTATATGGTTAACGATGCCCAGTAATTGATGCAAGAATAGGTGTGATTTGGTTTCTAGGATTAATTAGTTTATGAAAGTACATTGCGTATTTGGCAATAAGGTTAGCAGTTATAATTAAATTTATTGTTTCAATTGACTGTTCTATTTAGACTTATTGCATTTTTAAATTTTAAATAAGTCATATGCCCTATAATATACGAGTATTATAACTGCACAGTCGATTAGATTCATGACTCGAATATTTGGGGATGATTCGAAGAATATTTTGTGATTCGCAGAACCCTTATATATATATATATATATATATATATATATAAATGATTGCCCGTTGTGGGATCACCTTGTTGCCCATACGACACAGTCCCATATTCCTTGCTGTTTTTTTACAGTGCCCGACTCCACCACGACTCAACGCTCTTCATCTCTCTCTTTACGTGTTTTCATTTTCTAAATTCGTCCTTACTTCATTTTTCACTGTCGCCTGTCCCGTCACATGTCCATTTTTTCTTTCTCTCTCTCTCGCCTTTCCTTAACTCTCTCCCTCCTCCTCCATTTCTTCCATCTCTTCCATTTCCTCTCCTTACTTCAATCCTTCCTTCTCTCCTCAATCACTCCCGCACTTTTTCCTTCTTCTCTCCACAAAACCCCTTCATATTCTTTTGATTCCCTTCCCACCCTATTCCTTCCCAACTCTATCACCCTCTCTCCCACCGACTCACACTTCCATTTCCCACCCAGACTTACTTCCATATCCATCCCATTCCTCACCCTCCGAGCCTTCGTCTCTCACTCCCTTCTTCACTTCTATCCCTTCACTTACCCCACTCTCTCCCTCCCACCTTCTCTCCCTCACATTTTCACTCTCTCTCTCTCTCCTCTCACGCGCACTCTCCTTTGTTCCGACTCGTGCCTTTTTCGTAGACGGGGGAGTGTCTTAAGGGAACAGGTGGGCAACGCATGCAAAGCACTTTGCGGATGGAAGAATAAACGCTCAGAGAGACAATGAGGGGTATAAATTATTCTGCGACAAAATCTGCGACAGAAATCGGCAAATTTACGAATGTTTCTATTTAGCTTATTATTTATTAGGAAGTTTTAATGGAATGTATTTCAGGAAAAGTTTCATATTGTTTCATCGCAGATGCCTGTTTTAACCTTTAAATTTATAAATATTTATCCGATGAAAAATACCTGAAGCGGAATGAATACTTAAATGGTGAAAGGCACGGTATTGTGGACTTTTTTCCAACTAGCTTTGTTTAGTATATCACTGGTACCTATGGCATACATGGAGTATAGGAGAAAACGCCGAACAGGCGATCATATTTCAGGAATGTGATCGATGTGATAAACAATTTGTAAGAAAATATAAACTGTGTTTGTCAGCGAAGCATACAGCTCATCAGCCCTGATTTACTTACCTAACAGAGCAATGCCTTTCAATCTTCGGGATAATTGGCATAGCACTGTGTTAGAATGAATGAAGTAGCAATGAAAAACACCAAAAGAAAGATGTTTTAAAATCGAGTAGATATTTGGAAATTCTCTAGAAGAGACGGATAAGATATAAAGAAAGTTTTAAAACATACAGAAATTTCGCATGAAAAATTAACGAGCAGTAGTATCATCTGTAGGTATAGTAATTAATAAATATGAAAAACAATGCGACTTTTTATAAAGAAGATCACGATCACCCTGATATATTTAAAGTTTTACGCGATTAGGATTTTCATTACCAGGAACATACTTACGATAAAAGTAATCTTAACCCGGGATCACTCGTGTATGTTTTTGTTACACCATGACTCGCATGTTCGATTTTTTCTAACGTATGTTATTTTATGTTTTTTCAATAAATATCAACTGCAGAAACAATTTTTCATTTGCAAACGATTTATATATGATTTATTATTTATCACAAATATAAAATTATGACATTTCACAGATTTTTGTTGAACAGAATTAATGTCAATATTATAAAAAAAGATGTTCAATTTGTATTACTTGATTGACATGATGAATTTTTAGTAAACACATAATATACAATAAAAAGAGAATAAAAAAATGAAACTAACATGAGAAAATGAAAATATAAAATTAAAATTTATCATTCAGAATCTGAATAGTGTTGCACGTCACATTCACAGCAAACAAAGATCATTTGTGCTGTATGTTCCTTACAAAATAGGTTTAGCGCAATTTTTACTAAGATGTTGCGTGAATCTGTTCTTTCTTATTGGACGGTATTCACAACTAGGTTTTTTTTGAGGTCCAGCCATAGTTACCTTACGTGGATTGTCAATTCTGGCGACGTTTCTTATCTTTTGTTTCAGAGTAAAAGATAAGGTAGGTATTGAAAGGCAGTTTATCAAATGTGGTTTAATCAAAGTAAGACTCAGTTCAGTCAGAAATTGCCTTCGAGTTATTAGATGGTTTGTATTTGTTTTGTAAATAATTTGGGCATTTATACCTGCAATATTCAAGAGAGAAAAGAAAATGGTTAGTGGCCAGCGATTGCTAATTCTTGATACGGCATATTCAGATTTTAGCCGGTCCACTACATCAACTCCACCTTTTGTCATGTTGTAAAATGTTATTACTTCTGGATTACAGGCATCACCCGAGCCAGGGTCAACGCTGTCATCGTTGTGCATCAGCACATTTTTTTTGTGCATACGAGCTGAGAAGACAGTTGTTTCCAGGCTTCTGACCAAATGCGAACATCCTACTATTTAGAGGCATTTCCTTTACAATTTGAAACTCGGGAGGAATTTCTAGCTTGTTTTTCCTCCAAGTCCCCACGAATGTCAACCGGTGATTGACATATAAATCATTGGCGAGAGGCACATAAGTGAAGTAGTTGTCCATAGTTATATTTCGTCCGGAGTTGTCGATCGGTTTTATTAGCCGCTTGACTACATTGGTTGCGTCGTTTGGAAATTGGTAAGGCCCAGCCGGCTGCTTTCCTATGTAAACTTCCACGTTGGAAGTGTAAATGTTCTTGCGTCACAAAGTGCGTATATCTTTATGACATATTTAGCAGGTTTATTCGCAATGTACTGCCTAAACTTGCATCTTCCCCTGAATGCTTACAGCATTTCGACTATGGTGGTATATGCACTTAGGCTGTAGCTCTTCATACAAGTTCGTACAAATTGATCGAAAATTTCTCGAATAGGTGCTAGATTGTCTTGTTTCTTCCATTGTATCCTCGTGTCTTTATTGTCAAACCTTATCGCTTGCAAAAGAATGTGAAAACGTTTTTTGCTCATTGATGCCCAGAAGAACTCCGGTGCTGCCCCCTCAGTACTCCATAATTCATCTGTATTTAGATGCTGCGACTTCTTTATTCCAGCAAGATATAACACACCTAGGAATGTCGAAATTTCTTGAAAATCCGTGTGTGAACAGTCTCGTGCACCATAATAATATCAATTTGTTCATTTGTACAGTCAACAAGGTGGGCAATTGTAGTATCAGGAAAAAACAGTTTCCAACAATCCAAGACCGTCGTCAAATCATTAGCTGCTCCTCTCACTCCTGGAAATTGTGATACTATATTTTGGCATGCAGTTATAGCTGGAGTTGACTTGTGCTTCAACCATTTTGTTGTTCCGTCTTTTCCTAGGTAAATTTCTTCGTGGTACGATGATCGTCTTTTGGCAAGTCGATGGGCCGGCGCTGTAGTTGTTGAAAGTGAAACTTCAGTATCACTATTACCTGACTGCTCCGGCGCTGTGTCGTTATCCTCATGCTCAGATTGGTCGTCTGTATCTGAGTTTAAATTGTTCACAATATCCTCATTCTCCTCCACCTCTTCCAACCATTGCTCGAGAATTAGTTCATCTGACATGATTGATTACTGGAAACAAACGAATTGTGTATGTAGAAAATACAACATATTTGTATAATACAACTACAAAAAAAGCTGGAACTTACCTATAATTCATAATAAAGATAAAACATAAAAAAAACTATTAAATTTATAATTATGAACAAAATGAACACAAGAAACACGAATTTGATTGGTGAAAAAACTATAGCACGATCGCTCGGGTGATTAGAAAATATCTAACAAACGTGCCTCGTGCAGGACGATAACACACTGACAGTCAACAGTTACCCTCACCACCAAGGGTGCGGCGCTGCATGCTAATGACATCACCCGACTAGGCGTTGCTACGGCAGCGCCCTCTCATCCACATCTAACATGAAGTTATAAAAAATATGCAAAAATGTTAGAATTTTTCTAACAACGCGAGTGATCCCGGGTTAAATGCATAAAAACGATAAATGATGTCCCAAAATCATGGTATGATCGAAAAAGCGGTTAAATGTCTTAATAGCTACAAACAACTGGAGAATCTTAATCTTTCTACGAACATTCGTAGATTTATCAGAGAATTAACATGAATATACGAGAAGTCAAAAATGTTTTCTAATATTTTATTGCAAGTGGGTTACATCTAAGTGCACAGGTACTAGATATAGACACATCAATAAGCTATTTTTCGACATAGTCTCCATGATTGTTCAGGCACTTGTCGCACCGGTCGATCGAAATGTGGAAGTCATGGCGGTAGAACGATGTGTACTGCTGCAGGAGCCGTCGCCTGAACTTCTCTTGGATGGCCTAATCAGATGGAAAGCATCGCTCTCCCAGATGCCTTTTCAAATGTGGGAGAAGATGGAAATCCGACAGCGTCAAGTCGGGACTATAGGAAAGGTGGGGAAGAGTCTCCTATTGCCAAGTGTTCAAGAGGGTCACTGTGGTTTGGGCAATGTTGTGCAACGGGAGCACTCCTACACAAACTACTCTCTCACATTTGAATAATAACGTACCGACGATTTAAGTCTAAAGCTTTAGTCCAAGAGTTCAGAAGCATTTCTCCTGTTGTCACAAATAAAATATTTTGATATCCTCATTCACTAAATTTAACTAGAATATATTATAAAATAAAATAAATAAAAACTCCTTCTTCCAATAATTAAAATGCGAGGCAAAAGAATGCAAGAAGATTTTATTCGTTTAATAATATGTTCAAGTAAGAACCGTCGTGCTTACCTTATGGCTGAAATGAAATTGAAAAACTACACTTCTCATATAGTCAACCCAACCTTTATTCACTTCTGGAGAAAGATAAAAAGAATTGAAATACGTGTTGCCTAAACAAATTAACCGGAAGAAGTGGACGAAGAAAAATAGAAGCAAAATGAAAAAAATATTTCAATGACCGAAAATTTGTATGAATGAATGATTCGAGTTCATTTCATTTTAAGCGGCAACTTTTCACAAGTTCTTCTAGTATTTACTCATGTAATTATAAAATTTCTACGAATTAAATAGAAAGTTTTTCACCAATTAGAAGTTATTTCACTAAAATTAATAAAAATATTATTATTGTTATTGGTTTCATTTTACATTTTCAAGTAAAACCAGATAACTCGTCATCTCCATAATACCCCTTGAGGATTTTTTATATCAAATGTATCGATTGCGGTATTTTGCTGTATGAAGTTAAATGTGTCTTTTGACAAAAAATGAAAAAGTTATTACTATGAATTTTCCCATATTGGTATACTTTAACGGAGCCATTTATTCTCGACCGGAATGAAAAGCAGCTGTAATATTACTAGCAAAGTTTTAAGAAGTGGCTTAATTCAAGTAAAATTATCGGGATACAGTATTTACTCAAAGACGCACTGGGATGGATTCATGGAGTGTATCTCTAGTTTTTCTCAATTGCAAACATCTTTTCCCTAAAACACTCATGAGAATTTTTTTGACTCATTGCCCGTATTATCATCGCGAATGTTTTACTTCTACGTGCGTCTAGACGATTCTCACTTCGACATCTCCCATTTCCTTCACACCTCCTCACACGCACTCGACTTTTTTATCAGTGGATTCCTTCGACGCGCCACTCACCCCTCCCATTACCCTCCCCTCTCTCCGCCCCCATTATGCATGTCACCGCTCGCAGAGACAGCCAAGCGAGCCGAGGCTGCCCACACACGTTGTCTCTCGCCAACCGCGGGAACTAGTCTTATCCCTCTCGATCCTACACACGCCTTCCTCCCTTTTTTTTTTTTTTACACGTCCCCTTGTTCCGGAGAGAAAGAGAGAGACGGACTTGCCAGGTGAGCGTGTCATTTCTTTGCTTTTTTCCTCCCTTTCGCCTCTCGACGCGTCTCGCCTTTAATAATGCTCCCAGCATGCCCTTTGTCGCTCATTCGTGCGGGCAGGACGAGTGCCCGGTTCTCGGCGATATATGTATATATATATATATTATATATATATATTATATATATATATATATTATATATATATATATATATATATATATATATATAAGCCGATCCTGTCCAATTTGAGTGTGTATGCTTCTTCATGAATATGCTAACTTTTTCGACTTGTTACATATTCTGGCACGTAAGATTAGGCGGCAAAAGAGATCGATATATTTTTTTAATGGATCGATTAAGAGAAGGCGGTGGAGAGCAATGTTCTCTCAAACTTATTAGCGTTCGGAATGCAAGTGAAATAAACCATAGAGAATGGATTTTTACGGGCTTCATATTCATAAGCAGCGCCGTAAATAGCTATTTTAGCACCCGGGGCAAGCCACCAAATATGCGCTCTCTTCATAAAAAAAATTCTCTTACCTATATTTTTTTACTATATGGATTTTGGGAGAAGAATTAATAAATAAAAATAAACTATAAATGATGTAATTAAAAAAATGAAGTAGTTTAAGGAGAAAATTTATACATTGTTCTCACAATAAGGTGTTTAGCCTATCGAAGCAAATCCAGCCAGAATTAGCGGGAGCCACGTGGGTCCCTGGAGGGACCGCACGGCCACTATCACACGTACCCCCATGCACCTGTAGTTTTAGTGAAAGATCTAAGAAAAAATAAAATTCTTTAAATCATCTAGTTGGTTTTTAGGGGGCTTACAATGCGTATTGTCTGGAACAAGTATAATAGTGAAATCGCCCGTCATTGTGCCATCCAACCTCACACAACCTGCCATTAACAATTTTTGCACCATTTCTTTTGTCGCGCCCGGGGCAGATGCCCCGCCCTAGTTACGGCACTGTTCATAAGCGCATTTTTAATGGGATTTATCGTTTAGCGTATTCTGAGTAAGATGGATTTTATCAGTTCTCTAAATATTCTCCATGCTTGAATGAAGAAAAGTTATGGTTAAGCAATTTAAATATTTTTTGGTTTAGTCTCTGATTAACAGATAAATGTGAATTTGATTGTTTGCTTCACCATCCATTGTCTCACGCAAAAGTGATTTCATTAATTGAAAAAAATATTTCTACAAATCTCGAAAATGGCTATAAATGTCTTGTTTCGTGCGCGAGTTTATTTCTTCAGAAAGAGTTTTCATCCACAAGTCATATCCACTCCAGCGGATTCTTACGTCTCTATATTTCCTTCCTCTCTTGCCTTCTTCCACTATCTCTCTCTCCCTCTCTCTCTCCCTTCCCTCTTCCCCATTTGCTCCCTCTCTCATAAGGTTCCGCTGATTTTTCCCGAGAGGATTGAAACCTCTTTCGAGTCCATCTCCTCTGAGCACGCCTTACCCTTCAGCCTTTCCTCGCAGGCGAACCCCTAGAAATAAATGTGAACGTTTTCTGATGGATGCAATGAGTCAGCAGAGACATCTTAATTACCTTCGGACACAATCCTGAAAAATGGAAAACAAAAGTGCGCGGTAAATATTGATCTGGCATGTTTTTCTAGAAAAGGATGAAACGGTTTAACAATAATACGTCGACAAATATGTTTCTTCGGGGACGCGGTTTTCTAACAATTCTTATTCACGTCGATGGCGCGCTCCAATAATCTGGCGACGAAATATTTTCGATCTCTTTTGCGTTTTGATCAGTGTTTCTGTTTTTATTAGGATAATGTTGCCTATGAATTCATTTTGAATGTTTTTCATGGCTCGATGTCACGAAACAACTATTACAAATTTAAACGGGGAAATTTACACTTAATTAGCCTATTTGGCATTTTTTTGGGAATTATCCACTCTATTTAACATTTTTTGATAAAGTTGTCCGGAAACTTTCCTCTAAACAGAAAACGCTGCTCCAAAATGGCCCTAAGATAATTGACAGGAAAATGGGGCCATCGCTCCAGAGCGAAGCGCTTGAAATATTGAAATTCAGGTGGAAATAAAAGCTCCTCGATCGAGTTTTCAGACCTTTCGGGAGAAAATCCACTCTCTCTTTATTTGCTGCCTCTCCGACCGTCGCTCAGTGCGTCGAAAACAAAAAGAGAGAGAGAGAGAGTCAGAGAGAGAGAGAGAGAGAGTGTGGTGGGAGAGGAGGAGAGAGGAGGAAGTGGGCTGCAGTGGGGGGAAGAAAAAAAGGGAGGAGGGGAACTCCCTCCCAGAACAGTATTTTTGGTTTTCTTGTGCTCGTTGGACCTACCCATGATGAATGGCCCTTCCAAGTCTCCTGCGTACTCCCTCCCTCCCTCACCTCTCTCCATTTCTCCTCTCTCCGTCCCTCCATGTCTCCCTCTCTCCATCCTACCCTCTCTCTCTCTCTCCCTCTCTCCCAATCTCCCAGACCACCACTCCCCTTCCATATCCGCACCCTTCCACTTCTCCCTTACTCCTGCTGTCGATACCGTCAATAAAAACATCACGGCAGTTCTCTTCGCCCCCTCCTCCTCCATCTCTCCCCTCTCATCTCCTCCGAACCTCCCCCAACTCCCACTTTTCTCCACTACCCGAATCCAGAATTGGTGCGCCAGTCCGTAAGAAACTCATTTTCGCCTCCATTTTCCCACCCCCTATTCTCGCCTTTCGCCCCCGTTCCACCCCCTCCGTCTCGAGGCTTCTTCCCCCGCCTCCTACTGCAGTCACCCTCGAGTTCCCCTTTCCCTCTTATCCGGACGCTCTCTCCAGGGACCGGAGGCCTCACTTCCTCGAGCCCTCGTCCTAAGGGAGACGGACCCGCCCCCGCCCTCTTGCCCCCGCATGCGTCAGCCGAGAATTCTATCCCCTCCCCTTCGCTCTCCAAAACCCCACCTCTCGCACTTATTACCTCTGGATCCTTTATTCGCTAGCAATGCTGTAGATTTTCTTGGAGTACTTTAGACCCAAGTACCTATTGATGAACGTGCCCCAGTTATTTCCGTAGGCAGAATTAACTAAAGGAATAAATAGTTTTATTTTTATTCATATTACAGGGTAAATATTTTATCCGCATTTCTTTCATCTTGAATTTAAAATATTCCATACATGTGGTGTTCAGCTCATAAAATGTTTAGCTTCAATAGGCATAAAAAGGTTGATAAAAGCAAGTCCGCATACCAGCAACTAAGAAATCATCATTGGTGGTAATTCGCAGGTGATACATTATAAAAAATATCTTAGAAGTGTTAGATTTACCATCGGTGAGTCGTCTCTATTGGCAAGCGCTTTTGAGCCGGAATGCGCATCTGCGTTTTTCAATATTTTGATAGCTATCGATGAGACAGTTCGTCATTTTTTCAGCTATAAAGCTAACTCTATAATTCTCCCTTGATGTGAGTTTGGATCTTGCATTGAGAATGGAATTCAAGCATCGAAGGTTTTTTAGGAATCTATCTAATTAATCAATAATTGATAATGTGAACCAGAACCAATTTTTAGGCGCGTTTCGCTTCCAGCATAAGCGCATATTTGCGTCGGTTTTTTCGTCCGTCCGTCCGCATGTTCGTTCTCGGCCTCTACCGAACGGATTTTTATGAAGTTTGATATTAAGGACTTACAGTCAAATAAATAAGAAAATCACAAAAGTAAATTACGTAAGCCAATCAGGGGTACCATTTTACTGGTGACAAAAATGAACTTTCCGTTATATCTCTTAAATGTTTGGTCAAATTAAAATAGTTTTCAAATAAACTTGTAGAACTAATAACGTAGAGTATTTATTTTCCCATACATTTTTATCGTAGGAGTAGCCGTTATCAAGAAAATTGAATAAGAAAGTCCTAATTCGCTTTGAACTTAGAAAAATTCATGCATAGCTACCTACTTGTTGTCGACGTAAATAATCTTTTTGATTACTGAAGTAAATAAGATCTGCTATAATTACAAAATTCATTTAATTCCTTACGCGTGAATGGCAGATTTTGTAAGCGGGAGGAAATGGATTCTCTAAGGCGAAGAAAAGAACATAAACGTAAATATTATAACTACTGATCTCAAGTGAGGTATGTTTTAAGTAATTTTCGATTGTTCGGTTGATTGAAAGTGATTAGAAAATGGATCACTAAATATAAATTGAATATTTACCTGGAATCATTTATGATATATCGTTTTGCATGCAGTATTTAGTCATTAAAATTACGTAACTAAGGGGGGAGAAGAAATTTTTAATAGATAAAGATACAATCGGGTCGTGTTGTTTTGCTGTTGTATGGTGTGTATTTGGTCGTATAGTTTCTAATACCCCATCACACGAAACGCGCCTATTTGTGATACACTGTACACTTTCCTAACTTGTTATTATTTACCAGCGAAGATATAGTACCGGGACGCGTTATGGACATGTCTCGTTCGTCCATCTGCCGTGACTTTCATCTCTTGAACCGTTTGACGGATTTTAGCGAAGTTAAATATTAGCTATCCTTATTAAAATTTATCGCCCAATTATGATGTTGAACTAAATCCGTCAATTACAAATTCCACTTTATATAAGCTCTTAAATGAACTTATACCTACTCGTGTCTCGTTAAATAGCATCCGCAGAGCAACAATTAAATACCATATTTTTCTCTCCAAAGTTCTTATATGATCTTTAAGTTATATATTAAAAACAATATTCGGATAGAGGACAAAATTTGCCGAAAAACAGTCCGCGAGACTTTAATTTCGGGTATAAAAATTCGGTTCTGTTTTATACGCCTTTGATATCTCTGTGTATTCCATTAATGGAGTATACTTTTCCTTCTTTTCAAAGAATCTCAGGACCATATTTCTCTCACCTTGCAAGGCTGCTCTCTTGCTGCACATATTTTCGACTGAAATTCTTGGCAGATCTAAATGGGATTTTACTCATTCGTAAATATTTCTTGCGTTCGGACGTTCTTCATTAGGGTTCAAACATAAATTCTTCTTCACAAAATTTCCCTTTTCAATGAAAACGAAACGAGCACACACGACTGTTTGATTCGTTTTCGTGATACGATTATATTTTTCAAGGGACAAACTAAAAATAGATTATTTTACATATTATTTGAAATTTCACTACCTATATGTTTTCCATGTTCTGTAACTCTTTGCTGCACAGTATCATTACTCAAAGCAATATCACGATATAACTGATTATAAGGTTGAATAGCATGCACTAATGTTTCGATACATTCACCACTGTGAAAGTCTTTCTGTGCTGGTCAATGCAGGAACAAGTTTAGAATTCAGGTAATCGTAGCTCGTCATCACGGGAAAGAAAAATCTTTATTGATTTTTGTTGACGAATCTATTCAATACGTGCTGCGTTCACCAGTTCTCTGCAGGAAGTCACGTCGCTATGCTTGTTATTTATTTCTAACCCGTGTATACTGAAATGGCGTTGCGCCGCGTATGTTCTTATTTGACGAAGTTCTTTTACTGAATTTCACACAAATTTTTATTATACATGGGTTTTAAAAACACCCAGTATTTTTCTTCCTACTCTGGATAAACTTTCTTTTTTTCCGTTCTAAAATCACACCTACATTTTGAAGGTGGCGAAACATTTAAATCAGCAATCGTGCTCGGAATCGCATCATCAATCTCTTTCCCCTCTTTTACCTTAAAATAATTTAGTATGCGCATTGTGTCTTATTTTTTTAGAAAATTTATAGATCGTGTGTAAATTCACGAAGACAAAGAATTATTCCCTACAAGAAGGGCACGGTAAAAGTGTTTCTCCAACAGCGACATTTGTCCCACCAATAGAAATGTCTGAAAATGGATTAAAATACAAAAATATCACCTTTTAAGGTGTATTAAATTCATCAATCATATAACAACTAAATTAATTGCAAAATTTTACCTACCAGTACATTTTTATTGAGCGGTTTTTCTCCGTCGCTATCATCACCGGTAAGAATATAGTTGATTTCAATATGGCCAATGAACTCGCTACTGGACGCAATATGCACAATAAGACGTGTTGCAGAATTTGAAGTAGGCACTCGAACTATGCACCGAACTCTCGGCCTTTAGGCGCACTTTATCACAAATGATTTTCCTGCAGCTTTTTTTCTAGCTCGCAAAGTGTAAAATTCAGTTGTTTTTAGAAGAATCGTACATCATATTACCGCCTCAATAACTCAAGTAATTTTATTATGGTTCCATTGTTCCATATTTTTACTAATCAGTATGGGCCTTCTCCCTGGTTAACTATTCAAGTTGAATATCTTTCCCCTGAATGTAGGGGTGATTCGGCTAATTCCGGAGTACTAAGAAGGAAAACAAATAAATACTGGGTTAAGTAAAAAAGCTTTGTGGCTCAAAACTTAGCATTCCTTCAAAGAATACATTCTTTTATAATATACACTTATTTCTGTTCATCGCTCGAAAGAAGAGGCCATGCAGCGTAACAACTCAAAATCGCTAAGAGACAGGTTTCCAGCTAATGCTTTCACAAAGCAAAAAATGAAGGTAGTAAAATAAAACCATGAAAATAGAGTTCTTAACAACTTCAGCTTCCATTTGATACTAAAATTACCCATTTTTTGCAAGAAAATGTATCGGTAATTAATCAATGCTCCACAGTAGCAAGTCCTAGCACTATATTAAATTACAGCCACATCGAGTTTGAAAAATTAAATTACCAATCAGGCTCAAGTTTTATTTCAAGGTCAACCATGGTTTGGGTAATACAGAAGACTGCCGTTAATACTTCCAATCACCGAACTAAAGTCGCAATGGGTCTGAACGTCAGAGTACTGCGGTTTTACCCGCACTGCGGAATTGGCTCAGTCTCCCCTACTATATAGTATAATGTGGCATCTGGCTCACATCTTTCTTTCTGAGCCAGCTAGTATACATTCTACGTGTTTATTCTATACGCTTCTCTAGAAGCCGAGTTAATTCCTCTATCGTGCGTGATGGAACTTTTGCGCCCATGTTTTCATTATGAGCTCTAATCTTTGGAGCTCTGATTTATTAGCTCTCCTTCAGTTGGTTTATGAATTCATTTCTTCTGCTTAAGTTCTGTAGTGCTTCGTTGTCTGTGTTTACATCTTAGTTATTTTTCTTCCTCGTGTCTGCCTCTTAGTACAGTTCTCAATCAGTTCAAGATGGCTTCTAGCTCTCGTGCATTGGTGGCCACACTTGAGAATAGCTGGTTTAGGAGTTCTTTCTAACATCGGGTAAAGTGTGACTAGAAGTGCTTCCCTCAATTCTTACATTTAAAAAAAAACCTTTAGCGTCTCCAGTTGGCAAGACCTAAGGAATCCAATAAAATTTTCACCGAAAAGTTGTTTGGTCATCTTTACCCTTGTTTACAAAATTTACCTATTTTTAGTCATGTTAAATTTCGTGCGCATATATTACTTACTTCCATTTTTTTCACCGATCATATCTAATAGTCTTCTGATTCGCTACCAACTTCCTACCGAAATAAAACTTCTTGCGTACACATTCGATTTTAGTTAGGTTTCATGCGATAATCGAAATCCGTGTATAAATATGGTGAAAGGCAGCAAAATTTAAGGATTGGCAAAGGAAATTGGGAATATGCTACAGTGAGGGACCTCTACAAAAATAATAATACTCACTTTTTATATCTTCGTCTAATTATGTGTTGAGGCTCTATTCAGTAAAGGTTCTATCAGACGCAAGAAGATCCTTCTAATTTAATATCGAAAGTTTTCAAAAATATTTTTGCTTCATTAAAGAACATTTTAATTGATTAAAAGAGGAAAATTAGCGGCAACATTTTATCAGGATTAATTTCTTGGGGCTGAAATTTTGGGAAATTTGAATTGTATGTTTATGTCGATATTCTGCTGGAATTTGGTTACTAAGTAGAAAAGTTTATTTTTCGTTACTTTAAGATTTGATTTCTGGTGAACAACTGATAGATTACTCCCAGTTTACTAAAATGTTCATCTTCTACTGAGATAGATAATCACCAACAATGCTAGCTTGATCCTTCTGCCTAAATAACAAAAAATGACGGTAGGTATTATATTAACGCCCTCTCCCTCCCTCCCTCTTTCTCTCCCTCCTTCCCTCTTTCTCCCTTCCTCCGGTCCTTATCCATCTCTCTCCCTCTTTTACTCCGTCTTCCTCTTTATCTATTTCTTCCTGCTCTTTTCTAATTCTATCCTTTTCTTCCTCATTTTTACTTTTTTACCTTCCAGTCTAGCTCCCTCCCTCTTTCTCTTTATAGTCTTTTGGTAAGCAAAAGAATCCATAGTAAATTTCAGTCCCATTAGGATTAGGTAATTTTGCGGAAAACCAACAATGAGGGTTGCCATGGCGGCGAACGATTTTTTCTTCAAAAACTGAAATTTTGGCGTTAAAAACGAATTTGTGGACTGATTCGAAATTCACAACGTAATAGGTAACGTTTGGAGTGGACCTGATATTTTCTTCCTGGGAAGTTCTCATTAAAAATCAGCTGGAATTTACAATAGAAATTAAATATAAAATCTAATTAAAATATTGCATCCAAAATATGTAACAAATGTGTTTATGATAACGTATTCCTAGAAGAAAATAGCTTCACCACAGACAGAGTTTAATGACCGGGGTAAATAAGGGGCGGCGTCTCACTAGTGAAGCAGAAATACGTGACCGCAACAGTAACAATCAAGAGAAGCAATTAAGCGCGCGTCTCAATCGCAACGCGCGGGCCTTAAGCGCTCCTTGCCCGCGGCGGCCGGATGCTAAGGGGTGCGATTGCTGAGCGGGTGGAGGAGATCAAGGGGACAGGTCTTATGAGAGCAGCTCGAAGGGTCGACACGGTGCTCCCGGGATTGCAGGGGTGGCGCTTGATTTATGCTCTCGTAACAGCGGATGGTGGTTTTCCCTCGCGCAAATCCCTCTCTATCTCTCTCTCCATTCTTTCCTCCTCCTTTCCCACTCACTCCGTCTTCTCTCTCCCTCTGGCCGCGGCGACCCGCTTAAGAAGATGAGAGCCCGTCGCAGGGCACCGCGGAGGAGCATCCGGACGAATCGATTACTCTCGCCTGCGAGCAACAGGTTCACGCAATTTATCACTCTTCCTCGCCTGGTGTTAGAGCGGTGCCCGAGATCACGTCGTGGGTGCGAACTAAGACAATAATTGACTTATTCAATGGACGAAGACAAAGGATGTAGAGTTTTGGAGTTGCCGAGAGAATCCTCGCCCGTTTGACATTTTACGCAGGCTTAAAACATGCGATTCGCGATTTTGCGCTCTGTAACGCGAGACCGAGAGGTCAGAAAGGAAAAATGGACAAATTTATAAAATAGTTTTTAAAGTGAAATGTTCTTAACTCGTTTTAAATTTATTTTTATTCTGCGCACTTCTATTGTATTGCTAGTTATAATAACTTGAACGAAAGTGTAATCTCCGTATTTATATTTTGTTGTACTGTGTTCGTGAAACTTAATTGATTGTACGTTACAATTATAACTATGTACTTCTAAAATATGAACGAAAAATATCCCATACTCATTCACACGCCAATCATACGTAGGAAGTAAACTCTCCTTGACTCGAACCCATCTCGTTATCATTGACCAGAACTCTTCAAAGGATTTCCCGTTGACACATTTAATCCGGACCAAGCGCCTGCAATAAGTCTAATATTTTAAGCCTACATTCCAAAAAATGGAAAATTATCTTATTATATCACCCGGGTGTCCGTGCTGGTTTCCCCCCTAATATCGTCTTCATCAATGCACCAATTTCAACTAAATATAGTACATAGAATATGCACATATATTAATGACCAAAATTACATATTTGGACCGGATCGACTCAGCAGGGATGACAAAATTGCAAAGTTAAACTTTTCGGTTATTATGAATTGGGAAGGAATTCCCACAACTGATTTCAACGAAATTTTGTATGAAGTAGGCGTGCAACATAAAATAACAAAATCAAGATGTTTAGTATAGATATAGAAAGTAGGGCTGCCACTATAAAAGGAATAAAAAAATATTTTTACACGTATTTGTGTTGAACTGTCCGCATTAATTTTAACCAAATTTAATACTTATAATATACACTTATATACAAAACCATATTAGCATATTTTAACCGAATCAGCAAAACAGAGGTGCCACAATTACAAATTAACTATTTCAACAATTAAGGATTTGGAAGGATTTGGCTAAACGATTTCAAATAAATTTTATATATAGGATTTGCACAACATAACATAGTGAAATCAAGATGTTTAAAGCGGAGCTAATGAGCAGGGCTACCACATTAAAAAGTTAAATAATATTTCTTCTACACGTATTTCTAGAGAACTGACTTAATACATTTTAACCAAATATAGCATAGTATATAAATAAATAACCAAAATATTTAAACCGAGTCAACTAAACAGAGATACCACAATATTAAGGTTAGAAGTTTTCTGTAACTATGAATTTCGGAGATATTGGCTGAACCGACTTCAAAGAAATTTCGTTTGTAGGGCGAGTATAAAATGGGAAAACGAGATGAATATGTTTAGATCAAAAAGTAGAACTATCACAATATAAGGAAAAATAATTTTCTGATTTCAAAGCAAATACATAAGTATACGATTATACTACGGTGAATTTGACGATTTGATATGTATTACAATATGTAATCGTATTTTTTGTACCATAATTTTTGTTCCTAACTTCACAGGATTCCCGCTCTCATCACACTGAGCCCACTTTGTTTGTTTCACTTTGCGTCAAACGGTTGTGCGCTTTATTACGCGTTTTTACTTCTAGGTAATTTCCATTACAGGAATAAGATTTTGAATATTTTTCACGTCGGAAAATAGTTGTTCTCCATTTATCTGATTCCGGTTCATGTCCGGTGAAAAAATATAACTTAGGACAAATCGGAAAATTTCCCGGAAACGTCAAAATTTACTCAATTCACTAAATAAATTTTTAATACGATAATAGCCTAGATTTGTGCATTAGGCGCCTGTGTTTAAATAATCGGCCTCGATAATCTGACCCGAGAGCATAGAAATTATTGGCTATGAGGCCCACTTGTGAAAATGTTTGGAGATCCCATGGTTCATTTAAATCGGAGATGTTCTAATTTGGCTTTATCTTTTACGCTAAAAGCAATATCCATTTTGAAAACACTCCGCTGTCATTAATGCCAGGCGTAAAATGTTAGCGCAATAATTTATAAATAGCGAAATAAAATTTTCAAAATAATGCTATTTATGTAGTTAACCAAAGAGGCCGGTACTTTGTGAAGCTATGTAATAGGGGATGAAATAAGCGGTAAATAAAACACTAGATTATTTAAAATCTACTCTTATGGTAAATCGTTGAAACCGGTAATGTAAAGAAATTTCTACAGAAATTAGTACAAATATTAAATACTCTTATGTTTTATTTACCGCTCGTGTCCTTGCATATAATACTTTTATTAAACAAATTAATAAATTTAATTTCATCCATTAATATATGAAAATAGCGAATTTGAGTAAGATTACCGCTTTAATTTAAGATCACGTGACTCCCGACTCACTATAATACATATTCTGCATTATTATTGAGATGATACCTCAAAAAAAGCGGTATCCTCTTTCGACGCGGCCCTCTCGATAAGCGATCGGAGAACGAAGCTGAAGGGGATGGGCGTGGGACGCGGTCCTATGCGACGCACCATTAAATTAATAGGAAGGAACAGCATAAAAGCCCTCATCTTTTGGGGGGCCATCTTAGCGTCGTTAGTGGGCCAGGGAGATGGAGAGAGAGGGTTTTGGGAGGGAAGGCGCCATTAATCAAGGATTCCGTCAAACGCGTCTCCAACGGGCGATAGTCGTGCGAGGGGGTGAGGGAAGGAGGAGGGGAAGAGGAGGGGAAGAGGAAGGAGGGGGGAGGGGATGCGGGGGATCCAAAGAGAGGACGTCTCTAAGAAGGTGGACCAATTCGAGGAGGGGAATCCACGCTTGCGTAACTGATGGACTTGGCGAAAGTTTTAAATAATTATTGTGGCCGAATAAACTGCCTCGGGATCGAGTAATTTATGACACGAGTGGCTGTTAGAAATAGAAAATATGAATCCTCAGTCGATTCCTTTAAATTGCTTGTTAATTGTCCAAAAACAGAGAAAGCCCTTCAAGTAGAAAACCAATTGGTTATTATCCTTAAGAGGCGTAAGATGCTGCTGATTCCATGCCGAACGATGCTTAATGTTTTTTTGTCTAGATAGATAACTAATGATAAACATTATGGAAGTAACATCTCTGTGTAATAGGACCTGTCAACAAAGGTAATGGTGTGTTATAAAGATCATTAGATCAATTTGTCTTCCGAACAATCTATAATCTTTCAACTCCGATAACAAGACTTCATACGTAGACCACTTTTTGCAGGGTGAGGTTAAACTAAGCAAAATAATTTGAAAAGCGGAAATCATATGACAATAATTTATTTAAAATGTAGTATTTTCGTCTAATCAGTTATTCGGCTTTAATTTAGGATTTAACTTAATTGATTTAGCCAACCATAGCTTGTGGCGTTGTCATGTACTTATTAGTTTTATTGCTTAAAGATATGGTTACATACTTAGGCTGTATTTACCCTAATTTTCATTTGTTTTTAAAAATATTGCATTAAAAACACGACTGAAATAATACAGAATTCATGCTTCTCCACAAAAATCGTGAAAATTCCTCTGAAAACATAAAAGTAAGGACTTTTCTGGGCACGAAAATTTCACTGTTCATTACAATGAGTTCTCTCATATTATTTATTATATTGAAAAGAGAAGATTAGTTAATGCACGGGACTCTGCCTCTCGTTTCTTACGGGTTCCAACACCGCCGAACGCCTCTCTTCCTCTGCCTACTATTTTCAAACTAAAGTAGGAAGAAGCACAGAGTGTGAAGACGGAACGATGCTCCTTCGATAGCAATCCTAGATAAACTAAGCATAGGATACTCTCATTAGAGGATGGATTGTGAGTATGACCCCCAAAAATATATATTTTATGAGAGCGCGTTTGTGAAAATGCTATAGGGAGATTCGGCGATCAGCATTCATTTTTCAGTTTGGGAAACCCCTTCTTTTTGCTTGTTCGAGGAGGTCGGCAGATCTTGTCGCACAAAAGGTTTCCGAGACGTCCACCGACTTTTCTGGAAACGCAGTGTGGCGGCTGATCATATCTTGAAAACGCCCCAAGAGCATAGCGATTATCGAATCTGGTCGGGGCAAATACATAGTGCAATAAACCGATAATATTCTTTTGTCCATTACCCTTGCCTTTAGACTCCACGGTAGATCAGTATGGGTCCATAAGGCAATGACATAATGGACCTTAGAAAGTAAGATGTGGGTAATCTCGAGTGAAGTGTGGCCATCTGGTTTCCGAGGAATGAAACGCTTGTGATAGGCGAGGACGTGCTGTTATAATATATCCTGTGTAAAAACACATATTACAGGCAGTGGCGGTTTTACGCCTCCTGGGGACCCTGGCGCTTAACATTTGGGGGCACCTGGCGCTGAGCAATCGGGGACCCTGCAATCTAAATATATAGTGAAACCGCTCCTAACGGATATCCTGTTTGTGACACTTCTTAACGATCGTTTTTCCATGGAATCATAGAGAGGTTCCACTGTTATTTAAATTGAGACATTTAATATTTCTGAGATTATATACACGAACATTTTTTCGGGGACCCTTACTTCAAGGGGCCCCTGTCGCGCGCCAACTGCGACCCCCCTTAAATCCGCCACTTAGTGTGAGGGAGAAATTCAAGATTTAGGGTAAGGTAGGGAGATCTTGACTTTTCCTCCATTTTCGCGGATCCACACGGAACTCCAATCTTTCGCGGAACCATAGGGTTCCGCGTAACCCATGTTGAGAAGCACTGCCATACATCGCGGGGGCTCATAATTCACGGAGCCCCTGGCGCGCGCCATGTGCGACCCCTCCCTTAAATTCGCCATTGATTACAGGTAGTAAATATAAATTAAATTCTCAAAATAGGACTTCTGCTGTCCTACTTACATCTCAAGTAGTACGAAGGACATTTTTACTCTTGGTAAGACTGTCCTGCCGAAAGAAGAACGGTTGGCAACACTACTTATAGGAGATATGTGCAAAAAACGAAAAATGACAAGTGTAAATCTCCACTTCCTGTTGGCCAATGTTAGCGAAAACTGATTCAGGTTTTGATTTTCTAATATAAATCTTAATATAAAGTATTGCATTGACATGATTTATATTTTTTAAAGTTAGAGCGTGTACAAAATTTCTATCCTACACAGACAAACACATCCTCGAGAAAAATAGAGAAAACCTAATATTAAGGTGACCTTAAAACGTGTATATCCGTTTAAATCTCGAATTGGATTTTCTCATGGAAACATGTACTTCTATTGCTTTTTTTGTTTTCAGGACGGAGCTCTGACTTGCACGGTCTCCTTAAACCATACGAGTATTGGACTGCGATCACAGGTTGAAAAATCCGACCTCCGCTGGATTTGAACCCGGGACTGATGCGTGGAAGGCCAACGCTGTAACCACTCCACCACCGCAACCCGACCCCTCTGTTACTCCTTCCTCTATACTGGGTGTGGAGAAAGTAACACTAAGTCACAAAACTCGGCGACAATTGATGACGACTGCACCAAAAATGTCTTATGGCGAGAATAATTCTAAATTATTGCGGTAGAAATGTGATTACATTTTTATGACGCATAAATTTTGTTCGGCAATTCATTTTTCATTACTCCTGCACTAAGACAACGTGCAGCGAGAATATATTTTGACACAAAAATTACTTTTTCGGTAGTCGAATATTCGACTGGTAACGGCTAGTTACAAACTAAATTGTAAAATTTATTTACAATTTTAATGCTTACTTATATTGTCTATAAGTATATAAAAATGAAAAAAAATTGAAAGACCTTGGAATAGTTTTCGAAATTGTTGGTTATGATTATGTAAGTTAAAAACTACAATTTTCACAAATATATAAATTTATTCTACTTTAATATATCTGCGCCTTCTATATATAATGCTGAACATACAAAAAATTCCAATGTTTGACGCGTATGAACGAGAACTGCAGTATGCACGCGCATACATTTCCTTTTGAATACGAGGAATGAAAAATTGCATAGCCGAGTCTCTTTGCTCAACTATTTTTCGGCGTTTGGGCTGGCGGATACGGAATATGGCCAATGGGTAGAGGCGGTGGAACTCTTGAAAGGACATTCGACAGTCAGTTCATTCGCCCTGCCATCTTATCTCTACTCAGTGTTCACCTGTTTGCGCCTTCTTGACTTTCTCCTTCACTCTGTTCTGCTGAGCGCCGGCCGCCTGCGTCCTCAACCCGAATTCGTTCAACGCGAAGGAACTTAATTTCTGCACACAAAAAGATAATTAATATGACCATAAAAGCAAAGATACGTTACTATACATTTAGCTGTTTTTCTTTGTGATCAAGCGAATATAGAGTAAGAGCAAAATCATTGATTTTTCTGTTTATTCTACATAAGTTGAAATTATTTTCTTTTTCCTTGTTGAAATGCTGTCATTTTAGCAATTTATGTGGCAATCCTTTATTATCTGCCCGGTACACATTACACGCGCAAAAAACCAGGCTTTGGTAACATCGACAGTCCCGGCAGATTTGTGGCTTTTTATCTCCTCTCTCGAAATGTACCGGTGTCTGCCCTGGCAAGACATTGCTCGAAGTTCTGGTCCCGAAGAATATTTGTTTTCTAGAGCAGAGTTTCTCAACCGCCGGTCCGCGGTCAAGTATTGGCCGGTCTGTGATATACCATTTTTCTCATAAAAGTTTTATAATGGGCGGCGCTGGTAAATGAAAGGCTTGTGTTTTCGGTTGTCAAAGTGTAACACTCTCAATTTGATCGGTGGTTTAAATTGATTCTACCGGTCCTTGGTGGATTATTCTGATAATACGCCGGTCCGCGGTAAACTACTTGTAATTACACCAGTCCGCGATGAACTTTCGGTTGAGAACCGCTGTTTTAGAGCAGTGCTTCTCAACCTTTTTTCCTCCACGGCACACTTACATACTTGCTCAAATCTCGCGGCACACCAAACCGTATCCTTGTTATTTTCACAGTTTTAACGCACATTTCAAAGAAGAAAACACTAAAAGTAGAATTAAA
Source organism: Tanypteryx hageni (assembly GCA_028673005.1). NCBI lineage: Eukaryota > Metazoa > Arthropoda > Insecta > Odonata > Petaluridae > Tanypteryx > Tanypteryx hageni. Next base: position 132,335,494 of record CM054112.1, on the reverse strand, counting down.
ATGTTCAATACTGTCATTTCTGTTAAAATAACATTTAAATTATTAAATTATTATGTTGCAAAATAAGTACATACATAATGTAATATTACAAACATTTTCATTCTACAATGTGGGGCGGCACACCAAGGGCTTCCTCGCGGCACACCAGTGTGCCGTGGCACACCGGTTGAGAAGCTCTGTTCTAGAGCATACTTTTGGACGATTAAGAGGAAGAAAAATGGCAGCATCTATACGAGATTCAGTGAAGTGGAAGAATAAATCGAAACTCGTAAGACACATCAGACTTTATATGTTCTAACGCCAGAACTATAATAACAAATGCACATGCCAGCAACGGAGATCGAGAGAACTATCCTTCGTGATGCGAGAATCGGAGGAATCGAATGGCGACCATCACGGAAGACTACACCAAAGAAAGACGCTCGGACAGGGCGAAAGAGTGTGGTGAGAATCGAGACACGTTGAACGAAGGGAGGGAAGAAGCTGAAATAAATATAGAAATTAAATAAGTATTACACAAAGAAAATGTGCTTGGAATTAATTAAAAATAATTCCAAGAGTTAGCATGGACGTGTTGAGAAAAGAAAGAAAATAGAGAACCTCTATCAGTAATAAAATGATCGATAATACTAAACAAAATATCATCGAGGCACTACCGATCTACTATAAAAGGTTCACTATATGTATAAATCGAGATGGTGAATATGAACTTTATATTATTATTAACTATATATTATTATAGATTATTATTAGGACGAATTAAAGTCTATTACCTATTGATTTTTACTCTAAGAAATATTTTCACGCTTAATATTTTAATTGAATCGCAATAGAATTATTTTGAGTAGATCAGAAGGGCTCTGTAATGTCATATACGTCGATTCTCTGTTTAAAATTTGATTTAACTTTTGGCTCTCCTGAACCGAATAAAACTTAACAACCTGCTAGCGTGTGCCCGATCGAACTAGCCGCTGCACTACTCACATAGAAGGAAGTGAATAATGATTTCGTTGAAAAGTAAGGGCGAGTTCACAGGTTAAAGCCTGGGAAAAGCTATCAATGCCCCTGGAGAAATGGGGGGATAGAGTGTGTGTTCAGAGGTGGATACTGAAGGTTAAATACGATGCGCACCTTCAAAGAAGAGAGAAATAGCGAATGGAAAATAAAATAAATCATGTGGATCAAACGAAATTCAACGGAGCTAATTGTCCCCATAGCACTATGATCACTAATAGCCTTATAACCTACTCTATTTCTGTGTTGATTCGGCGATTATCTCGTAATCTGTCTTGATGGAATCGGAAGATGTTGTGATTTAAAGATTATTTCTTCTTAGCGGCAAGTCAGGATCTCTATTAGATTTTAAATAAATAAAGAGCGTAGAGGAAACGCTCTATATCCACCCCGCGAAAATATAATGATATAATATAATATAATATAATATAATATAATATAATATAATATAATATAATATAATATAATATAATATAATATAATATAATATAATATAATATAATATAATATAATATAATATAATATAATATAATATAATATAATATAATATAATATAATATAATATAATATAATATAATATAATGATAGTGAGGTTTTATGCATTTTTTAAGTTTTTAAACTGAACTTTAAATATTTATTGTTTCACTGCTGGTTTTGCTCTCTAGCTTCAAGGCGGATGGAAATTTTTGATAAAATTTTCCAAAATAAATTTCGTTTTTTTAATCAGTAAATTATGGTGAAGCCACGACATCCCGGAGAGTTAACTAAGTATATACAGTATATTGTAGCTGATTGAATCATGGCAAAATGTAGACTACTCTATGGATTACTCAAGTAGGGTAAAGCGAGGAGAGACGAGGCACAATCCAATAAAAAATCGTAGATTTTAGAATAGGTGAGAAATCATGAGATCGCTGATAATAACGCATTCTAAAATTATTAGTTATACTAGGAAAAATAGAAATAGTTTTTTTTTAAAAGGTTTCAAACATGATTTTAAGCGATTTTTCAAAACCCCGTTTTTTCCATCTCACCTCCTAGGGTAGGTAAGAAGACGCATTAGAAGAGATGGCTTATGGGAATATACGTGTTGGTAAACCGAAAAGCAAGTTTTATTTAAGATACTACAATTTTTTATATTTCATATTATTACAAAATTATTGACATGGGCGTAAATAATAAGTTCAAGAAATGTAAAAATGAGAGGTAACTTTTAAAAAATTGGTCCCCTTGATTGTTACCAGCGAGGACCGACACAGCTCCCCCAAAGATCAGGAAGTACACAAAAATGAACAATAATTCAAAGTAATAAGACAAAAATGTAAAAGACATTGAAAAGTGGTATTCTCTGGAAAACGAAATAATGAGAATGAAATACAGTGAATATTGATTACAAAAATTGGAAGGTTCAAAGAGAAAACGTAACAAACTTGTGCAATAAAATGAACTTATTTTACTTATTTTTTTTCTCTTTTCATTTCCATCACACAAAGCAGGTCAGAATAGGTAGAACAGGTATCGTGTAACCATCTGCCACACACTTTACACCGCATCCAGTCTGGTGTAGACTGAGTGTTAAAGTTCAAGGTACTCAATACATTCATCTATGTTGTAGTCTTAAGATTGATTATCAGACAGGAGTATTAGTTCTTCATCATCTTTTGACGATGACGACTGAAAATACAAACAGCGTTTTGATCTCTTTTCCCGCTTAACAGTTTTTTCTTAGATGATCCGTTTTGCCTGTTTGAATTTCTTGTTTTACTTTTTCAGCGCCTTTTTTCTCGTTTTGAGCATTCTTGTAACTCCGACAGGAATTTTTCTTTCTTCTTGTTTTTTCATCATTCTTCTGTGCTTGGATATTATTTTTATTTTTTTCTGTGATGTACGATGAAGCGGTAATCTTAGCAGCAGATTGCTTCTGCAAGAAGATACCCTTTTTTATTGTTATACTATCAATAGTTCACGAGATACGTACATTTATTCAGAAATAGGCAAAAGATTTTAAATACCGCGATTTAAATACGACAGCCAAACCCTGCAGTAGGGATTTAAATCCGGAGGATAAAGGTTAAGTATCTGAGAAGGTAAAACAGCATCTTCTATCCTCCCTCCTTGAGCGGCCGTCTCTCCTAAAATGTTAGGGTAGATGACGAAACCTTCTCCTCCGGACAAAACATGGCGGAACAATATAACAAGTAATAATTCAACGTATCAACCTACAAAACTTTATCTACAGAAAACAAGTTTTTCGTTATTGCCCCGATAAACATGCGAAATGAAAATAATAGAAATGATATGTGAAAATTCAGGCACTTACCAACAACAGCTGTGAATGAAATTCTTTTGTAAGTCGCACAAAAAACTGCACATTAAATAATGAATTTGTCAACGTGTACTTTCTCCTTGACTGTTCTCACTGCACTGACCGCCGTTGCTGCCCCCTGTCTATGACTGTGGAAACTTGAGATGCGTCATCTCTCCTCCCCTGTCATCTCCCCTCGCTTTACCTTATATGGAATATGCTGTTCATTAGGGAAACATCGAACTCAAATGCAGTACTGAAACTATGTCTGTTAGATCATAGATGTTTCGTTCATGCGAAATTACGGATCCGCGCCACTTGACGGGCAATGTAGGTCAACTCCTATTGTCTCTACCGATTGGCGTTGCCCTCATCTTTCTTTCCACTATCGCCCGATCCAAAACCCTTTTCGCAGTTCATCTTCATTAACCTTAACCCCATAACCTTCGAGAAAAGTCGACCATTGGCCGTTTAGGCCGTTTACCGTCTTTTCTCTGCCTTTTATTCGACCTCAGTGGAATGAATGCTCCAAGATACTTGAAACTTTAAGTGCGAAAAACTCCAAACAATGCCTTGAATGTTTTCCTCCTAATCGTCACTGGTTCGAATCCTGGTCGTCTATGCTGCTGTTGTTGATATGCTCATCGCAAAAGGCCGTGTTTGTGGGCCTATTAAAAATGAATAAATACTTTTGGAAACATAAAGCAAAACACTCAAACAAGTGCTACAGGAACAATAGTGACAAATAAACGAGTAAAACGATTTAGTTTTAATATTTAAATATGTGAAGCATATTCATACACCCTTTCTGCACGAGTCCAAAGAATAATAAAATTTTTATTCTTATTCCAGGATATGTAACTGTTTACATAAACAATTATCAAACTGCTGCATGTTCTGCCGAACATTTCGCATCTTATATACATACGTATATATATTGGAATAGAATTACCTAATCACCAAAAGGTCGAGTAGCAAGTTGGGTGTTGGTGGAATTGTAAAAAAAGAACATTTTCAAATTGCCGTATCAGAAAAATCGATTTGAACAAAATTTGACAATATAAGCCAAGGTTAAATTTAAAAGTATAAAAACTAAACAAATAAGCTAAATTAATCTGCAAATAGCTGTCAAAACACAAAGTCATATTATATTATTAATCTCGAAATTGATCAAATGAGGTCCGAAATATCAACCGTCGACCTTTTATTTTTAATCCGCTTAGGATTTTCGTTCCAGGAACAAGAGAACGTATACATCATGTTGGGAAGACAAGTTAATGGTTGGGGAATATAGTCCCACTGAATAAACATCCGAGGAATAAAACGGAGAGCGTTTATATATATAAAAAACGGAATATCTTGGAGTAGGAGCGTTGGGCGGTGGGATTTACGTGGCTTTGGATGTGCTTAAAAGGATTTGAGACGATGCGGCGTTTATAGAAAGTGAGACAGGGCGTGGGCCAACAACGGACAACGGACGAATATACGTACAAATAATTTAGATGCGGAGGCGTAATCTTTTCGCAATAAGTTTCTTTTCCCTACCTCCAGATGCGCCTCTCTTTATCGCATTCAACTTTCCTCTCCTTTCCGTCCGACTCCCTCCTTTCCCTCCCTCTCCCACCCCTCCCTCTCTCCCCCTCCTTCGCTCCCTCTCCCTCCACCACTCCCTCCTCCCCTTTCTCTGCCTACTCCACTCCTTGCACTCCACCCGCATTTCGACCCCTTTTCGCGGAGCGGTTCTCGTCCACCGCACACGAGATTAATGATTCCTAGTTCCCCTTCCACCTACTCTTCCTCCACTCTCCCTCCCTTCTCCTCTCTTCCTCCTTCCCGAGTGTGTGCACCTCATCGTCTCATCCTCGGAAGCTCTTTATTTCCATTCTCCCTCTCTCTCTCTCTCCCCACTCTCGCCCTCGCGAGCATTATCACCGGAGCAGCGCGAATTAGGCTTAAAAGGGAAGGTGAAGAATGGACGCGGGTCTCCGTGTGTGTGTGTCGGAAGGTTGGAAGAGGGAAAAAAGGAGTGAAGGGGAGATACTGGAGGAGAGGAAATTGAAACACGAGAAAATCACTGTGTAAACATGTTCATCGCGTGATGAATGAGTTTTTACCTTTTTCGGGAGGTAAGAACCGCGTTATTTGAGGTGCGCGAGTGGTGGGCGCTTTTGTCTCTTTTTCGGAGTGCGTCTAAGGGAAAAAACGCGGCGTCGGCTGCGCGCTTGATTGGGGGAGAGGGGGGGAGGAGGGGGAGGGTATGGGTAGGGGGGGGGAAAGTAGTGAACTGAAGAGGACGAGCCGCAGGGGAGAGGGTCTTCCGAAGAATCGGAATGACTCGCTGAATTTCCGCGTGGAAAAGTGGGTTATGGACGGAATGGGCCTTATCTCTTAATTAAGTCGCCTCGCTCTCCTCTTCGGGCCGAAATGTAATCTTAGTTGTTTCGCGCCGGTTTTGATAAGAGTTTATAAAATGATAAAAAATAAGGTCGTAACTCTTCAGCCATTCATCGTTTAAAAATAAATTGTCCCCTTCCTAGCAGGATTTTTAAACGCATTTAATCTTCAAGATAAAGAGGGCTGGGAAATAAAATGTTAAAGGACTTCGAAATCTTCCGTGGATAAGTGTGTCTCTTTATCGTTTTCTTTATTTAATAACGCAAATGGGATTAGTTTGTGGCGATCACGGCGGTGCCAACAGCGCGATTGAACCGGTCCCTGCGCTTTCAGAAAAATATTAATTATCCATCTGAAGCGCGTTAATAAAAATCAGAAAAAATATCAAACCCTGTCAGAGTGAGAGAAAAAGTTGCTTCGTTTAACAAAGTTTATTATTAAAAATATTTGCGCCGTGCCTCGCGACTTTCCAAGCCGCCGGCTCTGGTGGCAATGGATTTATTTCCTTGTTATAATAAATAAATAAAGGAAATATATATTAAATATATAGGGTGTCACCTAAGTCACATTAGCTTCAGGTTTAGTTAGAAAAATAAAACAAATATTTCACATTTATTGTTATAACATTTACGATTTATGTAGTCCTCACAATTATTTCAAATAATCAAGAACGTCAGTATGGGTGACATTGTTTTCGCCACTCAGAGGATGATGCGCCAATGGGTTCGATGATTCATATTTCGTAGCCCGGACTCGGTGACCCATAAACCCATTAATTGAATGTTCCTCTATCGAAAACGAACTCTGGTGACTCATATCCGCAGCGAATAAAAGCAAGAATAAAATAAAACAACTTATTACGTCCAAATTTTTGGTGCGAGTTTACTGTGCGAGTGGCTCTTGTATGTTTCTGCGCGTGCGTGTCCACTTTTGACATAGGTCCTGCGACGGTTTTTACCAGCAAACCCTCAGCGCGAGTGCATTCTCTCTTCCCTTTTACGGCGAAGGAGTTTTTGTTTATTTACTATTCCAGCAATTAGGGTAGTCCCCGCTTAGGACGGCTGCTTCGCAGTCGAAATTCGACCGGGATGCGCATTTGTGTTTACTGAACGTTTTCCAGCGGCGTTATTTTCATTATTAAAAATATATTCTGTAAATGTACCACTGTCGATGTAATTTAAAGCCTTTACTGATTCGCAAAAATCTTAATTTCCAATGCACATTGCAAAGAGGACATTAGAAATGAAATATAACTATAATAACTAATATTTATTTAATTAACGTATATAACTAAATTTTTACCGAAAATGGATGAAGAATCTAGATATATATATATAACCCTGATTTTTTTCGACAGCACTCTTTTGCCGCAAAATTTAAGGCAAAGGAGTGTTGTTGACTAGACTAAAACGTCGCCTTTGTTGCTGCTCTACAATATAAATATTCCTCTTAATTATTATGGATTTATCAATGGAATGCGCGGTTGATAAGAACATTTTCTCCGTGTCCTACATAGACCTTGAAGAGGTTCACAAAATTAAAAGACAGAATAAGCGAATTCAAGCTATCTTTGAAGCACATAGTAGAAAATCAAGTACCTATTAGTGAAGAAATAGCGGTAATATTGCCATCTCTTGACAGGACTTACGAAGTTACTGTTGCCTCCATTTTCCGTTTTAGGCAGCACCAACAGGAAACGGAGAGGCTGATCAGCCCCTCGACGCGCGCCCACTAACTGAACCACGTTTGGACCAATGAGAGAGCTTTCTCTTTCTTCCATTCTGGCACGCTCTTCGGGACTCCCTTCACACGCCACTCCCCCCTCTAGGTGCCATGGAACCGATGAGAATCCAAAACAACGTCCCCTCCCCTCCGACATGATGGATGATGGCCGCTGTTAATACAGTTTTACTGCCACCTTCTGGGAAAGTTCTCGAACTACGTCGTCTCAAGCGGAGTTTGCAGATGTCGACTTTTCTGACATCTAACCGTAAATACAAGCACTAAATGAAGCAGGTTGTGTGGTAGGAGCTATTCTACGAAATTTGGAACTCGAGTTTAAGATAAAATTGTAGGAACAGGTTGGTAAAGAATATATTTAATGCAAAATAATCTAATCTTGAATTTGTATTAATTTTTCTTGCCCTTATGTTGACGTTTATGTCTTCCATTTAAAATCATTGGCAGCATAGGCAACAACATCTTCATGGTACAATGTTAACGGATTCGAATCTCGTCAGGCGCATATGTGTTTGCATCCAATTTTAAATATATTATAACACTAAGTAATATATATATATATATATATATATATATATATATATATATATATATATATAAAGCATGAATCATCAAATAAAGTTCGAGTAAGGAAAACAAAAGAAAATGTGATAATATTGTATGTTGTTTTCTTTACTTACTAAAACTAATTCATCCTCTCCGCTTACAAAATAAAATTTACATGCAAGAGCAGTATGACGATAATTTACTTCTCATAGTCGGCTGTAAGCGATGATATACTTTGATGAAGGAAGGATTTTACACAATTTTTATTATATTTATGCCGAATTCAAAGGATTTTGTTGGCCGCAGCTCCCACGGAATTTTTAATGGCGTATTGTAAAATATCCGACATTTGGATCATTGCGATCTTTGACATCCAGTCTTTGGACTTCGTACTGTATTAAGATTTTGTAATCCGTTCAACGAGTTGTTTGTTATTATTTAAACAAATTTATAGGTGAATTCAACGATGCGTATGCATATGTTTCGGAAATGTGTTGCAATTGTTACATAATTCAGAGTTTTAATTCAGGAGGTCAAACCGAAGCAAAACTATTGCCCTCCTGTGTTATTTATGCTATTGCCACAAATGAAGACAATTGTCAGTCGAAGTTACCGTTTGTTCATGTCCGTTTGTCACAGCAAGTGACCTACGATGCACCTCCTACACACATCTGCGCGACGTACAAGGATTGTTTCGCAAGAATCTTTCTTGCACTTGAAGCCGTAGCAGCAGCGGCAACAGGAAGTGCCAATAGTTCGACTAGGAACCGTTTGTCTACCCATGTTGATGAGAATTTTTTACTTCAGTTGGACCTCTTGAATTGACACCCTAAATTACGAAACAACATGTATATAATGCGTGTCGAGGGACTTATGGAATTGATATGCACCAAAGAAATGTGAAAAGGTCATGTATTTATATGGTATATTTTAAACCAATGTTGACACATGGAGCTGAAACATGACTTTTTAAGAGCGAAGGATTAAGACAGACTACAGGCGATTAGAGATGAGGGTACTGAGAAGCATAGAGGGAAATACGAGACTGATCAGAGTAAGAAATGAGAGAATTAGAAGGAAACCATCCAATTACAATGGAAATCGGAATAGAATGGTTAAGTTGGTAGGGACAGGTCATGAGAGTGGGCAATGATAGAACGCCAAGAAAAATTATGGAAAAGAGAATTGAGAGGGAAGAGGAAGACCTAGGAAGGGATGGGTCGATGGATACGTAGGAAGAAAATAGGGGGCGGAAGTGTAGTTTGTATAGACTGTAGCTTGACATCTTGCAACAATGCATACACAGTTTAATGATGATACTCTCTGTGGTTCATTGTTATCAAATCATTTTGTCTAGTCGGTCCAATCCACAAGTGACATGGAGAAATTCGAGCACCGAGCTGTGATTCGTTACCTGAAAGATATCCTCGCGGATTTGGAGCACTCGTTGGGATATGGTGCACCCAGTTATTCAAATGTGAAAAGGTCGGTAGTAAATTTCAAAAGGGGAAGAGAGAGCTGGGAGGAGGAACCCCGCAGTGTACGTCCAATCTCAGCCACAACAGAGGAAACATTAAAAAGAATTGGGGTATATTATGTGGAAAAAGCCAAAAAAGCTGTGAGTTGTGTCATGAAAGTGTGAGCTATAATGAATATAAGTGACCCTTCACTCACCTTCCTACTTAGACCGAGAACTTTTCAGCCACCCTAGTGTAAATTGCGTTTTTTAATTGTTGTCCTCCAAAAAATCTTCCTGACAACCGTTGTTTACTGTTTGGTTTACATCAATAAACGGTCTCCGTAAATAAACGTGATATTGAAATTTGATATTACTGTATCTATTGTGTAGTCATTCTGTTAATGTTCGTAGTTTTGTTATTAAATTTCTGGTAAATGTTCGTTTTTCTTTCTCAAATTCGTAATAATTGCTTATTATAGAACTAGCGTGGAGGAGAGGGATGGAAGTGGGGGAATACATTGAGTGGATATCTATGAGAGGGGAGTGGGAGGGGTTCACGTAGTCATTAACAACATTGTGGCAATTTTTGCAAGCAGATGCAATTTATAAGGTTTTTAAGGCATTAAGCCCTTGTGTTCATAATGAAGATTTTTTGTAGAAAACTCTGAAAAACTACCGTAATTGCCCGTCAAATATGACAGGATTATGATAAAAGTATTCCAAATATATTTGATTTCGATATGAAAAATCAGTAAGATATGCTAAATGATGAACCCCTTGTCAAAAATAAAGTAGTAATAATAAATAAATAATAATATTCCCTCCCTCTCTCTCTCGTCGTCTCTCTCTCCCTCCCTTCCTCTCTCTTTCCTTCCCTCTCTCTCTCTCCCTCCCTTTCTCTTTCTCCCTCCCTCTCTGCCTCTCTTTTGCCACACCTCCCTCCTCTCTCATTCCCTCCTGTCCCAATCCATAGCTCTCCCTCTTTTTCTCCGTTTCCCTCTTTATCTCTTTCCTCCAGTCCTTTTTTAATTCTATACATCCCTTACTCTCTATGTACCTTCTATTTTATATCCCTTACCTCCGATTTCCCTCCCCACATTCTATCTCTCTTACTCTATATCTATATTATACAAGCAAAAGAATCCAAACTAAATCCCAGTCCCATTAGGATTACGTTATTTAGCGAAAAATCCTACGATAATTTAAGGCAATCTATGCACTCGTATATATTACACGTATGCGGGTTGTGACAACAATTGATTATCGAAGTTTAACAATAACGTGGTCGGCAAGGCAACATCCCTTTTAAAAGCCGATATTTTCCCAAAATATGTTATTTAAATGTTTAATATGTGAGATTGCGAACGATAGGCGGAAAAAGATGAATAGAATAAGAAACGTCATTAATTTTTCTAAAACATAGTTTAAATTAAAAGATAGTACGTCAATTTTTTCTAATTTTAATTTCCATAAGAATAAACGCCTACACTTTAAAAAGTCGTTTTTTACGTGTTATCTCACGGGAAATGGAAATCGCCCCCCTGAAGTCGAACCCGGGTCTTTCTTCTTATTTTTATTTCAACCGAAAGTGGGTGTTTACTCTTGTCACATCAGTTACTTTGAAATATTTGCTTTAATATTTGACATATGTAAAAATGTACTAGAATGAAAGTTGTAGTAAATTTAATTTTCTAAAACGTTTGTTCGAAACATTTTTCCATATAATGCATTGTTTAAGAGATATCTGATATTTTTAGCTGCCACAACCACGCCACCTACCAACGACTATTGTTAACAAGTTGACGCTTAGTTACGTCTTAGTAACGCTCCTTTTTCTTTTCTTAATTGTTGGAGCTTTGTGGCTATATCCACAATCACAAGACTGTGGTTTGTTTATTTCTGTTCTATGTCAAGTCTAAAATTTTCTCGCAGTTTCTTAAAATATTTATTATTATGTAACCTCTTTGGAATTTTTACTTTCTCCATACGTAGTATATGGGAAAGTATTGTTTTCATGAAAAAATCGATATCAGAAGGCTATGGTTTGAGTTTATTTCAGTTCTTTAGAAAGTCTAACATTTTCTCACAGTTTCTTAAAATATTTATTATTATGTAACCTACTTGGAATTTTTAGAAATATTACAGATATGGAGAAAGTCCTGTGGTGGCCACATCAGAATTTTTATTATATATTTGTTTATAACGAACCAATAAACATATTTTACCGGTTAAGCAGAATTGCAATATTCCATTTTCGATATAGAGGAAGTGATGTATATGTCGCACATACTCAAATAATCATATAAATCAAGCATTTATTATGTTAAAAGGTGCTCAAAATTATTTACTAGGATTGAAATATTATTTATTTTGCCATAAAGATATAATTCTTATCAAAATTTAAACAAATAGTATTGAAATAAAAAAAACATGTTTTAACTCGTTCCATTGCTTTCTTTGAACTGCTGCACGAATTAGTTCAAACACCAACCAGTACAGTGCAGTTAAATGCACAAATGCCAAACAGCTGACGCATTAAATGCAATAAATATAGTTGAAAAATGTGTAGTCGGAACCTAATTTATTATAATACCTTTCTTATAGTATCGAGAAATATAAAACGTAACATATATGTCATGCTAGGCAGAAATGGGTTGTCGGTGGTTGAGGATCTTCAGGCCGCAGGTCGCATTTAAAGTTGCAAATGCCTTGGTGGGCCGCATTCAACGTTGAAAATGCTTCGACGGATCAGATAAAAGTTCGAAAACTGCCTAAAGATTCTGTGAAATCATATGAGTAAAAATCATATTTAAACATTTTGTTAGCTTTAACATTTCAATATGAAAGTAATTTTCATCGATAAAAATTAATTTTTCTGTTAAATTTTACGTATCACGTTTTCACCATAGCCTCACGGCCCCAATTAAACGCTCTCGAAGATCATATATGGCCCGCGGGCCATGTATTTCCTACCCTTGCTTTAAAGGGATAGTAAACTCATTTACATTCATATTAATCAAAACCAGTGAATTGCTATGGGAAGTCTAAAGGATAGGTTAAATTTTATTCCAATAATTTCTAGTTATTTACTTGTTTTAGTGCCAAACATACACTTTTGGCAACATTATCTTAAAGGTAATATCGCTATTTTTACAATGTTAACAATGTTGCCTTACCTTATCAAAATGCGCCATGTACATGATAGACTCAAACTTTGGTAGATGTTTCCTCGAGCATTAATCCTATGGAATAACGTTCTGAAGTTCAATGGCGCCAATAAAGTATTTTCCATGGCACGTCGCTGGGAGTAAACTGCGCAGAAGGAATTGCGAAGGAGAGGAATTCAGTGGGAGCGTTGGATCCGATGCTGGTGAGCAGGTGGAGTGAATTAAGGAGTCGTGTCGAGGGAGGCGGCCTGAGTGCCTGTAGAACACGGCTGAAGAGGTTGTCGTTTTAAAAACAGACAAATGCCCACTTGTCTTTCGCTCCGTAATTGCTAAACAGTAAAAGTTTCGCCTTGTTGGCGCTAGAGGCAGTCCTGACCTCAACAGTTAGTTCGAGGTTGTTCCGTTCTGCAAGCGCTAGCGCTTCTCGCTCAACTTGGATTCAGCGGCTGCTCAAACGTCCACGACGGCACGACCAATTATTTTAGCTGTGTCTTTTCGAGAGTACACAAATTTATTGATTGAAAGAGGCTTTTCAACCATAAATATATCTTTGCTTAATTCACTGAATGATTTTAGCTTATTTAATATGTTTATTTTGGGTTTTATAAACCTATTAACCTACAATGGACTTCCGCTTAACCGACTACAATGGGATCGAGGGTTTGACTGGTTAATCAAAAATGTGGCTAATCCAGAGTTACATTTTCCGCTTGAAGAAAAATTCAAAACTTCATTGAGCGGAAAAATCATATTTTGGTATATTTCACGCTTAAAGAGTAATCATTTTGCAAATAAATATAAACTAGTAATTTATATAAACGATCTCAGCTCAGTTGTCAGAAGTAAAATTAGGTTTTACGCAGACGACACCGTTATTTATAGAGAAATAATCAATCCGGAAGACCGTCAGGATCTCCAAAATGATCTAGAGCAGTGATTCTCAGGCAGATTTACCTTGCGACCCCCTACGTGCGGATGTTCGGTCGCCGCGACCCCAGCCCAAAATGAGTTTTTGAGATAAAAAAAGGATTTATGCGAAAATGGGAACTTACGATAATAAGCTAAAATTTTACCACTGAAATTATTTTATTTATAAATATTTATGCGTAAAGATACATTTTTAGATGTTTATCATTACTAAGACATAGATATGTATCTACTTGTTATACATTATATTGAAATAACACATATATTTAAAAAAAATTACTCGTGTGACTCGTGCCACACAGCCAAACAAAATGAGGATGACATTGTTACACGTAGATGATTACAATGTTACAGAAAAAAACCTTTTAGATATCTTTTCAAACGTTCACCTATATTTTTGCATTGATATAATCGTAAAATTGATTATTCGACTACAGCAAGCACGACCTCGACAAAACAAGAAACCCTATGTGTAAAAGAAAACAGAATTTTTTGCTATGGTAAGTGTTATTTAAAAGAAATTAGAAAAAAGAAATTAGTTCATCAAAAATTCAGATGTCATGAATTACAACAAAAATGATATAAGTGAGGACTGATAAAATGAGTGAAACTAACATATATGTCGCCGTATTATATTTATTTTAAAATTATATTTCTTATATTAAATTTAAATATAGTAAAATTAACTTTATTCTGAAGATTCCAACTCTCAATCAAACATAAAACATGGACTTATAAATTATAAATGAAAATTGAAGGATTGAGAGAACTAGGAAAACTCAGTTGGCAAGCGAAGACCCCCGCAAAATTGTCTCGCGACCCACAAGGGGGGGTCGCGACCCTACGATTGAGAACCACTGATCAAGAGGCTATTTGGTGTAAGGAATGGCAGTTATAAATCAACCAAATGAAAAGCTGCGTCATCAATTTCCGGAGAACCAAAAATAACTCGATAGATGTTAATTATTCTTTCGACGGAGTAAGGATTCCAATTTCAGATTCGGTTAAATATCTATGAGTCACGATTCATCGTGATCTCTCGTGGGGCACTTATATTCGCCGAGTGATAGGTGCAGCTAACAGAAAGAAGGCCTTTAAAGGTAGAATTGTTCGAGGTAGCTCCCAAAAAGTAAATGAATTATGCTATTTATCCTTGGTTCGACCGCAGGCCGAATATGTGTCAGCTGTGTGGGATCCTTACGAAAAGGGACTCACAAAGGAGACAGTAAAGGTGCAGCGCAGGGCTGCTAAATTCGTAATGAAAACTTACGGCAGAAAACATAACGCAATATCATTAATAGAACATCATAAATGGGCTTTGTTAAAGGAACGTAGGCTGTAGGCTAGATTTAAACTGCTAGAAAAATATATGTCGGATGGACTAGCGAATGAGATAGTAGATCTTTGAGGGCAAGACAGTGAGGATAAGATTTTTGAGATCGATTGTAGGACGGAGCGATATAGAGAATCGTTTTACCCTAGGAGGGTAAGAGAACATAATAGGAAAAGATAACGTAGGGAAACTAGGTGCCTTTGGTGCAGTGCACCCCCTGTCATCCACCAAAAAAGTGACTTGCAGGGTATCATGTAGATAGATGTAGTAGGTATGTAGGTATAGTTTATCTCAACCGGGTACCGTGGTTTATTTTAAAAAAATGTGTTTTATATTAGCTCATAAACAGCCGTTAACAGGATTTTACAATGAGGGTAATAACGTTAACAAAGACAAACCCATACAACCATGCCCTCGGCAGGACTCGAACCCGCGACCCTCTACCAATTTCTTGTGGGTCCACGAGGAGAATAGGACAAGATGTTTATTTATATCTACAACTTATTTGATCCGGCGCACAACTCTGATTAATATTTCAAAGAGAAAAAAGCGAGACAATGAATATATAAACTTATCATGGAGAGGATTTTCGAAGAAATTGTGGGATTACTTAAGGAGTCCGCGGCTTAAAAAAGATTGAGAAACAGTGCATTATACGACGGTTATTTCTATTCACTTTTCTTTGTTAAACTGATGCCAGAATCGACCATATACAAGTTTAAAAACGGACTCATTCAAAATGGACCTAGAATCATTAGACCCATTACAAAATCTTTCGAGCACTTTTAATTTGCTTTCCAAAGAGAGTGCCAATCCTTTTTTTCCAATTGATAGAAACAACGGACTATGATTCTAAACAAAGTGGAATAAAACCGACCGCAAGACCATTTACCATGAAATCTGTAGACAAGAATTTGTAGTGTTAAAATAAAAAAGGGATTTAATTTCGAAGTACAAAAGTGAGAAGTATGTAAGCAGGGGGAGAAGGGAGAGACATGACTAGTATATAAAATAGCTTTATCTTAAAAAAATATATATAAAAGGTTTTCCATAAGAAAAAACAGGTGCTAAAATATCCGCACAAATTAACTAGCTTCACAGTTGTTTGTTACTCGTAGATTGAGAATAGATAGAAGTCAGAAAACAATTAAACAGGCATAATTTCAGCGCAGTGGCAAAGTAGAAAACCTCATCTGTCTGGAAAAGTGCAAATAATTACTGCTAAGCTCTGTGTTCGTCGAGGAAGAGAGTTTTTGTGAGGGTCTGCAGGTAAGAATTGGCCAAAATGAGAACGTTTCAATTATGCTGATGTCACGAAATTCCCTATTATTCTGTTACTATCTTTCTAATTAATTTTATTCTTATTATGGTAGTTAGCCAATCCTTTATTCTCTGTGCGCCCAGTTTTAGGAATGATTTGCAGCCACCTCAGGCAGAGGCGCTTTAAGGTTTTTGGCGCCCATAGGCGAATTCAAGTGATGCGCCCCAAATTATTTTTCTTGAGTATTAAAAGCTGTACCTAACAAAAATATAAGGAAATACAAAAGGGTTTTGTTGAAGGTCAAATGTATTTCATTTCAAAATTATTATATTTACATTATGTATTTTAAAAGAAACACTTGGTTCGCTAGCGCAACTTCTTTTCCGCGCTTTCAGTTCTACAAAATTGTTTATGACATCTTCATAGTCCAAAGTATTTGTCATGTCTGCTTCAATACTCATTATTGAGAGAGCGTTAAGCCTCTCCTCTGTCGTTGTTGATCATAGATAATTCTTGAATCTTTTTAGGGTTAAAAATGACCGCTCACCGCCGCTATTGGACACCGCAGTAGATAAAATAATACGAAGAGCTATATAAACATTTAGAAATACATTTTAGTGAATTTTTGTGCATAACTTCCTACAGTAAATATAAAAATGATTTACGGCAGCCGCTATTGAATAGAGTTTCTACCAGAATAGAAGAAGAAAGTACTTCTCTAAAGTGTACACACTCAACTGGAAAAGTGACATCTAAATCAGGGGTGTCCAACCTGCGGCCCGCGGGCCAGATGTGGGTTCTATGCGGCTATGATGAAAAAGGAATCCGAAAATTTAACTCAAAAATTCATACATTTCATGAAGATTTGTATAATAAAACATTTAATATTGAAATTTTAACCGCAAAAACCTTAGTTAGACTCGAATTTCACTTATATGGCGCCTCAATATTTAGATATCTTCCGATTTAAACTCTAATCCGGCCCGCCGAATAATTGGAGAATTCCAATGCGGCCCCCAGAAGGAATCGCAACCATCGATGCGGCCCGTCATGTAGAAAAGGTTGGACACCACTGATCTAAATCGTCGCAATATTGCTCTGCTAGTTCTAAGGCTCGTTGTTTTATTTCCATTGTTTCAAACACTTGAAGCCTCAAGAAAAACCAAATTAATTTTCCAGATCTGCGCGTCTTCGTTCCAACTCGGCCTAAATCCTATCTACAATAACAATAAAAACATTCCTGCGAAAAATGTCTCTATCTTCGTCGACTGAGGTGGTTTCGGAAGAAGAGCTACTTCATAAAAAACTTTCCGTTTTCGCTTTTTTTTGTCCGCAAATGAATAATGGTTAACCCGTCATGCCTATAGCTTGATTATCATATTCGGAAGAATTATCTTAAGCCGATCTGACGTAACCTGCAAGCGATTCAAATAAAGCTGCGACAACTCCTATGTCAATATCCACACTTTGCAACTTTTTGCTCATTGCCGAAAACCTTTGAATCATGTCAGGCCAAAATATTAGTAAAGTGCAATTTTCTAATGTTTCCAAATTCTTGAAAATCTTCTCTGGTTGATTCCTAGAGTCAGGTTTTTCATTACCGTCTTCAAAAAACATTCAAATAGAGTGTTATATCACTATAAGAATCAATAATAGCTTTAAAAACCTTCTGCGCGAGCTGCCCACCGCGTATCCGAAAGAGATTTCATTGAGAACTTACCAACTTCGAGTCTACGCAGAAAAAAGTTATAAATTTCTTGAATAAGGCCAAAAGTGATACTGCTTCAGGACAACATTCTGCGGCATTAACCCCTACTAAGTTTAAGGAATGCGCCGAGCAAGGTACATAGATCGCGTTTTGATTGTGTTGTTTAATTCTTGCTTGAAGACCACTATACAAGCCACACATATTGGATGAGTCGTCGTAGCTCTGCCCACGACAATCTTCTATTTTTATTGAATGCATTGCCAAAACATTCAGTACAGCTTTCTCTAAATCTTCTGACTTATTACCGGAGTTAGGTATACACCTTAAGAATCGTTCTACTGGATTTCTGTTTGGAAGAACATAACGAATGATAAAGGTCAGCTGGTCAACATGGACAATATCTGGTGTGTAGTCTACACTTTAGCTTCTTTTATCTCACAGATTATTTCATTCAGAACATTTTTGCCTATCAGTGATACAAATTCTTCGCAGGTGTTATGGGACAAGTATGATATTTTTCCCTTACCGATGGGGCCATATGCTGGTTCAAAAATGGGTCAAATTTTGCAATTAGCTCGAGGGAATCTAGATAATTTCCATTCTGAAGAGATCCGAAAGAGTGCTCTTGTCCCCGAAGCGAGAAGCTAGAAATTTAATAGTGGCAACGACTCTTTTTAAAACATCGCGCCAATACTGCACCTCTTTTTAAATTTGAGTACATACGCTTTCATCAATGCGTCCTTCTTCTTTCCCACGAGTGTTAAAAACAACGGAGGCTGACAAATGTTCTTTTGAATTCTCGTGTGATTTAAGGCAAGGACATTTAAGGTAAAATACTAAATAAATTTTTGTTTGGTTTGTTTCTTTAATTCTTTTACTTGCTATAAAAATTTATTTTAATTTGTTTTAAAAAATTCCACATTTTGAAGCTCCCCATATTTTGGCGCCCTTGGCGACTGCCTACTTCGCCTTATGGATTAAGAGCTCCCTCAGGGGCACCAACCGGTAAAAGATTTTCCGTTTACACTTCGGGTGAATCGGGTCACTATTAGTTATATCATTCGTCACTAAAGATCAGCAAGTAACGGAAGATACCTCGGATATAGCTATAGTTATTTCGCTCTCATGATAATTTGTGAACGGATTCTATCTGAATGCCAAGAATCTGGTTAGTCTTCAGTGAAGAAGTTTTGTTACGGTTTGCATGATAAGAGAATTCTAAATTTAGCAGGTTTCTCTTATTTTATGTTTCGATCTTATGTTTCGATCTCTTAATAGTCTCTTAATAATATGCTAGTCCTGATTTTAGCCATATTAGTTAACTCGTACAAAGCGTTAATGCTGACTCACAGCCATCCCAGGGATACCAATCGAACAAAAATTTACCTATTCCGTTTTAGGTGAATGGTGTCGGAGACTTTTTCTGTTTAGGAAAAATGCAGGTGTGCTACGCATATTATAAGCAAAATAATCCAGTTACGCTATCATATAGTATTTGTACAATCCCCAAGGAAATTGTGTACAATAGGAAAATTCACAAATCTTTGGTGATATACCGCTCACTTCCAAAAAGTTAATGAAGCGAAGAACATCTCGCAAGCAAACTGCAGCAATAATGACAACGCCCCAATTTATTGAAGAAACAAAGAAGAAATAAGCCAAAAAGAGGGAAGAAGCCAAAAGGAAGAAAATAGCTAAGAAGGACAGGCCTAAGGCCGCGAAGGAAATTTTTTTACGATCGATCCTGAATTGCGAGTCATCTGTTAGCGAAGAAGAAGAGCAAGAAAAGGAAAACAAATGTGGATTTTGTCTACTGAACTACTACTAGATGAGTCGATCAGGAAAGGGTCAGTTGCCAAACTTGTGGGTGTTGGTACTAAGGTTGCCACCTTTTTTTGACCCGATTCCCGAACATTCTAATAAAATTTCTAAAAAACTACTAACATATCACGAACATAACCGAACAGTGTTAACTATATTTCCTAACTGGATTAATTGTACTACTTAGAAGTTTCTACACACATCTTTATCGTTTCTATTCAGTAAAATTATTGAAATAGTAATAATTTTAAAAAGAGACAAAAAAAAACTTTTGCAATCAGGATAATCTTTTACCAGATGTAAATAAAAGACCTTTAATTTTGTAGCGAAAAACTGCTTTACCTGAGTAAGCTGTAGAAATCCTTTACAAAGATGCTAATACCCCAATGCCCAATATAAATATTCAAAAGAAACATCTTTTAACATTATTAGAAATGAATATATCGAAATAGGTTTTCATTGGAATCAAGTTTTGGTGCTCCTTTGGATAGGCGACTCACCTCTATATTTAAAATTTCTTAGTCTGTTTTTACATTCTCCATGCGTAGTATAGGGGAAAGTATGAAAAAAATCGATTTCGAGATTTCAACGGAAATAGACGTTTTGAGGTCCACTGAACACGTTTCGACCATTTTCTCGGTGATGTCCGTCTGTATGTGACAGTTTTTGTGGGCGAAATTTTATATTTGACATTTTTATGACGGTTAAAGGAACTGATTAGTTTATGGTAAAGATCGGTCAACCGAAAGTGTCATTTATTCGTTTTAAAAAATATTTGCTTTAATATTTGATAAATGTAAAAATATACTAGAATAAAAGTTGTAGGAAATTTAATTTTCTACAACCTTTGTTTGAAACATTTTCCCATATAATGCATTGTTTAAGTGATATTAAAAAAAATAGTTTTTAGCTGCCACCATATACCGGCGACTATTTTTAACAATTGAAGCTTAGTTGAGTCTTCGTAACGCTCCTTTTTATTGCTTTTCGTCATTGCTGAAAAGCACTGTTATCTTCGTGATGTCCGTCCTTCCGTACGCATATATCAGGGAAGAATTGGCTTAACCGATTTCAACCAAATTTGGTACATATAATATTTATATAAATTAATGAGCAAAGTGGCATATTTGGATCGGATCGACTAAGCAGGGGCGCCACATTTACAAAGTTAAACTTTTAGGTAATTATGAATTTGGAAGTATATATCGTCGCAAATGCAATAAAATTTTGAGATCATTCTTTTAAATTTCATATATTTCAACTGTGGAAAAACGAAATTATTTTAAAAATTGTTTTAAGCGCCATGCGCCACATTTGAGAGGCGGATGCACCAAAATTGGCACATGCGCCATAGGTTGGGCACGACTGACCTAGAGTCATTAACTATCGCTTTACATATAATGAATGAATATTTATTTGTCAAGTAAATAATTAAATTAAAATCATTGTTTTTATAAAAAAATAAAGATGTAATTTAAGCGAGGAAAGTAGAATTCCTGATTTATTCTTCTTCACAAAAGAGGGAAAATAAGGCTGGTAAACACAATTGCGCAAAGAAAATTTTAAAGTTACCTCTTGAATCTCTGATTCTCTATCATTTCCTTAATGATTTTTTTCAATTCTTCTCAATAATGAATTCACTTATCCTCCTTCCACACAAGCAAGCTATGGGTGTAGTACGTACGATGGATATCAAACGCCTAAAAAAATTTCAAATTACGTGACTGTTCGGTTTTCGGTATAGCATCGGTACCGAGCACCCAACAGTTTGTCTGATTACCGAACATTTCTAGTGAAAATCGAACAGATGGCAACCCTAGTTGGTAACATAAGGTGTGTTGGTGGTCAAGGGAAAAAGATGTATAAATGTCGCAAGTGTTTCTAAATATTATATCATCATTTTTTGGTATTAAACCAAAATAAACTATTCTGAAAATATAATCTGGCTTATTAACTTATTTTAGTTTTAAAAAATATTTAATTTACTAGCCCAAATCATCCAAATAACTGGCCTGAATCACCCTACATACTTTGGGTGAATTGGGCTAAGCAACTTCTAGGAAAAACAATCATAACCGAAAAAGTATTGCGCTAAAATATGCGAACGCGAACAAAAATATAGCCAAATGAGCATTTTGTTTCTACTGAAAATATTCTATCTCCATCAGTCATAGTACTCATGCAATTTTGATTTTCCTTTTTGTGCCCTTTTCACCCAAACTTGCCCTAAACGTTGACATTATCAGCATTCCTCCGATGACAACAGACAAGGAGTTTATGAGGTTAATAATCAAGTATAAATTTAAGAATAAAACATGGTCAGCATAAACGAATGAAGAAAATGTGCATTTAAAATGGAAAAGTAAATTATACAAAATATTTAACACTTCTAGAATTATTCACGATGCTAAAGGATTTTATCCAAGTACTGGACATTGATGAAAACGAGTTAAAGCCAAAAGGAAAGTCATTAGGTAATCTGATATTTGCTAAAGACGTAACATTTGCAACCATCTCAGAAAATTTTATAAAATAACCTTAAAATTAGATGCAGCCAGCGTAAAGTTTGTATTTTGGAAGAGCTTCGAAAAACATGAATGTTACTATCTTTAGAATATCAGCGAAGAAAAACTCGTCAAAATCACAATAAATTTGGTTTACTTATTGATTTATGTTGAGATCGTGATATCTGCGCGCTTGAACCAACAACATTGGAGCATAGATCAAGGAAGATAGAAAATCCAGGTGCTTCGATCAGAGCAGTTAGTAGTGGAAGATTAAATTATGAGGGTTTAGAAGGAGCCGGATTGATGATGCGGAGATCAGCAATAAAATTAAAATAATAAATATTAATTATTAATAAGTGGTAATACATGGAAAATATTGAAACGTAAAATGATTAGTCTCAGTTGAGATAATCGAATGGACTCTAAAAGACACCCATAATAAGATAAAACGCAAAAAAAGCTTGGGCGGAGATTCAGGAAATTATATAGAATGAAAATGACAATTTTTTTACTTAAGTGTGCAAAACGTTTCCTTGGTATCTTGGCATAACCGTAATTACAGCTATTTCTAAACAGGAAAGCCTTTGTAGAACCACCAAATATTTTCCAAGAAGTTACTCATGCAATCCTAAATTATTTTACTATAGGCCTGTCGCATTCAAAAAAACATGCGCGGATTTCGGCCGCGCATGAAGGGGAAGTCCTCTCTGTCACGGAGGGGAAGTTTACTCTGTCATCTTGATTACCCCCACCCCACCGCTAGCCCATCCTTCTCCTCCTTAGATTGTTAGTTCTCACTGTTTACAGTTGACTGCCTAGACGAAGTTTTGCGAATATTTGGCAACAGTGTAGTTATAAAAGGACCGAGACAGCGATAGCCCGTGCGGTAAGGAAGGGCGACAGGTGAGGGTGCCAAGTGGAGTGAGGGATTAGGCCACACCCACAGTACACCCAAAATGTTCTTTTGATCGCGGTAGGCCTATATTTACAGACCTTAAACTCACTAGACTATAACAAATTCACTTTGGATATTCCTTGTTTTTAGGAACTACTATGTAACTATATGTCAGGTTCTTTTGGTTTTTCCCAGCGGAGGCTCATTATTATCTCAAGATATTCAAAGCGGTTGTAGTTGTAGGACATATAATCTAGCTTTAAGTGTCAAAATATTGATATTATATCTTTCGTGAAATTTGTTTTATTTTTATTGTCTGTTTCTACATTGATTTTTATGAAACATGAACGTTTGTAGGTCTTGGGCGATTCGATTCGAATTTGCAAGAAACATTGGGATCGAATCACTTGCATTCGTACTCGGGCAGAGATTTTATATCCGATGGTAATAGAATATCGAGACTTTTAAATCTTTTGAGAGCGTTACACTTGGAATCAATGTTATCCCGGGAGTCTTATAAAAGGAAAATATTTGAGTAAAAAATAAAATCGGACTATCTGTACGATCAGCGTACGATTTTCAAACCGTTAAACAAGTATAATTTCAAATCTTTTTACGCATGTGATCTCAGATGTTGAACACTCCGATTCTTCTTCAAAGAACCTTAAATAATGAATGACACCACGTGGAAAGCGCTTGGAATCCAATTTTCAAATTTGTCCATACGTTCATATAATTTAAGGATGTTTGTAGGACATTTATCAACAATTATGCCTCAAGTGAATTAAATTGCATGATTTTCTGAAATTAAAGAATCATCTTTTTTCGAGTGAACTAGGAGATAAAAAGGACTAGTGGCAGTCGTTTGAGCGTCGGAGAGACGAGTCGGAGTGAGAGAGAGGGAAGGAAAAATCTGCGAGAGGGAGCGGTTTGAGTTCGGCATTTTCGGGTGATATTGGGAGGAATTGGGAGGTGGGGCAAGGAGATTGTGAAGGAAAGAGGTAAGGTGGAGTCTCTCTTCTTTCTCATTCCCTCCGATGGAGAGAGAGGCCTAAGGAGGCACCGGGAGAAGTGTTCCCCGTTCGAAGCCGCAGCTGATTCATACAGGAAACCCTCTCACCGTACGGAAGATGGATTTCTCAGTCGCTCAGCAAAGATTAATCATGGACACTCCACGCGTTCCTTCCACCCCCCTCTCCCCCTACCCTCTCTCCCTTCTCTCCCCCCTCCATCCCCACGGCCACTTCTATTTTTTATTTGGTTTCCCCTCCCCTCCCTCACTCTCCCTTTCTCCACAACATTTCTTCCCCACCCCCTCTCTCTCTCTACTCCTACCCTGCAACTTACTTTCTCCACCCTGCCTCCCGCTCCCTTCTCTTTCCCCTCCCTTCTCTTTCCCCTCCCTTCTCTTTCCCATCCCTTCTCTCTAACCCAACTCCACACCTCTTTCTTTATCTCCTCTCTTTCTCTCTCTATTCTTCCCATCTACTCTTTTACTCTCTTTTTCCCCCCTCTCTCTCTCTTGCTTCGAAATCTTGAGTTTAGCAACGATAAACTCATCCTCGAACACGCGCGATTCTTCGTAGGTTAGGTTAGCCTCGCATAATGATCTGCAAAGGAACTTCAGCGCGCACAGTTTTTTTTGGGACTCTCATCCTCCCTCTCCCTCCCTCTCTTCCTCCCACTTCCTCCGATCCCTCTTCTTAAAAATCCTTTATCTGCGCTCTCTTTCTCTCTCTCAAGTCCATTTCTTTCTTTAGTCGACCTCTCTAAAGCTCCCTTTATTCTCTCTCTCTTTCTCTTTCTCTCTCTATTTCTCTCCCTCCCTCGCCCTCTCTCCCTCTCTCTCCGTTTCTCTGTCTTTCTCTCTCTCACCGATCCTGGTGACCTAAGGAGGGGATGAAAATAGGAATTGTTTATGCATTCAGGGAAAGAGTATGAATACAATGAAACGTTTTTGAAGCTTTGATTAATTACGATAAAGTTCTGTCTTAGCTCTTTATGATTTAACGACTTAAACAAACCACTCATAGTTTTTTTGTAATTTATTATATGTAGAGTTGCTTGCTTAACCAAATGACTCTATGTTCGCGATGCATTCCTTTATTAGGAATTTACGAGCCGTTGTATAAGACTTAAAGGAATTGATTTGTCTCACATAATTTGTTTAGTCAGTCAAATTTGTGATGTGCTAAAGCAAATAAATGGAGGACATGGAAGACTGACTGATTAACTGTAGCAGATTTTAAACTGTACTGAACGTTAAGGATATAACTTGCTGATAAGTTCAATGAATGACGTCTCCACTCCTTCAACTATGCGATTAATTTTATTACATCTCCAGTATAAAAAGGACGGGCATTGGTTTTTATACTTTTGAAATAACAATTTCAATAAAATAAATTTTATTTTGGAATTACATATATATATATATATATATATATATATATATATATATATATATATATATATATACACACACATACATACATGAGTACATAAGTCGCCTCCAATGTATTCGCAGCTTTAGTTATTTTATGTTTTAAAAGCAATTAACTTTTGCCGTTTGGAATTATTGAAATATTAAGTAATACAAAAATAATTTTGTTGTTGCTAATATGATTAGCTTATTCCCAATTTGAAAAATCTCAGTTCCGTTATAAGGAAAATTATATTTTGGCGCATGAATTCAGTCAAAAGTTTTAAATCCAAAGTATATAGGACCTATGATAAATTTATATTGCCTGAGAAAATTATTCATTTAAAATAACAGGAAGATTTAATGGATCAAAAATTAACTTTACCGTTGCAAACAAAGTATTCAAAATAATCGATTATTTGCGGGCACAAAATTATTACATCTTCTTTTTTTATGAACTGCTTCCTTCGCCTCGACCACGGCTACTCTTTTGATGTTTTGACTGAGGTTATGGCGACTGAAAGGCCGAAGTAATCGAGGGGGTTGTTGTGGAGGGGAGAATGGCCGGGATGTGGAGGGAGCGAGGGGAGAATGGCGAGCTTTCGGGAGGGGAGGCGCGAGGGTTAAAGAACAGCGGGTGTCGGGAAAAGGCG
Source organism: Tanypteryx hageni (assembly GCA_028673005.1). Taxonomy (NCBI): domain Eukaryota; kingdom Metazoa; phylum Arthropoda; class Insecta; order Odonata; family Petaluridae; genus Tanypteryx; species Tanypteryx hageni. Next base: position 132,309,345 of record CM054112.1, on the reverse strand, counting down.
CCCGAAGACGCCACTCGTCGCTCGCCCCCTCCGCCCACTCCCCCTCTCTCTCTCGGCCCCCTCTTTTCTACATTTTATTTTTATTCGTCGGGAAGGAATCTCTTTGACGTCAACAACGCTCATACCGAAGTAACAGACCAACCCTCCTTCCCCTTCGAATGCCCTCCTCACTCCCTTTCTCCGAAGAAACTTAAAAAAAAGCCTCCTCTTCACCTCCGTCCCCACCTCGTCGCCCGCCACCCCCATCATCTTTCCGCTCATCACCCCCTCCCCTTACACCCGGAAACACGTCATCCATCATGGCAAAGAAGTCGCTGTGAATTTCATAGCAGAAAGTGTACACACAGACACCCCCCCTCTCTCTCCCGACCTCCTATTTCTCCTTAGGGAACGGGCGCGTAGTGGAGAACGAGGGATGGCAGGGGGAGGAAGGAGAGTTGGGGTTAATGGCGGATTATTGAAGACGAGGTCAGCTGATCGAGGGGAGCTCAAGAGGGAGCTTTTGGTGTGACCGAGGGGAAGGGTTCCGGTATCTTATGAGCCTCGGCAATAATTGATGAAGCGAGGATAATGCGAGGGCCCGGGATTGTCCGCTGGCCGGGGTTCGAAAGTTCTCTTTTTTTAAGGATAACCTTTTATTCGGAGATCGACTCCGAAAAGGGAATCGATCGATGAATTTCAAATGAGAGGGCGACGGAGTTTATGTTCTGTATCCGCAGGAAGAGACTAGGCATCGAGAAATCAGCGAATGTATACCTATCATTGAGAACTTAAGTGATCGTTGTGGAGAGAGAGTATAAATGTCCAGTATGCAGGTCGAATCAAACCATTCATTGCAGCTGCGGCCGACTACGGCGATCGTGAAAGGATATGTTTGGTTTGGTAAACTTGATAAATGAGTTTAACAATGAAATGATAATTAACCCTAAAACCCGTACGACATGCACTGCATAATCGAAGCAGCACTAATTTTTACACTTTATCCTAAATGATCTCCTATATCTCCTATTTTTATTAAAAAAACTCCTAATTTTTGTAATTCCAAAACAGCAAATTCGTTTATCATAAAACTAGCATAATTTTTTTTATATTTTGGTGTAATGTTTCTGTTACGTCATCCTTCATTGATGGAATAAATTTCAGGGTTTCTTATAATATACCCATTAGAAATGAAGCAATTAAAATATTAATAAACGGATTCATCAAATGGCATGAACCCAGCGGATAATGAACGTAATTCGTTTGATCTAATTTTCATCTGGTTAACTCAAACGTCTCATTGCTGCAAAAATAACCTGTATCATGTATCGGGCAGACGTCCCAATTCTGTTTATTACTCATTAACTATTAATCAAAAACATAATATTTTATGTTTTAAAATTAAAAGTAATCAGGAATATTTATAGAGACGAGTAACATCAAGAATAAAATTAATGTTTTATGCTTCTCGAGTCATATGATAGAATTATTTCTTCGTTTTTAGATTTACATTAACCAGAAAAATGGAGAAATTTGCCATATATTTTAAAACAATTTTACTTTCAGTAGCTATGAATCGAAGGACACAACTTTGTTTTGATAAATTATATCACCAGCGATAAAAAATTTATCAATTACAGTAGCTTCAGAATTTTTTCTTCCGCAATAAAAATGTTATCTAAATTACATGGTAACAACAGGTTTGATTCGACACGATAATGGTAATACCGTCTTAGCAAGACCGGCGAATAGGTTATTTTTAGGCACACATTATAGATTGAGAGGAACAGTCCATTATGAGGAAAGGGGATGCGAAAAATGTTCGGAAGGTGTAGAGGAGAGTGGCAGGGGGAGAGGTGCCTGGTGGAGGCGGATTGTGGAGGGGGGAGGGGAAGGAAAGGGGGCAGGCGTCTCCCTCAGAAAGATGGAGTTGAATGGACGGGAAAAAGGGAGGAGTGAAAGGGAGGGAGGGAAAGAGGGAGTGGAGGTAGAGAGACGCCGGAAATGCATTAACGAACGAATGAAAATTGGAAGGGGTGGGGGCGGTGAGGGGAACGAATAGAACGGAGGGGAGGGACGTAGGGGTGGCGGGAAGGGGGAGGAGGGGGAAGGAGAGCGAGGGCAGCGGTGGCACTTGGGATTTCATTTTGAGGCACATGGAAATGAGTGGTGCGGAACCGAAAAAAGGAGGAAACGGAGGAGAGCGGTGGAGAGAGAGAGAGAGGGGGGGGAGAGACTGAAAGGCAGAGGGAGCGATAAGGAGAGTGAATGATAAGGAGAGGGAGTGATATGGAGGAGTGATAGGGATAGGGAGCGATCGGTTGAGGGAGCGATATGGAGAGGGAGCGATAGGGAGAGGGAGCGATATGAAGAGGGAGCGGTGGAGAGAGATAGAGGGCGAGGGGGGAGGAGAGACTGAAAGGCAGAGGGAGCGATAAGGAGAGTGAATGATAAGGAGAGGGAGTGATATGGAGGAGTGATAGGGATAGGGAGCGATCGGTTGAGGGAGCGATATGGAGAGGGAGCGATAGGGAGAGGGAGCGATATGAAGAGGGAGCGATAGGGAGAGGGAGTGATAAGGAGAGGGAGTGATAAAGAGAGTGAGTGATAAGGAGAGGGAGTGATATGGAGGAGTGATAGAGAGATAAGGAAAGGGAGTGATAGGGAGAGGGAGCGATCGGTGGTGGGAGCGATAGGGAGAGGGAGCGATAGGGAAAGGGAGCGATAGGGAGAGGGAGCGATATGAAGAGGGAGCGATAGGGAGAGGGAGTGATAAGGAGAGTGAGTGATAAGGAGAGCGAGTGGTATGGAGGAGTGATTGAGTGATAGGGAAAGGGAGTGATAGGGAGAGGGAGCGATCGGTAGAGGGAACGATAGGGAGAGGGAGTGATAAGGAGAGGGAATGACATGAGTGACATAGAGTGTTAGGGAAAGGGATAGGGAGTGATTGAGGAGGAGAATGTTCGTGGATCCGAGGAGGCAGAAGCGACGGCCATCGCAGGAGACGGAATGAATCGAGATCGCAAAATAGGTGATAAAAGAATGAAGCAAATTTAATTCCGAGATTCATAAATGGTTTGGCCGGATCAATGAGGATATCTTCATCAGAAAATTATCGAGATCGTCTGTGGTGCAAATCAAAATGACAAAATGTTTAACTACGAGAGTCATTTGAAAGTTAGTAAAACACTTTTTTGGCAATTTGAGCCAAACTTTGCTTCAATTAGGATATCAGCAGGATAAACACGCGATAGGAAGGAGGAATAGCAAGACGTTGTAGGTTATCATTCTCTCGCGATTCTCCGGTTTAGCTGCTCGAGGAGTTTTCGTGCCGCCAAAGTGCAGAAGAGCATGAAGTAGATTTTGGAAACTGGGAATAAATCGCAAGAATATGGATGAAAGTGGAGGATGGGGCTCAGCGAAAGAGAGGTCGGGTGATGGCGGAATAATAGGAAGGAGATTTCTGTGGCAAAGGAGATGGAAGCGATGGTATTTGAAAAGGGCGGAAACAGCGAATGGAAAACGGAAGAAGGAATGCTTTTAATGAATAGTTTTGAATTAAAAACATTCTGAGTGATAAGAGTCGATGGGAGTTAAAATTACCGTTAAGATGCATGTACGGTTCTGTTTCCGAGAACAGCTTGTTATAAAGCAATACAAATTCAATTGAATTGGAAATGAATGCAGAAAAGAGATACGAAGGATTCAAGAATTCTATGTTAGTTTTAATCTTGGGGCAAATTTAAACGATATGAAATGTGAAAGAAAATAATACTAGACATTTTAAATGTACCGTTTTAAATGATAAATTATTATCATCTTCGTATTAAATACGAATAAATTTCCATTTAAAATCAATCAAAATTCGGCATGAGCAGCGATTGAATATTCTGACGTCCCGAAACGATCGCCAAATAATTCGTAATCATCGGTTGCGATTTATCGACGAGCAACAGAATTGGTTTAAGTGAACCGGAGCCATAATTCGTGGAGAACCTAAGCCCGTCAATGAGACGTGGAGTGTCAAAGTGCGTGGAAACTCATCCATTGGAGTCAAAGGGAATAGGGTTTTGGCGAGGAAAGGAACGCTTCGGAGAGGTTTTCTCGAAGGAGCCAGCAGGGGGAGGGAGAAGAGGGAATCGGGAGGAGAGAGAGAGAGAGAGAAAACTAAGGGGAGATAAAGAGAGAGAGAGAGGGAGGAAGGTTAAAAGGGGTGAGTGGCGGCGTTAGAAGAGAGGTAATGATTAATCCCTGTCAAAGTTAACTCAACACGTTCTTACGAGAACTCACACATACCTCAGCACGGGGAGAAGTCGACCTACCGCCCACGCAAAACTTCTTCGCCCCCTCCCTCCCTCCTATCACCCTCCCCCCTTTCTCATCCCCCCTTTCTACCTCCCCCTTTCTCCCTCGCCCTCTCAACAGACATCACCCCTCCACCCTTCAACCCCAATCCTCACTTTAAACTCCTTTTCGTTTGTTCTGCCTTGACGGTGCTGGGCGGAGTCGGTGGTCCTTTTGACATGCAGAAAAGGAGAGAGAGGGAGGAAGAGGAGAGAGGTTTTCGCGGGGCGAGGTGGGCAGAAAGGGGCGAGGAGTGAAAGGGGGAGGAGGAAAGAAGTCGGCGCTGTTGTGGCTGTTTGGAAGCCGTCGTTCGTTATTAGATCTCCGAGCGGTGGATATTTGAAATTCCGACTGACATCTTCGGTGGTGAAGCGAGTTGAGTTGAATGAGTAAAAGAGAGTTCGAGAAAGGAAAGTGGGGTTTCGGAGTCGCGAGATGGGCCTGCGTGGAAAGGGGAGTGGAATAGGAAAGAGAGTCGCGGACTGGGAGGGGTGGGTCAGGGGGGAGGGGGCAGGAAAGAAGAGGAGTCGATGTGAGGTGGGGGGGGAGTGGAGAATTGGTTTAGGTTTATGACGACGGTATTTAATCTTTAAAATTTTCTTCATCGCAAAAAAGTTTAAATAAACCGCAATATAAAAAAGGAAAATTTCGAGGAATAAAATTTTACTTGAGAGCAAATTATAGAGAGCGCTTCCATTTACGGTGACGTAAATTATTGAATCATTCACAAAAACGTGTTTATAGCCACAGAAAATTTAAAGAGTTAAAAAGTCTGGTATTTGACGCATCTATTCTCTCACAGTCAATATAATAATTTCCTAGCACGAAATACACATTTACGCGATTTGGGCGTAGAATAAATTTGCAGCTGATTTATTTTGTTAGTTGGCATTATATCAATATTCCGATACTATTTCTGTGCATATAAAATGAGAAAAATAATACAGTATGATATGGATCAGGTAAATAAGAGAAGCTGAATTGTACGACTTCAAAGGACAATCGAACAAACTGGTCAATAATCGTATGCTCTCAGCTAATTTACCTCTTCTTACGCGCTATGGGTATCAAATAGGTAGTGCAATGAATAGCCGGATAGCTTGGGAAGAGAGAAACCTGGTGCCGGCTTTTAGCCTGCTCTTAACGAAGAGCACCAAGGGGGCAAACAGCATAACGTCCATTCCGAAGGACGGAACGCTGACTTTGCGTGGTTGAAACCACACAAACAGGGGGTCGAGCGACCTTGGAAAAAATCCTTCTTTCGCAGGATTCGTGCCCATGCCATTTGGAGCAGCAGCCGAGTAGCAGCCAGCGTCCTAACCACTACACCACCTGCACCCCACAACCTTGTCATGAGGCGCAAATCTAAATTTATTCAATAAGAAGGGAGCTGCAGATATAGGAGATCAACCAATACAAATTTCTCATTCCAATCAAATCATTATTTTGATCAAAACAGCCGCTCAGCCATTTGACTTAATTTTTATTGTCCTCATATTTATACTAATTTTGCTTTATCTTCATCATTTGCGACTTATCACATCTGGAATCGAAATACCGCTCTTAGCTGCCATATGAAGAGCCATCTTCCTCCAAGGATTTTTGCGTGAGAGAGGAGAAGGAGAGAGGAGAGGGAGATTTCACTGTTCTTAATGCAACGGATACCTATTTTTTAGATAAAAGTTAAAATTTATTGAAGATGGCAATGATAACGAATAATAAGTTTTTCTGATTCCGATTGTTTAGCATGGTGAAATTTTTATAAATCTTGAGGATAAGGCTGGCTAACTAACAAAACAACTTTCATCTCGAAAGAAGTCTTCCTCGGCGGCGATAAACAGATTGCTAATTAAAAAAGTTCAAAATAACTATTTAAAAACATCGTAGACGGTTTAGATGGTTTATTTGATTCTAAACCAGTGTCTACGGATTACGAATAATAGGGCAATTTTACTAGTTAAATATATGAATGTGATCATAAAGTCCTCTCAGGAACAGCTTTTAAACAGAAAAACTTTGACCATTCGCTCTACTAGTTCATAAACCCATTTTCACTCATTTATATCAAATTATCTTGAAACATATCGAATAAATATATTGAGAGTTTTTATACGATGTGGGACTTGTGAATATGCAACATTCATTTAATTAATAGCACGGAAATGCCTATTAATGATGGATACACTTGCATCATATCAAATTATATATCACTGGATTCGTAATTCCTTTCGAAAGGTTTTAAGACTTAATTTTTCTGGAAATATTTGTAGGAGAGGGTGCTAAAATATTAAAATATGCGAACAAAGCATTGCTTCCTGAGTTCTGCCATCTGACGACCTCACTTGAAACTTCGTGACGATAACTTAAAAGGTGCGGATTTGTATGGCGGACAAACAACATTTTGTAGTGCTTTTCGTCATTGTTGAAAATCACTATTATCTTCGTGATGTCCGTCCGTCCGTACGCATATATCAGGGTAAAATTAACTTAACCGATTTCAACCAAATTTAGTACACAGAATATTCACATAAATAATTGACCAAAATGACATATTTGGACCGGGTCGATTCAGCAGGGCTGCCACACTTGTAAAATAAAACTTTTCGGTAGTTATGAATTTGGAAGGGATTGGCCAAACCGATTTAAATGAAATTTTGTATGAAGGAACATAAAAAAAACAAAATCAAGATGCTTAGTATAGATATAGAAAGCACGGCTGCCACAATACAAAGAATAATAAAATTTCTTTTTACACATAATTGTGTTAACTGTCCTCATCAATTTTAACCAAATTTCATATTTATAATGTACACATATATACAAAACCATAATAGCATATTTGGACCAGATCAGCCAATCAGTGGTGCCATAATTACAAATTAAATTATTTCAGTAATTATGGATTTGGAAGGAAATGGCTGACAAATTTCAACTAAATTATGTATTTAAGATTTGTACAACATACCATAACGTAATCAAGATGTTTAAAGCGTAGCTAAGCAGCAGGGCTACCACAATAAAAGGTAAAATAACATTCTGTTTTAGTAAATGATATAATAAACACCTGATTTTCTGATTTCAAGCTAAATATATTATACGATTATACTATGGCGAATTTGACGAAATGGATTTTAGTACCACGGGAAACCCATGTATATCCCTACTTGTTAGAGTTATAGATATATATGTTGCTGTACAAGTTCTTTAGTTGAAAAACAGAATTTAAAATCTATAGATATAAGTACATTTAATTTTGTGAGTGATTTTGTGATTACAATTAGAATTTTTAGTGTTGTATTTGCTCGAAATACAGCACTAAAAAGGGAAAAATAAATTACAATTTAAATATAATTAAAATAAATAATAATTTAAAAGTAAAACTATATAAAAACACCATAAATAGAAAAATAATTGTTTACTAATATAATCTCTTAGGCGCTTCTGAATTAAAATGGTATCGGCGTGTCACAATATTTTGCATTTAAAGATTGCGTTATCTAAGTGATTGCCATATATTTTCTTCAAAAATATTAACATAAAAAAGGAATTTGGCGCCCGTCATATAAATTGAGTACTTTCCTCCTCTCAAAGTTCCTAATCATTATGGTTCACAAAAAAGTCGCGAGTGGGCGGCAATTTCCTTTTTTTAAAACGTCCGAAGAAAGTATATGGCAATCACTTAACACAGTGTTTAAATGAAAAATATTGTGACACGCCGATACAATTTTGATTCTGAAGTGTTCTGAAAGATTAAATTAATAAAAAAAATTATTTTCCCTTTTAAGTGTGTTTTCACATATTTTTTTATTATAAAAAAAGAAATATTTTTTAAAATTTCATAATTTATTTATTAGTAAAATGAGCTGCAACAGATTTTCATCTTGCCCGCTGCCACTTGGGAATTCCGTCTAATTGTCCAGATAAAAGGTAAAACCGGGTTCTCGCGCGCCTCTCTAACCGTCTTCGGATGAGCAGGTCGCATTGCACCGGATGGGTCACGAGGTGCTATGTTGTTATTTTTCAGAGCCATGCCATGCGCGTGGCCACTAACAACTAGGTGTATCCAGGCATCATTTCGTTTTGCTCCATTACGCTCGGCGCCAAATCCTCTCCACCTCTCTCTCTCTTTCTCTTGTTAAGCGCTGCAGAAAACTCGCGAATTTTCTTTTGCAAGGTATTTGGTGCCCACTCCACCCCTCTCTTAGCTGTCCCCGTCCTCTTCTGCCCCACCTTTCGCCCACTCCCCTTCCCCACCCACGGCGCGTTAAGCACGTAAACCGAGTCCGCGTGTCTCTCCACTCTCCCCGCGATAGATCTTATCGGCGGTACACCACACGCCGCCTCCTTCTCCCCGCTCACCTCCCCTTCTCTCCCACAGCTACAAATAACTCAACAGTCAGAAAGGGAGGAGGAGGAAGCGAGAGCGCGGTTCCCATGGTTTCTCTCGGCCTCTCCCGCGTGGAACGCTCACGCCGAGAAGGCGGCATTGTCGCGGAGGTCACGAGGACGCGGTTAAGCGGACGACTCTTTTGATTTAAGAGTTCTTTCGCCGCCATTTGGACCGGACCTCCCGGCGATGATTCCTCCTAGACCCGTCTTCACCTCTCTCTCTCTTCCCCTCTCTCTCTCTTCCCCGTCCCTTCCCTCTTCCCAACTCACCTCGCGCCTCCGCATCACCTCCCAGCCCTTTGATACGGCCTCCGCGGAAGTGGTAAAATCCGCCGCTCCCATCAGAGTTCTCGGTCGCGCAGCCAAGTAGCGGGACGGAAAATACAGAAGAATTTTTCCCTCAAAACTTCGGTTTTCTTTCGCGATCCTCGTCCGGGCGAAAAAAGCGACCTCCCGTGGAGATGGTAAGAGGAAAAGAAATTCGTCTTCCTCCCCGAGAGATGCCAACCACACCGATTCCTCCCTCCCCCTTCCGCCCCTTCTCCCAACCCCCCGCCTCCCTCGCCAAGCACTAAATCGTCCTTATTTATTCGGGTATTGTTCCCATTACGTTTTTAAAGGGACCGCCTATTTGTCCGCGTCGTAAAATGTCTCGGGACGATTTCGCTCCGGAAATCAGATGAATGGAGCGGCGAGCTGGCCTTTGGGGAGTAAAGGGGGGTGGTGGAGGAAGTGAAGGGGGAGTGGGTTAACGGGAGGAGGGAATTAGGAGGAGAGCGGAGGAAGGGGATAGAGAGAGAAAGAGAGAGGGAGGGTGGCAATGTTAACGGTGTTGCTGTTGGAGGCAGAAGAGGAGAAATTCTTGACATTCATGAGCGGTGAAAGATGAATTAAGCGGACCCTCCAAGTGAAAAACTGTCCCATTCTTGAAGTTGTGAGGAAGTAAATCTGCGACGAGATACCAGGAATTTTCTCGAGAAACGAATAAGTCTTGAATTTTTCTCCCGTAAATTGCGCCCTTGACGTGATTGATAGCCTTAAATCGGTGTCCCGTTTCCTTAACTTATGTTTAATTAGAACAGCAGGGAGCTAAGGAAGTCCCGCTTACAAAAAGCACATCCAAATCAACACCTTCAGTAGTTAATGTTAAGAGCATGTAATTGCTTATTGATATAGCTTTGAACCCCGCTATTCATAAAACACTTTCTACTGCTGTTGGATTGTTATTGATTTAATGTGAATATGTTTTCTTCACATATAAAATATGATTGCACTTTTTCCCTTAATAGCTGCTTTATCCACATTTATAGCAGTATTTACCAAAGAATGTATTGGCAAGTATTAATAATATTGATCAATATTAATGAGATTCATAAAAATTCATTTTATATAATAGATTTTTTCAAGACGGAGAACCTTAAGGCACAAAATTTAAGTAACGACCAGAGTTAAATGCAAACTTTTCCAACCTTATTAAAAATCTAATGTGCTCGAAACAAAATCCAAGATTAAAAAAACGGCGAATCTGAGAGGCTCCCCATGGTCATTATGAATTGGCCAGTGTCATCTCATTCCGTTTCTGTCTCGGGTATAGGAGTTTTTTTCCGGAGATCGTTAAAAGTGAAGTCATATCGATGTCGTCATCATGGCTGCCTAGGAACACACTCGAAACAAAAGGTTTGATGTCGCTGCGTATATATTTGCCGAAAGAGGACGCCGACGCCCTCTCGTATCCCGTCCACGCCCTTCCATGGTCCTCTGCTCTTCCTGTCCCTTTCCTCTCTCTCCGTCTACTCGTCCGCCCATATCGCCTAATAGCACACGCTACCGGTAAACCTTTGTCACCGGCATTCAACACGCCGCTAGAAACCCGCCTCTTATCGTCAGTGGTTCGTAGGGAGATTTGTCCGTCTTTTTATAGGAAATTGAGAAACTAGTGATAAATATGTGCTTCCCATACGATCCTCCAAGCAGTCTCGAGAATGGAAGATTGGCTCAGTTTTTTCTCCAATAAATTGTTGTATGATGTTGAAAATGTCCTCAGCGAACCGCTTCGCAATAATTCGTCCGAAAAATCCGAATCCTCCTTATAATTTTATTATTTTAATTAAGGCAATGACACAGTTTTAGAAGAACATCAGAGATAGTTAAAATGGCCAGCATTTATCGCGTGAATCTATTTTGTAAAACTTTAAATTTTAAAATGGTATGTGCTTTCCTTAGTCTCATTAGTTTCCACAAAAATATGGTCTATAAACAAAGTAATGCTCTTAATTTCATAAATATTTAACTAAATGCTATTTTAAAATGATACTTGTTTGCGCTTCGTGAGACTTAACAAAATTTATCTAATGGAGAGTAATGTATTTACTTAGGTTTCTGCACTGTAATCGAGAAAAAATTCGACTTCGAGATTTTGACGGAAATATACTCTTTATGTGTCCCTGTGTCCAAAACAGTGGTTTTCGCTGTGCCGTCTGTCTGTCCAACAGTCAGTTTAGACCAGTGGCTCTTAAGCATTTTTGCCTCGCGCCCCCCTTCTGATCTTAAATTCCCACGCTCCCCTCCTTCCCCCAGAAAATGTTCTTTTGTGTTTTTAAGGGCATTTATCAAAAAGATATAAGTAATATTAACCAATTTATATGACATACGTTTCTGTCTGCTTACCTAAGCGCATGAGTTGAGTTCGACTGTTCATTTAATGAATTCTAATCTGTTTAATTTTGGTTTCGACGCACAACGCACAGCTAACAATCTAGCTCCATTTTTTTTGGCAGTCGACAATAAGTTGTCATTACCTAAAATATTGCGTGTTGTTTTCATATATTATTTCTACTTAAAATGAATCCATTCGTCTGTACTGCATGTGTTATGGAGTTGACAAATTTGCAGAGCATTTGGATATATCAGTACAAGACTTATATAATCTAAATAGGTATAAAAGTAATGAAAAAATATTAAAGCGGTTAAATTGGACAGCATTAGAAACATACTAGAGAGCCTGTTACATGCTTTGCATGTACAGCGATTTTCATTTGGTCATTTATAAAAGAAATATTATTGTTCGCCATTTGCTTCCAAATTTTATAATAGTAATACATACCAGCAAAACCTTTGAAATCGTAAATTACGAAAAGGATTTTTAAAAGCTTTAATTTAATTTTACAGATGACCTAAAACTGTGTAATTAAAAATTGGCAAAACAATTTACAATGTTTTAAATTACTTTTATGAGCTAAAATCTTTTGAAATAAATTTTAAAGGAACAAATATACAGCGGTTTTAAGGAATGTATTAATTACTTACTATTAAATAAATTAAAGAGGAACTCGTCTTATCTTAGTCCGTAATTTCTCTTCAACAAACGTAAAATGTTTGTGTTTAAAACATATTTTCGAACTAAATAGAGGGGCTCTTCGATATTTTAAATTCCGAGTTCGTTCTATTCTATTCAAGCTATCTCTATTCTAAGTCACACACCATTCCCCATTAGCTGGCATCTACTCTAAAGAGATACTTACTATTTATTTGCCATTTAGATGAGCACTCGTTTTTACGAACAACAATTGTTTATAGTTGTTACTACAATAAAAGTACTGTAAAGGTACATTACAATAATAAAATGTACTAGGGGCCCGTGTTGCAGTACTTCCTGCAAACTTCTAGAAACCCTTGCGTGAAGTGACCCAATGCGATAGTTCCTAATCACAAACATTATCAATATAGTAATTTGCTTAAACTGCACAATATAACTTGCAAACGAAACGATATTATCAATTCCTGCGTGAAATATCTTTCTATTTGAAATGTTAAGTTGTCAATTATAAAAATGCATTGGAATCGTTTCTTTTCTTCGCTACGTGTCATTTGTTTTATATTTACACGAAACTTTTCAAATAAATTTTCAATCGGTTATTGTCCTTGATGCGTTTGTTTCATTGTAGGCTTAGTTCAAATGAACTTGAAAGCCCGAGTCTAACAATGCGAAAATCCGAGGTCAACAATTGAAATGTTGAAAAATCAGAGCAAATCGAATATAAACTTAAAATATGAGCAAACACGAATTAAACAACAGAATCGAAAGTAAGAATAAGAATCTTCATTTCTTTCTACGTAAAACAGTGCAAATCACGAGTAAAAGTCTCGATCGTAATATATTTTAAAATGTTAAAGACTGAAGGTCTACACATCGTATTCTAGCCGATTATGTGGTAATCAAAGGTAAAAACGAAAACTTTCCTGATATCGTACTCATGCCTTTTCGGGAGACGACTTCCCACTTAAAACCTGCAAGAGTTCACGCTGAGTATTCAGGCGAAAGATTCTTCGAAATCGAACCGACCGTTCTCGGTTTATATGCGTTCATGCCAGAAGGTGAGCCGAGGCTTCAAACGCAGGCAGGCAGGGACGCAGGCAAAGACAGAGCGGTTATAATATATTAGATTTAGGTATTTCATCTAGGTCACATACTAATGTATGTTTCCAGCAGATTCACCCCTTGCCTACGCGCAATGTGTATCTAAGAGGTAGTGCAATGAATAGCTGGATAGCAAGGGAGAAGCCTACTCTTAACGAAGAACACCAAGGGGACCAACGGCTTAACGTCCCTTCCGAAGGACGGAACGCTGAATTTTGGCGGCCTCCTCAAACCACACAAACAGGAGGCCGGGCATCCTTAGAAAAAAATCCTATTTGCGCAGGATTCGTGCCCGCTGCCTTTTCAAACAGCAGGCAAGTAGCAGCCAGCGTCCTAACCACTACACCACTGACACCCCCATTTTAGGTAAACATATAATGTAACCAAGGTAACAGTAACGTCCCAATCTCTGATTGGCTGGCCAGTCAACCAATAAAAACCTGCCAAAGAGTTCTCCGACGATTACGGGAATATAATATAAGATGAGAGGTATAAATCTGATTTTGTTCCAAATGCTTCGCGCTCCTTCTGTAATCCTCATATCCCCCGGGGTCTAGACGATTCAACGAAATAAAATGATATTTCGTATTTATGCATACCATTGACCAGAATATAAACATTGACGAGATGAACGATATAGCGCAACATTCAAGGGTAGTTTAATCTTGTTGATTTTCACAAAATGTCGATTTATTAAAAAAATGGCTGTAATGATTTTCATTAAAATGCACTCAGTCATAGTAGAGCCTGAAGTAATATACCACACTGCATAAACCATTTTTCTCAAAAACAATATAGCGTCCAGCGACATTATAATATATAGATTTTTATGTCCAGCTCTCCCCAATTCTCTCAGCAATCGTCTTCCTGCAATAATGCTTCAGTGCTTGTGTGACTTCGCCTATCCTCATAATACTTGATGTTTTTGTTTGGTATAACTATTAAACATGATGTTATCACTATATACCATTTACGTGCATAAGACCTTTTACATGGTTTTTTGTTTTTGTAGCAGTACGAGTTCCTTCCAGTCAGGAAAGAATGTAGTGAAACCAAACGCATATGCATGTGAGAAAGCTTGCGCGATATATATCGAACAGATTTTGTCATCAAAGTGTGGTACATAACTAGATATGCATGTGTATAATAGATTTTATTCGAGAATTATAACTTCCCTTTTATTTATAAAATGTCCTTACGCCGAGTTCACAATTACCGTTGCACCATCCGCCGCAAAGATTTTTTTCTCTTTTCCTTTTGAAACTCGTAAAGAATTTTTAAATCGCTGTTGAATTTTTACCGTGCGTACAGTTTTTCGTATTTCCTAATTTTAACGTGGTTTATATTGGAATTTTTGCTATCATTTTACCATTTGTCTTTCTTGTCCAAATGTTTAAAATCTCTTCGGCAAAATCCCATCGACGTTTGAAGAACCAGGCATTGTTTATTCGTCGGAGGAGTAGTTTTGACGGCCTGCACGGAAGCACGGAACAGCGAGACGACATCCGGTTATTGAGACGTCACATTCGTCCTGGATGGGCAGGAATCGCCGCGAAATGAAAGTGGACGGAAGAGACACTAATGAAGGAGCATTTTCACGTTTCCCAAAGGGTTAAGTGTTCCAGGCCAAGAGTGGCATCTTCCCCTCTGAACTCCGGTTTTCCCCCACTACCTCTCCTCCCTCCCTCCCCCCTACCTCACCCCCTACCATTTACCCCTACCTCTCACCCCTACTATTCCCTCCCCTGTCTCCCCCCCTTAGGTACCTATCCCATCCCTACAATCCTCCCCCCCATATCCCTCTGCGTGCCACGCCCCTCTCAACCTAGCATAAAACCACGTGTGCGCGCGCTTTAATTAGAGGCCCCCGAGAAGAGCTTCCTGTTCCCGCCCGCCTTCATTTGTTCTCCTAGCCCCCTTCACGAGGTTAAGGGAGGAGCGGGTAGGTGGTGGGTCAACCGGCAGTGCGACTGCGGTGGCGGACGTAGATCATCTCAAGGGACACTCGTGAGCATAGCTGCACGGTGGATGCTAGTGAGTTCACCTCTTCCAATCCATCCCCCTCCCCTCCGCTCTCAGGCGTTGTCCCGTCCTTTCAGCTTGGCCTGGCGTCGCATTAATTGCACTGGTGTCGGCGATCAAAAAGCGTAACGGAAATCTCATCATAAGCCGCTCTGTCTCCGCAACTCGCGTCGCTTCCCGACTCTCTTTATACCCCCTTAGGTGTGTTCCATTTCAATTTCCTCGACCGTGTGGCAACTCGATTTCCTGCAGGTGTAATGCGAGCTCACCGATCGGCATGCTACCGTGACCGCGATAATTTTAGTTCCTTTTTACTGAATCGCGTCCTAGGTTTTCATCCATGGTTTGCGCGATTAAAAACATTCAGACGCAGGAGATCGTTTTTTCCGTGTACAAATAAAATAATATAAAGTGTAAAAATAATAATTATCTAAATTAACTGCGCTGATCGATACGAAAGAAGTCATGTATTGGCTATTGAAAATTATATTTTTAATTAAACCTAATTAAAAAAATTATATATAATCAAACATTATTTTCATAACATTATTCCTTATATATTTCTTTAGATTAGCTCGTATGAAAAACTCAAAACTAGATATCTTAGAAACTCCATTTTTCAATTTGTGGAACTTTATCTTTGAGCAATTCAATTCAAAGGTTTTTATTTATCTAAGAACAGGTTACATTTTATACATTTCATGTTATAACATTGACTAGACCTATTCTAGATAAATCCCTGCTATAGGCTAGTTGCCTCTTCAGGGTGGTCGTAAGAATAAAAGAGATGAATCGTAGCTACTAAACGATTCGAACAAAATTTCTAGTCAAAAATTTGTTGAAGTTAAATCGTTCGTTAGTTTTAAATGCACTCCCGCTCTACCCTGAACTAACGGCAGGAGTGCACTGGCGAGTCTTGTTAGTGGCAGAAGTCATTAAACTGGTTTACAGGAAAGGCCAATCGTAACAGAAGGGGTTTCAACACTGAGACAAATGAAAGCGCAAATGCGGAGTTAACATTCGAAAAGGTTTTTTTAGCATCAGATAGGTCTGGCGGAGGAAGACGTGCGGAAGTGCTCGTCGGAGGGTGGCCACGGCGGAGGAGTGAGGAGAGAGAGCGGGAGGAAGAGAGAGAGGGAGTAAGAGGGAAGGTGGTAAGGGGTAGATGCCGTAGGAGAAAAGTAGAGGTATGAGAAAAGGGCGCAGATAAGGGGAGGTGGAGGCGTAGACGAAGAATAGGCGAAGGAATAACACGCAAAGGGCTTCGGCCGAGAGGAGCGGGGGCGGAGGGCGAGGAAGAGTTGGAGAAGCGGTGGGAGTGGGGAGGAAGGAGATGACGGGGACTTAAAGGGCCACGCGAAGCAGACTCGAAAATCCGATCAAAACGGGCGATCTGCGACGCATTGTAATTAGTGCGGTGTATCGCGTGAATATTCAGAGCTTCTCTCGCCCATGAGGCGCCATTTGTCATATTCTGATAAAGGGAATGGGGTGTGGGGCGAAGGAGGGTGGGGGAGGCGAGAGATGTGTAATCAGAAGGCAGTGAAAGTTTCCTCCGAGGGGGGGGGGTGGCAAGTAATTGATAGAAGGAGGGCGCGTTGAAAGGAGGAGAGAGGGAGGGTGTGGAGAGAAGGTGGTTCGAGCAATGAGTGAAGTGCAGATTAAAGGTTTTAAAATTAAATTCGAATGATCAAACAGCTTAAACTTTTAAAAGCAATAAATAATAGGTGATTCATCCGGGTTCAAATAATACTGGTGGAATTCATTTTGGAAAGAATCTTGGATTTTTCATGCAAATCAATGACCTGAAATATATTAATCAACATTACGCTCTAAATTATAATTTCAGACAATATTTTAAGGGACTCATTCAAAATTTAGCTTTAATTTCGATTTAATTAATTTCATTTCATTATAAAATATAGAGATTCGGCGATGCATTCATTAATATTTGTTCCAGAGTCAATGATACTGTTTTCTATGACTTGAATTTATTTAGTATATTCCGTATCCTAGGAATAGGTATGTGTAACCTCAAAATATTAGAACTTATTAGTTCTTAACGCTTTTTGTTTGTGCTGTACACATCGTATCGCAGTATAGAAATAACATTTTTACATATAATTATATTGATATAAATATAACATTTATATAACTCTTTATATACGGAGTTGGATAAAATTTCGTTTAAATATTTAAAAAATTTAGAAGCAACAAAGTAATGATGATTGTTAAATAGAATTAACTCCTTGACCGTAAAATTCAAAATTAGAGACACAATGCCTGCCTTCCCCCCCCCCCCCCCTTTCATTGTTTGTCTCTAATTTTGAATTTTACGGTCAAGGAGTTAATTCTGTTTAACATCAATTTTGCCGGAGTCTCCATCTTTACTAATTTAATGATGATTGATTAAATAATTTTCATATATCTAACTATATTAGAAAAAGTCCTTCAAAGAATCTCCGAGCGTAATACAGCCTCCAGAATAATTCAAATTCAAAATAAAAGTTTAAGGAAAAGGCTGTGACGGTAACGACAAATGAAGGCACAAAGGCGAATCGAATATGAGGAACGGCGCGAAGAGAAAATAAAAGCGCAGGGCGAGACCTTGTCTTTTTAGAGGGATCGCGCTCGCATGGCGGAGGAAGCGTCGGGTCTTGAGGGATGCTGCCAATAAGTCCACAAGGGACGGAACGACGTACAAAAGGTCAACGTTGCAGGGAGGAGGAGAGCGGATGGGGGAATTAATGTCCCTCCCGACTTAAACTCCAATTTAAGGCATCGCCGTCGGATTGGCGCACCCCGCCTACCCCCTGGCGCTTGTCACCGTGACTGAGGGTCCTTGCTTCGTGAGGGATGGGAGACCGAGCGAGAGGACGAAACGTATTTAAATAAAAGACGAGAAATATGGGGCGCAGAATACGTGCACACGCGCGCGATGCGCCTTGGGCCGATTTGACGGATTACCTCCGGGGGAGTCTGCAGCGAGGGCGCGCCGCCGCTGCATCCCCTCTACGGCTAGACTGCATCGCAATAGAGCGACCGCGTGGCCGCGAGTGGCCACGACTGATGGGCGGGGAGAGGAGGCGGGTGAAAGGACAAGGGGGGGAGGCGAAAAAGCGCATGAAATCCGGCACAGACCTACCGGGGGCGGCGGGGAAGGGACGGGTTTATTGGTAATGCAATACAAGTTAATGTAAGTGCATTCGTTTATTGCCGGTGCAGCGCAACTCGTCCTTGGAGGCCCGCCTTCTCGCCGGCCGCCCTTCACCGAGAGCAATGCTGCTGCATACTCAATCTTTCACACAGGTATATTTATCATTGCCCACTTGTCTGGTGCACTTTTGCGCCAGCAGGGAGGGCAGAGGAGGGCCTCGGGGCGAAGAGGCGACTGTCTGAGGGGGTTGGAAATGTCTATATTCCCTCTCGCCTCATTTTTGTGCCAGGATCTCGCAATTTTCCTCCGCCGCCCGAACCCCACCCTCTGCCGTCTTTGGATGGATGAAGCTTGTAGAGAGGTGGGGAGACGTAGAGGGTCTTGGCTGAGGTTGGAGGAGGTCCGGCGAAAAGGGTGGGTTTGGGTCAATGAGGGGCCGATGGGGCCGCCAGGGTATGGAGAGAGAGACTAGGGGAAATCGGGGGCGGGACGAGACGGGGCGATGGGGAGAAATGGGACGGGGGCATTGTGCGGAAACCGTTCAATTTTCCTTTTTTCGACTCCTTGTCTCGAAGCGGATCGAGGAACGCCTTTAGGCAAGGTTACTCTCTCTCGACGCCGATGCAAAAACAAACGACTGCGAGAGCGGAGAAAAATGCATCGCACTGGATTAGCGCTCCGTCTTGTCTCGCTGCATTGAGTCGTTGAATTCGTGCGAGGGCATTGAAATTAGCATTGCCCTCGATTTATCTATGGAATAATCGTAAATACGGTGCTCAGCACCTTTTAAGTGTCAATCTTTGAATATCCGTTTGCCATTCTTTTGCCGTCGAAAAAAGTTCCATTCATTGGAAAAATGAATCGCAATGCTTTTATATCCGCACATCACCGTGCTGCCTTCAAATAATTCCTTTTTTATAGGTAGATATCTAATTAACTAAGCACAACCAGTCATGAGAACTATTTCCATATTACTGAAATGTTATCTTCTGAATCGTCTCTGGATAGGCACAAACAAGCTTAAATTCGAATGGATTATTAATGGGAGCGAATGTTTTTTAAGTGAAATCCTTATCTATTTCTTACAAATAGTCTTTATCCATTGGATGTATCTTGACTACTAACTGAATTCTAGCCGTAATATGTACTCGATAGGTCAATTTTCGAATAAAACTAGTGTTACTGCCCAGAGAAGCAGTGCAAGCAGTTTTTCTTTCAGAAAACGGTCAACAATCCGAAACTTGTTTGCCACAAAATGCTTTCGATTCTCTCCTAAAAACAAAATTACTATTCAAATATTAAGATCGAGCTTAATTTTTTATTAAGAACTGATTAGTTTCGGTAAAGATCGGTCAAACGAAAGTGGGTGTTTACTCATGTCATTTATTCGTTTTTTAAAATATTTGCTTTAATATTTGATTAATGTAAAAAATATTGGAATACATGTTGTAGGAAATTGAATTGTCTACAACCTTTGTTCGAAACATTTTTCCATATAATGCATTGTTTAAGAGATATCTTATATTTTTAGCTGCCACCACCACGCCACCTACCGACGACTATTGTTAACAATTGGCGCATATTTACGTCTTAGTAACTCTCCTTTTTCTTAATTGTTGGAGCTTTGTGGCTATATCCAATATCAGAAGGCTATGTTTTGAGTTTATTTCTGTTTTTTGTAGTCTAAAATTTTCTCGTAGTTTCTTAAAATATATGTTATTATGTAACCTATTTGGAATTTTTAGAAATATTACAGATATGGAGAAAGTCATGTGGTGGCCACATCAGATTTTCTTTTTAAGGAACGTATGTGATATTGCTATAGTTCATAGCAATTATTGTCAGAGTTGAGGGACTACCACATTAAGAAGCACAAAGGTCTTACTTACAATTAATCAAATATGATGATGATGATGAGAAAGTCACGATAGTTACAGAGAATTGCGGTTAATTACCATATTGGACCAGTCCCATCTTAATCATAACACTCCATCCGCCTTAGAATAATAGGGTAGGATTATCAACTAATCTAAGGATAATATACACAGCGCCGTAACTAGCTTTTTTAGTACCCGGGGCAAACTACCAAATATGCGCACCTTTCATAAAAAATTATCTAATAATAAATAACCTATAAATGAAATGAGAAACAAAGGTGTTGAGAAGACTTTTTATGCATGCGGGCATAAATCTGAAATTGAAATTTGAACTTTGAGAAGGAGAAAAAATCCTGTACTTGACCGGGAATCGAACCCGGGTCTCCCCATTTGCCGGATAGGTAGATATTTTAATACGTAATTATAAATACCTATAATTACATACATAATTACACACAGACATAATTGAAATACAAAAAGTCAAGGACGTACCCATGGGAAGCAGGGGGGGGGTCTGGTGTACACACACATTTGTGGAATCTGCGATAACCTTGCTACAAACTTGCTACGTTGTCTCTTGCTACGCTGCTATTTGCTGCGTTGAGTTATGAGAACTAAAAACGTTATAAAAGTTTATATTATTTGAATAGGACTTTTATTTAATCAATTGCAGGAAATTGGTTTTCGGCATCAGACACCTACCCCTCTCCTCCCCCCCCCCCCCCCCCGAAGTAAATTTATGGTTACGTGCATGCAGAAAGTATACATATTTTAATATTAATGAGTTATTCTACCTAATTTTAATTCAGTATTCTCATCAATAACATCATCGAAATTTATAGTTGCTATGCGTAATGTCTGGATCGAGTATAGTAGTGAAATCGCCCCTGTCCTTGTGCCATGCAACCTCGCACAACTTGCCATTAACAATTTTTGCGCCCCTTCTTTAGTTGCGCCCGGAGCAGATGCCCCGCCCTAGTTACGGCACTGAATATACATATCCCGTAGTTATAATTGATCATATCCTTGGCATTTTAAAAATATTAATTTGTAGTATTTCTGCTCAAACACTGAGTGGATTGGCAAATGCATGCTTATTAGCTAGATAGTATAAATTCCTCCATTAAGAAGAGACAAAATATTTATTACCAATTCAGTCAACAATTGATCATTTTCGAAAGGTTTTTAAATGTATGTTATCCAAATTCCTCTTGTAAGGAACTAGTTTAGTCAGTTACCGTAGCATACTTATAGCGTTTCTTTTTTCATCACTTATGTTTTCACTGTCTGTCTGTCCGCGCGCAAAATTTAGTCCGTGCAACTGTGCGCAAAATTTGGAGCAACGAGAATAGCTGGGGCTAAAATTTTCAGGAAAGTTTTGGCCGGTGGCAGAAATGGACCTGAATGATTTGGGTGTCCGTCCGCCTGTCTGTTTGCCTTTTAGCAGGAAAAAAACCCCTATGGACTATCTATACGGGTACTTTACTATGGTAAAGTATCATTTTGTTTATGTTGCTACAACAAAAAAGCGAAGCGTAAAATACTTTCAGTTTACTATAGAAAAGGGATAATGATCATAGGGTCACAACTCCTTAACTGCGGTGAGGTATGTTTTTAATAACTTTTGATTGAGTTTATATTTTACGTTTTGTTTTTAATGATGTTTTCGATGAAAATAATAATTTAATTTTAAACCAGTTGAACGAATTGATAACATCTTTATCTTATTTTATTAAATAATTATTTAAAATTTTTAATTGTATATTGGAATTTGTAATATTTTGGTAACGATGTTGGTAAGATGCACAGAGTTTTGTCTCGGTATGTTTTCTTCAACTTTTCAACTTCTGCAACCTTAAAATCTGATTTAATTTTAAATTTGCAATGGACCGTTGTTCATAGGAAAGAGTATAACTCGGCGTAAAATAATTTTGAAAGAGAGAAAAATATTCTAATTAACGAAATACAGCTATTTATCTATTTTCTAAATGGATAAAGAATCTACGTAAATCTAGAGTCATGGGACGGTTGTGCAAATCAAGTGCGCATTTCAGTTATAAAGTAGCCTTTCTCATTGATCAACTAATGCTTGATATGAATTTATCACGCATTGAATCATTTCCTGAGGATAACTATTGAAACGCTTTCTATATTCTGATTTGGGAAAAACTACATTCATATTATATATCTAAAAATCAATCTCTCTTCATAAATATTTACGATAGAGGAAAAGTTTAAATTTAAGATTGTACTTCAAACATTAAAAATCCGTAATAATCTGACCCGTGTGAAGTATTGTATTAATTTCAAATTTCGCAATGTCATTCTCTCTCTCTCTCTCTCTTGATACACGATGAGGGCACAGAGCGTGCATCCCGAAAGACTGCACATCTGATTCACTTTCGCGACCCAAATTCAGTGTTGCATTTAAATAAGTTGCATCAGCATAGAATCCATTGCCAATTGAAGGCTGTTTTTTGCTGCAACTCGCCTCGTATAGCATTTTGTGCTCGCTAGAATTCTACCTGTGCTCGCAATGAGCAGAAAGCGAGCAGTTGTGGGAGGTCGCGGCCTTTTACAGGGAGATGCGAAGCACGCCGAGACGCATCGGCTCCAAGCCGTTCCATGAGCGGCGCGATACGATTCCGACGCCATTTGTCACGCGAGCCGCATTCCCAGAGCGTCCGCTCTTATTTCCCAAGCAGGGGGCGCTCCTGTCTCACTGCCCGGGGCGGAGGGGCGGCACGAGAGAGCACCTGCGGGTTTATTATGCAGCCGAGTTGCCTCCGTCAAGGGCGCCGCACAGCGAAATCTGCATCTCAAAAGATTTGGCGGTTTTCGAAATCGATTCTCGTTCGCCGAGATTCTTCTTTTTTCCGCACGTAACCAGGATCTGGTCTCTCTCTTTCTCCCCCTCCTCCCGCCCCTCCCTACTCTCCTCTTCAATCCATCCACCTCTTTCTTTCGTCCTTTCCTGTAAAGAACGGTTGACTCGTGTACAGGCTGACGTCACCTTAGTTGTTTGACAATATATTCTTTCATTCACTCTGACCGGTACATGTTCAAGTATTTACGGGCAAATCCTTTTTACCGAAGGCAAGTCGGACAGACGTTTAATTAGCCAGGCTGATAGATTAAAATACTTGCGGGCCGTATAAATCGGATTAATATAAGACTGCAGGTGATAATGAGGTTATTAATTTTTTGGCGTTCTTTACCAGCGAAGCGGTAATAGCGGAACGCCTTATGGGCACGACTGGTCCGTCCGTCATAACTTTTATCTCCTAAACCGCTTGACGGATTTTAATTAAATTAAGTATGAGTGACAGTTATTAAAATTTATCGTCCAATTGTTATTTTGAATTGAATTCGTCGAATTAGAACTTCTACTACATAATTACTTTAATAAACTTACACTCGTATCTCGTTAAATGGCATCCGTCAAGCAACAATGATATACCAAACTTTTCCCTCCCTAGCTCGACACTGGACGAAACATCGACAATGTGTTATATTGAATGTTACAATGATCATTAATTTTATGCAAAATGGCTTCTTATTGCAACGCAAATTTCACTGCAAGAATATTTTAATATTTTTCTTTTGTCAGTAAGGCAATCTCCAACAAGGGGAATCGTTATTCACTGCATCCCCTCTCTCCCAGACCGGGGATGCAGTGCATAACATTTAATATAAAGTATTTTCAATACTTAATATAAAAAGCATTTTTGGGAGGGTATTATTGGCTCTCGGATCGGTCATGAAGTTTAACTGTGGTACCCAGACAAAAAAGGTTCCCCACCTATGTTCTACCGAATAATTAGGATGTCCATGTATTAAGAAAAGGGTGGATTATTCTCCTACAGCATTCTTCTATCAGTTTACATGCGATCGAACATGGTACTTACATTCCCTGAACGCACAACTATTGTCTTAATTTACGATAAAGCGAACGCATGCCGTTTATCTTATATTGATGTCCAGTTACAACAATAGTTTTATTTTGTTAAGTTGAATATATTATTCAATATAAATGGTCAACGACGAATAATGTTTACTAATATTTGAAAGAGATCATTTGTTTTAAGTTGTAAATTTAATCAGACTTCATAATCGCAAAAAACTTCCGCGAAAAGTGTAAGCTACAGAATTTTTCCTGTGATTATGATGAATAAATTCCATATAAAGGAATCGTGATTTCATCCATGTGATTAACTTGGCTTTTTTATTTTAATATGATCTGGCTCATAAGGTAACGAAAGAGATTTGAATAGATATGAAAATCTTTCAGTACAACCTAGTGGCCTTCATTTGACGGCCTAAAAGAAAAGGACTGAGCAACGAGCATTTCTTCCCCTTCAACGACTTAGGAACGAGCATTTCTTCCATTCCAACGACTTAGTTATTATTTTTCCCCTCCCAAACGTCAAGGAAGAAACTAGTGACGTATTATGATTTGGCGGGAAATTTTGGCGCGATATTTTGGCTATGATTAGCTCAGTTTTATTTGAGACGTAATTGTGTTCGGAAGTGCCGTAGTAAGTTACCGGCGAGGGATCTCCATTTCAAAGAGAAGGCGATGGATTCCCTCAGATAGTATTTTCCGCAGCTGCAGTAAATAATTAGTAAATCATTCGTAGATTTAGAAAAATTAAGAGAATTAAGTGTATAAATTTTTCCGTTTTTTAACTTTTCATTAAAATTTTGAAAGAAATAGAAATAGTCACATTGTTAGCAAAAATTTTAGTTAGAAATCGTCAATAGAATTAAAACATTAACTTTGTATGAAGGAGAAAGAATCGCCGTTGACACATTCTGAATGATTTTGCTTGCGCTAAGTTTATTTAAAATGTCACTTATTTTATTGCGTTGAAGCGCAACCAGTGAATTTCGTTTCTTTTCTTATTCCAGGTGCTGTGAATTCCTCCCTTCTCCACCATTTCCAATATCTCACCCTTTATTTCTTTCGTGAGCCCCAAAGTGCTTTTTTATTTCTCCTCTCCCCAAAGCTTAACCTAGCACACCCCTGTGGTTTGAAGTGTTATGGCAATTCTGTGATGAAGTACCGTGTATTTGTGCGTTTGAGTGTCAAACTGAATTTCTTTCATCGAGACTGATTATCTTCTCACACCGCTAGAAAATTTACACCGCACCAAAGGTAGGGAAACATCGTTCTTTTGGATCAGAGCCCTCTGATTCCCTCTTATTTCCAGCTTCGATTTAATTGAGTTTATGTCGTTGCAGTATAAGTTAATCCATCGAAACTAATGTTAGTGTGGCTAAGATTTTCAAGAAAGATTAGAGACGGGTTGGAGGTGATTAAAGTGAACGCAAGCCTTTAGTTAAAAATAAATGAAAGAATTCTTTTAATTTATATGGAAGCCAATTGATCATTCATATTTACTCAACACTTGAAATAAGTCCATCTCTCTATCGGACAAATTTTCAAAAGCGGCGCCAATTTTCGTATCGATACTAAATAAATAGTTGCGCATATTTCTCTGGATTCAGTGTGTGCCCGGAAAAATGACTGAAATTCCCCATTATAGGTGAAAATTACTATATCTCGTTGATCGGCTAAGGAGATCGTGAAATTAATAATACCTATGGTTTTAGATTATGGTACTGAAGTGGCAAGTGTGACTACAGATTTACAGATTTTACACATTAAAACCATCGCTGAAACTTAATCAGCAACTGTAATTCTGCGTTTGGTTTACAAATTATACAATAAAGAGAAATTCGACCAACTAGATCACCTATATATCATTCAGTGCTCTTCTTTCGCTTAATTTGGGATAGCTGTCTAAATTGTGGTAATTCCTTGTAAGTCGTGATATGCGTATTACGGTACTGACTTCTTTCCATATCTTTCTTGCGGCCATTAATTTATACAGGGTGTTCCTAAATTATACCGTCAAATGATAGGAGTTGTAGGACGGCATGTGATGTGCGAAACGCACGGTCCCTGTGTCCGGAGCAGTTTCCTTTTCGAGCTACGACGTGAGAAATCTCGTACCTAAGCGCCCGTCCATTGGGCAGCTCGCTCTCCGGATCTCATTCCTCTGAGTTTTTTTGTTTTGGGACACATCAAGAGCCTCGTGTATCAAAATGCAGTCGATTTTTCCCTCGCATCCAGACTGCTTGTGATTCAATCCGCAACACGGCGGGAATTTTCGAACGAACGAGGCAATCATTGTTCAGAAGATGCATGTTGTGTTTGCAGGTTGAGAGCCGCCAGTTCGAGCACCTCCTTTAATGAATCTTGTCTCATACTCAGTACAGTAACTGTGGATTAATAAAACATGCTGTTACATCCCGAAGTTCCAATTTCTTTTTCTTCTAACTCGGCAAACGCACGTTCCACCGAATGCACCATCCGCAATCCATACACTCGTGCCTGCAAGCAATACTAAGTAAACAGATTGAGCGAAACATTTCAACGTACACCGAGGCAGCTCATCACAGGTGGCGTGCAAAGCGCAAGGATTGCCTTAACACCGGGCGCTTAGGTACGAGATTACCCACCTCATAGCTCGAACAAGAAACTGCTCCGGACACAGGGACCGGATGTTTCGCGCATCACATGCCGCCCTACAACCTATATCATTTTGTCGGTATAATTTAGGAACACCCTGTATAAATTATATTTAATTTCATCAAGCTAACGTCTCACGTTGCTATTTTACTGACGTCCATCCTCCACAGCTTGACCGCATTCCATATTGGCTGGTATTTGGAATATATGTTCATTGATAAAAAATTATGTAGATTTTTTCGATTTACTTCAAGTAAAGAAACTTGTTATGTAAGGTGCTTTGAAATCCACATCGAAAGAAAATTTGCACAATCTCTCATATAGATATCGAAATTGGTATCGTGAAATTTCACAGAAACATTTTAGCTTCGACCTTGCTTGTTTTTTTGGTGTTTCAACTATAAATCTATTCTACTACTCTCTCTTATATCAACGAATAAAGTAAGCCGTCCGCAAGAGTATTTTTCGCAAATAATCCTTTCAAATTTTATCATCTTGTAAAAGTCTTAATCACATCTGGGCATACATTTTTAAATTTACTAACCAAAACTGCCTTGCTTTATTGTTTTTACTCAATTGATATAGGATGAAATTGGTGAGTTATAATTTTGATATTCAATTTCAAATTTTTGTTTGATAACAATTTACTGACAAACATAGACTTTTTTGTGAAATACAGCTGAACGCTCGTGAAAGTTTTGAAAAAGCTGCAAACGTAGCTCATTACTTTAATCCTTAGATTTTTTATTACTCATCATACATTAACTATAAAAGGTTAAGATACATAAAAACGCTATTTTGGAATTGAATGTGTAGTTTAGGGATCTCAGTATAAGAAATCGGTTCTTATTGAATACCTGATTGATTGCGAAGTTCGCTCTTTTCTCTGTAGAGGCACTATTCACCATGAAAGAAGTGGTAAAGTAAACTCAGGTCTTGAGAGATAAGAAAAATTACTGTGTGAGAGCTCTCGAAAAAGTTTCTGCCAACCATCGAACGTAGTCACGTCTTGCATAACCGCTGTTCATACCTTTTCCTTGGGTAGCCTTATTTATGTGATTTGGCGACGCCGCTCTTACCCTTCTTACGATCAGAGTCCATGACTTTTTAGTCAAGTACATGGAATTTCATTCTACAAAATTTATAGGGGACTGAGCAAGGTATTTCTTATGTTAGTTGAATATCGACCGTGAGTGATTTTTAGCAAAGCAGTTCAGTAAAAAATAATAGGATAATGATTTTAATCGTAATTACTTCATAAAACATTCCCCCAGGGATTCTATTTTATAACATATTATGCAAATTAATGACGCATTTAACGAAAATTAAATGTTAACATAACTGAGGCATTTTTTTATTTGTAAATCATGGTTATCACTGAACGGGCGTGTAGTCGAGTGGCGTTAAAAACATCTCTTTTTCCTGGTTATTGTTTCAAATGTTATCACTCGCTTAAAGATGAGATAAAAAATTAACATTTCCGCCAAAAATGTCTTCAGGAACTGATGAAGATAGGGTGAGGCTTCTGGAATTGCTCTTTTCTGGGGCGTCAAATTATCTCGACCGGACTCGGATGGCGAGTAATTGACTTCTTCAAGATCCGTCCCTCGAAATTAATGTAAATAAAAAGCTGTCCTTGTATAAATCATATAAACGGTGTGAAAATGAGTAAGTTTACAATATATTAGAGGGAGTCGAACGGAAACCGAAGCGAAAGGAGTTGCAGCCGAATGAAGTTTGGATATACGCTAACTGTAGGCAGGAAAGGAAATCAGTTGAACGTTTAGATTCGAAACTTCATTCATATATATCCTTTTAATTCTTAAGTCGGAAATCTTTATCGCTATGGAAGAATCAGAATCTCAATGTATTTCATAATAGAATAAAAAATATAACTTTTAAAATTCTCCGCGTTGCTCTTGCGAGTCGTTAGCTTAATCACTTCGCGCTATTTTCTCTCGATATGGCCAGCTGAAAATGGATTCGGTCCCTCTTATTAAGCCCCTCCCGCTCCTTTCTCTCCACCTAATTTCTCCACCCATCTCCTTCTCTCTCTTTTTTCTCGGATACTAACTGGTTGAATGAAAATAAGCCCCTCTAGTAAACGCGGAACTGTTCTCGAACAGACTGTCCACTAAAAGACGTTAGCACTTGGGAAGACCAAAAAATGCCAAACTGCGAAATAACTTAAAGAAAATAAAATAACTCCCACGACAACGGCTTTTACGACATCATAAGGGCAAAAATGAAACAGAACCGTATTCACACTAACTTAGCAATTCTTGGATAAATGTTTATGGAGGACTAGCGGATGGTATTGAAAACACATATCGACTTATTCAGAGAAAAATACTCTTCGGCCACGAGTCCCTTATTTGCATCGACCAAGGGTTAAATGGTACGCACTGTCCCCAAACCGGAGTAGGTACGGCAAGAGACGCACCAATGCACGTAGTAAACATTCAGGTTAAATTTTCGATTAGTAATCTCGCTCGCTCTTCTAACCTGGAGATGGACTAGCGGGCGCAACTAATCGGTAGACAACGCGTCATTCCTTGATTTGACTGCCTACTTGGGTAATGCGCGAAGAATGCAATAAATGTGCACTTCAGTCAGAAGAGACTAGTTGCCGACTGAACATTAAAGCGAGGGGGAAATGTGATGAGTTTCAAACTATAACAATAAGTTAAAATGCACAAAAGGGACTGGCTGCTACAAATATCAAAATTTTCATCGCGAATCGCCATTCAAATACTCAAATGAAAATAAATCATTGGCTTGAGGCTGCGCGGCTATCGCCATTTCGGAGGTTTTCCGCAAAATATCGAAAAATTAGCGCGTGATTAAAAAAGTTATCTTTAATTGAAAATCGACGTAATAACGAAAACGCGTTTACCGAGAAATTGCTGCGCTCAGCGTGCAGCACCGCCTAGAGCAGGAGAGGACAAACTGTGGGTCGCGAAGGTCCAAACAGGGGCCGCGAACTGAAAAATACATATCCCTAAAATTATCTATTATAAAATAAAATATAGTTTAGTTGGTTTCAAATTTGTTTTGACAGTTAACAGATGGCGTTGGGTCCTCGCTATTCTTCAAAATATGTGCACTCTAACATCTTACCCGGGAGTCCGCAGCTGGAAAACAGGCTCATCCATTTCATTGAGATGGATAGATGTCCTTTACCAAATTTTAGCCAATACATATTTAAACTAAGAAGGAAGGAGGTCTCAATTAATTGAATGAAGGAAAAGTTTGCCCATCCCTAGCCTAGTCTTCCGCGTAATAGTGATGAAATGTCGCGCAGTACGTAAATGGTCCCTAATTGCGTAGTAACGAAAATAAAGTGCTTTATGGGAGAAAAGCCTCTATTTTGGAGAATGTGTACGGCTCGCCTAGCAAAATTGCTTACTGAGAGCGAAAGTATCGAAAAAGTCTGCGCACATCAGCTACTCTCGGTCTGAATTGAGCTATTTTATGGGAAGGAAGAACCATCTCATGAAAGGAGAGATTGATCAATCCCAGTTTGAATTATTAGATAACGACTGAACAAAATAAGCACAAATTGAAAACCATAAAAATATACGTTTAATGGTCAAACAGTCAAAGACACTTTCTTACCTCTTTGGTTCATTCTGCATCGCGTCGATTCCATCTCGTAAGTGGCCAGGAAAAAATGTTTCTTTATAAAGCGGTCAATCCGCATATAGTCCTTTCTATAATTCTTAAAATTTTAGCCTTTGGATTACCTGATCGAGGATTTGTTACTCGCTCTTTGTCCTCGCGATAATGGAAGATGACGGACATTGTCGAAACAGCTGAGATTTGGCAAAGAGTGTCGTGCCGTGCATACTTTGTGACGTACGTATGTTTCGCAGATGGGGAAAAGGGATGGGGGGAGCCAACGCGGATCTCGGGGAAAAATTTGCATCCGAAACTGAGTCAATGGCATTCATTCTCTGAGTCCACTAGCGCCCTTTTATGTGCAAGAAGGGCGTTGCTCAGAATGACCGCCGGAAGTAAGGATTTGCGAGAGAAAGAGTTCCTCTGAAAGAGTTTTAAGATTAGTCCACTGCGTTCCTTTCGTAGGAAACAGCATCACTGTGCTACAGAGTAACACAGATGGAAGAGGTTTAGACCCACACCTTACAAGTCAAAGATAAATGCGTAAAATAATATTTTTTTTATAATTGGAGATTCATTTTCTGGCGCAATATGAAAATGCGCGTTTTATTTATTGAGATTTATTTAGAATTGTAAGCTTAAAATTCTTTATAAATTTACTAATATTATTATATGGCAGAAAGTAGTTTATTCAGTAATTAAATTAAAGATTTTAACTTTCTAGATACAATCATTTATTCAGAATCTTAATTTAAAAAAAAATGAAGCACACCCTGCCGTCCACCGATTTTTCAGACATTTCTTCTGAAAAGTTATAGATGGCATTCAATATTAAACAAATACCGAAGAATTTAACATTCCATCTATAACCATTTGCTCAGAATCTTACTTTGACAATTTTGAAGGCATCCCCTGCCACCCACCGATTTTTCAACATTTATTTTGCAATATTATATATGGTATTAGAGGTCACACAAATTGTGAAAGATTTATCTTTCTATCTGTAGCCATTTACACAGAATCTTAATTTGAATTATTTTATGGCATCCCATGTCGCCCACCGATTTCTACATCAAATGTCTATCATCATGAGGTGTTCTGCCTCTAGGCAGGTCCCTGGCACCAGCGTTGTCTCCACTCATTTCTGTTCCTTGCCATTTCTTTCATTTCCTGATACCCTCCCCTTTCTTTCAGATCGTCAAACATTTTTATTCTTCTACGTCCCCTTTTCCTTTCCCCTTCTACTGATCCTTCCAACACCATCAATAGTAAACCTTCTCCTCTCAAGATATGCCCTAACCAGTTACTTTTCCTCCTCTGAATTGTTTCAAGTAATCTTCTCTTCTCATTCACCCTTGTTAGTATTGCTTCATTCCTTATCCTATCCGTCCACTTAACCTTCTCCATCCGCCTCCACACCCACATTTCAAATGCCTCTAGTCTTTCTTTCTCTCTTTTCTTTAGCGTCCATGTTTCACACCCATAAAGCAATACACTCCAAACATAGCACTTCACAAGACGTTTCTTCAGATTTAAATCCATTTTACCACATAGTACCCGTTTTTTCTTATTAAATGTTTCTTTTGCCATTGCTATTCTTGTTCTTATTTCTTTTTCACTTCTCCAGTCTTCAGTTAGCATGCTTCCCAAATATCTATACTGTTTTACTTGCTCCACTCTTCCATCCTTTATTGACACATTCATAATCTCTCTATCCCCTATTCTCATCACCTTTGTTTTCTTTATGTTCATTTTCATTCCATATTCCATCATCCTGTCTTCTAGCTTTGTAACCATTTCCTGAATATGCCTCGTTTCATCTGCCAAAATTACCATGTCATCAGCAAACCTTATACAATTTATTATTCTACCCCCAATACTAATTCCTTTATCATTCCCTATTCCATTGTCAATCATTTCTTCAGCATATATATTGAACAGGGTTGGCGATAAGCAGCAACCTTGCCTTACTCCTCTTCCTAAATCATACCATTCGGTCTGTGCATCTTTTATCCTCATAGCTGCTTTCTGTTTCATATACAGCTCTTTAATTAACCTTCTATCTTTCCAGTCTACTTTTTTTGCTTTTAGTATTTCCATCAGTTTTTCCCAGTTCACTCGGTCGAATGCCTTCTCCATATCTATGAAGCACAGACTAATTCCTTTACCCCTTTCTATATATCTCTCTCCACTCATTCTTATCAATCCTATTGCATCTCTTGTACCTCTACTCTTTCTAAATCCAAACTGTTCCTCTGCAACATTTTCTTCCATTTTGCTAATTAGTCTCCTGTTCATAACCCTAAGTAGAACCTTTGCTGCATGTGTAATTAAACTGATTGTTCTGTGTTCACTGCATTTTCTTGTTCCTTGCTTTTTCGGAATTGGAATCATAATTGTTTTGACGAAATCCTCTGGCCACATCCCCTTGTCATAGATTGCATTACACAACTTCACTATTTCTTCCAGTCCTTCCTCATTAAGACACTTAAATAATTCTATCGGTATCTCATCTACCCCCATTGCCTTCCCATTCTTCATATCCTTTATTGCTTGTAGCACCTCTATTTTCAATATCGAAACCCCTGTTTCGTCATTATTAATTTCATCCTGCTCTTCAATACGGAGATCCTTTGGTTTTTCATTTGATTTGTACAACTCCTCCATGTATTCTCTCCATCTATTAAGGACCTCCTCTTCCTTATATAGAACTTTATCTTCTTTACTTGCAATCTCTTTCACACATGCACTTGTTCTCCATCTATCCCACGTTACATTTTTTACTTTCTTATACATCAAGTCATACATTCCTTTTCTCTCTAGATCTTCTATATCTGAGCATTCCTCCTCTAGCCATTTCTCCCTTGCTTTTTGGGTTTCTCTTCTTAGTTCATTATTCAGTTTCCTGTATTTCCTTTTTCCATCTTCATCAGTCCTGCTTTTGTATTGCCTTCTTTCTTCCATCTTTTCTATCATTTCCTTTGTCACCCATGGCTTTTTTATTCTTTTTCCTTTGAAAAACCCAATAGCCTGTTCTGCTGTTTTCCTTATAGCCTTCTTTATCCTATTCCATGCTTCATCCACATTTTCCTCTGACACGTTTTCTCTTTTGATTGCCTGAGCTAATTTTTCTCCTATTCTTTCTTTTCCTACTGTGGCTATATTCTCTAAATCCCATTTCCTAACTATCTTAGCCTTCTTAACCTTCTTCAAGGCTAGTTTTATTTCGGCCATGAGGAGCACATGATCACTGTCAATGTCTGCTCCTGGAAGTCCATATGCCTTTTTTACTCCATTTCTATATCTTTCTTCCACTAGAATATAATCTATTTGATATCTGGCTCCATCTCCTGGTGATTTCCACGTGTATAGCCTTCTCTTATGATTTTCAAACCAAGTATTTGATATAAACATCCTCTTCTCTTTACAGAACTCAACAAGTCTTTCACCTCTTTCATTTCTTTTCCCTAGTCCAAATTTTCCTACTACTTGGTCTTCTCTTCCCTCTCCTACCACAGCGTTCCAATCGCCCATCACTATCTTGCAACAGTTTTTACCTTCCTCCTCCATAATATTTTCTATCTTCTCGTATATTTCTTCAACAGCCTCATCTTCATGTTGGCTGGTCGGCATATAAACTTGTATCAACAGTAGATCTTTCGGGTGCATTCCTATTCTAAGACCAATTGCTCTATCATTTACAAATATCACCCTCTGTACACATGTCTATGGCAGCGTAATAAATGGCATTATAGACCACATACACCCTGAAAATTTCAGTCTTCTGTCTTTTACCGTTTACTTGCTATTTTAATTTAACTGATTTCACAGAATGACGGGCAGAGCGAAAAAATAAGCGCTTTTATATAATAAATGAGCTAAAAACAGAATAAGTAAAAATCGTACAATTATCTCATTGGTTTCTGAATTTTTAGTCGATTTACTCCACTCACCCGGGTGCACAATGAAGGTTATTACTACGTGTAACTTGAATACATTATTTCCATTTTTCACAATTTTGAGGTTTTTACAACTCCCCTTGAATAAATCCCCTGTGCGCTATTGTTGGACTCTTTTGGTTGCACACATGAATCATAAATCTTCTGTCCAGAAGTAAACGAATTCGGCTTTCGCATACCGTGCAGCCAATTTTAAAATTTAAAATTCCTTTTAAGGAAATAAAATACCCTTTTTTGCAAAGGATACTTACTTTATCAAGTATATGTGGTATGAAATCTTTGTTTTTATTAGAGGTTTTGGTTGAGTATCACTATTCATCCGGTACTGTTACCTGCAGCATTTTTGTGTATTTTTAAATAGGACACACCAGCACTACATCCGGTACATTTACTGAATTCTACTTATTTTTAGATCTGAACCAAAATAAAATTTCCGGATTAATTTTTCAGTGGCGTATTATCTAATTGATTTGAAATTATAATCGGGGCATTTTTGGGTAAATGTCCATATTCATCGAAGATGCGTCTCTGTTAGTCCGCTTCCTCTTCTGCCCGCCTCTGTCCCACTTTGCTTCGATCGCCGTGGTTCTCTTGAGCACTATATCGCCTATCTCTTCCTTTTACATTATGGCCTTGCTCTGTTCGGTCAAAGTAATTACTATATAAGGTATTAGTTAAGGTAAGGTTCTAAGTTAGGGTAATTACAATCAGAAGCACAGCTGAATTTTGATTCCCTTATTAAAATTTTGCATCATATAAACAAACCAGTGGCGTAGCTATGCCTACGCAGTACTTAGAGACCTTTTGCAGAGAGGATCCACAAGGAAACGCCCAAGTTATACATTGGTATTTATGTTATGCAGACACATACAAAATAATATTTTCCGATTGCTTGTGATCACAAAATAATGCGACTACGCATCTATCATTTTTGCATTATTTATACGTTTTCAAGATGGAGGCCCCGTCAATAATTCTTGCACCGAGGCCCACGCTATCGTAGTTACGCCACTGAAACCGACGATGAATCCATCTTTTAACGTTTGATTTTTTTCGCATCACTTATTTGTACGATTAGGAAGGCTTTTGATTTTTTTACTATTTCAACTTTTTTGTATTATTAGACTCCTGATTAGCGCCTGGGCGTAATGGTGTCAGCCCTAGGATTTGCAATCAAATCGGTATTCACAGACCGAGGGATGAACTTTCATAGATTAATATAGATCTAATTAATATTTACGGGGACTATTTTTCTGGAACCGCGGAGCGTTTCTGTTGGATCGTGCTTCCAAACCATTTGAAATTCAAAATCCAACCATTCATATAACTATGCCAGCGCCTCGCCTATGGTATAGTTTTTCCGTTTTAACTTGTCGTTTTACAGTAAATGCACAATTTGAAAATAAATTTTGGTTCAATTGAAAGATGAAATGTAACAAAGATTAATAACGACTCTATTGGGATTCGGATACGGAGTTGATCAACGAAGAGCAAATTCCGCATTTCACTGTGTTCTATCGAAACTAAAACAAGCGATTCGGACTTCGCATCCATACACTATTTCCACTTGCGCTTACTTTCGAAGAAAGATGTTGGCTGCGATAGTCTGCGAAGGCAAGAGATTCGGAGAATGCAATCTTCTACGAGGCTACGAATCAATGCCGTCTCTTATTTAGGGATCTCGGAGTAAAGGCTGAAGCAGGAGATCCGCTCTCGTGTCTCTGCTATGGCGTAGATTTCCTAGTTCTTTACCTGTGTTTTACTGACCTGGGACGTTTGCACTTCCATTCGTGTCTCCAATATCTGGAGAACTGAGTGAGGAATGAACGCGGTGCTGCCCTCGTGCTCCACGGCGGCGCGTTTTCCGTTCCGAGCGAGCCTAAGTTTACTCCTACGCGATGCGAGGATACACAGGATTCCATCATTCGGAACGAACGCTAAACCATGTGGCCTCTTTCCGCATTTCGCAATAGTACGAAAACGTCGACACCTGGCTCCTTCTCTTCCTCCCTTGGAGTGACTGTGTGTTTGAGTGATATTTCTCCTCCTCTCCGCTGCAGTAGATTCACTGACTATCGCTTCCTTTAAATAAATCGAAAAAATATTCCGGAATTCCAACCAATGTGTTCAGCTAGAAAATTCAACAGACGAGTAGCTTCAAACATTAGAATGCCTATATATTCACGCTTCCTTCTGCGTTTATTTATATGACCAGGGGTTTTATAGTCGCTCCAGCGGTCTGCTCTACGCAGTATGTTATCCACATTGATAGAGAATGAATTTTAAATTTTCACCTTTCCTGCCGCGGCACACTTCTCCGATGGCGTCGCCTATCCGCTAAAATGTCGCGATTACATTAACGAGGAAACTTGCTGCACGGAATGTTTCGCTCGAGCGTGGCGTAAGGTTTTATTCCTCGGAAAATCTATGAATCCTTAGAAGAGAGAAAAATTCATTCGCGCGATCGTTTATTTATAGAGGCGGTGACAGCGATTATTACGAAATCGCGCACCACTGGAGTCATTGAGGAAATATGCGTTGGAAACGGCTCTCGATTCTATTGTTGCGCATTCTGGCCGAGTGTACTGTTACAGCGGTGATTAGCAAGTCAAAGCGCTCGCCATACTTCTCTCCGCCGTTTTCCCGCCATCCGCAACTTGACACTGTTTGTTCCCTCTGCAACCCTTGCGTTTGAATAAGCTTTTTGCGGCTTCATCTTCTGCTCTCCCTTAACTTCTTTCTCTCTCCCATTTCCCACTCTTAAAAATGTGGCCACCACATGACTTTCTCCATATCTGTAACATTTCTAAAAATTCCAAATAGGTTACGTAACAATAAATATTTTAAGAAAGTGCGAGAAAATTTTAGACTTTACAAAGAACAAAAATAAACTCAAACCATGGCCTTCTGATATTGGATATATCCACAAAGTTCCAACAATTAAGAAAAAAAGGAGCGTTACTAAGACGTAACTAAGAGTCAATTTTTAACAATAGTCGTCGGTAGGTGGCGTGGTGGAGGTAGTGAAAATATATGATATCTCTTAAACAATGCATTATATGGAAAAATGTTACAAACAAAGGTTGTAGAAAATTCAGTTTCCTATAGCATATATTCCAATATTTTTTACATTAATCAAATATTAAAGCAAATATTTTTAAAAACGTATAAATGACAAGAGTAAACACCCACTTTCGTTTGACGGATCTTAACCATAAACTAATCAGTTCTTGTGACTGTCATTAAAATGTTAAATATAAAATTTCGCGTTGACCTGATTAATAGTTTTTGAGTTAGAGCACCCACAAAAAAGCTGTCTCACACACATACACACACACAGACAGACATCTTCGAGAAAATGGTCAAAACGTGTTCAGGGGGCTTCAAAACGTGTATTTCCGTTGAAATCTCGAAGTCGATTTTTTCGTGAAAACAATACTTTTCCCTATACTACCTATGGAGAAAGTAAAAAACAATCGAGAGATATGGTTCGCGGATGGATTACCGTCGATTTTTACTTTCTCCATATACAGAGTATAGGGGAAAGTATTGTATTAATGAAAAAGATCGACTTCGAGATTTCAACGGAAATATACTTTTTGAGGTCCCCTGAACACGTTTTCACCATTTTATCGATGATGTCTGTGTGTGTGTGTGTGTGAGTGTGTATATGTGATAGCTTTTTGTTGGTGCTCTAACTCAAAAAATATTAATCACGTCAAGGCGATATTTTAAATTTAACATTTTTATAAAAGTCACAAGAACTAATTAGTTTTTGATAAAAATCGGTCAACCGGAAGTGGGTGTTTACTCTTGACACATCCGTTATTTTGAAATATTTGCTTTAATATTTGATAAATGTAAAAATATACTAGAATAAAAGTTGTAGGAAATTTAATTTTCTACAACCATTGTTTGAAACATTTTTCCATATAATGTATTGTTTGAGAGATATCTTATATTTAAGCTGCCACCACCACGCCACCTACCGACGACTATTGTTAACAAGTGACGCTTAGTTACATCTTAGTAACGCTCCAATTTCTTTTCTTAATTGTTGGAGCTTTGTGGCTATATCCAATGTCAGAAGGCTATGGTTTGAGTTTATATTTTTTCTTCGTCAAGTCTAAAAATTTCTCGCAGTTTCTTAAAATATTTATTATTATGTAACCTATTTGGAATTTTTAGAAATATTACAGATATGGAGAAAGTCATGTGGTGGCCACGTCAGATTTTTTTAGTTTATCTTTAGAATTTTATATATATATATATATATATATATATATATATATATATATATATATATATATATATATATATATACTGGTTAATCCATTTCACGATACTCTTAAAAACCTTCCGAAAAATTCATAATAGCTTCTACGAATCCTTGGTAATAACAAAAAAGTTAAAAATTAATATTGGTTTAGGTTTTTATATGTTTTATAACTGCGCTATTTATTGCCATACGTAATATTTCACATAAGATTAAATTGATCTAAAATCATACGCATTTAAAATTTTAAATCCCATCGAAAATATCTAGCAGCAATTTCATTGGAAATTATAATATACCTTTATATAATTTTTGCTCTCATATTTTCCATTCGTCTTTATTGGTATGAATTTTCTCTATAAGAATTGGTAAGGAATGTTTCATTTATTGGGCATTTGCCCAAGGGAGACAAATTCGTGTAATATTTTCTGCAGAATATATATTTTCTAATCTCGTTTAAATTATACTGGATTTCTCTCACTATCATATTACCAAATTTGCTTCAACAGCTCGTTTTATGGCAGAAAATATCCAGGAACAAGTATATACTTAAAAAATACTTGTCTTGGGTATCTTCATTAGCCACAATAGGGATATAAAAAATTGAATGCGCATTTCGGCTACAATGCAGCCGTCTTCAGTGGCAATTGACCGATAAAATATATTTTATACCCGAGACAAGTATTTTTTAAGTACATCTTCCAGAAAATTTCCTTTATTTAAAATTATGAAAATCTTCTCCGTTTCTATAAAAACTTTTATTTAATTCTTTCCTAGTGTAGATATTTTTAGTTTTTTCGAAATCCAATAATAAAAATTGAGCAACGCATGTCGTTCGCTTCTTTTGTCGATTTCTATGAAGCCCATTTTAAAGTAAAACGGAGAGGAAAAATATTACAGCATAAAGAAGATTTTTTGCCGTAATATTGCTATAAATTTGACTTTAAGGTGGCTATGAAAACGCGTCCAATTCTCACTTGGAACCTAACCGCGGGATATTTATAATTTCCAGAGTTGAAATTTCCGCCGATCTCTCAGTCGAAACCTTTACCTCTTTCCCTTTTCCCTTCAAAACTCTATCTCTCGAGGTTTGCTCGTCTCCTTGTTAGACCAATGTTTTTATCCCTCGTCCTCCCTCACTTCGGGGAAGAGTTATTTTTTTACAATCCAAGTAGGAGTGTTTCGGAAAGAGCAATCGTCTGAGGGTTTCCTAAAGGAGAAAGAGGGTTCCACTTTTTAATTACTCTCCTTTTTTGGTAGGAGAGGGATGGAGGAGAGTGCCGCGGATGGGAGGGGGTGGGAAAAAGGAAGGGGGAGGGTGAAGGTTGATAGAAGGTGGGGAAGAGAAGAAGGGAGCGAGAGCGGTGGAGGGAGAGGGAGGGAGAGGGGTGGTGGAGGGGAAGAAGAGGGGCGCTTGACGCGAAGACCCAATCTCCTCGCCGAGTAATCAATCAGGGACACTTCTCCCGTCCGCGCCCGCTTCGATGCCCTCCCCTCCCCTTCCCCCTCCTTCCCCAAACCACCCCCGCGTCACCGATTCTTCCACCCTCAACCCCTCCCCCCACTCACCCGCACAACTGCGTAAAGCTATTTCTTGTGCCGCCGGGGCAGTCGTCGTGGAAACGAGGGTGTATTGGAGGTGGGAGGAAGGTAGGAATGTCGTTCGCTGTTCGATCGCTGAGGGAGAGAAGTGTGGGAAGGAGAATGGAGGGAGGGTGGTTTACCAGAAGAGGGAGAAAGGAGTGATCGGAGAGGGAGTTGGGGTCTGGGGGAGTGGGTGGAGTGTGGGAGGGGGCGTGGTTTTTTGCAGCCTCCCACGTAGATGTGTAAGGAATGCCGCCGCTTCGGTGCATCAAAGGCAAGAGCGCTCAGGGAATGTCACCGAACAAAAACGATATCCTCTCGGATGCTGCCGTTAAGGGTGGGTTGGGAAGGAAATGCGAGATCCTGTGTGTTTAGAATGGGATCCTCTATGGATATGGTTCTCATTTCTCGCGTTCTCTTCTCCCGTCCGCTCCAAAGATTGGTACTCGAGGTTTTTCCAAAGATACTATCGGAAACGTCGAAGCGTTCGAACGATCGATAACTCCAAGAGAATTCTCGCCAAAGATGAGGCTGGTTTCAGGAAAACATTGATCGGGTAATATTCCATATTTGACAAGGTGTGAATATTATTGCGATGAAGACTGCAAATTATTTTTCATGAAAAAAAGTAATCGCGTTTTCTTTTTAATTTGAAACAATTGTCAAATTCCTTCTTAAATTCTTATTTCTTACCGACAGAGAGAAACGGATACATAAATGGAATCTTCGAAATTTCTTAATGTTACAAAGTAATTTGATCGAAGAGCTCATTTAAAGTGATATTATCGGATTACCTGAGAAAGAGTCATCCAACTGATTGGAAAGAATTAACTTCTGCAAGAAATTACTTAAACCTAAAAAAGGTAATTACGTAAACAGATACAGTGATTTCGATGATCCGAGTATTTCTTTTAGCAATACAAAAATTCAAAATAGAAATTATTCGAATTTAAATTATGGAAAATGGTATCTCTGATTTATATTCATTACTTAATTGTCCTATACATGCTGAAATGTATCCACACCTGTGAGCATTGTGGAAAGATGTGATTAATTATTATTATTTAATCTTTTAAATAAATTAAAGAAAGAAAGTTACCCCCTATGTTCAATTAGGCCCCTTGCTTCTTTTCAAAACCCCATCGATCAGTTATTATTCCCTTAAAACGACTCGGTCATTCAATAACCCATTGATCCTCCATAACGCAGTATTTTTGCGAAAACGAATATTTTCACATATACCAAAAGGGTCGAAATAAATCGCATCTTCGGTCTTCAGCTTCGTCGTAAAACGTTCAAAATCTCCCCACTACACCAATATTTAGTTCTACAAACGACCTAACTCTTGTGAACAAGGGATTATCGGAGTACTCGGCATTCCATAACCAACCGTGATATGGGGTAAGGCGAGTGCGTCGAAGGGGTGGCCGAAAAAAAAGAATTTCCCCTCGCCTTTTTCACCCTCCGTCGAAAACCGCCCGCGCCATTTCTTCCCTCCCCAGACGAACCCCTTCGCCGTCACATGCCCCATCGTAACCCCCTCCCCCGAAATCTCCCTCCTACTCCCCACATATCGCCACCCACGCTGCACTTCCAACCACACATCCACGCTCCTTCCAAAATGCTTCCATCCAATGCACTCTCCCGCCCATTTCTACCCGATTCTTCCGCCATCCGCCTCCCTTTCTTCTCTCCCCCTCTATCACCTCCCCCTCCATTCCCTTCCCCTTCCACTCCTCTCTTTCACCCTCACTTCTTCCCCTCGGGCGCATTGTTTTGATCCTGGCAACAATCATTAATCATGCCGTCGTATCAATGACTGTCCGGGGTAGGGCGGGGGAGAGTAGGGGGAGGGGGAGGTGAGTGAGTGAAAGAAAGAGGGGGAGGGCGGGGGTGGGTTGGGAGAGAGAGTGTGGGGGTAGTTGGAGGAGAAAAAGGGAGCAGTAGTATGTGAGGAGGGATAAAGAGGGTGAGGGAGAGATCTTACGAAGGTTCGAGCGGCCCTCGGCGGCGCTGGAGACACTCGGAGCGACGAGGAATGAAAATCGGGTCCCACGGATTCCAGTCGGATTTGACGATGAAAGTGATTCCACTCAGATGTACGCTCACATCAGCTGTGAAGGGTGAAAGGGCGAGGGGGTGGGGGCAGGGAGGGGCCGGGGGCACCGAAGCTTTTGATATATACGGTATGAGATCAGGGTCGTGTTGTTTTAAATTTGGGGCTTTTATTGTGATGACTGGATAAGTTGGAAGTAATCTGTGTTGATGGTTCTCATCCAGATGCGAATAATACTCGGCGGCGCGATTTCCTGATACATCCGTCAACTTAGGCCCTGACATTTCATAGCAATCATTCATCATTGATAATGCTATAGTAATTACTCCAAACTTTTTGATATCTCTAAGACATGAGTCTCAAACTCGTGGTACATTTAAGGGAGTCCGCGAAATAATTTACTTTTTACTGCATATATGACCAAAACTCAAAATGTATTTATCAATATATATTTCATCCAAATCTTTGTAAATAATATAAAAATTTTAAGAAATGTAGGAAATCAGCACCTTTAAAATATCCGCGATTTATACCTCATTCCCATTTATAATACCATGCAGAGTTGGGGTAAAGAAGAAAGTTCATCCCGCTGCCAGCGTGTTCCTGGCGTGTCCAAAGGACCTAACCCTCGAAGCCGAATGTATTATTTTTATAATTAATGGGTTTAAGGCCGAATTATAGGGCTGCAGTGATTTTTTCTCTTGTGGGAGGGTAGAGTGAATGTCCGAAGAATATGAATTGGTGTAAGGGCTGGGAAAGTATGGAATGGGGCCCGCGGATTTGGTGGAGAGCTATCATGCGGCCCGAGCACCAATGTGAGGTTGAGACCCCTACTCTAAACTGTACAAGAGGAAAATGAGTATTTTGAAAAAGTCTGAATTAAAAGAAAATATGATTATTTACCCACATTTTATATGGATGGGAGTATTAGAAGAACTGGCGATACTTTGATATCAAGTTATAAATTGAACAATATATCCATGCCGCTTTCGTGAGCTCATGGTCAAGATGGTCAAGTATTGTTTTTATTCATTTGTCCCTTGCAAGGAAGAATTTGATGAAATGCTTTTGATTATGATGAACTCTTTATAAAAGGTTTAAATTCCTCTTAGTTTTGAAAACAGGAGTATAATTTTAATTATTTTTGTTAGCCTGCTTTAGTATCTCTTTTTGTACTTAAGCAGGTGTACAGTCGATATGAATCCAGTAAGTGAAATGAAAAACTACTTATGCTAAATAATATATTTTACCTGATAACGGCAACGTTTGTACACGCTGGTTTTAAAAGGAAGTATGCCGTAATACAGATTATTGCAAGATATCGTCAGGAAATGACGGTAAAATTTTTAAATGGCTTCGTAGG
This sequence comes from Tanypteryx hageni, assembly GCA_028673005.1. NCBI lineage: Eukaryota > Metazoa > Arthropoda > Insecta > Odonata > Petaluridae > Tanypteryx > Tanypteryx hageni. The sequence continues at coordinate 132,265,763 of CM054112.1, read as the reverse complement.
TTTGGTGGCATTGTATATGGCGTCAATGCCAGCAATATAAGCCCACTTACTTTGCTGTACTGTTAGTGAAAATTCAAACCGATGCTTTAATCATTTTTTTATTAAGAAGCTCATCATTATAATAACTAGATAAAATAAATACAGGATTGTATTATTCCAAGTTATTCAAATAATTTATAGAACTGTAGAACGTCAACAGAACAAAAGTTGATGAATATGACTTATGCTCTTATTATTGAAGACATGAACCTAAAATTAAGGGATATTTGCATTGAAATGTAATTTATGAAAAGAGCACTATAAATTTAGTATGAGAGATAACGCAGCATATCTTCATTAATCTCCTTTAACTCAAAGGGACGTGATTTTACATATATTTTTAGGCATGTTTTATTTAAAAAATATTTTCGCTTTGAAAAATGTTCCTAAAAAGATTAATGATGTAAATGACTGACATTCCTTTTAATAATCTTCTCTATTCACTGCTGTTTTTCTTATTAATTCTTCACTGGGGTGCATAATAACTTATTTGGTATCACGTTCATGAATGCTATTTCTACCAAGAGAGAAATCGTCTTTCAGTATGTATTTTTGTTGGAAAATTTTGGATTGTTACTCTACGTAACACTAAATACCTTGATTATTTATACCTAATTCCTTGATATAAAATTCGCATTCACTGGTTGCTAGAGAGAAATTTCATGAATGGCGGTGAATTTTTGGATTAATTCGGTAGTCATTGACTGATATGGGATTTTTTCGACTAATTTGTTAGTTCTTAGCACACGCCAACTAGAAAGTACATGAAGATTCGCCTTCTGAAGTACTGTCCCATATTATACATGGTTTGGATAATATGTGAGATAATTTAGCTTTTTGACTAGATGATTTTATAGCTGGAGAGAGAATTTATTTTTGTAGGTCATTATTAAATTACAGAATTTAGTTGTTCGTTTACTCCATTTTAAGGATAATTGCCAGAATCTGTTAAACTCACGTGCCCATGGCATTGCCCTCAGGTGAAGTATTAGAATCCATTTATGTTGAAGGTTTTGAACAAATCAGGTATAATTCATCATTGTGTTAAATAAGAGATTCGATGAAATTATTTAATGCTTTAACAGAAGTGGCAAAATTTGCGCAGTTGTAAATTAAAACCTGCATCCACAGTATTAAAAAATTTGTAAATCAAATGTACAGAATGTAATATGGGTGATATGAAATATGTACTGTTTAAATAAATCACAATTTTACTTAAACTATGACTGAACATCGCCATGCAAGACTAATATGAGAATTCAATCGAATAATTTAATTCAATTTAAATAATTTAATTAATATTTTAAAAATTAGAATGAAAATTACCATTTTATTGATTCCTACGGAATTGACGTATATAGCTTCCATTATTGATCACCAGAAATACTGCGAAATATCGAGATATCCGTTAGTGAAACAAATCGAGAAACGATATCCCATAGCAGCTCATAGATTGATGTATGGATATTTGATGGTTTGCTCGTGTTAAGTGCTCGAAACTGTACTCAAGACATATTTTAAGGATGCAATCGTAACTTACCTTCCAGGCAGATTTAGCGAGTTACTTCAAACACGTCGCGCAGTCATTATAGGAGAGGAGTACGTTGCCGTAAAGAGCACCGAAGATGAAGATACACCCGAAGAGCAGTGAAGAATGATCCGGCGACAAATCTCGGGAGAATGATCGTTACTTCCTTTGATTCCTAAGATCTTAATTTTTCAAATAAAAATTTATCGAGTCGAGTATAAAGGGAAAATTTAGATGATGTTGCGCTTAAAAGAAAAACGCGAGATGGAGGGGGGAGAGAGGAGAGGGGTTGTCGAGGAACATGTTGTGGAGAGGTGATGGAGGAGGAGGAGAAGGACGAGCTGGGAATCCCTTCAGTCTCGGAGATTTTATATTTAGGAGAGCGCGGCGGTGGAAGCGGGAGGAGGTCGGAGGAGATTGGAGGAGGGAGAGAGAGGGAGGATGGGATGGAGAGGAGGGCTTGTAAGCCTTTGCCACTCCCTTTTCCGCCCCCGTGCTCCCTTGAAGACTCCTCCGCCTCCGCCGCGCAGGATCCTTATTTATAGGAACAGCCCCTTGCGGTCGGGCGTGGATTGCTCCGAGGCATCGCTCACGGACGCACGCAGGGAGGCGCACGGCGACTCTGCCTCCTCCCCCCCTCATCCTCCACCGCCTCTCTCCTCCGTCTCCCTCCTCCACCTCCCTCCCCCGCCTCTCTCCCCCGGCTCCCTCCTCCGCCTCCCCCATCCGCCTCCCTCCTCTGCCTCCCTCCCTCCACCCCCACAAAAAGACACCCGGTTGGGCACGAGGGGGACCACGAATACACGCCCCCTCAAGACCACGGGACCATGGAATTTCGACGTATTCTTTTTGCTTTACCCAGTCGTCCCAACTCCCTTACCCCTCCGATCCACTGGGAACCAAAAGGGTTCATTAGGATGTAGTCATTAAAAACGCATGGTGTTTCTAATAGATTTTCTAGATTTATGGAATACTTTACAATGTTTAAATACACGGGTCCACTCATTTCTGCCTAATGAACAGCTATAAGATGCAGCTGCTGCGCTTCTTTCTTCGTTATTAAGGTACGCAGATCCTACTTAAGTCTCACAAACATCAATCAAATGAAAGGAACATAGATGAACTACGGCAGAGTTATAAGATAAAAACTTCTCTCCCTAGGAAGAAACTAGGTAGTAATGTTATTTTAAATAATCACATCACCTCGAAGTAGGCAGCGACACCCTTCGGTCGAACCAACCGCAACTGGAACAATTCATGAGGTGTAGTTCCACGCCAAGATATTTCAAAACCACTCGTAACAGAAAAAAGATTGATTGTTTAGAAATGGGCAATGGAGCGCCATATCAAATTTCATTCCTCCTGAAATATTATTTACCATATAATTAGTTTTTAAACTCTCTAGCTGTAGAGTGTCGATATAAATACTGTTTGTCACAAAGGTACATTTAAAATAAGAAGCCACAATGTCATAATAAGTGATTTCTTCTCTGTTTCTCGCTGAAGAAAAAGTTCTAAGTTAGATTTCACTTCACACGCGACGAATATCGTTCTTCGACTACATTAGAATGATCAACCGGTACTCGCATCTATATTTCTTCTAAAAACAACGAAACTGTCCGACGCTCTTCTCCAGTGACTACTCTTCCATCGCTAGAAAAAAGAAAGTTTTTACGCATTTCCGAATCATGGACACAACACGCAGTCCACCTAGGATCGAGAATATGCGTCCATCCTATTAATCGGGCGAGTCGAAGGCAGTCGTCTCGGGCGACCGATCGATCGATCGATCGATAGGATTCGATATTTTCGTCCAAACGAACTCTCGCCTATCCTTCGAAGCACGCCGTGAAAACGATTATTTACGCTTCACTCTCTCTCTCTCATTCTCTCACGCACTCTCACTGGTTGTGTTCACTGTTCACCGAGAACTGTTCCTGCTGCATGTGCTGCTGCAGCTGGCTCTGGATCTGCATCTGCAGGTCCTCGCCGTCCGGAGTGGATCCCGGAGGAGAGGCATAGGCCGCGTAGGGCAACTCGCCGCCTCCAGCGCCGCTCACTGCGCCCCCCGCCGCCGCAGCCGCCGAGGAGAGTCCTCCGAGGTGACTGTGTGCGTGGTGGGGTTGCTGGTGGAGCTGCGCCTGGTGGTGGGCGGCGAGGCCGTGGTGATGGTGCTGCTGCTGGGCGTAGTAGTAGGACGACACGTCGTCGTCGCCTCCACCACCCTGCGGGTGACCCTGGTGGGCGTGGTGCAGCTGACTCTGCTGCTGCTGCCCCAGGTGGTGGTGGTAGAAGTAAGCCCCCGCCCGCGGTCCCATGGCACCGACGCCGCCTCCGCCTCCGATCCGGGGTCCACCCCCGGCGATGAGCTAGCTGTAGGGACTGCCGCAGGCGTAGAGGCCGCGCTGCATGGGCCCTGCGGCCCCCATGGCCGAGGGATGGAAGCAGAGGGCCTCGTCCTGCAGCGACGCCAGGTGTAGGTCTGCAAGGACGCGGGGCGGGTGGTGAGGGGAACCATCCGGGGAATTTCGAACCTATTTAGCGTCCATGCATATCGAGGGATCTTTTAAGATGCTACTAGCCACACGGTGCACGTTCACATTGTGTCGCCTATGCTACGCGACACGTTTACATTTTTCTATAAAAATAACCGGTTTCCACAAGTCTAATTTCACTTTTATTTCTGTACATGGAACGAATTAGCAGCAGTTATCTTGATAAATAGTAACATTCAAATTAATCAGGATTAGATATGGCCAATAGAAATAATTTCAAATATACTAATTTTTTGCTATGGTGAATATATATTAAATGTTACAATCGCTCAAGTAGTTGGTATACGATATATTGATCATTTATGGCTTTATTGCTGGATAGATCTACTTTCTGTAAATGGAGAACGGTGTTTCAGAGCGATATGGACATCAATCATTCTTACTAATAATTTAAATCAATTTATAAGAAAACTAGTGGCCACTAGGCAAAAAAATATTCAAGTAAAAAATTAATATTTGGTTATATACCAAACTTTTTTCAATGTTAATATTATCATAAAACTCAGATAATAATAGTTTATAAATTTTATTCCAATAACGACAGTTTACTCTTATTCTCAGATGGGCTTCCAAATTTTAAAGATCTTTTATAATGCAGTCGATTTGAAATGTTATCGTTGAAATAAATAAATTCAATGATATTAAAAATTAGGCTGCATGATTTATTAATTAGTTTTCTAACACCACAAAGGTAACAACCTAACTCTTACACTCCCAGTGGAATTAAGAATATCCTTAAAATTTTGAGCATTTTGAAATCATGGTTGGGTTCAAAATTGAGTTTTATAGTTAATATTAATACTTTCATGATAATGCATGCACTTGAAAGAATATAGTCGTAGTGCTTAAATAAACTTGAATATCAATTGCTCAAGCAATCTAGGTCTACTGCGATAAACTATGCAATGAATCATAAAATTTACACTAAATATGCCCATTTTGTGTATTGTTTTGAAAGATTGGTGTTGTTCTTATGAGTGTGAAAATTATCATTTTTCTTATAGATAGACTTCACTCCATTAAATTGTATTCCATAGGAGTTACACTGCTGTTCTGTAAATTTTCAGCCTTTTCAATTAAAAAAATTAAATTGAAAAGGTAAACGCATTGCTTTAGAAAGCCGAAAAAGTTACATGCTCCCACCATTGTTTAAACATAAATAATAATAACTTGGTTGATTTTCAATTATTCTATTTAATGATTTTAGGTTTAATTTATTACATGGAATGAAATCACAGTTTCATGGCAATGGAGTATGACAATGTACACAAAATTGCGCACGATAGAATAATAGAATACAGCAGGTATTGAAAAATAATAATTTAACAGTACACATTTCAATATACATAAACTTTCGTTTTAAATTAATGTCCAAGACAAAACAACACTAATGACTTAATTCCAATGGAAAACTGCTCATTTCATAAGCACAGCTATTATCCCATCTATTTAAACTGCAGTTATCTTTTATTTAGACAATCGGCTGTTGTTACTGGGTATAGTGCAATGTATCCGACGAAAAGTGGTGGGATTCCTTTCCTATACAAATCACTTATAATACAAACATAATAACATATCTAAATGTTTACACTATACAAGACACGTTAACACAAAAAATAACATTTTACACTCCTGGTATCTCAGGAAATTTATATCCAACCGACAGCACCATTTAAAATGTAAAATTTTTAATGGTTGGTCGATTGTTAATTATCTAGAAAACAAAAATTTCTAAATATATAGTTTGTATGTCAAAACGAAAAATGATACAAAAATAATAACATCTCATTAGCCTGTGATATTTAAGAATGTGTTTCTGTAATAAAGAAACAGTGAATTTATGCCCTATCTATTTATACAATCCATTCCAAAAATTTCCCATTAATTCCAGATAGTTCGATAATATTCACAGACACCAAGACTACATTGAAACCTGCTTAAGTCAATTAAGCGTGCATTAACATATTGCACAGAATGAAACTGAATTATTAATCACCGGTTACTTTACATCGCTCAGTCAAGCATTGCCACCATTCACTGTCTTGCTTCGTACGTTTACTCTAATGAATGAATTTGGTTTCTAAACCAAATGCAACTTTCACAAATACGGAGTTAGGAATGGGCATTTTTTTATATTCTGTGGTTGAGAACAAATTTCATCGGGACAGGCAAAATAATATTTTTTGGAAATTCACTGCTCCCCATTCGATAATGTTGGAATTAAAAATATCATTCATTTCCGCAAGACGCAAATACCGATATTATATATTTTGTTGTGTAATACGCAAGATTCTGCATCTGATCCAAATGATACGTGAAAAGATGCCAACGTATAAGAATATAAAACAAGTTGGCGACTGAAACCTCATGAAGATGGGGCATTCGAAGATAATAAAACTCTTATCCCTGTATTATTCCGAATTTGTTTCTCAAAATATAACGACACTAATCACGAATATGCATCATAGAACGTATGCATCATATATACAAGTATTTTATATTTAACCACGGTGATGCTACTGAAAGAATAACTTAGCAATTTATTGAGACAGTCGCCACATCGACAATTGAGAGATGCTATACTTTCCAACAAATAGAGAGCTCTCTTCTTTTCATTCGTGTTTAATATCTATATAACATTCACTAATAAAATTTTAGTGCTGAAGCATTCATGTACTTGAGATAAATTGAAAATTAAGAAGACAACATTTAGTCATTTAAAATTTTCAGTTTTATTTACAATCTGATTTCACACCTTGACTGTTTGGCAATAACAATCTCATTAATTACGGTTCTGAATGTATCTGTGCTGCAAATGTTGTCCGTATTATGCGTAAAGTTTCTATCGTGTATCTTCGGGTTTTTAAGGTATAAAATGATGATTTTGCAATCGAATCAATCATATTAAGAGTTACTCGACATTACATATAACCCTTTTCTAACGACCACCGTCACTTTCATTGTCTTTCTCAGAGATTCCGATAGGAACAAAACTGATTAGGGCGATACGTAGGCAGCGAAGCCATTCAGACGCACGGCAAAATTGAGCCAAATCCTCCCGAAAACGCCCTCTGTCCCGCTTCACATCATCTCCTGTGATATCGAGCACTTTCCACGGACCACAAAAGGGTGCCGCTCTTCCCCTCCCTCCGCTCTCTCCTTTTCCTCCACCTTCAACCCCCTCCCACCCTCCGTCATTCCGACTCCTTAAGGTCGGAGCCTTCGAGGAGAAGGAAGCAGTGAGTGACGGAGAGACTTGGGTTGGGACCCTGGTGTCCATGCTGTGCTCCCAACTCCTATCTCCGATTGATAGACGTCTGGAGGTGGGAGGGAGTGGGCGAGGGAGAGAGGTGAGGGGGTGGTCTGGTGAGGGAGGCAAGTCCTCATCCAGTCACGGGATCTCCGTGGCAGACGAGAGGAGGTTGCTAGCAACTATACCCCTTTGCAACGCCGTGAGAGAAGAAAGAGACGTGTGGGAAACCTACGGCCGTCAATCGTCTTGTCTTTATCGCTCTCTCCCTTTTTCTCTCTGTCTTTGTCTTTCTCCCTCTATCTCGCTTGCTTGAAGCTTCGGCAAAGGATAAAAATAACTTCCCGAAGCTATTGAAATGTTCCCTACGAGAAGTGAATACCTTCGTTTCGAGGTGTTCGTGTTGTTTATTTTTTATTTTGCGGGGTTTGATTGATGATACGCGATTTTTCTCGAGCCCATAAGCGGACAATTGATATGGAAGTAAGCGCCCGAAATTATCGGAATGCGACTATGGTGAATTAAGTTCGAAAGTCAATTAAGCGCGTTATTCTTCTTCGCATGTAAATGTCTATCGAGTGACGTGTTCACAAACGAAATTTCTTAAACATTTTACACGATGCTTTTACCTCGCGCGATTACAAATTTGCAGCTGAATATCTTCCATTTAGCTATGATACGGTTTATTTCGTAAATATACGGCGTTCGTCGAAATGGAAATAAAATTTTAATAGATATTTATGGAAGAACCTATTTGAAATATTTTCGTGGATTTTTTCCTGTTTGTATTCCTGTTATTAGGCTACTAAATTATTTTCAAAACTTCGATACGTTCTTTGCACATTAAATGTCCTGATTTTATTGCTGCAGCTGCTTGAGATGATATGCATCGGTCATGTTTTTGTCGCGGTTCAAATCGCAATTATTTTGGAGCCGGGGTCAGCGTGTGATCCGCACGGACTTTCTCCATCCGAAGCGGAGATGCGAGCGGAGGGTGTGCACGGGTGTCAAGAGGGCAGGGGAAGGTGATGCGCAGGTCGGGGAGGAACGTGTCTTCTCCGACTTTCAGGTTCGCCGGAAGCTTGGCGAAGGCGAGTTATTGTTTCTATACTGCGGTCTGGGATCGTAAAGATCAGCAGTTGGCGTCGCCAAGGTTTGCCAGGTGGGAGAAGTGGTGCGGGTGTTGGAGGTGGTGGTGGGAGAGCGGGTGGTGGTGGGCCTGCGAGAAGGGATGGTGGTGCGGGTGGTGAGAGGCGGGACCTCCCGGCAGGTAGTGCGGGGGCATCTGGTAGGTAACGATGTTCATACTGGCCATCTTGTGCTCCTTCTTCCACTTCATCCTCCTGTTCTGGAACCAGATCTTTATCTGTCGCTCCGTGAGGCAGAGGGCGTGCGCGATCTCGATCCTCCTCCTCCGCGTCAGGTACCGGTTGAAGTGGAACTCCTTCTCCAGCTCCAGCGTCTGGTACCGCGTGTACGACGTCCGCTGTCGCTTTGTCTCTCCGTTGGCGTTCACCGTGCCTGTCGGAGAAGAAGGAAAAATCGATATTACGATACGGGAAACGAGCGATGAACGGCGCGTTAAAACGCACCGAGGGGTCGAGAGGTCGATATGCGGGAAAGAGCGACGAGATGCTGGAGTCATTCTATGTACATATAGGAAGTATCTTTTGAGATTATATGGCGTGCTCAGAAGAATGCCAGAATACATCTCATGCGTGAAAAATATTTTCCGTTAATAATCTAAGAAAAAGAATTCACTCGTATCACAGATTTTATCACAATTTATGAGCCGAGTTTCGGTGGTTATTTGTGACGGCATACCATAAAGTTAAGGTCGGCACCATCGAGTTCATTCCCTTATAACAGTTATAAGCTTGTAGCGCAACAAGTGGCGTGTCAATGATTCTATTCAGTCAAGAGGTGAAAATAATATCTACGTCTAAACTTCGGGAAACTTACGTTTGTCGGTATTGAGGTATTCTCAACAAAGCGATGAATTGAAGGCATGTCATTACATTAGGGACTGATTTCTGGCGAAAATCTCGTTTCATGAAAACATAGACGTTCCCGATAAATATCCGAATTATTAGTTTTTTTTTAATATATAAATTGCGAAATTCCGCGCTTAGCTGTTCTCGGTCTGCGTTTGAAAAGGCATAAAGAGCCGCGACACGATGGATTCCGCTGCGAGGCCGCATGCGCGGCAACTCGACCCTTTCATGGGCCCCAGGGCGGAGGCGGCGGCCACCGAAAGTCGCTTCGCAACGGCTTATTGGATTGATGGAGTTGATGACGACAAGCGGATGGGAGGAGAGAATTACCTCGCTCGGGATCTCCTCTTTCTCCCTCATGGCAGCCGCTGTCGTGGTGTCCTCGGCCCTTCCCTCCCACCCCTCAATACTTGCTGCGTTCCCTCCTCCTTCAACACAGCCACTCATAACTATTGGCACTACTGGAACGCGAATTCACCTAATCGAGGACCACGCGATATATTTCGTGACTTTTTTTCAATGCGTTCGAATCAAGGAAGGGAAACAATATTTTTGCGACAACTTATACTAAATATTTAAATTATATGAAGTGGATGATAGGCAGACATCATGTATGCAAATTTATTGAAAAAGATCCAAGTATATGTCTTTGGGAAGATAATGAATAAGTTTTTCATTTCTATTCGATTTATTAGATCCTAGGCGCGCCTTGAAAAAAGGGAAAAATTAACGGTTTTGAAAGTATCGAATCCCTCGTTGCGCACTGTTTCGTCAGAATTTATTACAAAAACATCGTTAATGACTTGATTCTAGACTGCAAATTCTTTATCTATGGCGGTAGAGAATAAACAGATTCTAATAAACTTTCTTTCCTCGAATACAAATACGCTTTATCCAACGAGTTTATCAACTAGAGGGAGCAAAGGACGTGTCGAGTAATTGATGCCGGCGATTATTAATTCGCTGATCTCGAATCTCTCTTATTGCGCCTTTTTAATGGACATCGAAATAAATCAAAGTCGCCTTCCGTGAAGATTCACGGTTCGTTAACTTTTTTGAGATTCCAAATTTGTTACAAAGAGAACGGCGCTGCTTCAAAATTAATGAGTAGTGAGTTATTTCCAGCAAGTGCGCTAAGAAAGAGAGAATCAGCGAGGAGGGAAGGTTCTGTTTTGGTGTATATCTAGGCGATGGAAGGAGGAGGGGAGGAGGAATGGCAGTGGGTTTTATTCGTCTAAGCGTCCGTTCGAGCGCGTCTCGTTTCACCTTTTATTTATATTATCATTATTATTAACCCTAGAATGGTAATGCGTCGTAAAATTTACGACGCGCGCGCTTGAAATCGTAGAAAATGGGTGATGACTAAGTTTCCCCCGCCTGGCTTTTTCTGTTGATTCTACCCTTTCAAACCGCTAGTGTTCGTTATAAGTTTTAACCGGAAACAGATTGTGGAAGTGTCCGATTTCTTAGTGCCGTCATGAAAAATACGACCCTTTACCAGAGCCGTTATTATTTCCATTTTTGGTAAGATGATCATTATATGTTTTTACTTTTTTTATTGCTCAGAAAGATGTGCAGTTGCATTATATGCATTAGTATTATTATTAGAAAGTAGCAAATTGTGCCTCACTGTGCCTAGTCTATTTTTACCTGGTTTTTTGGATGTCATTTTCACCGGATGATCCAGAATTTAGTGAGAAGCTAGCCAAAGTACTCGTATTAGAAGAGCTGGAGAATGAGGATGCCAGAAATAATTTGGTAGTGTTTATTTGTTCAAAAAATGACAATAATTTAGAGGTAGAAGAGTTATTACTAACTGATAGTGACGTAGATCCTGATTTTATTCCTCCCGCACCACGTTCATCAAGTACAGAAGACACAGACGAAGAAGAACCATCACCAAAAGAAATGACTGTAAGTGTTGCCATTCTTAACTCTAGTGATAAAGGTTCTGATCCAAGTATTCTTATCCCTCCAAAATCATCACTCAAAGAAAAATATGCACATTCACTAGATCAAATGTGTGGCAACTATTCTTGTGGCCGAAAAACCAAACGTTGGCCACTCTGTATATTTTGCGATATTATGAACCAATCAGGTGTAAACTCATGGATTATATATTATGCTCATGATATCGTTAAAAATGAAAAACCACTTTCAAGAAAATTGTTCATAATAAAACTCGGTGAATAGCTAGTGAAACCGTTACTGCAACACCGCCTTACTCCAGCGATCTTTGAGAGTATTAATTGAAGAAAACTTAGGCATAAACATCAATACTGAATGCTCTACTACAAGCCAAAATATTGTAGCCTGCAATAAACGAACGATATATAACATATGCCCAGGCAAAAAAGAAGAATGACGGCTTTATATTGTAAACGTTGCCGGAAGGCATTTTGCTAGGAATAGCGAGCCAAATTGTGTTTAAACTGCCTATAAATTGTAAACATTATTATTATCACTTACTTTATCCGAGTTATTATTTAAATTGTACATTTATCGAGAGTTATTTGTAATAAATAAAAAATAAAACAAAGTGGTATTTTTACGATCCTTTACCATTCACGTATACCCGCTACTCCATTACCATTCTAGGGTTAATATTATTTTTTACGCCCTGCTGATTCACCTCTTCCTACACTGGTGACGGCTTTTAGCCTGCTGTTGACGAAGAGCACCAAGGGGGCCAACGGCTTATCGTCCCTTCCGAAGTAAGGAGTGTTGTTTTTAGCGCGATCTTCATTCCTCTTTTTCTCATTGACTCGTACTCGTCTCCTTAGTTCCAACACGCACAATTAGGAGGCCGGGCGTCCTCGGAAAAATTTCTACAGGATTCGAACGGGTGTCTCTTTAAGAGGTACGGTCATATACGAGCGTCTTTCGTTGCCGCGTGAGGTCGCCACGTGAAGACCGAACGTCTGTAATTATTTCTACATCTGAGCGAGCAGTGTCCCTATTTAGCGAGCGCGAAATCCCTCGAGACTTTGATGTTCGCGAAGCGTCCGTTCCCCTTCCTCCATTCCGGTTTTAAATGGATGCATTGTGGGGAGAATGATGGGCGGGGAACGGGGTCTGCGGCGCTGACTCTCATGGAGAGGACGCGTGGGACGCGGGAAGGGTGGGGGCGGAAGTATATTAGACTGCCTTGCTCATCCCACCCCTCCTCCCGTGAAATGGCTCTTCCCTCTCTCTCTCTCGCCCCGCCCCTGGCGCCACCTCATTGAGGCAGGTCCGGAAACAGACGACGCTCGGGGTGGAATCGAGAGGGAGAGGGAGTGGGAGTGATAGATTGGGAGGTTGGAGGAACAGGAGGTGCGGTTATGTCTGCGGAAAGGGTTTATTTGGCTTGTTATGTCACGTAAAGGGGAGAGTGGATATAAAGGGGCGAGATAATTTTTTCGCCTTAGCGCTTGTTCCTTCAAGAAGGCGGTTATATCAATATCAGGGGTTTGTTGACCGAAATTAAACTCTTTAAAGCTTCAGTCCTTTGATTGATCGGGTTTGGGATTCTGATGCGGAGGCTTACTGCGTTACGAATGCGGTCACGATGAATGATTACGTACGCGTTAAAACTGCTAATCTGAACTGAGACTATTTACTAAGCGAGTAAGCATTACATTTGATCCTTTCATTTTTACTTGAATTGGTGTAACTACAGAAAGAGATAAATCAATCAAAATATAGGCTAACGAACGATAAGAGGTAATAATTTGGGTTGTAACATTCGTTGTTTGTTACTGCCAAAATAAAACGTTTCGTCTTCATGTGCACTCTTTGACAAAATTTCTTTATAAAAATTACGTATCGACGCTTTTAATCAGCATTTAAAAGTTGAAGTTCATCGAGAAATTAGAAACCATAGCCATATGTCAGATTTTATTAAAATAAAATCGTTTAAAATAATATTATAATTTGATTATCCAAATAACCAGTTACGTTAGTATAGCGGATTCGTGAATGTTAGCGCGATAGCGGCCAGCTGTTCTACTCTTATCATGAAGAATTTCTGTTTTATAAACATCATTAATCCAATTACTTTTATAGACAATGTGAAAGTTTTTCGTTTAAAAACAGTATATTTGCGATTCGTAACATGTCGCATTTAAAATAGCGACTTCTAACAGGCGCGATATATTTCTTCCAAAGGAAATTTGGTTTTCAAACCTCTTGCTACGGAACCTTCAATTATAAATAGCGGGACATGCTCAAGTTGCAAGTTTAAAAGTGAACCTCGTGGAACCGCAAAAACGTAAGGGTTTGAAAAAGATGGCGCCTTGGGGCGCGGATTCACTCGCGATGCCACGGGCGGCGTTCGGTGGATGGCCCCCGTCCGACCGAGACTAATCGGGTATCTTAGGGTGCGGAACGGCAAGTTGTCAACGGGATTCTTGGTGTTGGAAGGGAAGAGGAGGGTCGAAAGGGAAAGAGGGAGAGAGACAGAGGGTGAAAGAGGGAGGGATTGTGGATGAGTGGTGTGATGCAGAGCGAGAGAGGGAGGAAATGGATGGTAATGAGACCAGTTTGGGGACTTGGCAACTGGGCTGACCCACTTCGCGCCGAGAGGCCTCACCGAGAATGGGTCGGGAGTGGCCTGGAGGGGAAGGTGGCGGGTAGGGGGAGGTGGCGCGGAGGAGAAGGCGTAGAAGAGGAGCGGTTCGGAAAAGGGGGAGAGGGAATAGGCCGGGGAGGGGGGGAGGAGGAAGATGGTATTGACGGGGGGAGGGAGGAAGAGGGCGGCGCATCGATGGCGCATGGGGGCCACTCTCGAAGGAGGTATTCTGCTCGCGAGAAGGATAGTCCCACATCTCTCCTCTCCCCCCAAACTTCCTTCTTCGCCTCCTCCTGGAGAGATGAGTTTCATTTTGATGCGGAGAGGAGAGCGAAGTTGCGCCGTACCTCCAGATTCACTCGCAGCAGCTGCCATTCAAAACTCCGACGGAGTGAATCCCTAGACGAATGCTCTGAACGGGATGTGTTTAAGGAGAGGCGAATAAAAAGATGCGTAGAGGGGGGAAAGCGTTGTCGTCGGGCGCGTTTATTACGAGGGAGGGGAAGGGCGTGTCGCTTTGGGAGGAGGGTACCGGTGAAGTATGGGTCTTTGATGTTTGGTGGGCCGCTGCTTCGCACGACGACAAGAGTGTTACTTCTCCGGTAAATAGTGCTTGTCGTCAAACAATTCCACGGAGAGAATTGCTGACAAGGATTTGCACACAAATGCGACCGGAGTGTTTGAAGTCGATGAGTTGGGGCCGTTTTCTGCATCGTCATTTTTGCATCAACCTTCTTACCTCAAATAGTAATCACTAATAGTGTTGTGGAAGTATGTAATGCTAAATCATTTCGGTTTGAGAAAGTTGTGGATGTGACATAACGCAAACATGTAAACTATTTATTCGGTTCTTTAATACTTTCTTAGATGTGTACGTATCCAATTCATTCGAAGCTCATCATCTAACTCAAGGGTGCCAATTATTTTCGTATTCACAAATCATCCAGATGAAGAGATTGAAACCACTGATTACAACCAACCACACTTCTGTCGATGTGATCAATGGCATATTATATATAATTTATATTTATTATATTTCCATCTACTTGCCCTTTTGGGACGTGGATGTACTTTCATCCTCAATAGCGCTTAGCAACGCATAAAAATACGCTTCGTTTTTTGAATGTAGAGAAAATTCCTTACTCTCAAATTATCTCTCAATTTTACTCATCCTCCTAAATATTCATTATAAAGGTATTAAATAATCACCCCGCGTTGCCCAAAAAGCCGGTACTTTTTCACCAAAAACACAATAGTATGCATGTTGCGTAGCAAAATTGTACATATCATAGCTTTGAAATTCAATAAAAACATGTCAAATTTCCTAGTGGTTCCCAATTTTTTTTTGTATAAGGCCCCCTTCTTAACTCCGAACAATTTCGCGGTCCCCCACATGCTATAAGCTTCGGTAATTATGAAAATACATAATGACAAAAAAGAAGCTTTTATAAATTCAGTAGCCGATGTATATAAATTCACATTTTATTCATCAAAACAATACATAAATTGAAAATATAGTACCTAATAACATCATTATATATATATATATATATATATATATATATATACACACATTGTAATTAAGTACATAGATATATAGTCACTCAATGTTCCGCAGATGTCCGAGTTTAAATGTCTGGTTGAAGCGGTGATAGTTTCAACCTTAAATTTGGTTCTACGTCCAGCTTGTTTCTGTACTTTGATTTCAGCGCAACAAGCGCAGAACATCCACTTTTACAAACATACGTTGCGGGAAAAGGCATCAAGTACTTCACAGCCTCTTCAGATAATTCTGGGTACTCAGAACGAACGTTTGCATTATCCGGTAGTGAAACGCGAGAATTTCAAAAATGTTTCATACTAAAGCAAAAGAAAAAAATTCTTTCATTTACAGTTGGTGCGAACCGAAAACGCGTAACGAAATAAATAACGGTTTTGGGTTTCGGTTCGGGTTCAGAAGTAATATTTTTATCGGTTCCGGTTCGGTTTCACTCCGGGTAGAATATCGGTTTTTTCGGTTAAGGTTTTCGGTTCGGTTCCGGTTCGATGCCTTGGGCAGAAATGTGGAGGAGAGATATGGCCCCTCATATGTCACCGTACGAGTGCGACGCACCCCTTGCACTCATAGGCCGACGAGCAGTGTTGCCAGCTGCTAAAAAATTAATCCGCTAAATGGTTGTGAAAAATCTCCTAGAGTAGGCTAAAATAAGTTAGGCATTGGTTAAAAATTTAAGTTTTTAAATTAGCATTTATTATTATATTAAAAATTTTATTCTAACAGAATGCTACAAAAAACACAATAATCATAACTATCTTTTGGATATGCTTTGTTGGTTCCTATGCTTTGTAACACAGTCAGGCAGTTTATAGTACTTACAGTATATATTATTATGGCACAGGCCATATCTGACTGACAAAATGACATTTATGATTTTAATTCCCATACAATTTCTGGTCTTATTTTTGTTCAAGTTAAGATTCCTTTTCATTTTAGTGTTTGACCATAGCAATATTAATTAACTCAATGCTACTTCAGAAATATTTTTAAACGGATTTTTCCCTGTGCAATATTTGAAAGAATTAACTTCGTGCCAACATTTTATAGCATCATGTTTCTATTAGCGGATTTTAAAGATTTTTGTATCCCAGATGAACAATTAAATAAGGTAGATCTAGCGGAAAATACCCCAAATTGGCAACACTGCCGGCGAGACCCTGTGGGCAGGTTTAGAGCGGAGCAAAGCAGCCAAATGCTGCATGCAAACAGATGCTCGGGCATAGTAGTGATAGAAGTGACTGTTTCGGTGGTTTGACGAACAAATATCGAAGGTTGGACTTTTAAAATTGTTGCATGAAAATAACGGTCTATTGAGTTTTTCCGAGAAGACTCGATTCCAAAAGAAAAAAATTGTGTCAGATGGTGTTGAAATGTAAAACAACGAAGAAATTGAAAACAATTCATAATAATTTCATATAATAAAAATTATATTTTTCCAAAATAAAATTACTAAATAAAAATTATTTTAAAAGATGTACCTTTACATTATAGACTAGTGGTCTTAACCTTTCCGACGCCACGGACCACTTTCAATGAAGCAGGTTTTCCACGGACCACCAAATATCTGGAGAGACTTATAATATCGTTAAAATCATAAATATAATTGGGTACATTAATAAAAAACCTTCTCAGAATACTCGGGAATTATTTTCAGTTTTAATATGTTGATCGACCTCTAATCTATTGAAGCAGACCACTCGACAAATGCACGCGGACCACAGGTTAAGAAACACTGTTCTAGACAAATCTCGTGTCTCCCCTGGCAACACGTCGCACCTCTCAAGGGTGCTGGGAATCACTGTCCTAGATATTTATTCCCTGTGAATTTTAATGATTTTGTTTGCCTGCAATTATAGATCATACGTGTTTGGTATAAGTATCTATTTGGAATTACTTTTATTTCCCTTGGCTTGCACGTGTAAGGAAGATGGAATACGCTAAAATTAGGCATATCAGCAAGGAGAATAAAAAACAACTTAAAAGACATGTCCGCTACATCTGCTTTCAGTGAACTTATGCGGGATCGAGCATCAGGTGCAGAGAGGAGCACGAGATGGCAGTGCGTGCACAGAGGCTGTGAGAGGGGGCGGCGGAGACAGGAATGGGGCGGCGGAGGCGGGAGGGGGAGGCGAGAGAGGGAGGCAGAGGAAGGAGGGGAAAGAGGCGCGTAAAGAGTGAATGAAAGTGGGGTAGGCGGGGGATAGGGGGGAGGGGGGGAGTGGGAGAGATAAGGGAATGCCTCTCGGTGGCCGCGGCGACGGATTTATGCGATGGACCCGTTCCCCGCGACCTCTCTCAATATCCCTCGGCATGGGCCGAACAGGGGCTGAATGGTTTGTTGACACGGGGCCCCTCGTTTGTCTGTCCACATACCTCTCCATAAAAACGGCGTTTGAAAGTTCCTCGGAGTCATTATTGAGACGCTAAGGCATTCGGGCTATCAAGAATCGATAAAGCAGTCCATTTTGATGACAGGGCCAGAATTTATCACCGCCTACTAAAAAATAACCGTCGAAAATCAGATTTATTCTCACTAAAAATCTAGATCCATTAACATTCACGCGTAAATCAAAGGAATTTTATTCATATGGCCATTAAAATGCCATTTTTATATTCTCTCAAACACCAAAAACATTATTATACAAAACGATGAAATAGTTTTACATTCATTATTTTTCATTTATTGCTACTTTATTATTACCGCTTTAAAGTAAAATGTCGCTTGAGATAAATACTTTTACCGAGAGAACGTTTTAGTTTGCGAAAGTAATCGAGGTGGTTTAATTTTTTGTTTATGTAGCTCTACAGCAGGCATGTCAAACTCGGAGAGGTGTCAGGGCTGCATTAAAGCGACAGATGGTATAGAAGGGCCTTATTAGGATGACAGTTGTGTAATGAGGTTCAGAGTTGTAAAAATAGTCTTTATCAATAAGATTGGACGTCTGTTTTGCAATTAAAAACAATTATTTAGAAAACACGTTCTTATTGTACTTTAACAACTATGGAAAAATCATGTCTCCATTTCTCTAAAATAAAGTATTTATTTAAAATTTCGAGAGATTTATTTAAGACAAAAATTAGCATTCGGGCCGCAGCAAGGCGCAATAAGGGCCGACAGTTTGACATGCCTGCTCTACAGTAAAGATCAAAGCGCACTCAATGCGACAAGATGGTTGCGACACAGTTTCCGCCGAGGACTTTCTTAAGGGGAAGAGATGAGGAAGAAGGCTGGGAAGAGGAATCGAACGCCTTGCTGGGAAAGTTGTGAGACATATGAGGAGATGCTTTGCGGGCGACGTGCTACACCAGGCTAGGAAGATAAACAAACAGTGGCGCCATTCGGAGGGGCGGATGGCATCCAAATCAGGAAGGCTGCCACCGTATGTGAAAGGGTGGCATCACGGCGATAGCTTCTTGGTTTGGCCTTAACGGAAATCAAGGTGAGATCAGAAATAATATTAATGATCTTAGCTTACGACTTGTGTAAAATTTATGATGTCGGTAGATCCCTGCCATAAAAAGGAGCGCCCCACAGTCGTGCGGTTGTTGTAGTAACCTTTATCATTTTAGAGATCAAAACCTGCTGGATTGGTGAGATATGAGGAAAGGAGGATGCAAATATATTTACGAGGATATAGTAATGCACGAGAAAAAGGATATTAGTATCACACTACGTTCGATAGATATAATGTATACGCCACTCCATCAAAAAATTCGTATCAGTCAGCAGCGGATCCAGAAAATGTCTTTAGAGGGGCGATATACCAGTTACATAAATGTTTTCACAGTAATTGAAAAGTTGTTCACATAAAATCTTTTTAATTTGATACAAAACAATTAAATAAAAAAAGATTATAATTAAATGTGAAGTTAATTTTTTTTTGTTCTGCTTCAACTCTATGGAAGGCGATTTCCCCGATCGACCCCCCCTCCTGGATCCGCCACTAGTACCAGTTGTACTAACTCGTGCAGAAACACTTTAAAATTGTCGGAGAGATATGATGAGAACGCTTAACACAAATATGTTACAATATCTTTGAACTATTTGCGATATGGCAGATTCGGCAGATATCCCTTGTCATAATCATGTAATAATTTAAATTACATCTTCCACGCATTTCCCTATTAAATTCCTTTTAATCGCCCTTTCCTTTTCTTCAAAATTTACAGACAACCTTTCGTTTTCTTTACGATCCCCTCGACAAGAAAATCCTCTATCCCTTCTTCGTAATCTCCCAACTTAACTGTCTCCCTCGTTCTCTCCTCCGTCCTTGCACAGCCTTTCTACTTTTCTCCTTTTCTAGCACGAGTCGAGAATTTTACTCGAGACTCTCCACCTCCTTTCTTCTCCGAACGGAACAGAAGGAAACAAAAAAAAGGGAGAGGGCGTAGGACTCGGAAGGGCGGAAAGGAAGGAAGGAGGGCGGCGAAGGGACGTACCGGAGGAGGAATACTTGAAAAGAAGCGCTCCGGGGTGGGTGGCGTTCCAAAAGGGAGGACGAGTGTCGTTCAAGATCCAATTTCTCTTCCTCTTCTCTCTCCTCCACTCCCTTTTTCCGGATCTCTGGGCGCTTCGCATCTCTTCGCCGCGCCCCCATCGCCTCCCATTTCCCTCCTGTCTACCGCACCTCTCTCCCTTCGGCCCCTCTCCCTCTGGTCTTCACCACCTCCTCTCTCACCATCCCGCTCCACCCTCCCGGATTCCACCGTTCTGTCCCTCCGCCCTCTTCCTTAGCATTGTCTCCGGGAGGCTCAGTGCGCTGCCCTCCGAGGAAGAGGGCGTGTTTGGTGTTCTCGCCAAACAATCAAACCCCGCATGTCTCAGGGAAGTTCGATCGAATGAATGGTCCATCGTGGCGTAATTTATGTATGAAAGTCACTTAACGCTACTTGAACGAACACGAAACATTTCTTCTCTCTGGTGACTTCATATGTCTCACAAAAATACATCACCGATAATGGAGAAACGAAATTGATTATTTTGATTTTACCCGAAAGATGTGCGAAGTTTTCAAAGGCGTTTATTGAAAACGAAGGTAGTATTGGAATAATTATCTAAAATAAATCCTTTCATTATGTTATCATTATTTGACAATTTAATACAGAATAATCGAGCTGGTTTTATGGTTAAAAACGCTAACAAAAAATAAACACTTGAGAATCAAAAGTTGATGTTTGATTATTAAGTGCTTATCTTCTGAATAGTTCAATAAGAATCATCTATAACACATTATCTTACTCCTTATATATGTCAGTATCAATATTTATATAACAATTTTTACTGGCGTATCAAGTTTACAGAATATATCTCTTAAAGTCCTGGACTATAAATGAAGAAATAATCCATGGTTAAAGGTTTCCGAAAATCTCCCAATGAGCAATATGCCAGTACAACCAACGGAATTCACGCTATTTGTGTTACATTATTCTTTCATCGCTTAAAAATATTTCAGTCTCTTAAGAGAACCGCCAGTTGCACGACATGCGTCACACTGCGAGACCCCTTTCTACCAAAGGAGACCGCGCAGTGACGAGACACTTGTCACTCGCCCATAAAGTCCTCGGTCGTCGTCATTCCTCTTCCTCTCAACCCTCTCTCTCTCTCTCCTGCCATCCCTAAGACGGTTTTCGCGTTATTTTGGCCCACGCCGGCAGTCCACGGAGTTAAAGACACAGAGAGAGAGAGAGAGTTTGAGGGGGAGAGAGAGAGAGAAGGAAGTGGGGACAGGTAGGATCACACGTCAGACGAGTATGAGCACTCCTTAGATTTCGGACACTCAACTCCAGCGCTCGTCTCTCCATCTTCGAATGCTTGGCGCCCGCTTCGGTCTGTCTTCCTTCTCCTCCCCCGCCCTTTCCCCTTCCTCCTTCACGTTTCCCTCTTCCCTCCACATCATCCTCCACCCACTCATATTTTCCCCGACGCCTGATACCTCCATCGCAGCGTCGTCCTTGCCTTCACGAACGGCTGCAGCGGATCGAAATGCTGAGATTTTAAAACTCTCCTTCTCATATTCTTTGCATCGGCTGCCTCCTTTGAGGGAACTCAACCATTTTCCTCAATACGTTCGTCTTGTGGGTCGATAAAATGGAGAAATAACTACAGTTTGAAATGTTACGGTTCAGAGCAGTTCTTTAAATGAATCCTTTCCGAAGGGTCGATCAAAAAATAAACTACAGATAAAATTTAGGTCAGTTTTTCCGAAAGAGACCAACTAAAGAATTCTCCAACGCATGACATCTTCACACAATGGGGAATGGATCTGTTCGAGTAAAACGTCGATTGTAGTGTCTGAAAAATATTTAAACAAAAAATTGCCGCAATACATTTTTTTGAACGCAGGAAGATTTTAATATGGTTTTGGTGCAATCAGAACTTGGATCTTCCAATTTCCTGGTAGCTATTTTATTCATCGAAATGACATGAAAATTTTTTCTAATTAATCCACGGTTAATTGTGTCATGTCCACGCAACTATGATCGGAATAGTCTAATTTGAGCTCTGACATCAAGAGAGGAGGCGATGTTGCAAAATATCACAGAGGAAAGAGCCGAATCGAAAGGAAGGAACAGAGGTTGATTACAATGTGTCAGCGTTGCTCTATTGACTTTTGCCCTTTTAGGGAGCTCTCCCACTATCGTATTTTCTTGAATTTCTGAGCTCAAGTTAAACTGCGCCGAGTCGTGGTATAAAAAAGCGTTTCGCTTCGATTGACGCATCGAGTAGGTACACTCGACGCCTAGTTTGCATATTGTATGGAACTTTTAAGGCGCGATGGGCTCATTCGATAGGCTCACATGGCAGAGTCCGATAAATGCGCGATTAAGAAATCGGTTATATTAGACTGTGTGTGTGTGTGTAATTTAAGGCGAATCAGCCTCTTGGGCTATTATCGCCATAATATGCACTTTTAACCACAACCCATTTGTGGCAAACTAACCATAGCACCAGACACACAATAAATATATAAATAAATTAATAAATAAATAGATAAAACAGATAGATAAATAGATAAAACAGATAAATAAATGAAGTTAAAAACAGATGGTAAGAGATTGTATAAGGGTCTCTCCCAATCTGTAGAATAAAACATCAGCAAGACTGTATAAGGGTCTCCTGACTGTATCTCGGCTCTTTAAATGGCGCTCTTAACGGTAGAGAGATCTAAATCTACATCCGACCAAATCTATCTTGCTGTAGCATCTTGTTTAAAAGTAATTACTATTAAGTTCTCCTACTCTAACTTAACAGAAATAGGTTTTTCTGTTTCAGCACATCTAGGTTTTTATACGGGAGTTACGTCAACGATAAGCAGGGCATCATAACTTTCAATCGTATTTTAAAATTACTTAGAATCATCGTACGAATGTGGGATTTGAATCAAACCAAGCCTAAAAGAATAAAAATTTATTTTCCAAACGTCGATTTTCAAATCGACCATTTTTCGAACTTTTAATAATTCGTAATTAAATCGAGCTACTTATTATTTGTGTAAACTATCCTATTACTTTACAAAATCGGTTTGTCTGCTTCAACGTGATTTTGAAGCATCTTTCACCATATAATTTGTCAACTAATCGACATAATTGACGGCGTGTATAATAAAAAAATGCAAAATATGAATTAAGTATATAATATGTACTTTAAAATTGTCATTTGCCTATTTGTAACGCTAAAAAGGAAAATTAAATATAAAAAATAATTTTTTTAAGTATAAACTTTTCAAATTCACTAAAAAGCGTAAAATAAATTTGCCACACCTCGACAAATCGATTGGTTAGTTTAATTCCAAAATTTGTAAGCGGGGAGGGTCATTTTTACAACCATAAAGAATTTCGGTTCTGGTTACTGTTTACAGAAAAGCTTTTGGCGCAGTTAGTTTCTCTCATTACCAATGTTGTCCGCAAAAAAATATTTCTAGAAACACTAACCAGAAACTAAATCCTTTATGGTTATTAAAAGGACCCTCGCTGATTACAAATTTTAGAGATAAACTAACCAATCGATTTGTTGACGTGTACACAAATTTATTTTGCGCTTGTTAGTGCATTTGAAAAGTTAATATTTTCAAAAATTCGTAATTATTTCGTAGTTGGTTGGGAAATAAACAATCGTTTTAAATGCAAACTATTTGAGTGAGTGCGGCAAAGTTTAATTTTTGACGTTTTTATAACATCGGCGTTGGCTATAATTCTCGCCGTTTACCTTCTAGTAATGTAGCATTTGAAACAGGTTTAATTCGTATACATGTCACTAATCAAGAAAGAGAACGGCCTTCATTGCGGTATTAATCTCCTTCGACGCCTTGTTGAGAAATAAACGAGTGGCGAAGTTCCACTGAAGAAAAAAATCATTAAAAACCTTATTTGTGATTACTCTTTTAACACCACTGGTTAATTAGAACCGCCTTTCGCTAAACTGATCTTCCCAGCAAAGTCCTCTATTTCATTAGAATCTGCGGCTCTATAAAATTTCCGTCTGTAGCCAAACATAAAACATTTATATTCCTTTCTGTTTTAATAAATCTGTTGACTCACATAAACTTATTTTTTACACATGAAGATAGTTTATTTTAAGCCTTGATATCAATAAAACTTTAATTATTCCGTACTGAAGTAACTTGCATTAACTAAGTCTAAGAAAAGTCAATGGGAGTATCTTCAGTAGAGATGCTCGGCTGCCAAAGGAGCGGCTGACATCATTAAGCGTGTCTTGGCAGGTGATACACTCTTGCTCTGCTTAACTGAGGCGTGGAGCAGGATAAATAGTAGTCAGCCTGTAATTCACGATGACGGGGTTAATGGCTGTGTTTTGGCCAGCAGGTGCCATCCTTATACACAGTACCAGAGTGGCAAATGGGGACATGAGTATTAATTTGAAGAAAATTTTGCCAACTACCAACAGAGTAATTATTTTACGTTCTTTGGTGCTAGGCATTTGAAAATGATAGACTAGCTCGCCTAAAGCGTACTGCCGCGGTAAAAGTTTGGTTTGAAGACAAATTATTTCAACGACGATTAAAGATCAGAAATGGAATTAAAAAGTCGAATGAACAACCTTTTCACGGAAAATCAGGCGTTGATGTTGACGGCGATCGGAACGTGACCTCGATTATATCCATATGGAACCGCTCTCTCTCTCTCTCATACGCACGGATCCTAGAGAAGATGTGGGGGACAGATTTAATCGCCAAATTAGTCATGGCGGGGACATCAATTACACTCTTTCTTTCTCTGGAAAACCGTGGAGTTGAGTAAGTGAGGGATTTGGCGGGCGTCTGGTCGGCTGGGTGCGGGATCGGCGCGAGGGACGGAGCGATCTTTGGACGATAGGTGGGAGGTTTGCGTGGGAGCGGGGGCGGCGGAGGAGGAGGCGGAGAGGCGCCCCATAAGACGTCTCTTCCACAAAGACTCCGGCCACGGATATTTTGCCAATAGATGAGAAAGAAATAAAATACAGGGAAGAGATGGCGTTGGAAAATGGAAGACGCATTGCTCGTAGGGAGAGTACTGCTTTGGAAAGCCTTGGATTCCAAAATCTCTAGTTTTTTCATTCTTGAACTGAGCTCTTTATCGTGCACACTCAAAATTTGAGTTTGACCGCAAGTTGGAGGGATGTGGGACGGATGATGGAGGAATATCGTTAGTTTTAGATTATGAGGCGAACGGTTGAGCAAAGAGCGCGGTATTTGCAGAGCGGAATTGGAATAAGAGGAAGGGATACAGGAAGGTAAAGAGGAAGGGAAAGAGGAGGAGAAGCGGGAGAGAGCAACGGAGAGAGAGAGGAAAAGGATAGAGGATGGGAGAGAGAGGAATGGGGAGAGAGGAAGGAAGTGGAGTGTTGCAGCAAATGAGTTCCAATCACGCGAGTTTCCAGTCGGACGAAGTTAATCCACTTCGAATGTTGCTCTAGATTGTGAGACCATCTATATATTTACGTTTTGACTTCTCCCAAAGCTCCTGGAAACGCACCAGCTGAAGGAAATCGTGCCTCGGATGACTGCGTAATATCAAGGAGACTGAGTTAAAACCGACTGGATTTGGAAATGCGTGGGTGACTAAAATTTTCTGAATTCACTTTTATATATATTTTTTCAAAATAAAATATGTACAACGTTTGCTTCTCCTTATTTTTATATCACTACCTCCCAAAAGTTTAACTCAATATTGAATGAGAAAATTATTATCTAAATTACAATCACCGAAATCACCGAACTTATTTGTCGATCCATAAGTCCAAGCCATCGATGAATTTCTATGGTAGTCTGAAAGTCATAATTTTACTCGCTGTTGTATGACGCTATAGCTTGATTTCTATCATATATAGTTTCGTGGGTGGAGATAGCACGACTTCAGTGCCCAAATTTTATGATGAATCTATTCAGTTAAGGCGAGAGGGAGGGCGATTGAGTAGTATACCTGGTAGTATTCACAGTAAATGTCATCATAGACACAGGAAAAGACAGGCGTCGTAAACGGATGTTGCCACCTCTATGTAGAATATATGCTTGGGAAGCTATCATAAATGCAATCAAAAATTAATTTTATATAAGTAAATCCATCTTACTACATAGGTTTTGACCCTTCCAGGGAAATGTGAATAAAATATCGAAATAGTCCTGAGTACGTTTAAAATTGCATCAGTAAATCATGCGGCCGCTTCCTTTTTTGTTTTTATGAAGCTAATTATTTCATTAACCTTCTGTCGTCATTGTAGCACGGCATGAGATTCATGGAAAGGACACCCCTTTCCCTCTCACAGCAGACCGTGACCCTCTCCCCCTCCCCCCCCTCTCTCTCTCCCTGCAGCATCTCTCTCTCTCTCTTTCCCACACCTCCATCACTACTCAAAAACTTGCCCACGCCCTATCTCCCCTTCCCCTTACCCCACCCCTCATCCCGTTTCCCCTCGGACTCCCTAATAATAGAACGGCGGCGACACATTCCTCAAGTGCGACGGAAAGACGCGATTTTAATCCCACCCCTCCGAAGGGACGAATAGGAAAGGGGAGAAAGAGAGAGAGAGAGACAGAGATGGAGGGAGAGCGGGAGGAGAGTGGAAGGGTTGATACGCATGGCAAGTGTTGGCAGTGTGTCGCCATTATCGGGTTGGATGTCCTGTTACGACTCATATCACAGGAATAATACCGCCTCGTTCCGTGAAGGTGAGAATTTTGGAAACGGACATCGTTGGGAAATGAATATTATTCACATTTTTTGTAACACTGAATCGCCGCTTTGAGAATATTTTTTTCACTCGCTACAGGAAAGAATATACGTTCCTGCGACAAAGACCGCGTTCTTACATAAGGAATGGGTTTGGTTTTAAAATTTTGTTTTCTTAGTTGTGACACAATGGCGATTATCGATTCGAATCAGTTTGTGGAGTATTTAATAAACATTTAGTGCATTTTTACTTTGTGATTTTGCCTTAATGAAACTTTTTGCAACTTTTCAACTACCCCGAAAGAATAAAACTACATTGTACAACTGTTGAAGATGGTAAAGAGAATGTCCTCAACCATTTCGTTAGCATTACCCGTGGTTTGAAACATTGATATATGTAGTTTATTTTCGTCGTTGTCAATATATTTTTCATGCAGTATTCATTTTTGTGAAATATTAATTCAATTTATATTTTATGGTGACGAAAACCATCAACATCGTGTTATCATCATTTAAAACAACAGAAAGACATCTTTTTCGCATATTTATCTGATTTATGTTCATGCACACCGTTTATAAGACTTTTTCTTATGTATTCAGTTCACCCTCTCTGAATCACTACATTATACACTAGTAACTGAAACTGTACTTATTTTTTGCCTTAAATTGG
Organism: Tanypteryx hageni; assembly: GCA_028673005.1. Taxonomy (NCBI): domain Eukaryota; kingdom Metazoa; phylum Arthropoda; class Insecta; order Odonata; family Petaluridae; genus Tanypteryx; species Tanypteryx hageni. Next base: position 132,238,451 of record CM054112.1, on the reverse strand, counting down.
ATAAATTGTTTCACGCAACGGAGTATTATATAAAGATTTGTAACGGCTAGTAAACCAATCTAAGTATATATTCCTCACCTTTGATATTGCCAAGAAACCTTACGCAAACTAATTTATCATCCGAAGTTCAGGTTTAAATATTTGCACATATCTGTTGCACGATACAAAGGCGTTGTTGGCATGGTAACCAGATTTGGGCGTGAGGCGGATTAGCAGGTACTCATAAGAACTTTATTTGCTTTTAATAACAGGAATATGGTGGATGGAGTTGAGGAACAGGAATGGAGCCATAGGAAAGGAAGGGAGAAGTGCTAGAAGAAAGGAATGGGAGTGCTGCGGAGAGAGGAGTGGAGAGAGAGAGAGCTGTTAGGAACGAAAGGGAGTTGCGAGGCTGGGGAGAGGAAGGAAAGAGGAGTAGTCCTCGTAAAGCGAAACTCCATGTCTACCGTCACACATTTCCATCCACTCGCTTCTTTCTTTCCACCTCTTCCTCTCTCCCTCTTTCTCTCTCTCTCTCTCACTCTTCCTCGCTCTCTCCCTCTTTCTCCCCCCCACGGAAAACACCCCTCTTCCTTCTTTACCAGTCAGGCACCTCAACAGCGCGCGCGCACACACACACATGTACGCGCGCACCCTTCCAATACTCCTTCTCTGTGCCTCCCCCCCCTCCCCGAACACCACACAAACACACCTCTCCACCAGAACCGTTCGCTTCGCTCTCCTCCCTCTCTCCCTCCTCTCCTCCTCACTACAGAACAAGTCCCAACCTCTTTCCGAATCCTACCCCATCTCCGCCACCCTTCACTCACTCGCTCTCCTTCTCCCCTTCCTCCCCCTCCCTCCGCCCATCACCTATCTCCTTTCCCTTCTCCCTCCGCCGTCACTCGCTCGGGACTCTGGAACCCGGGCATGCTCTTCAAAACCTGCCACGTCCATGGAGTGTCAGAGGCATTCTACTATGTGTGTGTGTGTGAGCGGGCCTTTCCGCGCTCTCTCTCTCACAGCGACTCCTTTTCTCTCTCTCTCTCCGCTCCCCTTCCACTGGCATGTCTACTCTAACGCCGGCTCCTCCCCAAACTCCCTCCATCAACGCCTCCCTCTTCAGGATTCCCACCTCCTAGAACGAGAAATACCCGCCTCCCTCCCCAACCCCCGTATTCACCCCTCCCTCCCCAACACCCTTCTCCCCTCCCTCTCTAACCTCCTTCTCCTCCCCTCCCGCCCCAACCCCTCTTCCCTCCCTCCCCACCACCCTTCACCCCTCCCTCCACAACCCCCTTCTCCTTCCCTTCCTCTCCAAACTTCTCCTCCCCTCCCTCTCTACCTTCTTCTTCCCTCCCTCCCCAACCCCCTTCTCCTTCCCTTCCTCTCCAAACTTCTCCTCCCCTCCCTCTCTAACCTTCTTCTTCCCTCCCTCCCCAACCCCCTTCTTCCCTCCCTCTCCAACCCCTTTCTTCATCCCTCCCTCTCTAACCTTCTTCCCTCCCTCCCCAACCCCCTTCTCCTTCCCACCCTCTCCAACCCACTTCTCCTCCCCTCCCTCTCCAACCCCCTTCTCCTCCCCTCCCTCCCCAACCCCCTTCTTCCCTCCCTCTTCAACCCCCATCTCTTTCCCTCCCTCTCACCCCCCCTCCTCCTCTCCTCCTCCCCTACCTCCTCCTCCCCCTCTCTATAACCCACCACCTCGCCCGTTTCGCTTCTCATGTCGAATTCTCTCTCCGCTGTCTTTCCCTTCCTTCTCTCTCTCCCCTTTCTCTATTTTTCTACAATTCATTCTCCCTTCCGTGTCATTTTCTTCCCTCCATTGCCTTCTTTTCCTCTCAACTTTCCTCCCTCTCTGCAGCGAATTACATTCTTTTGGTCTATCCCCCACCTTTCGCTATACGCTTCGTGTTTTTTAATGTCCTCCCTCGCGTAACACTATGACTATGAGCTTATCTCTCCCTGTCCTCACGAAATTCTATTCCTTCATACCTCCCGCGTTTTCTTGAAAACAGCGCCTAAGCTGCTTTTCTCGCAAAGTTGTCTTAGTGATGCAGTCTCTCTCGTATTTATCCGGAATTGATGCCATATTTTTGGGAATCGATACTAAATTCGATAGAAAATGCCATTCCTTAAGAACAGTAAACTTTCATAATGCTATACAGTATCGTAATGCATAGTGCGGCAATTACTAATATTGGAGTTATCCAAAGTGATGATTATTGCACAAACAACATTTTACGCTTTATAATCCCGTCTGTTACGATTAATTCTCAAATATATAAATAAACTAGATCTCTTTTATATTAATTAGTGCACGAAATTGAGATTGAAATTGAATGGAGAATAAGCAATAATTACAATTTCAGCCTTTCGCGTTGGTTTCATCACTGTTTTATTTGGCACAGTTATTGCAATTACTCGATATAAAAGAACAAGTTCGAATGTTTCTCTCAACGAAGCATTCAGATTGGAATTAAGGGATCTCCAATAGTCCTAGTAAGATTTGGAAACCATATGCGCATTTCGATTTCAAAATTTCCGTCATCGGTTATAATTAACTCATGGCAGATTACTGTGTAGCCGAAATCGCTGGTTATTCCAGACTCTATTAGTGATGCAAAAACTATCAATTGGATTCCAGCTATAAGGTTCAGCGCGATAATTAATTTTTCGATTAAACAAGTGTTATCTCCAAAACTTAACCGGTCCGTGTTAAGCCAAAAAGAAGTACCTATGCCTCCTGGATTAATTTGTCTAAATCCTCAAAAATCACACTTCATCAGAAAGTGCCGAGACTGCGTAAATGTTATTGCCCATCATTCTACCTGGATCCGATTCCTGTCCGTCACAACTTGATTGCATTCGCAGCGACCGTGTCTACTCTTGAACATAACCACAAACCCCTTAAAGACAGCTCAACGACGCGCGGCTGAAAAAAGCATATAAATGCGAAATCACTCGCCAACTTCTACGTGGCGTAAGACTTTTTCTTCAGAGCTGTTTGAGGTGTCTCCAAAGGAAACAATTACGCTGCTTTATTTCTCTCTCTCTCTCTCTCTCTTTCTCTCGTTGGCGTTCGGGAGAGAATGAGAAATGATTTTTAAGGGCGGATGGATGGATGTGGCGGAGAGAAAGCCGATGTATTGGGTCTGAGGAGGGGAGAGAGGGGGAGGGGGTCGATTTGGGTTGTGCAGTGAAATTGAGGCAGGGGTGCACTCGTGGCGGTGGCAGGAGGGGACGGAGGAGTGAGGAGGAGGAGGGAGGGTGCGAAGGAAGAAGGGGGATGAATGAGACGGAGGAGGAAAAAAGCCAGAGAGGGAGAGGGAGAGAATGGGAGGGAAGGGAAGGAGAGAGAATGAAAAGAAATGGCGAGCGAGAAGTTGTCGGAGAGTGTTAGGAAGAGGAATAAGAGGGAGCGATCAGATTTTCGAAAGGAAAGCGAGGTCGCGATCGAATAGCGCCATTATCTCCCCTCTCGGCCGAATACGGAACTAAGCCTATTCCTCTTGTTTCGTGTCTCTCTACCGTTTCTTTTTGTCTCCAAGTGCCTATTAATCATGGGTAAGTTTTTTTCGCCCTTAACTAATTGTCTTCCTGAGTGGCTAATGTAGTAAAACATCAACGTTTATTAATTTCGCTTTATAATGAAGTTATGCGGATGTTGTTATGGGTGTATTAATTCTACTCACTCTTGAGGTATTCACCACTACTCTTCGATATTTAGTACACTTGAAGTGCAAAATATTTATCTAAAACATAAAAGTCGAGATGATTGAAGTGTTGGAAAATCACTGAATACAAATTAAGAAAATTTTACAGAATTGTTCGATTAATGCTTTTTATTTAAGATCAGCTTATTGTAATGCTGAATTTAAAAATACAGAACAATTTTCACAATATAAAAATATTGCCGAAGAAGAGTTATAAAGTGAAACATTAATAAAATTCAGACTCCATCTTCAGATTTCATTAAGAAAGGAATAATAATACTTTTAAAATCATAATTGTCTCATAATTATCTTTAAAATTTTTTATTCCGTTAATAACATGGTGATAATGCGTGGTTGAACATTAATATTTCGATTGTTCTGGCATATAGACTGTGCTTCTTTTCCATAAAAGATGGATTTAGAAGCTAATTGATTTGATGGCAGCAAATTATCACAAAGAAAATAAAATCCTATGCCTATATATATTTTTGTAGCTTTCTGAAAATTTTCTTTAATTATTACTAATTTTTAGACTAATTAGATTTTATTATCATGAAAGTTAAAATGATAAATAGAATTTATCCAAAATGAAAATTTTAAATCTATGAATTTTTATGAAAATGTATTGTTAAAAGCCATCTCGTATTGTTTTATGAAATTTTAATTCAAAACTTGCTGATAAATTTAATTGTAAAAGAAAAATGGTAAATTATTAGATTAAAGTTTATAAGCTTTCATTAGACCTTACTGACATGTGAATATTTTCAACGCCTACTTATAAATTAAATAATTATTTTAATAAAAAATTATTGTAAATGTATCAGATTAATAGATTTTGCGATTTGCAGACACCAGGCAGAAAGTACTTATATCGCTCATTTCTCTTGAAATAAGATCCAATATAATCGAAAATATGGGCGCATTTCTTACTAGTTGAGAGGAAGTA